>OZ038392.1:43318060-44575560 GCA_964036045.1 Eutreptiella sp. 'Long Island Sound 2002'
ATGGGCGTAGTACTGGAGGGAACAATCCATCAATAGCAACCAGCCTTTGTGAGTCCCCCCCCCCGCCAATTGGTGCGTCTTTGACTCACCGCAACCGGCAGCAACAGCACGAAATCCCAAAGCCCCAGCCGTGCCCTATTGGTCATTGGCTCTGTTACTTCAGCCCCGACGCTGCCAAATTTCGTGCCGAAGGGCAGCGGGCGAGTTGCTTTGCCCCGTCAAGACCAGTGCAGCAGCGGAGTGGAGGGCATACCGCACGCCACCCTCGAACGACCGGATGCGCCACTGCCCCCGTACAGGCCATGCATGGCAATGGCGCAGTCCCGCGGTGTACACGAGGGGGGGACGCGGTGATTTCTGAGGCGGTCAATTTCGTGTGGGGAATTTCCCGTTTCAAATTGGCCGCGAAATTTCCCACACAAATCGCAGGGTGTTCCGGGAAACTGGCACCCATGGCTAAGCTCCACCGAGGCTGCAACGCCTGACACGCCACAACATTTCTGGGAGTGTCCGCAAAATTTCCCGCGGCGAATTTACCACCGCGACGTGACTTGGCACGACCCCCCCCCCCCTGTGTGTCGCACGAATCGCCGGGATCGCGGCCGGGCGTGCCGGGTGTGCCGTGTCCATCCTCGTGCGGCACGGCGGCCTCCCCCACCGGCCTACCCCACCCGGGGGGGGGGGGGTATGAGGGCAAAAAAAGGTTTGTGACCGAAAATGGGCCTCTCATTTTTCGCTCTCTATTCAAAATTTCATTTTTCCCAGAGGATAGTTTTTGGGGGGGGCTCTGGGGCGGGTGGGTCCGAAGAGAGGCCATTTACCCCCCCTCCCTCCCTCCGCCGTTGGTCAGCAAATGACTGAAGTGCACGTTCTGCAAGTGGACCCTGACCCTTCGTCCCGGTCACACGCAGGCCCACGGCTCGCGGACCTGAAGAAGGAGATCGGGGCGTACCAGAAGGCGAACATCGCCCGTCAAGTCGTGAGGGAGGCGGAGGTGGTCTGCGCCACATGTGTGGGGGTCGGGAGCCCGCTCCTGCAGGGCATCCAGTTCGATGTGGTATGCGTGCGTGCCCCCCCGCCATCGCCATCGTCTCGACGCGGCCGTGGGGGTCTGCACAAACGATGGCACTTTTGGTCCGGCTGCAGAGGACGGGAGGCGCCGGCGGGCGTACCAATGGTCACCAGACACAACAGTCCCTTTGGTTTGTTGTCTCAAGTGACATATTTGTGCTGCTGCCGCCGTGTCCCTTCCATGCCTTCCGTCTCCCTGCGCTTTGGGCTGATGGCCCAGAGGGCACAGTACAGGAGGTGGCAGACTGGCGCTTTAGCGGGGGGGGGGGGGGGTCATGCAAGCCCCCCAAAACTGGGTGGGAGGGGGTCTTGGAAAAGGACTCCCTTGACGAGGACCAATATTACCATTGGCACCAAGGGCGCCAGAAGGAAAATTTTGTCAACGATGGTAAATATAAACAGGGTGATGCATGCATGTCTACCACATGTTACTAGAATGATACAATGTATGGTTCTCATTAGGCAACAGGTATACAGTTCCCCTTGTTACCTAAGTAGCCATAGTCCTAGGGTTAGGGCTAGAGTTAGGGTTGGTTGAGGGTCACCGAGCTGGTGGAACCAGTCTTGGTTTTATAACCCTTTTTAGTGTCTAGGGTGGACCTACCAGGTTTAGCAGCAGCAGCAGCAAGCAAGCAGCAGCAAGCAAGCAAGCAGCACGCGCGAAATGGGTAAAAATCAGAACTCCATCGTGGTGCTTCAGATTCGGGTGAAATTTTGGTGGATGATACCTATGGGTGTGAAGTACAATCACACAAAGTTTGAGCGAGAAACTCAACGGTGGCGGCCGTGACTGGGATTCGCAAGTGGCGGACCTCAGTTTCAAAAACTGCAGTTTAGGGCCAAAAACAGCCATTTTTGGGCAAAAAGGGCCGTAGAACACATTCAAAACGGCCAAACGAAGGAAACGGTGGGTACACTCCACGTGCGGCTTGACTTCCCCGTGTCAACGAGCTCTTTGCGGCCCTCTAACTCCATGATATGTCCCGGAAACGGCCCAAAAAGGTCCCCAGAAGCTCCAAATGCCAACAGCCACAAACCAAGCATAGGCCATATCTTTGGCTACATGGCTCAAATGCAATTCCGAGGGCACCTAATCCACCCGCAACCCCCCACTTTTTGTGGTTTCCACCCCTCAGAATTGCCCAAACGGACGCCTAGAACCCAATACCTAGGCCCACTAGGCTGCGGCAAGCTGCAAGCTCAAGCCCAAACAGGTGGGTGCCCAAATGGGTCAACAGGGTCCAGTAGGGGCAAAAAGATGACTTTTCTCAAAAATGATCCTAGACCATGTGCGACGCTAAAACAAGTGTTTTTGGATTGTTTTGAGCTTGTGGTGGCCCATTTTGGTCCTCCAAAAATCCCAAAATGCCTTGAAAATGGGCTGTTTTGGGACCCAAAATGGGTCAAAAATGGGTCAAAAACGCATTTTTCCAAACCTCATCCTAGACCATTTGGGGTGCACAAAGGGGTGAAATGAGCCCATTTTGAGCCCATTTTGGGGCATTTTGGCCCCTCAGAAGTCCAAAAAGCCTTGAAAGTGGGCCTTGTGGTGATGGGGTTCACTTGCAAGCTGATTTCACTTTGTCAAGAGCCATCAATGTGTGAATCATTCTTGATGTCCCTCACCAGTCATAGCTGATGTTCCCTCCCCCACCAGCTCGGTCCCAATATTCAGTCTTGATTAGGGTCTGACTTAGCCCTACCGTGACCCCAAGTAAGTGTCCCGCCTTCCTTTCAAACCCTTGCCCCCCCCCCCCCTCTTGCCCCCGGGCATCAAGCAGCAGGTATGCAATTACCGTTGCTCCCTAGTTCACCTTAGGGTGACCGTTAGCGTTAGGGTTAGGGTTAGGGCAAGGATTTGACCTATGTGTACTCTCGCCATAAGTAAGTACCGCCCTCCACTTGTAATCCCTTGCACACACACCCCTCCTTCCCCCCATTCACCGGTGGTCGCGGCGGGTGAGACGAACGGTCCGGTGTGGGGTTGCGCCTCATTTGGTTCGTTAGCCGCAATACACCGTCACCCCGCCCCGCAGTGGCAAGCGGAGGCGGTGGGGCGAACTCCAATGTTTGTGGGGGAGCGTGTCCAGAACGGCCCACTTGCCACTACACAGTGTCCACAAGCACCACACGCTCTGTTGTTCCATCCTCTGTTCGTTTCCCCGCACTACCTATCGATGTTGCATTGACACCTGCGTGCTATGAGTGATTGCCCCGCCCTTTCCCTCATCCCGCCATGCCAGGATAGCCCGCCCTCCGAGAACGGCCCCTGCTCCGCCTTGAGCGGAGCATAGGCCGCTGGGCGGTCTGGACCCCAACGCGGCAATCGTTGCTCCTCCCCGCCGTGCTTAGAGCTGTTAGTGACTCCCCTATCTCGTAGATGTGTGTGCGCCGTCTTGCTAGAGCGTGGAATGAGGCGCGTTGATGTGTGCCGCGAGGGTTTACAAGGACTCCTCCCCACCCTGTCCTCGACGGGGTGCCGGCGGTCTAGGATTCCTGTGGGTGTTGAGATGGTGGTTCGTTGTGCCAGTGTGCCAGTGCCTGTGCCACCGGGAGGTGGCTCTATGGTTTGTCTTGTCGACGCCTTGTGTACGGAGTACACTGGGGCCTGTTCCGCCTCAGGAGGCTGTCCCGTTATGTGCCCATCTCCATGTCACATATTCCCAGCAGCTCTGTCGGTATCGTGCGAGAAACGGCTGCCCACCAGCCGCCGCTAACGGGCGTCTGGGCGTCCCTCCAGTACAGTGGGTTCGATCAGGGGGACGTACCCCCCTCCAGCCGTCGCCATGCCCCGCTTGCCTAGTATTTGCCTTTGCCTACAGATGCTTAGGAGCCGTCTCCGTACGACAGGCCGCCTTAGGCGCCCATGGATGCTTGAGGGCAACACCTTTGGCAACTAATTGTTGGCCGAAGGCCCCGGGTGGGGGGGGGGGGGGCAGGGGTAGTTGGCGTCCTAGGACCCGCGGAGTCGCCCCCCCCGGGCACCCACCCATACCAGAAATTTCCTCGAAGAGAGGTTGTTAGATCAAGCGCAGGCGCGGGCGTCATATACCCCCCTTTTTTGGGGTCATTCGCGTAGCATACCCCAAGGCATGATATTGGATGTCCAACCCCTTGTAAAATCATTATTTTGCCCAATAAGACCATCCCCCAATGGATTTTTTGATTTTGAGGCCTCTACCCCCTAAAACTGGATATCACTTTTTTGAGGGGGGGGATGGGGGTGGGTGGGGGGGGGGGTCAAAAGTTTTTGCTTAATAGGCTACAAACAGTGGGGACGCACAGTGCTGGTAACACAGCCAGCGGTCCAATGGTAACGCAGCCGGATGCAGGTTCTTAGGCGTCAGTTCGAATCCTGCTCTGCTGAATTTTAGCGCCGCCGGCGGCGGCGGCGCGAAAATGGCCAGACTGGGGTTCGAACCGCCGACCACACGGATGCCGGTCGGCTGCATTACCACTCGGCCACTGCTTGAATTGTGGCGAAGGGCCTCCCTGCTGCTTGGGGCCGCATCTGCCACTGACAAAAAACCCAAACTGTGTGTATCTGTCTGAGTGCCTGCTTGCTGGCTCAGGGACTGATTGGCTGACTGTCAACCTCTCTTCGAGGTGCACTGCCGAAGGCAATAGAATTTTTTCCTTGATAAAAAATGAAATTTAGCAAAGGTGCCCAAAATTGGAGGTCCATTTTAGGTACACAAACTTTGTTCAGGGGTGTGTGACCCCCCCATCCCCCCACGCCCGCATATACTACCACCACTGTACAACATGAAGGCCAACCTTCCAGCCCCGCAAATGTTCTATAGGGGCCACACATACCAACGGCATCTGCAACAGCCACTATCCTTGCGGAATGGGCCCCCCGCCGCGTCGGAAGCCGCCCCATCAGGCTTATGCAAGCGCTCCCCGGCGGCCCGCCACCGGCGGGCCGTCAACAATGCGGAGAAGTGGTGGGAGCGCCGCACGGCCACCCTCTCCCCCCTGGCCCCGCGGTACACCCTCTACGGGCGCACGGAGGACTTGCTGGGGGGTCGTTGTCGCCCCAGTCACGGAGGCGCAGAATCCAAAGGCTGAACGCTAGTTCCACGCCTGCCTCCTCCGCGCCCTCTGCCCCGTGTGGCCAACCGCGAGCGTCGAGCATGCCCGCAACAAGAGGGGCAACCACCTCGGCCGCCGCCAGTTCTGGTGTTCCCCGGCGGCCGGGTAGACCGCTCTACCCGCATCACCATCTCCCCCACCATGTTTCACACGGCCCGGTAGCGGTGGACCCTCTCAGTGTCCTCAGGGCTCCTGGATGTGGTGCAAAATGCCCTGTGGCCGCCTCAAGGCCCCGGCAATTACGCCCCCGAGCCCCCGTCAGCGCAGCCCAGCTCCCAGGCTCCCGGCTCCACGCGTGGGGAGACGCCTGCCCATAGGCCGCTGCCCGAGAGGCCCCCGGTGCCGCCCTCGCACGAGGAGCTCTTCCCCGAGTACGCGTCCCCGGACCGGGCGCCACCATACCATGTGCTCTTCCCCGACCGGTGAGGGGCTTGCTGCTCCCCATGCTTCGACCTGTTTGCTGACTTGCCCCCCTGCTCATAGAATGAGGGGCTCCGGCGGGCCCGCGGTTGTACGCTTACCCCCCCCCCCTGCATGCTATGCCTGTGTCCCTTGGGAGCTCTAAGTGGCTCCACAGTATGCTGACCCCTTGCACCGCGGGCACATGTGTGGGCAGCCCCTGCTCAGTCTGACTCTTCCAAGCCGGTTGGTGGCTCTTGGGGCCCTGCCAATGAGCAGTGTACATGTCCCGCCCCGAGCGGGACGCTGCCGCGGACAGGACCGGCTTGCCACACGCCAGACGGCGGGAGCCCCGGTGACGCCGCTAGCCGGCTGATGACTTGCAGTTGTACAATACCCTCTCCCCGCGTCTGCCCGCCTCGTGTTCCTGCAGTGTGCGGAGTGTGTGTCCTAACAGTCCCCCCCGAGACCCTGCGGTCCACGGCGGGCTCATTGCTCACCATTGTCAAGCCCGCCCCCCTCTTGCCGTTGTAGACGGCCGCCCATTCCTCCTAGCAGGCCGACCCGCCGGCGGGCGCCGCAGTCCACAGAGGCCCCACGTCGGGACCGGCGCCCCCGTCCCTCCCCCATCATCACCGAGTGTCTGGCGCCTAGTCCACTTCCACAGACCTATTGCTGCTGGTTGACGAGCTGGGAGCTCTTTGCAAGCGCTTACCCACAGAGTCTGTCAATGCGGCGGGGTCGAGCCTCCACCTCTTCCAGGGGAGTGTCCCCAGTGCGGCCTCGCTCCTACCCCTGCTGCTTTGCGTTCGGGACGGGCTGCAGCTAGTCCCGGGCCGTCGAGCGGTTATGGTGGCCACGACACGTGACAAGCCGCACGACTCTCTTGTGTTGGCGGTGGCCATGGCCTCAGATGACAAGCTTGGGGCGGACTAGGGCCATATTCTGGGGGTCCTGTGTAAGGTTGCTGGCCCGGCCTCTGGCCTAGGCCACAAGTTTTTGACGCTGACCAAGGCCCCCCCGCCGGCCTCCCCGCCACCCGCGACATCCCCGATGACCCCCCAGGCGGAAACACCCCCCCCCTCCCCCAGGGCAATAGCCCCTCAGCCTTCCGTCCCCGCCCCTCCCTCTATCCCCGTTTTTCCCGGCGACGGCCGCCCCCCGGTGCCCGTAAAGTTTGCCGGGGTGGAGGCGATGGACTTCGAGGAACTGCGTGACACCGTGCTCGGGCTGTTGGGCAGGAGTGTAGAGGTAGAGCCGAGCGCGGTACACCGACCATTTTGGTACTCCACCGTGAGGCTTGCAGTGTGGGATGCGGTATCGGGAGGCAAGGGGAAGCTGGCGGTCAAGAGCGTCCGCACAGGTAGGTGGTTTATGCTGCACACTACCAAAGGTGCTGGCTCCCCCCTTGAGTCCCATGAAGCCTTCCTACAGCGTAAGAGCCGGCAGCAGAAGACCCGCAGTCCTTCACACCTGCGGCCTAGTCGGCTAAATCCCGTCCCCTTGGACTAGCCTCCTGATGGCTCGGTTGCTCTCGGCGCTAGGGCAGGCTTTCCCCACCTCCCTACTTACCCCGTACCCTGTGCAGGGCTACTCCCCTCTACACACCGTTCCCCCCCGCCCTAACATCCGCCGGTGGACAGTCATCAAGCGGGGCACACGCCTCAGTCCTGTGGGTCAAGCTCAGGGCCCGTGCGGAACACCCCGGAGCAACAACGCTACCACCCCTATGATCCCTGGGCCGAGACGCAAGCCCGCCCCAAGTCCCAAACCCGAGTATCCCCGCCTCAGATAACGGCGCCCCCCACGGGCGACGTGCAAGTCCCCTACCCCACAGGTGAGCACAGACCCTTTCTCCTCCCAAGTGGCGGGGTCGCTCAGAGGGACTAGGTGTGACTGCCCCCCGTCCTGCCGTGTGACGCCTCCTGCCCCTCACCCCTCACCCATCTCTGCCCGATGTTCCTACGTTCCACTGCGGGGACGGGGGTGTCTTCACGTCTCGGTTGGCAAACTGAGCGGTGAAGTGCTAGCGGCGAGGTGTAGACATTGCACTGCTATGCCTCAAGGAAGCTTGATGGAGGGCGCAGATGGGGCCGGCCTCTGTTGATGCCTGTGTGACCTGCTCTCGGCGGGTAGCTCCGGTAGAAGCCCCAGTGTGCGGTCACTCGCCGCTGCTCACGCCTCTGCAGTATCAAGAGGCTGAGCCTTTGACCTCGTGTAAGCAACTGCCGCTTTCCCGCTTTGCCGAAGTGGCCGAGTGGGCAGTTGTGCCTTCCCTCCCCCTGTTGTGCCTCGCGTCCTGTGTGCAAACGTGGGTGCGCCTCGTCAGGCGTTGTCGGGCCCGCTTGAGGATGCTGTTGCCCTCGGTACCAGTGGTGTTGGGTTGCGGGGTGATGGTCCTCTGGGCCCCAGTGGCGTCTATCCCGCCCTAGGGCGGCTTCCTTGAGTGGGGATACCAATTTCATGGGGGGTCGTACGTCTTGTTTGATGCCCCATTGTTTCTACCAGCGGTCTGGAGAGTGGGCGACGGATGTGCCTCCTGTGGGAGCCTATCGGGATACTCCGCTGTGTGGTGCATGCCCTTCGGTGAGCCCTTGTTTCAGGATCTTGCCTGCCCCCCACGCACCTGTTGGTATCTCCCGCCGGCTACCCCAGTCTCTGCGGCCCTGGCCCAACGTTCCAGGTGTTCCGTAGCCGGTCAGTGGGAGAGGGGTCTTTTCTCCATCTCCTTAGCGCGGCGCCACTCGTGCACCCCCCGGCCCCCACCCCGTCCGTGTCTGTGTGTTCTAATGTCCGCCTCCTCTCAGGGTTCTATGCTGCCTGCCCCCTTTCCGCCGTCCTCACCAGTGGGCTCGGGTGTCTGCGCGCTAGGGATGCTAGGTGTGAATTGCAGTAGTATAGAGGGGAAGTGGGGTCAATTGGTGGCGTATATCGTTCTGCATGACCCCGACTTCGTCTGCCTCCAGGAGCTCTGGGTGGACTTGGACCCGGCTCGGATGGTGAGGTTGCCGTATAGGCTCTTCTTTGGTGACACTTTTCGGGGTGGCCATGTCACTGCCACTTTGTGTCCCCAATGTTGCGTTGTATGGTACCATTGCGTCCCTAGGCTTCGGCCTGCCCGATGTACTCTCTCGCTTTTGTCTTCGCCAAGTGCGCGGGCTGCTTCTCGCCCTGAACAGTCGGAATGCATTGGCCACGAAGACTACCCGGTCCCTCTGGTCGGTGCCCACCTTGCGTGCCCTGTGTCTGTCTGGTTGGTCATGTCTCGATGCTACCCTAGTGGAGTACTCTATGTTTATGGTGTGTGTGGCCACACTTAGTGACGCACCGGTGTGGTGCGAGAGCGGCCCGGCGGAGCTACACTGCCCGGCCAATGTGGTCACGGATGGGTCTCGGGATGGGGACAGGGTGGGCTCGTCGGTGGGTTGTTGTCTCGCCCAAGAGTGTCGTGGTGGAGGCCTGGTCTGGGTGCGCCATGGTTGGTGCATCGTCCTGGTTGGCGGAATGGTGTGGCCAGGCGCTGGCACTGTGGCTCCTGGGTGAGCTGGGGGTGCCCCCGGGCTCCGTCCGTTCCTTCGTGGCGGACAACACGGGGGCCACCAATGGTGAGGATGGCGGCCGTGCCTCCCATTGCTCGTGGTTCGACGCCCTGCGTCTCCAGTACACGGCCGCCCTGCTGCAAAGTGGTGCGGCGGAGATCTATGTACGGGCACTGCATAACTCGGGATCTCGCCGGTGGCATCAGTGTAGGCACCGTCTCATGCTCGGGCCAAACATGGCATGCAAGCTGCCGGGAAGGGGTGTGTTCCCTTCCGTGAGTGGCTAGGTAGCCACGTCTGCCTCGTGTGGCGGGGCGTACAAGTGGCCGACCCCTCGGCTGTCCTGGAGGCCTGCTATAGTGAGGCTCATGTTTTTATCTCTGACGTGCCTGCAGGGCGTTGTGTAGAGTCCGGCTGTGTTTCACCGTAGTCCCTGTCCGCGGCGTTCTGGCTGCATACCGCCCCCCCACTGCCACGTGGAGCCCGAGCCCACATTCACGTGCCATTTGGCAGCGCCCGTGCGTGAGTTGGGGGCCCCACTTGTGGTATGAGTGTTCCTGTGCGGTGTGGGGGGGCGGCTACACGTTTGCCTCTGCTCTCACCTTGCTCCCGTGCGATGGTCGTGTGGGGCACTCGCCCCACCACTGCACTATGTACAGGGGTGATGGCGCGGTAGTATGGGCCCTCGCCCGTGAGTCCGCCTTCCCGGGTGAGGTGCAGCTCACCCCCCGTGCTGACGTGTATGTGACCTGGTCGGGGCTGTTGCACTCCCCGCGGGGTCCCCCGGTGGTCCGGGCGGCAGAGAGGGATCTCGCCATGGAGTCATACCTGGGGGCGCTCGGCGCCTAGTTGGTGTGACCCCCGCGCCTTTGGCGCGAGCGGCTGCTCAACATGACCCCCCGGACTGGGGCTGGCCTCACCAGTGGGCAACGGTGGGACTGGCGGCGTTGTTGGTGCATTGTCTAGGGCGCCCTCTGGGCGCAGTGTCTTATGTGGCCTGGGAGCTACTGGGGGGGGTTGCGTTGGGTTGGCTGGCAGCCTCATGCGAGAGCAGGCCCTCGGGTGTGGGCTTCCTTCTCTGCCCCACCAGGAGGCTGAACTACCTGACTGTCCGGTTCCAAGGCCGAGCGGACTGTCGACAGCCACCAGACCCCACCGAAGCGCAAGTGGGCGGAAGATACCGTCGTCCTGTGTGTAGGCGCGCGCGCGGGCAAGGGCGTGGGTGGGGCTGCAGGGTGCTGGGTGCGAGGGGCACGGTGCCTTGGCCGCCTAGAGCGCATGACGGGTCACACGGACAAGCCGCGCCTGGCCCTTATGCCGTGGGTGCCGGGGCCTAGGGGCGCTGGTCTCTCCCCGCCACCCCCCCCTCGTCCTCTACTCACGGGATGGGCTGTCACCGGTGGGGTCGGGGGGCGATTTCCTTGGGGGGGGGGGGGGGTTCTGGCGCCCGAACAGGCAGTGTGGTCAGGTGGCACACGCACAGCAGGGCACAACGCGGGGGATGCCTCTAACAAATGCTGCTGCAGGTTCATGCAGTGGGCGGCAGCTCGCAGCGCAAGGGGCAAGCTTGTGGGACCCCCGGGTTGACGTAGAGCCACAAGTCCCGGATTGGGTGCGGCCACATAGGTTCAAAACGAACAAGTGCCGCACCCGCAGGCGGTTCACCCGTGAGGAGGGCGTAGCCTCCGGAGGAGCGCAGGGCGGTTAGCTCCGCCAGCTGGGCCCGTATCCAGGGTAGGCGCGCGGGCGGTGCTGCCAAAAGGGTAGTGGCCTCTGCAGGATGCTAGTGTGGTTCCACTGGCAGGGCCACCTAGAGGGGGCCTGAGCAGCGCACGCGCCACTTGACCAGCCCGCGCACCAGCGAGGCTATGATTATAGAGTATTCCCAAGTTAGACTGGCCCTAGCTTTGTCCACAGACACTGTGAGGGGCTGCTGCGGAGAGCACGGCGGGGCTTGAAGGCGGGGCTGCAGGGCAGCCCACTCATCGAGGATGGTCGGCAGGTCTGGCACCGCGGCGGCCAGGGCTTGGACGACGCGATGAATGATGGCACGGCGCTGCACGTGCGGCAGTGGGGAGTTGTCTGTGCCGTGGGCGGCGTACCAGAGGCCAGACAGGGTGATGGTGTCAGGCAGGACGTCGGAGTCCAAGTAGAGGCCGTCCCACGTGCACCGCCCGAAAAGAGCGAAGCACCAATCCAATCCAATCCAATCCTTCCCCCCATTCTGCCCCCTGGGACAGCCCCCCCCCCCCCCCCGCTTCCCACCTTCATTGAAACCTCGGATGTTCTTGGATTGGTTTGGGGGTCCTGTCACGGATGCCCTTTTGGGAGGCGGAGGGGCAGCTCCCGTCTTCCCCACTAAAGCGAAAGTCCGCCCGACCCAGTACCATTCTGTCGCGGGGCTGTGCCATCCCAAATCAGGACGCAGCCTCTTAAAGACGAACGCCAACGGTTCCGTGACTGTCAGTACGATTGCCCAGAGGCATCATTATTGTCGGTCTTTCATGGGCTCCATCGCACTGCGTTACGTGACGGCAGCACGGAGGGTCGAGGGCGCGGTGGAGAGTGCTTGTGCAACCCACAAACTGCCGCGTGCCCCCCTTCCAAACGCAAGTAGACGATGTAGGCCCGGCCTGCAGTCGGTGGCTCGCAAAACTGAGCCAATGGGGCATGCGCGGCGCGGCCCGCAGGTGGGCCAAAGGCCATGAACACTTGTGCGTCGGCTCGCAGTCAAGACCGCTCCGGCACAGCCCCGGACATTCGAAACACGAGACTACCTCTGGCTCGGCGGGCAGGACCCCCACCGCCGGGTGCTGGTTCGATCCCGAACAATAGCGGGGCTATCGATCGACCCGCAGTTGGTGGGCTCGATCGAGCTGCCAGAGCGAACCCCATGACGCTTGCATGGGAAGCCCGGAGCCCACGAGGGCCCCAGGGCCAGAGGAGGCTCCTGCTGGCCTGTCCACAGAAGGGGGTCTGCCCCAACGACCTCGCCCCAGGGGGCGTCGGCACTGGCTCGCAAGAGGGTACGGCCGTGCCATCCCCCTCTGTTCCTCGATTCACGTTCACGAGTCTTGCTCATCAGCCACTGTGCCGCAGCACTTGGAATCCCTCCAAAGCAGTGTTCAGTGGTGCCGATGTATTCCAATGGCGACCTCACCCGGCGGCCCAGAGGGACGCGTCTGCAGGGACTAGACCTCTTCTGTGCTCCCCCGTCCATGCCACCACTCTGGCGGCGCCAGCCCTCCCTGGGAATGTAAGGCCGGTGCCCCCAAGGGCACTTCCTCCGGGGGGGGGGGGGGGACGCCAACCCTGGGGTAGGGCTGGGCATCAGGGCTGACCCGACGCCCAAATGTTGGTCACGCTCCTCGACACACCTGCGCCTGTGCTCACTGCTGCACGTCTTGTCGCAGGTCTTAGTGGATGAAGCCACACAGGCCTACGAGCCCTCCACGATGATCCCCATCTGCAAAGGAGCGAAGCAGGTGGTCATGATCGGCGATCAGGCGCAGCTTCCCCCGGTCTGCACGTGCCCCGAGGCAGTGCTGGTATGCCCATTGAGACGGCGAAGGCCCCGGCCAATCCGGATGCCATTACCTCACCGGGATCTGATCCCATAGTTCCGGGACGGGCGCCAACGGTCGGTTGCCCCACGGGGGGGGGGGGGTTAGTGTAGTGCTGAGCAGGGGCAGGATTCACAATGTGTAAGCCAGCGACGGTTTAGACAGTGATGATGAGGCGCCGGTTGATCTGCAGTTTGTGTGTGGCTGAAGGTCGGTGGGGTGGGTGGATGATGATGGGTGTCTGCTCGGCCTGGATTTGGGTGGATCTAGATGAATGTGGGTGCGGATGGGTTTGGATGAGTGGACGTGACTGGCTCTGCCACCGGCGTCGGCAAAGGCACTGCGCATGTGTATGGGGGTGGGGGGGGTGTCTGCCGACGGAAAACATATGATAAGAGGCCTTTTTGAGCGATGGCCACGCACTGTACCGGGATCAGTGAGTGTTGGGGATCATTCCGCGCCAACAGACTATTGGCGGGCGCCGCCAAGGGCCCATTTCAAGAAAAGACTCTGACATAAGGTGCTTCCACCAATATCCATCTACATTCTCCAACGTTCAGCCGCGTGCATCCGCATCATCCGTCAGCATACATGCGCCAACATCCACCCACATTCCGGCATTCATCCACATCCATCCGCATCCACCCCCGCCAACACACGTCCACATGCATCCCCAGCCACCGGCGCCTACAGACACCCACCCACATCGACCCGGTCTGCTCATAGTCTGTGTCTGGTTCAGACCCACATCTGCCCAAAAAGTCAAAAACGGGCATATCATTTTCTCAAGCTGGGGTGAACTCCCAACCAACCCTGTCATCGTGCGTCCACATACAATTCCAGCGACGACGCATGCAACGGGGGACGCAAGGTCCCTTGTCTGGCTGTAGGGCGCTTTTTCCCGGGACTCTTCGAGCCTGCCCTGTTACCCAGCAGTACTTGGGCATGGACCCCCAGATCTCCAGCCTGCCCATCGTTGTGCCGTCGTCCGCACAGATGGGGCTGGACATATCATTTTTTGACCGCCTGATTGGCAGTGGCCTCGAAGTGCACGTCCTGGACAAACAGTACCGTATGCACCCCACCATCTCCTGCTTTCCCTCGTGGCGCTTTTACCGGTCGATGTTGATGGACGGTGTATCAGCGGAGGAGCGCGTATTGCCCGAGGACTTGTTTCCGATCCGGAACTGCCGCATCTGTTTCGCTCAGGTGGCCTGCATGATTGTACTGTTGACCGTTGCCTGCCTGCCTCCTGCTTTCGAGGCACCCCCGCACTGTGCTCGTTGCATCGGCAGCTTAACCGGCACCAGCACCAGCACCAGCACCAGCATGCTCGGAGGGCTGATGCGCAAGCTGTTCCATTTAAGCGTGTCAGGCGTAAGTCGCGTATTTTTTTATGCAGGTCGCGTTTATGCAGGTCGCGCGTCAAAAAGAAAACTGGAAATGCTGTGGGTACGCGACCTACCCCCCCACCACCACCAGAAAAAAGTACGCGATTTACGCTTTTTTTTTACGCAACCTACATCCCAAACCCGGTGCACACAACCTACAAAATAAAAGTGCTCGTGATTTAGGTCGTGCTTTTTTTGCGCGACCTACATCCAAAAAAAATTATACGCGACCTACATCCAGAAAAAAAAAGTGCATGCAAGCTACGGCAAAAAACAAAAATGAATGCCGCCAACCTTTCTCTGGTTTTAGAGCGCTATGCGGCCACTTTGAATCCTCTCCGTTCTGGGGACGCCGAGACAGCACAGGTTTCGCAGCCACTAGGATTTCCTCCCCTTTTGGGGGGTCCCACTTCGTCCACTTTCCCCACATTCGGGCTCCCAAGACGGCACGGGTTATGTAGCCTCTTTGATTTAGTCTCCGCATTAGGGACCCCCCAGACGGCAGGGGTTTTCCGCACTCGACCTACGCTTTCCTCCATTTAAGCTGGTTCCCAGGGTGGCTGATGCTTGTGATTTGGGGCCGTGTTTGTGGTGCTGGTGCTAGTGCGAGTGTGAGTACCCTGCAGGCCACTTGCGGTGCGGGTGCGTATTTGTACTGTCGGTGCCCACACTCTTGTCAATACCGCGTTGTACATGAATGCATGGCGCTCTGATAGAACCTGTTGTCCATAGAGCGGGCGAAAGAGTTGCAGCGCCCTTCAGGGGTTGGTGAATTTGTTACAGGGGACGGGCGTTACTTCCTCGGTCAGAAGTAGCAGAGCCTGTGTGCTGCTCTTTTTCCCATGCCCTTCGCACCAGGCAATATGTATGACTGTACGTGAGTCCTCGGCCGTGCTACATGTGTGTCGCGGCACTGTGTGGCTGTCGCGTGCACATGAAAAAAAACAGTTGGCGTTCAATTTATGGTTCAATTTGTGAGTAGTTTGATCAGACAAAAGGGGCCCACCTGCCTTCTCTTGCAGGTTCACGGCTGCGAGCAGCAAGTGCATACTTCCAAGAAGAACGAGGTCCTGTTTCGGCGTGAGGCCGTGCACGCGTTTCTGTTGTGCTGCATGAGCCTCTTCAGGGCAGCGGCCAAAGGCCCCATGATGCCATGGGATGGCGGTGCTTGGTCCCGTCTCGGCCAGACATGGTTGCCCGCAGCCCTGCTGGGGCTGGCAGCACGATACATCAACGCCTGTGCACGCCGTTGTCGCGCCCAAGCCCCCAGCCTCGCACACCCTGACCCCCTCGTTAGCGCAGCCAAGCACGCCGTTCTGTGAATGAAATGGATAGAAATATCGTGTGCCGTCGTAGGTCCAACCGAGTGCACAGGCCGAATTGTCTGTTTGGGTGATTTCCAGTAAAGCCGGAAATGGGGGGCTTGCAAGTAGCTTTTCAGAATTGGATTTTGGGCCATGTAGTCCTCGGGTTTGTCGTAAAATTTAGAAATTTTTTTACAAAAAAATTGAAATTTGAAATTTTGTACAAACGTATTTTGTGGGTAAGGTTTACCATGTATTGGGGGTTTTAAGTTTCAAAAGTTAGTGAAACAATTTTTTTGCTTAAGTAAAAAAATTGCAGGATAAAAGAATTTTTTTAGCTGCACGCGGGGCATCTCCTCTGCGTGTGTAAGGCACGTGGTTTTCGGCTTGTGAGGCAACCCATTTTTATGTGTGCCCTGTGTTCGGGGACTGCGCCGACGAGGAACCATGTGTTTGGAGCACCTCCGCCCCTCCGGACCCCTTTG
Organism: Eutreptiella sp. 'Long Island Sound 2002'; assembly: GCA_964036045.1. Classification (NCBI taxonomy): domain Eukaryota; phylum Euglenozoa; class Euglenophyceae; order Eutreptiales; family Eutreptiaceae; genus Eutreptiella; species Eutreptiella sp. 'Long Island Sound 2002'. The sequence continues at coordinate 43,333,908 of OZ038392.1, forward strand.
CAATGCAGGCGGAAGTCCAGTGCATTTCTGCGCTGCTGAGTCGCTTCGTGGCCCAGGGCATTACTCTCTCACAAATTGGCATTATCTCGCCGTACGCAGCGCAGGTGCCTCCACTCGGCTCTTCACGAGGGACCGGGCGCACTCAGTGAGGTCGCCAAGTGGGTTTTGCGCTGTACTACGGCTGTCATTGAGGAATGATTTCCCTTGTGTTACGCTCAGGGCGGCCGTGGCAGAATCGCGATGCACCAACGGCGATCGCTGGTCCCCTGGCGGCGGCCTGTGGTCAATGGTGGTCCCACGGGGGTGCGGCCGGGCCCGGTCCTTGTGTGCGACCCCCCCCCAGCCCCCCCCCCCCCCCCCCCCTCCCGAGTTTTCAAAGATAGCGGTGCGGGGGCCATGGCGCCAACGGCGCCAAATTTCTTGTGCCATGCAGAGTTGAAGGGGGTACTATGCCTTTGGTCCTTAAGACCCTTACGACTTAAGGGTCTCTGCCTGGCAAAGACGAGAAATGGCTATTATCGCATACATACCTCTATACCCCCATGCCCCCAGACACACACACACCCTTGAGGTATGCATGTGGTAGTAGTGGGTCGCGCGCAGGCCCCCCTTGGGACCAACCCCCCGGGCCGAGCTGCCAATACCCCCCCACCCCACCCTCCCGCCGACCCCCCCCCCCCGCACGTTTTGACAGATAGCTGGGGGGTGGGTCGCATCAGGACCGATTGTAGTTGCCCCCGTGGGTGGTCCACCGACGCCGGGAAGCCGGTAACCGAATAGCGGTTGCTGGTCGGCCCGGGCTGTGTTGAGGTCCGGGCGCGTGGGAGTCAGGCCATTGTTTGGGCAATCACGGTGTAGCTCTGGACCGGGCGGGGGTTGTAGAACCGGAATGCACGTGAGATGCGCTTCAGGGGCGGAGCGGAGTGTCAAGGGCCTGCGATTCACGCCATGCGATGGGGGCCACGGCGCGGTGCTGTCGCCTCCCATCTGCTCCTGCTGAGCGCAGGTGCCCTGAGGATAGAATTTTGCGTGTTCCGAAGCAGTCCCCTCAGTGCACATGCCGCTGCATGTTCACTCACACCCGTCGTTCGGATTGAGGGAGGGAGACTAAAAGCAAACCGAAACGCGACTGCAGGAGCCGTTGCAGGTGGGGAAGCCTGGCAGTTCCAAATTGGTCGGAGGGCCGTGCGGGGCCGGATTGGAGCAGGAAAACTGGCCGGGGGGCCTAGCGCGAAGGGCTAAGGGGGGGGGAAGGCAGGCTTGGGTGTGGCCCGGGGATTGCAGGGGCTTAGGCCACCGACAATGAAATCCCAGCCAAATCCCAAGCAGAATGCCCGCCGCAAGTCCCAGGCAGCAGCACCGCAGGAGGTCCGCTCGGGGGCGAAAGGCCAAAACCGAAGAAAGCAAGCGGCGCAGGCGGCAGCCAACAGATGTACCGGATGACTGTTCAGCGCCCCCCACGCGTCCGCAGGCAGAGCCGGCCGTCTGGTGCCACTCACGCAAAGCCGGCCGATGGGGTGCGGGGTATGGGCGGGGGACGCCCGCTCCAAAGGGGGGTTTGCTGCCACCGACCACCTCCTGTCCAAACGGCCCACCCTCTGGGGCTACGCGACTGAGCGGGGGCCGGGCTTCCGGAGGCAGGTCGGGCATGGGACCTGATACGCACGAGGGCGCTCGGGGATCCCCCGAGACACCCCGCCGCACCCCCTTTCAGCAAAAGGCTGGCTCTGCACCGCCGGACGTGAGGAGGTTGACCTGCCCTGACCGGACCCCACCGTGAGTACTGTATTGGTCGCGAGACGAGGGCATGTTGCGTACAGACTCGATACGTGCTACGCGCCAGAAGGCACTCCCGCCCCATCCCCCTTCCAACTCACACACAGACACACGCACGCACGCACCCACACTGTGCGTGCGTGCGTGCGCGCGCACACACAGGCACATGCACACGGAGTGCCTCCCTCCCCAGCACGATTTTGTGAGACGTTTCGTTGTGACACCTGCGCGGTCTGGACCTGACTGGTGGCCCCCATGAACGTGGTTTGATTGCTGGACCCCCTCCCAAAAAAAACACACGCAATGCCCTGCCCCAACTATCAGAACCACCGCAAGGTTGACCTGGTCCACGCGCGTTGGGGATCTGGACCGTGACTCCTGCGATCTTTGCAATATCGGGCTGTCAAGGTGCCTGCTGCTTTGCGGAGGCGCCGATGTCACATTGTGCCGCTCTTCACCAGTGATGCCGCGTATTGCAAGTAGTGACAAAAACTCATGAATATCAACGCACTCACACGCACACACACGCACGAGTTTACGCCGTTTTGAGAAGTGCGGTTGCAGCTACAGATGTGATGTATGTTGCGCAGGTCCATGCGATAGCGGCCTGCGCCCGAAGATCATTTGGTAAAGAGGCCATTGATTTGGAGGTGCAATCGGTAGATGGGTTTCAAGGCCGCGAGAAGGATTTCATTTTCCTCTCGCTGGTGTGTGTGTGTGTGTGTGTGTGTGTGTCTGTGTGTGTGTGTGTGTGTGTGTGTGTATGTGTGTGTGTGTGTGTGTGTGTGTGTGTGTGTGTGTGTGTGTGTGTGTGTGTGCGTGTGTGTGCGTGTGTGTGTGTGTGTGTGTGTGTGCGCGCGCGTGTATGTCCGGGTGCTTACACCCTGGGCCATAATGAGGTTGTAAAGCATGCTTGACGTGTGATTTGGTCAATGTGAGTGGTCAAAATATTAAAAAAGTCACCCATCATTTCCCAACCTCAAACACTGCAGCATCTCACTTCCCCTCCGTACACACTGAATGAATGATGGCCACCAATGGCAGGTTATTTTCACCTTGCTGACACCGCGGTGTCACAGAGGATTTCAAAGTGTTCTGAATGCACACCAATTTCCATGGATGCTGATTATTACCATGACACGGACTTAGAAGTCTCTGAAATCTCTTTGTACTGCATTTCTTCAGATTAAACCTGCCTGCAACGCCCCTTACAGTATATCAAGCATAAACGCCTCCGACAATTCAGTGTATAAAGCAGCAACTCATCGGGTTGTATGCTTTGATTTGCATGTTAGCATAGCTACTAAATCGGTGTTGCAGATTCAAACGACCGTATGAGGCAAAGGCCAAATGCGGTAAAACACACAGAAAGAGGGTGTAAACATGCTTACGCTGTGTCCTGTATGTTGATGTGACCTCGTGCAGCGACCGGATCCTTGGTGCAGCAGCTTGTCCTTCCATGATATTGGCAATGTCAGTGAGACACCAAACACCGATATGGTCGCCAAAGGAGAGGGACAAGTTGGACCCAGGTGGCAGCAAGTCCTGTGCACCTGTTGCTTACTGTGTGCTTGTCTTTGCCAGGTATCCAGCTGCAGCGTGTCATTGCTGTGGGTGATTGCATCACCGTTACTGTCTGTACGGTGCTTCATCTTTTGAAGACGAACACTGGTTTGAACCCCATAAATATTGTGAACGTTGTTTACAGACCTCAGCCTGCCTGCCTGCCTGTTTTCATCACACACCCCATGAAGCATAAATTACAGTTGTTAGGATGGGCGTCCCAGAGGTGGGAAATAGTATTCAGTCCAAAGTATGGGGGCTGCCATGGGCAAGAATGCACAGACATCTGCATAGGAAACTTTTGCAACCTACCTTTGTACTCTTGTACCTTTGTACCCGCTAAGTTGAACCGCCCGGAGTTCCGCAACACCATCACCACCACTAGGAAAGGCACCAACCCCTCCCCCCCCTTTTGCGCAAGAACAGCTTTGTCTACTCATAGGATCCCATCTGACCGTCATTTTTCGGACCGCACTTTTTGTGGTCAAGATTGTAACGTGACGGTTGTGTGCCGATTGTATGTTGCGCACGCGCAGCCGTTTCTAAGCACGGGGACCACATCTGTGCCTGCACAAGGGGGAGGGGGGAGTACGGATACCTTGGAGAATGTTGTTGACAAAGCACAGCAACAACAAGAACAGCATCAGCAATGACAACAGCCAGGACAACAACAACAACAAAAGTGCAGCAATGCAACCGCCACAAGTGGATGCCTAGGACATCCAACAACTGACTCCTAATGTTGGATGTTTTCCCCTGTTTTAAACCTCCCCCCATCCCCATCTTTACCCATGTTTTTGAGCAATACCATAATTAGAATCTCAACTTCTGTGGTAGGGCCAGCCGTATATTTGGAACACACCCCCCAGCCACAGTGTCAGCGATGGCATTACCTTATGGGGATGGTTTTACCCGCCATCAGCCCCGGATTGCAGTGCCATGCCTCCAGGTCCGTACGAACGAGGCCGGAGATATGACGTTTATTACGGATTGGCGCCGCACCAACGTCGCCCTCACCAGGGCCAAGTATGGAGTGATCGTCGTGGGACAAGCTTGGGCCCTTATGCAGTCTGCCATTTGGTATGCATTTGGTCTGATTGTCCAGTGACAACGGGGAGTTGCGGAAGACGTCTGGCCACTGGCCACATGCACCCAAGGCAGCACCTGACACGCATCCGGCGCGCACGCATGCCGGATCGTTTTTCTGTCCAGCTCACTCGATGGAAGTCGTTGTGCTATGCTCCTCTATGCATTTCAGTTTTGAGTGCAGATGATGGTCGCTGAGGGCTTCTGTGATTGGACCCTCGGTGAGCACCAGCGATCATCACCAGCAGTAAACACATCGGAGACACCCAAGCGTCGAATTGCTGTCGCACATGCCTCGCAGGCCGGTACGGGACCCAATGCAATTGACGCACCCCAGCTGCCTCATCCTGAGTTGAGGAAGGCAGCACCCGCTGGTGCCAGTTTGCAGATTTGTATTGTTTTTATTCATGGAAGTTCTTCTACCGTGACGAATTTGTCACAGTGGATGTGCAACGCACAAAACCTCGCTTCACAGCTCCCGAGAGGCGAGTCCTCAGCACCCAGATGGCAGCAAAGGCCTGGAACTCTTGTAAACAAAAGATGGAACCCTATGCTGCAAGAGCCTTCAAGGAGTTGGGCTTGTTGCCAAACACTCCACCAGCAGAAATCCTACCTTTCCCACTGCGGGGAAAGGGCTTTAAATATGTACCCAATCCTCCACAAGTGGCCAAGTTTGAGTTGGAATTGGCTGCATGTGCGGCAGCTGCAGAAGCACCAGCTCCCGCCAACCCTAAGCCCAAACAATTCACAAAATTTCCATGTCGGCAGGTCTGAAGAACTAGCAGGCTGTGTTTCGTCACAGTGGACAATTGTAATTCTGTGGATGCTCCATTATGCGGCCCAATGCCTGTGCCCTGGTCCAATTGCCCTGCCACTATTTGACTGCACAAAAAAGTTTACAGGACCCCTGCTATTAAATGCCCCCTGCCACTAAACCCCCCCCTGCTATTATACGCCCCCCCCCCTTTACATGGGCTAGCCATAGACAGAGTTCCACTAAGTGAATCAGCCAAGGAGACAATCTGGTGGTGCTTAGTGAACCAGCCATAGGCTCTGGTGGCCTCTACCGCGACCGTGTACCGCTGGCCGTTTGTGGCTTCAGGAAGTGGGTGGGTGGGTCCCAGATTTACCCCTCGGCGTCCTTCAGAAAGGTCTGGCCGATTTCTGTGGGCCACAACACGGGTATGGAAGTCCGTCCCATCATTCGTGGCATGGATGACACTCTTTGTAATGTGCTGCCGGGCACTGTCCAAGACAAAAGCACGCCAATGGCTGGGGCTTTGGCATCGGTACAAGGGCAGGATGTGTGAAACCATTAGTGAGCTGTCATTGACAGCTTTCTCTTGCACCAACACATCCACCTCAGGGGAGTACTGGGCCCGCTCAGCCTTCTTAAGGTCGTTCTTTCCCTTCATGATTAGAATTGGCCGCAAAAACAGGACCTTGTTGCTGCATACATCGTACCCCACAGCCAAAATTAATGTGAACATTCGCTTGCTCTCCTCTGGTGGCGTCCAATTTACAGCCTCCTCTCCATCAAAAAGCACCATGCGATGTAGGTTCTGAGTCAGAGATTAAAGCAACAGAGGAGGCATCACTATCAGACATTTGAAGGCTGCAGGAAACAATGGCAGGGGGGGGGGTTTAATGGCAGGGGGTTTGGAAAATTTTTGGTGCACTCAAATAGTGGCAGGCCCCCGTGTTTATACGCCCCCCCCCCCTTTAGCACAACCGGTCTGTGTCTATGTCTATCCTCATCAAGCGGAAATACATCGTGTTTATGGCGAACTCATGCAGCACAACTAGACTGTGCAGTGCGGACAATGCCAACCACACTATTGGGAAAACTACGGGGAGGAATGGCAAACCAGCCGACCCACATTAGTTGGTAGGAAATGAATACAGTTTACAAAAGGGTCCGGACATTTGAGACCGATTTCGCATATGCAACAATACTGTTGAGACCTCTGACCCCCATTCCCCACAGTGACCTCCCGCTAGAGATTGTCCGGCGGAACAAAGGTGTTTCGCTTTGCCAATCTTTTGGCTTAGAACTCCGCTAGATATCAAGAGGAAGAAAAATAGCCGCAGTTGTGAATGGAAGACGGCAAAAAGGGACAGCCAGCACTGCTTCGTGAGCGGCTGCCAGGAGTAGGGGCAGGGGGAGGGAGGCCGTGGGGTAGATGGGATGCATAGTAGCCTATTGCAGCCACCGGTGAGGACCGTTTTCAGGGTGGCATTCATTGGCTGGGAAAACGACTTTCTGGGTCGTGGTTGGCTGAACAATCACCTTTTGGAGCAATACCCAATGACCCTTGGCGAGCCTTGGGTCGGGCTTGGGTCATTATTAGGTGCGGGTGGACAATTTCTCGTAACACGGCAACGGCCAAGGGTTGACCGCCAACAAATGTCAGTTGACTGCCAACCGCCAGTGGGGAACCGTTAACTCTTGCGGTTGAATTGCAGCTCAGAGCAACACATGAACAACCTTTTGCGGTGCCCATGAACGAGGGGTTTCGCTTTGTCATGGGCCACGATTGCTTCCCACGGATTTGTTTTGGTTCATTTTTTGGAGCATCGGTGGTATCGAACGGGCCGCGGTGACCGCATACGACCCGGCAATCTTCTCAGTCCTGCACAGCGTTGCATATCTACTTCCGCAGGCTCGATTGGCTGAAGTTCCACAAGAACTACATTGTGCAATGGGACCCGTGCTCAGGCGGAGTGGTCCCAGTCCACGGCGGCATGATTGATCACTTGGACCGCATGCAGCCTGCGGGCGGGGTATGCCCCCATGGGGGAGGGGGGGATTGGAGGAGGGGGCACGTGGGCTTGGAGGCGCCAGGACAAGGGAAGTGGAGTTCTCAATGTGGGGGGTCCCACGAGAGAATCCATGAGAATTGGGCTCAAGTGACAGTGACAGGGCCATTCGTCAATCATCTGGGAAAGAAGTTGGCGTGAAAACGGATGGTTCCGCGTGTTTATGCTTCACCGAACGTAAGGCGCATACTGATGCGGAGTCGAGTGGATGTGGCGGTGCAAGTGGCACCGCAAGTCCTGTTCCGCACCGCCAGTCCCCACGCCCTCCGGTGAAGGACACATAGGGGGCGCATGGAGGGCACACCCAGGCACTAGAGGCGGCTCTCTGTTTGCCCGGGTGCTGCCCCTTGTGTGCCCTCTCCGGGTCCCCTGTGTCATGCTCTGGTCTCCAAAATTCCGGGGCTTCTCGAATGGCAGACCTCTCTCTAAATGAATGCCACGGCTGTTTGCGGTGCCCAGACCCCTCGACTCAGAAGCAACGAAAGTGGTATCAAGACGACGAAGACGTTTCGAACAACGCAGCAGCCCAGTGAACCCACGGCCCAGACCTGGCCACCTTTGCGGGTGGTGTGTGTGTGGGGGGGGGGGGGGGGGTAATGAAAAATTGAATTTTGGGGCAGGCAGGCCCTTGGATTCTCCCTTCAAGCCCCAGTCCGGGTGTCAGCTGGAGCTCCAGGGCCAGTTTTATGTTCCTCAGCCAGAGGGCTTCAGACATGGGCTGTAAGGGCCAGCCCTGCGATTCCCAGCTTGACAGCACTAGTTAAAGGGGTTGAGGTACCCATGTCACTGCTGCAGGGTCTGGCAAGGGCGAATTAAGCGGCTCCAAAGGCAGCAGCCCCGAAGATCTCCACTCCAGAGAGCTTTAGGGGCTGGCCCTTTGTTGCCCTTTGTTGCCTCCACCGAAGGGGGTGCGGTCTGGAAAAGGGGCTCCAAGGGCCCCCCTCCCCCCAAAGTCCATTTTTCAGGAGCCCTGTGTCTATTGCATATTGACGTGCCCAGTGTTTGCAGCATTACACTATGCCACCGGGTCCTTTATTCATCACTCTTCACACAGACCAGTGAGCGAAGGGCGCCTAGGGCCAGCTTGGCCCCTTGACGAGCCGTGTCTCCTCTTTTGTGGCTGATGTCATGTGGTTGCCTGTTCTCCGCCCCCCTGAGGACTTTCACTACGTGACACACGCACGCGTCACCAGATGGGGGGGTGCTGTTTCATACACGTCTGACATAGGACAACGGTGCGAACGATCAGTTTGTCATACCGGACGCCTCATGCAGTCTAGGGGGCTGTAGGGGAGGGGCTCGATTGGTGTGGAACAGTTGGCCTCTGCTGACAATCGCGGCTGAAGAAAAGGGTTTTCAGTCGTCTCAACCTCACGTTGACAGCCTACTGCCCGTGGCGCCCACTTCACTTGCAGTCTTTCCCCTGAAGAGGAGTGCTCTCCCCCACTGACGTGGGAAATGCCACACAGCCCTTTACGCTACTGGGCTGGTCCCCGGCACTTGAAAATGAGAGTTGTGGGGCGCGCACAGTCGGGTTCTGCATCGCAGCAATTTTGCCGGGGCAGAGTGCAACGATGACAGTAAATGCGAGGGGATGGATTACAATACACGCCTGCCGCCTTCAAGCGGGATCCCTCTCCGTATTCGCAGAGTATAAGACCTCAACGGGAGTGACCCAAGATTTGTATGCGAGACCCCCCCCCCCGGGCCAGAGGGGCTCCCTCTGTTATGTTTTGTTGTAAGATTACCGGTGCCTTCTGTCTCTTTGGTGTCCTCTGTGTGCCATGTACACGTACCCTGTGCCCCCTATGTGCCCTCTGTATGTTGCCCCCCCCCCCCCCCCCCGTGTGGATGTGTGCACGTTTCCTCATCCGCAGCCTTGGCCTAAACGTTGGCAGTTGGGGGGATGGAATGGGTGGAATGGCAGTGTGTCCAAACGAGTCTCGACCACACCTGAAGCGCCTTCCTCAGGACAAGTGCAAATGGCCACGGGCGGGAGGTGCGTATTTCAGGGCGACGCCCCGACCAGCGCAAGGGCTACATCTGCAGCGCGCTCAGTTCCCAGCTCATCTCCCCGTCGCCGGTGGCAGACTGAAGCACAGACTTGTGGTTTGGGGACAGGGGGTCTGTGGCGGGTGTGTGGGAGTCGATTCCTGAGGGGACCCGCACGTATGGCAGCCACGTCAGCACACATACGAACGTGCGCGCGCGTCCTGCGTGTCGCAGGTGCACTATTCCTTGGAGGAGATGGTGCAGTACAAGCAGCAGCAGTCGGGGCAGACACTGCAGCCTCCTGCACCGTCAGTCCGCAGCCACGGCCTGGGGCCTGATGGGCCGCCCGGTGCGCAGCAGCCTCCCGCACACGTATTGCAGATCGCCGCCCAACCGGCACCGCCGCCTTCCCACACGGCGCTCATCACCCCCGTCGAGGCAGCGCCACCTCCTGCGCAGGCTCTGCCGGCCCCATTCGTGCCAGTGGCAGTCGGTCACTCCGGGCCGCATTCTGTAGCCCAGGCATCGCACGCGGCGCCCCCAGCCCTGCGCCTTGACGCTGGGCCGCCGCACTTTGCAATAGCTCCGGTGCTGCCTCACAGCCCCATGGCCCAGTCCCTTCTTTACGGAGGAGGGCAGCCTCCGGCCCCAACAGTGCAGCCTCTTCCGCAGGGACCGCAGCCTCCCGTTCAGGCGGTGCCGGCAGCTGCCCCGGCGGTGCAGCCCGTGCTACGGACCGATTTGTTAAAGCGCTCACTGGAGCGCAGTGCCGAGGAGGGGCCTCCGCAGAAACTGGGTCGCACTTGACGCCCGTTCCCATCGTGCGGCAGTTGTTGCTGCCCGTGCTACTCTTGACCTGTTCCGGCACCGGTCGCAGCCCTGGCCGTCATGACCCGTGCGCGGACGGGGGGGGGGCGATCTGTGACGTCCGTTGCCGGAACGCTTCAAGCCGCAGCCCGCGTCCGCAGGCGCAGACGAGCACTTGTCCAGTGGGCCCGTCCGGGGCTCCTGTCACGGGAGCCACCACCCCCCCCCCGGGGGGGGGGTCTGAAAAATGGACCTGAACGACCCCCATCCCCTCAAACCTTTGTCCCTCCACCGATGGCAATTGGGTGCGCACTGCATCCCACGTACCACCGCATTGCCACCGTGTGATTCATGGAGCACGGCCCACGCCAACAGAAGACTTTGTCGTGTCTCAGCTTCTTCTTCTGTACGTCAGGGATCTGCGTGTGCCGAGCGGAGTTCTGTGTTTGGTCTGTTTTGGTTACTCCTCCAGTCAATTTTGAGTCGTAGCCCCCACCCCACCGGACACCCATCCACCCACTTTCATCCCGACCGCAGGATGCAACCCCCGTTCGGGGAGCAATGGTCTTTCCACCAAAGGCAATAGGCCAGGGTCTCTGGCGCAGTGAATTGCGGAGCTGCACATCACATTCCACAGCAGTGCAACTGGGGTTGTCTGCCACAGTGTGGTATCCCAAGGGTTCCACAAGCGCAAGCACCGCCTCGGTCCGAGCAGGGCGTTTTTTATACGCCACCACCCCATGCTGCCGTCTTATTTCTTGATTTTGCCCGTGCTTGCGCAAGGGGGTGGGGTGGGGTCTGAACACAAGTTACAAAAGTCGAAAGAACCGCGCATTCATAGTCAACAGAGGCTCAGAGGAACAGGGCGCAAAAGGCCGATTGATTCCACAATTATTTGAGTGGTTTTCCCGTTTCATTGCTGCGGATTCCCGGCCAGTCACTCACCCAATCCCCTGCAGCAGCTTTTAAAGCCACCAACCAACAACGTTCCTGGGACCTCATCTTTACAAATGACCCACACGATGGACCCAAGGACGGCATTGCCAGATTGCCAGAGGTTCCTGCCCTGAGGTAGTCCCACCCGTGAACACGCACCAGAACGCATGCACTGCAACAAATTTCCGCTTGGCCTATGTTCCCAACAGACGGCAACGCACAACATCAACGCTTTCTATGCTCTGTTTATAGCCCTCTCAACTCTGACCATCGCCCTGTATGCCCTCTGGAGATACCTGGTGAAACCTGCTCATTTGCAAGGAAGCCGATTGGGGGGTCGGGGGATGTCCGCAAACCTCAAAATTCAGCCTGGAGAAACCTACCAGAGACTTGGACTCCCTGTGTTCTGTGGTATGCAACTGCATCCCATCAATGACTTCTCGCTTTAAAATCAACGGTTCTGTCTTCCTTATGCTCTCACATTTCCTTTGCCATTTCTGTTATCGTCCGAGCAATTTCTCAATTGCTCTTTGTATGTGAGTTGTGTGTGAACAATGATTTTGTTTTTTCCAACACTTAGTGGGGCCGTAACGTTGACCCAGGGTTCAGTGACCAAGGAGAATCTTGAGATTGTCAACGGCAGGGCAATATTGGTTATGAAGGACAGGCACAAGGAAACCTCCCCTGGGCCGGGGCTACCGGCCAACTATCCACCAAATGCTGGAGGCTACCGGCGAATAGAATCATTTCTAAAATGCACGGAGGTCACGGGCAGATGGGAAAGGTGTGGACAAACTGGAACCATGAAGAACTTTTGCATAGGATGCAGAGTTGCTCTTATTTGTATATGGGGGTAGCATGGTTTCAGTAGTGCATGATAAAACACTTTTTCGCTCATGGTGTCAAAGAGTGTAGGACACAGGTAATATGGGTAGGGATCAGGTTGGAGGACATCCGGATTGGTTGTCATGTTTGCACACCTGGAATATTTGCATAGGTAACACAATGTGGTGTCAGTAGGTCGGTGTAGCATGCATCCGCATCATTGGTCTCATCAGAGAACGGTGCAAGCTATTGCGATTGGATGGGGTAGTCAATCCGCATACGTTTTATCTAATGGTGCTTACCGAGTGGTACACTGCCTATCATTAGGAGGCCAAACGGGACATCCCCCCCATTGTCGCTCAACCATCCTGTCTCCCCGAATACCTTCGTGCCACAACCGCAAGCAGAGGGCCTGTTCATAAGTACAAACCCTTCCAGTGGATGTGCAGTGGATGTGGATGGCGAGAGCACTACTGGCAGCGGCAGACCAATCGCCAACGGTTCCGGTGCAATCAATGGGAGAACAAGTCATAGTCAAGGGTCCCCAAGGCACACTACCAAGGCATCTATCAAGCAGTCAACGAGGGTTGGGTCCGATGCCAAGCCAGTGTTTTGGGTCATACTTGTTCTTCCAAGCTTGTATCCTGATGTCTGCTCCATATAATACATGGCCAGCAATAGCCTGCTGCAGGTCCATATCATCTCCCCAATATACGCCCCAAGCATCCTAAGCAGGCAGCAGCCTACTATGCAACAGTGTTCCCATGCCCTGGCGATGCTGTCATTTCGAACGACACTGGCTGTTGAGTTTTAGCAGCACAAAAGTTCAACATACTCATGGGCACCCCCATAAAGGGCGCCCTCTGACTTACGCAGCAGTGATTGTTGTTGTCATCGTTGTTTCCTTGCCTGGTTTTTGTTGTGTGCTTCATGGCACTGGAAGGGTCTGAATCTGGTAATTCTCCCCTTTTCATCAGTATTGCATTTGCGGCTTTTGGAGGGGAAAATTACGCTTTGGGGTGTCTTTGTCCTTTTCTGGGGAATTCTCATGCAGAACTGCTCATTCTCTCAGCTTAAATCAGTGTATCGGCTCTGGTCTTTGACCTTCAGTTCGAAATTAGACGCCTCTTGGTCAGAGGGCTGCGGGGCGTGCATGTGTACCATCCTGAACAACAAACAACAAAAACCACAAATGTGTATGTGCATCTGTATGTGCATATGTATGTGCAGGTGTATGGTGCAACTGTGCCTCTGTGTGTTTCTGTATTTATGCGTATGTGTATAATGCTGCTATCGGCTGTACAGATCAGAATGCTGTTGTTGCAGCTGCCATCCGAAGTATGGGATGCCATCGCTGACCTCGTGGAGGAAGCCTCACTCAACTTGGTCTGTCGAAGGGTATATGAGATGCTTCGGGATCGACATGTGACTTTGATGTGCAGCCCAGATGAACCAGTGGAGCGAGCGGTCATGTGTATGGGGAGAGCGCGTTCGTTGCAGCTTATCGTGCGGAGCTCATGGGATCCAACGGCTGCAGTTGCTGCATTAAAGGGTGCGCAGAACCTGCACACGTTGGCCCTTGAGAGCGTGGATGGCACAATGGGGAATGCCCATGCAAAGGCGTTTGGCACACTGAAGGACGTCCCTTCGTTGCAGAAACTGACCCTCAATTTTCGGCAGCAGGCCTTTGAACACACTGCCATGCAGGCGCTTGCCACATTGAAAGATGCTCGATCATTACATACGCTGATCCTCACCCTTGGACACAATGCAGTGGGAGCCAGCGGTGCACAGGCCCTGGCTGCATTGAAGGAGGCCCCTTCGCTGCGGATGCTGACTCTGGATCTTCAGAGAAACGCAGTCGGAGATGTTGGTGCACAGTCGCTTGCGGCATTCTGCGAGGCACCATCACTGCATACCTTGACCCTGAATCTGTCATGCAATTCCATCGGGGATGCCGGTGCACAGGCCCTAACTGAGTTGAAGGCCGCCCCCTCATTGCACACCCTAGTGCTCGATCTTCGGGACAATATCATCGGAGCAGCCGGTGCACACGCACTTGCCGCTGCACTGCGGGATATTGCCAACCTGCACACCTTGACCCTACACGTCGAGGGAAATAGGGTCAGGGCTTTCGGTGCTAAGGCGCTAGCTGCACTGAGGCATGCCCCGTCACTGGGCTCCCTGACCCTTGATGTCGGCAGCAATACAATCAGTGATGATGGTGCAGAAGTGCTTGCTGAGCTCAGGGATGCGCCTGCGCTGCACACCGTGAGCCTCAACCTGCAAGCAAACCAAGTAGGGGACCGCGGGGCGCAGGCCCTTGCCGCTCTGAATGCCGCCCCATGGCTGCAGACCTTGGATCTCAATCTGGCGTTCAATAGAGTCGGTAGCGGGGGTGCGCAGGCCCTGGCCGCATTACATAGGATGCCCCTCCTCCGCACTCTAAGCCTTGACCTCGGGAATAATGACGTAGGGGCCAGTGGTGCACAGGCCCTTGCTACGCTGAGGGCAGCCCCGGCACTGGACACCCTGCATCTCAAGCTCCGGGGTAACGCACTTCGAGCCAGGGGCGCACGGGCACTGGCGGCGTTAAAGGGTGCGCCGTGGCTGCGCACCCTCGCCCTTGATCTCCGCGGAAACGCGGTGGGGGCCAGTGGTGCGCAAGCCCTTGCTGCCCTGAAAGACGCTGCGTCACTGCAGACCCTGACGCTCCATCTGGGGTTGAACGCAGTCGGGGCGCGAGGGGCGCAGGCACTGGCGGCATTGAAGGACGCGCCTGCACTGCAGACCCTGACCCTTGAATTGTGCAACAACGCCGTGGGAGACAGTGGGGCACAGGCTCTCGCCGCACTGAAGCGCGCTCCATCGCTTCACACGCTGGCCCTTACTCTTGCAAAGAATGACATTGGGGACAGTGGGGCCCTTGCACTGGCTTCGCTTGGAGCCGCACCCTCCCTCCAAGTCTTGAGCCTCCATCTGTTCTGCAATGCAGTGCGGGATGACGGTGTCCAAGCGCTCGCTGAAGGATTGAAGGATGCGGCGTCTTTGCGGACGTTGACCCTGGATCTCCGGAGCAATGTACTGGGCCTCGTTGGGGTGAAGGCGCTTGCTTCACTGAGGCGTGCTCCCCGACTGCGTGCCTTGACGCTTGACCTGCGTGGCAATGCATTGGGGAGGAGCGCTGTGCAAGCCCTTGTGGATATGAAGGACTCTGCCGGCAATCCCAGCGTCTATTTCTGAAGCCGGCCTCCTGATCTCTACATTCTGGTTGACTTGTCCGATTTCCTCACATTGCGATACACGCGACAGCGCCAGAACTGGTCAGTCTCAAGTCTGGTACAGGGGAGGAAGGGCAACGCAGAAAGGGCGACACAGAAAGCCAGGGTGCTTTGGCGTTGATCCGGGGCAAGTTGCCGAAAGCCACAGGAAACGACTGAGGAATCAGGGGAAATGAGGTTGTCAAATGTGGTATGTTGGCCTGCCTGGCGCTGGAGCTGTGACCCTCATGCCTCACATGGGCGGTACTCACGCCCCCTGCTCCACTCCCCGTGTTGTCCCCCGGGGATGGGGGCACCGTCCCCCTGCTGACCAAAAATTGGTAACAGGCTGAACTTGCAAGGTGGACGCTTTAGGGAAGCTGTCAAGAGGCTGAGGTCCAGTTGCGGGCATGGATTGTGGTGATCCTGTGAACCAATGGGCCATTTCCATCGTTGCTGGCCATGGAACCCAGGGGGCGCAGCTTTGATGAACCATGTTCTTGACCATGCATTTGTGTAATGCCCTCGTGAGACTTTTTTTTTTGACATGGCGGTCCCCCGCCCGAAACAATGCACCAAAGCAGCCTCTGCCCATGGGCAGTGCCCTCGTGAGACTCAAGCCTTGCTTTCCAATTTTCATGTACTCTGGTGGCGCCGTCCCTCTAGTGGGGTGGGGGAATCATCATTTGGCCCTGGTATGCCTGGGGGACGGGGATGGTTCTGCGCAGCCTGCGGAGGACAAGCGGGGGGGTGGGCTAAACCCCTGGTTTGAAACAACAACCGGGGTGGGGGCTGGTGCAGTTTGGGGTGTTTTCTGGTACGCTTGGGCGGGGGGGGGGGGTGCGCAATAGGGCAATCAGGAGTCACCAGCCGAACGACACAACATCGTTGCATCTATGCACTCCAGAGGAGAGCAACACACAATGATTTCCGCTCATCACAGAATAGGCAGCATCTAGTGTGTCGGCCGCCTACTGCATTAGAGAGCATCACGGTGTACACCATGTGAGCTATGGGTCAGTGACTTTTTTTGGGGGGGGGGGGGGGCAACTCGAAATTATCACAGCCGAGTACTCAAGACAATTCTTGGAAGCGGGCATTTGACTCATATGATACACTGGATCCGGCAAGATGTATCATGGGGGTACCCCCAGACCCCTGCCGTGAGTGTCCCAGACCCTTTTGGGCTGCCTGATCTTCGAGCCCTGAAGGGAGGGGGGAGCTGGAAATGGGGCTCAAATGCCCCCCCAAAAAACCTTACAGCGGTACAGTCAAGGCAAATGGTGGGGCCGAAGGCAGCCAAATGGCAGCACATGCTTTTGGATGCGAGAAATCAAATATAAGACAAATTGAATCATGGTTGGGATGTGGCCTATAGAAATGGGTCACATAAGCAGACTTCAAGGTTGTCGCATGCAGGGTACAGTGTTTGGTGCGGCTCATGGTACTGTGGTTTCCTTTTTTTCCTCTCTGCAGATGACGTACCCATTGGTGAACCTGCCATATTCCACAAATTGCCACTCACTGGGGAGGGAGAGGGAAATTCCTGCGGTGGTCAATAAGCCACTGCTTGGCTGTTTGGACCGCCCTTGTGGTGCCGTCACTCCTTTCTCTGAGTTTGAGTTGGGAGTGGAAATTCCAGCTAAGGCCACAGCCTGAACCGCCGCCTTAGCCATGCACTGTACATAAATGGACACCTGGCAACAGCTCAATGGACGATGGAACACTGTGATTGATTGTTCAGGGTGGCAACCAATGCCGTGGCAAAAAAAAGGGGGGGGGTGCAGTGTTTGGTTTCGGGGGGACTCCAGGAACTACCAGTGCATGAGCGCCAGAGTATTACTAGCGCAGAATTGAGAGCAGCGCTGCTAGTGCTGGCGAAGAAACAGCGGGGGGTAAAGCGGCATTTGGTAACAGATAGTGAATTGGTGTACATGGGCCTGCAGGGCAAGCGTGGGAAGGAGTAGCACAATGGGTGGGTTGGGCTATGGGGCACACGTGAACCTGTGGATAGAGTTGTGGGGGCAGTGGGCGCAATTGGGAGACAGTGTCTCAGTGCAGTGGGTCCCATCACGCGTTCATGTGCAAGGCAATGACAGGGCGGACGAAGAGGAAGTCAGGGGTAGCGTTTTGACAAGCAAGGAAAGACAAAGAGGTCAGGGATATCTGGCAAGAGTTGGGGCTAGAGGAAATGAGTGATACAAGTGATGATGATTTCACTGGCGGTTCGCAGGGGAGCAAAGTGTCAGACAGTGAGACAATAGAGAGCACGGATGAGGACTTAACAGACAGCGAGGGGGCCAGTGATAGCACCCGTGACAGTGATGGTGCATTGCTAGTCTGTAGAAGGTGGGCTACATAGGTAGCTAAGTATCCATTGCTTTAGGACAGTGCCTGGGTGTGCAGGCAACAGTTTGTTGACCGGGTTCTCAGGCTGGGGGCAGAGCCGACGCAAACCCATCCATTTAATATTTGATAGCCTGACTGGGCGAACTCAAGGCAACATTCATTGGTTTGGTTTGAACATGATTGAGCAGTTACCGTATGGCCTGTGTCACGGGGGCGATATCGGTAGCTAAGTACGTTGCTTCACGGCCCTCAAACTTTTTTTTGCTCACCCCTGTTACACTGACATACCCGAAGTCATCGAGACAAACAACCATTACGTTACAGAGGATGTCTTTAAGCATACCATGATCGGTAAAGGAAAAAGTGACAAAGAAAGTGGCTAGTGAAGCAGTGCACAAAGTTGGAATGGTAACCCATTTGCTTGTTCATGTATGTCGTGGGATTACCCGTGCTAGTGTGTTGTTTTCAAGGGTTTTCCATCACATAAGTTTTCACCAAACATGCACCCAATTTGCAGGCAAGGCCCACAAAATGCACTCATATTCCGCAAGAGTTGGTGTATTGTATGTTCAAACAGTTTAAAAGAGTGCTCAGCGGAGCAAGGTTTGGGGTCCTTCTCAAGCCGTTTGCAGAGCTAGTGCCGATTTTCACGTTTTGGAGAAACGTCTGCATCTAGCTAGTGGGCAGTGCCCTGGGTGTTGGGTTCCACTTCAACTCCACTCTTTGGGCCTCCTCGGTCAGTGTTTTGGCATGCTCACCACCCTTTGCCTGACCTTGGAGCATTTTGGAAACCGCAACATACTGTCCTCGCCGATGCCCATCATCTCTTTCCCAACTTTCAGGCATCCATTAGACCTATCCCCCCATCTTGGACACTTCAACACTGATTTTAGCAAGGCACACAATGGCAGCCGGCTTCCACTTCGTCTACAACCTTTCAGTATACTTTGAATTCTTATTCAAAACTATTTCGATCCGTCTTGTTGGTGTCTTTTGCATTTGGTGTGATTGGCATTCAAAAGCAAATGGTTTTAAGCTTCGAAAACTTTCTAGGGATTCAATCGGCTATTCTAAGAGTTGCCAACCTCACCAGTTTTACTTTTGGACGTTCTACGGTTGTCAATTGCAAAAGGGCTCGGCATGCGACCTAAAGGTGCAAGGGCAAAGTTTAGGTACCAAATAAAGGTACATAGAGCCGCAACCAAAAGTCTTCAAAAGTCTAATTGGGTAAACTTAGTTGCTTGACCGCACGGGGATTGCGATCTTGCCTAATGTGGCTATGATGTGCAAAAGGCGTTGCCAAGTTGAAATACCGCTCAAGCGGACAAGCGGGAGTTGAAGTTCATTTTCAGCCCCTAGTATCACAATGTCACACATTTTATTGTACTTTGTAGCTAAACTCAAACTCAAATATGTCAAACTAACCCTTAGGCGGCCGAAGCAGGTACGCTTTTGTGCCGGGATGTCTGCAATTTTGGTACAGGTAATTTGCCCGATTTACCTACTTTTTTTAACCACAAAATTTGACTACTCAGTTTTTTGGCCGAATTACCCACAAAAATGCATGATTTTCCTCCAAAAAAGCTCTCACAGTTTTTGCCATTTTACCCACTTTTCTGTACAATGCACCATATTTTGGGGTTTTTCGGGCTATCAAACCTTGCTTTTTGTTGTTGTCCTCTCCTTGCTTTTTTTCTGCAACCTTAAAAATCCAACTTTTACGCCAGTGGTTTCCGAAACGCTGTAAAAGGATAACATTTTCCTATTCGTATTGCGAGGCCTTGCAATGCGAGACATGAATCAACGTAATTCCTTGCAATTACACACAGCTTCAGGTCACTCAAAAACAAGCAAAAAGGGAATACAGAGTAGCAATACACTGTGCGCATCGACACGTGAGGCTTTTGGAATGCGAGGCCTCGCAATACTGACTGCTGCCTTAGGATCAGTATAATCATCATCTCCAAATAACGCCTCTGAAAACAGAGCAGAAATGGTGAATTGCCCAATCTGGAAATGCGAAGCCTCGCAATGCGAGACACCAAATCTCGAAAAACAGGGCTGCAGCGCCACCAACGCCTTTAGGGCTTCTTTTGAGCCTGCGTTGACTTCCGAGGAGATCACCGATCAGATCCTGTCAGCACCGGGTCATCGTCATCGTCCTCGAGATCCTCCAAGTCCTCGTCTGCAGCTTCTGCATGGGCATGTTGACTTGCTTCCTCTGCCGTCCACACCTCCAAACGGGCATACCCCACATTCTTCTCCTCGACCCACATCAGCATGCCGAACTGGATCCTGAGCTCGCACTGCGCCAACCTAGTGTGGTCAATTCCCGCCTGCACACGCTGCGTCACCTCGTGATGGTAGCTCCGTGCCCAATCCGATTGCTTTTGTTTGGTCAATTGCAGAGAACAAACTTGTGGAGGATCATCCAAGGCTGCCAGTTTTGCCGCCATGTGCACATCGCGATCGAAGATCATGACGTTGTCCGGGCGGTCTCTGTTCCGCATCAGCAGTGCCATCCACGTATAGAGGCGAAGGGGCATGAACCCTGGTTCATCACGTTCGAGGCGAACCAAGCCGACGTATGGTGGGATCTGCAATGAGCAGTAGCGAGATGTCAAAGGCATTGCGAGGCCTTGCAATCCAAAAGCGTTGTACATACCTTATTCTTGATCTTCACACCGGCGAGCACAACCACTACTTTCACTTGAATTCCGCCTTTTCCCGTCTTGCCTGCACCCGGTAGCCAGTAACACACTTGCACTTTCTCATACCAGTAATCGTTCTCCGCAATTCCAGTTGTCTCTAGCACTGTTTGCGGGGCGTCCCACACGGGCTCCACCTCGCCGTAGATCACAAGCACAGTTTCAAGGTTGTCTATCAAGTTGGCCATCACAACAGGATTCACAGCATCAACACCGTCCGCCAGATTCGCATTCAGAATAATCATGTCGGTGTCCAGCGCCTCCAAAGACTTAAGGGGATCTTGCGGATCTTTGTAGGGGGCGCACAGCATTTTCACAATCTTTCCACTGACCTTAATGTTCACCACGTCCACTTTTGCAGACTTAGTAGACTTTTCCTCCGTCAAGGGCGATGCTAGTCGTGCACGCAGGCGACCAAGGTGTGACGAACAAGAAGAGGCTCTGCGCTTGAAGAGGGGAGGCGACTTACATCTTGCTAGACCTTACTGGTGGCCCCCAACAAAGCGGCCCCGGGCATCACCGGGAGGGCTGGTTGCCGCCAGCGTGACGTTCTTGTCACGCCGCGAGGGTGTGCCCCCGTGCTTGCGCACGTCCCATTCCTTTGGGCGGAACCCGAGAGAAAAGTTTATAGTGGTTTCAACACTGTGTTTTTGTCTCTCCTGCTGCTTGCTGCTGGTGTAGGGTTTCTTGCTGCTTGTTTTTGGAGATGAAAAGCTTTTGTTTGCTGAAATACAGTAAGTCCAGGATAGCCCAAGCCAGAGGTGTGCAAGGAGAAGAGAATCAGGATCAAAGCATGAAGGGCTGCAGTGTAAACAGTGAAAGATGAAAGGATATTCACAGAAACTGCAACTCAGGTCAAATCGGAATGCATATTCACAAAGATAGCTGAAATGTTTTGGAAAAGAGTTGGAAAACTGCCCCAAGGTCACTCTATCTCCATAGTGCCATTTCAGGAGATGTGCACTCTTTGTTTTGGGTCCCATATGTGCTGAGGTGGCAGGGCATGTGGCGATGAGGTCACTGCCATGTCACATGGGATTTTCCTACTTAGCTAGGCTGACCAGGAATTGAACCCAGGACCTCTCAAAAAGAGGTGCCCAGCCCCCTAGGGTGCATACCACTAGGACAGCTAAGAATTCATGGAAAAACATAGATAAATTCATAGGCTCTGCCCTGGATATGTCAGTTCTCAGTCAACTCAGGAAAAGATGATTTGCCTCACTTTGAAAGGGGATTAAGGGGTCCACTCCATATCCTGATTGGGTGTTTGGTTCCATAGGTCAAAATGTGTTATCACCAGTTTTGGTGGGACCAATACTAAGATAGAAATGCCTGGATGCTCAGTGCATCTCTAATACAACTAGAGTATGCCTCAAAGCATTGGAAAAGCACTTTTTCTTACTCCCCCCTTGTGCTGTGGTGGCCACCACTGTCGCATTTTAGGAAAAAGGGATTTTTTTTTTGGCCTTTCCTTGGTTTCCACATCTACTTTAAAATACCTATAGTTTCCCTCACACAGAAAAATGGGCGCTCACCATGGCCGGCGCTCTTTTGCTGCTCTGTTTGTAACATTTCCTACAGAAGACTCAGCGCTCATGGCGCTGCCGGGGCTCCTGTGGCTTGGTTGGGTTAGTTTGGGAGCATGCCAAAACATGTGCATGTGCATCCCTCCCTCCAAGACGCAGCGCGACACAAACCCAACGCAAGACACAATATACACACTCGCATGGGTTCTCGTAAACCTGCTGGCGACCTGTGACCTGTCTTAGGGCGAAGGGAGTCGTAAAAAAATTAAATTGCCCCTTGGTGGGGTCTTGGGTTCTGCTCAGTCTCTCCAGGCTGCTGCGTTTCGGCCCGAACACGGCCTACTCAGCGAGGCTGCGCGTGGGTATCTGCAGAGGCAGGAATGGGAGAATTATGGACGAATCCACGCAAAAGCGAAGCGACGACACCAAAATCCGTCAAATGACGGCCTAGAATTTTTCTAAGACAACACACCTGAGCAGAATCCAATTGTGCATCAGAAGCACATTTTTATAAAAATTACAGTCATCTCTAGATTTTTTAAATCAAGAAATTCCTACGCATAAAAAGGCGGCGCGCAGGAGCGGCTCCTAGCAAAGCGCCGGAAAATGCAGAAATAATGGCATTATAAACGTATGTCTCACGTAGTCTTGAAAATGACGAGACACACATTAATAAATAAACATACAGATTCCACCCACACTAATAGAAGTATCAAAAATCCAAGAATTCGAAAATCAACGAAAAGACTTCAATGAATCAGGTATAAACTACAGGTATGCTCGTCTCGTATGCCGCATACACATTGCTCGTCTCGTGTCTCCGTGAACGAGTCTTGTAGCAGCGCTAACAACGATAGGACGCGATAGAGGGATTGATTAGAAAGATTGCAGATGATTAGAGGTCAGATCAGGGTTATTAGTCATACACACAAGTGCATAGCAACGTTCTTCGCGTGCGCCTCGTTTTTCTCCTCACCTTGCTTCACTCTCCAGCGGTAGGTAAGGTAGGTACGCCCAGGTGGGGCCACGCCCTGGTGGAGTACGTGATTGCGGTCAAGATGGGCAGGTTTGCCCAACACAGTCGTGCATGCTCGTGCATTCACACACGCATTAAAGGGTAGGCCACGCGAAGTGCGCACGGTAAACCTTGTTTAGGCTACCCAGGGGCTCCTCGGTACGTTCTTTAAGAGAACCTGAAGAGTCCCTTAACGCTTGCTTGCTTGACAGGGGAGCTGATCTTCAGCGCGTTTGCGGACAGTGTATTATAGGTCACACTGAGAACCGTATAATACGGGGAGTGTGGCTTGGTTCCTCCGCCGCAAACACCCCTTCATTTGCCTTTGCTTTACAGGTGGGCAGGTAGGGTGATTGGTGCAGCAGCATACCATTTTTTTCATGCCCTGCTAAACAAGGGCGCAGATCACACAAACAAATAACTCCCCCCTGCCTGTGGCAGAGCAGGGAGTCCGACTTCATTGACATGTGCGCCGTGCACGCAAAAAGAGCATCTCTTCCCTCCAAGCCCTAGCAGGGGAAACGCGTTGTGGCGTCCCCTGTTAGGCCACAGTTGCTTAGCAGCGCTGTGTTCTCTTGTCTTCTTCACAGGAGGGTCGCTAGGACCCACGACATGTTCTTCAACAACACCCAGTAGAGTGTGCGTGTAGGAGTGGTAGTCCTGAGTGGGGGCTTGAGCCAGTTGCAGCAGTGCTCGCCCACCAGGATGGTGCCACTGTAGGGTGTGTAGGACCTGTAGTGCGTGTGTCACTGTCCCACCCGTTTCCTGCAATTTTAGCAGGGTTGGTGGGCTGTGGCAGTGGTTAGGTCAGTGTTTTGGCCACTTAGCAAAACGGCGTTTTCATGCCTTCATAGCTTTTGGCCACCCCTCCCTGTAGTAGACAGATAGGTAGGGAAAACAATACCTGGATTAGTACGCTGGGTATTCCCCAAAGGTTTTGCGCCAGCACAGAAATTGGGCGCTTAGGGGAGGGGAGACCCGGGGCGTACCCCGTGGCATCAATAAGCCAACCCTCCAGGTCTAGCAAGCGTGCAGACTTGGGTATAATTAGGACACCACTTCTGCGGCTTGCTCTCAGGACCTTAGGACTAGCACACTCACACATACGCTTTGGCAGGTAAGGGTAAGGTTCAGTCCCTAGCTTTAGTCTTGGAGGCAAGCGTCTCAGCGAGCCTCAGCAACTCACCAAGGTTGTTCTGGGACAAGTAGTCAACCAGAACTGAGTTTAGGCGTCCCTCAGGTAGAACAAATGCAGAGAAAGGCTCCCAGGTGGCCTCTTCGACTCCAAACCCTTCCCAGAGGGTGAGGAAGCGCCAGCCCTGGCGATAGCGGTGGCGTAGGACAGACTTCACCAGGTAGAAAAGGCGTTGCCAAGTTGAAATACCGCTAAAGCGGACAGGCGGGAGTTGAAGTTCATTTTCAGCCCCTAGTATCACAGTGTCACACATTTTATTGTACTTTGTAGCTAAACTCAAACTCAAATATGTCAAACTAACCCTTAGGCGGCCGAAGCAGGTACGCTTTTGTACCGGGATGTATGCAATTTTGGTACAGGTAATTTGCCCGATTTACCTACTTTTTTTAACCACAAAATTTGACTACTCAGTTTTTTGGCCGAATTACCCACAAAAATGCATGATTTTCCTCCAAAAAAGCTCTCACAATTTTTGCCATTTTACCCACTTTTCTGTACAATGCACCATATTTTGGGGTTTTTCGGGCTATTAAACCTTGCTTTTTGTTGTTGTCCTCTCCTTGCTTTTTTTCTGCAACCTTAAAAATCCAACTTTTACGCCAGTGGTTTCCGAAACGCTGTAAAAGGATAACATTTTCCTATTCGTATTGCGAGGCCTTGCAATGCGAGACATGAATCAACGTAATTCCTTGCAATTACACACAGCTTCAGGTCACTCAAAAACAAGCAAAAAGGGAATACAGAGTAGCAATACACTGTGCGCGTCGACACGTGAGGCTTTTGGAATGCGAGGCCTCGCAATACTGACTGCTGCCTTAGGATCAGTATAATCATCATCTCCAAATAACGCCTCTGAAAACAGAGCAGAAATGGTGAATTGCCCAATCTGGAAATGCGAAGCCTCGCAATGCGAGACACCAAATCTCGAAAAACAGGGCTGCAGCGCCACCAACGCCTTTAGGGCTTCTTTTGAGCCTGCGTTGACTTCCGAGGGGATCACCGATCAGATCCTGTCAGCACCGGGTCATCGTCATCGTCCTCGAGATCCTCCAAGTCCTCGTCTGCAGCTTCTGCATGGGCATGTTGACTTGCTTCCTCTGCCGTCCACACCTCCAAACGGGCATACCCCACATTCTTGTCCTCGACCCACATCGGCATGCCGAACTGGATCCTGAGCTCGCACTGCGCCAACCTAGTGTGGTCAATTCCCGCCTGCACACGCTGCGTCACCTCGTGATGGTAGCTCCGTGCCCAATCCGATTGCTTTTGTTTGGTCAATTGCAGAGAAAAAACTTGTGGAGGATCATCCAAGGCTGCCAGTTTTGCCGCCATGTGCACATCGCGATCGAAGATCATGACGTTGTCCGGGCGGTCTCTGTTCCGCATCAGCAGTGCCATCCACGTATAGAGGCGAAGGGGCATGAACCCTGGTTCATCACGTTCGAGGCGAACCAAGCCGACGTATGGTGGGATCTGCAATGAGCAGTAGCGAGATGTCAAAGGCATTGCGAGGCCTTGCAATCCAAAAGCGTTGTACATACCTTATTCTTGATCTTCACACCGGCGAGCACAACCACTACTTTCACTTGAATTCTGCCTTTTCCCGTCTTGCCTGCACCCGGTAGCCAGTAACACACTTGCACTTTCTCATACCAGTAATCGTTCTCCGCAATTCCAGTTGTCTCTAGCACTGTTTGCGGGGCGTCCCACACGGGCTCCACCTCGCCGTAGATCACAAGCACAGTTTCAAGGTTGTCTATCAAGTTGGCCATCACAACAGGATTCACAGCATCAGCACCGTCCGCCAGATTCGCATTCAGAATAATCATGTCGGTGTCCAGCGCCTCCAAAGACTTAAGGGGATCTTGCGGATCTTTGTAGGGGGCGCACAGCATTTTCACAATCTTTCCACTGACCTTAATGTTCACCACGTCCACTTTTGCAGACTTAGTAGACTTTTCCTCCGTCAAGGGCGATGCTAGTCGTGCACGCAGGCGACCAAGGTGTGACGAACAAGAAGAGGCTCTGCGCTTGAAGAGGGGAGGCGACTTACATCTTGCTAGACCTTACTGGTGGCCCCCAACAAAGCGGCCCCGGGCATCACCGGGAGGGCTGGTTGCCGCCAGCGTGACGTTCTTGTCACGCCGCGAGGGTGTGCCCCCGTGCTTGCGCACGTCCCATTCTTTTGGGCGGAACCCGAGAGAAAAGTTTATAGTGGTTTCAACACTGTGTTTTTGTCTCTCCTGCTGCTTGCTGCTGGTGTAGGGTTTCCTGCTGCTTGTTTTTGGAGATGAAAAGCTTTTGTTTGCTGAAATACAGTAAGTCCAGGATAGCCCAAGCCAGAGGTGTGCAAGGAGAAGAGAATCAGGATCAAAGCATGAAGGGCTGCAGTGTAAACAGTGAAAGATGAAAGGATATTCACAAAAACTGCAACTCAGGTCAAATCGGAATGCATATTCACAAAGATAGCTGAAATGTTTTGGAAAAGAGTTGGAAAACTGCCCCAAGGTCACTCTATCTCCATAGTGCCATCTCAGGAGATGTGCACTCTTTGTTTTGGGTCCCATATGTGCTGAGGTGGCAGGGCATGTGGCGATGAGGTCACTGCCATGTCACATGGGATTTTCCTACTTAGCTAGGCTGACCAGGAATTGAACCCAGGACCTCTCAAAAGGAGGTGCCCAGCCCCCTAGGGTGCATACCACTAGGACAGCTAAGAATTCATGGAAAAACATAGATAAATTCATAGGCTCTGCCCTGGATATGTCAGTTCTCAGTCAACTCAGGAAAAGATGATTTGCCTCACTTTGAAAGGGGATTAAGGGGTCCACTCCATATCCTGATTTGGTGTTTGGTTCCATAGGTCAAAATGTGTTATCACCAGTTTTGGTGGGACCAATACTAAGATAGAAATGCCTGGATGCTCAGTGCATCTCTAATACAACTAGAGTATGCCTCAAAGCATTGGAAAAGCACTTTTTCTTACTCCCCCCTTGTGCTGTGGTGGCCACCACTGTCGCATTTTAGGAAAAAGGGATTTTTTTTTTGCCTTTCCTTGGTTTCCACATCTACTTTAAAATACCTATAGTTTCCCTCACACAGAAAAATGGGCGCTCACCATGGCTGGCGCTCTTTTGCTGCTCTGTTTGTAACATTACCTACAGAAGACTCAGCGCTCATGGCGCTGCCGGGGCTCCTGTGGCTTGGTTGGGTTAGTTTCGGAGCATGCCAAAACATGTGCATGTGCATCCCTCCCTCCAAGACGCAGCGCGACACAAACCCAACGCAAGACACAATATACACACTCGCATGGGTTCTCGTAAACCTGCTGGCGACCTGTGACCTGTCTTAGGGCGAAGGGAGTCGTAAAAAAATTAAATTGCCCCTTGGTGGGGTCTTGGGTTCTGCTCAGTCTCTCCAGGCTGCTGCGTTTCGGCCCGAACACGGCCTACTCAGCGAGGCTGCGCGTGGGTATCTGCAGAGGCAGGAATGGGAGAATTATGGACGAATCCACGCAAAAGCGAAGCGACGACACCAAAATCCGTCAAATGACGGCCTAGAATTTTTCTAAGACAACACACCTGAGCAGAATCCAATTGTGCATCAGAAGCACATTTTTATAAAAATTACAGTCATCTCTAGATTTTTTAAATCAAGAAATTCCTACGCATAAAAAGGCGGCGCGCAGGAGCGGCTCCTAGCGAAGCGCCGGAAAATGCAGAAATAATGGCATTATAAATGTATGTCTCACGTAGTCTTGAAAATGACGAGACACACATTAATAAATAAACATACAGATTCCACCCACACTAATAGAAGTATCAAAAATCCAAGAATTCGAAAATCAACGAAAAGACTTCAATGAATCAGGTATAAACTACGGGTATGCTCGTCTCGTATGCCGCATACACATTGCTCGTCTCGTGTCTCCGTGAACGAGTCTTGTAGCAGCGCTAACAACGATAGGACGCGATAGAGGGATTGATTAGAAAGATCGCAGATGATTAGAGGTCAGATCAGGGTGATTAGTCATACACACAAGTGCATAGCAACGTTCTTCGCGTGCGCCTCGTTTTTCTCCTCACCTTGCTTCACTCTCCAGCGGTAGGTAAGGTAGGTACGCCCAGGTGGGGCCACCCCCTGGTGGAGTTCGTGATTGCGGTCAAGATGGGCAGGTTTGCCCAACACAGTCGTGCAAGCTCGTGCATTCACACACGCATTAAAGGGTAGGCCACGCGAAGTGCGCACGGTAAACCTTGTTTAGGCTACCCAGGGGCTCCTCGGTACGTTTTTTAAGAGAACCTGAGGAGTCCCTTAACGCTTGCTTGCTTGACAGGGGAGCTGATCTTCAGCGCGTTTGCGGACAGTGTATTATAGGTCACACTGAGAACCGTATAATACGGGGAGTGTGGCTTGGTTCCTCCGCCGCAAACACCCCTTCATTTGCCTTTGCTTTACAGGTGGGCAGGTAGGGTGATTGGTGCAGCAGCATACCATTTTTTTCATGCCCTGCTAAACAAGGGCGCAGATCACACAAACAAATAACTCCCCTCTGCCTGTGGCAGAGCAGGGAGTCCGACTTCATCGACATGTGCGCCGTGCACGCAAAAAGAGCACCTCTTCCCTCCAAGCCCTAGCAGGGGAAACGCGTTGTGGCGTCCCCTGTTAGGCCACAGTTGCTTAGCAGCGCTGTGCTCTCTTGTCTTCTTCACAGGAGGGTCGCTAGGACCCACGACATGTTCTTCAACAACACCCAGTAGAGTGTGCGTGTAGGAGTGGTAGTCCTGAGTGGGGGCTTGAGCCAGTTGCAGCAGTGCTCGCCCACCAGGATGGTGCCACTGTAGGGTGTGTAGGACCTGTAGTGCGTGTGTCACTGTCCCACCCGTTTCCTGCAATTTTAGCAGGGTTGGTGGGCTGTGGCAGTGGTTAGGTCAGTGTTTTGGCCACTTAGCAAAACGGCGTTTTCATGCCTTCATAGCTTTTGGCCACCCCTCCCTGTAGTAGACAGATAGGTAGGGAAAACAATACCTGGATTAGTACGCTGGGTATTCCCCAAAGGTTTTGCGCCAGCACAGAAATTGGGCGCTTGGGGGAGGGGAGACCCGGGGCGTACCCCGTGGCATCAATAAGCCAACCCTCCAGGTTTAGCAAGCGTGCAGACTTGGGTATAATTAGGACACCACTTCTGCGGCTTGCTCTCAGGACCTTAGGACTAGCACACTCACACATACGCTTTGGCAGGTAAGGGTAAGGTTCAGTCCCTAGCTTTAGTCTTGGAGGCAAGCGTCTCAGCGAGCCTCAGCAACTCACCAAGGTTGTTCTGGGACAAGTAGTCAACCAGAACTGAGTTTAGGCGTCCCTCAGGTAGAACAAATGCAGAGAAAGGCTCCCAGGTGGCCTCTTCGACTCCAAACCCTTCCCAGAGGGTGAGGAAGCGCCAACCCTGGCAATAGCGGTGGCGTAGGACAGACTTCACCAGGTAGAAGCCCTCCTTAGCCATGTCCTCGGCGTTCATGTCGGGGAGTTCACCTTCAACTTCCATAGGGCTGGCAGCCCCTTGTAGGTCCAGAGCGGCGATTTCCTTGTCGTTCAGCTCCCACTCCTCCCCACAGAGGTCTTCAGGATCATAGTAGCGCTTCAGGTGTTGAGCAGCGCACACCAGGGTCCCCCCTAGACAGGGAGGACACCGCACGGTGATACGGTGTCCATCCACTGATAGAATCTTGTACGGCCCGAAGTATGGGTCATCGCTGGTAGAGCGTGGCCAGGCGGGTAGTCGACTGTGGTGCACCAGCACCCAGTCCCCCTCTTGGTAGGTGGCCGGTACTCGGTGCTTGTTCTTCTTGTTCCACTGACGCTCCCTCACTCTCTGGAGCATAGCCTTAGCCTTGTCCACCTTCGCTTGTTGCTCTTGGACCCATTCACCCACAGAAGAATGGGTGTCCTCTGGATAGGGGGCATGTAGGAACCATGCCGGGCGCCCTAGGAATAGCTCATGGGGCGAGTAGCCAGTAGCTGAACTCTCTTGGGAGTTCATCATCAAGGATATGACGGGGAGTAGTCTCACCCAGTCTCTGGTGCGTTCAGCTTTGCACCATATCCGTACATTCTCCTTCAGGACACGGATCTGTCGCTCACATAGGGGGTTGCTCGTGTGAGAGTAGGGAATCCCCGTAGACACCTGGACATTGAGGGATCTCAGGACCCTCTTGTACCAGCCAGTATCTGAGCGTACTCGTACGTCCTCATCGGAGTTGATCTCCTTGGGCGCCCCATAGACGAAAAACCACTCCTCCAGGAGTATCTTGATAGTCTCCTCCCCGGTAATGTGCTTGGTACACGGGAACACCCTGGTAAACCTGGTCAACCCACAGGTTACCACGAGGGCGAAGTCATAGCCCCCGAACTTCGGCATCTCCGTGTAGTCCACGTATAGAACACTGTTAGCACAGTGAGGGATGGGCAGAGTCGAGTAGAGACCTCTGTCCCTGATATCCCCTGATTTACAGGACCTGCACGGGCACTTGTCCACGATAGGCTGGAGGGTTTTCCGCAGTTGGTCGTCAGTCCACGTAGTGTGGAACCACTGCTTGAACAGCCTCAGGGTACGGTCAGCACCCACATGACCGCTGGACTCATGGGTCCACTTCAGCAGCGCTGGGACTCTGTCACTAGGCACCACAATGCGGTCCTCGTGCCAGAGGTAGCTCTTGTCCCTCTTCCACTGGTCTTGGTTGACCAGGAGGGGTTCATGGCGTTTCTCCAGGCGCTTGTAGATATCCCCAAACTCCTTCAGGTACTCCGATTGTTGGAGTCCATCCAGGGGGCGTATCATCGTCATGTTGAGGTCCAAGTGGACGTCCATACGGCTGAACGCCTCCTTAGCCAGCGCTTCAGACCGGGCACCAATCAGGGCGTCGAAGTTGTTGCGGCTGATGTAGTCGGCACACTCGTTCTTCACTCCCTGGATATGGTGTACCATCAGCCGTAGTTGACTGAGGTAGGTCCACCAGCGACGTAGCTTGGCCTTCTCAGGTGGGGGACCCTTCTGGAAACTGCGGACCGGTTCTTGGTCGCACAGCCAGACCACAGGGTTACTCCCCAACAGTCGTGCTTGTGAGGATAGCACCAGCATACCCGCGAGCAATTCCTGCTCATAGGTGGAGTACTTCCCCCTGGCCTGGTTCCACTTCCAGCTCCAGTGGCCCAGAGGTACTAGGACCCGCTTGTCGTCAGGGTAGCTGTGCTTGAGGGTTCAATCTCGGTTGAGACCTTCCGTCCCCCATTGGGAAATGGCCGAGTCGAACTCCTCCTTCTCTAGTGCTTGCCATTGGAACAACGTTCCACCACCGCCCACATTGCTGGCGTCAGTCACCAGGATAAACTCCCCTTGTGCCCTAGGCACGCCCAAGCACTTAGCGTTGGCTACCTTGTCTTTGAGCTCTTCAAACGCTTGCTGCTCTTGTGGGCCCCAGCGCCAAGTAGTACTCTTCTTGATCAAGTCCGTCAGAACGGCGCTGGTGTAGGTGAAGTTTTTGATGTGGCGGCGATAGAAGTTGCACGCCCCAATGAAACTGCGTACATCATGAAGTCCTTTCTTGGGGTCTTCGTGTCGTACCTTGGCATCCATCAGGGGCTTGGCCTTAGAGGCCGCTGGGGTCCACCACCCATAGCCAACGTCAAACCCCAGGTACTGCATGGTCTCCTGCATGAACTCACACTTCTCCAGCTTGAGTCGTGTGTGGTTCTCTTGGCAGACCGCAAAGAACTCACCCAAGAGGATTAGGTGATCCTCCTGGGTATTTGTCCCGAGGCATACATCGTCGATGTGAGCCTCCATCTCGGCACCACGGGATATGAGCTCCTGCACCTTAGGTCTCCTTCGTAGGATGGACAAGATCTTGTTCATCAGCTCTTGGAATAGAGCGGGTGCGTTAGCCACGCCAAACGGCATGAACTTCCACTTGGACACCCTCCCCTGAGGGGTGATGAAGGCCAGTAGTTCCTGTGCGTTGGGCGTCAGGTCCACTTGCCAGAATCCGCTCCTCTTGTCCATCTTGGTCTTGTAGCGGCAGGAGGCTATCTTCTCCAGGGTAGACTCCATATTGGGAATGGACCCTGAGTGGTTCAGCGTTTTCTTGTTCAGGTCTCCGTAGTCCACTACCAGCCGTTTGGCTGTAGACCCAGGTTTAGCCACCAGGAAACAGGGGCTGCAGTGTAGGGGGTAGTCCCCGTCCTTGTACTCCAGGACTAGGCCAGCGTCGATACATTCTTGTATCTGTCGCTCAATCTCGTCGGCCTGCTCTTTAGGAGCTGGACAGGGTCTCCTGCGGATCTTGTGACCCACGAACTCAGGTTTCAGCTTGAGGTCCATCTGTACCAGCTTGTCACATGAGGCTGGAGGGGGTAGTTCTCCGAACACCTCCAGATAGGTCCTTATAAGCTTCTGTACCCGCGGGTCCAATACCTTGATCTTGTCCTCCATGTCCTCGTCAGAGTGTAAGTTGCTTGCCCCCTGAGTAAGAGACGTCGGGAGGTGGTCCTCCACCGACTCTTCGCCCGTGGTAGTGTCCTTCAGCCCTTGGTAGGCATATAGAAGGTCTTGTTCAACCATCTCCGGTGGACGATGGCAACATGGGCACGCTCGAGGGGGTTCACATACACATTCCTCCGAGAGGTTGTCCTCCTCTGGGGTCCTCACATGGGCGCCCCACACGCTCTTCATGAGCTTAAGATCTACCTCCCTCTGCCAGGTGGTGATCTTCTGTTCGAGGTCCTCCTTCAATTGGGATAGGTCTCCCATACGTCCTTGCTTCAGTGGCCATGAGCTGCGGGTAGGCTTCGCGTAGCATAGCTTTTTCGCCACCAACTTCCTCTTGGAATCGACATACTCCCTTAGCCTGGATCGAGGGTCCAGCTCCTCGTCCACAGGGTCTTCCACCCTCACGGAGAGTAGGGGTTTTAGTGGGGCGACGTACTCGGCGTTCTCCACTTCCTCCACACAGGTCTGCACGAAGAAGGCGTCATGCTCAGTTTCGTCTTCTGAGTGGATAGAGCTAGGTAGCTCAGATAGTCCACACTCAGAGACTCCATCAGGAACAGGTACATGGCAGGGAGAGTGGGGGGCGTTGGTGTCAGTCACGACGTACTCATCTCCTCCCGGTGTAGTCTCAACAGCATCTTGAGGTCGTAGGCGATCCTTCAAGTCACCCAAGGCGAGTCCGTCGCTTTCTCGTTGTATAGCCTGGACCAGAGTCGGGTCCAGATCCTCCCAGGGGATGGAGGTAAGACCTCCGTCCACCACGCTCAGCATACTCCCCGATCCGGGTTTCCCAATAGGCGTCTTACGACCCAGAGGCACGTAGATGCCCTCATCAGGTAACCGAACAGAGCTGATAGTCAGCCTGTCCAGGAGGTTTCGCCAGTATTCGTTGCCCCCATGGGCTCCCCAATCAGGGGAACACAGGAGCATACGGGAACGTTCCAAGGCCACCTTGGTCAGCACCTTCCCCAGTTCACTGAACCTGGGGTTCCTGTAGGCCATCCCGAAAGAGGGCCAGTAAAATTTGTAGCTGCAGTTCTTCCCCTTGCTGCAGTAAAGGTCCAGTACATGCTGCTTGTCGCTGGCGAACAACTCCACACTCAGGTCTTCTCGAGAGTAACCCAACTCCTTCAGACCTTGGTCTAGGACTTCCCCCAATAGTTTATAGTCCTCAATTTTGTAGGCCGCCATCATGTTCGAGGGCTCCTCCTTCGATAGCCTCAGGTAACTCGAGGTATGTTCCGACTGCTCCAGTGGCACGGACTCTCTGCCACTGCCGTGGTCCAGGTAGAGGAGGTAGGGCGCTTGCAGCGTCAGGGATTGTATCTGGGAGTGCTGTACGAAGAAGTCAGTCCCCAGTACAAAGTCGAAGGCCTCAGTGTCCATCACATAGAACCGATGGGCGATAGTCCGGGAGCCCATAGGTACCTCCACTTCACAGTCCCCGCAGCTGTGCACCACATGTCCATCCCCCATGCGTATAGCAGCCGTGGTCATGGTGTTCTTCAGGCTCCCACAAGGTAAAATTTTCTTGGCCACTATAGATATGGTGGCGCCAGTGTCCAATACCCCCAGGTATTCGCGTCCCCCTAGTCGGATACATACCCAAAACACCAGGTGTTGGGTGCCACCAGAGCGTCCCCGTCAGAACTCCGCGGGACAGGTCTCCTCGAACCCCTTGTTCCGCAGTTTGCGGGCCATCCTCATGAATCGGCTCCTCTTCTTAGCGTTGCCGTCATCACCACCTTCATGCTCACGCTTGGCTCCTTGTTCTTGCTGGGCCTGCGTTTGTGAGTGTGTGGTAGGACCAGACTGCCCTCCAGAGGGCTCGGAGTTCCCCCCTGGATTAGGGTTGGGGTTGCCTCCTTTCTTGTCCTCGTTCTTGTTGTCGGGCTGGCGGTTGGCGCCTCCTCCTCGTCCACCTTGACCCTTGTCATGCCCTTGACCACGTCCTTTCGACTTGCCCTTGCCGGAGTCGTTGCCTTTGCCTTGCCTCCACCTTTGCCTGAGCCTTTGCCAGGATCTTCACCCTTAAGCTTCGCCGATAGGCGTTGCTTATGGTAGCACTCATCCTCGTAGTGCTTCCGCTTCCCGCAGAATGCACACGTGATGGTGCACCTGTAATGATCCGGCAGCTTCGCTTTGGAGCCGGTGTTCTTCTCCTACTGCTTCCCCTGGACTACGAAGCAGTCTCGCTGCTCGCAGTCAGGGGCGTGCTGCAGGTGGCCCTGCTCGTCTCTGGCATCACACCAGAATGGCTCCTTCACGTTCTCCATGATACGGGCGTGGGCGTGTTTGGGGGTAGTCCCCTGCCCAGGTCGGGACCCTTGGTACCCTTTGCCATGACCTCCAGAACCTCCTCCTCCAGGACGGTAATTGTTCAAGTGCTGGTCGCTCTCCTTCTCCCGCGCCAGCTCCAGGAGTAGCACGCATAGATCCTCGTAGCGGAGGGATCTAGCCTTGCGCTCCGCCGTCGAACGGCACTCGTCCCATAGCTCTCGAGGGAGCTTGGCCACCAACCAGAACAGCAGGTCGTCGCTGCTGTAGGAACCGGGCGTCAGTCGTCCAGCCCAGTGATCCAGGTCAGCCAACAGCTCAGAGACCCTGCCAGGTTTGGGGTTGTTGGGCAGCACGGGCAGGTTCTGGATCTCGGCCCTGATGGAGAGGTCGGTTTCGTAGGTCTGGTACTGCCTCTCCAGGGCAACCAACACATCGGCAAAGGTGGCGGAGTTGGTCACGATCTGCCTGACCTGCTTCTCCAGGTACTTGGTCTTGCAGCACTGCAGGAGCAGATCGCACTTGACTCGCCCACTAGCGTGGGTTTGGCCGGTCAATCGGAGAAACCGGCCAAAATTCTCAGCGAACTCGCTGAGGTCCTTGCCTGTGAACTCAGGCAGGTTCACCACGATCTTGGAGGTGGCAATAGCCTTCGCCTCCTGAGACCTGCGTCCCTCAGGGCGTCGGGTCTTCTTCTTCTTCTTCTTCTTCTTCTTCCCCCTTGGGTCCTCGGGGCCCTCCGGGTCATCGTCCTCCGAGGGCGAAGTAGAAGTCATCGACGGCGGCTCATCATCGGAGGGGTCTCCGCCTAGATCACTAGAGCCATAAGGCTCCACGTCCACCATTGCCCTTAAGGCTGTCAGCCCCAGCCGGTCCAGCTCGGCCCTCGTAGAGTTCGTCACGTGGCTGTAGGGCGGCTGGGCCGTTCTCGGCACGAAAGGACTTCTCGGTATAGCTGCAGGAGTCGGCATCGGTCTGCTCCTCAGGCTCCCCAGGGTATTTGTCAACCCTGCCGCCAGGTGGTTGGCCTGTACTCGGTGGGGTGACATTCCCACCGTAGTAGGTGACACTTGGGGCGGTATCATCAGGGGCTCCAGTTTCTCTCGGATCTCTTGAGTGAGGTCGCCCACGATTTTTGAAGTGGCTCCTCGGAGCACCTCGTTGATCTCCGACCGCGTCAGGGACCTGTTGGAGGATCTCTCCGATCCTCTACTCCTGCCTCCAAGAGACTTGGGTCCTCTCCTCAACCCACTCAAGGTTGCATACCCAGGTGCATACCCAGGAACATCCACATAGGTTCCAGTAGCGGGTATTGGATGGGGATATTCAGCCGCATACCATCGCGGCGCAGAGCTGGTAGCCACCGGCTCACTGGCAGTAGTTGCCTCAGGGAGCGCAGTGGTAGGTGGGCCCATACCATAGGCGGGGTAGGGAGGCATGCCAGTAAAGCCTGTGCCCTCTGCCATAGGCGGGTTGGTTATGGGAGTGGATGTTGCTGCGGCTGGGTCTGGAATTGGGAGTGTGGTGGTTATAGGAGAGGGTGATGCGTGGAGGCCAGAAGCGCTTGGTGCGCCTTCGAAGGTAGGGTCATTCGTCAGGTCTTGCCCTTGTTCCTCTCCTTCGTCTGCTTCGTCTCCAGCATCCTTCTCGCTCTCTCTCTTCCTCTTCACAGGCTGAGTGACCACCATCTCTTCGACAGAGAGGGCCCTGAAGGCCGTCTGGAGTCCATCCAACGAGTCCTCAGCCACTTCCACTGGCCCATGTAAGGGCTCCGAAGGTACAGCGCTGCTAGGTCCAGGTCCAGGTTCACCCGGTGCTGGCCTTGCCGGTGCCTCAGGCGCTGGCGCTGTCTTCACGTCGGCGTCCTCCTTCCTTGTGACCATCTTCGTTCGCCCTTCTGCTTATATGTGCCTGTACTCGGCGCACTGGATGTACGGCGCGGGGTTGCTGCCAGTGCGCAGAGACAGACTGCCTCTTGCTACCAGAAAAGTTTATAGTGGTTTCAACACTGTGTTTTTGTCTCTCCTGCTGCTTGCTGCTGGTGTAGGGTTTCCTGCTGCTTGTTTTTGGAGATGAAAAGCTTTTGTTTGCTGAAATACAGTAAGTCCAGGATAGCCCAAGCCAGAGGTGTGCAAGGAGAAGAGAATCAGGATCAAAGCATGAAGGGCTGCAGTGTAAACAGTGAAAGATGAAAGGATATTCACAGAAACTGCAACTCAGGTCAAATCGGAATGCATATTCACAAAGATAGCTGAAATGTTTTGGAAAAGAGTTGGAAAACTGCCCGAAGGTCACTCTATCTCCATAGTGCCATCTCAGGAGATGTGCACTCTTTGTTTTGGGTCCCATATGTGCTGAGGTGGCAGGGCATGTGGCGATGAGGTCACTGCCATGTCACATGGGATCTTCCTACTTAGCTAGGCTGACCAGGAATTGAACCCAGGACCTCTCAAAAAGAGGTGCCCAGCCCCCTAGGGTGCATACCACTAGGACAGCTAAGAATTCATGGAAAAACATAGATAAATTCATAGGCTCTGCCCTGGATATGTCAGTTCTCAGTCAACTCAGGAAAAGATGATTTGCCTCACTTTGAAAGGGGATTAAGGGGTCCACTCCATATCCTGATTGCGTGTTTGGTTCCATAGGTCAAAATGTGTTATCACCAGTTTTGGTGGGACCAATACTAAGATAGAAATGCATGGATGCTCAGTGCATCTCTAATACAACCAGAGTATGCCTCAAAGCATTGGAAAAGCACTTTTTCTTACTCCGAGGGGTTCACCGGACTTCCTGGCGTATCCCGTTCCCAAGGCATGCATGCATGTTCTTGGTACTGGGGTTCCAAGGTGCTTGGGTGTCGCACGCTCCGCCTCGAGTCCCAAAGCAGCGCAGGCCTTAGGATGCAGCTTTACCTCCGGTCTCCGGATCTCTTTTGGCCGGGTCACCTGCATGGTACGGGCTGCCTCCGTGCCCGGGCTATGGACACTAGGTTTCCTACTGTTGTGTGGTGCTTGCGTTTGGGTCTGGGTTGCGCGGTGACCCCGCCATTCCTGGCCGGGGTCCAGGGTGTGTGTGTTTGGGTCCGGGTTTCGGCTTCGCTCCGCCATTCCTGGCTGGGGTTCGTGGTG
This sequence comes from Eutreptiella sp. 'Long Island Sound 2002', assembly GCA_964036045.1. Taxonomy (NCBI): domain Eukaryota; phylum Euglenozoa; class Euglenophyceae; order Eutreptiales; family Eutreptiaceae; genus Eutreptiella; species Eutreptiella sp. 'Long Island Sound 2002'. The sequence continues at coordinate 43,371,713 of OZ038392.1, forward strand.
CGTGCGTTTGGGGTTGGGTTCCGCGGTAACCCCGCCATTCCTGGCTGGGGTCTAGGGTGTGTGTGTTTGGTGAGGGTTTTGGCTGCGCTCCGCCATTCCTGGCTCGGGTTTGTGGTGTGTGCGTGTGGGTTTGGGTTTTCCGTGCACCCGGCTTTTTCTGGCTGGGGTGTTGGGGTGTCTGCTCTTTTGCGCGCGCTCCGTCCGTTCCCCTCCACCCCCTGGTGGGGCTGCCTGTAGCGTGGGGTTGTGTGGGGGTCGCCGTGGGCGGGGTTTCTCCCCCCCCCCCCGCCCTCTTTTCTTTTTTTTCGGTCTGGCTGCGGGGGAGGGGGGGTTCTATGGGTTTGGTTCTCGGCCCTGTCGTGTTGTGGCTCTGTGGTGGTCGCCGTTGCCTGTCTCGGTCTTGGGCCCCTTGTTCTCCGCCCCCCTGCCCCCTTTCGTTTGGGGTTCGTCTTCTTTTTTTGTTTTTTCCGTGTCCGTGTGGCCGGCGGCCCGGCACTTCTCCGGTGGGGTGTGCGCCGGCGTGTCCGGGGTGTCCTTTCCTCCGGCCCTTCGGCGGCCATGTGGTCGTGGTGGGCCGCTGCTTTTGGCTGGGCGTCGCCGGGCTGGGCGGGCTGGTCCCCCGGTGTTCTATCGGGGGGCCCCGTGGGTGTCGCCTTTGGTGTTGCCTGGCTGGGGGGGTTGCCCGCCTCTTGTGGGATGGGTGCGCAGCTTCGTGGTCGTGTCTCTGCCCCCCCCGTTTTCCATCTATCCCGTTGGCCGGCGGGTGCGCGTTCGTGGTTGGGTGGGGGTTCCCCCCTTCTGTTTTTTTTTGGGGGGGGGTTTGCCTGTTCCTCCCTCTGCCTTCCCTCGGCTGGTGCACGCACTGGTCGGCTTTCACTGTGGGTAACCCTTTCGCTGTTTGTGTTTCGGGTGGCCGCGGGCCGTGCCCCGGCCCCATGGGTCGGGTGGGTTATGTACAGGCTTGGACTGGTGGCCTGTCCTGTCGGCTTAGGTGCTGGTTCTGCCGGCTGGGCGGTTGCATCAGCCCGTTTCGTGAGGTGATGTGTTAGGGGGGGCGGGGTTGCCCCGTGTCCCCCTGCCCGTGCGGTGCTGGTTTGGTGGTGGCGGGTTTAACGTTCTGGTGGCGGTTCGTGCAGGCAGGCCGCCGCCATCGGGGGGGGGGGGTGTTACTGACGGGCGTGTGGCGGCCCCTAGCCCGTGTGTGGTGGGCTGGTGTGGTGTTGTCCAACGGTTGTGAGCGCGTTTCCTTCCTTCCCGGGGTGTGTGGCGGCCTTCCCGGGTTAGACCCTCGGTTGGCATCCCTCGCTTTGGTGCTGTGGTGCACTTTGGTGCGCCGTGCTGTGTTGTGCTGTGCTTTGTTGTGCTGCGCCAAGCTGTTCCGTGCTGTGCTGCGGGGCGATTTGCTCTGTTGTGCCGTGCCGTGCCGTGTCGTGCCATGGTGCGTGTTGCCGTGGCGTGGCGGGCTGCGCCGTGCTGCGCCGCGCCGCGCTGTGTTGTGCTGTGTTGTGTCGTGTCGTGGGGTGCCTTGTCGCTGTGCGCTGCACGGCGGTGCGCTGTGTTGCTGTGCGCCGTGTTGCCCCGTGTTGTAGGGATGCACGTTCAAATTCGCAGGGAATTCGGTTGAATTCGAATTCGCCCCGAATTCGCACGAATTCGTGTAGCCCCTCGAATTCGAACTCGAACCTAAAATTTTGGAAATTTTCTGAAACCACGTAGAAGTTCACCCCTTCCACCCCGGTGGTCCGGTAGGCGGAGGTATCATCCTTCGTGGTGGCCACAAAGGGCCGAAGAAATTCTGAGAAGTAGAAACTCTTGTGAAACCACCAAGAAGTTCACCCCTTCCACCCCGGTGGTCCGGTAGGCGGAGGTATCATCCTTCGAGGTGGCCACATTGGCATGACATCATCGGAGTTTGTTCTTAATTGTGACAAGGGTATGACATCATGGGAGTTTGTTCTTAATTGTGACGTCATCAATGATATTCATGACTAAGAGTGAAAACATTTACAACCTTTGCAAAACCACAAAATTTTTTAGAAAATATCCCATGCATGAAAACTCTTTCATTTTTTTAGAAAATGTTTGTGAAATCGCAACACTACAATGCAAGGAAGGAGGAGACTTTGAATGATGAAGGTCACGTCATTTCTACCAAGGTCAAGTGGGATTGTAAACATTGTGGTTGGAGTTCCCGTGACATTGCCACCGACATGAAAAAACATCACACCAAGTGTCAAAAGACGAATTCCGAATCAAAAGAAGCCATGAAAACTGAGTTGCGGGAAGGCTCCTACAAGAAGCGAGTTCGACCATCCACTTGGGAAGATGAGGCAAAACCCGAGGCTCCCACTTCTGATTTGAATCCGGCTTTGGTGATGGTGAAGACCAAGAAGGCCCACCACTCCCAAAAACAAAACACCATTTCTGAGTTCACCGAGAAGGGTTGGTTCGATGCTCCTCTACCACAACCACGACAAAAACTTGTTGATCAAAAATCGGCCACTTGGATTTATGCAACGGGTCAAGATCTAGATATGGTGGACAATGGCTATTTTCAGGACTTCGTGGCTTCGCTGCGCACAACGTATGCACCTCCATCGCGATGGAAAGTGGGTGAGTCGCTTTTGGATTCATGCTACGACCATGTGGAGGCCGAGGTCAAGGGATACTACGACAGGGCACCAGTTCTGATTGGGGCATCGGACACTTGGAACGACGTCATGGGCAACACACACCCTGGTGCACACCGTGTTTGAACGAGTTCGCAAAGATCCTAGCTACATTACGCGCCAAAAAGGGGTCATGCACCTGGTCACCGCTTCTCCGACGCGCTGGGGCGACCAGGTCACTTTGGTGGAGAGCGTCGCGTTCAATCGCCATGCACTGCGCGCAATTCAGCTTGAAGATGCGTGGGCCGATGAAATTCTGAAGCAGGCACATGTGAAGCAAGAGGCACAAGACATGGAGGTGGTCCTGAATTCTGCTACAACCTTTGGACTGCTTGAAACTGTCGTGGCCATTACGAGTCCAATCCGATCTGAAATTACGTACTTTGAGAGAGATCAGCCACTGCTCCAAGAAGTTTGGCCCAGGATGAAGTCGTTGCGAGAAAAGGTCCTCAGCGCAATTCCAGGAAATCTGAAGAGCACAACGCGAGCGGGAAGAGAGAAGCCATGGAGCGCGAATGAAGAAAGCGTGAGGAAACAGCTGGAGAAGCTGTACACAGACCGATGGGATTACATGCGTGACGACGCACATGTCCTGGCCTATTGCTTGAATCCCAAGAATGGTGTGCCGGACCTCAACGAGTACGAAAGAAAGGCAGCCCTTAATGCCCTCAAGGAAATGGTTCCTGAGGAGCAGCGTGCACAAGCACTGCAAGAGTATGGTAAGTTCCGTGCTCGGGAGACGCCATTTGATGTTGGTTCAACTTTGTTCTCCCTGCTGGTCGTTGATCCACTGTCCTCATATGGCTGGTGGAAAGCATACGCCGACCCTGGCCCTCTGCAGAATGTTGCCATTGCCTTGGGGGCTATTCCAGCCACTGCGGGTGCAACGGAACGGAACTGGAATGAATTCGGACAGCTGTACACTAGGAACAGAAACAGATTGAAACCTGAGCGCCTGCGCAAACTTGTCTTTATTTATCATAATCTCCGCATCCTGGCACGCATGAAAGTCACAAAGGAGGACAGGCGGCGGGAAGTGGCTGCCAGCGCTCTGGCGGTAAGCGCCTTCGCTGCAGCTGCGATCGCTGCCGCATCTGGAGTGTAATTTCACACCTGGTTCATACTTATGATTTTTCGGGTTCATCATTCCACTGCCAGTCATTGTGGCAGTGCAGGACAGTCAAATCTGGACTTTTTCGAACCTCATCATCCGGATTTCTCTGCATGCAGGGCACCATGAAGGGTAAGGAGGGTACCAGTGTGAAGGGTAAGCAAGGGAGAACACGTTTTGACTGTCAAAAGTGGAAAAAAAAAGTCGAAAATGAAAAGTTCGTGACGGGTTTTTCTCCAAACTGGTGGGGTTTTGGGGAGAATGGAGGGTACCGCCGTGTTCACTGAAGCAAGGCAGACACAGCGGTGTGTTCAAAACTCAAAAAGAAATTTTTTTTTCAAAAACGGGTAGGCAGGCACCGCAGAGCTAACTGAATGGCTTGATCGAAGTGCAATCATCATAGTTTTCATTGTATGAAGTCAAAAAAATTATTGCATAGCACAGTTCAAAGTTAGGTTTTCATCTGGGGAAAAGACGGCGCACGCGTGATCATTTTGCCGTCGCCTGCGAATTCGCAGCGCCAATTCGTCCCGAATTCGCAGTACTGTGAATTTCAAGCCAAATTCGCGCTGCGAACGAATTCGCAGCGAATTCGGCGAATTCAAATTGAATTCGCTGCGAATCTGCATCCCTATCGTGTTGTGCCGTGTTTCGCTGTGCCGTGGTGCGTGGTGGGGCCATTGTACCTCCGTTCCGGCGTGGGGTGGCGTTGGCGCTGGTTAGATTGGCCCGCTTTGTTGTGGGGGATGCGGGCTGAGTTTATGTGGCTGGCTGGTGGCCGGGGGGCGCGGTTAGGTGTGGTGCGGCTCGTTGGGTCTGTGTTGCCGGGGTCTGGGTGTGCCGCTCGGCCTGGTGGGTCAGGCGGGTGTCCGCGGGGTAGCCCTCCCTGGGGGCCTGTGCCTTGGTCCCGTGTCCCCGCGGGGTCCTTGCCCCTAGGGGTGTGCCGTGTTCTGTGGGGGGGGTGTCGTGGTCCCCTCGGGTGTGTTGGGTCCCCTCCCGTTCTGTCCCTCTGCCTCCTTGTCGTCCCCCGTCCTGGGTCTTGCGGCCGTGTCCCCTTCCCCCTCTGGTGCCCGTGCCGTTGCGTCTCACATTCCCACTGCTTCCGACCTGCGATTCCTACCGGAGTAGCCCAACTGGTCCGCGTCTTCAGCAGATTGACCTTAACAATTGGCATCCACTGCGGTGGGTCGAGGTCCTTCGCAAGACGTTCGTTTCGGAGCTCTCTAGGCGCACAGACGCAGTGCTGCTTTGCAATGACGATCCAATCATCGGCTGGAGACTGAAAAAGGGTTTGAAGAGCATGCACATGAAACATTGTCGCTGGGGCCCGGTCACGCACCTGGTGATTGCCATGCAGTCACGGTCACGGGCTCCTCAGGAGGGTTTGCCATGAGACTTCTCTTAACCTCGTCCGCTCGCTTCTGTTGATACTTCCGGATCTGGCCGTACTTCTTCTTCTTGTCGATCGAAAGGCTCCCGACGTTGACCTCCCCCTGCAAAGGCTTCTTGTAGAATCTCAGGAACTCCTCTGGGGTTGTGTCCTGCGTGGACGGTACTTGTGAGGTGTTTGGTGATGCTCTGCCCGCTTTTGTTGCCGTCAAACTCTCTGCCATGTTGAAATAGGCCTGTAAAAAGGGAGAAAACTGTGCGTATTTGTCCTTCGATTGGGAGGGCTCGCAATCGACAATATAGGTACTTGTCTGCAATTACCTACTTTGTATTGCGAGGCCTCGGGTTAAGGTAAGGACATCTACTCAAAAACGTACTTTTTCAGCAGACGATTGCGAGGGCTCGCATTCCGAACACGCAGGAGCGAGCAAAAGCACCGGCATGTGCGCAACAACACCAATAGAGCTGGAAATCAACCTAAAACCGATACTATGCATCGGTAAAACCCCAGATTGTGGCCAGAATGTTCGTGCGCTGCACATCAGACGGCAGACGAACCTTGTTGTCCATCAATCGTACTACGGCAGGTGAGAAGTTCCGGGGCTGCCGCAGAAATGTACGCAAAACATCTGTCAACACAGTCCTATGTGTCCACTCCCGGCTCGCTGTAAGGGTCGGACAGAAAATCCGGTTCAGCCTCCCAGTGGCTCCCCCTGGTCGAGGTACCCGATTGCCAGGGACGGTACCGAATTCTCACGCGGTCGTCAGCAACATACGAGTGCAAGCGCTGTCCGATCTCGGTTTCAATGTCGGACGACAGACCACTAACCAGCAGGCGTCTGTTAATTCTTGCAGGGCAGATTGGGACGAACAAATTTTCCGCGTCGCTCGGTGAGACGGCCCCAGTGTGTCGATTTTTCATGGACCCCAGTCGACTGAGCATAACTTCGCCAAACTTTTCACCATAGCACAATCCGGGCAGGCCGCTGTTGAACGCGTGCCAATGCAACAAGGCGACACCGATGGTCCTTACATACACAAGTGGATCAGCTGCAGCCTTGCCGAGCTCCGTCAAAAGCACAAACAACAGTCGCAAAACATTTTGGGCGTCGATGGCGGATCCCGGGCGCCGCTCGGACCAGTTGCACTGCCTCACGAGAAATCCACGGTACAGAGCAAGCGGACACCAGTTCTGCAGAACGTTCACCATAGCTGTACATAGCACACTCTTCAGTCGATCCATCGCCGTCCCACGGTGATCGGCAACAGCTTGACATCGTGCAAGATCCAGTACCGAATCCTACGCATCAGGTATCCTCGTACATGGGCCTGGTCGAGGTGTTGGACTACATTTCATCGCTGTCGAACGACACGCACCCCATTGTGCCCATCCTCGTTGATGAGAACATACACAAAAGATGCCTCAAGTTATTGTACTGGGACAGAACGCAGCGGTGGAACTGGCACGAAAAACTGAAGTGGACTCCCGTCTTGTACGTCTGTTGGCATACCTATAAATACCTTGTGACAAACGTGTGGCGGCGCTACCATTCGCTGTTTGTGTACTTCCGCTTTGGCCGCTGAAGAGTGGGGAAAACAGTAGGGTCGTACCCAAAGCTGAGAGTCATGCAGAGACCTCCAGTGTGCGCCGCATTTCTTGCAGCAGTTGCGGCGGAAGTCGAACAGGTTACAGGGGGCGCCCTGATGCTCGGTATTGCTGCTGGTCTGTCCGCAAGCAGGCCCAGATCTGTTGCGATCCCACAAACCCTCTGTTTCATTCTGACAAGCGCTGCAGCCACACTGCCGATGCTGCCAATGAGCACATCTATGGTAGGGTGTCCTCTGAAATAAGGCAACCTGCACGGAATGTCAACGACGCAAAGCGCTGTGCAATTTGGCGATTGATCCTGGATCTTTGGACGCACCATACTGCTTAATGTAGCAATTGTCGATCCACATGCAAACCTGCCGGTTCTGGTGACGCGTTCCCCTGGGGGGCCTGGCCACGGGACGCTGCGGTGACACGCACAGGCAAGCAGGCAGGCAAAGCACTGCGCTCACAGGGGCATCATTACGCTCGTGTCATGAGACAAAGCGTTTCAGGATCCTTGCCACTCTGAAACAAGGGAACAAAAGTATGTACAGCAACACATCAGGATATGTACACATGGGGTTAAGACTGGACTGGGGTAAGGGCATCACAGGACAATAGACACTCAGTCCCAACTCATATCCCAATCCCAGGTCCGACCCTCTCAGTGGCTGGTGGGGGCGGGAGCTCAAACACATCCCATGCCCTGCTCAGTCCGGACCCTGAAACCCTGCCAATAGGGGGGTTGTCCCGCCCAGCCACAGGCGAGTTCCTGGAAACCAAAGGGCTCCAAAGCCAACCTACAGTGGTTCCCTATGCTTCCTTTAATGGCAGGTCCCAACTCCTCTCTGAGCCAGAGATATGGCCCCGCCATTATCCCCTAGGAGTTGGTAGCTGAAAATGGGCTGTTTCAGCCCAAACTGATATTAGCTCAAAAATCTCCAAAATTGACCCCTCGTCCGGACCCGCCAGAGGTAGAGACGAGGCAACTGACCCTATGCCCTTCGAGTACAAAGTCTCTGGAGCCCTCACCCAACCTGGTTCCCTCTGAGGTCCCGGCATCAGGGCACCACGGGTTCGTCAAGTGGGGTCATGATGCCAAAATCACCAAAGTTGGCGTCATTCCCGCGCGTGGCTCGCCCGGCCAGGGCAGGGCCAATGGCTCACAGGATAGGAGGCAGGACCTAGGACTTATATCTGAGTGTACATCTTAGAAATAGGTCCGGGCCCCCTGTGGGCATAGAGATATGGGGCCGCCAATTGACCACACGGGGGGCTGAATTTCGGGTCCCAAAAGGGGGTCATTTTGGCTGCTCGAAATGAGCCAAAATTCGGGGGTGCTCCCAATAGTATATCTCCACGCCGGCTTGGAGATCGGATCCACCATTCCATTCGCGATCCACCAGGAGTCTAACGGAGACTCCCATGCCCTTGGCTCTCAATGATCTCCATGCCACTCGGCTCGGTGACAATCCCAATTGGGTCCACAAATGCCAAAATGGCAGAATTGTCCACACTCCCTTTGGGCTAGCACCTTAACGAAGGTTGCTCCGCTTCGCCCACGTGGTGTGTGAGCCATGGGGACCAATATACATAACACCCATGTCATATATGGTCCATTGGTCCATGCGTCTGGTGTGCACGAGGTGGATGAACATGGTGCACGGCGGGCAGAAAATGTGGAAAATTGCTCAAAATGGCCGAAAATGCGCACACTCATGGTTGGGGCAAATGAGGCACATGCCCGACTTGGACCGGAGTGTGCCATAGGATTGGTATCAAGTCATATGTGTCCAACATATCTTTTGGGCGTCGCCCAACTCCTCCGGTTTCGGGAATGGCAGGGTCGCCAAGTGAGCCCATGATTTTGGATAGTCCCAAATCGCCAACATGGCGGCCACGGTATGCCAAGCCCAAAAGGAGTTATTCCCCGGGTCCAAGATATGTTGGGCACCGAAGTATGTACCCCCATAACATACTTGAGTCATGATGTCAATTGAGCGCAACGTTGAGATACACAGTCGCTACTTGACATCATGACGGGCAAAAAACAGCAATATTGGCGAAAAAACACCCAAAAGGGCCTTGAAAGGCGCACAAATATATTATAATATCTTCGGCTTGGATTGAGTAATCGACCAATCCTTCTAAACACAATGACTTGACACCAATGACCTTCGATTCCACATATGTGCTCCACTTGGGGCGCTTTGAAAGGTCACGAGCGCTACTTCCCAGGTGGGCACATGAAAGTATGGAAAATTGCAAAACACACACCTTGCTCCCAAGGCATCGCTTTGGGATCGCCACACAAGCTTCCCTCCGCAAAGGTCAAGCTTGCAATTGATTCCGGGGAGTATAAGGAAGGGCCTCGTGCAATATGAGGTCCATTGGTGGGTGTATCGCTCTTAGCCAAACCCGCCAAATGGGCACGCAATACAACACATGGCACATACCACATACTGCCCAAAAAGGTAGCTCCCCCCACGATATGTCATGCCCCTCCAAGGGCATAACTTTGTGTCAATCGCTCATAGGAACTCAAGGAAAGTTCCTATGCACGACCAACACTCGCGCGCTACAGTGGAAAGTTATCTTAACGCACGCAATATCATGGCCAAAGAGTTATAACGCAAACTCTACCCTCTTGACCATGATCCATTACGCTAGCGCGCACGTGTGGAGACGCAAGGCGTATAAAGCTTCCTAAATTACGTCGGGAGTATTGTGAATACATCCCATGCTTCCTTATTGTCATTCCTCGCAAGTAGCACCAGATATGACCCTCACAAGTGGCCTCGCGAATCAACTTTGTTTTGCCCATATCTCTAAGACAAATGGAGGGCAAGACAAAAGGAAAGTTGATTCGTGCATAGGGAAGCACGTAGGTCCACTCGAAAGAGGTCAAATCAAGTGCGGGGATGTCGAAGTCGAAAATCTGATTTCGACATCCTGAAAAATTCGGATTAAGGTTGCGAGTGTACAATTTGAAAATTGCAGATGCATCAATGCAATTCCTGAAGACTTTAGAGTCTTCGTCACGGATTGCGCTAAAATGTCTGTAAATAACAGTTAAACTGGCGGTTACGCTAAAGTCGCGAGCCAACCGCCAGCAGTCAAAACATTGATTATCAGAACGGAAGCGTGAAAATTTACGGAAACAATATGAAAATAAAACCCTGTTGATTCCTGATATTCTGTTGTGTAAATCTCAGCGGGCGATGCATCGGTTGCCGATGCGGCCGCCAATAGCTGAAATGCCCAGATCTCTCACACAAACACGTCTTACCTACATCTGTTGTTAGGGTTAGGTTGCCGAATCGACGGCCGAAGGCGGTGCGGGGCAGATTGGCGTGAAATAGTAAGATACCGGCAAATGGCAGTTTGCCGGTACATGGTAACATGCCCCAAGTGGCCGGAATGCCTCACGGGGGCTTTACGGCAAGGGACACGCTCCTGCCGGGCTCTCACCGGGCTTCACCGGGCGTCTTCCCCTCCGTACATGGGGTTAGTGGGCACACGGAGACCGGTTGTATACCCCACCATGGTCATGGGGTTCTGGGTACCGCTTCACCCCCCTCCTTAGAGCAAACCCTGGGGGGGGCTCGATAACACCCAAGCATGGCAGCGGGTACCCAGGACCATCCCCTGAAGGGGGGGGTGTCACATCCTCACTTCAGGCTGATTTGCAGGTTAGGCTGCCCAAATCCCACAGTAAGACAGGGACGGTGCTGTAGCTGTTAGTAACTGCAAGTATAGTATCAAGTATCAAGTCCCGGGTCCTGGCGGCGATTGTTCGGCATCCAAAGGACCCGTTAACCCATACCAGGCGCACCGGGTGCCGGCTGCTACGGTCACTACCACAGTGGCAGTGGCATACACGGCTAACATAGGCGTCACACGACGACCGAGGTGGTCCCACAGGTCGAAAGCGACCACAAGAATCCATCAGGCTACCCCAAGCTTCCCAAGGCCCGCCGGCCGGGGGAGAGTCCCCACGGGTCCTTCCTCGGGCGCACCATGTCCATATCCACGACGCGAGTCCAGAGTGGTACAGCCGAACGAGCTCCTCCTTAAGGGATCGGGCATCAAGGCCGTCTTTTCCCTCGCCCTATTACCACGAAGGCCATACATGAGGGAGTCCCCATGCAGTGTGGGCGGAGGCGTCGACTCCTCAAACCACCAGTTTCCCAGGCAGACTGACCGAGGTCAGGAGCACCGGAGGCCGCCACCCGACTGCAAGTGCGTCTGCGAGTCGGTAGGCTCACACGGGGACTGACAGTGGCGGACCGCTGAGACTGCATTCAGGCAACTGGGCTTCCCGCCTGGCGCCATCAGGATCTCAGCACATCACAGCCACTAGGGCACACGGTATCACAGGCACTCAAACAGAAGAATCTGTACTTAGGTACTGGTCACGGCTGGACCTTATGTACGTGCATGTAAACGGCGACTCAAGGCACTTTCGTAGTCGATTCGCATCCCCTCGGGGGAGAAAAACAGTCCATACTTCGGTGATGGGCTGACATACAAATGCACATATCCTGGGGAACAGAAGAACAAGCAATGAGCGGGGTAATAGGCGTGTAAACACACTCTGGACAGAGCGCCAAACCACGCCACGGTTAGGATAAGGCATATGCAGGAGGGTGGACAGGAAAACGCCTGAGTTCAGGCCATATATAGTCTGCAGACACACGTCGACTGGCCTGGATCCCGCAAGTGCCATGGGACCAGACCACACACAAAAAAAATCGCAATGCGGATGACAGCGGCATCCGTTGCGCAACGTCATATGGGCTTCAAGGCCCCAAGAGCTCAGAAAATATGAAGGTCAGTCGCCCTGCCTGGTTTCCCAAGGATTCAGCAGGCGGGGAGTGACTAATAGGAGTTGAAGAGAGGGGTCATCCTCCCCTGGATTCAGCAGGGGGGGGTATATGGCCACTCTGATGGCAGGTCACCGGAAGATGGAAGAGAGCAAGCAAGTAAGGGACGATCCGTCGACCTCACAAGCGCTCAAAACGCATCAGGGGAGAGCTCAGGGCACTGATCAGGCGCCCCTGGCTGCAATCGCCCGGGTGAGTGCTGCCAAGTCCGAGACGTGGATCTTGGTTTTGTGCCTGCGGATGTAGTCCATGAAGGGGGTATTGATCGGCGGCACGAACGAGGGGACGGGTTCCCAGGTATCGTGGGACGGCCCATAGCCTCGCCAACGAACCTTGAACTCCAGACCTCCGGGTGCCGAGGCGTTCGGACGCTGAGCCAGGATCTTCTCGACGGTATAGTCGTCCTGCTCAGCATAGTCATCGTCCGAGTCAGCCTCATGTGCGGCATAGTTCAGGGACACATGTTTGCCACGGAGGTCGGGTTCCCGCACACGGAGTTGACTCTCGTGGCGCTCCCGGAACTGTCCGTGACCCACCTTGATGCGGTAGGTGTCCTCACCAATCCTGCGGACCACCTCGCCGGGTGTGAACCAGGTTTTGGTGCGGTGGGTGCCCATGGGGCGGGGTCTGATCACCCACACCGGGTCTCCCACGCTGAACTTCTGCGCTGTCGAGCTTGGGGCAGACTTCTGACGCTCAGCATGCTCCTTCTCGAGCTGCTGGCGGATGTCTCGCGCCGTTGCCTCTTGCCGCGCAAAGAACTCCTTGGCGTCCATGGCCATACCATCACCAGACAAGGGAAGTCCCCGACCCAGGGGGTCCCTGCCGAACAGAATCTGGTGAGGGGACAAGCCACCCGGAGTGGGGGTGTCATGATGGGCCTTCAGAGCAGGCCACATCTCCCCAAACCAGTTCCGCCGTGGATTGGTGATGTGAATCTTGCGCAGCTTCTCGAACAGCTGCCGTCCAGCCACTTCAGCTCGGCCGTTAGACCGGCTGAGATAGGCGACGCTCTTGGCGTGACGTATTCCCATGAGGGAACACATTGCCTTGAACCAGCCACCAGTAAACTGGGGCCCTCGGTCACTGCAAATGGTGCGGGGAATGTCAAAGACGGTCAGCCAATGACGAATCATCATGACTGCCACTTCCTTGGCAAGCAACCCCTTTTTGCGTGCCGGAACGGCTACTACGTAGCCACTGTGGCGATCCACACAGAGAACCACACAGTCAAAGGTCTCCTTGCCAATGTGCACTTCGGGCATGGAGAAGACGTCCATGGCCACGCTCTCCATGGGCTGGTCAGGAACCGGGGTCCATTGGGCTTCCCCCTTGACGTTCCGGTTATCGGGATTGCAGGCCTGACAGACCGAGCAACCCTTCCTGACCTTCTTGATGGCGGTGTAGAGACCGATGTGGTCGATCTCGAACCGGTGCTGCATGTCAAGGGCTTGCTTCTTGACCCCTGGGTGCAGCATGTGGTGGTGCCAAGCTTCACATAGCTCGAGCACTCGGGACTCTGGTACTAGCAGCTGACCGTTCTGGTAGAGCTTGCCATCTGCCTCAGTCAGCCCCTTTGGCCACTTCTTCCCGTCATCAGGGTCGGTCACAGCCCTATACTCGGCCGCAAAGGCCTCAGACTTAGCGTAGTCGTTGGTCCAGTCGTCCTGGAGGCAAGACGCAGGGAAGAGGTGCTTGTCAGACTCAGCTCCATCAGGGGCGAGTACTCTGACCGCTCTGCCCATCCTCTTTCCGAGGGGGGCATCCGCAGCCATGACGACGAAGCATTTAACACCCTCCTCCTCCATCAGGCGCTCCATTTCAATGATCTTCTTGGCTTCAGCGGTCTCAGCCTCATCGCCATGGGCAGAGATATCCGTCATGCCCTTGCTGGCGGGATAGGCCCACCTGCTGAGACAGTCCGCCACGGTGTTATCCTTTCCAGGAATATACACAACCGTGAGGTCGAACTTGGCCAAGGTCTCATGCCATCTTGCCCGTCGGGAGGCGGGACCTGAGGGGGTGTCCACGTGCTCCTTGTGCCACGACTGCAGACTCTGATGGTCGGTGCAGACGGTGACGGGATGGAGGGCTATGTACCCAGCCCATTTCCTGAGAGCCATGAGGATGGCATACGCGTCCTTTTCTCGGGGCGTCCACGTCCGTCTCTGGCCTTCCGCCAGGACTCGGCTCCAGAAGGCCACGGGCACGTGCCTCCCGTCGTCAAGCACTTGCTCCAACACAGCGCCAACGGCGTAGTCGGAAGCATCGGTGCGCAGGACGAACCCTCGGTCGGGATCCACGAGGTGCAGACCCACTGCGGATAGCAGCGCCTGCTTCATCCCCTCAAAGGCACGGTCGGACTCAGCAGTCCAGACCAGAGCCTTCTTGGACCCTTTCTTGGTCTCCTCTCGGTTGCCCTTGAGCATGGTCGTCATGGGGGCTGCATACTCGGCATACATCTTGATATACCCCGAGTAGTAGTTGCAGAACCCCAGATACGCCCGTAGCTCAGAGACCGTTTTGAGCTTTTCCCAGTGTTCAATCGCAGCCACTTTGCCAGGTATGGGCTTTCGCTGCCCGTTCCCGACTACGTGGCCAGCGAAGACCACCTCGCTTACCGCAATGGTGGCCTTGTCACTGCTGCCCGTGAGTTTGTGCTGAACCAACAGGTCCAGCACACGAGTTACGTCCCTCTCATGTGCCTCCAGGAGCTCCTCGTAGCTCATACTGGGGTCCCCGGACGCGATGATCACGTCGTCCACGAAGGGGTCCGCACAGTCACGCACCGGCTCAAGCAGGTTCTCCAGCATCCGCTGAAAAGCCGCATTGCCGTCCGTAACGCCCATGGGCATCACCTTCCACTGGAGAGGTCCAAGTGGGGTGCTCTTGGCTGTGCAGGCAGGGGACTCCTCGGCGAGAGGCATCTGATGATAACCATGTTTCAGGTCAATCACCGTGAAGATCCTCCGCCGGTGTTGTTTTTGCAGCATGTCCTCAATGAGGGGCAGCGTATAGCTGTCTTGCTGCGTTTGGGCGTTTAGGCCGCGGTAGTTGACCACGAGCCGCCATTCACCGGCCACCTTCTTGGGGACGACAAAGCACGGAGAGGCCCATTCGGAGTGGCACGGCTCGAGCCAGCCTCTCTCGATGAAGTCACGGAGGATCTTCTCCATGGCCTCCTTCCTCTCGCCCCTCAGGGCAAACTCCCGGTGCCGATACACACGGGGGTCCTGCTTCAGTCGTATCTTGGCCTCGCCATACGGTCCACGAACCGGTGGGGGAAACACAGGCTTTCCGCTGAAGAAGGTATCACCATACTTCTGCTTCAGCCTGGCCCTCAATGCCTGGATCTTGGGGCAATCATCGGACTCCGCTTTGGCTTTTCCGGGCACCTGGACCACGGAGCTTACTTGAGGGGTAGCGACCCCGCTCGCCTTCGGCTCAGGTGGTCTTCCCAGGTGGCTCAAAAGGCCATCTCTGGTCTTGCCTCGGAATAGGTCGCCCTAGGTGGGTGGGTTACCCCCGATTGGCTCCTCCTGGCTGGACAAGTGGTCCAGTACCCTCCTTACGAAGGTATCTCCATCGTAGGAACCAGAGACGATCGAGTCCACTTCCCACCAGGCTTTGTCCTGGCCCTTGCCCTCACGCTGGTTTCCCCACTCGTGAAAGGGCTGATCCATATACCCCTGAACCAGATCCAACTCCTCTTCAGTGAGGGGGTCTTCCGATTCTCCGATGTCAACAGGGGGAACCGCGAAGCATTGCCGCCATGGCTCCGCTACGATACGGTTCACACACACGATATCCGTAGTGTCGGCCTGATCAAGGCCCCCATCCACATAGTGGAATTCCGTTGGCCATCTCTGGGGTGGCATGGGCTGTCCCTTAGCGTCCTGATAGACACTCTCTCCAGCCGGTAGGACGACCTTGTTTAAGGTCATGTTGGTCAATGAGACTACCCAATGTCGGGTACTTTCCTCCTCGGTGCATCCCATAGGAACAACCAGCACTGCCTTGGAGCGATCCTTGGGGATCTTCGCTACCGCCCTTGGAATGTCCCATCGAGGGCAATGGATCCACATCAAGCCCTGATGCGGACCCCAGTGCTTCTTCCACGCAGAGTCCTGTGCGCTCCAGTACTTCTCACAAACCCGCAGATGGGCGGAGGTTCCTGAAGAGAACGCATCCAGGGCCAGATCCGAAGCTCCCAGGTCCGCGACCACTCGGCTCGCCACTTCCGGCCTTACGCCGTACTCCTGGTTTGCTGGCCCAGTTGGCTCAGTGCCCAGTGCGGCTACTTCGAGCTGATTGCGTTCGGGGTGGATCCATTGGCATTCCACATGGTGCTCAGGTGACGAAAGCCACGAGAGCTGGGCGTCCTGGTACAGGGTCATGGAGGCCTGGGCCGGGAGGACGCCGGAGTCCGTCTCCATCATGAAGTCGTACCCAACGATCATGTCCCAGTCCATCTCAGCCTCGTAGAAGCGACCGTGCAGGAGGATTTCCTTGCCGAGGTCTGGGCGGCTCAGCTGACGGTGGTTCACGAACTGCAGCCCAATGGCCGCTTCCTTCGTGCCTCCCACCATGTACTGGCCGTTCGCCACCTTCAGCCTGACAGGTTTCCGACTGTCGGTCAAACACTCTGGCGGAAGTAGGCCAGCCTTTACCAAGCTGACCTGAGCTCCCGTGTCGACCAACACGTCGAAGACCTTTTCCACTTCCCCGCATAAGGCACGGACCTTAAGATGCAACTGCCGCTCACGCCCAACTCGGCGCACGGCGTGCAAGCTCAGGATCTCCGGCCGTTCCAGAAGCTCAACAAGCGACTGGTGCAGGTCGTGGACAATGGGCTCAGGCTGCCCATCTGCAGCATCCAGCTGCGGTCCGGGTGATCCTCCAATACTCTCGGATAGATCTTGAAGTACATCAAACACATTCTTGGTCGCGAAGGATGGACGGGTGCAAGGGTTCGTGCCTTCACTTGCCCTCACCCCGCCACCGCGACTATCGGGTGCCGGACCGGGCCTTCCGCCCGCGGCAGTCCCTTTGTGCTTGCCGACTCCCGATTGGGATGGTGTGGCGCTTCCCACGACACCATCCTGCGACCGCCCTGGCTGGGGCCCTTGGCTGCAGGGGCTCCGCTAGGGGGCGTCGGTTGTGGTGGAAGTAGGGGTATTCTCCTCCGCGTCAACCTCGTTGACACCCTTCTTCCGCCTATTCCTAGGTTTCTTGTCCTTGTCCTTGTTCTGGTCGTTCTGGTTGTTCTCCTTGTTCTTGTTGTCCGACCTGGGGACCCAGTTCCTCTTGATCTCCTGGATCTCCTTGGCCAACTCGGTCCCCACCGACATCAGCTTGGAGAGCTCGTCCTTGTCCACCTCCACTTTGGCCTCCCGGATACCCGCAGGTGCACGCTTCTTCGACCCGTGCGCCTTCTTGTAGGCCTCCGTGTCGGCCTGGTGGGTGGGGCATGTTCGGTGGTCATGGTTGAAGCCTTTCTTCCTCCCATAACACACGAAACAGCCCTGAGGGTGAGCTCGTATGAGCTCCCCAAAGGACAGCGGAGGGTCGCCAATGCGGTGAGGGTCCCTCTTCTCCTTCTTCTTCCAACCCGGCTGCAGGGGGTTCCAGTTTCCCCGGTTGTTCCCCGCGCCGTTGTGGGCCACGAAGGCACAAACGGCCATCTCGGCGGGCTCATCGTCGTTGTCATCGTCGACGAGAGCTTCATCGCCATCGGCTCCCGCTGGGTCCATGGCAGCTTCCCCGCCAGGGCCCTCGCCAACGTAGTTGACGTCGCGGTCGCCGGGCCTCAACCCGCGGGTGTGGTGGAGGTTCCGGTACTCCTTGAGCACCTCCTCTCCAACCCACTCCAGGATCTCGTCGCAGCTCATCCGCGCCGGGATGGCCTGCAGACGGATGGTCTGGCCGCTCACGTCACACTCGTCAAGGCGCCACATCGTGGTCTTCCCGTGATCGCCCGAGACGGTGATGAGGAGAGCGTTCCGCAGGGAGTGCCGTTTGACATCCCGGGCCACGTTCTTCCTCGTCCAAGCCACCACGTTCGTATGATACTCTTTGGGGAGCATCATCTTGACCGTGTGGTTGGACTTGGCCCTCTTGGCTTCCTCCTTGGTGACCCTCTTGATCCATGCTTCCGGCAGCATGGAGAGCAGGCGAGCCTGCTCGTCACCCTCGTTCCAGTCCTCCACGTTGCGGCGGAAGAGGGTGTATTGCCCTCGGAAGTCCCGCCAGTCCCGTAGGCGGATCTCCCGTCCATCATGCTGAAGCTTGATGGACTTCCACCGCTTGGCAGCCACCTGCGGAGCGTCCACCCGCTCCTGCTCGCTGAGCCACTTCTTGGCTTCCTTGAGGGTCTTGATTTTCCCCTCCTTGGTCGCCACGAAGTATAGCTCTTGGAGCACTTCCGGCAGGCGGTACCTGAACCGTCTGAAGACATATTTCTCCGCATCTGCGGGATCCATGTCTTCAGTGACGGTCACCCCCCGATCGTCCAGCTTCTCCAAGAAGCGGTCGAGGTTGAGGGGGTTGCCATCGTACATGGGGGGCTTGATGTCCTTCAGGTCTTCCCACACGGCGGCATCCGCGGCCTTAGAGACCATGAACGCCGGCCGCGAGGTCGACCGAGGTTCCCATCGGCCTCTCCCACGGACTCCCACGGCTGCCACTTCCATCTCCTCCCCGGTATCCGCAAAGCCACGCCGTGGTTCCTCCATGTACGCTGAACCTAGGTGTTCACGCCGTACTCCTTCCATGTACGCCTCCTCATCACGGCGCCGGCGGCTGCGTTCAGCGGCCTCCCGTCGTACACCACGCGGCGGGGAAATGTCGAACTCCTCCAGGTCCAGATCCAGGTCCTCAGCTCCGCCGACATCCCACTCCACCTCTCCTCTGGGGACCTCATCCCTGACTCCACCATAACGTCCACCAGCCATTGGGATTGGCTCCGGGGCTGGTGCGGGGCGTCGGGGGCGTACCGGTGTCCGCGGTGGAGCACGGCGGTTGTGGTACTCCGCGCTGAGCCACTCATCGCGCCAATCCTCACTGCCACTGCCGGGCGGCACACGCTCATTGCGGCGGCCCGCGCTGTGGTGAGAGGGGGCGGTGAGAGAGGGGGCACTGGCGCTGGGGCGACTCCTGGGGGCTCCGCCGGGGGCGTGGGGTCTGCCTGGACCTGGTCCGGGTCCCGGGCCGTCGTCCGACGAGCCAGACTCCAGGGGTGGGTGGTCGCTGCCGACGCTCCCACGGGCTTCCAGCGCGTCCAGCCTCCGCTGCAGGCCGCTGATGACCTTGTTCAGCGACCTGGTCTCGCCCCTGGCGATGTCCAACAGCTTCTGGGTGGCGGTGGCGACCTGGGCGCTCTTGACCATCTTGATCTTGGCGATGTCCAGCTCTCTCTGTGCGCGCGCGGCGACCCTGGCGATGCGAGTCATCTCGCCCTTGCCCGTGTCTACCTCGCGCTCGAGGAACTGGACCCTCCTGCGGAGGTAGACAATCCACCGCCGGGTGGCATCCGGGTCGCCGTCCCCTGGTGGGTCGTCGGGGTCCCCAGGGGGTCCTCCAGGAGGGCCTCTGCCGGGTCCGCCCGGTCCAGGGGGTCCTCCTCCGCCAGGGGGTCCCGGTGGGTCTCCACCAGGTCGCCTCGGTGGGTCCGAGGATGGGGGCTTCTTCGTGTAGTCGAAGTCCATGTCATCATCCTCGTCCATGTCGCCCCACCTAGGCGTCTCAGTCTCGGAAGACTCCTGGCTCCGGTAGGGAGGAGGGAGATCCTCATTCTCACCTTCCGGCTCCATGGGGACGTCTCCGCCTCCTCCACCAGCCACTCCTCGGCGATGTCGGCGGCCTCGTTCATCCCCGTCGCTGGCGGTGAAGAAGGGGTCACTGTCGTGGGGGTGTCCGCCCGCTGGCCTCCGTGGCCTCTCGGGGGTCTTCCCCTGACCCTTCCTCCGTCGGTAGGCGGTGGGGCCACTGCTCCCACTGCTGCCTGTGTCGACCTCGTCCAGCGTCATCTTGGAGGAGGCGTCCCCTTCGAAAAGCTTTCGAAGGGTCTCCACTCGTGATCCTCCCGGGGGAGTCTCGCGGCGGAGTTTGGCCTCTGCCTCCTCCATTGCGGCGGCGGTGGCTGCGGCAGCTCGCCTTTCGGCCTCCTCCCGGGCACGAGCCGCCTCGGCTTCCCGGGTCTGCTGCAGCCGAGCCTTCTCCGCTTCCAACGCCGCCAACTCCGCCTCCGTCTTGGCCCTCTCCTCAGCGACCTTCCGTCGCGCGGCCTCGATGGCGTCCTTCTTGACGGCGTCCGCCTGGGCCTTAGCCGTTGCCTCGGCGTGGGCCATTTCCTCCGCCTCCTTCTTTGCCCTCTCTTGAACAAGCGCCTCTTCCAGCGCCTTCACCTCGGCCTCCTTGCAGGCAATGGCATCCTGCGTCAGGCGGGCTTCCTCGTCGGCTGCCGCCACCTCACCCTTGACCTGGGCAATCGCTGCCTCATGGGCGGCTGCCGCCGTGAGTCCGGCCGCAATGGCCGCCACGGTCAAGGCGTGGATGGCCATGCCATGCGCCCACTCCGCAGCCTCCTGCTGGGCGATGCCGACGGCGCCCTCCATGGCAGCGTTGTGCTGCGTGGCCCGTTGCCGGGCAACCCGAAGGTTGCAGGGCACCCCACAGGCACGCTCACAGGCGCGCGCCACGTCCCTTTGGTCGGGAGCGACGCTGCCGCTGGAGCTGGCCTGGTCGGCCGGCATCCTCCCGCGGTGGGCCGACTCCACGTCGCTGCTGGGGCCTGACTTCCTCAGGAGCAGCGGACGGGGCTTGGCCTTGGTCTGCTTGGTGACGTCCAGGAAGTCGCCAAGGGTGGTGTGGCCGGGATGGTGACCTCCACCAGCCCGCTGGGGGCTGTGGGCTGGGGTTCCGCCCCTGGCGCCTTGGGCGGCTTCGGCGGCCAGGGACTCCTGGTACTCCCGCCACCTCCTGTCCCGCCTCCTGTCCCCGGCGGAACGCTTCTCCTTCCCAGGAGACGCGCTGCTGCTGCCCTGCAGCCTGCGCTCGTTCCCCAGCGCCGGGAACTCCTTCTCGATCATGTCCCACATGGAGACGTTGATCGAGGCGCCCGACGGGTACTCGTTGGGCTTCTCGTCCTCCTCAATCCTGTCGGGGCGCAGCCCTTCGCCGGGCCTGTCCGGGCGGGTCCAGGTCCTCCAGCGCTTGCGGCGGAAGCGGTACTCATACCCTTCCGCCCGCAGCCATTCCTCCACTGCCCGCAGGCGGTCCTCGCCCATGTCCTCGCGGAGCTCGAAGCTCCCGGGCATGCCGCCTTCGCACTGGGGATTGCTGTGGCGGTATTGTTGCCCCCACAGCAACCCACGCAGTAGGCGCGCCGCATGGGGGTGGGGCTGCGGCCACGTCTTGCCCGCCTCGTCCCAGTTCACCATCGGTGCTCTCGATGGAGTGGTCCTGGGGTGGTTGTTGAGGTGGGTGATGTAGCACTGGACTGGGAGTGCGGCCGGTGCTGGTCGGCCGGTGGTTGTGGAAGTGGTTGACGCGACTGGGTGTGCGGCCTTGCTGGTCGGCCAATAGGACTCGCTGATGAGGGAGTCCTGGTCAGTCCACCTCCTTCACGGTCGCGGCGCTTCCGTGGTCGCTCAGGGCGATGCTCTGGGCGGCGCTGCGGACCGCTGCGCTGCGCTGCGAGCTGCGAGCTGCGAGCTGCTGCGCCGCGCTGCTCGGGGTTGGTGGCCCCGAGTGGCACGCAAGGGATGGGTAACCCCGCGGCGGTGAAACGCTTTTGACGCGTTCCCGTGGGGGTCCTGGCCACGGGACGCTGCGGTGACACGCACAGGCAAGCAGGCAGGCAAAGCACTGCGCTCACAGGGGCATCATTACGCTCGTGTCATGAGACAAAGCGTTTCAGGATCCTTGCCACTCTGAAACAAGGGAACAAAAGTATGTACAGCAACACATCAGGATATGTACACATGGGGTTAAGACTGGACTGGGGTAAGGGCATCACAGGACAATAG
Organism: Eutreptiella sp. 'Long Island Sound 2002'; assembly: GCA_964036045.1. NCBI lineage: Eukaryota > Euglenozoa > Euglenophyceae > Eutreptiales > Eutreptiaceae > Eutreptiella > Eutreptiella sp. 'Long Island Sound 2002'. Next base: position 43,393,387 of record OZ038392.1, read on the forward strand.
ACACTCAGTCCCAACTCATATCCCAATCCCAGGTCCGACCCTCTCAGTGGCTGGTGGGGGCGGGAGCTCAAACACATCCCATGCCCTGCTCAGTCCGGACCCTGAAACCCTGCCAATAGGGGGGGTGTCCCGCCCAGCCACAGGCGAGTTCCCGAAAACCAAGGGGGTCCAAGGCCGACCGACAGTGGCTCCCTATGCCTCCTTTAATGGCAGGTCCCAACTCCTCTCTGAGCCAGAGATATGGCCCCGCCATTATCCCCTAGGAGTTCGTAGTGTAAGGCATTCGGCGGAGGTAACCCAAAGCTCTTGCGATTTCTCAAACTCTTGTAACCTCTTTTTCAAACTCTCAAAACCTTTGACGTTTCTTCCCCTTAGTGGTTGCTGCTTTTCCTTGCTTATTCTGCACTCCGTGGATCCTGCTTGTTCTGCACTCCTTGTATTTTGCGCTGTGCATGCACTGATCTACAAATCCCGCACGCAAACCTTGCACCTTCATAAGCACCAAGCAGTTTTGATCTCCATTGTCGTTGTTCAGAACGGAGTCCCTTGCTTGCCTGAGCGGTCACTGCCGGCGCCACGAGCGTGGGCAGTTTGGGGACTTTGGCACCCCTCCATGCAACATATCTACAACAACCAAAAGAATGCCAAGCACAGAATTAATAATAAATAAACAACCACAAAATAACGTAACACAGAGCTTCTCTCTTCATTTCTCTGTTCTGATTCCACGCTGGCATTTGCGCGATGCGCGATGCGCGATGCGCAACGCGCGATCGCGGTAGGGCTCCCGCAGCCCTGTCCTAGTTGCCCCTGCTGCCCATTACACTCCCCTCCTAAGACCTGACAGGACAATGAGGGTCTGATACAAAGGCAAATACCAATATATGGGCAGCAGGGGCAACACGACGTATTGCCATACTGCATCTCCGGGGAGGGGGCCTGCAGCGGTGGGGGACCCAGTACAACAGGATCACCCCACATAAAGCTTCCTTGACAGAAAATGGCCCCCTTCCCTGACGGGAGCATAACTGGGGGGTGAGGGATCTGCCAACGCTGCACGGCTGCCCAACAGTCGCAGCCCATGCCAAGCATGGTGGCCCCTCCTGTGCAAAGGGGGAGGCGCGGCACTCTTGCGGGCTGTCCTCAGCCCTTGCCTTACCCCCAAGGATAAATATACAGGCGTTCTGCCTGAACTTGCAGAGGCATGCCACACCCCAACTACACCCGACGCTGACCAACACTGCCTGACATGGACACATGCAACGTCAGTGGATAGCTGCTCTCAGCTGCCGAACAGCGACACACAACCCCAACAGACACCCACCCAGCTCGTGCAATACCCGCCCCCGCCAGACCTTGTGCCATACACGATGAACCACCCACAATGTGACCCACCACGCACTTTCACTGAAACAAATATAAAAAAAAAAGATCCGAAACTTAAAATTTACTCGGCGACTGAGATCGCCTTAGTCGCCGTTCGTCACTGCCGACTTCCAGATCGCCAACGGGCAGCAGCTCTTAGGACCCCAGAGTTCACTTCTCCTCCTCCCATGCTGGATGAGGCTCCTTCGTTCCTTCGAACTTCACTTCTCCACTCAAACTTGGTCGTGGCTCCATCCTCGGCTGCCCGCGAAGAACTGCTCCTTGGCTGAGCGCTCCTTCGTTGAACGCTCCTTCGCTCTGCGCTGAGCGCTCCTTCGCTCCTGCGCTGAGCGCTCCTTCGTCGCGCTCCTTCGCTCCTGCGCTGAGCGCTCCTTCGTTGCGCTCCTTCGCTGCTGCGCTGAGCGCTCCTTCGTTGCGCTGCTTCGCTGCTGCGCTGAGCGCTCCTTCGTTGCGCTGCTTTGCTGCTGCGCTGAGCGCTCCTTCGTGGCGCTGCTTCGCTGCGGCGCTGAGCGCTCCTTCGTTGCGCTCCGTCGCTCCTGCGCTGAGCGCTCGTTCGCTCCTTCGGGGCTCTCGTACTTAGCTGAGAGTTTTGTAAGGCATTCGGCGGAGGTAACCCAAAACTCTTGCGATTTCTCCAAAACCCGTTCTCTTTGTTTTCTCAAAATCTTGTAACCTCTTTTTCAAACTCTCAAAACCTTTGACGTTTCTTCCCCTTAGTGGTTGCTGCTTTTCCTTGCTTGTTCTGCACTCCGTGGATCCTGCTTGTTCTGCACTCCTTGTATTTTGCGCTGTGCATGCACTGATCTACAAATCCCGCACGCAAACCTTGCACCTTCATAAGCACCAAGCAGTTTTGATCTCCATTGTCGTTGTTCAGCACGGAGTCCCTTGCTTGCCTGAGCGGTCACTGCCGGCGCCACGAGCGTGGGCAGTTTGGGGACTTTGGCACCCCTCCATGCAACATATCTACAACAACCAAAAGAATGCCAAGCACAGAATTAATAATAAATAAACAACCACAAAATAACGTAACACAGAGCTTCTCTCTTTATTTCTCTGTTCTGATTCCACGCTGGCATTTGCGCGATGCGCGATGCGCGATGCGCAACGCGCGATCGCGGTAGGGCTCCCGCAGCCCCGTCCTAGTTGCCCCTGCTGCCCATTACAGGTAGCTGAAAATGGGCTGTTTCAGCCCAAACTGATATTAGCTCAAAAATCTCCAAAATTGACCCCTCGTATGGACCCGCCAGAGGTAGGGACGAGGCAACTGACCCTATGGCCTTCGAGTACAAACTCCCTGGAGCCCTCACCCAACCTGGTTCCCTCTGAGGTCCCGGCATCAGGGCACCACGGGTTTGTCAAGTGGGGTCATGATGCCAAAATCACCAAAATTGGCGTCAATCCCACGCATGGCTCGCCCGGCCAGGGCAAGGCCAATGACTCACAGGATAGGAGGCAGGACCTAGGACTTATATCTGAGTGTACAACTTAGAAATAGGTCCGGGCCCCCTGTGGGCATAGAGATATGGGGCCGCCAATTGACCAGTCGGGGGGGTGAAATTGGGGTTTCAAAAGGGGGTCATTTTGGCTGCCCAAAATGAGCCAAAATTCGGGGGTGCTCCCAATAGTATATCTCCACGCCGGCTTGGAGATCGGATCCACCATTCCATTGGCGATCCACGGGGAGGTTAACGGAGACTCCCATGCCCTTGGCTCTCAATGATCCCCATGCCACTCGGCGTGGTGACAATCCCAATTGGGTCCACAAATGCCAAAATGGCAAAATTGTCCACACTCCCTTTGAGCTAGCACCTTAACGAAGGTTGCTCCGCTTCGCCCACGTGGTGTGTGAGCCATGGGGACCAATATACATAACACCCATGTCATATATGGTCCATTGGTCCATGCGTCCGGCGTGCACGAGGTAGCTGAACATGGTGCACGGCGGGCAGAAAATGTGGAAAATTGCTCAAAATGGCCGAAAATGCGCACACTCATGGTTGGGGCAAATGAGGCACATGCCCGACTTGGACCGGAGTGTGCCATAGGATTGGTATCAAGTCATATGTGTCCAACATATCTTTTGGGCGTCGCCCAACTCCTCCGGTTTTTGGGAATGGCAGGGTCGCCAAGTGAGCCCATGATTTGGGATAGTCCCAAATCGCCAACATGGCGGCCACGGTATGCCAAGCCCAAGAGGAATTATTCCCCGGGTCCAAGATATGTTGGGCACCGAAGTATGTACCCTCATAACATACTTGGGTCATGATGTCAATTGAGCGCCACGTTGAGATACACGGTCGCCACTTGACATCATGACGGGCAAAAAACAGCAATATTGGCGAAAAAACACCCAAAAGGGCCTTGAAAGGCGCACAAATATATTATAATATCTTCGGCTTGGATTGAGTAATCGACCAATCCTTCTAAACACAATGACTTGACACCAATGACCTTCGATTCCACATATGTGCTCCACTTGGGGCGCTTTGAAAGGTCACGAGCGCTACTTCCCAAGTGGGCACATGAAAGTATGGAAAATTGCAAAACACACACCTTGCTCCTAAGGCATCGCTTTGGGATCGCCACACAAGCTTCCCTCCGCGAAGGTTAGGCTTGCAATTGATCGTGGGGAGTATAAGGAAGGGCCTCGTGCAATATGAGGTCCATTGGTGGGTGTATCGCTCTTAGCCAAACCCGCCAAATGGGCACGCAATACAACACATGGCACATACCACATACTGCCCAAAAAGGTAGCTCCCCCCACGATATGTCATGCCCCTCCAAGGGCATAACTTTGTGTCAATCGCTCATAGGAACTCAAGGAAAGTTCCTATGCACGACCAACACTCGCGCGCTACAGTGGAAAGTTATCTTAACGCACGCAATATCATGGCCAAAGAGTTATAACGCAAACTCTACCCTCTTGACCATGATCCATTACGCTAGCGCGCACGTGTGGAGACGCAAGGCGTATAAAGCTTCCTAAATTACGTCGGGAGTATTGTGAATACATCCCATGCTTCCTTATTGTCATTCCTCGCAAGTAGCACCAGATATGACCCTCACAAGTGGCCTCGCGAATCAACTTTGTTTTGCCCATATCTCTAAGACAAATGGAGGGCAAGACAAAAGGAAAGTTGATTCGTGCATAGGGAAGCACGTAGGTCCACTCGAAAGAGGTCAAATCAAGTGCGGGGATGTCGAAGTCGAAAATCCGATTTCGACATCCTGAAAAATTCGGATTAAGGTTGCGAGTGTACAATTGGAAAATTGCAGATGCATCAATGCAATTCCTGAAGACTTTAGAGTCTTCGTCACGGATTGCGCTAAAATGTCTGTAAATAACAGTTAAACTGGCGGTTACGCTAAAGTCGCGAGCCAACCGCCAGCAGTCAAAACATTGATTATCAGAACGGAAGCGTGAAAATTTACGGAAACAATATGAAAATAAAACCCTGTTGATTCCTGATATTCTGATGTGTAAATCTCAGCGGGCGACGCATCGGTTGCCGATGCGGCCGCCAATAGCTGAAATGCCCAGATCTCTCACACAAACACGTCTTACCTACATCTGTTGTTAGGGTTAGGTTGCCGAATCGACGGCAGATTGGCGTGAAATAGTAAGATACCGGCAAATGGCAGTTTGCCGGTACATGGTAACATGCCCCAAGTGGCCGGAATGCCGTCACGGGGGCTTTACGGCAAGGGACACGCTCCTGTCGGGCTCTCACCGGGCTTCACCGGGCGTCTTCCCCTCCGTACATGGGGTTAGTGGGCACACGGAGACCGGTTGTATACCCCACCATGGTCATGGGGTTCTGGGTACCGCTTCACTACATCCAACGCCATGTTTCAAGCATCTTTCCCGCGGACCATTGCTTTATAGTTTACTCTTGCAGCCGCAGCAGTCCTGTCCTGCGCAACCGGCGCCTGTTCTGCCGCCCGATAGAGGCAAAACCGGGGGCGTCCTCGTCCTGGTGCTGGGGTGTGCACCGCAAGCGCAAGATTTTGTATAAGTTGAAGAACCCCTCATTGAGGTGATTTGCCGCTCGGCTGTCTGGTCTAACTTTCAGTCTCAGGGGTGAGTGCCGTGTCTTCCCGTTCAGTCGCAACAAGCGCGCAAAATCAAAAAAGAAATCAGCTCCACTCTTGGTCTTTTCAACGGCAGCCCATAGGGATTCAGCAGTGGTATATCCACGTTCCGTTGCACAGAAAGCTGGAAATCGCTTGACAGTCCGTTCCAACTCCCTCTGCGCTCGATGCGCAATGTTACGTGGCATGAGCAATCATCTCAAAAAATTAAAAATGTGTATTTTGATTATACAATTCCACAAAGCACAGGCTCCTATAACGCTACAGGGAAATAAAATTTCTTGCCCGCACAGCGCTGCACAGGCGACACGCGCGTATTGATCTTTGCGGGCAACTCCGCCACGCGTGCGCATTCTTGTTTACGGGTAACGGTCAACTGGTCCCGCATTTCTCTTGTTTATCCCACTTGCGGTACCCAGTTGTGAATCGCCACCATTGCTGTTGGGCAGTGAAGCCAGCGGTGACCACCGTATGAAAACTAGAGATGCCGGCGGGACCCGTATGGCCGGCCATACAGTAGCGCCGCATCAAAGGGAATGCACATGCACTGTAGTTGGTGGATCTGCCCATTTTATTGTTTCCTGCTACATTATTGCGAGACCTCGCATTTCGACTTGCGAAACTACACCTTTTTCGAATATTTCTATCGGGAATGCGAGGCCTCACATTCCAAGAGGAATGTTATTTGTCGTACTTACCCTTATGCGAACTTTGCATGCTTTCAATTTTGGCAAAACAACTGAAATCAAATCCTTGTATTGCGAGGCCTCGAAATCTGTTGAAGAAAAAGGGCTTATTAACCTACACGTAGTAGGTCGCATAGTGGCGTATCCTTCTTTATTGACATACCATAGTACGCAGTAATATAGAGGAGCCAAATTTGTTGCGACGTCCTGAAACAAGTACCTTTTTTTAATGAAAAAACATTCATGAAAAATCAGGCCCAAAAAGACAGGGTAAATCACTGAAATAACCCACAACATTTCTCGGTTTTTTTGTATAAAAAACAGCGGTACAAAAGTGTACCTGTTTCGGCCGCCTAAATAACCTTCACACGAGAGAAAAAGAACAGCTTATCCAAATTTGGAGACATTGAAAAAGTCAAACTGCAATTTGAAGCACAATGATGTCCTTTCTTATACACAAAGATTGTCTTTCCTACATGAACATTTTTTCTGTCCTTATTGTTTTTTTTTTATCTTGCCCCTTAGTTTCCAGGATGTTCCGCATGATGCATTTGACCTGTCAAGACAATTTTCAATCTCATGTCTCGTTGTTTTTTGCTACTTTCCGTTTTTTCATGTCTAGTATTTAGCCAGGACAAGTATGTTGTGTTTCGTTTTCACAAACACGTCCCAAAAGAGTCTATTGCTTGTGCCCACAAGATCCAACCACAGATAAGCAGGGTTGTCATTAACGTTGTTAAATTGTCGCTTGAATGCATTCGTTCGTCCGTTCAAAGAAATTTCTTAACAAGCGAACTTGCAACAAACGAGCCGTAGACGGTCAGCTCGGGCCCTAATTAGGAGGTTTTTGACCACATTTGTTCGTATTTTAAGTACTTTTTGGACTTTCTGCGAAATTTTTAAAAAGTTCGGTCGTTCGTTCGTTCGTTCGTTCGTTCGTTCGTTCGTTCGTTGGTTTGCCTGAAAAAATTAACAAGCAATGTTTGTTAATGACAGTTTCGCAGATAAGTGCAAAGGGATATCTGCAAAACACTTCTGCTCTGCCAATGCCTATGCTACGCCGCCACACTGCTAGACCAAACTTTGGTCGCCAGTGCACGTTTCTCAAGAATGAAAACCCATGGAGAGAATTTTGTACTTATTGAAAGCCGCTTGACCCGATCATTGGAATTACAATGATCAAATCATTTTTCATCTGCGGAAAATATCACTGTGATGTTTCAGAGTCTGTGGTCGTTTGAAGTGTTCTCCCGCAATGTTGCTGTTCATTGATTGTTCCTTTAATACGAAAATGTGTGAGAGTACCTAGCAGCTGGAATGTTTGCGATGAGCTACTAATATGGCCCCGACAACTACATCTATGGCAAGAGCCATGGCAAAGGAAAAGGCAGCAGATACGGCCGCAATCCAGGAAAAGGCAAAGGCAAAGGACACTATCCCTTTGTGCACCACTTTTTTTTTAATTTCGAGATAATCACGAAAGACGGGGTGTCTTTTACAAAGGCGGCGACCCAACGCATAGAAGCAGAGATTGCCTAGCACCGTCCATTGACCACGTCTTCCAGTTCATGCGCTACTTGGTTCAAGGGGCACATCAAATTATAGATCGTGCGAAGGTGGATTCGGCGATACACGAAAGGTTTTCCGGCCTGAAGAAATAGAAAAACCTAAGTGTTGCTATCTACAACAAAAGGGACAGGGCTCATTGCGCGGTGTCAACGACCGGTTGGAGCTCAAGGACGAATTTGAAGGGCGCGCAAGCCTTTGGTGAAAAGTCTAGTGAAGGAGTCCAAGGTCTTATAATGTCCTGCCTACGAGGATCCGTATGCATACTTGCCTCAAGCATGTTCGTTTTTGCCTCTCGCAGACATGCAGCCACGTTCGAGAAGACATTCAACATAAGACAGGAACAAAAGTCTTGTGAAACGCAGCCAGCGCTCATGGCGCACCAAGAGACATTCAAAGTGGACGAACCTCCCAAGACTCCAATGACCTCGAAACTAAGAAGGAGTGAGACCACAATGCCAATGAAGAAGGATCAGACAATCGAGCGGAGGATGACTCAGACAACAATAAGCAGGACTGCGGGGATGAGATATCAATGAAGCCACGAACAAGGTCACAAACGAACTTGGTAAAATACCATGAAGAATCTTCGGCAGCAATATAAAAGAAGTTCAATTAACAAACGCTCAAGCACAAGAAGAGGCACAAGAAGGGATTGGATGACATGGACACCAGGCTACAAACGCACGGACGCCAACCAGATATAAATTGTCCAAGGAAAAAGTTGCTTAGTTCATTCAAAAACGATTTCCCAAAGCACCCAGTAGTTTTGAAAACAACCAGGTTTTGAATGATTATTATTATCAAAATAACCACTTTTTCCGATGAATTGCCCTGCACGATCAAAATCTTGCCATCGGTCAAAAAAGAGCCCAGACAAGTCGGAGCACAACGATCAACACTACGTCGTAAGTTGTAATTGACTATCGGCCATCGTTTGTTGTAACCAAAGTCTCTGTTTAGTGCAAAGGCTCAACAAACTTTACTGCCAAAAAGATCCCAAAAAATTTAGAATCATTCCGATTCAGTGGTTTAAATCAGTTTTCAAAATAAGCAGTTGTGCTAATTGTTTTGAAAATAACCTCCCATTATTGCCAATAGCCGCTTTTTCCGATTAATTGGTAAAACCTGTTCCGAAACCTTACACAAATGCACAACCACCACCAACCGGTACAGGCCGTCATTTGTGATAGAAATACAAGCAAACAGGGCCCGTGGGCCCTTAATAGGCTTCACATTAAAACAAAAAAAGTTTTGAACGGTTTCTGACCTTTAAAAACAAGTTTTCTGTTTCACCAATATTTTGACATGTAATAAAAAAGCCCAAATTGAAAGTTCCCAGAGCAATGGTTCACATTCTTAAAATACAGTATGGGTGCTTGCATTGTTTGCAATAATAATTTCCATTGATGAAGATGCTTTGTTGGAAAGGGCCATTCAAATTCCGCCCCTAGATTTCATGGTCAGATCATGTGATGCCAGATTACGTCCTTTGGGATACGGAATGGCCCCTTTGCTTTTAAGGATATCGACAAGCCAAAACGTGGTCGGAAAATTAACAGGCCCCCTTCCCATTGGGGATATAGATTGTCCCCTTCCTAGTTGGGACATGGACTGGCACCTCTCCGATTGGGGATAAAAACTGATGCGCTTCCGATTATGCGATTATCAAAAACTGCTCTTTCAAAGACATGCGATGCCAAGTTAGGTCCCTTCTAGTTGGGGATATGGTGTAGCCCCTTTGCTTTTGGAGATATAGAAAAGCCACTTTACAGCTAAGAAATTGACGGGCCCCTTTCCAATTGGGGCTATGGAACGGCCCCTTCCTAGTCGGGGACATGGACTACTGCCTCTCCGATGGAAGATATGGACCGGTGCGATTCCGATTATGCGATTATCAAGAACTCCTCCGGAAAAGACATGTGTCGTGAAGCTGATCGGAAAAATCTGAAAAACGGTCAAAATATGTTGAGCAAAACATGTGAAATGCTATTTTCAAAACACTTTTCCACATAACATAGGGGGCGTTTTAGCACAGCGCGCGCACAGTGCGTGCACAGCGCCAGCTATTACGGTGCATACCCCGGTAACAGCCCTGAAAACCTGCCACCTCTAGAAGCATGCATGAGCAATTCAATTATTTGGGGGCTTGCCTTTGGCTTGCCCGCCATTCTTAAGATTATGTCATGGGTGGGGTTGGTCTTCAACTTTACCAAAAATATGAACATCTCTTCGCGAGTCAAATAGCTGTCATGCCCATATTTCTGGTACCACTCTTCCGCTGTGACGGCATCACACCCCATGAGTGCAATTTGCTTGCGCAAAACTGGGGTGCCACACATTTCAATCCAACATTGCATTGCTCAACAAGCAAAGGGTGGGCCATCTTGTTGTACACTTTGTACAAAAATTTGAGCAACTGGTTTTCAGTTTTGGCATCCGCTTTTGCACACTCCACCGGGGAGGCTTCCCTTGTCGGAGATGGTGACAGGTGGTAGAGAATGGCCTACTTTTCGCACAGCAGGTGCACAGCGCGCGCACAGCACACGGTACGCCCCCTATTTGGGGTGCACAAACAACTAGAATTGAGCCCATTTTGAGCCAATGTGGAGCAATTTCGGCCCCTCTCAAAGCCAAAGGGGCCTTGAAAATGGGCCAATTTGGGACCACAAATGGCTCAAAAACAGGTCAAAACCATGGTTTTCAAAACATGATCCCAGTCTAGTTGTGGTGCCCAAACGGATGAATACAGCTCATTTTGAGCCCCTTTTGACCCGCTCTCATCCACTTTCTAGTGCGTACCTCATTTTTGGTATCTTTGAAGTCTCCTTGACAACATTCCTTCCACCACCAGCTCGGTCCCGATATTCAGTCCTGGTTAGGCACAAGGGTAGCGTTAGGTGTAGGGTTAGGAGCAGGCTGAGGGTTGGGGTGGACATTAGAGTCAAGGTTGGATTCAAGTATAGTGTTGAGGTGCTCCACCGCCTCGGCGGCCAAGGGTGCTACGTCGGCAAGGGGAACGAAAAAACTTTTGGGCACCTTCGGCGCCACCATATGTATGGCCGGTAGCTATTGACCCTTGGTAACTAAGTGGGCCCGGAGGGCCGGGGGGGTCGCGTACCCAAACTGAGGAGATGGCCCAGCCGTGGTGTTATGGGGAGGAGGGGGAGGACTGTGGGGGCCATGATGTCAGGTTTTGAAATGGGCAGCATGATCTGGACCTCATTCCAGACGACCTCCGTGGCGGTTTTGAAAGTACGCGAATGACGCCGCACATCATTACAGTGTGCATGACATGGAAAAGATACTTTCACACAACACCAACCCGCATCCATGCGACAACCGACAGCACAACGCCTCCCCAAGGTGAAGTAGAAGGCAGCACATTGCACAGTGTGCCAAAAAAATGCTACCCACACAGTGTCGTGTGCTTCCAAATGTTTTCGAGGGCCATCATGCATGTCTCTAACTCACGGATGTGGACATAACAGCCTATGGCCATGAGTGAGGTGCGCATGCACTGCCCATACGATACCTGGGTTGGATTTTTGCCCTGCACTCACACGGCACCTGTAAGTTCCACACCTGCCCGGAAATGGAACACACGGGCCTCATTACAGACTCGGGATCAGGTCCCCTCGCTATTACCACCAAATGTCCCAGAGTTGTTGCACGCCAACAACTGCTGCATCCGAACTCCATTGCACAATGCCCAAAATCCTATGACTACGTCTGCTAAAAAACTTATACACATCAAACGGAGTGTAAATCGGCGCTCTGTGCAGGCTCCCATTGAAATGGCACCACACGCACATCGCGTGCACCGTGCACGTCGAGTCACATTTTAGTGTAACGCGGACCCTTTTTGAAAGTAGCCGGAAATGCGGTGGCCTAAAAGGTTTGCATGCAACAACAGTCTCATCCAATCCAAAGACTTCATCCCCGAGGTATTGATGGTTGCAGCTGCGCACACCTCCTAAGGAGGCTGTATCTTTGCGGTAGAAGAGTGGTCACAGCTCTCACGGCCCAAGGAAGACACATCATGCCAAATGTGAAACGCCAGACGGTGTAGTTGGCATACAGCTGGGAATGGCCAAAACGTTCGTTTTGCATCGGGCTGAGGTCGCACCGCACGCTCCACACTGCCCGTGCGCCCTCCAGCTCAACACATGTACCTCTTTCTCTTCCACATGCGGACCCTATCAGACATGCCACTATTGTCTGGCACGGAGACTGGACCCTATCAAACATACCACTATTGTGTGGCACGGAAACTGGTTCTCAGTAGCAAACGGCCCCGTATCAAAGGCCACTCAGTAACACCCGCCCCTCGCACCACCAGCACTCAGTAAGAACGTGCTGCGTCCAGCTGATGATGTCTGAGCCGGCAGATGTTAGTGGCAAGCCGGGACGCTACCCACCAACCCTGGGTCCAGGAGTAAAACTTTGGGGCTGCCGTGGGTCTAGCTCAGTAACTGATGTGACACGCAGTATGGCATCGCACTTATTTGAATTTTCCACTTCTAAAAATAGCTTTGCCATGGCCCTTCGGGAGGTTTGCTTGAGCCCCCTATTCTGTTCCCGGAGAGAATCCATCATTGAATCCGCCCCCACTTTCGTGGGAGGGGACTAGGCATGGCCCTGGGGGACCCTCACCCGTACATCAAAGGGTCACCGTCCGGACACCAGGCCATCACCTAGGAATCTTCCATGCCATCGGGCCCCTGCCACCCAAATACCAAACCCATCACATACCGGGGGATCGCGCCGAACCCCCCGTATGGAGTCTGTTTGAGTTGCTGTCTGGTGTCTGCCCCCCCCCCCCCTACCCCTCCAGCAATAACATCAAGGTCGATACGGACGCCAAATTGATTGTGTATTCATCAGACCCCCCCTCGCCCCCCCGTTTTCAACGGGTGTGCACCAGTCCCCCGAGTGGCGTCAAAATTAGATCCATCTCAGGGGTGTACACCAGCACAACAGCTGGGCTGAAGACCTGGAGCTTCCCTCTACCAACCATAAAGAGGTCATCAAGGTACACAAGTACCAAACACTAGCATCTCATGTCGGCCCAAGGGCGGTTCTTAAATTTGTGAAGGCACAAGAAGATGCAATGCATCGGATGTTGGGACGCGAGCAATATCGTTTGCAAAACCGGCGGTAACCGGCAACAGCATGGGCCCCAAAAGTGCAGCTAACCAAGCGGGGAATTGGGGGGCTTCTAGGTCTGGTTCTCTTATGCGCCCGACCCATCACGGTCGCTCTCTGACAAATTGGAGTTGATCAATAATTCACTCATTCATTCATGATTGATTGAGTGAGATTGAGCCCGTACGCTATGTGAAAAAGTTCGCATTAAATGATTCATGGATTTTTGATATTTATTTGATCATCGAAACCAACGACAATCCAATGTATTGGAGCTCACATCTGCAGCAGAACGAAGCACTGAACAAAATGGATTGACTTCACATAAGATAGTGGGATGGAAGCCATCATGGACATATAGCATTGCTCTCGCAAAGGAAGAGCTGGATGTGACAAGTAGAGAGGGAAAGAGATTGCATCAGTTTGCGCATGCCAGAGCTTGTCACAGTTACTTTCCTGGAACACCCATTAGACGTGGCAAGCGCAGCGGATGTACAAGCAGGATTGGTAGTGGCACAGGCTGGGGCAGATATATGATAATTGCACACATATGAATACTATGGGATGTGCGTGTTTGTGTACAGTGTACAGTTCACGCACAGCATAGGCCTGCAAAGCCATGCCACTGGAAATCAGCATGCTATCCTGGTTGGCAATGGGCTCGGTTAGGGTAAGGGGGAGCCTGGACACTTCGGGATGCTAAAACAGGTGCTTGCAAGCAGTTTTGGGCCGGATGAGGGCCCATAAGAGCAGCCAACAACAACCCGAGGGAGGGGGGATGGGGCTCTGCCCCCTTCCCCATCCTGGGCACCGGGCCCCAGGAACCTCGTACTCACATCGGCACGCGCACAACGCCAGTTTCTCCGTTGGGTTTCCAAAAAGCGGGTCTGCAACCACTAATGATTGGATTGGATAGCATGGGAACGTCACGATGGCCAGGCCAATCAATGGGTACAATGGTGATCATGATGATCAGCGACATCAGCAACCAATCATCGTGGTTTGTAGCCCGTACTCCTCCAGCACACCTACCCCCTCTCCCCCTTGCGAGAGCAACACTAAAATTCTAAACTTTGACGGAAACAACACCTACCACTGCTGACCAGGACGTGGCTTGCGCGAGCCACAAGAAGGGTCTAAAACATGCTTTACACAGGATATGTTATCATTGTGAATGGTTAGAATATCAAAAAAACATTGAAAATTTCCATTTGTGAGCTGCAGAGGGTGGAAATGCTGAGGGCTCAGTGTTGATCTTCTAAGATTCAGACGTTTCAGAACGGCCCGCACGGCGCATGCCCAGCGCGCTATGCACCCCAGGAGACCACCGGTGGTCACCACTGGCTGCTTGACGCTGGTGTACAATCATCACCAGCAGCACTGTTGCGAAACATGCGGCACGCAAGGTTTGTTCTGCATACATAGACTTGAGGCTCATAGGACATCATTGACTCACAGCTGTTCAGGTTTGGCGCATTTTCGGCCCACACATCACTTATTCAGGGCACACACACGAGAAGGCACACCAGATCAAGACGGGGGTCTGCAAGTAGCCCCAGAGCCACGAGAAGAAGCCCGTCACCTCCGCAAGAGATGCAGGCCGGGCCACCAGCCGCTCCGGCTGCGTGTGGTGGACGTATGGGGGCACCGCCACCAGGCCGCTACGGGGCGCTGGGTGGCTCGGGGACATGATCTCGGCCCCGGGCGTGCGAAGAATACCGCGTGGGGCCATCTGTGGTTGCGCCAGGCTGGGCCGTGCGGCGGACACTGGGTGCGCGAACAGGAGGACCGCGTAGCCTCCCACAAGAGCGACGATCAGCCCGAGGGCGACCTGCCCCTTGGAGATCCAGGGGTGCGGGTTCTTCGCCAGGTAGTCCGGGACGGCGAAGGTATCACCGTCAATCTCGATGGTGTGGGGCGTCAACAGGCGAGTGGAGGCCTCATCAGACGCAGAGATGAGCCGCATGTTGGAAATCCGTGTGCTGGGATGTGTCTGCATCATCCTTCCAGAAGGCAATACAACTGAAGAAAAAAGACCCTCCAAAAGTAAAAGGTGGTGGTGGTGGGGACGTGGGCAGCAGAGAAACTACACTACAGAATGGCAACATGTCACATGGCCAGGGATGTATTAGAAGGGGGGGGAGGGGGGGGGGGGGGGTTGAAGGGAGTGGGGGGGGGGGAGGGGGTCTGGCTGGGACCCCCCTCCTCCTTGGGTCCCCCTAGGGTCCCGGCCGAAGCTCAAATCCTCCTGGCACCGAAGGCACCGAAGCAAAATTTTGGCTGTCAGCCTCAAACACTGGAAGGGGAGGAGGGGGGGCGGTGTACGGCCGTTCTAAAGCATCACTGCACACGAGACTCTCATCCTTCCAACAGGGCCCCCCTCCCCCCGATGGACTCCCCAGTCCACCGCCCCTGGCCCATTCTGCCGCAAAGCTGATCGCCACAGGGCCTGCAAACAGGCATGTGCCCCTGTTCCATGCCCCATGCCTTTTGCAACCAGCTCCACAGGTCAGCGGCTGAAAACTGCGTGTCCTGTGGTGACTTAGATGCAAAGAAAGTGATACACTGCACCGTACGCGTGGGGGGCGTTTTCGCACAGCGCCAATTATTACGGTGATTATCCAGGTAACAACCCTGAAAACCACCCACCTGCGGAATCATGCACAATCAATTCAAAACTCAAAAATTCAAACATCTGATGCTTGCCATGGGTCCCAGGGACCTAAATTCTGCCCCCTATAGCCCCGTCCACTGCAGCAGCCATTCAATGACGTCCTTTCAATCTTCTGAACTTACCGAACTCCCGGTGGTGGAGAACAGCCAACTTTTCGCACAGCGCGCGCACAGCGCGTGCACAGCGCGCGCACAGCGCACGGTACGCCCCCATAAAGGTTGTTCAACTAAACGCAAAATGTGCAATCATCCGACAGAAATTGAGACGCCAAGTTCTGTTCCCGCATAGACAAACTTTGCCCATTTGCCCATATGTAGTGGTGCGGTGAATGGTTTAGAAAAATTCAATAAACACATACTCCATTGGTCTATTGATCGCACCATCATCTCCATGACATTACATGAAATGTGAACTGAAAAAACAGTAAACGGACAACGAAATTCTGTTCTCATAATGTTGAGTAAAGATTGGAACCGCCAGTACCGACCTTAAAGTGAACATCAAGCGCAAAAAAATGCACCCAATCACAGGTTACACTGTGTAAAAAAAAACCAATAAATGGTTTCATATTAGTGCATTTTGCCAGTCATCACCGATCAAAATAGAAATCAGCTCGGCATATGACCATGCACATCACTTCTGTAGGTGACAAATCGCACTCACCTTATCAATAACCGGTGCCTGTTTAGCCCAACGAGTATGAACCAATGTTTCACTTTTCCTGGAAAAAGCAAACCACGGGGAAAAAAATTTTCATGGCAACAATAACCAGTTTGCCAAAAGGGGAGGAAACACACTGCACAAGTCAAGAAGAATAGGTGGTACCCAAGCCCAAGCACGAACTGGTTGCGGGTGGTGTTGTAGTTGTTGCTGTTGTTGTTGTTGTTGTTGTTGTCAAGAATGGGCATGCAACTCAGACTGGGACAACACAGACAGACAACTGCCTGAAAAAGAACAAGAAACATTTGTTTTTATTAAAAAAAAAAACAGGAGTTTTGAGATGAGAAGGTTCCCAGCCTCAGTGTTATGTGGTCCCACCTTCTGTAGACCCCAACAGCCACGGTGATCAAATCAAAAAAATTTTGTTTGCACATGAAATGAACCTGACCAAACAAGAGGCATATTAGAAATCAGTTGAGACCAGTTCAGACCTGGTTATGCACCGATAAGTACTGGGCACTAGTAGGAAACACCTTTTTTTTTCATTGGATTGCCTGAAGGCTTGCACTCTCCAAGTCTGGAATGTCTCATTACAATGAAAAACGGAACTCACAGATGCCATAGTGACGCATTGAAAGCTTGAGAATCCAGGTTTGTAGTCACTATGGCTACGGGAGGGCTCGCGTAGTCAGTTACAGGGAAGCATCTACAATTCATCATGCATACGTCGTCAAGACAACTGACAAGCCTAAATCGTGGTTTAGGGACCCACTCCTGAATGTTAACCCCTCAAGCCACGGCGTTGCCACCAACATGTAGGGTTGCATCAGCATCAGCAATGGTGTTCGATTTGCAGATGACAATATGGAAGCCATGTCCCGACCCCTGATTGGTAGTCATAAGTCTTGTTAGGGTTCTGGCAAATTTGCAGGCGATTTCAGTTCACTTTATGGACTAGGGGCTGGAGTCCAAGCCAGGGGGTATAAGTGAACTGAAGGGCACTGACTTTGCTACATGGAGAGATCAGTCAGAGGATGTGCTTGGGAGGTTGCGGAGCCCTGTGTATAGGTCGCACGCAAGTGATTAAGAGCTGGACAGAGCCATCTAAATGCGACCCACTGTAGGATCCTTCTGCATCGTTTTCCCCATTTTGCTGTTGCCGCAGTGCACCCATCCATGGGCCACTGTGCACTCTCTGCAGTTCTTGTTGCTGCAGGGTAGGGACCTGGCCCAGTTCCAACTCTGCGCACCTCCACTAGTTTTTGGAGCACTAGGCCAGAAAGCACGGCCAACATAACCTTGTTGCCCTTGCCAGCACCCAGCTCGGACCGCAATCACCAATGAGTGTCCCAAAAGCCCAGTGTCCAGTGGGAAATGCTGCATCAAGTCCAAGAGCTCATCATCCATCTGGTCCACTGCAGTCAGGGTATCGAGTGAACACATGGGGCCAGTGCCATGGTAGCAACGCAGGCACAAAGCTGAAAACGCAGAGATTGAGGCAGAGTATCTGTGCACGAAGTGCCCAGCAAGCCTTCATGTTGTTTGCCCCCTGGGCGAGTTTCCTCCGCTCGGGCTTGTATGCAAGGCCTGACTTGCGAATTGCACTCGCACAGAAGGACTCCCGAAGCCCAGGGTCGCAGGCAGCCCAAGCCATGTCGCCGACCTCACGATCCACAGGCTTCAGCCCTCTCTGTGACATGGCATTCCAATCATAAACTGGGTCTCACTGTCCAAAGCGGGCGGGGGCCAAACTGATACTCAGCCTGGGCCACAGAGGGTCTCGTCGGGTGCCAAAGCGGGTCTCATCAAAGGCAAGACTGAGGTCCCACGTGGGCCCCACCCAGTCTCATCTTGGCCATACAGGCGCTGCCGCAGGCCAGGGCAGAGGTGGATGCGTGCAATGCGGGCGGCCTGACCTCAATGTGTGCAGCGCACCAGGGGCACGTGGTGGTTGTCCGGGTGTTGGTGTGCAGGCTGGTGCGGCTGTGGGCTTGGAGAGCCCCCAGGGGCTACACGGGCGCCACGAATGGCCGTGCACACGAGGATGACATGCTGGAACGCTTTCTGAACTACCACAGGCATAGGCCATCGTGACCTCCTGGCAGGGGTTCGTCTTGTCTGCAGGCGCCTGTACACCATCGTGGGGCATAATGCTCTCATGTTGGGGCATCTACAGACCCCTGGTGGGTGTAGGATGCTTGCCATGGGATCCCTGGTGCCCCTGGCACCACCAACTTTGTTCTGTAGGCATTCAAGGCGCACCAGCGTCACCGTTCCGCCGCAGATACTCCTCCACATCCGCCACACGCTCCTCCTTCTCTGCCTCACTCAGAAAGCTCGTCTCAAAGCTGATGCGCGCACAGAGCGCCAGCTCCGCCTTCGTCAGCCCCAAGGCCTGCGCAACCGCCGCGTAGTTGGCGTTCACGTAGCCCCCGAAGTACGCCGGGTCATCAGAATTGATGGACGGTCTCAGCCCTTTCTGGAGCATCAGACGCAGCGGGTGATGGTCCAAGGCACTGACGACGCACAGCTTGAGATTGGACAGAGGGCACACAGTCAGACCCACTCCATCGGTGGCCAGTCTGCGCACCAGAGCCTCGTCCTCAAGGCATCGATTGCCGTGGTCTATCCGCTCAATCTGCAGCTGGTCCAGCGCCTGCCAAACGTATTCCGGGGGCCCTTCTTCACCGGCATGTGCCACAAGTCTGTACCCTGCTTCACGGGCCTCTGCAAATACCTGAAACATCCGTACGCAAACAGAAGCGCTGAGCCACAGGGGTACGAGTGAACGGGTGCCCCGTCCAAGCCTTTTTTGTGATACAGGCGGAGGGGGGGGGGGGGTCTCGGAGGAGGCAGGCACTTTTTGAGGGCTGGCACTGCTGTTTGCTTTTGCCCCGGGGGCAGGCAACCACTCACCACCTTCTTATTCTGGCTCCCGTCATAGCATTGGAATGAATTGAAATTCACCAAGCTGACATGAATGGCCATAGTGTGGGTACGGCCTTGGATTGTGTACAATTTCAGAAGTTAAGCCCCACTCCTACTATCGTGGGAGACCACTTGGGGCCATTTTTTGGACTGAAATCGTTCACAGAATTTTTCGCAGAAAATGGGTGGTACAAATGTGCACGGTAGCTTGCTCACATTTACACAGGACTTTCATTGTGAACTGTGCGGAAGAATATAACAGAACAGAACGAAAAAGAGAGGGGAAAGAGAAGTACTGACAGTGCAAAAATGTACTACACCTGGAAGGGAACTTGGAGAGTTGATGAAACTTGTAAAGGTTGGTGAGGGCTGTGGAGAGTTAGTGAGGCTCATGGGGAGTTGGCGACGGTTGTGGAGAGTTGGTGAGGGTTGCAGAGAGTTGGTAAGGGCTGTGTAGGGATGTTGAGGCTCCTGGCGACGGTTGGGGAGAGTTGGTGAGGCACGGGGGGGGGGGGGGGGGGCGACTCCTCGGGTTTGGACACCAACTAGCCCCCCACTAACCATTGGCCAGAGGCCCCCTGTGGAGGGCCATGAGCGACGGATACTCAGCTCACATATACCGTCACACAGGTATATGGTCATAGCCACATGTGGGGGGGGGGGGGGGGGAGACCTACTGTGCGAATCCTAAAGATTCGCGGAATCCTAATTTTTGCGTTGGGTGTTTTGAATTTATAGCAAGCAAAATTTTTGCGACAGCATCCAAAATGGGCAGAAAATATTTTATTTTTGCAATTTTTTTGCGGAACCCATTTTTGCGTAGGGCGTTGCACCAAAAATTTATTTTTTTGCGTTTTGGGGATTGGGGTTGATTCATTTTGTTGCTACTGCAAGAGACCGTGCTCACCTTGGACTCTGGGAGTCAGCAGACAAGCAGTCAAGCTGGCAGTCCATAGCACAGATAAGCACCAACAAGCATGATTCAGGTCTACCAGTTTGTCAACAAACCGGTTGCAAACTCGTCCATAATAGTGCCCATGGCACGTGAAATGCTGCCTTGTCATTTCGTCTCAATAATAATAGTGCATGAAAACCCAGGAGAAACCCTCGACCCGTGGGTTTGCTCCTTTTTAGCAACAACCAACAACCAAACTCGAATCACAAATGGACTGGCAATCAAATGTCCTGAACTAGCCCCTTTATCTACTTTGGGGCACATCAGCATCCAGATTGAAATATCTAATATTGTGATAATCCTGGATGCCCTGATACATGGTCCCTGATTCATCATTCTCTGAAAGCAAAGCAAGGTACAAAATGAAGCATGAGACACGGAAAGGGGGGGGGGGGGGAACAAGCAGTGGGGCAAACACAGCATCCCTCCCGTGATTCTGGCATTCTTGCAAAAAGGGGGGCATGGGGCAAAAAATATTTTATTTTCGCGATCTTTTTTGCAGAACCCATTTTTGCCTGAGGCATGACGCCAAAAATTACTATTTTTTTGCGATTCTTTTTTTTTTTTTGCAGACAACAACACCCTGTGCCGGGAATTAAACATTTTCGCAAATCGTTAGGATTCGCACGGTACTTAATTTGCATTGTTTGACCGAGACTGCGCGCCTCGTTTAACGAGGCACATGGGGGGGCGGGGGGGGGGGGGTTGGCGCTAACGAGGCGCACGGGGGGGGGGGGGGGAGTTTGGCGCTAATGAGGCGCACGGGGGGGGGGGGGGGGGTTGGCGCTAACGAGGCGCAGGGGGGGGGGGTTGGCGCTAACGGGGCGCACGGGGGGGGGGGGGTTGGCGCTAACGAGGCGCACGGAGGGGGGGGGGGAGTTTGGCGCTAACGAGGCGCACGGTGGGGGGGGGGGGGGGGAGGAGTTTGGCGCTAACGAGGCGCACGGGGGGGGGGGGGGGTTGCGAACGAGGAGCGCGGGGGGGGTTTGGCGCTAACGAGGCGCGCGCGGGGGGGTTTGGCGCTAACGAGGCGCGCGGGGGGGGGGGGTTGGCACTCACGAGACGCGTAGTCCGCATACAAGTCCGTGCATACACAAGGCGGTGCACATACAAGCCGGTGCATACACAAGGCGGTGCACACACAAGGCGGTGCACACAAAAGGCGGTCTGTAGCCACCGCAGGAGTCTTGTTATTTAAGGGGCCACGGGCAAGGCGGTACACACAAAAAGCGGTATACACACAAGGCGGTGCACACAAAAGGCGGTTCTGTAGCCACCGCAGGAGTCTTGTTATTTAAGGGGCCACAGGCAAGGCGGTACACACACAAGGCGGTGCACACAAAAGGCGGTCTGTAGCCACCGCAGGAGTCATGTTATTTAAGGGGCCACAAGCAAGGCGGTACACACACAAGGCGGTGCACACAAAAGGCGGTCTGTAGCCACCGCAGGAGTCATGTTATTTAAGGGGCCACAGGCAAGGCGGTACACACAAAAGGCGGTACACACACAAGGCGGTGCACACAAAAGGCGGTCTGTAGCCACCGCAGGAGTCTTGTTATTTAAGGGGCCACAGGCAAGGCGGTGCACATAGAAGGCGGTACACACACAAGGCGGTGCACACAAAAGGCGGTCTGTAGCCACCGCAGGAGTCATGTTATTTAAGGGGCCACAGGCAAGGCGGTACGCACAAAAGGCGGTCTGTAGCCACCGCAGGAGTCATGTTATTTAAGGGGCCACAGGCAAGGCGGTACACACACAAGGCGGTGCACACAAAAGGCGGTCTGTAGCCACCGCAGGAGTCATGTTATTTAAGGGGCCACAGGCAAGGCGGTACACACAAAAGGCGGTACACACACAAGGCGGTGCACACAAAAGGCGGTCTGTAGCCACCGCAGGAGTCTTGTTATTTAAGGGGCCACAGGCAAGGCGATACACACAAAAGGCGGTATACACACAAGGCGGTGCACACAAAAGGCGGTCTGTAGCCACCGCAGGAGTCTTGTTATTTAAGGGGCCACAGGCAAGGCGGTGCACACAAAAGGCGGTCTGTAGCCACCGCAGGAGTCATGTTATTTAAGGGGCCACAGGCAAGGCGGTGCACATAGAAGGCGGTACACACACAAGGCGGTGCACACAAAAGGCGGTCTGTAGCCACCGCAGGAGTCATGTTATTTAAGGGGCCACAGGCAAGGCGGTACGCACAAAAGGCGGTATACACACAAGGGGGTGCACACAAAAGGCGGTTCTGTAGCCACCGCAGGAGTCTTGTTATTTAAGGGGCCACAGGCAAGGCGGTACACACACAAGGCGGTGCACACAAAAGGCGGTCTGTAGCCACCGCAGGAGTCATGTTATTTAAGGGGCCACAGGCAAGGCGGTACACACAAAAGGCGGTACACACACAAGGCGGTGCACACAAAAGGCGGTCTGTAGCCACCGCAGGAGTCATGTTATTTAAGGGGCCACAGGCAAGGCGGTACACACACAAGGCGGTGCACACAAAAGGCGGTCTGTAGCCACCGCAGGAGTCATGTTATTTAAGGAGCCACAGGCAAGGCAGTACACACAAAAGGCGGTACACACACAAGGCGGTGCACACAAAAGGCGGTATGTAGCCACCGCAGGAGTCTTGTTATTTAAGGGGCCACAGGCAAGGCGGTACACACAAAAGGCGGTATACACACAAGGCGGTGCACACAAAAGGCGGTCTGTAGCCACCGCAGGAGTCTTGTTATTTAAGGGGCCACAGGCAAGGCGGTACACACAAAAGGCGGTATACACACAAGGCGGTGCACACAAAAGGCGGTCTGTAGCCACCGCAGGAGTCTTGTTATTTAAGGGGCCACAGGCAAGGCGGTGCACATAGAAGGCGGTACAAACACAAGGCGGTGCACACAAAAGGCGGTCTGTAGCCACCGCAGGAGTCATGTTATTTAAGGGGCCACAGGCAAGGCGGTACGCACAAAAGGCGGTCTGTAGCCACCGCAGGAGTCATGTTATTCAAGGGGCCACAGGCAAGGCGGTACACACACAAGGCGGTGCACACAAAAGGCGGTGTGTAGCCACCGCAGGAGTCATGTTATTTAAGGGGCCACAGGCAAGGCGGTACACACAAAAAGCGGTATACACACAAGGCGGTGCACACAAAAGGCGGTCTGTAGCCACCGCAGGAGTCTTGTTATTTAAGGGGCCACAGGCAAGGCGGTACACACAAAAGGCGGTATACACACAAGGCGGTGCACACAAAAGGCGGTCTGTAGCCACCGCAGGAGTTTTGTTATTTAAGGGGCCACAGGCAAGGCGGTGCACACAAAAGGCGGTCTGTAGCCACCGCAGGAGTCATGTTATTTAAGGGGCCACAGGCAAGGCGGTACACACACAAGGCGGTGCACACAAAAGGCGGTCTGTAGCCACCGCAGGAGTCATGTTATTTAAGGGGCCACAGGCAAGGCGGTACACACAAAAGGCGGTACACGCACAAGGCGGTGCACACAAAAAGCGGTCTGTAGCCACCGCAGGAGTCTTGTTATTTAAGGGGCCACAGGCAAGGCGGTACACACAAAAGGCGGTATAGACACAAGGCGGTGCACACAAAAGGCGGTCTGTAGCCACCGCAGGAGTCTTGTTATTTAAGGGGCCACAGGCAAGGCGGTGCACATAGAAGGCGGTACACACACAAGGCGGTGCACACAAAAGGCGGTCTGTAGCCACCGCAGGAGTCATGTTATTTAAGGGGCCACAGGCAAGGCGGTACGCCCAATAGGCCGTATACACACAAGGGGGTGCACACAAAAGGCGGTCTGTAGCCACCGCAGGAGTCTTGTTATTTAAGGGGCCACAGGCAAGGCGGTACACACACAAGGCGGTGCACACAAAAGGCGGTCTGTAGCCACCGCAGGAGTCATGTTATTTAAGGGGCCACAGGCAAGGCGGTACACACAAAAGGCGGTACACACACAAGGCGGTGCACACAAAAGGCGGTCTGTAGCCACCGCAGGAGTCATGTTATTTAAGGGGCCACAGGCAAGGCGGTACACACACAAGGCGGTGCACACAAAAGGCGGTCTGTAGCCACCGCAGGAGTCATGTTATTTAAGGGGCCACAGGCAAGGCGGTACACACACAAGGCGGTGCACACAAAAGGCGGTCTGTAGCCACCGCAGGAGTCATGTTATTTAAGGGGCCACAGGCAAGGCGGTACACACAAAAGGCGGTATACACACAAGGCGGTGCACACAAAAGGCGGTCTGTAGCTACCGCAGGAGTCATGTTATTTAAGGGGCCACAGGCAAGGCGGTACACACAAAAGGCGGTACACACACAAGGCGGCGCACACAAAAGGCGGCCTGTAGCCACCGCAGGAGTCATGTTATTTAAGGGGCCACAGGCAAGGCGGTACACACACAAGGCGGTGCACACAAAAGGCGGTCTGTAGCCACCGCAGGAGTCATGTTATTTAAGGGGCCACAGGCAAGGCGGTACACACAAAAGGCGGTATACACACAAGGCGGTGCACACAAAAGGCGGTCTGTAGCCACCGCAGGAGTCTTGTTATTTAAGGGGCCACAGGCAAGGCGGTACACACACAAGGCGGTGCACACAAAAGGCGGTCTGTAGCCACCGCAGGAGTCTTGTTATTTAAGGGGCCACAGGCAAGGCGGTACACACAAAAGGCGGTATACACACAAGGCGGTGCACACAAAAGGCGGTCTGTAGCCACCGCAGGAGTCTTGTTATTTAAGGGGCCACAGGCAAGGCGGTACACACACAAGGCGGTGCACAGGGGGGGGGGGGGTTGGCGCGCTAACGAGGCGCACGGGGGGGGGGGGGTTGGCGTTAACGAGGCGCACGGGGGGGGGGGTGTTTGGCGCGGGGGGGTTTGGCGCTAACGAGGCGCACGGGGGGGGGGGGGGGGGAGTTTGGCGCTAATGAGGCGCACGGGGGGGGGGGGGGCGCTAACGAGGCGCACGGGGGGGGGGGGGGTTTGGCGCTAACGAGGCGCACGGGGGGGGGGGGGGGGTGGCGCTAACGAGGCGCGCGCCGAGCCCAATTTGCGCCTCGTACAACGAGGCGCGCAGTTTCAGCCAAACACTCTTAATTTGAGAGGACTGAGTTGTAAAACAACAGAAATGTAGTGCAGTAAGACTGCAGATTGAGGTCATGGGGGATAATGCAGGGGCTGGGGGGGGGGGGGGGTTCTAGGAGGGATGGATGGATGGATGAATGGATGGGAAGCTTTCCAAGGGTCACATCCCGAGGACACAGGCTCTTGGCTCCAACCGCTTCCTATCCCTTACCCAGCCAAGAGGCATACTGCGGGCGGCGACAGCGCTCTCCCCCAAAGCACCCATGTGGGCAGTGACAGCGCACTCACCCCCCCAGTGCGCCGAAGCGGGCATTGTCTGCATACTCACTCGCAGGAGGGATGAGGAGTGGCGGGGGGGGGTGGGGGGAGGGATCTACTAATGTACACGCACCCTATCTAGGTTTGCTCTAGGACTCGGTTTTGCCCGGAGAGGGGGGGGGGGGGTGAGGCACCTCCAAACAGTTGGGTATGTGGCCCAGGTGTGATCTGACACGTATCATCGGCTTATTTGTGTGACCTGCAGGAGGGAGGCGAGGGCAGGGGCCAACCACACAATGCAGAAGCGAACACCAAGGAAATACATGTGTTTGTGTATTCAAACGCTTTGAGCGCTAGATTGTGCAAGACGAGGTGCTATACAAATGTCGTTTGTTGCTCTTTGAAGATCACGCCTTGGAAGCCCATGACCGCTAAGGTTCCCAGTGTGGCTGGAACTGCCAAAACACAGGTCTAGACTCAATTACTTGCGCAGGAAGGTGCCATGATACAATGCCGCCGGCGCCTGCAGGGAAAGGGAATACAATACGAATAAAGACAACCGAGGAGGAGGGCAGTGTGCAAAACTTAAGGTTTTGTGAAAATTTGTGGTTTTGGTGCTTGTGGACTCCTTGGGCCGGCACCTGTGACAACTAACTGTTGACCGGAGGCCCCTTTTTTTTGGGGGGGGGGGGGTCGGCGTCCCGGAACCCGCGGAGGACGCCTGCTACCCCCCCCCCCACTAACCATTGGCCGGAGGCCCCCTAGGGGGGGGGGGGGGGGGGCTGGAGGGGTGATGGGGATCAATGGTCAGTAACGATTGACTAAATGTCCCCGCTAGGGACACTTTCAGCCATTAGTTTGGTGGTTCTTGCACGGCGATTGTGTCCCCTTCTTGGTTGGGGTGCTCCACTATCGAATGTACAGCCATATGTACAGGTGTATATGGTAAACCGGGCAGGATCACAGTGGGTACTGCCGGCCGGGCTATATGACCATCGGTAAATCGAGACCTATTGTGGCCAATATAGTTCATACCTGACCGTAGATGCAGGACGGATAGGCACAAAACTGCCATACCACCATCTCCCGGGAGCAATGAGGGGGGAGAGTAAGTGTGCTAAAGCACAGCGTGATGCACTCCTTCGGCCTAACTGTACTGTAGTCCACGTCTCACGCAGGGTGGTGGGGTAAAAGAAGGGGTGCTGCGGGTGATATTGTGAGTGCAGACGTGATATGAAACTTTGGAAACTAGGGTTGCACATAGTGTCCCTGTGTAGCGGCTAGCACAGCGGTTGTGCAGCCGGTGCAAGAGGGAACTGGCGCAGAGGGAACTGGCGCCGGTTCGAGCCCCCCCCCTGGCAGCACTCTTCTCCTGCCATTAGGCAGGAGAAGAGTGCGAAGAGGAGATGCACCTCCCCGCCGCCGACCCACGCCGGTGGCGGGGTGCACAGCTGCAGGCGGCGGTGGGCTCGGGCTGCCCCATTTTTTTTGTCTCGTATTTGTGGTGATGGGGGGGGGGGTCTGGGAGGGTTATTTGGGGGGGGGGGGGGTCCAGATGGGGCAAATTGGGGTGGGGGGGGGGGGGCATGCACCCAAGGTCAAAAGTTGGTCAATCACAGGCTCCCCTTTCATCCCCTTGCCCTCCTTCTAACCATACCATCACCCCAAACCTAACCCCAACCTTTGCGGCGAGCTGGTTCGGCCATGCTAGCCATGTTGATTAGGCTGAACAAGATCCTCCAAAGTTCGTTTGTGGCTGCTTTTGCCACACCATTCCTCTCCATTTTGGACCCCAACACTAACTCTGACCCTAGCCTAGGGTTAGAACTAGGGCTAGAGTCACCGAGCTGGTGGAACCAGTCTTGGTTTTATAACCCTTTTTAGTGTCTAGGGTGGACCTACCAGGTTTAGCAGCAGCAAGCAAGCAGCAAGCAGCAAGCAAGCAGCAAGCAGCAAGCAAGCAGCAAGCAAGCAGCAAGCAAGCAAGCAAGCAGCACGCGCGAAATGGGTAAAAAATCATAACTCCGTCGTGGTGCTCCGGATTTGGTTGAAATTTTGGTGCATGATACCTATGGGTGTGAAGTACAATCACACAAAGTTTGAGCAAGAAACTCAACGGTGGCGACCAGGGACGGGATTCGCAAGTGGCGGACCTCAGTTTCAAAAGCTGCAGTTTAGGGCCAAAAACACCCATTTTTGGGCCAAAAAAGCCCTAGAACACATTCAAAACGGCCAAACGAAGGGAAACGGTGGGTACACTCCACATGTGGCTTGACTTCCCCGTGTCAACGAGCTCTTTGCAGCCCTCTAACTCCATGATATTTCCCGAAAATGGCCCAAAAAGGCCCCCAGAAACTCCAAATGCCGACAGCCACAAACCAAGAATAGGCCATATCTTTGGCTACATGGCTCAAAATGCGATTCCGAGGGCACCTACTCCACCCGCAATCCCCCACTTTTTGTGGTTTCCACCCCTCAAAATTGCCCAAACGGACGCCTAGACCCCAATACCTAGGCACACTAGGCTGCGGCAAGTTGCAAGCTCAAGCCCAAACAGGTGGGTGCCCAAATGGGTCAACGGGGTCCAGTAGGGGTAAAAAGATGAATTTTCTCAAAAATGATCCTAGACCATGTGTGATGCTAAAACAAGTGTTTTTGGACCGTTTTGAGCTTGTGGTGGCCCATTTTGGTCCTCCGAAAATGCCAAAATGCCTTGAAAATGGGCTGTTTTAGGACCAAAAATGGGTCAAAAATGGGTCAAAAACGCATTTTTCCAAACCTCATCCTAGACCATTTGGGGTGCACAAACGGGTGAAATGAGCCCATTTTGAGCCCATTTTGGGGCATTTTGGCCCCTCAGAAGTCCAAAAAGCCTTGAAAGTGGGCCCCTTGGTGATGGGGTTCACTTGCAAGCTGATTTCACTTTGTCAAGAGCCATCAATGTGTGAATCATTCTTGATGTCCCTCACCAGTCATAGCTGATGTTCCCTCCCCCACCAGCTCGGTCCCAATATTCAGTCTTGATTGGGGCTAGGGTCACCGAGCTGGTGGAACTAGTCTTGGTTTTGTAACCCTCTTTTGTGTCTAGGGTGGACCTAACAAATTTGGCAAGCAAGCAAGCAGCAAGCAGCAAGCACACGAGAAATGGGGGGAAATCACAGCTCCGTCATGGAGCTTCGGATTCGGCCAAATTTTTGGTGGATGCTACCTATGGGTGTGAGGGACAACCACACAAAGTATGAGCCAGAAACTCAACGGTGGCGGCCGGGAACGGGCGTTGCAAGTGCCGGACCTCCATTTCAAAATCTGCAATTTAGGGCCAAAATCAGCCTTTTTTTGCCCAAAACCGCCCTAGAACCTGCTGAAAACGGCCAAATGAAGGGAAATAGTGGCTGCTCTACACATGCAGCTAGACGTCCCCGTGCCGAAGGGCCCTTTAGGGCCCTTTAACTCCACAATATGTCTGCGAACCGCCCCCAAAAGGCCCCCCAAAGCCCCAGAATTTGTGCACATTGGCCGCCGACAACCCAAAACCAAAAACATATCGTGGGCTACGTGGCTCAAAACGCGATTTGCGAGCGCACCTAATCCACCCGCACGCACCCACTTTTGGTGGTTTCCACCCCTCAAAATTGCCCTAACCGACGCCTACACCCCCGTACCTAGGCCCAGTGGGTTGCGGCAAGCTGCAGGAGGTAGCCCAAAGAGGTGGGTGCCAAAATGGGTCAACAAGGTCCACCGGGTGCAAAAAAAAAAAGGACTTTTTTCAAAAAATGATCCTAGACCACATGGAATGCCAAAAGAAGTGTTTTTGGCGCGTTTTGAGCTCATGGTGGCCTATTTTGGCCCTCCTGCACTCCCAAAATGCCTTGAAAATGGGCTGTTTTGGGACAAAAAATGGGTCCAAAATGTGTTTTTCCAGAAATGATCCTAGACCATTTGGGGTGCACAAACAAGTGAAACGAGCCCTTCTTGAGCCCATTGCAAGCCATTTTGGCCACTCCAAAGTCACAAAATGCCTTGAAAATGGGCTGTTTTGGGACGAAAAATCAGTCAAAAATGGATCAAAAATGTGTTTTCCCAAAGATCCTTTTGGACTATTTGGGGTGCACAAACAAGTGGAATGAGCCCATTTTGAGCCCATGTTGAGCAATTTTGGCCCCTCTCAAGGCCGAAAGGGCCTTGAAAATGGGCCAATTTGGGACCACAAATGGCTCAAAAATGGGTCGAAACCATGGTTTTCCAAAACTGATCCTAGTCCAGTTGTGGTGCACAAACGGATGAATACAACTCATTTTGAGCCCCTTTTGGGCCGCTCTCATCCACTTTCCAGTGCGTACCTCATTTGTTGTTGAAATCTCCTAGATGATGTTCCTTCCCCCACCAGCTCGATCCCAATATTCAATCCTGGTTAGGGTTAGGGTTCGGGTCAGCCTAGGGATAGGGGTAGGTGTGGTGGCACCTTTGGCAACTAACTGTTGGCTGGAGGCCCCCTAGGCGGGGGGTTGTCCTAGGACCCGCGGAGTCGCCCCCCCCGGTCCCCAGAGCTGGTGAGGCTGTGTAGAGTTGGTGAAGCGCATGGAGAGTTGGTGACAGTCATGGAGAGTTGGTGAGGCTTGTGGAGAGTTGGCGAGGACTATGGAGAGTTGGCGACGGTTGCAGAGAGTTGGTGAGGGTTGAGGAGAGTTGGTGAGGACTGTGGAGAGATGGTGACGGTTGTGGTGAGTTGGTCAGGGTAGAGTTGGTGTAGAGTTGGTGAGGGTTGTGGAGAGTTAGTGAGGGTCATGGAGAGTTGGCAACAGTTGTGGAAAGTTGGTGAGGGTTGTCAGGAGTTGGTGACAGTCGTGGAGAGTTGGTGAGTGCCATAAATGGTTGGTGAGGGTTGCAGACTATTGGGCAGGGTTGTGGAGAGTAAGAAAGGGTTGTGGAGAGATGTCTAAGGTGCAGAGAGTCGGTGAGGGTTGCGCAACCATCACCAACTCTCCACAACCCTCACCAACTCACCACAGCCCTCACTAACTCTCCACAGCCCTCACTAACTCTCCATGACCTGGAGAGGCGGTATGCAGTAGGTAACTACATTACCAAGTAGAGGAATGTACCGTAACGCCACGTACCACAACAGTACATACCCTTTGGAATGTTGTGGGGGGGATGTTCAGCTCCGTAGAGTCAAGCCCCACAGCAGTGATCTTGTCTCGATGGGGCAGGCTCTCACGCAGCGTGTGCAGGGCGGAGGCCTCGTCTAAGTGCCGCAGAAAGTTCATGATCAAGCAGGAGGTGATGCCAAGGTCCGTTCGGGCTGTTGACATTGCGCGGTGGATGCCATTGATCACAGAACTGAATGCAACGCCGCGTTCTGTATGCGCCTGAGGGTCAAACATGATCTCAGTGTGCAGCACCTGAGGGCAAGGAGAAAGAATGCATGGCATCGCACCACTTTGGACCTCACTCTGGCAGGGAGCAACGATCAGGATGCTCATAAGTAGATGCCCACAGGGTACAGGGTAGGCCATGGTGGCACATGAGAAATCTGCTTTGCAAAGCTCGGTTCGCAATATTCCATACTTTTTTGGATGAAATAAGTGTGTCTGCCATGGAGAGGAGCTGAATAGTAAGTAACACAATATCTACCATAGTCACTGGTGCAGACAACATGTGGCATCCTAACAACCCAACCCGAATAACCCCAACGCCCCGCCCCCCATTATCACCTCCTCCCTGAGGACCCTAGATATTCTGGACCACTAAAACCTCCCTGGGGTTTAATAGGGGGTCTGGAGTTATACCTCCCCAGCTGCACAAAGCAACACGGTATTTGCCTTTGGATAGGGACCACGGTTTGCAAGTTGTCCAAACACTTCAGTCCCCTGGATAAACGCTGTGCACATCATTTGCTGCAACTGGAGGGGGGATAGCTGACCAAAAAAACGAGGGGGAATGGGGCATCCCAAACATCAGAAAAGTCCAAAACTCAGGAAAAGAGACAGCACCTTCTCAGAGTGGGCCTTCAGAAGGTACGCCCAGGTCAGATCATAAAAGTCCT
This sequence comes from Eutreptiella sp. 'Long Island Sound 2002', assembly GCA_964036045.1. Lineage (NCBI taxonomy): Eukaryota > Euglenozoa > Euglenophyceae > Eutreptiales > Eutreptiaceae > Eutreptiella > Eutreptiella sp. 'Long Island Sound 2002'. The sequence continues at coordinate 43,424,875 of OZ038392.1, forward strand.
GTTCAGTGCGCAGTGCACGCATGCCCTCATAGTAGATGTCCAGAAACTCCTGCAGGTTGTGGAATTCGTAGGCTGCCTTCAGCTCTGCAATGGTCTCAAAGGGTATGTCAATTGCATTTCGTTGGGCAACTTGGAACATGAGGTCAGGCTCAAAGGAGCCCTCAATGTGCAGGTGAAGCTCAGCTTTGGGGAGCCCTGCAATGAATGTCTCCAGCTCATGGGAGGTGCATGCCACCAGGGCACTGGCAGCCATGCCCAGCACACTGGCAGTTTTCAACACCACAAACCAAGGCCTGGAACAAAAGCATCGGATGGGGATGGACTGACTGTGTCATGGGCGGGCCACGCTTGACACAAAGCCACTAAGTCCCATAGGGGACACTTCACTTCTGAGCCAGGGCCAGCCCAGCCGATTGTGAATCCGCCAGCAGCAGCACGATCGCCTGAACCAAAAAGGCAGACTGCCGTGGCCCCTTGATGTTGTGCCTGGTGCAGCACCAGCCTCTGCTCTGGGCTTGACCACAAAGGTGGTTGCTGAAACTGATATAGACGTCCACCACTGTCTGCTGCATCTCTCTTCTCCACAATTCATAGACTTCACACTTCAATGGTAGTGCAGCAACTCCATATACAAGCTTTATTGTGCCCAGTTGGGCAGTCCAGGTACCCTTGTGCTTCTGGGGTTGAATGCTCGTGGAACCAGGCCTGAGGGGCTACCCGCCTGATAGACGGTGGTTGCTCCCAGTCTTCTCTTGCCATGCCATCAATGTGTGTCCCATGCGAGCAGTCCCGCCTTTCTAATTGCCTTGTGCGCGTGAATATCCTATCCTCCAGGGCATAGTGCACGAATGGCACATGCATGCATACAGAATACATGCATCAGCCGAAGGTGAATTGGTTGGCACTCACTGCGAAGAATGCTCCTTGGTGCATTTATTTAGGCATGCCCAACATGGTGGTCAGCTTTTTTTTCAATGCGATACCGCAATCGCAATATTCGCAATATCTGCCATGTGAGTTTCAAAAATCCACTACTTTTTCAAACTTCAGCATGGTGTCTAAATTGTAAGAACTGGTGCACCCCAGGGGCCCACGTATATGGAAACAGGAAAATGGGGATATATTTTGCTCCCACAACCCTCAGTCGAACAATCTACCTTCAGGGTGATTTCCAGGGGTGTGCACAGCACACCATTTCTTTGAAGCTTCCATACGCACAGGCAATTGCCTACCGGAATCTCAGCAATTCATGAGAACCTGATGGGTGAGGATATGAGCATGGTCTTCGCAATCCACAATGATCAGCCCCCAAAAGATTAGCCATACCCAGTTAGGGGGCGTTTTCGCACAGCGCGCGCACAGCGCGTGCACAACGCGCGCACAGCGCGCGCACAGCGCCAGTTATTACGGTGTCCCATATCTTAACATCGGCACTAGTGCTGGGTAGGACTGGGCATATCCACACAATGTTACCCAAGTGGTCCACGGCCACGGTAATCTTCTACACACAACCTGCATACTTGGGGTTGAATAGTGGTTGAATAGTATATCGGAAAGAGCACCACCAATAGGACTGATTGGCATGGCATCAGTGAAATGGGTCACAAGATACGGGAAATGAGGGGGCGGTGAGTCAGCACTCGGGATGGCAAAGGAGATGGACTTAACTTTGCACTGCCGATTCACCACCTTCACTGCGTCTCGGAAATACTCCAAGTGGACTAATCCGTCAGGCGCAAACCCCACCAGTGTGGCAGGAACTCGCACCCCATTGGAGCGAGTGTAGAACACCCTATCTCCAACATTAAAGTCCATGGTGAATGCAATAGAGGGTCTGAGAAATGAGAGCAAAAGATGATGCCCCGCGGCCGACACCCTGAGAATGTATCACCATATACCGGCCTCAGGGTGCCCGTTTGCAAGGGTACATACACGCAAGAAGGGGGAGGGTTGATGCTACAAGGATACACAATTGCAATAGTACCCTGCGGCAATCCTACACCCAAAAAACTGCCCATCGGTGGTGGAGAATGGCCTACTTTTCGCACAGCGCACGGTACGCCCCCTTAGTGTACAGGATCCCAGCCTCTGATATAGGCAGCAACAAGGAAGCCCATGCTGCAATCACCACTCAATACTTATCTCAGGCAACGCACAGCAGGCTGCCTACCAGGATCTCTGCAAAGATAACCAAACTGTCCCAACCAGTTGAACACTATGCACATCCATCTACTGCAGCTGCATCACTGAATTCTGGGCACAGCTTCCACCTGCATCTGTGCTTCAAAATGTGCCAACCACAAAAACCACCTCAGGCATGCATATGCAAGGGCACTGGCAGTAACAAAAGGTGGAACCAGAGGTCAAACATATCGAAGCACCCAGAATAGTACCCTGCACAGCAACATAATCATCTTCCTGCCCCAAACCACTGAATACAATCAATACACCTGCCAGCACAGGCTATGCAGTTCAATCTGTGCAATGCCACTCCCGAGTCCCAATGTAGAAACAGTTCATGCAAATCTGCCTGCGCTCCTGCAAGCATGCCAAAATATGTTGAGCAGATTGGTCAAAGCCAACATCTGCTGTACGTCTGGTGCCCCACAGAACCTTCAAAGCACCAAATAGCATCACCCAGTTTTAATTCAATGTGCTGTCTCTTGGTGGCAAGTACACCCAAACCACACTCTTTCATGTACATCGAGCTGGCTGAAGACTATCAACAGATCTTTCAGGTAGAGATCACCTCGAGAGAGTCGCCTTGGGGGATAAGGAAAGACGGCATACAAAAAAGCAGTACCCTGACACACCTCACATCTTTGGTGGAAATTTCAATAAATCCGAGAAAAAAAAGAGGCAAAAAGATCCAAGAAAAACTGGTGGGAAAAAACTACCTAAACCTCCTCAGCATATGCCAAAACAGTGCAAAAACAGTGCCAACAAGGCAGATAATATGGTTGTTGTTCCCTTATGCTCTGGATTCAACACAAAACCCGCACATCATACATCAGGTTGCAAGAGAAAATCCAGTCAAATGCATATTGAAATCTGAAGTGGAAGCAACTGCAGTGTCATACTTCATCCACTCCAGATGTCACAGGCAAGAGTCGCCCATGGGCGCCTCGCAGTTGCCTGCGGGCTGCCAGGCTGCTGCACAAATCCTTGGGGTGCATACGCGTGTTGGTGGAATCCGTTTGCTGCAGCACCAGCCAACAATCATTACCAGTCACCAAAGCCAACGCATCATATACACCAATTTACTAGCGGTCAGTCCCAGGCTCAGACAACCCACCAGCCCCAGATAAACTCACCCTCCATTCCCATACTATCCCATCCTACTCTCCTAGACATGGTGCATGTGCTGTGAGATATACTCGTGCCCACTCCTTGTGACTCTGCCCAGCACAGTTGCTATGCGGTGGGACACGGCCCACACCTCTGCTCAACCCCTCCATATGCTGCGCATCATAATCACTAAAACTTGAGCATAGCTGCTTCCCCTGTACTGATCCATCATGGCCTGCCCATCGTTGTGCCTACGCAGATAAATAAACCCTCCTCTCCTCATCCCTTTCACCTGCGCCCTCGTGTATCGTGGTCCATGCGGCAAGCTCACGTGTTCCACTCCTTTTTGCTCTGCCTCTACCGGCCACGGCGTCCACTCTGATACCCCGCATTTGCAGGTGGTGCTGTGTACGTTGCTGTTCTGCCGCCATTGTAAGTGTTGGATGTGGTCTTCGGCTGCGACTCTCCAGAGGGCAAGCTAATGCCTTGCAATTCCGGAATACGCCGACGAGTCTCTTCAGAAAGCGCAAATGCCTCCCGCAAAACTTCTTCACTGCCAGGTGGGAACTTCAAGTTGCTCAGCTTGATCACATCGTAGATTTCTGCCGAGCTCTTTGGGTTCTTGGACACGGCCTTCATCATGAGGCGGAGGGCTTCCTCGTTTGGGTAGATGTTGGCCGCCTGCATGTCACGCCACATGTCCTTGGCAGTATTGATGGTGAAATACTCAGCAGCAACTCGGAGGACACTGACGAAGATTGATAGCTTGGCCTTGACAAACGCTTTTGTATCAGCGTAGACCGTATAGATTCTATGCGGAAGAGACGGTGTGTCACGTGCAACAGCGAGGGGTAAAGTGATGAGCAGCAGAATGGGAAGGAGGAGCAGAATGGGAGTGTGCATGCCAACATGGCAGGAAGCTGGAGGGTTATGTGGATGCTTTGCTTCGAACTATTCTATCATGTTGTGCTCTCTGGTGTTGTTTTGTCCTGTGGCCTGTTGCATGCTACAGCTGTGGGGCTGACCCTTGCTACATTGAAAGGCCATCATGATTTGTCCATGTGTCCTCTGATGGGTCACCCAGACTTGCATAAATTCTATTGCCTTCGGCAAGGCACTTTGAAGAGAGACAGTTAGGCTGACAGTCAGCCAATCAGTCAGTCAGTCAGGCAAGCAGTCAGGCAGGCAGACAGGCAGGCAGACATACACAGTTTGGCTTTTTTTTTGGTGGTAGCCTAAAGCTACAAGTAGTGGGGAACAGCCTTTCGGCGCGAACGATCAGTGGTGGAGTAGTAGAACATTCACCCGACGACTCGCCAACCGTCAGTTCGAATCGTGGCCAGCGACTGCCAGCGCCGGGCGGCCAGCCCATTAGCTGTTTTTATCCGATCCCGGTTCAAATTCTTCGAAGCACAAACTTTTGCCGCCCCCCCCCCCAACACACCGACCCCCCGGAAACGTTGTATCCAGTTTCGGGGGGATACAGGGCTCAGAATCAAAAAATCCATTGGGGGGTTGTTTTGTCGTGCAAAATAATGATTTTACAAGGGGTTGGACATCCAATATCATGCCTTGGGGTGTGCTACACGAACCGCCCCGGAAAGAGGGGATGTATAGTGTCCGCACCTGGGCTTGATCTATCCTCTGGTGGGTTGTGCTCTCTGGTTGTTTTGTTGTTCTGTTGTTTTGTCCTGTGGCCTGCTGCATGCTAGGGCTGACCCTTGCTACATCGAAAAGCCATCATGATTTTTCCATGTGTTCCATGGGTCACCCAGACTTGCATAAATTTCTTGCACTAGCCTCCCCGTGTAGCGAACCACTATGTGATTGGGTGGCATGGCACATAGTTCTTGGTTCCATGAAAAATTGTAAGTCAAGTGCCAAAAAAGTACTACATAACACCTACTGTTTGGCGGTCCCCAAAGTAGGGGACAACCAAAAAAGGTACATAACCATTGCCATATCAAAGTGCCCAGAGCAGGAATAAAAAAAGGCCACACAACCCCCGCTGTCTACGGGTCCAAAGAGCAAGGAAGAATAAAAAAAAAAAAAACTCCCTAAACCCTGCGATCTCAAGGCCTCTGGAGCGGGGAGCAGTCAATCGGACCATATTACCTGATATTAATCAAATCAAGAAGGCTACAAAACCCCCGAGGTTTATGCAGGTCTTTTGACTCCTGGTCCAGGGACCCCGAGACGGTCTCGCTTATGTTGCCCATTTCATTCGTCCTCTCTTTGGAGACCCCCGGATGGCAGGCTGTACATAGCTTTCTTTGATTCCTCTCCATTTTTTGGCAAGCCATCTCGGGATCCCCAAAAAGGGAGGACTCAAAGAGGCTACATGACCCATACCGTCTCTCGGGTTCCCCAGAGCTGGGAGGAATCAAAAAGGCTCCATAATCGCTACGGTCTCAGTGTCCCCAGAGCCAGGTGGAATCAAGAAGGCTACATAATCCTGCCGTCTCAGGTCCCCAGTGCAGGGAGAAAACAAAAATCTTGCATAATCCCTGAACCTACCTCCCTAAAAATACAGCACTTAGTACTTAATACTTAAGTACTGATTGCAGTACTTTACTTAAGTACTGATTGCAGTACTTAATGAAGGGGAAACAATATACAACAGGACGCAATTGAAAAAAAAGTCAATTTCAATTTACAATTTCATGCACAGAGATTATATTACACAACTTACAGAGATTACATTACACAACTTAACGCGTAAAAAAAAAGTCACACAACGTAGCAGAAATAAAGGTTACACAACTTAACCAGGGAAGGGCAAAAAATTGCACAATTAGCGCAGAAGGGAAACTTTCCTCCACCCAAGTTGGGTCTTTTTTTTTGCACTCAACTTGATGCAGGAAACGAAAAATGTGTACGACGTACAACATACATGTTCATTCTAGACATGTCTAAACACGAATACAGCGTGCCGACATGCCTACACACACGGTCATTGCTTCCCTGGCTAGTTGGTCTAAGTCCTGGGTTTGATGTGGTTGCTACCCACATGCAAACACATCCTCCTGTCTGGAGGTGCGATCTGCTGGTGCACATTCCACAGATATGCATTTGACCATATGCAGTATCCAACCCTATCCTATCATGCTCATGATGGGTCATGCTGAGGCATGTAGGAGGAGCTGAGACATGTAGGAGGAGGGGTGAATGCCTCTTATCCTTGACTCCTGACAGCATCTCCATCAGTTCGGCGCACATTTCCTCTTGTACTTCCAACTGCTTCGTCTTGATGACATCCCACACACTCATGGCCGCTTCCGCATCCGCCGCCTGCACCGCAGCATCCAGCATTGCAGTGGCAGTCCCAGCCGTTTGCAGATAATCACTGCCTTTCCAAATGCTAATTGCTCGTGCACACATGCCAGCCTTCTCGAGCACCTGCAACCACGTGCTTTCCTGCAGCAAACAATGAGTCCTTGTGAGTACGAGGCATGGTTGTGGAGAAGGCATCAGCAGGAATGGGGAAGCTGTATGCTCAAGACCCGGGCATGGCACCTGACGTCACTGACCCCCACAGCCCAAAGCACGTGCGCCCCAGAGAGACTCTTACAGCAGCCTTGCACTTGGGAAACAGGGAGGTGAGGAATACCCCCTTTCCGCCCTTGCTTATGGCACAGGGAGCACACTCCGCTTGCAACAACAGAGGCAAAACGCATGAAAAAGAAAATGCAGCACGCCAATGATGTGTCACACTTGGTGATTCGGATCTCCCGGCCCTGGTGCACAATGTCCACATCAGTTGTGGTGGAGGGCACCTAAACCTTCACGATCTGGCAGTGATTGAAAATGACCAAATTAACTGAAAGTATACACCACAGGGGCAGCACAATGCAATCATCAGCAGTAAGACAAGCATTCCATTCTCAGCTATGAATACTGCCCTCCCCAACCCCCCACCCGCCCCCCCTGCTCTCCCGCACATCGCCCCATAAATGGCCTCAACCAAGCAGGTCACACAAAAGACATGACACTGGACACTGTTTGTAATGCAAGGTAGAGAGAACTTTGGGGGTGCTTGGACCAGGAAGGGGACCCTCCCCATAATTTTCTCACCCTAGCAAAGAGTCGCAGCAGGCCCCTGCCATTATCCATTCTCTGCAATGCCCTCAATGCTGACCCTATCCTACCCTCTGCCATATTTGACCTCCATCGGCAGCCGCAACTTGAGCACCGTTGAGGCCACTACCCACAGACTGTCCTTTGTCAAGGTCTTGAACATATCCGGAATGCTGCACTTCCGGTCGTGTATGTCCTTGATGACGCCGTCCAGTCTCCATGTCTCTTTACTGTTGTCCTGTGCCATCACTTCCACGAGCATGTGATAGATGAGCGGGGTGAGGCTGATTCCTGCTCGTTTCATGTCCGTGAACAGGGTCGCAGCGTCGGCGGCACTCGTGCAGCATGACACAAGGATTTTGTATGTGAGCGGGTCTGAGAGGAATGCATGCGGGAGGCGAAGGCTTGGGTCCCAGGGTGGGTCCTGGGCTGGGGAGGGGGGGGGGGGCAGCAGGACCATGAGAGGCACTGGGATGTGAGTTTGGACCTGGTCCTGGCGTTTGATGGGGTTTGGAAGGTCGCAGACACGCCCAATGGATAGAATAGAGTGGGACTAAACTACAGCAATAGCGCTCAACAGGTGGCCAGCCTGTCCAGCCCCGTCAAAGCCTTTGCTCCGAATCATAGATTGAATCAGCGCAATCTGTGTATGGGTTCACACCTGTCTGCCTGCACTGATCCTACAATTCCTATGACATGCGAGCATAGTTTTCCTGTCACCATCATTTGTCAACCAAGCACCACAGGCTGCATATGACCACTCAACACTTGTGCTCTGACTGCCTTGCATCACTGGTGGCAACTCAGTGGCCACCATATACGACAGGTCATCATCTCCAAGGAACAGATGAAATTGGTGATGGGCTAACCGAAGAATATCGACGGATTCGTATTCCGACACAGAGGCGTTCCTGTCCCCATGCAACAAAACCTGCAGATTGGCATCAACATCGCCATGGTTTGCGAGCCCCCACTTCGCCATGGAGGTCCGTTGCTTCCCCCTCCTGCATCTAGTCAACGACATCCTACGGGCACCCATCCACCCCAGCCCCATCCACATCCACAAAGAATCCACCAAGAGCAGCAGTACCAGGGCAGATTTGCCCCACACCCAAAAAGTCACTGTCCTCAACAGGCCACTGCCAAACTGCGGACAAAACCCCTCTCAGTCACCATGGGACACCTCAAAGCACTGTCGGCTGCCCGTCAGCCCCGTCAGTGACCGACCAGTTGCCCTCCAGAGACTCCGGTCGATAGAGTGGCTGCAGCACATGACTCCTACACCCATGGTCCCGGGCTCGAAACCCCACAGCTACAAGGAATTGCGCAACAGGCGCCCTCGGCCAAGTCTCGCCCTCCGAATGCTCCTGATTACTGCAAGGTCAAGGGCTCGAATTTGATGTCTGACACCCATGGATGGAAAACCATCCTAGTAGTACACCGGCGTATCCGCGAGCTGTCCTCCGTAGTGGGACTTACGTCCCGAAACACCTTCTGGCCCCCGTCGGTCACTTGCAGCTGGCATCGGCTTGGGCTATCGCTCAGGGTTGCCCTTTACAAAAGTTGAAAAAAAAATTGAACGGATTTCTAAAGCAGGGCGCCAGCAGGACCATCCCTTTTCCACACAACCCTGCTCCCCAGTCCCATACTCTGAATCACAGAACCGATCTGCTTCAGGTGCGCATACAGCTGCATCACGCGAGGCCTCAAGTGCGACTCACTGAGCGCAAAGATCACATCGTGGCAGGCCTGCGGAGTGAGCGGTGACACGGAGCGCGAGCCCTTCCGCACCAAAAGCAGCTCCCCGTACACCTTCTCCATGGCAGCGGTGTCCACCGTGAGCGCGAGAGCACTCAGCAGGTACACGTACGTCTGCGGAGAGGGGCGCAGGCCATTGCTGCGGGCCCTACCATAGACGCGGAGCATGGCCGTGGTGTCGTTCTTGGCGTGCAGCGCCGCGATCTCCTCCTCCAGGGTCTGCACAGGGTCCTTTGGAATGGTCTGTGGCTGCTGGTGTCGGACCTCCTGGTGCCGGACCTCCTGGCGCCGGACCTCCTGGTGTCGGACCTCCTGGTGTCGGACCTCCTGGTGTCGGACCTCCTGGTGTCGGACCTCCTGGTGTCGGATGTCGACAGGGGGGTACTGGCGCCCGGGCACGGAGGCCACGGGGGGGATACCGCGGCGCACTGGAACTTCACGGCTGGATTCGGGGCGCATGGCCTTGAGCGGCTCCGCGGCTGCCATGACGGTACGCTGGGGCGCAGGGGCAGCGCGTTGCTGGCCAACAAGCTCGGGCCGATGCGACAATGGGATGGGCTCCGGTCGACGCTGCACCGTTGCCGGGACCGGCGTCGGCCTTGTAAGCGCAACCGGGGAAGGGCCAACGCGGCTGGCGGGCGTCACCCGTGCCGACGGGGGCGCGGCCACGCGGGGGTCACGCGCGGCGACGCGGGGGTCACGCGCGGTGGCAGTCGCATGCTCCCGTTGGATTGCACGGTCGCGTGCATGCACCTCCGAGTTCAGGCGGTTCTCCCACTCTGCCAGCTCACGTTCGCGGGCCTCGATGCTACGGCGGCGCTGCTCCAGGTCGGCCCAGCCCGGTTCTCGCTCCAACCCTGAGCCCAGCCCCTTGCCCTTGCCCTTGCCTTCTGGCAGCCGTGCGCCCCGCGACTCGAAAGCCTCCAATGGCGAACCTCCGGCGCTGTAGCCAGGAGGCGGCGAGCGGGGCAGCTGGTCTCGCGGAGGCCGCGAGGCCGGCGGCGAGGGTGAGCGCCGCCATTGGTCTCGATACAGGGGCAGGTCACGGGGCGGGAGGTCACGAGGTGGCAGGTTGCGGGGCGGCAGGTCACGGAAGGAGGGGGAGGGTGGACGGCGGTACTCAGGGGAGGGCCGGCGACGAGGTCTACCAGGGCCACGGTCGTCTGGCTGAACTGGTCGGCCCATGTCATGGCGCGGCCGAAAGTCGTCGTGGGGGTTGGGCCGCATGCGTTTCAATGGTGGCTCACCCCGATCGTCGAAAGGAGGGGGGTAGCCACCCTTACCCTTGCCTTTACCCTTGCCATAGTCGTCGCGGGGCATGGCTTGGCAAGGCAAAAAAATAAAACCTAATATGGATATGAGAGTATTTCTGTATTGTTTTCTTGCTTGAACATTGCCAAGCGGAGTAGGTGCAAACCTGCCAAGTGCTCCTACGAGCGGGACTTGGCAGGCCCCACTGAAACTTCACAATTCCAACCAAACTCTCAATCCTGACCAACCCTCCACAAGTGGCACCAACCGCTCAACACCCTTCAACAACCCTGGAAGATCCTCAGCAACCGTCAAGCCCTTGTGAAGTGTGAACCAAAGAGGCAGCATCAAGTCTGAGACAACACAATGGGCCAGCCCTGAGACCTGCCACTGCCCCTGTTCTACATCCTAGTAGTCTGTTTGTGGCAATTGCTCCTGCCCCCCCCACCCCTTTTTCCAAGGTCAAAACTGTGCCGAAGATGAGGTCGCACTTGCTCACGACAGTCATTGAGATGGAGAGTCAGAGAAGCTTCCAGCTGCACTCCAGGAGGATTTGAAGACTACTGATTCCAGAGTGTCCCCTGCAGTGTGCAAGATGCATGTGAACATGGATTACCGGCTCATCCGGTACTTGCGGGCACATATCACCATCGGCTGGCAAGCTGGAAGAGTGTCACCATCAGCTAGCAAGCTGGACACAGATTGGTTCTAGCAGGACATGTTTTGCAGTGCTGCCCATCCTGCAGGACAGTGCGCCTGATCTTTAAATCTGCAGCACTGTGTATCCAATGAAATTCCATCATAGTAGCAGGCCAGGCCCAGCAATCTCTCAGGCTTCCATGGCCCCCCTGCAGACCTTCATCCTGCTGTCCGCTTGACGCTGGGTTGCTGGTGGACCATCCTGCTGCTCCTTGACAGATCTGCTTGTTGCTGTGTTCAGCTTCAGATAAGCCCTGCTTCTCCTGATGCTGCTTCTGTGTTTGCAGCAGCAAATCCTCTGCTTGTATCTTCCTGGCTTCATCCAAAGCCCGTCATTTTACTTCTCCTTTTGCACTCAGTAACCATTATCATTATTGTCAAGGTTCCTGCTTTACCATACCTGTTCATACCCGCCCAAGCTGGCACTGCTCCGAAAAAATGAAATGTTTTTGAACAATTTGCCATGGTTCGGCAACAACATAAGATGACCTCCAAAGTAGGCACTCCCACAAGAAACAGTGTACTATCCTCCCTTGTCCACAACAGGGGTCATTGCAACATAAAGTACGCCACCCATATCTCCCTGATAAGGTGCACCAGCAGTGCGAAATAGTAGTTTCAACGCCTCATGCATGACGCTCACTCAGGCTCCTTTGTTGGGATTTTGGCAATCCCCTGCCCCTCTGTGACACTCTTTCAGATTCTTCCTACAGCTTGTGGTCTCCTACACCACCCCACACTAGGGGGAGGGGGGTTGTCCCAACCTTCCTGCACCTTGTGGGGGTGCTTTTTGGCTTGCACCTCCAGCGCATGCCGTGGTATGCCACATTGACTTCTACCGACTGAACAGTGTGTCCATGTTTTGCAACCATGCCCGAGCTGACTCCACCGTTTCAAGTTTGGTCTTTGTGGCCATCTCCATCTCCAAGTCTCAGAGTTGACGCTTGACATTTGGCCGACAGCTGATGCTCAGCCCACAAGGGTAATTGCAAGCAGTCAGCTGGGAAAAGTATCAGTTCACAAAAAGAATAAAAGCAATACATGCCATTAAAAAGCGTCCAGCATAGGTTTTGTGGTTTGAAAAACGTCCTGTGCAGGTGTTAGGCCATGCAAGCCACCCGAAGCATCCAGCTGAAAAGAAGTTTTACGAAGATTTCCAGATGGTGGGCCGACCAAAAAATAGCTTTTGCTGCGTGCCTCCTCGCTGCAGCTTGGGATTTGTGCCAGCCCAGTACCTCTGTAATTCGGCAGAAGCTCAATACATAGAATCGAGTAGCTTTCCTTGAGGAGACTGAGGTCCTTCTGGCGCCACATTCCCAGTAAAATCAAAGTGTGTTCCATATTTGTGGCTCAGCCTGCAACTGCAGCAGCAGGGTAGGTCGCAGCTCATTGGCAGCCTAATGGCTGGGAAAATGACCATATGACCATGCTCTTCGAAAGATTAGCCATACCCAATTAGTGCACCGGATCCATGCCTCTGATGATATAGGCAGCAACAAGGAAGCCCGTTTGCAAACACTACTCAATACGCATCTCGGGCAACGTACAGCAGGCTGCCTGCCAGGATCTCTGCAAAAATAACCAATTGAACACCACGCACATCCATCTGCTGCAGCTGCATCACTGAATTCCGCGCGCAGCTTCCGACTGCAGCTGTGCTCCAAAATGTGCCAACCGCAGAAACCACCTTGGGGATGCATATGCAAGGGCACTGGCAGTGCAACATAATCATCTTCCTGCCCCAAACCACTCAATACAATGAATACACCTGCCAGCACAGACTATGCAGTTCAATCATGCGCCAAGGGACACCCAGCCACATTTGACAGCGGGCGAGTGAATCGGCTTCACATGCTGATCAACGATCACCAGCGAATGGAAGGACAGGGGGCGTGCAAGATGTTCAGTTTGTCCACAATACAGCCAGTCAAATACTGCTTCGGTTACAGATTACAGACCAGGTCCACCATAGCATTGAGACGACATCCGGTCTCAAGAATGGCGCAAGGATGGGTCTTTTGGATGCTGTCTGTGTGCAGAGGCCCCAGGCGCTTGACGCCAATTTGCTACATGATGGTGATTGAGACTGCGGACGCCGCTCACGGGCAGGATTTGGAGTGTATGCCTTATTTGCCACCAGGTTGTGGTCCAAGAAGGCTCTCTCCAAACACAGTTTTGCCAGGGTGTGTGCTGGATCCATGATGCCTTGTAGGTATCCACAGGTGGGTTCGGTGAAGCTGTCTCCAACTGATTGAGGCAGGGACGCAGCACCCTGTTAATTGTTGGGCTCATCACTGAATATCATGCTGGAGACAAAATGACTAGGTCACCCATGGTCCCTAGCAGCTGAGGCAACATGACAAGCGGAGAAGGAAGCACCACAATCCAGAGCACCCCAAGCAATACGACGGCATATCAACACCACAGACTTCCGCAATGCTGTGCAACGCCTTCCTCTCCACCACTCCGCTGTACTTGGGTCCGTGGCCCCGCACTCGTCCACACCCTGTCCCATGGTAACTGATGCAAGTATAGTGCCTGCCCGCGCACTGCACCACCATCTCTGCCCCCGTTTGAATCATGACTCAACTCTACGCCACGCTCAGTGCAGGGTTGATGACACCCGTGAATGCCAGGAAATTGCATAGTGACATGGCAGGGGGTGTACGCAGAGTTGTCCATGGGTGCCTAGCGGTTGCCTGGGGACTGCCAGGGGCTGCCCCTCCCCCCAGGGGATCAGGTTTCCGCCACACAAAGCCATGGCCTGATACACACCCATGTCACACACAACTTCTTTTACTGAAAGCCAGCAGAGAGTGACAATTGTGGTCAACAAAGGCATGAAATGCCAAACACCATGGGTCATGTGAAACTCACCAAACAAAATAGTGTCAGCTGCCAGGTGCCATACATCAAACTTTCCGCTACTACCTGTCATTTGATTTCTGGGTGCGTCACTGTGATCAATGACGTTGCAGACGGTGTACAAGAATGGGCAGGAGTACAGCAAATGCTCAGGTCTTGGCGGGTGGTACAATCCCAAAAAGGAGGTGGAATACAGCACTTTTCCCTGTCAGGGGCTATAACACGCTGCAATGTATGCCGTGGAAGCAGTCGGATACGCGCACGTCCCCTTTAAAGCTCCGTCAAATGCTGCACAGCATGCTGATTAAGCATATGGATAAAGCCTCTTCCCGTGTAAGGCTCTGTCACACGTAGCACTGCATGCTGAGGAAGCAGTCGGATACAGCACCTTCACCTGCAAACGTCTGTCACACGCTGCACTGCGTAGTAGAAGCAGTCGGATACACCTCCTTCCCCTGCAAACGTCTGTCACACACAGCACTGCATGCTGAGGAAGCAGTCGGATACAGCTCCTTCCTTGTAAGGCTCTGGCACACGCTGCAATGCATGCTGAGGAAGCAGTCGGATAAAGCTCCTTCCCCTGCAAAGGTCTGTCACATGCTGCACTGCGTAGTGGAAGCAGTCGGATACACCTCCTTCCCCTGCAAACGTCTGTCACACACAGCACTGCATGCTGAGGAAGCAGTCGGATACAGCTCCTTCCTTGTAAGGCTCTGGCACACGCTGCAATGCATGCTGAGGAAGCAGTCGGATAAAGCTCCTTCCCCTGCAAAGGTCTGTCACATGCTGCACTGTGTAGTGGAAGCAGTCGGATACACCTCCTTCCCCTGCAAACGTCTGTCACACACAGCACTGCATGCTGAGGAAGCAGTCGGATACAGCTCCTTCCTTGTAAGGCTCTGGCACACGCTGCAATGCATGCTGAGGAAGCAGTCGGATACAGCACCTTCACCTGCAAACGTCTGTCACACGTCGCACTGCGTAGTGGAAGCAGTCGGATACACCTCCTTCCCCTGCAAACGTCTGTCACACACAGCACTGCATGCTGAGGAAGCAGTCGGATACAGCCCTTGTAAGGCTCTGGCACACGCTGCAATGCATGCTGAGGAAGCAGTCGGATAAAGCTCCTTCCCCTGCAAAGGTCTGTCACATGCTGCACTGTGTAGTGGAAGCAGTCGGATACACCTCCTTCCCCTGCAAACGTCTGTCACACACAGCACTGCATGCTGAGGAAGCAGTCGGATACAGCTCCTTCCTTGTAAGGCTCTGGCACACGCTGCAATGCATGCTGAGGAAGCAGTCGGATACAGCACCTTCACCTGCAAATGTCTGTCACATGCTGCACTGCGTAGTGGAAGCAGTCGGATACACCTCCTTCCCCTGCAAACGTCTGTCACACACAGCACTGCATGCTGAGGAAGCAGTCGGATACAGCTCCTTCCTTGTAAGGCTCTGGCACACGCTGCAATGCATGCTGAGGAAGCAGTCGGATACAGCACCTTCACCTGCAAATGTCTGTCACACGTCGCACTGCGTAGTGGAAGCAGTTGGATACACCTCCTTCCCCTGCAAACGTCTGTCACACACAGCACTGCATGCTGAGGAAGCAGTCGGATACAGCCCTTGTAAGGCTCTGGCACACGCTGCAATGCTTGCTGAGGAAGCAGTCGGATAAAGCTCCTTCCCCTGTAAGCATCTATCACACGCAACACCGCATGCTGAGGAAGCAGTTGGATATAGCTCCTTCCCCTGTAAGCATGTAAGCATCTGTCACCCACAGCACCGCATGCTGAGGAAGCAGTCGGATCCTTCCCCTGTAAGGCTTCAGCACACGCTGCACGGCGTGCTAAGAAAGCAGTCGGATACAGCTCCTTCCCCTGTAAGCATCTATCACACGCTGCACTGCATGTAGTGGAAGCAGTTGGATACAGCTCCTTCCCTTGTAAGGCTCCAGCACACGCTGCAATGCATGCTGAGGAAGCAGTCGGATATAGCTCCTTCCCCTGTAAGCATCTGTCACACGCCGCACCGCATAGTGAGGAAGCAGTCGGTCAGGGGCATTTGGTGAAACCTAGTATGCACCGTAGTAAAACCTAGTAAAATGTAGTAAAACCTAGTAAAATGTAGTAAAACCTAGTAAAAAAAAATTTTGAAAAAAAAATTTTACTAGGAAAAAAAAAAGCAAAAATCTTAAAAAATCTTTAAAAATTTTTTTAAAACCCCCCCCCCGGGCTGCCGTTTTAAACAAGGTAGTCAACACTTCGATGGTAGGTGGTACTTTTGTTTAAGGGCACAAGGCCCCCGAGTCGATTCTTGGCCACTTGTGTTAGTGGCGCCCCACCCAGGCCAAACCATTATGCACACCAATTAGTTGGCACTCGGCCAACATAACAAAATATAATTGGGGTTGGGCAGTAGAAACAAAATTTGTGGGAACTACTTACAAGTAGTTACAAAAGACACGCTTGAAAATCAAGTGGGCCTTGGTATCTGCATGGCGCAATTTGCCTCGCACTGTGGGATTATTGGTGCACATCCCAAACAGTGCCGTTTTCAACTCCCCTTGCAGCTCGGTGCAATATGCTTGGTCATTTCTCAGTTGACCATCGGCAGTTTGGGGATATTGAGGAGGCACTGCATACCACTTGCGACAGATCCACACACCACGACGGGTGTTAGCAGCAGAAGCAGCAACAACAGCAAGCACACCAGGACGGGTGTCAACAGCAGCAACAGCAACAACAGCAGAAGCAACTGCAACAGCAGCAAGGTTGGCCGTCCAGAATTGGCGCAACCCAACACAAATCTCCGAGTGACACAAGATCGATGCATGCAAGGCACAATGAAGAACCTTACATTCGTGGCACGCCATGTGAGGTGTGCCATCACAAGACAAGCATGTGTCAACGGGGTCCACAGAATTGGGTTGGGGGTACATCCAAGCCACCTCCCAATGTACCGCTGGGGTCCTTGGGTTGGAGGCCAACTTTGAACGACTGAAGTACAGAGTAGCCTCAGCCATTTCACGCAACAACCACAATCGATCTTGTGGCATTTCCAATATGCCCTTGACAACGCGCCAAGACAAGGCACAATGCAACGTCAAGAGAGATGCCGGATGGCAATTGACACCATCAAGCTGCTGGATGAAGGTGGAATGCAGGCCTGCAATTGCAAATGCAAGGGCACTGAAAGCATCCAAAATCTTTGACCACCTCTTCCGCTGCCGTGGTTCAACGCCTTCTCGCTCGGCAATCAAATCCACAACAGCCAACTCCTCTTGGTTTGCCCCAACAATGTGTGGCCGGTCACAAATTGGGTCAAACTTAAGGCAGAGGTATTCGCGAGTTGGGGCAATCAACAACAAGCGGAGCACCCAATGCTGATTGCTCATATTATATACCTGCGCCACAATCAGGGGTGGGGCGAAACACATATCTATGGGCGACGCTTGCAAAGTGCGCTCTGCCCAAGATTTAACCAGCTGTTTGCGGCGTTGTGCACTGGCACATGAGGCATTCCACAAAGAGTCGCGGACAACCCACGCCACGCCCATTGTGTTTTGGGCAGCCCACCAATGATACACCACAATCTGAGCACAATATGTGACATAGCTCTCGGTGGTGAGGTCCCTGAAATGGCGTGCCTCAAACTCAAATTGTTGCGGTGACAAACCTGGAACTGTGACATGTAGTGGGTGCCTCCAATCGTTGCCAAGCAGCGCCTCTACCTCTGACATAGATGGGCAAAACGAGGTGGCCCAGAAGTGGGCAAGGTGGTTACATAACCCCTGCCGCCTAGGGGGTCCCCACCGCTTCAGAGCGGGGGGCAGAATCAGAAGTGGCCCACAAATGGGCAAGGTGGCTACATAACCCCTGCCGCCTGGGGGGTCCCCACTGCTTCGAAGCGGGGGGCAGAATCAGAGGTGGCCCACAAGTGGGTAAGGTGGCTGGCTACCTAGTAACCTAGTAAAAAAAAAACTTTTTTTTCACTAGGTTCTGAAACCTAGTAAAAACAAAAACTTTTGTTTTACTAGGTTCTGAAACCTAGTAGAAAAAAAACCTTTTTTTTACTAGGTTCCCAATACCTAGTAAAAACTAGTGAACCTAGTAAAATGTTACCTAGTAAAAAAAATTTTAAAAAAAAGATTTTCTTACTAGGTTTAACTACAGACCCGTCGGTCAGACACACACTGCACCGCATGCTGAGGAAGCAGTCGGATACAGCTCCTTCCCCTGTAAGCATCTATCACACGCTACACTGCATGTAGTGGAAGCAGTTGGATACAGCTCATTCCCTTGTAAGGCTCTGGCACACGCTGCACTGCATGCTGAGGAAGCAGTCGGATAAAGCTCCTTCCCCTGTAAGCATCTGTCACACGCTGCACTGCGTGCTAAGAAAGCAGTCGGATACAGCTCCTTTCCCTGTAAGGCTCCAGCACACGCTGCACTGCGTGCTAAGAAAGCAGTCGGATACAGCTCCTTTCCCTGTAAGGCTCCAGCACACGCTGCACTGCGTGCTAAGAAAGCAGTTGGATACAGCTCCTTTCCCTGTAAGGCTCCAGCACACGCTGCACTGCGTGCTAACAAAGCAGTCGGATACAGCTCCTTCCCCTGTAAGGCTCCAGCACACGCTGCACTGCGTGCTAGGAAAGCAGTCGGATACAGCTCCTTCCCCTGTCAGCATCTATCACACGCTGCACTGCATGCTGAGGAAGCAGTCAGATACAGCTCCTTTCCCTGTCAGCATGTATCAAAGGCTGCACTGCATGTAGTGGAGGCAGTCGGATACAGCTCCTTCCCCTGTAAGCATCTGTCACAAGCTACACTGCATGCTACAGACTTAGCAAACAAAATTTTTTTTCCTCACAGGCAAGAGTCGCCCATGGGCGCCTCGCAGTTGCCTGGGGGCTGCCAGGGGCTGCTGCACAAATCCTTGGGGTGCATACGCCTCGCGGTTGCCTGGGGGCTGCCAGGGGCTGCTGCACAAATCCTTGGGGTGCATACGCGTGTTGGTGGAATCCGTTTGCTGCAGCACCAGCCACCAATCATTACCAGTCACCAAACCCAACACATCACATACACCAATTCACTAGCAGTCAGTCCCAGGCTCAGACAACCCACCAGCCCCAGATAAACTCACCCTCCATTCCCATACTTCCATTCATACTCTCCTAGACATGGTGCATGTGCTGTGAGATATGGCTCGTGCCCACTCCTTGTGACTCTGCCCAGCACAGTTGCTATGCGGTGGGACACGGCCCACACCTCTGCTCAACCCCTCCATATGCTGCGCATCATAATCACTAAAACTTGAGCATAGCTGCTTCCCCTGTACTGATCCATCATGGCCTGCCCATCGTTGTGCCTACGCAGATAAATAAACCCTCCTCTCCTCATCCCTTTCACCTGCGCCCTCGTGTATCGTGGTCCATGCGGCAAGCTCACGTGTTCCACTCCTTTTTGCTCTGCCTCTACCGGCCACGGCGTCCACTCTGATACCCCGCATTTGCAGGTGGTGCTGTGTACGTTGCTGTTCTGCCGCCATTGTAAGTGTTGGATGTGGTCTTCGGCTGCGACTCTCCAGAGGGCAAGCTAATGCCTTGCAATTCCGGAATACGCCGACGAGTCTCTTCAGAAAGCGCAAATGCCTCCCGCAAAACTTCTTCACTGCCAGGTGGGAACTTCAAGTTGCTCAGCTTGATCACATCGTAGATTTCTGCCGAGCTCTTTGGGTTCTTGGACACGGCCTTCATCATGAGGCGGAGGGCTTCCTCGTTTGGGTAGATGTTGGCCGCCTGCATGTCACGCCACATGTCCTTGGCAGTATTGATGGTGAAATACTCAGCAGCAACTCGGAGGACACTGACGAAGATTGATAGCTTGGCCTTGACAAAGGCTTTTGTATCAGCGTAGACCGTATAGATTCTATGCGGAAGAGACGGTGTGTCACGTGCAACAGCGAGGGGTAAAGTGATGAGCAGCAGAATGGGAAGGAGGAGCAGAATGGGGGTGTGCGTGCCAACATGGCAGGAAGCTGGAGGGTTATGTGGATGCTTTGCTTCGAACTATTCTATCATGTTGTGCTCTCTGGTGTTGTTTTGTCCTGTGGCCTGTTGCATGCTACAGCTGTGGGGCTGACCCTTGCTACATTGAAAAGCCATCATGATTTTTCCATGTGTCCTCTGACAGGCCACCCAGACTTGCATGAATGTGTAGAAAACCACTATGTGATTGGGTGGCATGGCACATAGTTCTTGGTTCCATGAAAAATTGTAAGTCAAGTGCCAAAAAAGTGGAAGTCGCATCACTTATTTTCTACGTTTAGTCATGTATTTTGTTTCTGCGTTCCGTCATGTAACTTTTAATGAAGAAAAAATTTTAAGTCATGTCACCTTTTTGTCCTATAAACAGCTAAAAAAGTGAGGAAGTGGGGGCAAGGGGGGACGGCCTAAAGCCACCTTAATGATGGGACACTGAGTCCACCATGAACAGTGCTCGGTTTGGCCACCTTAAAGGGGTACTCAGCCTCGGTAAATGCGAGTGGTTCATACTCTCCATCCCTTTTGCACTTTCATGAAGGTGTCCGCTAGAAGATGGGGTCGCAGGAATCTGCTTTGATCAATATAATATAACGCACTCCATCCCTTTGGCAACTCATAAAAGTAGCCAACTCAAGACAACATGGAGGCTTACAAGAAGAGGGTTTTCAAGACAAGTATGTATGGCACGTTGAACAACCATGCACACGTTACAAATGCTGAGCTATTTGAAGATAAACTGGGGGAGCAGGTTGGAGGGACATATGTCAGCGAATCGCCTAGCGTGTAGTGACCAAATTGCTCGGTAACGCAGCAAGAATCAGAAATGGCTACCTCACCCCGGCTACATCAACCGTACGTTCTCGGGGGTCCCCAAAAGAGGGGACCAAATCAGAAATCGCTACATCGCCCGTGCCTTCTCAGGGGCCCACAAGCGGGCAGAATTGCTATGTTGCCCCTCCATTCACGGGGGTCCGCATAAGAGGGGACATTATCAGAAGTGGCTACATCATCCCTGCCTTCTCAGAGGCCCACAAATGGGCAAAATTGCTATGTAATCCAAGCGTTCCTGGGGGTTCCCTGAAGAGGAGACAAAATGAGAAGTGGCTACATGATCCCTACCTTCGCAGGGCCCAACAAGTGGGCGGAATTGCATTCTCGGGGGTCCCCACAAGAGGGGTCAAATCAAAAGTGGTTACATCATATCACCTCTGCTACGTCACCTCTGCGTGCTTGGGGGTCCCCAATTAAGGGGACAAAATCAAAAGGGCTACATCACCCCTACCTTCTCGAGGAGGCTGAATTAAGCAGAATTGCTACGTCACCCTTGCATTCTCCAGGGTCCCCACAAGAGGAGACAAAATAAGAAATAGCGGCCCACAAGTGGACAGAATTGCGATGCAACCCCTACGTTCTCGAGGTTCCTGAGAAGAGGGGTCAAAATCAAAAAGGGCTACATTTCCTCTGCCTTCTCGAGGGCCCTAAAATGCGCGGAATGGCTATGTCACCGTTGCGTTCTCCAGGGTCCCCACAAGAGGAGACAAAATGAGAAATGGCGGCCCGCAAGTGGGCGGAATTGCTATGCAACCCCTAGGTTCTCGGCGGCCTCACAAAAGGGGTCAAAATCAAAAGTGGCTACAGGGCCAAGTCATGCAATTCCTTGAGGCATAAAGGCGGCACAGATTTCTCTGATCGGGTGGGTGCCTCCGAGAGGCTGTTGACTTTCTCCGTGAGTGATTTGATGAGGGCAGCCTGTCCTTCCAACAGGCTGATCAAGGCAGGGTCTGAGGTCTCACTGACAGTTTCCGACTGCACACGGATTTTCTCAAAGGCCCCTGTGGTCATGTTTATCTGGACCTGCTCTGTCAGTGTGTACCCGATGAGGTTCTCAATGAGCACATCTTCTGTCCCTCCAAATCTTGAGGCACTGGCAAAGGTCTGGAGCCACTGCGAACGCGAGTCCCCCAGATGGCGGAGAGACTTGGTTAATCTCATTTTTGCCTTTGCCCAGGATGCTGCTGGGGTCCCCTCTCGCACAGAGTCGTGCACTCCGGCCTGGAGGTAATCCTGAAACTCCATACATTCCGCCATCTTCCCCAGGCAAAATTTCAAAAACAATCTGGAACAAATAAGACAGGCAAAGAAAACCCCAGTTAGCAAAGCTAACAGTCGATTCCTTCCCACTTGGACTGGGGACCACCTTGGAGACATGGTTGGGCTTACGTAGCCTTTTTCCCACCCCACCACACACACACACACACACACACCCTGCTCTTGGGACCCCGAGACAGCCTGGGTTTTTGTGACCTTGATTCTTTGGGCAAGGTTTAGGGTTTGCAAACCTTGCTTCAAACCCAAAGACCACACAAGTTGTATAGGTTATTTTTACTCCTCCCCACTTTCGGAACCACAAAGTGGCATGGGTTATTAGCCATTTTGGATTCATCCCCACTTTGCGGATTGCATGCATGCACAAGGGCTTATGTAGCCTTGTTGATTCCTTCTCGCTGTGGGGACCCCAAGATGGTAGGCCATGTAGCCTTTTTGATTCCCCTCTGCTGTGGGGACCCTAAGAAAACACGGGTTATGTAGCTTTTTTCCACCCGCCCCCCCATGTTTGGGGGCCATGAGATGGCAAAAATTATGTGGCTTGTTTGATTCCCTTCCGCTATGGGGATACCAATATATCGTGTGGCTTTTTTGATTCCTCCCTGCTTTGGCAAACCCAAGATGGCATTAGGGGTTCTGTAGCGTTTTTTTGTTGGTACCCTGAGACAATAGGGCTTATGTAGCCTTTTTCCCTTCCTACTTGTGCTTGGGACCTGCGGCCAGCATGGGTTATATAGCCATGTTTTATTCCTCCTTGCTCTAGCAACCCTCGGACGCCAAGGGTTATGTAATCCAAGGCAAGGCATATGTAGCCCTTCCGTGATTCCTCCCATGGCACCATGCACTGGTCCATTTTGAGGTGAAAATGAGTAGTTTTTCACCCATGGGAACGAACCATAAGGACCTAGCTCGGTCCTAGTGGCATGTCTTGATTACCAAGCTGGGTCTTTCCCACCGGAGGTCTTCTACCCCATTTTAGGGTCCACGGTGAGCAATGTATTTCAGCAGCAGCAAGCAGTAGCAAGCAGCTGCAGCTGCAGCAATAGCAAACAAGAAAAACTTTTCCGTGCGGACACCATTGCTCAAAATCAGCATACAAGTAACCGCCGAGCAAATGCACATCACAGAAACATATTTTGTGTGAGTTGGAGCCATCTAGCCCATTCTGTGGCAAATTTGGTGTTTATTTTCCTACTTTCCAGCTTTCGAGATGATTGTCCTGAAATTTCAGGACGATGTGTGTGTCAAGCAGGTGATGAAGGCCAATGAGGGCCTTTCTTCTTGCACAAAGACTGGGCTACCAGATGATTGCAAATTGGTGTTCAATGAGGCGTCTCATGTTGTGATGCTATGCGGTGGTCCATTTCGAGGTGAAAATGAGCCAGTTCTCTGCATGTTTTTAGGACAGTCGAGCTAAAAGTTCAGGATGATCGCCATTGTGTCATGTATACATTTCCACTGCCGGCCGTTCCTCTTCCACAGCAATTGGGCTATCAAATAGATTCGGGCCCTGCGTCATTGGGGGTGTCAGGGTGCCGTATTTGTTGTGTCCGGGTGGGCTGTCGGGGAGGCACCAAGGGGGTGTAGGGGCGCATCACACTCAAAACGGTCACTCAACATGGCCACTCTATACGGTCACTGCATGCGGTCCCTCTGTATGATCCCTCTCTGTGGTCACTCTATCCGTTCACTCAAAACAGTCCCTCAAATCAGTCACTCAAGATGGTCACTCCATATGGTCATTCACATACAGCCTCTTTAAGGTCACTCTACACTGTCATTCATACAGTCACCATTTTCGCTCACGCCCTTCCTATTCGGTCACTGTATGCAGTCAGTTCATACGGCCCCTCTATATGGCCACTCTATATGGTCACTCTGTACCGTCACTTCATACAGGCACCATTTGTGCTCAAGCCCTTCCTATTCGGTCACTGTCTAGGATCACTCCAATATGATCCCTCTAAACGGTCACCATTCAAGGTCTCTTTTCAGTCACTCTGTACAGTCCCTCTACATTCTCAATACAGCCACTCAATACGGTCACTTGATACGGTCACTCTATACGGTCAGTCTATACAGTCACTCTATACCATCACCATACGGTCACTATGTTCGCTCACGCCCTTCCTAGATGGCCACTCCATATGGTCACTCCATAACTTCACTCTCCTACCATTCCTGTACAGTCACTCTAGACGGCCACTCTACGGTTACACTAAATACAATCACGGTATACTGTCACTACATTCGGTCATGCCATTCCTATACCGCCACTCTATACCGTCAATCCAGGGCGGTCACTCTATTGGGTCGCAAGACATGGTCACTATATCTGCCCTACCCTTCGTATACCATTACTCCACACGGTCACTCCATAGGGTCACTCTATATGGCCACTCTATGGCATTGCTCTTTACGGTCATTATTTTCAGTCATGACATTCCCATACCGTCAGTCACTATGGTCACTACATTTGCTCATGCCCTTCCTATATCGCCACACTATACAGTCACTCTATGTGGTCACTCCATATGGTCCCTCTGTAGGGTCAATCTACACGGTCACTGTATTCCCGCATACACTTCCTGTACGGTCACTAAATATGATCATTCTGTACAGTCACTCTGTACAATCCCTCTAAAGGGTCACTGAAGACAGTCACTTATTTGCAACACCATTCCTATACAGTCACTCAAAACCATCACTGTATTCAGTCACACCATTCCTATCCGGTACCTCTATACGGTCACCCTATGCCATCACTATATTCGACCACGCCATTCCTCGACGACCAGTCCATACAATCAATCCAAACCATGACTTAATACGGTCATTTAATACTGTCACTGGCTACGGTCACTTATCACTGAGGGTTGTCCTTTACAAAAGTTGAAAAACAAAAAACTGAAAGGATTCCTTAAGAAGGGCGCCAACAGGACCATCCCTTGTCCACATATCCCTGCTCCCCAGTCACATACTCTGAATCACAGGCCGATCTGCTTCAGGTGCATATGCAGCTGCATCACGCGAGGCCTCAAGTGTGACTCACTGAGTGCAAAGGTCATGCCGTAGCAGGCCTGTGGCATGAGAGGTGCCGGGGAACACGAGCCTCCGGTGCTGTAGCCAGGAGGTGGTGAGCGGGGCAGCTGGTCCCGCAGAGGCTGTGAGCCGAGCATCGCCATTGGTCTCGATGAAGGGGCAGATCACAGGGCAGCAGGCCACAGAACGACAGCAAGGGTGGGCGGTGGTACTCAGGGGAGGGCTGCCGATGAGGTCTACCAGGGCCGCGGTCGTCTGGCTGAACTGGTCGGCCCATGTCATGGTGCGGCCGAAAGTCGTCGTGGGGGTTGGGCCGCATGCGTTTCAATGGTGGCTCACCCCGATCGTCGAAAGGAGGGAGGTAGCCACCCTTACCCTTGCCCTAGTCGTCGCGGGGCATGGCTTGGCAAGGCAAAAAAATAAAGCCTAACATGGATATGAGAGTATTGTTTTCTCGCTTGACCATTGCCAAGCGGGAGCAGGTGCAAACCTGGCAAGCACTCCTTTTACGGGACTTGGCAGGCCCCACTGAAACTCCAATATTCCAACCAAACTCTCAATCCTGACCAACCCTCCACAAGTGGCACCAACCGCTCAACACCCTTCAACAACCCTGGAAGATCCTCAACAACGAAAGAAGCGGCATCAAATCTGACACAACACAATGGGCCAACCCTGAGACCACTGCCACTATGCTACAAGCTAGTAATCACCATTGGCTAGCAAGCTGGACACAGATTGGTTCTAGCACAAAGCTCATCAGAATGAAACGGCGGTGAGGCTCGGCGGCGGTCCTCGGCCGAAAAACTCGGCGGCGGCAGTCTGGCCGGCCGAAATCGGCCAGCTGAGACCGCCGGCGAGGATTTCGGCCGACACCGCCGGGCGGTGGTGCAGCCGGCCAATTCGGCCGACGAGAATTTCGGCCGAATCGGCCGACTGAACTGCCGGCTCATTCCGATACACCCCCACCCCAAGTGCCTCTTGAAAAAGCAAAGTCCCCCCTCTTAGGCCCTTCAAATAACATGACTCCTGCGGTGGCTATAGACCGCCTTTTGTGTGCACCGCCTTGTGTAGGCACTGCGTTCTGTGTGCACCGCCTTGCCTGTTGCCCCTGATATAACATGACTCCTGCAGTGGCCACAGGCCACCTTTTCTGTGCACCGCGTTCTATGTGTACCGCCTTGCCTGTGGCCCCTTAAATAACATGACTCCTGCGGTGGCCACAGGCCGCCTTTTGTGTGCACCGCCTTGTGTGTATACCGCGTTCTGTGTGTACCGCCTTGCCTGTGGCCCCTTAAATAACATGACTCCTGCGGTGGCTATAGACCGCCTTTTGTGTGCACCGCCTTGTGTAGGCACCGCGTTCTGTGTGTACCGCCTTGCCTGTGGCCCCTTAAATAACAAGACTCCTGCGGTGGCTATAGACCGCCTTTTGTGTGCACCGCCTTGTGTAGGCACCGCGTTCTGTGTGTACCGCCTTGCCTGTGGCCCCTTAAATAACATGACTCCTGCGGTGGCTATAGACCGCCTTTTGTGTGCACCGCCTTGTGTAGGCACCGCGTTCTGTGTGCACCGCCTTGCCTGTTGCCCCTGATATAACATGACTCCTGCGGTGGCCACAGGCCACCTTTTGTGTGCACCGCGTTCTGTGTGTACCGCCTTGCCTGTGGCCCCTTAAATAACATGACTCCTGCGGTGGCCACAGGCCGCCTTTTGTGTGCACCGCCTTGTGTGTATACCGCGTTCTGTGTGTACCGCCTTGCCTGTGGCCCCTTAAATAACATGACTCCTGCGGTGGCTATAGACCGCCTTGTGTGTGCACCGCCTTGTGTGGGCACCGCCTTTTGTGTGTACCGCCTTGCCTGTGGCCCCTTAAATAACATGACTCCTGCGGTGGCTATAGACCGCCTTTTGTGTGCACCCCCTTGTGTGTATACCGCCTTTTGTGTGTACCGCCTTGCCTGTGGCCCCTTAAATAACATGACTCCTGCGGTGGCTATAGACCGCCTTTTGTGTGCACCGCCTTGTGTGGGCACCGCGTTCTGTGTGTACCGCCTTGCCTGTGGCCCCTTAAATAACATGACTCCTGCGGTGGCTATAGACCGCCTTTTGTGTGCACCGCCTCCTAGGACCCTTGCATTCTCGGTCCCCAATGGGTGAAGGTGGGTGAAAAAAAAGGGGTACCTAACCTGGGGATGCTTGGGGGAGGGGGGGAGGGGGTGCGTTGGAACAGCCCGGCGGTCCGGCCGGCCGAGTCGGCCGGCCGACACCGCCGCCGAGCCGAACCGCCGGAACCTAACCGGCCGAGCCGAACTGCCGCCGAGGGTACCGCCGGTTCATTCCGTCCAGCCCTAGCAGGACATGTTTTGCAGTGCTGCCCATCCTGCAGGACAGTGCGCCTGATCTTTAAATCTGCAGCACTGTGTATCCAATGAAATTCCATCATAGTAGCAGGCCAGGCCCAGCAATCTCTCAGGCTTCCATGGCCCCCCTGCAAACCGTCATCCTGCTGTCCGCCTGACGCTGGGTTGCTCGTGGACCATCCTGCTGCTCCTTGACAGATCTGCTTGTTGCTGTGTTCAGATTTAGATAAGCCCTGCTTCTCCTGATGCTGTTTGCAGCAGCAATTCCTCTGCTGGAATTGCGCAGAAGCGCAAAGGTCGGGCGACTCCAAAAAAAAAAAAACCAACCAAAAAAGATGCTTTTGCTGCCTGTCTCCTCGCTGCAGCTGTCACATTGCTGGTGCACATTATCAGGGAGATATAGGTGGCCTCCTTTATGGTGCAATGACCCCTGTTGTTCTGCATAATGGGGCTGTGGCATAATTTGCATGATTTTGCATGATTTTCCATACTTATGCAACCACAAATCCAGCGTTGGTTCAATAGTTGGCACTCCGTTTGCTGTTGTGTGTGTTCAATTGGTCACAGTTGGTTGCCCTTTTCATCAATGGACAAATGTTTTGAACCCACTGGTTGTCACCCAGCCACCATCAGATCATGATGACATTCCTGTGTTTGATGGTAATGACAGTGATGAGGAACCAGATGAAACGGACGAAAAGAGGCCAATTGTGGAGGAGGGTGACAGTTGTACTGATGGACCATAGAAAGAAGACAAAATTGAACTATGGGGCAAAACCCCTGCATCACGGGCACATCATTGCCATGCCTCTTTGCATTTGCATTTGCATAATTTTGCATAATTTGCAGTGCATATTTGGAGGCACCATTTTGCATAAGCCCCCTCCCCCTGCAGCCACAACGGGCGTCCTTTGAAGAAAGCACCCAACCAAATGTGTGCATTTCGGTCCATGTCTTCTTTGGTCAGTGATGTGGCTCATGCTGGTGGGACCCTGGTGAGTTTCCATGCTGTTCATGGATGTCAAATACCACCAACAAATGATGCCACTCTGGCATGACCAATTTGCTCCATTCAACACGATACTCGACTGAATGGCAGGACCTTGTGCGCCTCAGAGTCCTGAGGGATGGGGAAGAGCTTGTTTGACGTGAGCTTGATATGAATACAGCCAATGTCGCCAATTGGGTCACCGAAACAAGGTTGTGGCCAAGGCCTCCTCATGTGCGTTGGCAATTAAACAAATCACTTTGTGCATCTTCCAAATGCACTGGCACACATGACACGCTGGCAACAACATGCATCAAGTGTGCAAGTGTAGTGTCTGGACCATCAACCAAAGTGGCATGAACAGTTGAATGCATGCTTTTGTGTTGCTTTCTTTCGGCCTCCCTGCCCCATCAGTGCCGTCCTACGGATGGGGTTGTTTTGTGGCTGAGAGTGGAGTATCTTTTTGAATGCTCCCAGCACCCCATTCACCCTGGTCTGCCAATCAGCCACATGAAGACCCGCACAATACACAATACCATACAGCCCCGCTGCAGTTGGTCTAGTCCAGGGCCTGAGTGTTTTGGACGCTCTGCTGTTGTGCCTCAAACTGGGGATGATGTGGAGCGGTGGAGAGGCATTGCACCAAGGGATAGCGGACGAAATGTACAGGGTGGGGGTTTTGGCTGCAGCCCACCCCTGAGTGACCCCCACCCATGCCTCCTCCTTGACCCCTTGCCAGCGCTGACAGGCTTCACTTTAGGCATCCTAGACAGCGAACTTGGGAGGGCAAAACAGGGGTGGAGTTCTGCCATGGGGTTTGCCCTTTCCCCCAGGGACAGGGCCATTCCAAAACCCAGCACAGCAGCCAAAGCTCAGGGATGAACGGCCAAAAAACAAGTGCGAACCGGTTTCGCGCGCCAGTACGCGTCACGGTCGGGTGGCAGTATGGATCGCGAGAGTGGCAACCTCTCCCCCACGCAGAGATGGTGGTCGGGCACCCCAATCCCCAGTTGAACCTTGCAAAGTGCACCTGGCCAGAGGGAAATATCATCCATCCCCACACATAAACGAAACGAAATTTTATCACGCGCAGTCTCGAAGCATAGTTGGCGACGAAACGAAGATTGCTTCGCAAACTTCCCTCAATGCCCACCCCAGTCAACGCAACCGCCCCCCCCCCAACCACCAGTTGGACCCCTTTCACATTTTTAATGGGGAGTAGCTGTTGGCTTGGGGTTGGGGAAGGGGTTTAATTGGGGTTGCGAAGGGGGGGGAGGGGGTATGTTAGGCGGGTTCAGATCGTACCTAGGCGTGCGCCATGGGCAACGGGGGGGGGGGGGCGACTACAACTGGTCCTGATGCGACACCCCCCCCAGCTATCTGTCAAAACTTGGGGGGAGGGGTCCTGCCGGGGGTCGGGGGGGGGGGGGGTTGTTCCTGCCGGGGGTCGGGGGGGAGGTCTGGCCGGGGGTTAGGGGGGCGTCCCGCCAGGGGTGAAGGGGGGGGGGGGTTAGGGTTAGGGTTAAGGTCACCGAGCTGGTGGAACCAGTCTTGGTTTTATAACCCTTTTTAGTGTCTAGGGTGGACCTACCAGGTTTAGCAGCAGCAAGCAAGCAAGCAAGCAAGCAAGCAGCAAGGAGCAAGCAAGCAAGCAAGCAGCAGCACGCGCGAAATGGGCAAAAATCAGAACTTCGTCGTGGTGCTTCGGATTTGGTTGAAATTTTGGCGCATGATACCTATGGGTGTGAAGTACAATCACACAAAGTTTGAGCAAGAAACTCGACGGTGGCGGCCGGGAACGGGATTCACAAGTGGCGGACCTCAGTTTCAAAAGCTGCAGTTTAGGGCCAAAAACAGCCATTTTTCGGCCAAAAAAGCCCTGGAGCACATTCAAAACGGCCAAACGAAGGGAAACGGTGGGTACACTCCACATGTGGCTTGACTTCCCTGTGTCAACGAGCTCTTTGCAGCCCTCTAACTCCATGATATGTCCCGGAAACGGCCCAAAAAGGCCCCAAGAAGCTCCAAATTTTGTGTAGATTGGCTGCCGACAGCCACAAACCAAGAATAGGCCATATCTTTGGCTACATGGCTCAAAACGCGATTCCCAGGGCACCTACTCCACCCGCAACCCCCCACTTTTTGTGGTTTCCACCCCTCAAAATTGCCCAAACGGACGCCTAGACCCCAATACCTAGGCACACTAGGCTGCGGCAAGCTGCAAGCTCAAGCCCAAACAGGTGGGTGCCCAAATGGGTCAACAGGGTCCATTGGGGGCAAAAAGATGAATTTTCTCAAAAATGATCCTAGACCATGTGCGACGGACGCTAAAGCAAGTGTTTTTGGACCGTTTTGAGCTTGTGGTGGCCCATTTTGGTCTTCCGAAAATCCCAAAATGCCTTGAAAATGGGCTGTTTTGGGACCAAAAATGGGTCAAAAATGGGTCAAAAAAGCATTTTTCCAAACCTCATCCTAGACCATTTGGGGTGCACAAACGGGTGAAATGAGCCCATTTTGAGCCCATTTTGGGGCATTTTGGCCCGCCCCTCAGAAGTCCAAAAAGCCTTGAAAGTGGGCCTCGTGGTGATGGGGTTCACTTGCAAGCCGATTCCACTTTGTCAAGAGCCATCAATGTGTGAATCATTCTTGATGTCCCTCACCATTCATATCTGATGTTCCCTCCCCCACCAGCTCGGTCCCAATATTCAGTCTTGATTAGGGCCACCGAGCTGGTGGAACCAGTCTTGGTTTTATAACCCTTTTTAGTGTCTAGGGTGGATCTACCAGGTTTAGCAGCAGCAAGCAAGCAAGCAAGCAGCAGCACGCGCGAAATGGGCAAAAATCAGAACTCCGTCGTGGTGCTTCGGATTTGGTTGAAATTTTGGTGCATGATACCTGTGGGTGTGAAGTACAATCACACAAAGTTTGAGCAAGAAACTCGACGGTGGCAGCCGGGAACGGGATTCACAAGTGGCGGACCTCAGTTTCAAAAACTGCAGTTTAGGGCCAAAAACACCCATTTTTGGGCCAAAAAAGCCCTGGAGCACATTCAAAACGGCCAAACGAAGGGAAACGGTGGGTACACTTCACATGCGGCTTGACTTCCCCGTGTCAACGAGCTCTTTGCAGCCCTCTAACTCCATGATATGTCCCGGAAACGGCCCAAAAAGGCCCCAAGAAGCTCTAGATTGGCTGCCGACAGCCACAAACCAAGAATAGGCCATATCTTTGGCTACATGGCTCAAAATGAGATTCCGAGGGCACCCACTCCACCCGCAACCCCCCACTTTTTGTGGTTTCCACCCCTCGATCCTTCCAAAACCGGCCGCATGCGTTGATTTTGACTCCGTCCATGTACTTTCCACTGCCCTTTCATTCCGACCGTGCGCCCGTGTAGTGTGTTTGGTTTGCACCTCCTTGTGCTGGGTCTTGTTCAGCACTTGTGATGGATGACGCATGCGCAACCCAGCAGTAAGAGCGATTTGTGTCGTCAACCGGGACATGCGAGTCTGGTGGGTGTCGTCGACTGGTCAATGTGACCTGAAGTGGTAGGGGCACTGGGCGTACGCAACATGATATGTCGTTGCTTGCATCAACACTGCACTCCAAACTCCCGATGCCTCTGGTGATGTTGTTGGTGCTTTTTTGACCACAGAACCTGACTTGGGTGTGTAATTACGGTACAAAGTATGGGATCAGGAAACTGGCTCGTGAAATCTGGCCATTGCCAAGCCCATGGTACGTGTGACTTCTCAGCGGTTTATGAGATACGCGGAACAGAAAGCATGGAAATCCAAGAAAACGCATTGGTTGGAGGTAAAACATGTCGTCAGGCACGGACCCAAACTCCAGTTATAACAAAGCGGATACAACCTGGTCCTTGAGATCAAAGGGCAAGTGGGGTTGTTCCATCATCTGCCCATGCCAGCAACTAAAAGTTCGAACCCCGCTTCGCCAACCCTAACTGGGTTCATTGGTCCGACACATTTTAGCTCCCAGCTGGGGGATGCGCTTGACGGGAGGGGAGGCCGGAGGGTGATTTTCAGAGCGGCTATAAGAGCGGCCACTGGGGTTGGAAAAGCGGTTGTGGGGCAAGCGCTGGCGGTTACACAACGGTTAGAGGACAGTTGGCAGCAGTTAAAGGCACTTGGAACGTAACTGACCGGCGCCCTGAAGGGGCAGAAGGTATTCCCTGCCACCCTTCAAGCGCATGCCCCCCCCCCCCCAAAAAAAATGACTGGTGGTTGTGGCTGTGTTGGTGGCAGCACACATGAAACAGTGGAACATGCATCCATATGTCTCTCGGGGACATTCAGTTCATGCCAACACGGAGCGAATTCACATTTTTTCAGACTTTACTCAACTTTTGGCCAAATGCACCAAAATGTCGTTACCTTGGGGGGGGTATGTGTATGCTTTTCGAAATCTGTGAGAAAAGGCCATTTCAGAAATGTATGGGTTGGGGGGGCTAGGTTTTGCATACAGAGCTGTAAATGGGAGGACACACAGGGCACAGGCAAGGCTCCAAGGATCACTCATTATTCAGAATCCGATTCGTTTTCATTGCCCCTTTCCACAAGGGCCGGGACTCCATTGGGGCACACATCCCCCTGCTTGTGACTGGGAACATACTTCCTCAATTTTTTCCCAATCCTGCAACCTGCGTGCCTTGACTGGCACCCACCCTGTGTTCAGGGGCATGGCCCACAGGCCGTCAATTTCCACATCCACATTTCGCTGTTTGGTGAGCTGCACCTTGCGCCATGGAATGGCCTCACTGTACCCTGATTTCACCCAGACAAAAACTGGATGGGCCTCAAGGTTATCAGGGTCCGGTGTCTTGCCAAAATCCAACCACTTTATTTTCTCATCTCTGACCAAAACAGGCTTCCGCTGATGGTCCAGGTGGCTGCCTGAAGACCTATATGCACCTGCCAGCCACTTGGACACATCCCAAAAATCATTGCGCTTCAAAATGCGGAGTTTTCGTACAAACCGCTGTTTGTTTCGCACAACGTGCTGGATTGTTAGGCCAGCCATGTCAGTGCTGGGCCGGGCGGCATCGCTGAAGCGGTTCTCAGCCTGTGGCAATGCTTGCAGAAATTTCTCGAATTTCACTTTGATGGCTGAGGCCCGCCGTACATTGCCTGCACCCTGTTTCTCGGGGCTCTTCATGGGACTCAGGGGGTTGGCAACGGCTGCAGCTGCTTTGGCTTTGGCCACCAACTCCACAACAATGCGACTAATTTTGAGATAGTGCATGAACTGCGTCTTGCAAATTTGGCGCCGCGACCCACGGTAAGGCACAAAATATTTCGCTTGATGCCCCCTCTTTCTGGTGTACCTCTGGCGACCTGCATGCTTGACGTTCTGCTCCAAATCAACGTCCATGCAGGTTGCCAGAAATTCATGCTGAGAAGCCTTGGTTGGGTGCGTCTTTTTGTCCCAAAACTGTGCTGCAAAAGCAGCGGCCTCAGAAGCGGATAGAATCTGGTGTTCCTCGTGGTCGCATGCAGGTTGCTGCGAACCATCTGTACGAGGCTTTTTTGCGGTGCTAGGGGTCCTCATGCGACTAACCTGCACCCAGGTAGCACCCCCAGAGCGTGCTCTTTTGCGAACCAAAGGTTGTTGCGGTGCATCCGGGGATGCAACAGCACGTGGTGTGAATTTGTATCCGGACATACTGGCTGTCTGTTGACAAAAACAGCCAGCAAGCAACACAGGCACTTTCCAAAAAAGACAAAAATCTCAAACATACTGTCAGGACAACATGCAGACCCAGGGTGTTCCAAATAGCCCTTTTCAAGGGCTTTCCGAATATACCCTACATACCCCCCCCTTTGGGACACTCAGCGGGCACAAACGAGGCAACAATCACGGCGATCCCTGAAAACGCTCCGTGTTGGCATGTTCCTGACCGTCCCCGAGAGATGTATCTTTCTGTTGGAAGATGGATTGCAAATGTGACTAGGACTAAAAGCACTTGCCCTGCACCTGGGCGGCCGCCCAGCATAGTCCAGCAATGGTACCTAAAAAGCCCTGATGCTGAATCCGGGCATGCTTAGCCCCCCCCCCCCTCCTACCTTGCACGGAATATGCACCGTGCTCACTGCGCTTCAGGATTCAGCGACTCCTTGTGCTCCGACACCTCGGACAGGAATTTGGACAGTCCGTAATACCGAAGCTCCTTCTCCAACTCTGCCAACTCTTCCTGCAGACACACAGCGTGAGCCGCTGCAAGAAGCTGGGGTCACATTTATGGAGTTTGGAAATGTGCTCCAGGGGCAAGGGATCCCACATAAATTTCAGGCCTTGTCCCCAAGCCGTTATACTTGATTCAAAGGGCCGGAACGTCTGCCCCTGTGCAGACCATGTCCCTTATCCCCTGCCAAGTCGCTGTGCGGAAGAAAAGGACAGGATGTGCAGATGCCTCAACAAGACTGCGAGAGTTGCTGGGTTTCAATGAGAATACATGAAAGGTGTTGAGGGTGTTGAGGGCAGGCTGCAAAGCTGCAATCCAACATTTGGGTTTCAGGTCAAGCGTGTATTGAATACTTGAATATTTGTGGGGCTTCCGGAGAAAAGAAGATACAACAATAACATACAACAGAACGTCCGCTTCTTGTGGTTTCCATTGCTGAAATTCCAGATAAGAAAACATGCTACATTGCTCAATGGTCCTTCTCAACAAATATCAATGGCCAGGAAAAGCCCTCCCCTCGCCATCAAAACTGTCGGTTCGCGTTGGAGACCCTCATCGGTTCCCTGAGCTCTCGTCCAAAGCCCTCACACACCATTGAAGAGGGCAGCTGCAGGCTTCGCCCTTCCAAATAAGCCTTCACCAGCGGGAAAAACTTGGGATCCCTGTGCAGCGACAGAGCGTACATTTCCAATTTCACATGCAGGTGAAACGATGTTGGAGCAGAGCTGTCCTTAAGGAGAAAAAAGGGGGTTCCTAAGGCGAACAGCAACGAATGTTCACGAGGATGCTCTCTGCTTCATGGTCATGGGACCTTCTCTACTTCACTAATATCACTGCCTCCAAGCGTGGATTATTGACTCCCTTTGTACCATTCTCCATGTGATTCAATTTTTTCTACATTTTTTGATCTGTTTTCGACCATTCCACCTTTTTCCTTGACTCCCCAACTTCATTGCCGCATGATATGAAAACACTTGATAACACATACACCAAATTGTTTGCTTCAGGTTCATGCATCCAATTCGCAGGCAAGACACAGGACCACAAAAACAGTATCGGAGGATGATTGCAAGTCACCAAAACTTGTCCTTAATTCATTAACAATTAGCGGCCCCTAGGTACAGGGGGGAGTAGAGGGGTCAAAATCAAAAACTTCAGTGGGTCCTGGTTTTGTCTCCCAAAATGATGCTTTTACAAGGGGGTAGACATCCGATATCATGCTTTGGGGTATGCTTCACGAATGACACCCAAAAAGGAGGGGAATGTGGCGCCTGCGCCTGCAATTGATCTAACAACCTCTTTTCGGGGTGATTTGACACCCCCCACCACACATACCCACCCCAAAAAATGGCACCTAGGAAAGGGGGGGGGGGTACAGGGGTCCAAATCAAAAAATTCACTGGGGGATAATTTTGTCTCCCAAAATGATGCTTTTAGAAAGGGTTGGGCATCTGATATCATACGTTGGGGTATGCTACGGGAATGGGGTATGCGGCGCCTGTGCCTGCGCTTGCGCTTAATCTAACAACAAATTATTTTGGGAGGTTCTTAAAGACAACCCTGCGTTGAAGCGGGGGCGTCCCGGGCAACCAGTGAATAAGCTGACACTGGCAGGACCTGGCGAGCATTCAATGCTTGAACTGCAGGGATGTGGCGTAGAACCAATAACTCGTGCCCACTTTGGGCCAGGGGGGCTGCCAGACGTGGCGACCACCTAATTTGATACCCAACTCAATGGCGGAACCCCATCGCCTCAAAGTGCTTCACAGTTTCATTGCTCATTTTTTATTTGAA
Source organism: Eutreptiella sp. 'Long Island Sound 2002' (assembly GCA_964036045.1). NCBI lineage: Eukaryota > Euglenozoa > Euglenophyceae > Eutreptiales > Eutreptiaceae > Eutreptiella > Eutreptiella sp. 'Long Island Sound 2002'. The sequence continues at coordinate 43,461,351 of OZ038392.1, forward strand.
TCCAGGAATTGTGAAGAGCTTGTTTGACCCTGTGGACTGAGTGTGGCCAATATCACCGAATTTCCAATGCACGGTTGGGGCCAATCGCTTGGCGGCCTCTTCATGTACCTCGGCAACCAAACAAATTACTTTCTGCACCTTGCAAAAGAGCCGGTGGACATGAAATCCCTGCCGCCTGTCCCTGCATTGGTTCCTCCAGCCCCAAAGACACCAAATTGACTGCCCATGTTGTCCTCCATGGAGCCAAAAAAACTTTATCTACATGCAGCGACTTGCACAAAATTTTCCACCCGACCTTCTTGTCTTTTCTGTAGTTGTAACTGGTTGCATGGTTGAGCCTACTTGGTGTACATTGGATCCAATGCCAAGTGGGTGGATTCACACGTTTTCCTTACTTTTCACACTGCATGGTGTTCATGAGGGCATAAGCCACGCAGTCACACGAATGCCACTCGTCTGGGTTGTTTGCAGGAGGGGATTTTAAGCGTGATTCCATACATCCGGAGGCAGGGCGGTCCTTAACGGGAAAAAAAAAGTGTTCCGGAACCAGTTTTCCCAAAAAAGCCCGCGGGCACTCCATGTGCTCAACCATGATTGGTGGCGGTTGGCGGTTGGCAGTGGTTGGCGGCGGTTGGTGGTTGGTGATTGGTGGTTGGTGGCGGTTGGCAGTGGTTGGCAGTTGGCGGTTGGTCGCCGCTGGCGGTTGGCGGCAGTTGGCAACTGGCGGTTGGTGGCGGTTGGTAGTGGTTGGCGGCGGTTGGTGGTTGGTGATTGGTGGTTGGTGGCGGTTGGCAGTGGTTGGCAGTTGGCGGTTGGTCGCCGCTGGCGGTTGGCGGCGGTTGGTGGTTGGCGGTTGGCGGTTGGTGGTTGGCGGTTGGTGGCGGTTGGCGGTTGATGGGAGTTGGCGGTTGGCGGTCCCTTGGGGCGGTCCTTAAGGGCGGTCCTTAGCCAAAAAAAAAAAATTGGTTCCTTAAGGACCGCCCTGTCCGGAGCAAGCACTTATCGAGGTATGTGGAATCGGTGGTGCTGTGGGCACCTCAGCATACGACAGGGTTTGCCACCCTAGCGTTTGAGGCCAGGGTGGCACCAAGCCCAGGTAAGCGACCATCTATTTCCACAAACAAGGGCCAAAGACGGGAGATACAAACCCCCTACAATCTAAAGCGAACCCAACCTACAAAAAAGGGACCCAAACACAGCGAATGACCGCCTCCCACAATTGCACAGAAAACGGTGCAAAACAAAATGCGAAATGCGTGACATTTCTTTAATGCGTGATCAGGAGGTGGGCCATGTCGGGATGCGACCCATCCAGCACTGATTGACACAGGGGAGTGCATGCTCAGCATCCATATGGGTGTGTTGCCGAGTGGTAGCCCACCAATGATTGGAAGAGGGGGGATCCAGACACAATGATTCTGATCCCACACTGAGCCGTATTACGCGCCAAAACTGTATGGAAGGTCCATGGCCCACTGACAGTGTACATGCAGCATACGACGTCCGCCATCCTCTGCTCACCAGCTACCCTCCTGTACTAGTGGCAGCTACGAGCACCTATCCCGGAGAGCAGGAGTTACATTTGGGTTCTCTGCCACCCGAGGGGGAAGGAAGCGGGAGATACCTCCTCCTCATACACTGTGCTGTGGCTTGTTGGGGGCTTTACACCAAATGGCCGCAACAAACCCACAGAAAAAGAATGGGTGGCAAAAAACGTAGATACCCACAGAAGATGTTTGAGTCTGTGCAGATTTGGGAACTTCCATGGGCAGGTCCGCACTCACCACAAACCTGTCAATAATAGCTGCACCGTTTCTCGTTGGCACTGGGATCTTCAATGCGCCACCGAAAACTTTCGCAAAGTGAGACTCTGCACGAGCAAGAGGGACGCAAAAAAAGAGGATGCAGGAGGAGGAGGTCTGAATCGTCAAGGAAAAACCTGCACCACAACAAAATGGGTCGAAAAGTATTAAACAGGAAAACCGTGATGATGTGATAGCTTTGCTCTGCTGGAAACATTGGCTACGCACTCCCTGGCACAGACACATTGCACGCGCCTGTACCACCATCTGTTGTGCTGCGGGATGTGTTCCGTTGCGTTGCGTTGCGTCGTGTTGTGCCAGACTGGGTTGTGTCTGTATTGTTGCAGGTTGTGTCGTGTCGTGTGTTGTGTTGTGTTGTGTTGTGTTGTGTTGTGTTGTGTTGTGTTGTGTTGTGTTGTGTTGTGTTGTGTTGTGTTGTGTTGTGTTGTGTTGTGTTGTGTTGTGTTGTGTTGTGTTGTGTTGTGTTGTGTTGTGCTGTGCTGTGTTGTGTTGTGCTGTGTTGTGTTGCGCTGTGGTTGGAATTAATCGGCCCATATTTTCCTTAAATTGTCAGGGGCACATGTTGCTGTATCGCTCGTCTCTCTTTGTCATGTTGGTTTCCCTTATGGACCTCGGACGGAGCACACCTACAAAGCACAACTCGCAAGAAGCGCCCATGGGGCGCATCATTTCAATCTCAAATAAAAGAAACCCGTTCGACACAGCCGCACACACAGAGCGCCACACAATTACATGATCCGCAACAAAATGGGGGGCCATCTACATTGTGCATAGCGATGGCACCATGCTTGTCGCGAATTGGTGATGGAGCACCATTGTTTTCATGCCCAGGCTACTTCCCATGGGCTTGTTTCCCCGGGCTTCTGGGCGCACTTCAAGAATCCCTTCCCAACCCGCCTATCCCACGACCCCATATGTCATATGACACCACACGTTCAAACTGTGCAACAACCATAGCCGAATGGCCGAAGGTACCTGGCTCCTTGCACAGATGCTTGCGCTTGATCTGGAAGAGTTCGCCACGGACATCCAATAGGACATCTTGTGTCTGTTTGAAAATGAGACATGCTTGTGTATCAAGACTGCGAGCACAAATGTGACTCGGTATGCCGCATCTGGTGCTTTGCTGTGGGGTTGCATGTGTCCCGTAGCTATGCTGCCATGGCGGGGAACATTGTCAACTTTACACCCAAAGCGCCATTTTTGGACAAATCCACCATTCCCAATGAATCAGGTGCCTTCAAAAAAACCCCATTTCCATCCAGAAAGGGGTGGTGTGTGTGTGGGAACGTCAGGGAACATTTTCCCCGGTCACCAAGGAATATCATCCACCAAAATTTCAGCACAATCCATTCCACCACAACCAAATTCTGAATTTTTCCCATTTCAGGTGTGCTTGGTGCTTGTTGCTTGTTACAACTTGCTACTTGCTGCTGTTGCTTGCCAGAAATGGTAGGTCCACCGGAGACCTTAAAAGAGGGTTACAAAACCTTACACTCACTCGATGAAGAAAACCTTGCCAGCTTGCTCAGGGCCCATCTCAAAGGATCAAGGTGGTTTTGACATTCGTGCAAGCGAAAATGGGTCAAAGAGCCGAAAATAGCCACAACCCGCTTGCTTTAGGCTAGACGGTCAAGGATCACTTTTGGCAAAATGTGCTTTCGACCCTTTGTTGACCCTTGTTCAGTCCCAGCGGTCCGTTTCAATGCATTTCTGGGGAATTTGCATGGACTACTAACATGCATAAACCAGCTAAAACCAGCTAAAAAGCAACTTGTTTCAATTCCCCAGGTGGTCTACCGAAAACTTTGGAAAAATCACGTTTCACTAATTTCTGACCCACATAATCACCTGGTAACCCCACCCTGGCATTTGCAACGCGCGCCACTTCATGGTGCCAAGGGGCATCGAAAGGGGCATTGAAAGGTGTTGTGAGTTTGCAAGGTGCCAGTGTTCCCATTCATCAATTATTCATCACCAAAAGGGCCCAGAGCTCCACTTAAAGGGGGGATGTTGGTTGCGTGGGTCCAGGGGGGGGTGGGTGGGTCCAGGGGGGGCTGGGTGGTCTCCCACCCTTCCCCCAGAAATTCATTTACTCCAGCACCACCAGTTACCATGTTGTGTTGCACAATGGGGGTTCCAAGCCTTTTTTGCGAAATCTGGAAAGGCAAAAAGGCCGCAGCTTTAGTCATAGCATGCAATGGCATCTCCCCAAAGGGATGTGAACAGTGCCATGTATGCTTTCAAGGCCGGGGTTGCGGAAGTAGTCCCATGTGCAAACACAACATAGCAACAGGCAACCACCTAATTGGTGTGGTCTTTCCCCTAGCCGCATGCTTCATCCGCAGGCCTTCTTTAAGGGTGATGCTGATGAAGAAGTCGAACTCGAATCGGAATCCGACCAGTCTGCCAATACCCCTATGCCGTGCTGTGCAGTGCAGTGGGTGAGGGCGAAAGGTTCAGCCTATCTCTACCCCAGCATGCAAAAGGAAGGAGGGAAAAACTGTGTGTGCTTTTGGTTTAAGGGGTAATTTATACCAAAATGGTTGGAGACTCCTGCTGCCCCCAGAGGTAGGGAGGGTGAAACATCCCCTGGGGCACCCTGAAATCAGGGAAAGAGAGTACTGTGCAGCGAGGTGCTGCTACCTGCGGGGGCACATGAAGGGGTCACGACCACCTCGCCACATAGTGCCCTACCCAGTCAACAAGACTGACTGAACGTGCACGGCAAAAAGCTAGAGATGGGAGGCAAGTGTCAAGGCAAGGCACAAAGAGAGAGGACAGGGGTCATAAGGGGTTCACAGGGACAGGGCAAAGCAGACAAGCACAAGACAGGGTGTGACAAGGGTGTGGCATGCATGTGACAGGGGGGTAGGGGAAGGGGGGAAATGACATGTCACAGGTAGGCAACCCCCCCCATCACCCCCAAAATGACGCGATCCTGTTTGCCATCCCTGCAGGGTACAAGGAGCCACAGAACTTATGGAATGGAAAATGCGAAGGTGAAGAGAAAAATTTGGCCCAATCACCAGCTCGGTGACGAGAGCCTTAGAATTTGGTGACAACAAGGGACTAACACAAAACAAGCGACCACCTGCTGGCTTGCCTGCACGGTTGCCTTCGGCTTCGGAGATGGACCTGCATCACACTCCTCTGAAACACATGGCAACGGCACATAGCATGGATTTTCAAAAACTTGCCACTGGATGACTAAAACGCTGAGCGGAATCACAAGCACACTCATGAAGGAAAATGAACCTCGGCTTACCATATAATCTTGCGAGCCCATGCCACACAGAAATATGAAGATTCAAAACCATGTCCAAGATACCTGGGGCATGGGGCACTTAAGGGCCTGTTCGTTTGTGACTGGTGGCAATCAGCAGGTATTCAGAGGTGATCAGAACTTGGTTGTGTACTACAATATTGTGCCTCTGTCAATAAATCAAAAATTAGCCCACGTCTTTCATCATGATCATCTAAAACGCCAAGAAGGCCAAATCTACGTGTGTGCCGTATGCCAGGTGTCGTTCACACTGACCAACATGACCTCATTCTGATGCCATGGGCCACCATTTCCGACATTGTGCTGTGTTGGACCACCATTTCATTCTGGTGCCATGTTTTGCACTTTGCAAATCCTTCGTTTCAGCCCATGTGGTCATGCTTTGCTTCGTCACTACTTTGGTTCAGGAGCCCACAAGCATGAGCTGCACTACCCACCACCCACTACTTACTCGCCAACAAGTGGAATGCACTTCTTGTCATGATTTCTTTTTCCTGGAAGAAACTGCACAACAACTCCGCAAACACCATTCATTCATTCGTTCTTTGGCCGTTGAACTCAGCTCCCGCCTTGGCGTCCACCATGGGGGTGTTCCTAGCCGCGGCTGGGTGGGTTGACCCCCCCCCCCCCTCCCCCCCCCCCCTCCCCCCACGGTGGCTGGCCACGGCTGGCCAGAAATGGCTGGGGGGAAATTTGGCCAAAATCAAGGAAAATGAAGAAAAAACGGGCACACTTGGGGTCCCTACGGGTGCAAGCCATCCCCTTTTGACTTGTGGCTATGTATGCTAGTGCATTTGGGGCCACTAGGTTGTGCCACTAGGCCTCTTTTCAACACAAAGTTTTTTTTTCCACACAAAATTTTTTTCAACACAAAATGTTTGAACACCAAATTTTTGAACACAAAAATTGTTGTGTTGAACAAAAAGTTTTACGTTGAAAATTTTTTTTGTGTTCATGTGATCTTGAGAGCAGGCAAAATGCAAGGCCCAACACAATATGGTGGCTAGGTGGCTAGGTGGTTGGGTGGCTGGGTGGCTGGGCGGCTAGCTAGGTGGCTGCGTGGCTGGGCGGCTGGGTGGCCGGATGGCTAGAGTGATGTGATGTGATGTGATCTTGAGAGCAAAGGCAAAGAGGCAAAATGCAAAAATGCAAGGCCCAACCCAATATGGTGGCTAAATGGCTAGGTGGCTGGCTAGGTGGCTGGGTGGCTGGGTGGCCGGGTGGCTGGGTGGCCGGGTGGCTGGGTGGCCGGGTGGCTGAGTGGCCGGCTGGCCGGGTGGCTGGGCGGCTAGAGCCCCCCCCCCCCCCCCCCACCCCCTCCCCCCCACTGACCGGAACACGCCCCATGTGTCATCCATCGCCTTTCCGTTGTGGAATCCTATGCCCCATCAAATTATCTCGCCTTTTGCACCCCAGGTCTGATTTTTTTTTTGGCACTAGTTCCTTGCAAGAGTGGGTTCTGCCTTAAGACTCAAGCCCATCCGTATGGAGCCGGCATCTCCGCTGCATCAAGGGAGCATGCAAAGTCGTTGCCTGGTCCACACAAAAGGGTTTCAATCCAGTACATGCACCCCCGCAGACAAAGAAGAAGGTGACAACAGATGCACACCGCCACGAGGGCTGTCTTGGATGGCTTCTGACGAGGGCGGGGAAGAGATAGCACCCTTCTTGGTCGAAGCCTGAAGAGACAGAAAAACTTGAGGGGGGGTTGCGTCTGTTAGCCCCACTCCGCTTTCGGGGCTTAGCCCTCCTTGGGTCAATGGTGGGCTTCCCCTCAACCCCGCCAAGGTCGTTTTTAGAGTAAAGCTTGGGATTGGCCAACCCCCACTCACCCACCCAGCTCCACACACGCGTGGCAAACAAAATTCAAAACGCGAGACCTGTAACTCAACTCGTGCACGCGCATAGAAAAGGATAAAACCCAAACGCGCGCGTGATCGCGCCGCACATGGATTCCCAAAACTTGCAAGGTGTTGTTGGGGGACGAATGACCTGGAACATGCACTGCAACTCCACCAACTGTCGCATGAGGCTATTGAGGCCTTCCCCACCGCCGTCGGTCGATCCGGACGTTGGCTCCGTGGCATTCGAGGGCTTTGCACCGGACGCCACGCCTTCTTGCATGTTCGTAGGGTGCTTCGGCAATTGATTCAAATTGGATGGCGCAGTTGCGGGTTCCACTTGTGGCCGCGCAGTTGCGGGTGCACCATCCGCCGGCAACGACACGGTGTTGGTTGCACGCGGGGATGGAGCACCTTCTGGAACACGAGGTGCCTCCACAAGCGCGGCCGTGGGGGCGGATTCGGGAGCACGATGTGCCGGCGAACTCCCGAATACAACCAGTTGTGCAATCTTCTGTTCCAGAAGTTGGACGTAGAGTTGGGCGTCCTAGAGGGCGATGGGATGAAACATGCGTAGTTCACGGGCCATGGAGGACGTAACGCCACGGAGACAAGTGTTGCGGTTGCTACCAGTCGGAAACCAGCGGGGGGCTCACATAACCACGCGCACCAACGAGGTTTTGGAAACTTTCGTTCGCTTTCTCTTTTAAACCAAACCCCACATCAGCGGCGTGCAAATTTCAAGCAAACGTGCCGCCAATTTGCAGGGAGCGACCCGTCAAAAAGTCACCCACAAAAGTTGCTTGTTCGTAGCCTGCGTCGAACTTCAAAAACAAGGGCAACATAGCACCTGCGGCCATAGTGCTCGCTGCGTCGCCGTGGGTGCACCTGTGTACAAGTGTAGTGGAGTCTGCCCAAGCCACTGGACAGCCCACTACCCTGACGATCCTCATGCCCCCTCCCACCTGATGTCAAAGTAACACATGTGGGGTGAAATGAAGACGTATGCAAACGAGGTCGTATGGAAGAGGCAAGCACTGGCAAGCATGCCTGTTTGCATCCAACCACATTGAGAACACGGCACTGAACTTTCGGTTGACGGTAACGTCTTGGCAGTGCATTCCTCAATTTTTTCGTCCACTTCACTGTCCTCATACATGGTTGGCTTTTGTTTCTCCTTGTTCTTGCCCATTTTTCTAGTGCGGGTGCATGTGATGGCCTTCCTCTTTCAGAAATATCACGATTCTACGGTTCTCGGAGGTCCCTCGCATGCCAACATCCTACATGTTTGGACAATGGCGGCAATATACTTGATGTCTCACCACGAGGAACCTAGTAACTCGACAGGCATTCGGCCCTGAACACTTTCAGGCTGGGATATAGGATGGAAGCGGCGGGGAACGCGAAGTCGACGTGCACTTCACCTTTCGTTTCTGAAAAGTTGCACCCTAATCAAGTCGTTCGTAGACCTTGTGTGTAGATTCTCAGCAAAACCAACTGGCTACCATTAATTGAGAGGAGTGGATACCTTGCGTTTCACAACAGAGGGGGGGGGTTGTGCGTTGCGAAAATTTCTATGATCAGGGTGCCGCACGATTGTAACGGTCACACTCTTGGAAATAAATCCTTCACAGTTTCATCTGTCTGTTGCTGTCTGGTTGCCGTGCAAAAACGCACAACCATGTTGGGCTCCAACGTCTTCTCGCTCCGAAAAAAAAAGTCAACAGAAGATGTTTAAGCTGCATCAGGGCAGATTTTGGTCTACGGGCATTACGGTCTCTTGCTTTTGATCCTGAGAACAGGAAAACAGTGGAAATCTGCTTCACATTTACACTGTTTGAACGACCATATTGCCAAGCTGAAAATCTGACTATTCTAAGGTTCGTTTCTAAAGTTTTTCTAAAGGATGAGTTTGTGGTGCCAATGCCGGATACGGTAACACAAATAAATCATCCGGTGAATAAGCAAGAGTTTATTTCAACAAAAGTGATCCACAGTATCCAGGCACCCAATATCTATCTGTATCTAGCGAAACTGCTGTAGAATCGGGAGCAATTTCCAGGATCGCCAGGAATAAAATCTTGAAAATCGACAGTAGCACTGAACATACACAGTGACACATCCCTGTGGGAGCCACTGTGTACGCAACGGAAGGACCATAGGTGAATATTAATACTTATATTTTAAATTTCATAAATCCTTACATGCTTACAGTGTGTGCACATGGATACTGCAATCTGCAGTAAATACGGGATTGGCTAAGTAGAAATACAGGCCTGTAACAGGGTAATCGCGCGTTAGAAATACGGGGTAATCTAGCGCGCGGGGTTCCGGTGACGGTATGCAGACTGCGGCCCTAGCAGACTGCGAAAGACTGCGCACGAACAAGCGGAGGGGGGCTCCACGAGATGGGGAAGGGCAGTGTGCGGGCTGCGATCGCCTCTGAAGGGTATCTGTCGGACGATGAATTCAGATTGCACGATATGCACGTGCATGATCAGGTATTTATAACAAAGAACCATGAGCATGTTGAGGAAATTTCAATAAAGCAATGAAACATGATATGTTGTGGAGGGTGTGAAAAAGTAAGGTTAAATGAATCCTTCGTCTTTCGTGCTTGGTCCGGCTTTTCTTTTGCTGGTGCGAAGCACCATCAAAAGAAAAGCCTTATTACGTTTTTAGCCATTTTCAGGTCACCTTTCTATGTCGGAAATGGAGCCGGGCGGTGACAAACAAACGCAAAAACACTCCTTTGCCTTATGTTTAAGCTAGCAGCGCAAGGATAGGGAGGGTGCATTGGGCAAGATTAGCGACACAAGGTGCAAATAGCATACAATTGACATATTCATATCTCGGGCCTATTGTATCAGATTTTGACGAAATTAAGGGCAATTTTGGTCAATTTGGGGGTGTTCTTTTTAGGGGGGGCACGGGACACGTCACAAAGTAGCAAACCCCCCCCCCCCACCCCAATGAGGGTTCATATGAACCCATTGTGGTACCAAAAGAAGGTTTTTGGTCCCTCTTTGCTTCGCGCACCTCCGTATGTGGGTGTAGCCCCCCCCCCCCCCCTTGGGGTGCCAGGCTGCCCTGTTGCAGGGTAGGGTTATATCCCCTTGCACATGAATGGTTCTTGCACCATGATGACATGTGTTACACTACTTTCGTATGATTTAGGAAGGCTGAAAGCAAAGGCAAGGCACAAAATGCAAAGCAAGGAATGCACAAAACCGCGGTGGACCCACATTGGCAACATCTGCACTACAATGTTCAGGAACACAGAGTAGCAGAACTGAGTTGGTTTCAGCAAAATTGCTGCGACATGTACCTTGGGTTCGGTTTGGGTTGACGGGCATTGCTTGCCCTCACCCGTCCCCCACCTCTCTCCGCTTGCCTTTGTGGGTCCGTGGCCACTCTCGCTTCCTCTTTTTGCAGAGCACGCTTCGCAGCTGCCAGTTTTTTGGCTGCTTGCTGCACTGCATCCTGCCTAGCTGCCAACATCTTATCGCGATATTGTTGACCGCGCATCTCCTTTTGGCTCCCATACCTTGCCTCCACCACCCGGGCCGTCTTGCTAATCCATGACACTTCATCCTCTTCAAGAGGGCGATCAAACTTATGGTTGTGTCGATGAATTGCAGTGAAGGCGGCCCGTTGAGGATTTATCCTTGTACCTCCGAGGTGCAGAGTGTCACCCAAGGTACCCAAGAACGAATCGCAAAAAATTGTGTCGCACGGAGTGACTTCCCAATTTTTTTTTTGTTCGGGAGTCATCTCCGGTACACATGTGCTCCCACCGGAGCGGTAGGAAAAAGTGTAGTGGAGCCAGCGCCTATGCATTCGCTTGAACACGATGCGGAGGCGACATTTCAACTCCACAAGAACGGGTGAAGAACGTGCAAGATCCATGGCTCGACCCTCACATTGCAAAGCTAGCTCGGGATTTTCGCCATACCGATACAAAGTGTTGGTGATCTTGTGCACATAAATTTGAGATTAGGACCGGCTCGCCTTCATTCAAGCATCGCCGATACAAATTTGCGGTACGGCCCTCCAAACAACGGCCCAAAGGTCCCTCCATACATCCTATGACCTCCCATTGACGGATGTGAAGCAAACGGGCCAAAACAAGAACTTTTCAAAACGTAAAGTTGTTGTTGGATCCAACGTGGAGCTACTCCTAGCAAAGGGAAACTCACGTAAGAGGGGAGGAATATGACCAAACAAAGGCACGGCAACACACAAGACACGCCCTGGGCACGTAGATTGTAAGCATTGGGCACGATTGGCAATGATGCTGAAGCAAAATGGTGGCAAGTGGTCATTCCGGAATCACAAACCTCACTAGAATCGCACGATTGTTTGAAACCTTAGGCTGCCAAGTGGTGCCTAGGCCCAGGCGCGTGCGCTTCGCAACTGGTGCTACAGCCTTCTCCGCCATCAACTTGGCCTCCCTGTCATTTGCAGCCTTGGATGCTTGTTGGGCCTCACCCATTGCCCGACATTCCCCTAGGTAGCACCATTTGGGAGTCTTGCCATGCTTGGGTGAGCCTGGAGCCTTCAGACTAAGGCCGTCAGGGGGCGGGCGCCAGAGAGAAGACTTTGGGCGCGCGCCGCACACCCAACAATAGGCCTGTGTCTTGGGCATCACAGAGCACAGGCCTGTGGCAAAAAAATGAAAGATCCCATGAAAAGATAATAATATTAGATGTTGATTCCACTATTTAAATTCCTGCCAGGCGATAGTGCAATATGATTTTGGGAAAAAACCCGAAAATCGCCGCTGCAGGAATCAGCGCTCAGTTGGGCCGTGGAGGGCATGTACTAACGACCTCCCCGATGCCAAAATCAGCCTTTCATCCGTAAAATTTTCAGAGAAAATCCAGCCGGAAGGTTTTACTCCCTCCCGCGCAGCGCCGCAAACAGGTGCCGCAAACGCGGGAGGCGCCTGGGCCCCCCCTATTCTTTTCATTTTTGAGCTTAAAAAGGCGGCTGAGTGCGCTGAAAACCGTCAAATCGAAAAGCGGTGCTAAAACAAAATGACGGCGGTTTCTCAAATGAACAGCAAGACGAGGCTTTTAGAATCATTTATAAATGTTGTCTTAGATCAAGATTTCGTGCATTGTAGCCCGATTTCACCTTGGACAGTCCTCCGACTGACCTCCGACCCCTGATGCTGTACACCTTGCGTGCCGCTGCCCTGGTGATGAAGTTCTGATGGAAGGAGGTCTCATCCATGTTCACGATGTACCGGCCGTCGTAGTCCACCTCTGCAAGGGCCTTGGAGGCTTCAGCAAAGAAGTCTCGCCACTGATCTTCGTCCAAGCGACTGTCAGCACGCTGACTCTCCACCAGGCTTGGGGTACGGCCGACCACGTCCGTGTTGCGTGCTTTGAATAGGCGCCACCACTTGTTGCCTGACCCCAGCTTGAACCCGTGCTCCTCTGCATGTCTCCGTGCCTCCTCCACAATGTCATGCTTGTATGGGGTCAAGGAACTCAGCAGCTGCTGCTCCAACCACTTCCTCATATGAAGGACTTGCACTCTGGGTGGCGGCCCAGGCGGTCCCATCACCACACGCTCACTGTTCATGAAGCGGAGCAGGTTCTTCTTGATGGTCTTCTTGTCCACGGTGAACAGCCTCATGGCTTGCCTCAATGATCCCCGCCCAGCGGCAACCCAAGCGACGGCCTCTTCGAGGTGTGTGGTGTGCTGCGGCAGAGGATAGGATGCGTATGGCTCGTGTTCCGTTCTGTTGCCGCTGTTTGCATTCCGTTTACCTCTCATACCAGCCTTAGAACCCCCCTTTGGCAGCGTTTCACAGGCGTTCCTGATTTTCCGGCGAGCTGCAGCTCTACCGATACGGGATCCCAACCGCATTTTCTAAAATGAAAAAAAACAAAGGGAAATCAATCTCGGAATCGTATATTTCGCGCAGTATTCATTTTGCTTTTACGTGGTGACATTAGGGCTTACGTAACTTTGCGGCGCTAATTTACGCGATTTCGCGCGGTATTATCTGGCGATTTACGGGATCGCCAGATGGATCTCGATTATTTTTATAATGTTCAACAAAATGTTTCTTTGATTATAAATCGTCATTTCCTGATAACTTCATTTGCCTGGCGATCCTGCGCCGCGACAGTGGGTGGCTAACTGGTCCCTTTACCTTAGGTTGCAATGATGGCCTGGGCGACGTGCAGACGGTGCGAGAGGTCCACGATGACACCGGCGGCCAGGTCCAGAGCGCCCACGGCACTCAAGGCGAGCATTCTGCAGGGCTCATGCAGCGAAAAAAGTCGAAAATCTCGTGCTTACTAGTCTAAATTATAGGTAGGGTTAGAGATAGGGCTGGAAATCGATGTAAACCAGGATGTGAACGTCAGATTTTTGTTACGGCGAATCTCGTACTGCATTACGGCAGGTTGGCAAGGGTCTATCTAGGGCCAGATGCTGAAACCTCAGTGCAACGAGAATGGCATCGAAATGGAAATCGGCGGCTGATCCAGTAATGAGGTACGACATCGCATGATAATTTGTTCAAATACACCAAAAAAACCCGATTTCCTGCTTGTTTGGCCCATCTGAGGTGTACTGCAGGCCTCAAAATGCAAGTCGCGGAATCAGCTACCGGGACTTTATGGACCGCTGTGTACCTTTCTGTCAGTTGCGGTGGTTTTCTCAGTTACGCGTGTCGCCTGTTCGTGCGCAGTCTTTCGCAGTCTGCTAGGGCCGCAGTCTGCATACCGTCACCGGCGGGGTTCGGTTGCGCGTGCGCAATGTGGGCAGATCCTGTATGTCTAAGCGTACCTGGTACTACGCGTACTACGCGGCGTAGGCCTAAGCGCCATTTCCGTCGTGGTAGTCATAGCCATTCCCTATAAAACTCTGGCCCGGGAACCGGGTCCAAATCGAAATAAACAGTGCCGCTTCTCTACTGTTGATCGCAGTACCCTACCGTGGCTGAAAGGGTCGTTTAATGGTCACCCTACTGGACTGGTACCGCCTGCCAATCCCGTCCTCGCTTTCGGCTCACTTATCAAGAACGGCTATTTGATGTAAGGGATTACCAATGCATTTCATTGTAGTGATTTGACAAAGGTTTTCTCTCTAGGATGGATCGCGTTTCCTCTTGTGTAGATGAAATGAGCACAGCAGCCTTGCCCGAACAAACTAATGATCTTGGAGGGGAAATTGCTGTGGCAAGTGGTCACGCCGAAATTGCAAATGTCGATAGAATGGTCAACAAGGAAGAATCTCGTCACAATGGTTGCACCTCTTCACAACACATCCAGGTACAAAATAATGATGTGCGTACTGCACTCCCACTGTTCTCTCTTAGATAGTGCGCCTTCTTTGTGGAACAGGGAAGCTTCTTGAGCATTGGGTGTTAGGCATGGAGGAATGGGTATGTTGGCCCAAAACTCTTGCGTGTCGACCGTTCCACAAGGGGGGGGGGGGTGTTTTCCCATGGACCGTTCGGTATCGTGCTAGAAGAAGGCTTTTGACAATTTTTTTGTACTTTTTTTGGATCGTTTGTTTCCGTTCACCATGTCACACAACATGGAGTTTGAAGTGAGGGGGGGGGGCATTTTTTGGGGGCCGGTGGGGGGTTTTTCAACACCCCGATCCAACCGGATCCATTTTTCTTGGCGCCCACAAGTGTTGTGGTCTTGTGGTTGTCTTCCGTGCCTCCCATCCGCTCTTTCGCGTTTTCGGGGGTTTTGGTGGTTTTTTTGGTCCGGGCACCAAGACAAGGGGGGCGGAGGATGTTCTTCGGGCCTCCGACCCACGATCTACGCCGATCCTTCAGGAAAGGGGGTCAAGAACCTCCAATCCGCATGCATCGGATTGCCTAGTCCCAAGGGGATACATAGCCAATTCATACTCTATTATCAGAATGGGGTTGGCCGTGATGACCGGGGATGCATGGCCATTGCGCTATGCAACCCCTCCCCGATACAACGGAGGCCCTTAGCGAGGCAAAGGTATCGTTCCCAAGGGGCATCTCACTAAAGATTTGGGCGAGCCTTATAAACACGCGAGACGGCCTCATCTAAAACCATGTGGCTAAGGCCAAAAAGTAGCCCATTCAAGTGCTAAAGCCAATCCGTACAACCTGTTGTCCTCTAGTCAAGCTGCATTTTGCAACACTTTGTGTGTTCCTTGTCAACTGTTCAATGGGGTTGGGGGGGGCTCTATTCCCATGAACCGTTCAATTCCGTGCTCACACCTCGTACCATTTTGGAACAACTTTCCTCTGACACAGCAAAACTTTTCCAAGAAGTTTCATGGCTCCTTGCCTTCCTTGGCATGCATACAGCACCACATCACATTAAGGTGCGCTTTGAACAATTTTTTCCCACAGAAGTTGCATTGGTTGTTGGTTTTCCCTTTGCTTGCACGGCGGGTGCACCATGGAACAACTTTTTGGTAAGAAGTCTACATGGTCCATTTGTTCGCTGCATGTTTGGTTGCATGGCACACAAGTTCGCTTTTCGTGCACTAATTTTTTGGATCTTTGGTTTTCCTTCACCATGTCACACAACATCACCAGGTGCTCTTTGGAGAACACAACACACATTCATGGGCTCGTTGTGTTGGTGGGGGGGGCAGTCTGAACCCCCTATCTCTGGTCTTCTAAGATGCCCCTCAGATTGGGTCCTCAGGGACGAGTTCCAAGAACAGTTGGGGGAGGTGGGGTATTTTGGCCAAAACCCTTCCGTGCTAGCTGTTCCATGGGGGGGCCGGGGGTGGGGGGTGGGGGTCAGGATCCAAGATTTCACGCGGAACGGAACAGGACGGCGTACCTATGATGCATCATGTACTCGGCAGCGCATGCACCACAAGTCTTGGATTTGGTGTGGTTTTTGGGCCCCTCATCCCCAAATCCAGTGAGTGGTGCCAATAACCCATTGTTTGATCAATGACGGACCTTTTGGGTGTATGGGTCCCGTGGAATTTTGAACATGACAACCGTGCTGCTACCCTCTTTTCAGCCCAGCTATTTTTGCTTTCACGCAACTGCCCTCCCTTGTACCATGTTGGAGCATAGCTCCCAGCAATGTTTGACCAAATGATGGCCGAGGAACAGCCCTGCAGTTTACACATGGCCCATTGCAAATAAGGCGGCCGATCCTTGGTGAACCTCACAGTGGAGCGGTTTTGTTGTGCTTTTGCCTTGCCCCTCAACAGCATGTCTCAAAAAGGGACAGCGAATCAACGCTTCTAGAAGCTTATAGCTTTGCTTTCCTTGTAAATGGATGCTTGGAAGTGTGTTCCTTTACCATGCCCTCATCCTCAAACCCTCATCCCAGACTCGCCACTGGAAAAAACCCCTCCTCCCGATGCCCTAAGCTGGCAACCCTTTCGGTTCTTGCAATAGGCACCAAGGGCAGTACGATTGTTCAAGCAACAACAGAAGCAACAAGCTGAGCGTCGTGCTCAATTGTACCGGAATGCGGAACTTTCGACATCAAGGCACGGGTTGGAGACTTCGCAACTCCTGTCCGAAATGCACACCCGAACGTACCAACAACAACGCCACATCAAGCAATGGCAATACCGTTATTTTACTGCACAACAATTGCACGGCTTACACGTGCAGAACTTGGAAGTCTTGCAGGTCTAATTGTGCTCGCAAGGGCCATTTCTCAGGGAAAGCAATGCATTGCGGACCTAGCACAACGCACGATAGGAGGCAAGCAAATGGTTGCCTCCGTTTGAAGCAGTCGTTGTGTCTTGTGGTGAGGCCAACGAATATCATTTCACACTCACCACCACAAAACCCCTCAAGCTGCACGGCCTCTTCCGCATTTCGTTGCTTTACAAATGTGTTCCTGTGGAAACAGGAAATTACCATATTGGCCGTGCTTGATTCGGGTTATCCGCGTATTGAATTTGTTGCTTTGTGTTGTGCACGCATTCTTCGTACTTTGCTCTCCCGGAAACCTGGGGTATTCGGTCCCCAATAGTGCCCACCGTGGCTCAGACTTGTGGTCGGGTGGTCTGTGGATCTAGGTGTCAGCAGTTCGGGGGGGGTTGATCCGCAATCCATGGCCTAAAGTTGCCTCAAATGCATTGTGCCATCGTTCGTTTGTCTCGCATATGTCGCCAATCATTACCAATTTCTTGCGGCACTGGCCGAACGAAGTGTACCGCTCCTCTGCGTGCTGCTTAGGCCCATCAAAAGCATCTTCAAATGCATCACTGGCCCTTAGAAGCCTCAACGTTGGCTGCAGGTGTGTACTGATTTGCGCAGGCAATGGTCCGAGTTGTGGTAGTCGTGGTCGTTGTCATGGGGATAACAACAACAACTGCTGGGATCATGGTTAGCAACCACAGCGGTTGGTGTTTTTGTTGGTGTTGGTAATTTGTTTATGATTTGTAGTTTTTGGACTCTTGCATTTCGTCTTCGTATTTGATGTTCGTGTTCGTAAGCGTGTTCATGGATACCCAACATGCCACCAACATGCCACGCCACATGCTACTCACACGCCACCTCGACCTGCAACCCCAAAACGCCACCCCAACATGCCACCCAACATGCATGCACCCAACGTGCACTGCGGCTGGAGGGGGGGGCAGTAAACGGCCTGTGCCGTGCCGTGCCATGCCGTGTCACCTAGAGGGAGGGGGGGGGGAGGGTGAAAATGGTCTGTGCCACGCCGTGGAGACCCCGTGCCACAGTGGACGTACTCAATAAAGGCTAGTCATGGAAGTGAATAAGGACTGAGTTGGCATGTTGCTTCTTTTTGTGTGCTTACCTCATCTGCACTTGCCTTTTGGTTTTCGGTGATTTACCATGAATGCACGCGATGCTTAGTTCAAATGAATTGGTTCTTTCAAGTTTCCAACCATGTCGCGGTTGAATTGTGCTACCTTTGCACGCACGTCACACTACATCACATTGCTCTTCACTTTGAACAATTCATTTGTCGTGCGATCTTGCAAGAACCTAGTTACATTGCTTATTAATTTCTTGTGCTACGTCGTGTTTTGTTGTGTTGTGTTTTGTTGTGTTGTATTTGTGTTGTGTTGGATCCATTCATTACCATCGCTCATGTGAAGGAAATAACAGCAATCATCCACAGAGGACCAGGAAACCACGGCAACCATCCAGAGGGACCAAGAAATAACAGCATGCATGCAGCGACTACTTTGGGCACTACTTTGGGCCCAAGGCAAGGGGTAAACAACAAAGAAAAATTACATTGAGGCCAAGGGGCCCAGTGTGTGTGTACAGCCTTTCATTTCGGTCGAAGTTAAGGGCTGATTTTCGGTAGGGTCCGGGGGGGGGTACGGCCTGGGGGGGGGGGGCGTAAACGGCCTGTGCCGTGCCGTGTTGTGCCGTGCCGTGCCGTGCCGCCAGGGGGGGGGGAGGGGGTGTCCAAGGGGTTGTGCCACGGAAGCCCTAGTGCACAACGCCACTCAAACGCCATGCACTACATTCCACTGCCCATGCCATGTTGATCCGCAACACGACCCACATGCCACCCCGACCTGCCCTCAAACATGCCACCCTGACCCACCTCCCAATATGCCACCCCCACGTGCTACTAAACATGCCATTCCACTCAACATACTATCCAAGCCAACCCATGTGCCAACCCACACGCCAGACTGACACACCCAACATGCCAGCCTGCATGCCAGCCTGCATGCCACCCAGCATGCAGCCTCGAGATTCTACGCCACATCCCGCACCAACACGCCACCCCAACATGCCGCATGCCATCCCACGTGCCACCCACATGCCACTCAGCATGCCACCCCGACATGCGCAAGCACAGCACATGCAGCTTTCTTTGGTTACTTTTCACTGCCAGGTGGCGTGAAACAAGATGTTACGGAATCTCCATGCCAGGCGCAAGCGTTGGCTGTAGCAGTAGACTCGATTGCAACGCAGGTACTCTCCAGTGCATTTTCAATGGGCACCATGCGCACTCAGCCAATCAGCCGATATATTCTGAGGTACCACTACTGAGGACAACATGTACGAGCTCAGGGGCTCAGGGGTGGGGCACTGTTGGGGTGAGGTGGCAGGGCAGGTGGGCAATGGTGTCGCGGCAAGACGCTGGAAGCATGGATAAGCAGAGGGACAAGGGCACGGGGGGCACTCATGTCTTGTAATATGCGCGTCTTGATGTTAAGGGTAGAGCGGCCACAGCATGACACCCGCATCTATGCGTATTGGTCCCCGGGCTGTCAAGCCGTGGTCTCTGCATCTTGTACTCACGGCGTGCACTGCAATGGACAGACCTTTTTTTTGTGGGAGTCTATGGGAAAGTATTTTTTCCTTCAAGCGCTTCGTGCCCTCTAGAATCTGCGTAAGGTGATGTTGGGTGATGGTATTGGATGCCAATGACGAGTCATTGCTGAAGCAACCACATTGGCAGCACCACAGTCGAAATGCCAACACCACATTTATTCGCATGCCACTTGAATAGCTATTGGGGAGTAGAATAGGCACCACAACGCACAACCCACTTGTGCCATACGCCCTACCACAGCAGCAGCAGCAGCAGCAGCAGCTGCAACTCGCGGCCACCTGACTGGAAACCTGCTCTTGACATTGGGCAGGCAGAAGGGTCGCTCCCCTGTGCTGCCGCTCTAGCAGGGCGTCCAAACGGACTACTAAGTGACGGGACGCACCAGGGATAGACCAGTATCGTCGCGTCGGCCACGCATCCTGCAGGCGTGCCGCACCGCTGAGACGTAAGCCCCATCAATGCCCAATGGAATGCCATGACTGGTCGTGATTGGGAAATAGAGCGCTAGAGTCTCCGTGGCATGTGGCTACGGCTGTTTGTGTGCTGTGTTATGGTGTATTGTGTTGCGACACGTCACAAGGGATTGTAGTGGTATTGCCCTGCTGCGTTATCAACAGCAACAGCTGATGATGTGCTCTGTGTTGGAATCGTGAAGAGTTTAGATGGAGACGTGCTTCCGGACGTGCCAGCGCATGGCTGTGGATGATGTGGGGTGGACCAGAGCGATTCACGTGATGAATGATGTGGCTATTGCTACCGCTGCGTGGCTGAGTGATGTGCTAGGCTGGAGCCGGGAGCAACGGCAGTCTTCGTTAAAGTTGCCCACAGTGGGTAACTGGCGTTCCATCTGGACCTGAAATTCCCGGATGATAAATTTTGCCGCCAGTTTTTGATGCCAATCCGATGTCCGTCTGTCTTGCAGTACACATTCTCGGTTTGACCCCGTTTGGATCCTGCACCCAAGACTTACAGATACCATGTTGTCAGCGGCCCCTCGTTTCGCCCAAAGCAGGGGGGCACAGACATGGTCATCCAGATACCCGGAATTTGATGTTTGCTGGATGAATCGCACTACGACTTTGCTCAGCAGCAGTTGTCACAACCAGCAAGAGAACAACTGTCAGGGCGACCGCTTTGGGTCCAGATTCGCTTCGGATGGAGATGACGTTGCAAACGGATAGCATTGCTTTCCCTGCGAGCCCAACCAAAATTGCCACAAAAAATTCTGACAGAAGTGGGACCACTGTGCTGATGGCTCCGGTGTTCTCGCTTGCGCGTCACCCTTGGGGCCCGTAACGATGGGGTGGCATTTTCTCACCGATACAGGGTTTGCATGTGGTCATGTGCACAGGAGAAGGGGTGGGCGTTGTTGGAAGGGCAGGCATGAGGCAGTGTTGGCAGGGTATCAACACCCGAGTGCGAAACTGAGAGCTGTACCTGAACTGTGTGTTTGTGTGTGGTGCGCGATGCGAAATTTAAGGCTGTTTGGTGCACTGGATCTTTGGCTAAGGTGACCTGCCGGTGCCGCACAAAACAAAAACAGTACTGCCGCAGGCGGCAATTGTCGCACATGAATCACTGCAGGAGACTGAGGGCCCCACTTCAAGCCCGATCGTAATTATGAACGCATTGGAGGCCGAAAGAGAGGCGACAATGCGAAGGAACGAGGAGGAGTTGCAGCGCCGAGGTAATCGTCACCGTCCCCGACTCCCCCGGGATCTTCGGCAGCCTTTCAGCCCCGACACTTGGAAGGGGGCAATGGGATGACGGGGGGTCTGATTTCACACAATTTGTGATTCGAGGCTGTAGCGGTTTGCAGGGCCGATGACAGGACCAAATTTTGTCTCAAAGTCTCCCCTCCCCTGCCTCCGCCTCCCTGCCGGCTGACCCCTGAATACTGCACAGGTAGGTCAGGGAAACAGGGAGGTGGACGGGGCGTGGGAAGGTAAGGGGTGCAGTGGGGAACGGCGAAGGGGGGCATTCCCCCACCGGCCCTCCTCCTGTGCTCTCCCCTCCAATATAGCCAGTCATCTACCAGTGTCGGGAGCCCCAACTCCGAACTTCAGTAAGGGAAACGGACCTGAGGTAGGTGTCGGCTCAGACGAACGTGACGCACTCGACAGCTGACCTCTCCGTATCTGCGACTCCCACAAGGGGGCTCAAATACCCGTTTTACGATCCGTCAGAGGACCCACTGCTACAACCTCGAGTGGGCGGGTTCAGTGGAGAGAAATTGGACGCCCCCCCCCCCCTTCCTCCTCCTCCTCCTCCTCCTCCCCCTCCTCCTCCCGGCCTCCCCTCCTCCTCCTCCTCCTCCTCCTCCTCCTCGGCCTCCTCCTCCTCCTCCTCGGCCTCCGCCTCTCAATCCCCTTCCTCCACTGCCTCGTCTCCCAACCGCCGTGTTCCTGGTGGCAACCACCTTCCTCCGCTGCCTCGTCTCCCAACCGCCGTCTTCCTGGCGTCTTCCCATTCCCCTTCAACTCCTCAATTTGAAGGTTTGATAGCCCCAGGCACCTCCCAAGAGTCGCAGTCGGAGGGCACTTGCAAGCGAAAGCGTGCGGAGAATGAAGGTCAATCGGACGCTAAGAAGCCGCATTTGGAAGGTGACGGTCCTGGTCACGACTCAGGCATGGATCCCACCTTACAGCCCCCATTGATAATTTTCCCCACTCACGGCCAAGCTCTTCTGCCCCCCCCCCCCCCCCCAAAACAAAGTAAACTGAGAGCAATAGAGGCCGCAAGATGCCGGACGCGGGTCGAGGAAAGTGCCGGGTTCACACCTGAGCTATTGATGCACCACCGCCCCCCTAAGAAAAAAATCCAGGGACCGCCCAGCCAACGGCACTGGGAGCACCAAAGGCAAGATGCAGGTAATGCAGCACACCTGTTGGTGACATTTGGTGATCCGGAGCCCCGTGGCCCTGTGTTATACTGCCCACATCCAATGTAGTGGAGGGCAACTTTCGAGCCTTACTGTTGTAACTGTGTGTAAAGTCTTTGCTGGCGTTGGCAGGCATGGGAGCACTGTGATGCAGTGGTGGGCACTGAGGCTGACAATCTACTCTCACCCACAAAAGTGCCACGTTCCTCTCCCACTGCAGATAGACACAAACAACCTCAAGCCATTCACGAACCATTGGACGCTGCTTGTATGCAACACTGCCGAACGAACGACACGTTGCCGCAGCTGTCCACACCACACCACACCACACCCTGAGTACTCCCCAGCTCTACCCACGGGCTGGGTGCCGGGTGCGAAGCCCCGGACGACAGGGCCCGGGCACTGCCAATAGGCGGTGTACTAACAGTGTCGGGTGCGCGCACGTCCCAGTGCCAAGCACCATCCCCAGGGACCCCGCGGCCCCTAGTACCGGCCGCCTCGGCCCTGGGAACGGTCAGCGACCCCCAGTAGAGGACGGCTGACCAAGCCTCCCCCTCCTCTCTTCCCCTACACGCCCGCCCACGTACAGGGCCCGCACCGCAGCCCAGACATGCGCCCCCCCCCGCGCTCCTGCCCCAGCCCCCCCACGGCCGCCCCTCCGCGCGCCCCGACGGCCGCCCCTGTGCTGCCTCCTCTCCTCGCCCCCTGCTGCCTCGCCCATCCCAAAACCCTCCCTAGCCCTACTCCCCTTGCAGGCTGGCAGCGCCCGAGCGGCGCGCCCCCAGGGCCCCGCATCGGCGGCCGGCCGCGTGAGGGTATCAGCCACACCGAGGAGGCCCCCATGCAGGGGCTTCAGTGGCGCAGCAGGGCCAACAGGGGTATGCAGGGTGTGTGAGTGGGTGTGAGATTTAGAGGGACTACGGGAGGCTGAGAGAGCGGAGCGACACCGCAGAGCCTGGAAGGCCTGTGGCCCAGACATGCGCGGGGGGCCTCAAAAACGACCCCCCGCCCTGCAAGACCCGCCTTACCAAGCCTGCCTGAGTGCAGCCGGCAGGACAATGCCGGAAGGGCAGTGTGGCCCCGCTGGTGATGGCGGTTCGAGGCCACGCTGCCCTTGTCCGCTCTGTGGCCCAACGGCCGGTGGTTTAAACAGGAACGAGGTGGTAGACATAAAACAAGGGGTGAATGCCCCCACGCCGTTGCTCAAGGATCCGCCCCTGTCCCCGTCCGGCTGGACGCCCCGGTATTTGGTATCCAGCATCCTTTGAGGTACGGTATAAGGCCCCCCGGCCACCACCCCGGCGCCAACACCAGGGAGGGCGTCCGGGAGGGGTAACAGCCCCCGATCCCCCAAAGGCAGCCCCAAAGGTGAGCGCACCACTGGAGGGGCATGTCTGCGGGGTAAACAAATGCGCTGAGTAAAACCCTAATGTAATAATTAGTGCCTACTGCCATAAGTAATGCTTAACCGGGTAAAACGGCCCTCTCCCGGTGCCGGTTTCGTGCGCAGCCCCCAGAGCCGGACCCGACCGGCCGTGCTGAGGCGAGCCCAGAAATGGGTATGGCAGGCCAGACTTTAAGTGCTGGTAGCCACGCCTCAGTACACTCCGTGGGCTCATAAGGCCCACGGGGGCCCCAAACACCGTTACGTTCGGGAGTTAAGCCCCGGCGGTGTTTGGGGTTGTTCCTGGTTAAGAGGACTCACGTTGAGTCCCAGATACTGTTACCCGGGGTTATGACCCCCGGTACTGCCTGCTTACTTGCCTGCTGCTGCTAAGAGGTAGGAGGGAGTACCCACGGGTCCTGCCGGAGGCTCCGAACACCCCCTGGGCTGGACTCCCCGTCCCCCCAGGCCGGTGCGCCCGGTTCTCCGAAGATAATGGCCCCCCATTGGCCTGGCAGGAGACTCCGAACACCCCCTGGGCAGGACTCCCCGTCCCCCCCAGGCCGGTGCGCCCGGTTCTCTGAAGAAGATGGCCCCCCACTGGCCTTGCAGGAGACTCCGAACACCCCCTGGGCAGGACTCCCCGTCCCCCCCGGGCCGGTGCGCCCGGTTCTCTGAAGAAGATGGCCCCCCATTGGCCTGGCAGGAGACTCCGAACACCCCCTGGGCAGGACTCCCCGTCCCCCCCGGGCCGGTGCGCCCGGTTCTCTGAAGAAGATGGCCCCCCACTGGCCTTGCAGGAGACTCCGAACACCCCCTGGGCAGGACTCCCCGTCCCCCCCGGGCCGGTGCGCCCGGTTCTCCGAAGAAGATGGCCCCCCACTGGCCTGGCAGGAGACTCCGAACACCCCCTGGGCAGGACTCCCCGTCCCCCCCGGGCCGGTGCGCCCGGTTCTCTGAAGAAGATGGCCCCCCATTGGCCTGGCAGGAGGCTCCGAACACCCCCTGGGCTGGACTCCCCGTCCCCCCCAGGCCGGTGCGCCCGGTTCTCTGAAGGAGATGGCCCCCCATTGGCCCTGGCAGGAGGCTCCGAACACCCCCTGGGCAGGACTCCCCGTCCCCCCCAGGCCGGTGCGCCCGGTTCTCCGAAGCAGATGGCCCCCCATTGGCCTGGCAGGAGGCTCCGAACACCCCCTGGGCTGGACTCCCCGTCCCCCCCAGGCCGGTGCGCCCGGTTCTCCGAAGCAGATGGCCCCCCATTGGCCCTGGCAGGAGGCTCCGAACACCCCCTGGGCAGGACTCCCCGTCCCCCCCGGGCCGGTGCGCCCGGTTCTCTGAAGAAGATGGCCCCCCACTGGCCTTGCAGGAGACTCCGAACACCCCCTGGGCAGGACTCCCCGTCCCCCCCAGGCCGGTGCGCCCGGTTCTCCGAAGATAATGGCCCCCCACTGGCCTGGCAGGAGGCTCCGAACACCCCCTGGGCTGGACTCCCCGTCCCCCCCAGGCCGGTGCGCCGGGTTCTCCGAAGCAGATGGCCCCCCATTGGCCTTGAAGAACGCCCCGACCACCCCCTGGGCTGGACTCCCCGTCCCCCCCAGGCCGGTGCGCCCAGTTCTTGAAGGATGATGGCTCCCCATGGGCCTTGCAGGACGCCCCGAACACCCCCTGGGCTGGACTCCCCGTCCCCCCCAGGCCGGTGCGCCCGGTTTTTGAAGGATGATGCCTCCCCATGGGCCCTGCAGGATACTCCGGCCACCCCCTGGGCTGGACTCCCCGTCCCCCCCAGGCCGGTGCGGCAGTGTATTGCCGGAGGTCCACTGCCCACTGCCCCCAGGCAGTGGGGCAGTGCATTGCAGGAGTTCCGCTGCCCACTGCCCCCAAACAGTGCGGCAGTGTATTGCAGGAGTTGCACTGTCCACTGCCCCCAGGCAGTGAGGCAGTGCATTGCAGGAGTTGCACTGCCCACTGCCCCCAGGTAGTGGGGCAGTGCGTTGCAGAAGTTGCACTGTCCACTGGCCCCAGGCAGTAAGGCAATGCATTGCAGGAGGTCCACTGCCCACTGCCCCCAGGCAGTGAGGCAGTGCATTGCAGGAGTTGCACTGCCCACTGCCCCCAGGCAGTGTGGCAGTGCATTGCCGGAGGTCCACTGCCCACTGCCCCCAGGCAGTGGGGCAGTGCATTGCAGGAGTTCCGCTGCCCACTGCCCTCAGACAGTGCGGCAGTGCATTGCAGGAATTGCACTGCCCACTGCCCCCAGGGCAGTAAGGCAGTGCATTGCAGGGGTTCCACTGCCCACTGCCCCCAGGCAGTGGGGCAGTGCATTGCAGAAGTTGCACTGCCCACTGCCCCCAGGGCAGTGAGGCAGTGCAATGCAGAGGTTGCACTGTCCGGTGCTCCCAGGCAGTGGGGCAGTGCATTGCAGGAGTTGCACTGCCCACTGCCCCCAGGCAGCGGGGCAGTGCACTGCAGGAGTTGCACTGCCCACTGCCCCCAGGCAGTCCGGCAGTGCATTGCAGGAGTTGCACTGCCCACTGCCCCCAGGCAGTGCGGCAGTGCATTGCAGGAGCTGCACTGCCCACTGCCCCCAGGCAGTGAGGCAGTGCATTGCAGGAGTTGCACTGCCCACTGCCCCCAGGCAGTGCGGCAGTGCATTGCAGGAGTTGCACTGCCCACTGCCCCCAGGCAGTGCGGCAGTGTATTGCAGGAGTTGCACTGCCCAGTGCCCCCAGGCAGTGCGGCAGTGCATTGCAGGAGTTGCACTGTCCACTGCCCCCAGGCAGTGAGGCAGTGCATTGCAGGAGGTCCACTGCCCACTGCCCCCAGGCAGTGCGGCAGTGCATTGCAGGAGTTGCACTATCCACTGCCCCCAGGCAGTGAGGCAGTGCATTGCAGGAGTTGCACTGCCCACTGCCCCCAGGCAGTGAGGCAGTGCATTGCAGGAGTTGCACTGTCCACTGCCCCCAGGCAGTGAGGCAGTGCATTGCAGGAGTTCCACTGCCCACTGCCCCCAGGCAGTGAGGCAGTGCATTGCAGGAGTTGCACTGCCCACTGCCCCCAGGCAGTGCGGCAGTGTATTGCCGGAGGTCCACTGCCCACTGCCCCCAGGCAGTGCGGCAGTGCATTGCAGGAGTTGCGCTGCCCACTGCCCCCAGACAGCGCGGCAGTGTATTGCAGGAGTTGCACTGCCCACTGCCCCCAGGCAGTGAGGGAGTGTATTGCGGGAGTTGCACTGCCCACTGCCCCCGGGGCAATGAGGCAGTGCATTGCAGGGGTTCCACTGCCCACTGCCCCCGGGCAGTGGGGCAGTGCATTGCAGAAGTTCCACTGCCCACTGCCTCAGGGCAGTGAGGCAGTGCATTGCAGAAGCTGCACTGTCCACTGCCCCCAGACAGTGCGGCAGTGTATTGCAGGAGTTGCACTGCCCACTGCCCCCAGGCAGTGGGGCAGTGCATTGCAGGAGTTCCGCTGCCCACTGCCCTCAGACAGTGCGGCAGTGTATTGCAGGAGTTGCACTGCCCACTGCCCCCAGGCAGTGAGGCAGTGCGTTGCAGGAAGTGCGCTGCCCACTGCCCCCAGGGCAGTGAGGCAGTGCATTGCAGGGGTTCCACTGGCCACCGCCCCCTGGCGGTGGGGCAGTGCATTGCAGAAGTTGCACTGCCCACTGCCCCCAGGCAGTGAGGCAGTGCAATGCAGATGTTGCACTGTCCACTGCTCCCAGGCAGTGGGGCAGTGCATTGCAGGAGTTGCGCTGCCCACCGCCCCCAGGCAGTGCGGCAGTGCATTGCAGGAGTTGCACTGCCCACTGCCCCCAGGCAGTGAGGCAGTGCATTGCAGAAATTGCACTGCCCACTGCCCCCAGGCAATGAGGCAGTGCATTGCAGGGGTTCCACTGCCCACTGCCCCCAGGCAGTGGGGCAGTGCATTGCAGAAGTTCCACTGCCCACTGCCCCAGGGCAGTGAGGCAGTGCATTGCAGGAGTTGCGCTGCCCACTGCCCCCAGACAGTGCGGCAGTGTATTGCAGGAGTTGCACTGCCCAGTGCCCCCAGGCAGTGAGGCAGTGCATTGCAGGAGTTCCGCTGCCCACTGCTCCCAGGCAGTGCGGCAGTACATTGCAGGAGTTGCGCTGCCCACTGTCCCCAGAAAGTGCGGCAGTGTATTGCAGCAGTTGCACTGCCCACTGCCCCCAGGCAGTGAGGCAGTGCATTGCAGGGGTTCCACTGCCCACTGCCCTCGGGCAGTGGGGCAGTGCATTGCAGAAGTTCCAGTGCCCACTGCCCCCAGGTCAGTGAGGCAGTGCAATGCAAAAGTTGCACTGTCCACTGCCCCCAGGCAGTGGGGCAGTGCATTGCAGGAGTTGCACTGCCCACTGCCCCCAGGCAGTGAGGCAGTGCATTGCAGGAGTTGCACTGCCCACTGCCCCCAGGCAGTGGGGCAGTGCTTTGCAGGAGTTGCGCTGCCCACTGCCCCAAGGCAGTGAGGCAGTGGATTGCAGGAGGTCCACTGCCCACCGCCCCCAGGCAGTGGGGCAGTGCATTGCACGAGTTGCGCTGTCCACTGCCCCCAGGCAGTGAGGCAGTGCATTGCAGGAGTTGCGCTGCCCACTGCCCCCAGGCAGTGAGGCGGTGCATTGCAGGAGGTCCACTGCCCACTACCCCCAGGCAGTGAGGCAGTGCATTGCAAGAGTTGCACTGCCCACTGCCCCCAGGCAGTGCGGCAGTGTATTGCCGGAGGCCCACTGCCCACTGCCCCCAGGTAGTGGGGTAGTGCATTGCAGAAGTTGCACTGTCCACTGCCCCCAGGCAGTGAGGCAGTGTATTGCAGGAGTTGCACTGTCCACTGCCCCCATGCATCGAGGCAGTGCATTGTAGGAGTTCCACTGCCCACTGCTCCCAGGCAGTGGGGCAGTGCATTGCAGGAGTTCCACTGCCTACTGCCCCAGGGCAGTGAGGCAGTGCATTGCAGGAGTTGCACTGCCCACTGCCCCCAGGCAGTGAGGCAGTGCATTGCAGGAGTTGCACTGCCCACTGCTCCCAGGCAGTGAGGCAGTGCATTGCAGGAGTTCCACTACCTACTGCCCCACGGCAGTGAGGCAGTGCATTGCAGAAATTGCACTGCCCACTGCCCCCAGGCAGTGAGGCAGTGCATTGCAGGAGTTGCACTGCCTGCTGTCCCCCGGCAGTGAGGCAGTGCATTGCAGGAGTTGCACTGCCCACCGCCCCCAGGCAGTGAGGTAGTGCATTGCGGGAGTTGCACTGCCCACTGCCCCAGGGCAGTGGGGCAGTGCATTGCAGAAGCTGCACTGTCCACTGCCCCCAGGCAGTGAGGTAGTGCATTGCGGGAGTTGCACTGCCCACTGCCCCCAGGCAGTGGGGTAGTGCATTGCAGGAGTTGCACTGCCCACTGCCCCCAGGCAGTGAGGTAGTGCATTGCGGGAGTTGCACTGCCCACTGCCCCAGGGCAGTGGGGCAGTGCATTGCAGAAGCTGCACTGTCCACTGCCCCCAGGCAGTGAGGTAGTGCATTGCGGGAGTTGCACTGCCCACTGCCCCCAGGCAGTGGGGTAGTGCATTGCAGGAGTTGCACTGCCCACTGCCCCCGGGCAGTGGGGCAGTGTATTGCAGAAGTTCCACTGCCCACTGCCTCAGGGCAGTGAGGCAGTGCATTGCAGAAGCTGCACTGTCCACTGCCCCCAGACAGTGCGGCAGTGTATTTCAGGAGTTGCACTGCCCACTGCCCCCAGGCAGTGGGGCAGTGCATTGCAGGAGTTCCGCTGCCCACTGCCCTCAGACAGTGCGGCAGTGTATTGCAGGAGTTGCACTGCCCACTGTCCCCAGGCAGTGAGGCAGTGCGTTGCAGGAAGTGCGCTGCCCACTGCCCCCAGGGCAGTGAGGCAGCGCATTGCAGGGGTTCCACTGGCCACCGCCCCCCGGCGGTGGGGCAGTGCATTGCAGAGGTTGCACTGCCCACTGCCCCCAGGCAGTGAGGCAGTGCAATGCAGATGTTGCACTGTCCACTGCTCCCAGGCAGTGGGGCAGTGCATTGCAGGAGTTGCGCTGCCCACTGCCCCCAGGCAGTGCGGCAGTGCATTGCAGGAGTTGCACTGCCCACTGCCCCCAGGCAGTGAGGGAGTGCATTGCAGAAATTGCACTGCCCACTGCCCCCGGGGCAATGAGGCAGTGCATTGCAGGGTTTCCACTGCCCACTGCCCCCAGGCAGTGGGGCAGTGCATTGCAGAAGTTCCACTGCCCTCTGCCCCAGGGCAGTGAGGCAGTGCATTGCAGGAGTTGCGCTGCCCACTGCCCCCAGACAGTGCGGCAGTGTATTGCAGGGGTTGCACTGCCCAGTGCCCCCAGGCAGTGGTGCAGTGCATTGCAGGAGTTCCGCTGCCCACTGCTCCCAGGCAGTGCGGCAGTGCATTGCAGGAGTTGCGCTGCCCACTGTCCCCAGACAGTGCGGCAGTGTATTGCAGGAGTTGCACTGCCCACTGCCCCCAGGCAGTGAGGCAGTGCATTGCAGGGGTTCCACTGCCCACTGCCCCCAGGCAGTGGGGCAGTGCATTGCAGAAGTTCCAGTGCCCACTGCCCCCAGGTCAGTGAGGCAGTGCAATGCAAAAGTTGCACTGTCCACTGCCCCCAGGCAGTGGGGCAGTGCATTGCAGGAGTTGCACTGCCCACTGCCCCCAGGCAGTGAGGCAGTGCGTTGCAGGAGTTGCACTGCCCACTGCCCCCAGGCAGTGAGGCAGTGCATTGCAGGAGTTCCACTGCCCACTACCCCCAGGCAGTGAGGCAGTGCATTGCAAGAGTTGCACTGCCCACTGCCCCCAGGCAGTGCGGCAGTGTATTGCCGGAGGCCCACTGCCCACTGCCCCCAGGTAGTGGGGTAGTGCATTGCAGAAGTTGCACTGTCCACTGCCCCCAGGCACTGAGGCAGTGTATTGCGGGAGTTGCACTGCCCACTGCCCCCAGGCAGTGAGGCAGTGCATTGCAGAAGCTGCACTGTCCACTGCCCCCAGGCAGTGAGGCAGTGCATTGTAGGAGTTCCACTGCCCACTGCTCCCAGGCAGTGGGGCAGTGCATTGCAGAAGTTGCACTGCCTACTGCCCCAGGGCAGTGAGGCAGTGCATTGCAGGAGTTGCACTGCCCACTGCCCCCAGGCAGTGAGGCAGTGCATTGCAGGAGTTGCACTGCCCACTGCCCCCAGGCAGTGAGGCAGTGCATTGCAGAAGTTCCACTACCTACTGCCCCACGGCAGTGAGGCAGTGCATTGCAGAAACTGCACTGCCCACTGCCCCCAGGCAGTGAGGCAGTGCATTGCAGGAGTTGCACTGCCTGCTGTCCCCCGGCAGTGAGGCAGTGCATTGCAGGAGTTGCACTGCCTACTGCCCCCAGGCAGTCAGGTAGTGCATTGCAGGAGTTGCACTGCCCACTGCCCCAGGGCAGTGGGGCAGTGCATTGCAGAAGCTGCACTGTCCACTGCCCCCAGGCAGTGAGGTAGTGCATTGCGGGAGTTGCACTGCCCACTGCCCCAGGGCAGTGAGGCAGTGCATTGCAGGAGTTGCGCTGCCCACTGCCCCCAGGCAGTGGGGTAGTGCATTGCAGGAGTTGCGCTGCCCACTGCCCCCAGGCAGTGAGGCAGTGCATTGCAGGAGTTGCACAGTCCACTGCCCCCAGGCAGTGAGGCATTGCATTGCAGGAGTTGCACTGTCCACTGCCCCCAGGCAGTGAGGCAGTGCATTGCAGGAGTTGCACTGCCACCTGCCCCCTGGCAGTGAGGCAGTGCATTGCAGGAGTTGCACTGCCCACTGCCCCCAGGCAGTGAGGCAGTGCATTGCAGGAGTTGCACTGCCCACTGCTCCCAGGCAGTGAGGCAGTGCATTGCAGGAGTTCCACTACCTACTGCCCCACGGCAGTGAGGCAGTGCATTGCAGAAATTGCACTGCCCACTGCCCCCAGGCAGTGAGGCAGTGCATTGCAGGAGTTGCACTGCCTGCTGTCCCCCGGCAGTGAGGCAGTGCATTGCAGGAGTTGCACTGCCCACTGCCCCCAGGCAGTGAGGTAGTGCATTGCAAGAGTTCCACTGCCCACTGCCCCAGGGCAGTGGGGCAGTGCATTGCAGAAGCTGCACTGTCCACTGCCCCCAGGCAGTGAGGTAGTGCATTGCGGGAGTTGCACTGCCCACTGCCCCAGGGCAGTGAGGCAGCGCATTGCAGGAGTTGCGCTGCCCACTGCCCCCAGGCAGTGGGGTAGTGCATTGCAGGAGTTGCGCTGCCCACTGCCCCCAGGCAGTGAGGCAGTGCATTGCAGGAGTTGCACAGTCCACTGCCCCCAGGCAGTGAGGCAGTGCATTGCAGGAGTTGCACTGTCCACTGCCCCCAGGCAGTGAGGCAGTGCATTGCAGGAGTTGCACTGCCAACTGCCCCCTGGCAGTGAGGCAGTGCATTGCAGAAGTTGCACTGCCCACTGCCCCCAGGCAGTGGGGTAGTGCGTTGCAGGAGTTCCACTGCCCACTGCCTCAGGGCAGTGAGGCAGTGCATTGCAGAAGCTGCACTGTCCACTGCCCCCAGGCAGTGGGGTAGTGCATTGCAGAAATTGCACTGCCCACTGCCCCCAGGCATTGGGGCAGTGCATTGCAGAAGTTCCAGTGCCCACTGCCCCCAGGCAGTGAGGCAGTGCATTGCAGGAGTTGCACTGCCCACTGCCCCCAGGCAGTGGGGTAGTGCATTGCAGAAATTGCACTGCCCACTGCCCCAGGGCAGTGAGGCAGTGCATTGCAGAAGCTGCACTGTCCACTGCCCCCAGGCAGTGAGGCAGTGCATTGCAGGAGTTGCGCTGCCGACTGCCCCCAGGCAGTGAGGCAGTGCATTGCGGGAGTTCCACTGCCCACTGCCCCAGGGCAGTGAGGCAGTGCATTGCAGGAGTTGCGCTGCCCACTGCCCCCAGGCAGTGAGGCACTGCATTGCAGGAGTTGCACTGCCCACTGCCCCCAGGCAGTGAGGCAGTGCATTGCAGGAGTTCCACTGTCCACTGCCCCCAGGCAGTGAGGCAGTGCGTTGCAGGAGTTGCACTGTCCACTGCCCCCAGGCAGTGAGGCAGTGCATTGCAGCAGTTGCACTGCCCACTGCCCCCATGCAGTGAGGCAGTGCATTGCAGAATTTGCACTGCCCACTGCCCCCAGGCAGTGGGGTAGTGCATTGCAGGAGTTGCACTGCCCACTGCCCCCAGGCAGTGGGGCAGTCTGTTGCAGGAGGTCCACTGCCCACTGCCCCCAGGCAGTGCGGCAGTGCATTGCAGAAGCTGCACTGTCCACTGCCCCCAGGCAGTGAGGCAGTGCATTGCAGGAGGTCCACTGCCCACTGCCCCCAGGCAGTGAGGCAGTGCATTGCAGGGGTTCCACTGCCCACTGCCCCCAGGCAGTGAGGCAGTGCATTGCAGGAGTTGCACTGCCCACTGCCCCCAGGCAGTGGGGCAGTGCATTGAAGGAGGTCCACTGCCCACTGCCCCCAGGCAGTGAGGCAGTGGATTGCAGGAGTTGCACTGCCCACTGCCCCCAGGCAGTGGGGCAGTCTATTGCATGAGTTGCACTGCCCACTGCCCCCAGGCAGTGGGGCAGTGCATTGCAGGAGTTGCACTGCCCACTGCCCCCAGGCAGTGGGGCAGTCTGTTGCAGGAGGTCCACTGCCCACTGCCCCCAGGCAGTGCGGCAGTGCATTGCAGAAGCTGCACTGTCCACTGCCCCCAGGCAGTGAGGCAGTGCATTGCAGGAGTTCCACTGCCCACTGCCCCCAGGCAGTGGGGCAGTGCATTGAAGGAGGTCCACTGCCCACTGCCCCCAGGCAGTGAGGCAGTGTGTTGCAGGAGGTCCACTGCCCACTGCCCCCAGGCAGTGGAGCAGTCCATTGAGGGAGGTCCACTGCCCACTGCCCCCAGGCAGTGGGGCAGTGCATTGCAGGAGGTCCACTGCCCACTGCCCCCAGGCAGTGCGGCAGTGCATTGCAGGAGTTCCACTACCCACTGGCCCCAAGCGGTGAGGCAGTGCATTGCAGGAGGTCCACTGCCCACTGCCCCCAGGGCAGTGGGGCAGTGCATTGCAGGAGGTCCGCTGCCCGTTGCCCCCGGGCAGTGAGGTAGTGTATTGCAGGAGTTGCACTGCCCACTGCCCCCAGGCAGTGAGGCAGTGTATAGCAGGAGTTCCACTGCCCACTGCCCCCAGGCAGTGAGGCAGTGCATCGCAGAAGTTGCACTGCCCACTGCACCCAGGCAGTGGGGCAGTGCATTGCGGAAGGCCCACTGCCCACTGCCCCCAGGCAGTGGGGCAGTCTATTGCAGGAGTTCATCTGCCCACTGCCCCCAGGCAGTGAGGCAGTGCATTGCAGGAGATCCACTGCCCCCTGCCCCCAGGCAGTGGAGCAGCGCATTGCAAAAGTCCCACTGCCCACTGCCCCCAGGCAGTAGGGCAGTGCGTTGCAGGAGGTCCACAGCCCACTGCCCCCAGGCCGTGGCGCAGTGTGTCGCAGGAGTACCACTGCCCACTGCCCCGGGCAGGGCGGCAGTGTATTGCAGGAGATGCCCGGCCCACTGCCCCAAGGGAGGGAGGCAGTGAGCGGCGGGAGTACCACTCCCCACTGCCCTCACGCAATGCGGCAGTGCGAATCACGATTTCCATTGCCCACAGCCCCCAGGCTGCCTGGCAGTGCGTTGCACTGCCCACTGCCCCCTGCCCACAACAACAGTGCAGCAGGGCACACACAGTGCAGTGTGGTGCAGAGCACCAAGCAGTGCGGCACCACACAGAAGGCACTGGTGGTGCAGCGCGGCACGCAGGGTGCAGTGGGCAAATGCGACCCTGTGTGACAGCGCGCAGGCGTCGGCAAGGCAGTGTCGGCCAAGTGCGAGAGTGCACTGGTCCGGCTATGCCACAACACACTTACACACAGCGCGCACACAACACACACAGCCCAGCCCGTTTACCTGTACCCGTGGGTAGACATCCCGGCCTTTGCCTTTTGGTAACAGCGCCTTCGGCACACCACGCCACACCACACTACAGCACACCAACCAGCGCCCGGAGGCACATAGGCCTGGGCCCAGTAGGAACTTCGGTAGCACCATCAGGCAGAGCGGCAGGGCGTTCCCAGGGCAGCCATGGACAGTAGCCGCCCGACCCGACACCATAGAGATTGACGGTCCTCTGCCACAGGTGTGCAACGCACAACACACAGCCCACGTTTAGACACAAAGCTCTCCCATTTTGCATTTCCGGTGTGCAAGACATCCGGGCCATTGCCATTTGGTATCAGTGCCTTCGGCACACCACACCACCACGCCACGCCACACCATGCCACATCAAACTGTGTGCGCGTGTACCCAGGGGGCGCACAGTGCGCGCCATCAGAGATTGGCTCCACACACTTCAAGGGGCCCTACAACCCCTCCTGGCGGCGCCAACCCCCCGCTGGCGAGCCCCCAAGGACTGGACACCAGGCCCGATATGCCCCTGCCAATCCACGGCGATCATCACAGCTGCGAGGCACCAACCACCCGGGAGCAGGTCATCTACTATCAGGGCTGTGCAATCCAACCCACCACGGCCATGGAGGACGCCATGACCACAATGGGATGGGCTGTGGTACTCCTGGTGTGCAAGCAGCCCAGGCGACACCCCCTTGCATAGGCTGCCGGTGAGCCTTTTGGACATCCAGGTGCAGGTGGAGCCCCCCTTGCATGCTCGCCTACAAGAGCACTTACAGGTAGCTACACTCCAGTCGCTCCAAGCTGGCAGCACGGAGAGCCCCACAATGGTATGGCACCACGCACCACTGGAGCGGCGCTATTGTCAGTGGGTGTCCCACGCACAGCACACGGTGCTAACCATCACGGCCGCCGAGTTGCCACAGCCATGGGTGGAGCTTTGGTAAGAGGCAGTAGCACTCTTCAGGTACCCGGCCCGGTGCTTGAGCCACAAGTGAACTAGGCACCCCAACAAGGGGCCCTTTACATGGCCCTCATGCCCCACACATGTTGCTGTCGGAGCTGGGCCCCACCCTGCTGAAGCACTTACGGGAGCATTTCAGGGTTAGTGCGACACTTTACCCCCATTAGGCCCCCAAGGTGGCGCCCCAGCATTTGCAGCCCCGTATGGAGCCGGGCGCCTGGTTCCTTGACCCGCTACCACTAGCTACGATCTATGGGGGCCATCATAGCGACCGACACCAGTGGGAATGGTCATGGTGCTCGAATATGAGCATGCGCTAGGCAATACAGCACCAGGGTGGCCTTGGGAGTGGGGAGCTCTCAAGAGGACGAGGCCATGACCCTGCTGCGACTCGGAGTCCGTTGTCGGCGCCCTGCGCACCTACCAAGAGGGCGGACATTTCCGGGATGGCATACACTACCTATATGCGCATACCCTAGGGACCAAGCACCCAGCCCCAAAGGCTGCGATCAACACCATGGTCACGCCCTCGCACTAGGTCACCGCCACCAGTGCGGGTGGACACCACCACTAGGGAGGAGCCGCAGGCAGACCTTACCTAGATGCTGCACCGCACTCACGCCTTTCTACTTGCGGCAAAGTTCCGGGACCACTGCCAGCTAGCCCTGGCGGATCTGCAGGAGTGGTTGCACAAGCACGTGGCAATCCTTGCTTGGGTACAATTTGAGCACCCATGGGGGCAGAACTACGCGAACGGCCTCGGTCTGCCGATGGACCAGTTTACCAGTGACCAGCAACAACACCTGCTGGCCCATCAAACTGCACCACACCACACCACACCACACCACACCACACCACACCACACCACACCACACCACACCACACCCTGAGTACTGCCCAGCTCCACTCAGGAGTTGGGTGCTAGGTTTGAAGCCCCCAACGATAGCGCCCGGGCACCACCCTAGAGGGTGGTGTACTAACAGTGTCAGGTGTACGCGCGCTCCAGCGCTAAGCACCACCCCCAGGGGAGCCCGTGGCCCCCGGGAACGGACCAGCGATCCCTAGTCAGGACGGCTAGTACAGCCTCCCCCTCCTCTCCCCCTCAGCGCCCTTGCCCCATCCACAGGGCCCTCCGCGAAGCCCCGGCATGCGCATGCCCCGCGCGCCCTTGTGCCCCCCCTCCCATCCCCACATGCACCCCCGTCCCCACAGGCGGCGAGGCCGACGGCGCGGAGGCCCCCCAACAGTGGGGCTTCGCCGGCACCGCCGCGGCCAGGTGTGTGCAAGGGAGGCAAGGGCGGAGGGCACAGGGCGGGACAAACAGTGGAGAATATTAGGAGGTACGGAAGAATGAGGAAGGGGTGATGGGACGGCGGGGTGGAACCCCCTCCCCCCCGCGCGTAACTGCGCCCCCGCCGCTGCCCCGATACCTTCCCCCCCGTGCACCCCCCCTCCCTGTACCCGTCCTCTATAGGAGGGGCACCACCAGGGGCTGGGAGAAGAACCTGCCTCCCTGGGCCCAATTCGGTCGCGGCAAGGAGGCCCCCCGCAGTGGGGCTTCGCCAGCGGCCAGGTCTGCCTAGAGGGTAGCAGGGAAGGGGGCTGAGGGGAAGCGGGTCGTGGGGAGAGCGAGGGGACCCGCAGGGCGAGAGGGAGTGGAGGGACGGCCTTGTAGGACCCCCCCCCCCTTCCCCCCTGTACAACCAACCGCTCCCCCTGCGGCCGAGGATGGAACCAAAGCCCACAGCTACGTGCCACTGCGCCGGGGCAATGGCACTGGCTCGCGCTGCCTTGCACCCTCCCCCCCGACCAAAGAACTTGTGGGTGGTGCCCTATGCCGGGCGGAACCCTCCCATGCTTGTGGGTCGTGCCCTATGCAGGGCGGAACCCTCCGGAAAAAGGGCGAGGGCCCCCACAACCCCCCCGGAATGGGCGGCGTGGCCCCGCTGGTGGAGTGGTTCCGGGCCACGCCGCCCTTGCGCGGCCTTGTCAAGGATATGCACTGGGATAGTGAGAAGGATATAGAAATGTGGGTTTTGAATCGTATTAGAAAGCCCCCTTGAGGGCACCCATCCGGTCGGACACCCGTGGTAAAGGTACACAACATCCTTTGAGTATGGGTAAGGTATAAGGCCCCCCGGCCACCACCCCGGCGCCCACAGCAAGGAGGGCGTCCGGGAGGAGTAACGGCCCCCGATCCCCCAAGGGCAGCCCCAATGGTGAGCGCACCACCGGAGGGGGCATGTCTGCGGGGTAAATGTGTACATACTTGAAATACGCAAGCAAACTGCCAATACTGCCTTAAATAATGCTTAAAGGGTTAAGGGGCCTCCCCCAGGTCTTGTTAAGTGCGCCCCCCAAAGCCGGACTCAACCGGCCGCGTCGAGGCGAGCCCAGAGTGTGGGTATGACAGGCCAGGCGTAAGTGCTGGCAGTCACGCCTCTTCGCATCCCCGCGGGCTTAAACTGCCCAAGGGGGCCCTAAGTACCGTATTGTTCGGGAGTTAAACCCCGGCGGGACTTAGGGTTCCGGTTAAGAGGACTCACGTTGAGTCCCTGCTACTGCTACCCCGGGGTTATGGTCTCCGGTGCCGCCTGCTTATCTTGCCTGCTTGCTGCTTAAGGCGAGGCGTTAGTACCGTCTTCGGACTAGAGGACCCAGCCCGGAGCTATACAGATGCGGAAGCCCGACGCCCGACGCCGAAGCGGGTGGGGGAGGCCGGTCAAGATGTGTCTCAGCAACGGCCACCAGCCGGGCAGGGCCTCTGCCCCCCCCCCCCTCCCCAGCCGGCGGGCACGCGCCGCTGCAGACTACCGCCCCTGCAGGCACCCTCCAGGAACCGGCCGCCGCCTGGGCAAGACCCTCTGTCCCCCCACCTGGAAGGCCCGGGCTGATGGGAACTACCATCCCCTGCAGGCCCTTCGTGAGCACCGACCGCCGCCTGGGCAGGACTCCCCGTCCCCCCAAGCTGCCGTGCCCGGGCCGTTCGGAGCTGCTGTCCCCTGCAAGCCCTCCTGGAGCACCGACCACCGCCTGGGCAGGACTCCCCGTCCCCCCAAGCTGCCGTGCCCGGGCCGTTCGGAGCTGCTGTCCCCTGCAAGCCCTCCTGGAGCACCGACCACCGCCTGGGCAGGACTCCCCGTCCCCCCAGGCTGGTGTGCCCGGGCCGTTGGGAGCTGCTGTCCCCTACAGGCCCTCCTTGAGCACCGACCACCGCCTTGGCAGGACTCCCCGCCCCCCCAAGCTGGTGCACCTGGGCCGTTGGGACCTGCTGCCCCCCGCAGGCCCTCCTTGAGCACCGACCACCGCCTGGGCAGGACTCCCCGTCCCCCCAGGCTGGTGTGCCCGGGCTGTTGGGAGCTGCTGTCCCCTGCAAGCCCTCCTTGAGCACCGACCACCGCCTGGGCACCCGGCCATTGCCTTCTGGTAACAGCGCCTTCGGCACACCACACCACACCATACCATGCCATACCACACCACACCACACCACACCACACCACACCACACCACACCACACCACACCACACTACACCACACCACACCACACCACACCACACCACACCACACCACACCACACCACACCACACCACACCACACCACACTGAGTACTGAGTACTCCTCAGCTCTACTCACGGGCTGGGTGCCGGGTGCGAAGCCCCCGACGACAGGGCCCGGGCACTGCCAATAGGCGGTGTACTAACAGTGTCGGGTGCGCGCACGTCCCAGTGCCAAGCACCATCCCCAGGGACCCCGCGGCCCCTAGTACCGGCCGCCTCGGCCCTGGGAACGGTCAGCGACCCCCAATAGAGGACGGCTGACCTAGCCTCCCCCTCCGCTCCTCCCCTACACGCTCGCTCACGCACCAGCCCACGCAGGAGCCCGGACATGCGCCCCCCCCGCGCTCCAGCCTCAGCCCCCCCCGCTGCCGCCCCTGCGCGCGCCCCGGTGACCCCCCCATGCGCCCCCCCCTATGAGCGCTCCCTGCTGCCTCCCCTGCCCCACCACGCTCCCTGACCCTGCCCATCTCTCAGGCTGGCAGCGCCCGTGCGGCGCGCCTCCAGGGCCCCGCATCGGCGGCCGGCCGCGAGACATCCGGACCAGTGGAGGCCCCCGGACAGGGGCTTCAACGGAACGGCGGGACCGGGACGGGTGTGCCGGGTGTGTGCGTGGGTGAGGGAGGGGTGAGAGACTGGGGCCTGAAAGGCCCGTTTCCCGGACATGCGCGGGGGGCCTCAACAACGACCCCCCGCCCTGCAATATGTGAAAGAATATGTGGAGGAGTATGTGGAAGAAATAGTCTCTGTCCCCGTCCGGCTGGACGCCCCGGTATCGGTATCCAACATCCTTTAGGTACGGTATAAGGCCCCCCGGCCACCACCCCGGCGCCAACACCAGGGAGGGCGTCCGGGAGGGGTAACAGCCCCCGATCCCCCAAAGGCAGCCCCAAAGGTGAGCGCACCACTGGAAGGGGCATGTCTGCGGGGTAACCAATTGCGCCGAGTAATTGCCTAATGTAATAAATAGTGCCTACTGCCATAAGTAATGCTTAACCGGGTAAAACGGCCCTCCCCCGGTGCCGGTTTAGTGCGCAGCCACCAGAGCCGGACCCGACCGGCCGTGCTGAGGCGAGCCCAGAAATGGGTATGGCAGGCCAGACTTTAAGTGCTGGTAGCCACGCCTCAGTACACTCCGTGGGCTCATAAGGCCCACGGGGGCCCCAAACACCGTTACGTTCGGGAGTTAAGCCCCGGCGGTGTTTGGGGTTGTTCCTGGTTAAGAGGACTCACGTTGAGTCCCAGATACTGTTACCCCGGGGTTATGACCCCCGGTACTGCCTGCTTACTTGCCTGCTGCTGCTAAGAGGTAGGAGGGAGTACCCACGGGTCCTGCCGGAGGCTCCGAACACCCCCTGGGCTGGGCTCCCCGTCCCCCCAGGCCGGTGCGCCCGGTTCTCCGAAGATACTGGCC
Source organism: Eutreptiella sp. 'Long Island Sound 2002' (assembly GCA_964036045.1). NCBI lineage: Eukaryota > Euglenozoa > Euglenophyceae > Eutreptiales > Eutreptiaceae > Eutreptiella > Eutreptiella sp. 'Long Island Sound 2002'. The sequence continues at coordinate 43,501,737 of OZ038392.1, forward strand.
CCCCACTGGCCTGGCAGGAGGCTCCGAACACCCCCTGGGCAGGGCTCCCCGTCCCCCCCAGGCCGGTGCGCCCGGTTCCCCGAAGAAGATGGCCCCCCATTGGCCTGGCAAGAGACTCCGAACACCCCCTGGGCAGGACTCCCCGTCCCCCCCGGACCGGTGCGCCCGGTTCTCTGAAGAAGATGGCCCCCCACTGGCCTTGCAAGAGACTCCGAACACCCCCTGGGCAGGACTCCCCGTCCCCCCCAGGCCGGTGCGCCCGGTTCTCTGAAGAAGATGGCCCCCCATTGGCCTGGCAGGAGACTCCGAACACCCCCTGGGCAGGACTCCCCGTCCCCCCCGGGCCGGTGCGCCCGGTTCTCTGAAGAAGATGGCCCCCCACTGGCCTTGCAGGAGACTCCGAACACCCCCTGGGCAGGACTCCCCGTCCCCCCCGGGCCGGTGCGCCCGGTTCTCTGAAGAAGATGGCCCCCCATTGGCCTTGAAGGACGCCCCGAACACCCCTTGGGCAGGACTCCCCGTCCCCCCCGGGCCGGTGCGCCCGGTTCTCTGAAGAAGATGGCCCCCCATTGGCCTGGCAGGAGGCTCCGAACACCCCCTGGGCTGGACTCCCCGTCCCCCCCAGGCCGGTGCGCCCGGTTCTCCGAAGATACTGGCCCCCCATTGGCCTTGAAGGACGCCCCGAACACCCCCTGGGCAGGACTCCCCGTCCCCCCCGGGCCGGTGCGCCCGGTTCTCTGAAGAAGATGGCCCCCCATTGGCCTGGCAGGAGGCTCCGAACACCCCCTGGGCTGGACTCCCCGTCCCCCCCAGGCCGGTGCGCCCGGTTCTCCGAAGCAGATGGCCCCCCATTGGCCTTGAAGGATGCCCCGACCACCCCCTGGGCAGGACTCCCCGTCCCCCCCAGGCCGGTGCGCCCGGTTCTTGAAGGATGATGGCTCCCCACGGGCCTTGCAGGAGGCTCTGAACACCCCCTGGGCTGGACTCCCCGTCCCCCCCAGGCCGGTGCGCCCGGTTCTCCGAAGCAGATGGCCCCCCATTGGCCTGGCAGGAGGCTCCGAACACCCCCTGGGCTGGACTCCCCGTCCCCCCAGGCCGGTGCGCCCGGTTTTTGAGGGATGATGCCTCCCCATGGGCCCTGCAGGATACTCCGACCACCCCCTGGGCTGGACTCCCCGTCCCCCCCAGGCCGGTGCGCCCGGTTATTGGAAGGTGATGGCTCCCCGTGGGCCTTGCAGGAGGCTCCGAACACCCCCTGGGCAGGACTCCCCGTCCCCCCCAGGCCGGTGCGCCCGGTTTTTGAGGGATGATGCCTCCCCATGGGCCCTGCAGGATACTCCGACCACCCCCTGGGCTGGACTCCCCGTCCCCCCCAGGCCGGTGCGCCCGGTTCTCCGAAGATGACGCCTCCCCATGGGCCCTGAAGAATACTCCGGCCACCCCCTGGGCAGGACCCCCCGTCCCCCCAGGCCGGTGCGCCCGGTTCTTGGAAGGTGATGGCTCCCCGTGGGCCTTGCAGGAGGCTCCGAACACCCCCTGGGCAGGACTCCCCGTCCCCCCCAGGCCGGTGCGCCCGGTTCTTGAAGGATGATGGCTCCCCACGGGCCTTGCAGGAGGCTCTGAACACCCCCTGGGCTGGACTCCCCGTCCCCCCCAGGCCGGTGCGCCCGGTTCTCCGAAGCAGATGGCCCCCCATTGGCCTGGCAGGAGGCTCCGAACACCCCCTGGGCTGGACTCCCCGTCCCCCCAGGCCGGTGCGCCCGGTTTTTGAGGGATGATGCCTCCCCATGGGCCCTGCAGGATACTCCGACCACCCCCTGGGCTGGACTCCCCGTCCCCCCCAGGCCGGTGCGCCCGGTTATTGGAAGGTGATGGCTCCCCGTGGGCCTTGCAGGAGATTCCGACCACCCCCTGGGCTGGACTCCCCGTCCCCCCCAGGCCGGTGCGCCCGGTTATTAGAAGAGGATGGCTCCGCGTGGGCCTTGCAGGAGGCTCCGAACACCCCCTGGGCAGGACTCCCCGTCCCCCCCAGGCCGGTGCGCCCGGTTCTCCGAAGATGACGCCTCCCCATGGGCCCTGAAGAATACTCCGGCCACCCCCTGGGCAGGACCCCCCGTCCCCCCAGGCCGGTGCGCCCGGTTCTTGGAAGATGCTGGCTCCCCATGGGCCTTGCAGGAGGCTCCGACCACCCCCTGGGCTGGACTCCCCGTCCCCCCCCAGGCCGGTGCGCCCGGTTCTCCGAAGATGATGGCCCCCCATAGGCCCTGAAGGATGCCCCGACCACCCCCTGGGGTGGACTCCCCATCCCCCCAGGCTGGTGCGCCGGGTAGTACATCCCCACAGGCCCTGCAGGACACTCCGACCACCCATTGCAGGAGTTGCACTGCCCACTGCCCCCATGCAGTGAGGCAGTGCATCGCGGGAGTTGCACTGCCCACTGCTCCCAGGCAGTGAGGCAGTGCGTTGCAGGAGTTGCACTGCCCACTGCCCCCAGGCAGTGAGGCAGTGCGTCGCAGGAGTTGCACTGTCCACTGCCCCCAGACAGTGCGGCAGTGTATTGCAGGAGTTGCACTGCCCACTGCCCCCAGGCACCCGGGCAGTGCATTGCAGGAGTTGCACTGCCCACTGCCCCCAGGCAGTGGGGCAGTGCATTGCACGAGTTGCACTGCCCACTGCTCCCAGGCAGTGAGGCAGTGCGTTGCAGGAGTTGCACTGCCCACTGCCCCCAGGCGGTGCGGCAGTGTATTGCAGGAGTTGCACTGCCCACTGCCCCCAGGCAGTGGGGCAGTGCATTGCAGGAGTTGCACTGTCCACTGTCCCCAGGCAGTGGGGCAGTGCATTGCAGGAGTTGCACTGTCCACTGCCCCCAGACAGTGGGGCAGTGCATTGCAGGAGTTGCACTGCCCACTGCCCCCAGGCAGTGGGGCAGTGCATTGCGGGAGTTCCACTGTCCACTGCCCCCAGGCAGTGAGGCAGTGCGTCGCAGGAGTTGCACTGTCCACTGCCCCCAGACAGTGCGGCAGTGTATTGCAGGAGTTGCACTGCCCACTGCCCCCAGGCAGTGGGGCAGTGCATTGCAGGAGTTCCACTGTCCACTGCCCCCAGGCAGTGAGGCAGTGCATTGCAGGAGGTCCACTGCCTACTGCCCCCAGGCAGTAAGGCAGTGCATTGCAGGAGTTGCACTGTCCACTGCCCCCAGGCAGTGAGGCAGTGCATTGCAGGAGTTGCACTGCCCACTGCCCCCAGGCAGTGGGGCAGTGCGTTGCAGAAGTTGCACTGTCCACTGGCCCCAGGCAGTGAGGCAGTGTATTGCAGGAGGTCCACTGCCCACTGCCCCCAGGCAGTGTGGCAGTGCATTGCAGGAGTTGCACTGCCCACCGCCCCCAGGCAGTGCGGCAGTGTATTGCCGGAGGTCCACTGCCCACTGCCCCCAGGCAGTGGGGCAGTGCATTGCAGGAGTTCCGCTGCCCACTGCCCCCAGACAGTGCGGCAGTGTATTGCAGGAGTTGCACTGCCCACTGCCCCCAGGCAGTGGGGCAGTGCGTTGCAGAAGTTGCACTGTCCACTGCCCCCAGGCAGTGAGGCGATGCATTGCAGGAGGTCCACTGCCCACTGCCCCCAGGCAGTGAGGCAGTGCATTGCAGGAGTTGCACTGCCCACTGCCCCCAGGCAGTGCGGCAGTGTATTGCCGGATGTCCACTGCCCACTGCCCCCAGGCAGTGGGGCAGTGCATTGCAGGAGTTGCACTGCCCACTGCCCCCAGGCAGTGCGGCAGTGTATTGCCGGAGGCCCACTGCCCACTGCCCCCAGGCAGTGAGGCGGTGCATTGCAGGAGTTGCACTGTCCACTGCCCCCAGGCAGTGAGGCAGTGCATTGCAGGAGTTGCACTGCCCACTGCCCCCAGGGCAGTGAGGCAGTGCATTGCAGGGGTTCCACTGCCCACTGCCCCCAGGCAGTGGGGCAGTGCATTGCAGAAGTTCCACTGCCCACTGCCCCCAGGGCAGTGGGGCAGTGCATTGCAAAAGCTGCACTGTCCACTGCCCCCAGGCAGTGGGGCAGTGCATTGCAGGAGTTGCACTGCCCACTGCCCCCAGGCAGTGAGGCAGTGCATCGCAGGAGTTGCACTGTCCACTGCCCCCAGGCAGTGAGGCAGTGCATTGCAGGAGTTGCACTGTCCACTGCCCCCAGGCAGTGGGGCAGTGCGTTGCAGAAGTTGCACTGTCCACTGGCCCCAGGCAGTGAGGCATTGCATTGCAGGAGTTCCACTGCCCCCAGTGCGGCAGTGCATTGTAGGAGTTGCGCTGCCCACTGCCCCCAGACAGTGCGGCAGTGCATTGCAGGAGTTGCACTGCCCACTGCCCCCAGGCAGTGAGGCAGTGCATCGCAGGAGTTGCACTGTCCACTGCCCCCAGGCAGTGAGGCAGTGCATTGCAGGAGTTGCACTGCCCACTGCCCCAAGGCAGTGAGGCAGTGCATTGCAGGAGTTGCACTGTCCACTGCCCCCAGGCAGTGAGGCAGTGCATTGCAGGAGTTGCACTGCCCACTGCCCCCAGGCAGTGCGGCAGTGTATTGCCGGAGGTCCACTGCCCAAAGCCCCCAGGCAGTGCGGCAGTGCATTGCAGGAGTTGCGCTGCCCACTGCCCCCAAACAGCGCGGCAGTGTATTGCAGGAGTTGCACTGCCCACTGCCCCCGGGGCAATGAGGCAGTGCATTGCAGGGGTTCCACTGCCCACTGCCCCCAGGCAGTGAGGCAGTGCATTGCCGCAGTTCCACTGCCCACTGCCCCAGGGCAGTGAGGCAGTGCATTGCAGGAGATGCGCTGCCCACTGCCCCCGGACAGTGCGGCAGTGTATTGCAGGAGTTGCACTGCCCACTGCCCCCAGCCAGTGGGGCAGTGCATTGCAGGAGTTCCGCTGCCCACTGCCCTCGAACAGTGCGGCAGTTTATTGCAGGAGTTGCACTGCCCACTGCCCCCAGGCAGTGGGGCAGTGCATTGCAGGAATTGCGCTGCCCACTGCCCCCAGGGCAGTGAGGCAGCGCATTGCAGGGGTTCCACTGCCCACTGCCCCCCGGCGGTGGGGCAGTGCATTGCAGACCTTGCACTGCCCACTGCCCCCAGGCAGTGAGGCAGTGCAATGCAGAGGTTGCACTGTCCACTGCTCCCAGGCAGTGGGGTAGTGCATTGCAGGAGTTGCACTGCCCACTGCCCCCAGGTAGTGCGGCAGTGCATTGCAGGAGTTGCACTGTCCACTGCACCCAGGCAGTGAGGCAGTGCAATGCAGAGGTTGCACTGTCCACTGCTCCCAGGCAGTGAGGCAGTGCATTGCAGGAGTTGCACTGCCCACTGCCCCCAGGCAGTGAGGGAGTGCATTGCAGGAGTTGCACTGCCCACTGCCCCCAGGCAGTGCGGCAGTGTATTGCCGGAGGTCCACTGCCCACTGCCCCCAGACAGTGCGGCAGTGCATTGCAGGAGTTGCGCTGCCCACTGCCCCCAGACAGCGCGGCAGTGTATTGCAGGAGTTGCACTGCCCACTGCCCCCAGGCAGTGAGGGAGTGCATTGCAGGAATTGCACTGCCCACTGCCCCCGGGGCAATGAGGCAGTGCATTGCAGGGGTTCCACTGCCCACTGCCCCCAGGCAGTGGGGCAGTGCATTGCAGAAGTTCCACTGCCCACTGCCTCAGGGCAGTGAGGCAGTGCATTGCAGGAGTTGCGCTGCCCACTGCCCCCAGGCAGTGAGGCAGTGTATTGCAGGAGTTGCACTGCCCACTGCCCCCAGGCAGTGGGGCAGTGCATTGCAGGAGTTCCGCTGCCCGCTGCTCCCAGGCAGTGCGGCAGTGCATTGCAGGAGTTGCGCTGCCCACTGTCCCCAGACAGTGCGGCAGTGTATTGCAGGGGTTCCACTGCCCACTGCCCCCAGGCAGTAGGGCAGTGCATTGCAGAAGTTCCAGTGCGCACTGCCCCCAGGCAGTGGGGCAGTGCATTGCAGGAGTTGCACTGCGCACTGCCCCCAGGCAGTGAGGCAGTGCATTGCGGGAGTTGCACTGCCCATTGCCCCAAGGCAGTGGGGCAGTGCATTGCAGGAGTTGCACTGCCCACTGCCCCAGGGCAGTGAGGCAGTACATTGCAGGAGTTGCACTGCCCACTGCCCCCAGACAGTGCGGCAGTGCATTGCAGGAGTTGCACTGCCCACCGCCCCCAGGCAGTGGGGCAGTGCATTGCACGAGTTGCGCTGTCCACTGCCCCCAGGCAGTGAGGCAGTGCATTGCAGGAGTTGCGCAGCCCACTGCACCCAGGCAGTGAGGCGGTGCATTGTAGGAGTTCCACTGCCCACTACCCCCAGGCAGTGAGGCAGTGCATTGCGGGAGTTGCACTGCCCACTGCCCCCAGGCAGTGAGGCAGTGCATTGCAGAAGCTGCATTGTCCACTGCCCCCAGGCAGTGAGGCAGTGCATTGTAGGAGTTCCACTGCCCACTGCTCCCAGGCAGTGGGGCAGTGCATTGCAGGAGTTCCACTGCCTACTGCCCCACGGCAGTGAGGCAGTGCATTGCAGAAATTGCACTGCCCACTGCCCCCAGGCAGTGAGGCAGTGCATTGCAGGAGTTGCACTGCCCACTGCCCCCAGGCAGTGAGGTAGTGCTTTGCGGGAGTTGCACTGCGCACTGCCCCCAGGCAGTGAGGCAGTGCATTGCAGGAGTTCCAGTGCGCACTGCCCCAGGGCAGTGAGGCAGTGCATTGCAGAAGCTGCACTGTCCACTGCCCCCAGGCAGTGAGGTAGTGCTTTGCGGGAGTTGCACTGCGCACTGCCCCCAGGCAGTGAGGCAGTGCATTGCAGGAGTTCCAGTGCGCACTGCCCCAGGGCAGTGAGGCAGTGCATTGCAGAAGCTGCACTGTCCACTGCCCCCAGGCAGTGAGGTAGTGCTTTGCGGGAGTTGCACTGCGCACTGCCCCAGGGCAGTGAGGCAGTGCATTGCAGGAGTTGCGCTGCCCACTGCCCCCAGGCCGTGAGGCGGTGCATTGCAGGAGTTGCGCTGCCCACTGCCCCCAAGCAGTGAGGCAGTGCATTGCAGGAGTTGCACAGTCCACTGCCCCCAGGCAGTGAGGCAGTGCATTGCAGGAGGTCCACTGCCCACCGCTCCCAAGCAGTGGGGCAGTGCATTGCACGAGTTGCGCTGTCCACTGCCCCCAGGCAGTGAGGCAGTGCATTGCAGGAGTTGCGCAGCCCACTGCACCCAGGCAGTGAGGCGGTGCATTGCAGGAGTTCCACTGCCCACTACCCCCAGGCAGTGAGGCAGTGTATTGCGGGAGTTGCACTGCCCACTGCCCCCAGGCAGTGAGGCAGTGCATTGCAGAAGCTGCACTGTCCACTGCCCCCAGGCAGTGAGGCAGTGCATTGTAGGAGTTCCACTGCCCACTGCTCCCAGGCAGTGGGGCAGTGCATTGCAGGAGTTTCACTGCCCACTGCCCCAGGGCACTGAGGCAGTGCATTGCAGGAGTTGCACTGCCCACTGCCCCCAGGCAGTGGGGCAGTGCATTGCAGGAGTTGCACTGCCCACTGCTCCCAGGCAGTGAGGCAGTGCATTGCAGGAGTTCCACTGCCTACTGCCCCACGGCAGTGAGGCAGTGCATTGCAGAAATTGCACTGCCCACTGCCCCCAGGCAGTGAGGCAGTGCATTGCAGGAGTTGCACTGCCTGCTGTCCCCCGGCAGTGAGGCAGTGCATTGCAGGAGTTCCACTGCCCACTGCCCCCAGGCAGTGAGGCAGTGCATTGCAGGAGTTCCACTGCCCACTGCCCCAGGGCAGTGAGGCAGTGCATTGCAGAAGCTGCACTGTCCACTGCCCCCAGGCAGTGAGGTAGTGCTTTGCGGGAGTTGCACTGCCCACTGCCCCCAGGCAGTGAGGCAGTGCATTGCAGGAGTTGCACTGTCCACTGCCCCCAGGCAGTGAGGCAGTGCATTGCAGGAGTTGCACTGCCAACTGCCCCCAGGCAGTGGGGCAGTGCGTTGCAGAAGTTGCGCTGTCCACTGGCCCCAGGCAGTGAGGCATTGCATTGCAGGAGTTCCACTGCCCCCAGTGCGGCAGTGCATTGTAGGAGTTGCGCTGCCCACTGCCCCCAGACAGTGCGGCAGTGCATTGAAGGAGTTGCACTGCCCACTGCCCCCAGGCAGTGCGGCAGTGCATTGCAGGAGTTGCACTGTCCACTGCCCCCAGGCAGTGAGGCAGTGCATTGCAGGAGTTGCACTGCCCACTGCCCCAAGGCAGTGAGGCAGTGCATTGCAGGAGTTGCACTGTCCACTGCCCCCAGGCAGTGAGGCAGTGCATTGCAGGAGTTGCACTGCCCACTGCCCCCAGGCAGTGCGGCAGTGTATTGCCGGAGGTCCACTGCCCAAAGCCCCCAGGCAGTGCGGCAGTGCATTGCAGGAGTTGCGCTGCCCACTGCCCCCAAACAGCGCGGCAGTGTATTGCAGGAGTTGCACTGCCCACTGCCCCCGGGGCAATGAGGCAGTGCATTGCAGGGGTTCCACTGCCCACTGCCCCCAGGCAGTGAGGCAGTGCATTGCAGGAGATGCGCTGCCCACTGCCCCCGGACAGTGCGGCAGTGTATTGCAGGAGTTGCACTGCCCACTGCCCCCAGCCAGTGGGGCAGTGCATTGCAGGAGTTCCGCTGCCCACTGCCCTCGAACAGTGCGGCAGTGTATTGCAGGAGTTGCACTGCCCACTGCCCCCAGGCAGTGGGGCAGTGCATTGCAGGAATTGCGCTGCCCACTGCCCCCAGGGCAGTGAGGCAGCGCATTGCAGGGGTTCCACTGCCCACTGCCCCCCGGCGGTGGGGCAGTGCATTGCAGACCTTGCACTGCCCACTGCCCCCAGGCAGTGAGGCAGTGCAATGCAGAGGTTGCACTGTCCACTGCTCCCAGGCAGTGGGGTAGTGCATTGCAGGAGTTGCACTGCCCACTGCCCCCAGGTAGTGCGGCAGTGCATTGCAGGAGTTGCACTGTCCACTGCACCCAGGCAGTGAGGCAGTGCAATGCAGAGGTTGCACTGTCCACTGCTCCCAGGCAGTGAGGCAGTGCATTGCAGGAGTTGCACTGCCCACTGCCCCCAGGCAGTGAGGCAGTGCATTGCAGGAGTTGCACTGCCCACTGCCCCCAGGCAGTGCGGCAGTGTATTGCCGGAGGTCCACTGCCCACTGCCCCCAGACAGTGCGGCAGTGCATTGCAGGAGTTGCGCTGCCCACTGCCCCCAGACAGCGCGGCAGTGTATTGCAGGAGTTGCACTGCCCACTGCCCCCAGGCAGTGAGGGAGTGCATTGCAGGAATTGCACTGCCCACTGCCCCCGGGGCAATGAGGCAGTGCATTGCAGGGGTTCCACTGCCCACTGCCCCCAGGCAGTGAGGCAGTGCATTGCAGAAGTTCCACTGCCCACTGCCTCAGGGCAGTGAGGCAGTGCATTGCAGGAGTTGCGCTGCCCACTGCCCCCAGGCAGTGAGGCAGTGTATTGCAGGAGTTGCACTGCCCACTGCCCCCAGGCAGTGGGGCAGTGCATTGCAGGAGTTCCGCTGCCCGCTGCTCCCAGGCAGTGCGGCAGTGCATTGCAGGAGTTGCGCTGCCCACTGTCCCCAGACAGTGCGGCAGTGTATTGCAGGGGTTCCACTGCCCACTGCCCCCAGGCAGTAGGGCAGTGCATTGCAGAAGTTCCAGTGCGCACTGCCCCCAGGCAGTGGGGCAGTGCATTGCAGGAGTTGCACTGCGCACTGCCCCCAGGCAGTGAGGCAGTGCATTGCGGGAGTTGCACTGCCCATTGCCCCAAGGCAGTGGGGCAGTGCATTGCAGGAGTTGCACTGCCCACTGCCCCAGGGCAGTGAGGCAGTGCATTGCAGGAGTTGCACTGCCCACTGCCCCCAGACAGTGCGGCAGTGCATTGCAGGAGTTGCACTGCCCACCGCCCCCACGCAGTGGGGCAGTGCATTGCACGAGTTGCGCTGTCCACTGCCCCCAGGCAGTGAGGCAGTGCATTGCAGGAGTTGCGCAGCCCACTGCACCCAGGCAGTGAGGCGGTGCATTGCAGGAGTTCCACTGCCCACTACCCCCAGGCAGTGAGGCAGTGCATTGCGGGAGTTGCACTGCCCACTGCCCCCAGGCAGTGAGGCAGTGCATTGCAGAAGCTGCATTGTCCACTGCCCCCAGGCAGTGAGGCAGTGCATTGTAGGAGTTCCACTGCCCACTGCTCCCAGGCAGTGGGGCAGTGCATTGCAGGAGTTCCACTGCCTACTGCCCCACGGCAGTGAGGCAGTGCATTGCAGAAATTGCACTGCCCACTGCCCCCAGGCAGTGAGGCAGTGCATTGCAGGAGTTGCACTGCCCACTGCCCCCAGGCAGTGAGGTAGTGCTTTGCGGGAGTTGCACTGCGCACTGCCCCCAGGCAGTGAGGCAGTGCATTGCAGGAGTTCCAGTGCGCACTGCCCCAGGGCAGTGAGGCAGTGCATTGCAGAAGCTGCACTGTCCACTGCCCCCAGGCAGTGAGGTAGTGCTTTGCGGGAGTTGCACTGCGCACTGCCCCCAGGCAGTGAGGCAGTGCATTGCAGGAGTTCCAGTGCGCACTGCCCCAGGGCAGTGAGGCAGTGCATTGCAGAAGCTGCACTGTCCACTGCCCCCAGGCAGTGAGGTATTGCTTTGCGGGAGTTGCACTGCGCACTGCCCCAGGGCAGTGAGGCAGTGCATTGCAGGAGTTGCGCTGCCCACTGCCCCCAGGCCGTGAGGCGGTGCATTGCAGGAGTTGCGCTGCCCACTGCCCCCAGGCAGTGAGGCAGTGCATTGCAGGAGTTGCACAGTCCACTGCCCCCAGGCAGTGAGGCAGTGCATTGCAGGAGTTCCACTGCCCACTACCCCCAGGCAGTGAGGCAGTGTATTGCAGGAGTTGCACTGCCCACTGCCCCCAGGCAGTGAGGCAGTGCATTGCAGAAGCTGCACTGTCCACTGCCCCCAGGCAGTGAGGCAGTGCATTGTAGGAGTTCCACTGCCCACTGCTCCCAGGCAGTGGGGCAGTGCATTGCAGGAGTTTCACTGCCTACTGCCCCAGGGCACTGAGGCAGTGCATTGCAGGAGTTGCACTGCCCACTGCCCCCAGGCAGTGGGGCAGTGCATTGCAGGAGTTGCACTGCCCACTGCTCCCAGGCAGTGAGGCAGTGCATTGCAGGAGTTCCACTGCCTACTGCCCCACGGCAGTGAGGCAGTGCATTGCAGAAATTGCACTGCCCACTGCCCCCAGGCAGTGAGGCAGTGCATTGCAGGAGTTGCACTGCCTGCTGTCCCCCGGCAGTGAGGCAGTGCATTGCAGGAGTTCCACTGCCCACTGCCCCCAGGCAGTGAGGCAGTGCATTGCAGGAGTTCCACTGCCCACTGCCCCAGGGCAGTGAGGCAGTGCATTGCAGAAGCTGCACTGTCCACTGCCCCCAGGCAGTGAGGTAGTGCTTTGCGGGAGTTGCACTGCCCACTGCCCCCAGGCAGTGAGGCAGTGCATTGCAGGAGTTGCACAATCCACTGCCCCCAGGCAGTGAGGCAGTGCATTGCAGGAGTTGCACTGTCCACTGCCCCCAGGCAGTGAGGCAGTGCATTGCAGGAGTTGCACTGCCAACTGCCCCCAGGCAGTGGGGCAGTGCATTGCAGAAGTTGCACTGCCCACTGCCCCCAGGCAGTGGGGTAGTGCGTTGCAGGAGGTCCACTGCCCACTGCCTCAGGGCAGTGAGGCAGTGCATTGCAGAAGCTGCAGTGTCCACTGCCCCCAGGCAGTGAGGCAGTGCATTGCAGGGGTTGCACTGCCAACTGCCCCAGGACAGTGAGGCAGTGCATTGCAGAAGTTGCACTGCCCACTGCCCCCAGGCAGTGGGGTAGTGCATTGCAAGGGTTCCACTGCCCACTGCCCCAGGGCAGTGAGGCAGTGCATTGCAGAAGCTGCACTGCCCACTGCCCCCAGGCAGTCGGGCAGTGCATTGCAGGAGTGCGCTGCCGACTGCCCCCAGGCAGTGAGGCAGTGCATTGCGGTACACTGCCCACTGCCCCCTGCCCACAACAACAGTGCAGCAGGGCACACACAGTGCAGTGTGGTGCAGAGCACCAAGCAGTGCGGCACCACACAGAAGGCACTGGTGGTGCAGCGCGGCACGCAGGGTGCAGTGGGCAAATGACCCTGTGTGACAGCGCGCAGGCGTCGGCAAGGCAGTGTCGGCCAAGTGCGAGAGTGCACTGGTCCGGCTATGCCACAACACACTTACACACAGCGCGCACACAACACACAAAGCCCAGCCCGTTTACCTGTACCCGTGGGTAGACATCCCGGCCTTTGCCTTTTGGTAACAGCGCCTTCGGCACACCACACCACACCACACCACACCACACCACACCACACCACACCACACCACACCACACCACACCACCCCACACCACACCACACCACACCACACCACACCACACCACACCACGCCACACCCTGAGTACTCCCCAGCTCTACTCACGGGCTGGGTGCCGGGTGCGAAGCCCCCGACGACAGGGCCCGGGCACTGCCAATAGGCGGTGTACTAACGGTGTCGGGTGCGCGCACGTCACAGTGCCAAGCACCATCCCCAGGGACCCCGCGGCCCCTAGTACCGGCCGCCTTGGCCCTGGGAACGGTCAGCGACCCCCCGTAGAGGACGGCTGACCAAGCCTCCCCCTCCTCTCTTCCCCTACGCGCCCGCCCACGCACCGGGCCCAAACCGAAGCCCAGACACGCGCCCCTCCTGGCGCTCCTGCCCCAGCCCCCCCCACGGCCGCCCCTCCGCATGCCCCGTCGGCCCCTCCCCCCTGTGCTGCCTCCTCTCCTCGCCCCCTGCTGCCTCACCCATCCCAAAACCCTCTTTGACCCTACTCCTCTTGCAGGCTGGCAGCGCCTGAGCGGCGCGCCCCCAGGGCCCCGCATCGGCGGCCGGCCGCGTGAGGGTGTCAGCCACACCGAGGAGGCCCCTATGCGGGGGCTTCAATGGCGCAACAGGGTCAACGGGGGTATGATGGGTGTGTGAGTGGGTAAGATTTTATGAGAGACAGTCTATGAGAATCAGTTTATGAGAAACAGTCCCTGTCCCCGTCCGGCTGGACGCCCCGGTATCGGTATCCAACATCCTTTAGGTACGGTATAAGGCCCCCCGGCCACCACCCCGGCGCCAACACTAGGGAGGGCGTCCGGGAGGGGTAACAGCCCCCGATCCCCCAAAGGCAGCCCCAAAGGTGAGCGCACCACTGGAAGGGGCATGTCTGCGGGGTAAACAAATGCGCTGAGTAAAACCCTAATGTAATAATTAGTGCCTACTGCCATAAGTAATGCTTAACCGGGTAAAACGGCCCTCTCCCGGTGCCGGTTTAGTGCGCAGCCCCCAGAGCCGGACCCGACCGGCCGTACTGAGGCGAGCCCAGAAATGGGTATGGCAGGCCAGACTTTAAGTGCTGGTAGCCACGCCTCAGTACACTCCGTGGGCTCATAAGGCCCACGGGGGCCCCAAACACCGTTACGTTCGGGAGTTAAGCCCCGGCGGTGTTTGGGGTTGTTCCTGGTTAAGAGGACTCACGTTGAGTCCCAGATACTGTTACCCCGGAGTTATGACCCCCGGTACTGCCTGCTTACTTGCCTGCTGCTGCTAAGAGGTAGGAGGGAGTACCCACGGGTCCTGCCGGAGGCTCCGAACACCCCCTGGGCTGGGCTCCCCGTCCCCCCCAGGCCGGTGCGCCCGGTTCTCCGAAGATACTGGCCCCCCACTGGCCTGGCAGGAGGCTCCGAACACCCCCTGGGCAGGACTCCCCGCCCCCCCCGGGCCGGTGCGCCCGGTTCTCTGAAGAAGATGGCCCCCCCTTGGCCTGGCAGGAGACTCTGAACATCCCCTGGGCAGGACTCCCCGTCCCCCCCGGGCCGGTGCGCCCGGTTCTCTGAAGAAGATGGCCCCCCATTGGCCTGGCAGGAGACTCCGAACACCCCCTGGGCAGGACTCCCCGTCCCCCCCGGGCCGGTGCGCCCGGTTCTCTGAAGAAGATGGCCCCCCCTTGGCCTGGCAGGAGACTCCGAACACCCCCTGGGCAGGACTCCCCGTCCCCCCCGGGCCGGTGCGCCCGGTTCTCCGAAGATACTAGCCCCCCACTGGCCTGGCAGGAGGCTCCGAACACCCCCTGGGCAGGACTCCCCGTCCCCCCCGGGCCGGTGCGCCCGGTTCTCTGAAGAAGATGGCCCCCCCTTGGCCTGGCAGGAGGCTCCGAACACCCCCTGGGCAGGACTCCCCGTCCCCCCCGGGCCGGTGCGCCCGGTTCTCTGAAGAAGATGGCCCCCCATTGGCCTGGCAGGAGGCTCCGAACACCCCCTGGGCAGGACTCCCCGTCCCCCCCAGGCCGATGCGCCCGGTTCTCCGAAGATACTGGCCCCCCATTGGCCTGGCAGGAGGCTCCGACCACCCCCTGGGCAGGACTCCCCGTCCCCCCCGGGCCGGTGCGCCCGGTTCTCCGAAGCAGATGGCCCCCCATTGGCCTTGAAGGATGCCCCGACCACCCCCTGGGCTGGACTCCCCGTTCCCCCCAGGCCGGTGCGCCCGGTTCTTGAAGGATGATGGCTCCCCACGGGCCTTGCAAGAGGCTCCGAACACCCCCTGGGCTGGACTCCCCGTCCCCCTCAGGCCGGTGCGCCCGGTTCTCCGAAGATAATGGCCCCCCATTGGCCTGGCAGGAGGCTCCGAACACCCCCTGGGCTGGACTCCCCGTCCCCCCAAGGCCGGTGCGCCCGGTTCTCCGAAGCAGATGGCCCCCCATTGGCCTGGCAGGAGGCTCAGAACACCCCCTGGGCTGGACTCCCCGTCCCCCCCAGGCCGGTGCGCCCGGTTCTCTGAAGAAGATGGCCCCCCATTGGCCTTGAAGGATGCCCCGACCACCCCCTGGGCAGGACTCCCCGTCCCCCCCAGGCCGGTGCGCCCGGTTCTTGAAGGATGATGGCTCCCCACGGGCCTTGCAGGAGGCTCCGAACACCCCCTGGGCTGGACTCCCCGTCCCCCCCAGGCCGGTGTGCCCGGTTCTCCGAAGCAGATGGCCCCCCATTGGCCTTGAAGGATGCCCCGACCACCCCCTGGGCAGGACTCCCCGTCCCCCCCAGGCCGGTGCGCCCGGTTTTTGAGGGATGATGCCTCCCCATGGGCCCTGCAGGATACTCCGACCACCCCCTGGGCTGGACTCCCCGTCCCCCCCAGGCCGGTGCGCCCGGTTATTAGAAGAGGATGGCTCCGCGTGGGCCTTGCAGGAGGCTCCGAACACCCCCTGGGCAGGACTCCCCGTCCCCCCCAGGCCGGTGCGCCCGGTTCTCCGAAGATGACGCCTCCCCATGGGCCCTGAAGAATACTCCGGCCACCCCCTGGGCAGGACCCCCCGTCCCCCCAGGCCGGTGCGCCCGGTTCTCCGAAGATGATGGCCCCCCATAGGCCCTAAAGGATGCCCCGACCACCCCCTGGGGTGGACTCCCCATCCCCCCAGGCTGGTGCGCCGGGTAGTACATCCCCACAGGCCCTGCAGGACACTCCGACCACCCATTGCAGGAGTTGCACTGCCCACTGCCCCCAGGCAGTGAGGCAGTGCATTGCAGGAGTTGCACTGCCCACTGCTCCCAGGCAGTGAGGCAGTGCGTTGCAGGAGTTGCACTGCCCACTGCCCCCAGGCAGTGAGGCAGTGCATTGCAGGAGTTGCACTGCCCACTGCCCCCAGGCAGTGTGGCAGTGCATTGCAGGAGTTGCACTGTCCACTGCCCCCAGGCGGTGGGGCAGTGTATTGCAGGAGTTGCACTGCCCACTTCCCCCAGGCAGTGGGGCAGTGTATTGCAGGAGTTGCACTGCCCACTGCCCCCAGGCAGTGAGGCAGTGCATTGCAGGAGTTGCACTGCCCACTGCTCCCAGGCGGTGGGGCAGTGCGTTGCAGGAGTTGCGCTGCCCACTGCCCCCAGGCAGTGGGGCAGTGCATTGCGGGAGTTCCACTGTCCACAGCCCCCAGACAGTGCGGCAGTGCATTGCAGGAGTTGCACTGCCCACTGCCCCCAGGCAGTGGGGCAGTGCATTGCGGGAGTTCCACTGTCCACTGCCCCCAGGCAGTGAGGCAGTGCGTCGCAGGAGTTGCACTGCCCACTGCCCCCAGGCAGTGGGGCAGTGCATTGCAGGAGTTGCACTGTCCACTGCCCCCAGGCAGTGAGGCAGTGCATTGCAGGAGTTTCACTGCCCACTGCCCCCAGGCAGTGGGGCAGTGCATTGCGGGAGTTCCACTGTCCACAGCCCCCAGACAGTGCGGCAGTGTATTGCAGGAGTTGCACTGCCCACTGCCCCCAGGCAGTGGGGCAGTGCATTGCGGGAGTTCCACTGTCCACTGCCCCCAGGCAGTGAGGCAGTGCGTCGCAGGAGTTGCACTGCCCACTGCCCCCAGGCAGTGGGGCAGTGCATTGCAGGAGTTGCACTGTCCACTGCCCCCAGGCAGTGAGGCAGTGCATTGCAGGAGTTTCACTGCCTACTGCCCCCAGGCAGTCAGGCATCGCATTGCAGGAGTTGCACTGCCCACTGCCCCAAGGCAGTGAGGCAGTGCATTGCAGAAGTTGCACTGTCCACTGCCCCCAGGCAGTGCGGCAGTGCATTGCAGGAGTTGCACTGCCCACTGCCCCCAGGCAGTGGGGCAGTGCGTTGCAGAAGTTGCACTGTCCACTGGCCCCAGGTAGTGAGGCAGTGTATTGCAGGAGTTCCACTGCCCACTGCCCCCAGGCAGTGTGGCAGTGCATTGCAGGAGTTGCACTGCCCACTGCCCCCAGGCAGTGCGGCAGTGTATTGCTGGAGGTCCACTGCCCACTACCCCCAGGTAGTGGGGCAGTGCAATGCAGGAGTTGCACTGCCCACTGCCCCCAGGCAGTGCGGTAGTGTATTGCCGGAGGTCCACTGCCTACTGCCCCCAGGCAGTGCGGCAGGGTATTGCAGGAGGTCCACTGCCCACTGCCCCCAGGCAGTGAGGCAGTGCATTGCAGGAGTTGCACTGTCCACTGCCCCCAGGCAGTGAGGCAGTGCATTGCAGGAGTTGCACTGCCCACTGCCCCCAGGCAGTGGGGCAGTGTATTGCAGGAGTTGCACTGCCCACTGCCCCCAGGCAGTGAGGCAGTGCATTGCAGGAGTTGCACTGCCCACTGCTCCCAGGCGGTGGGGCAGTGCGTTGCAGGAGTTGCGCTGCCCACTGCCCCCAGGCAGTGGGGCAGTGCATTGCGGGAGTTCCACTGTCCACAGCCCCCAGACAGTGCGGCAGTGTATTGCAGGAGTTGCACTGCCCACTGCCCCCAGGCAGTGGGGCAGTGCATTGCAGGAGTTGCACTGTCCACTGCCCCCAGGCAGTGAGGCAGTGCGTCGCAGGAGTTGCACTGTCCACTGCCCCCAGACAGTGCGGCAGTGTATTGCAGGAGTTGCACTGCCCACTGCCCCCAGGCAGTGGGGCAGTGCATTGCAGGAGTTGCACTGTCCACTGCCCCCAGGCAGTGAGGCAGTGCATTGCAGGAGTTCCACTGCCTACTGCCCCCAGGCAGTCAGGCAGCGCATTGCAGGAGTTGCACTGCCCACTGCCCCCAGGCAGTGAGGCAGTGCATTGCAGAAGTTGCACTGTCCACTGCCCCCAGGCAGTGCGGCAGTCCATTGCAGGAGTTGCACTGCCCACTGCCCCCAGGCAGTGGGGCAGTGCGTTGCAGAAGTTGCACTGTCCACTGGCCCCAGGTAGTGAGGCACTGTATTGCAGGAGTTCCACTGCCCACTGCCCCCAGGCAGTGTGGCAGTGCATTGCAGGAGTTGCACTGCCCACTGCCCCCAGGCAGTGCGGCAGTGTATTGCCGGAGGTCCACTGCCCACTGCCCCCAGGCAGTGGGGCAGTGCAATGCAGGAGTTGCACTGCCCACTGCCCCCAGGCAGTGCGGCAGTGTATTGCCGGAGGTCCACTGCCTACTGCCCCCAGGCAGTGCGGCAGTGTATTGCCGGAGGTCCACTGCCCACTGCCCCCAGGCAGTGAGGCAGTGCATTGCAGGAGTTGCACTGTCCACTGCCCCCAGGCAGTGAGGCAGTGCATTGCAGGAGTTGCACTGCCCACTGCCCCCAGGCAGTGAGGCAGTGCATTGCAGGAGTTCCACTGCCTACTGCCCCAGGGCACTGAGGCAGTGCATTGCCGGAGGTCCACCGCCCACTGCCCCCCGGCAGTGGGGCAGTGCATTGCAGAAGTTCCACTGCCCACTGCCCCCAGGACAGTGAGGCAGTGCATTGCAGAAGTTGCACTGTCCACTGCCCCCAGGCAGTGGGGCAGTGCATTGCAGGAGTTGCACTGCCCACTGCCCCCAGGCAGTGAGGCAGTGCATTGCAGGAGTTGCGCTGCCCACTGCCCCCAGGCAGTGGGGCAGTACATTGCGGGAGTTGCACTGTCCACTGCCCCCAGGCAGTGAGGCAGTGCATTGCAGGAGGTCCACTGCCCACTGCCCCCAGGCAGTGGGGCAGTGCGTTGCAGAAGTTGCACTGTCCACTGGCCCCAGGCAGTGAGGCAGTGCATTGCAGGAGTTCCACTGCCCACTGCCCCCAGGCAGTGCGGCAGTGTATTGCCGGAGGTCCACTGCCCACTGCCCCCAGGCAGTGAGGCAGTGCATTGCAGGAGTTCCGCTGCCCACTGCCCCCAGACAGTGCGGCAGTGTATTGCAGGAGTTGCACTGCCCACTGCCCCCAGGCAGTGAGGCAGTGCATTGCAGGAGTTGCACTGCCCACTGCCCCCAGGCAGTGGGGCAGTGCGTTGCAGAAGTTGCACTGTCCTCTGCCCACTGCCCCCAGGCAGTGTGGCAGTGTATTGCCGGAGGTCCACTGCCCACTGCCCCCAGGCAGTGGGGCAGTGCATTGCAGGAGTTCCGCTGCCCAGTGCCCTCAGACAGTGCGGCAGTGCATTGCAGGAATTGCACTGCCCACTGCCCCCAGGGCAGTGAGGCAGTGCATTGCAGGGGTTCCACTGCCCACTGCCCCCCGGTAGTGGGGCAGTGCATTGCAGAAGTCCACTGCCCACTGCCCCCAGGGCAGTGAGGCAGTGCAATGCAGAGGTTGCACTGTCCACTGCTCCCAGGCAGTGGGGCAGTGCATTGCAGGAGTTGCACTGCCCACTGCCCCCAGGCAGCGGGGCAGCGCATTGCAGTGAGTTGCACTCTCCACTGCCCCCAGGCAGTGCGGCAGTGCATTGCAGGAGTTGCATCGTCCACTGCCCCCAGGCAGTGAGGCAGTGCATTACAGGAATTGCACTGCCCACTGCCCCCGGGGCAATGAGGCAGTGTATTGCAGGAGTTGCACTGCCCACTGCCCCCAGGCAGTGGGGCAGTGCGTTGCAAGAGTTCCACTGCCCACTGCCCTCAGACAGTGCGGCAGTGTATTGCAGGAGTTGCACTGCCCACTGCCCCCAGGCAGTGAGGCAGTGCGTTGCAGGAATTGCGCTGCCCACTGCCCCCAGGGCAGTGAGGCAGCGCATTGCAGGGGTTCCACTGCCCGGCGCCCCCCGGCAGTGAGGCAGTGCAATGCAGAGGTTGCACTGTCCACTGCTCCCAGGCAGTGGGGTAGTGTATTGCAGGAGTTGCACTGCCCACTGCCCCCAGGCAGTGCGGCAGTGCATTGCAGGAGTTGCACTGTCCACTGCCCCAAGGCAGTGAGGCAGTGCAATGCAGAGGTTGCACTGTCCACTGCCCCCAGGCAGTGGGGCAGTGTATTGCAGGAGTTGCACTGCCCACTGCCCCCAGGCAGTGAGGCAGTGCATTGCAGGAGTTGCACTGTCCACTGCCCCCAGGCAGTGAGGCAGTGCATTGCAGGAGTTGCACTGCCCACTGCCCCCAGGCAGTGGGGCAGTGTATTGCAGGAGTTGCACTGCCCACTGCCCCCAGGCAGTGAGGCAGTGCATTGCAGGAGTTGCACTGCCCACTGGTCCCAGGCGGTGGGGCAGTGCGTTGCAGGAGTTGCGCTGCCCACTGCCCCCAGGCAGTGGGGCAGTGCATTGCGGGAGTTCCACTGTCCACAGCCCCCAGACAGTGCGGCAGTGTATTGCAGGAGTTGCACTGCCCACTGCCCCCAGGCAGTGGGGCAGTGCATTGCAGGAGTTGCACTGTCCACTGCCCCCAGGCAGTGAGGCAGTGCGTCGCAGGAGTTGCACTGTCCACTGCCCCCAGACAGTGCGGCAGTGTATTGCAGGAGTTGCACTGCCCACTGCCCCCAGGCAGTGGGGCAGTGCATTGCAGGAGTTGCACTGTCCACTGCCCCCAGGCAGTGAGGCAGTGCATTGCAGGAGTTCCACTGCCTACTGCCCCCAGGCAGTCAGGCAGCGCATTGCAGGAGTTGCACTGCCCACTGCCCCCAGGCAGTGGGGCAGTGCATTGCAGAAGTTGCACTGTCCACTGCCCCCAGGCAGTGCGGCAGTCCATTGCAGGAGTTGCACTGCCCACTGCCCCCAGGCAGTGGGGCAGTGCGTTGCAGAAGTTGCACTGTCCACTGGCCCCAGGTAGTGAGGCACTGTATTGCAGGAGTTCCACTGCCCACTGCCCCTAGGCAGTGGGGCAGTGCATTGCAGGAGTTGCACTGCCCACTGCCCCCAGGCAGTGCGGCAGTGTATTGCCGGAGGTCCACTGCCCACTGCCCCCAGGCAGTGGGGCAGTGCAATGCAGGAGTTGCACTGCCCACTGCCCCCAGGCAGTGCGGCAGTGTATTGCCGGAGGTCCACTGCCTACTGCCCCCAGGCAGTGCGGCAGTGTATTGCCGGAGGTCCACTGCCCACTGCCCCCAGGCAGTGAGGCAGTGCATTGCAGGAGTTGCACTGTCCACTGCCCCCAGGCAGTGAGGCAGTGCATTGCAGGAGTTGCACTGCCCACTGCCCCCAGGCAGTGAGGCAGTGCATTGCAGGAGTTCCACTGCCTACTGCCCCAGGGCACTGAGGCAGTGCATTGCCGGAGGTCCACTGCCCACTGCCCCCAGGCAGTGGGGCAGTGCATTGCAGAAGTTCCACTGCCCACTGCCCCCAGGACAGTGAGGCAGTGCATTGCAGAAGTTGCACTGTCCACTGCCCCCAGGCAGTGGGGCAGTGCATTGCAGGAGTTGCACTGCCCACTGCCCCCAGGCAGTGAGGCAGTGCATTGCAGGAGTTGCGCTGCCCACTGCCCCCAGGCAGTGGGGCAGTACATTGCGGGAGTTGCACTGTCCACTGCCCCCAGGCAGTGAGGCAGTGCATTGCAGGAGGTCCACTGCCCACTGCCCCCAGGCAGTGGGGCAGTGCGTTGCAAAAGTTGCACTGTCCACTGGCCCCAGGCAGTGAGGCAGTGCATTGCAGGAGTTCCACTGCCCACTGCCCCCAGGCAGTGCGGCAGTGTATTGCCGGAGGTCCACTGCCCACTGCCCCCAGGCAGTGAGGCAGTGCATTGCAGGAGTTCCGCTGCCCACTGCCCCCAGACAGTGCGGCAGTGTATTGCAGGAGTTGCACTGCCCACTGCCCCCAGGCAGTGAGGCAGTGCATTGCAGGAGTTGCACTGCCCACTGCCCCCAGGCAGTGGGGCAGTGCGTTGCAGAAGTTGCACTGTCCTCTGCCCACTGCCCCCAGGCAGTGTGGCAGTGTATTGCCGGAGGTCCACTGCCCACTGCCCCCAGGCAGTGGGGCAGTGCATTGCAGGAGTTCCGCTGCCCAGTGCCCTCAGACAGTGCGGCAGTGCATTGCAGGAATTGGACTGCCCACTGCCCCCAGGGCAGTGAGGCAGTGCATTGCAGGGGTTCCACTGCCCACTGCCCCCCGGTAGTGGGGCAGCGCATTGCAGAAGTCCACTGCCCACTGCCCCCAGGGCAGTGAGGCAGTGCAATGCAGAGGTTGCACTGTCCACTGCTCCCAGGCAGTGGGGCAGTGCATTGCAGGAGTTGCACTGCCCACTGCCCCCAGGCAGCGGGGCAGTGCATTGCAGTGAGTTGCACTGTCCACTGCCCCCAGGCAGTGCGGCAGTGCATTGCAGGAGTTGCATCGTCCACTGCCCCCAGGCAGTGAGGCAGTGCATTACAGGAATTGCACTGCCCACTGCCCCCGGGGCAATGAGGCAGTGTATTGCAGGAGTTGCACTGCCCACTGCCCCCAGGCAGTGGGGCAGTGCGTTGCAAGAGTTCCACTGCCCACTGCCCTCAGACAGTGCGGCAGTGTATTGCAGGAGTTGCACTGCCCACTGCCCCCAGGCAGTGAGGCAGTGCGTTGCAGGAATTGCGCTGCCCACTGCCCCCAGGGCAGTGAGGCAGCGCATTGCAGGGGTTCCACTGCCCGGCGCCCCCCGGCAGTGAGGCAGTGCAATGCAGAGGTTGCACTGTCCACTGCTCCCAGGCAGTGGGGTAGTGCATTGCAGGAGTTGCACTGCCCACTGCCCCCAGGCAGTGCGGCAGTGCATTGCAGGAGTTGCACTGTCCACTGCCCCAAGGCAGTGAGGCAGTGCAATGCAGAGGTTGCACTGTCCACTGCTCCCAGGCAGTGAGGCAGTGCATTGCAGGAGTTGCACTGCCCACTGCCCCCAGGCAGTGAGGCAGTGCATTGCAGGAGTTGCACTGCCCACTGCCCCCACGCAGTGAGGCAGTGCATTGCAGGAGTTGCACTGCCCACTGCCCCCAGGC
Organism: Eutreptiella sp. 'Long Island Sound 2002'; assembly: GCA_964036045.1. Taxonomy (NCBI): domain Eukaryota; phylum Euglenozoa; class Euglenophyceae; order Eutreptiales; family Eutreptiaceae; genus Eutreptiella; species Eutreptiella sp. 'Long Island Sound 2002'. The sequence continues at coordinate 43,524,431 of OZ038392.1, forward strand.
AGTGCGGCAGTGTATTGCCGGAGGTCCACTGCCCACTGCCCCCAGGCAGTGGGGCAGTGCATTGCAGGAGTTGCGCTGCCCACTGCCCCCAGACAGCGCGGCAGTGTATTGCAGGAGTTGCACTGCCCACTGCCCCCAGGCAGTGAGGGAGTGCATTGCAGGAATTGCACTGCCCACTGCCCCCGGGGCAATGAGGCAGTGCATTGCAGGGGTTCCACTGCCCACTGCCCCCAGGCAGTGGGGCAGTGCATTGCAGAAGTTCCACTGCCCACTGCCTCAGGGCAGTGAGGCAGTGCATTGCAGGAGTTGCGCTGCCCACTGCCCCCAGACAGTGCGGCAGTGTATTGCAGGAGTTGCACTGCCCACTGCCACCAGGCAGTGGGGCAGTGCATTGCAGGAGTTCCGCTGCCCACTGCTCCCAGGCAGTGCGGCAGTGCATTGCAGGAGTTGCGCTGCCCACTGTCCCCAGACAGTGCGGCAGTGTATTGCAGGAGTTGCACTGCCCACTGCCCCAAGGCAGTGAGGCAGTGCATTGCAGGGGTTCCACTGCCCCCTCCCCCCAGGCAGTGGGGTAGTGCATTGCAGAAGTTCCAGTGCCCACTGCCCCCAGGTCAATGGGGCAGTGCAATGCGAAAGCTGCACTGTCCACTGCCCCCAGGCAGTGGGGCAGTGCATTGCAGGAGTTGCACTGCCCACTGCCCCCAGGCAGTGAGGCAGTGCGTTGCAGGAGTTGCACTGCCCACTGCCCCAGGGCAGTGGGGCAGTGCATTGCAGGAGGTCCACTGCCCACTACCCCCAGGCAGTGGGGCAGTGCATTGCAGGAGTTGCGCTGCCCACTGCCCCAAGGCAGTGAGGCAGTGGATTGCAGGAGGTCCACTGCCCACCGCCCCCAGGCAGTGGGGGGGAGGAGGAGGAGGAGGAGCGCCTGCCGCGGTTCCACGTACGCTGAGCCTTGGCGTCGTCCCTCGGGGGCCCCACGCAGGCTCTGCCGAGGGAGTCCTCCGTCTTACCTCCGCTAGAGCAAGACGAATCTCGTCGCACACCTGAGAACGCTCCTCCCAGCAGGCCGTCTGGGTCACAACGTCAGTGTACGACAACGCTACGGCTCGATCTGCTCTCCGGTCCCGGCCACCAACCGCTCCGAACTGTCCTGGATCCACCCGAGTAAGCGTTCCAAGATCAACGTGCACGGAAGATGTGGGTCTCCCGGGGCATCACCTCCGACTTAGAACGCCGCCAGACAAGGAGCGCGGTCCGGCACGACTGCGCGCAGCACCGGAGCGGTCCGGGCGCGTGAGGTCGAGGACGGGTCACGGGCGGGGACAGGGCCACGGGGCGGGCCGACCCATGGCCACCTGCATGTCCTTAAAGACCGTGCGGGGTCCTTGGGAAGCCGCAGTGAGGATGGCCGAGAACGCAGAATGTAGTGCGGCACACCACGAGGGGATCACATCTCCACAGAGGCCGGCTTCCAGGCTCCGTCCATTGCCACCGTAATGGATGGCCCAGAGGCGGCGTCGACCTGGGAGATGAGGGGCAAGCCCGTGCCGTCCGAGACTGTCCAAGATGATCACGTCATGGGGATTCTGCTCAATCTCCTGCCACATGGTCGGCGGAATCTGGTTCGACCCGTTGTACACATACAGGACGCGGTACGGACTGTGCTTGCTCCGGGTGGAGATGACGGACTTCACCTTAGGGGCCAGGAGGAGGTCCCCTGATAGCCAGAGTCCTAGGAGGACGTCCCAGGCCGGCCACCTGCCCGAGCCGGGCGTTGGGGCCCAGTTGGCTACGTGATACCACTCTGGCGGTGGGTCGTTGGCGAGGGACTGGTTAACGGGGGCCCGCGGTAGGGGAGAGAGGTGGTCGGCAAGAGGTAGAACGGGCACCGCGTGCCGCTTATGTAGGAGAACGGTAGTGAGAACGACATCGCAGAGTAGGCGACGGAGACGCGCAGGACGCAGACCTCTGTGCAGCAGGGCATCCCTGTGTGGCGTGGAGATGGCTCCGAGACGACCAACAGTGTAGGTTGCGATGGTGTGGTGGGCCGGGGAGCCATCCACAGCCAGTATGAACGGCTCGTCCCCCCAAAGGACGAGGGTGCCCCAAGCAGTGGGCGTACAGTGGCGCCAGGCATGGCACCTCTGAGAGAGTCGGGCCGCAAGCCACCGATGGTAGTGGGCGCGGATGAGCGGGTCTAGCGGGCACGAGAGGATATGGTCCCCGGAGGCGGGCATGGTGCAGAGGGGGCAGGACGTATCTCTTGGGGGGAACAGGGAGAGGCGGATGCCGGTGACCGTGAGGTGGTCCCCCCATGTGACGAGACCGTGGCTGACGATGTTGGCGTACTCGTTGAGGTCGGGGAGGCGTTGTGGCGGGGGGGACGCAGAGAAGGCGTGGTGGGAGGCGAGCAAGGCGCGGCGCGCGTGGGGCACGGCGTCGTGGACCTGGAGGCCCGCGTGGGAGAAGCAGACGCGGGGTTTCTGTAGGGGGCCGAGCCATCCCACGGCGTCCGGGCAAGTGTCCGCAGCTTGCCCTGCCGCTTCGTCCACCCGGTCCAGCAGGGTATCGAGCCAGGTGCCGGCGATATGGGAATAGAGGTGATGGGGAGGGGCATGACCGTGGGCCATGTCGCGACACGATCTTATGAGATCTCCCTGCAGCGAGTCTTCCGGCTCGCGGCGCCCTTCCTGCGCCGTGATGTACCCTTTGCAGTCCGCGAAGTGCCACGCACCGGATCGGAAGCCGATGGCAGGGTCGGCTGAGGGCCCCTTGGCGGTGAGGGCCACCCATGCCGTGTACAGCTCCGCCGTGTAGGCGTTGTCCAGCCTCAAGGGGATGGGGACGGGGTACACCTGGTACCGGAGGGTGACGGGGCAGAACACCGCCACTGCCCCGCCGCAGCGCCGGGTCTTCGGGCACCACGACGCGTCGTGGAGGATCCCATAGTTCTCAGGGAGCCAGGAGAACGTGGGGACGGTCGCAGTCACCGCTTGGCAGCGTCTAACCGGGGGGACGGTGCCGACCGGCGGAGTGGGGCGGGGCGAGGCCCGGGGCCACCCCTTGCGTCGCGCGTCCTCTGTACTGCGATGGCCCGCAAGCATCCACGCGTGGGTGTCCTGGACCTCGAGTCCGGGTGACGACAGGGCCAGCACATGGGGGGTGTGGTGTGGCAGATGGCTGTCAGGGGGTAAGTGGATGGCGATGTCGCACCGGTGGCACAGGGCAACAAATAGATCGTGGTCCGTGGGGTGTGCGGTGCACCGGAGCCCGAGCTCCGGGGTGAGGCAGGGCTGGGAAGGATGGAACCGCCAGAGGGCAGTGAGGAGCCCGTGGCGCGTGGACCGGCAGACCAGGGAGTTGGGGTGGTTCAGGTGTCGGATGTAGACGCCGAAGAAGTTAGTAAACCCAACGACCGGTGCCGGGGGTATACCGACTCCCCCTTCGGGGACCTCACGGAGGAAGTGAGCAGAGGCGGAGAGGGTCCACCCAGCGGTGGCGCGCATGGCCGAGGCGGTCATGGCGTCCAGCACGCGCAGGGCCCCGTAGGAGGGGGGGCGGACACTGGTAAACCAGTTGACCGTCCCATGACACTTGGCAGTATACATGGCGAGGGGGTAGTGGGCGGGGAGTCGTGGGGCGCGGAGCGCCCGGCACGCAGCGCGGGCGCCCGAGAACAGGCGCCGGGAGTCGACGGGATGGAAGAGGTGGGGAAGGGCATGGCGGCCAAGGACGCGGACGTAGTCCTGGCTCGTGGCACATCGCACGGGGTGACCATTGAGGTATACCGTGTCGTTGAGGAAATAGACCTGACCATCGCGCATGTCGGTGCCGATCAAGACCGTTTTTGTTGGGTCTGAGTGGAGGTTGGTGAGGCGGCCCGCTCTCTCAATGCCGCTGGCGAGGGCGGGCAAATGGCAACGGTCGCCGGGCAGCCACTGGGTGTCATCCATCAGGAGAACCCGGTTCAGCGGGCCCGCGGGGGTGTCGGTGGGGGGGACGGAACGGCAGGCCTCGTGCCCCCGAACTTCGCCATATATGCAGTACTTCATGCCGGACACGGGGCACCCTTGCCCCGTGCCGGCCCCCAGCCGGGTGGAGGACGGAGAGCGTCCGTCAGCTCCCCCCATGTGCACCTCAAGGGCGCGGTCATGGTGCTGAAGGGTCGCGGCGTCGGCTGGGGAGATCCCTGCGGCGGTGAGGACGGCGTACTCGGTGGTGTGGTTGATGGAGCCATACGCGTGGCGGACATCGTCCGACAGGACCCACGCTTCGAGGCGTCTGCGCCAGCGGTCCCACCATACATCGTGTAGGACGCGGAGTAGCTCCACGGAGGAGCAGTGCGGGGACATCCCGAACTGGTAGGGCGGCAGGATGCCGTTCTGAACCAGGCGGGGCTGGTAGTGGTCTTTGATGAGGGCAGCCGTGAGTTTCCATATCGTGGCCAGATTGGTCAGCGGCCTGCCGTTTGCAATGGGGCCGTGCGGCGTCTTTTTCGGAAGGTTGAGGAAGTCTGCAGAGTGTGCCTGGGGCACGGGCACCCCACGGAGAATACTGTTGATCAGGCTCACGATCGCCGCAAACTGGGCATCCTCCAATTGTCCGAACAGCCGGTACTCCAGTAAGTCGTGGTACGGCACAGTGGCCGCCGCCCGGCGGATGATGGCCCGCAGGTTTGCGGTGGTGGCGTTGGGTGGTGGGCCGAGCGGCCTTTCCTCCCATCCCGTGATGGTCCGGACGCGCGCGAGTGAGAGCGCCTCAAGAGGGGCAAGGTGCCTTTGGCGCAGCTGGTCCAACGCAACGGCGGCTTGTTGATGAAGAGGTACTGGGACGCCCACCACGTAGACCGGATCCGCTGGGGGTACGTAGCGCGCCCCCAACGTGCGGCGGTAGTCCACTTTGGTGGGTTGGCCAGGGGCAGCGGGTAGGGGCGCCAGCCCTACATCCTTCTCCAGAAGGAGAACGTCCCAGGCCGCTCGGATGCGTTCTTTGAGGCGGGCGACCTCCACGAGGTGTGACGATTGGGACGCCCAATCCGGGTAGGCGAGCGTGTAGCGTTGAAGGTTGGTGACGTGGACACGTACCGTCGACGGTACCGGCTGGCTGGGGACGGGGGGCCCGTAGGCAGCCGTAGCCGCGGTGTATAGCGCTGAGGTCACCTCGGTATAGCGTGGCTGCGCTTCGGGCGCGCCCGGGGGCGGCGTAGCGAGTTCGGCCCGAAAGGTGTCGTTGAGGGTGCGGAGCTGGCTGGCGAGGGGCTCCCGCGGGATGGGGAAGCGGCCCTTTTTCGAAGGGCATACCAATTGGGGCGCTGGCGGGAGGTCATGGAGGGTGGCGGTCACGGGTAGGTGGTCAGATGGGAAACTGGAATCGGAGCGCACCTCCGTGGTGTGGGCTGCTTCCGAAGGGGTGCGGAGGAAGATGTGGTCCAGGGCACCGGCGAAACCTTGCGGGCTCACCCACGTGGGGGCCTCCGCAAGGGGGCGTAGACGGCGCATCCCAAGGCGCGTGAGCGTGGGGAGGACGAGGTCACAGATGGAGGCAGGGGAGACAGGGAGGTGCGAGACCCAGTGGCAGTTGGCGTTCAGGTCCCCTGTCAGGACAACCACTCTAGCCGGGGTGAGGAGGAGGTACGGGTACACCCAATCCAGGATTTCTTGGAGGGTGTCGAGGTTCCCGTCGGCGGGGAAATACACGTTGGCGTGGCAGTGTGTCACGCCAGCCATGGTGAAGTGCGTGACGAGGGCTCGTCCCGACGGGTGGGCGCTGTGGCCGGTCACGACCAGGTCCGGGGTCCTGTAGAGGAGAGTGGCACATCCCCCAGCTATTCTTGCAGGTGCCTGGATGGTGTGGTACAGGGGGTGCACCCGTTGGATGATCAGGGGCCCCGCTTCTTGAACATGCAGGGTTAGCGGGTACTGGCACTCGCGCACCAGGACGTCCAGGGCGCGGAGCTTGGGTCGCAGGGACATCTGCACGTTGAGGGTCATCACGTCTGGGCGGGGCGACACGTGGCCGGTGGGGGGGGGACCAGGGCAGGAGCCGGCGGCGGTGGAGTGCTGGGTTAGCTTGCGGTCCACGGCTGCGGGGAGGGCGCAAGGTAGGCCTCGCACCCACGTGCGGAGGTGCCGGTGGTGGTACGTGGCCGCCATCGCCAAGACACTGGCCCGGGTGAGGCCTGTGGCTGTGATGCAGACGCGGCTGTGTAGGGATTGTGGGAGGACCACGTGGTGATGCTCGGGCAAGATGAAGGAGGTGGGTGGCAGGCCCTTGCGGCAGAGCTGCAACTGATGGGAGCCCGTCACCTGCACACAGTGCACGGCGCCCACTAACGACAGAACGTTACGGGGCCAGGGGTCCGCCCCGCTGCACGCCCGGTAGTAGTGCACACCCACCGGCAGGTGCAGGCACATTTCGAGGGCGTAGGGGGGCGTGATGAACTGGGCAGTGCCCGAGGCCGGTACCGGTACCAGGCCCCACTCTCTGGGGGGGGAGCTGGGAGTGTATGCGCCCAGGTGCAGGTTCCGGACATGGGGGACGCCGTCGAGGTGGGAGTGGCGGAGCTGAGACACGGCGGCAGGGATGTCCTCGTTGCGCCCCGCCATGTCCCGGGTTACCGGTCCCGCGGACGCCGACCGAAGTACGGCTGGTAGCGGTGGGGGTCGGCTGGGGGGCTCCAGGGCGGGGGAGCGTAGGGGTTGTGGGCCATGGCCACTCGGGGGTCGTGGGGGTCCCCCGAGTACGGGTAGGGCAGGAGGGGGGCTGCTGCATGGTGGTCGTGGCGGCTGGAAAGCGCTTGTGGCTCATCGCGGTACGCGCTGCGACGCCTCGGCGGCGGGCTGTCGCGGCGATGGCCTGGGCTGCGGCGGCGGGACGGGGACCGGTCCGAGCGGCGGGGGCTGTACCTGCGCTGATATTTGGAGTCTGGTTCTCCGTCCGATCCCGACGTTGCCGTAAGGTCCACCTGATCGTCAGGGTCCCGTGGACGGCGCTGCTTCCCGCGGCCTCCCCGATGAGTCTTCCGGGGCGGATGGTCTCGGTCAGGGTCAGGCACCCAGGGCGTGAACGGTTGTTTCTTCGATTCGGCCCACGTCACTCGCCAGCCACGAGCCGTGTGTTGCCTCGTCAGTCGCATGCCGCGCTCGTACTCTGCTGGTCGGATTCCGACGATTGTGAACTTGGATGTATGGTTCAATTGTTCTTCAGTAATGGAGGAAAGGCCTGCACCAAATTTATCCCGAAGGATACCACCGAGGAGTCCTGCATCAACTTCACCGGACGGCGGATCGTCGACTTCTTGCCAGCCGACCCACAGGGCTTTCGAGTAAACTTGCGGATCGATTTTTTGGGGTGTATACCCCTTCTTTTTCGCTGCGCCCTGTGCCTGGTTGGCGGCTGCAGCTTCTGATGGGGAGGTGGCTTGGCTGGCGGAAACCCGCTGGACTGCAGGGGGGTTGGAGAGGAAGGAGCGCAGGACTTCCGCGATGCCGGGCAGGCTGGGCGCGTGGCTGTGGACCCAGGCCCACTGCTCCCGGATCGGCGACTGCGGGAGGGTGTTGACCTTCGCGCCGTACTGGCGGAAGAGCTGGAGGTGGAGCGCGTGCGCAACCTCGTCCTCACAGCCCTTGGGGATCTCCGGGATCCACTCCAGCAGGTCGGTCAGGGCGGCATCGGCAGGCGACGGCAGAGACGGCGGCGGCTGGGCGGTCGCGCCCGGTGCCCGAAAGGCAGAGACCGCCCTCGGCTTAGGGATCGGGTCCGGGACTGCGAACGACAGTTCGGGCGCACGCGCACGGGCCTCCGGGACCGGCACGGCGCCTGGCGCGGCCATAGCCCTACGGAGGACATCGGCCAATTCCTCGAGGTTGGGTGCCTGGGGCGAGGTGAGAACTGCTGCGGCGAGGATGACCGGCACGAGGACCAGGAACCGCTGAGAGCCGGGGGGGGGCAGCTCGAATGAAGCCGGAACGGTACTGCGCACGGCGTTGGCGAATGCCGGCGGCGTGGACTGGAGGCCGTGGAGTCTGGTGGCGATGGACAGGAGGGGGGGTACCGACCTGATGAAGTTGTTGAGCCTAACGGCTTCGGTCTGCCGCTGTGCCGCGGCGCAACGCTGGGCCTGCTGCTGGGCATTATCCCGTTCGGTGCGCACCGCGTCCAGATCCCGCGTGAGGGACTCCAGGTCGCCCCGTGCCACGGCCAGCTCCCGTCGTTGGGCCTCATACTCGTCATGCAATTGAGCGTAGTCGGTGGAGTAGGCCGTGACATCCAGGTCCGGGACGAAAGGCTCCCCCACCTGGGAGGGGCTGGGGGGGGCCGACTCGACGGCCGGGGCCGGTGACTCCGGAGGCGTGGGGTCTGCGGCAGCCGGTGGTACCTGGGAGGCAGGCTCTGGGAGATTGAAAGAAAGCCTTGTCTGTTCGGGCAACAGTGATGAAGGCGATGGTTCGGACCCTGAGGGGGTGGGCTTGCCCTGGGCCTTGTACAGGGCTGACGCTGGGGTGAACGCCGCCGTGGCGAACAGAGTGCCGGCGGGGGTGGGCGCTGCTTGCCCTTTGGTGAGGTAAGGTGCGTGGCTGGGCGGCGTGAGCGGGGGCGGGTTGGCGGTGTCGGCGATGCCGGCCTGCAGCAGGGCGAAAGTGGGGGCTGTGGCCCAGGAGTGCTCGCCAGCCTGCTCGATCTGATGCAGCAGCTCCACGCTGCGGATCGGCAAGATCGAGCACTCGAGCAGCGGCCGCAGCTGCTCGGGGGTCCACATGCCCTTGTTGGCGAGGGCGGGGGGTGTGGGAACGGGGGCTGGCGTGTACTGTCCTGTGAGGCAGACGGAGGAGGCCCACACTAGGAGCCCGAACTTCAGCGGGACGAGGTCTGCTGTCGGGATGTGGGCTGCCTGCAGGACCGCATGCACGTCGTTGGGTAGCGCCCAAAAGGCCGCAACTACCTCCCGGGTGCGGAGGCGGTCCCATGACGGTCTGAGGTGGGGGGCAAGGAACTGGCTGATGGGCTTGTGGATCTTGTGGGAGACCTTCTGGCTTTGGATGTCCGGAGGGCCGGCAGTGTCGACGGGCGGTGGCTGTTCGCGGGCTGTGTACAGGCCCTTGAAGACTTGGTTGCGGAGGCGTGACGCCGAAATTGGGGCATGGCTTGGGCTCCACCGCGTGACGAGAGCCGCTGTGAGGGCCTCAGGGTCCTTGGAGATATACTCCAGCAGTGGGCCTCCTTGTACCAGCGACAGGGGGACGTGTTCGATGACCTTCGTGTCAGACGGGCCTGCGGCGACCGTTACGGTGGCTGTGAGCAGGAGCCCCCGCGGCGTCCACACCCCCGTCACCGCTGTAATAGCCTGGATGTCGCCGTTGGCAGCCGTCCATCGCAGGGCATCACACAAGTCAGCCAGGGCGGGGTCGGTGGCCTGGATAGCCGTATCTGCCGCTTCCAGTGCGTCATCCTTCAGCATGTCCAGTTCTCGCAGCAGACGGTCAGCATCGTCGGACTGGGCGATGTCCATCAGAAACATGGGGAACGGCCCCCGACGAATGGCGCCGCCTCGACCGGTGTCGGGGGCGGGAGAGGGGGTGTCCTGGGACGGTGTTGAGCGGTCTGACATGGTAGCTGTGGCGAGAAAAGAGCGGGTGGCCTGTGGCCGCAATATGTTGGGGGGGGGGAGCAGATCGAGGTGTCGGCAAACGGAGGTGCACTGACATCATAGGCAGCCCCAGTCGGATGGGGCGCGCAGGAGAGAAACAAGGGGTACCACGAGCGTGGCCATAGTGTGACAAAACAAAGAGCATGGCGCGATGGCGCGGAGTAACATGGGGCCGCCTGGCGGACCGGGTCGGTGAGCGGGGGTCCCAGGACACACAGGGCGGGGGTGCGAGGGGAGCACCGCACTGGCGCGTGGTGCTGCAACCCTAGTGGCGCACGGGAGCGAGGGGCCCCACGTTGGGACGACGAATCGGACGACTGATGATACCCCTGCACAAGGCGTCACGCTTGAGCGGCGGATACGTCGAATGCAGTCCCCGTCGCGGCTCCCCGCGTAGCGGCCTGGAAGATTGCCACGGCGAGGTCGACGTCTTGCCAGAGCCGAACGTATAACGACGTGCCCACTGTGAGCAGGAAACGGCTTGCAAGGGGGAGGGACGCACTTGAGGTGCGGCACTCAGCCCTTGGAGACACGGGATGAAGAGGGAGAGAGAGAGTGCACCATACGGGTGGAGTTGAGCGGAGAGGGGGCCACGATGGCAGAGCTGAGTCACGTGGTGGCACGACTATCACGACGATTCACGATTGGTGTCGAGCGTGGCAGTGCGTGTAGGCAATCCGTCCTACAGCTACCATCCTGAGGGTTTTTAGACTGGTGCCAGGTCACCAGTCAGTGGGGCAGTGCATTGCACGAGTTGCGCTGCCCACTGCCCCAAGGCAGTGCGGCAGTGTATTGCCGGAGGCCCACTGCCCACTGCCCCCAGGTAGTGGGGTAGTGCATTGCAGAAGTTGCACTGTCCACTGCCCACAGGCAGTGAGGCAGTGTAGTGCGGGAGTTGCACTGCCCACTGCCCCCAGGCAGTGAGGCAGTGCATTGCAGAAGCTGCACTGTCCACTGCCCCCAGGCAGTGAGGCAGTGCATTGTAGGAGTTCCACTGCCCACCGCTCCCAGGCAGTGGGGCAGTGCATTGCAGGGGTTCCACTGCCTACTGCCCCAGGGCACTGAGGCAGTGCATTGCAGGAGTTGCACTGCCCACTGCCCCCAGGCAGTGAGGCAGTGCATTGCAGGAGTTGCACTGCCCACTGCTCCCGGGCAGTGAGGCAGTGCATTGCAGGAGTTTCACTGCCTACTGCCCCACGGCAGTGAGGCAGTGCATTGCAGAAATTGCACTGCCTACTGCCCCCAGTCAGTGAGGCAGTGCATTGCAGGAGTTGCACTGCCTGCTGTCCCCCGGCAGTGAGGCAGTGCATTGCAGGAGTTCCACTGCCCACTGCCCCCAGGCAGTGGGGTAGTGCGTTGCAGGAGTTGCACTGCCCACTGCCCCCAGGCAGTCGGGCAGTGCATTGCAAGAGTTCCACTGCCCACTGCCCCAGGGCAGTGAGGCAGTGCATTGCAGAAGCTGCACTGCCCCTTGCCCCCAAGCAGTGAGGTAGTGCATTGCGGAAGTTGCACTGCCCACTGCCCCAGGGCAGTGAGGCAGTGCATTGCAGGAGTTGCGCTGCCCACTGCCCCCAGGCAGTGAGGCGGTGCATTGCAGGAGTTGCGCTGCCCACTGCCCCCAGGCAGTGAGGCAGTGCATTGCAGGAGTTGCACTGCCCACTGCCCCGAGGCAGTGGGGCAGTGCATTGCAGGAGTTGCACTGCCAACTGCCCCAGGGCAGTGAGGCAGTGCATTGCAGAAGGTGCACTGCCCACTGCCCCCAGGCAGTGGGGTAGTGCGTTGCAGGAGTTCCACTGCCCACTGCCTCAGGGCAGTGAGGCAGTGCATTGCAGAAGCTGCACTGTCCACTGCCCCCAGGCAGTGAGGCCGTGCATTGCAGGGGTTGCACTGCCCACTGCCCCAGGACAGTGAGGCAGTGCATTGCAGAAGTTGCACTGCCCACTGCCCCGAGGCAGTGGGGTAGTGCATTGCAAGAGTTCCACTGCCCACTGCCCCCAGGCAGTGAGGCCGTGCATTGCAGGGGTTGCACTGCCCACTGCCCCAGGACAGTGAGGCAGTGCATTGCAGAAGTTGCACTGCCCACTGCCCCGAGGCAGTGGGGTAGTGCATTGCAAGAGTTCCACTGCCCACTGCCCCAGGGCAGTGAGGCAGTGCAGTGCAGAAGCTGCACTGTCCACTGCCCCCAGGCAGTGAGGCAGTGCATTGCAGGAGTTGCACTGCCCACTGCCCCCAGGCAGTGGGGCAGTGCATTGCAGAAGCTGCATTGTCCACTGCCCCCAGGCAGTGAGGCAGTGCATTGCAGGAGTTGCACTGCCCACTGCCCCCAGGCAGTGAGGCAGTGCATTGCGGGAGTTTCACTGCCCACTGCCCCAGGGCAGTGAGGCAGTGCATTGCAGGAGTTGCGCTGCCCACTGCCCCCAGACAGTGGGGCAGTCTATTGCAGGAGGTCCACTGCCCACTGCCCCCAGGCAGTGCGGCAGTGCATTGCAGAAGCTGCACTGTCCACTGCCCTCAGGCAGTGAGGCAGTGCATTGCAGGAGGTCCACTGCCCACTGCCCCCAGGCAGTGAGGCAGTGCATTGCAGGGGTTCCACTGCCCACTGCCCCCAGGCAGTGAGGCAGTGCATTGCAGGAGGTCCACTGCCCACTGCCCCCAGGCAGTGGGGCAGTGCATTGAAGGAGGTCCACTGCCCACTGCCCCCAGGCAGTGAGGCAGTGTGTTGCAGGAGGTCCACTGCCCACTGCCCCGAGGCAGTGAGGCAGTGCATTGCAAGAGTTCCACTGCCCACTGCCCCCAGGCAGTGGGGCAGTGCATTGAAGGAGGTCCACTGCCCACTGCCCCCAGGCAGTGAGGCAGTGTGTTGCAGGAGGTCCACTGCCCACTGCCCCGAGGCAGTGGGGTAGTGCATTGCAAGAGTTCCACTGCCCACTGCCCCCAGGCAGTGGGGCAGTGCATTGAAGGAGGTCCACTGCCCACTGCCCCCAGGCAGTGAGGCAGTGTGTTGCAGAAGCTGCACTGTCCACTGCCCTCAGTCAGTGGAGCAGTGCATTGAAGGAGGTCCACTGCCCACTGCCCCCAGGCAGTGAGGCAGTGTATTGCAGGAGGTCCACTGCCCACTGCCCCCAGGCAGTGAGGCGGTGTATTGCAGGAGGTCCACTGTTCACTGCCCCAAGGCAGTGGGGCAGTGTATTGCGGGAGTTGCACTGCCCACTGCCCCCGGGCAGTGAGGCAGTGCATTGCAGGAATTGCACTGCCCACTGCCCCAGGCAGTGAGGCAGTGGATTGCAGGAGGTCCACTGCCTACTGCCCCCAGGCAGTGGGGCAGTGCATTGCAGGAGGTCCACTGCCCACTGCCCCCAGGCAGTGCGGCAGTGCATTGCAGGAGTTCCACTGCCCACTGCCCCCTGCCCACAACAGCAGTGCAGCAGGGCACACACAGTGCAGTGTGGTGCAGAGCACCAAGCAGTGCGGCACCACACAGAAGGCACTGGTGGTGCAGCGCGGCACGCAGGGTGCAGTGGGCAAATGAGACCCTGTGTGACTGCGCGCAGGCGTCGGCAAGGCAGTGTCGGCCAAGTGCGAGAGTGCACTGGTCCGGCTATGCCACAACACACTTACACACAGCGCGCACACAACACACACAGCCCAGCCCGTTTACCTGTACCCGTGGGTAGACATCCCGGCCTTTGCCTTTTGGTAACAGCGCCTTCGGCACACCACGCCACACCATGGCATACCATGCCAAATCTATGCCAAGCACGTCACGACGGCCCATTTACATCATTTGCAGATACCGAGAGCCAGGACACATCGCTCATCAATGCGTCGCTCATTGACATCGATGTGGAGGTTGAAGCGCCCGGGTCTCAGCCTGATGTCGTGGAGCCAAAGCCTGAGCAGATCGTCGGGGCCATCAACAGCGCCACTCAGCAACAGCCACAGCCTCAGTCGCGCTCTCAGCCGCAGCCGCACCAAATGCAGCAGCACACGCAGCAGCACGGGGCTACGGCGACGGATCGCCCAAATTCAAATCCTGTTGATTTGAGCCAGGCATATGAGCCCCAAGATACGACGCAGGTGATGTGAGAGATGGCATGACGTGTAGCAATTCTGCAGGAGCCAAGATGCATGAACCCCATGTACACAAGATGCAGATACATTTGATCGGTAAATTTTGACATGCACCTGCGTATCTTGAACATCATTAGTATATTAAAACAGGACAAGATTGGAGGACAAGGATATGCTTGACCATGGCGGCCATGGCGCAATCACCCCCCCCCGCCGCCGCCGTCCCTGAAAAGCAAAATGCGATTGCATGGCAGACCTGTCCTGCCACGCTTCCCCCCCCCCCCCCCCTCCATCCTCCAGACTGTGGAAGAGGAGGTCTGCTGCGTGGCCTTCTTCGGGTTCACTCATGTTGTTCAGTTTGGTTGGGGTGCACTGCTGTCAGGTGTTCAGAGCAAGTAACACCCATGCACTCTCATCTGCCCTCACGTTCTGGCAGTGACAGGACTACCTGTTCCTGGGTGCTGTTGAGTACACTTCCGTGGGGCTGAAGTGTGCCCCTCCCAGTTTCCCCTCCAGTGGTGAGTGCAGCCTCTTGATAATTACAAATACAGGATGAGAACATACTGTACTTTCCATGTGAAACATGGGTATCCGTGTATACCTCAGTTCCCAGCCACATGATGTTCCTTCAAGATGGGCTGGGCACCTCCGTTTGCGCTAACGTTGAGCAGTTTGATTGAGTCCCAGAACATCAGTTTGGACACGGTTGCTGATCCACGCTGCTTGTCCATGCCCGCGAGAAAGGAACTCCTCTAGGAGCAGTGTTCACACTCCGTGGTTAAGGTCAGAGAGGCGAGTGGGCACCTGCACTGACCGAGGGAAAGGATTTAGGGGAAAGACAGGAGTCCATGGTGAGAAGCCAACAGGCCCCGCTAGCTATAGACAGCAATCCCCTCAGGCGTGATGCTTTATCCCCCGGATACCATGCACAAAGTGGTCGCCCCCCCAGTACGGGGGCTTTTTGATGTGGAATACGCCGGCAGGCCTTTGATGAGCTTTCAATGCTTTGAATTACTTGAGTGTTGCGTGTCACCAACAAGTGAAGGGATTGCAGGCGAAGCTCCCAAGCAGGCATGGTCCTCGAGTTGGCATGATTTTATAGAGCATGTGCTGGCAGTCCTGAGGATGGTCCCCAAAGATGGGCTGTTTGCCCTTTTGTTGGGCCGTGAGAGTGCGACGCTGAGATTGAGTCAGAGAATGGCAGTCTGGATTGGGCTGCTCATCCATGGGATATCCCTGGCGGCGCCTGCAGTACGCCTGCGGTGCTGGTGCTGGTGCTGATGCTCGAGCTGATGACCCCACTGGTTTTGGTCCTCACCATCCTCAGCATATCTTTCACCTTTGGATCCGCTTGCCGTCAGACTGGTCCCTGTGTTTTGTGTTCTGTTCAGTTTGGTGGCGTCCAGACGGACGCTGGGCGTCTGCAAGAGCTGCAATGTCGGCAGCGGCAGGCAGGCCTCTCAACGCCGCTGATGCTTGAGCTGTGTCGTCTGCAGTTGGCGGATTTGCAGCAGAAAGTGGCGTACCAACACGAGTGCTTGCGTCTACTGACGGAGGCCAGCAGCGCTGTGTACCACCGGACAGAGGCACAGGCTCAAGCCCGTGACCCGGCCAATTCAGGTGTGCGAGCGACGGACGATACTTGGGACCCGCAATCCGTGCCCTTCTGGAAACCCGCCGTTTGCCAACAAAGTCTGTGGCCCTTGCATGTGACATCTGCTTTGCCCTTCCCATTTTCGTACACGACCTGTGTGTGTTTGTCCCTGGGGCACACAAGGACTGGCTTCCCAATCTCCTGCATCAACCAACTCCTGCACTGGCTGGTGCCATCTCCGCAGGCAGATCCAACCGTGGTGGTGCTGTGGAGAGGATTCATGGACCACGAAGGCAAAGAACTGCTTGGACTGCTTAGCACTTCCACTCTGATGCTCCCTCAAATTTTGTGCAGCGAACAGCTGAGCCTGAGCAATACAGCGTTTGGGCTGCCTGCTTTGGAACAAGTCAGCCAGTATAATGGATGTGCCACGCCTTGTGCATCGCGAGCTGGGGCAGTAGTCTCCTTTGTAGAGAGTGATGGTTTCAACAGATCAACGTGCACCCACCCTTGGGTACCATTTTTGTAGACAAGTTACCCAAATGGCTATTGAATGGTTGAATTTTTCTTCTTTTGGTAGGTGTTGGGGTTTTAGGGTTGCAAGAGAAGCATTCCTGGCCTGCGGCACCTAGGGAGTTTGCAGTGCGCCCTGCAGCACATCTGCAACGCGCCTATGGCGTGCGAAAGTAACCCCCCCCCCCCTGCCCATGCAAGTGGGAAAGGCACTACATCAGGCGCAGTGTGTTGACAGCTATGAGCGAAGTGCTCCCCCGACCATGCGTAAGGCTCCTGCACTTCTGTGCGTGGGCTGGGGGTCTGCACACCTTGGAACCCCGACATGCCACGGGGGGTGGGAAGCTAAGGCATCACGCTTATGAGGATTGATGTTAAGTGAACAGCACCTATTGACCTCTCGGCATTGACCCTTGTCCTTCCTTGGAATCTTTTCCCTTGGAAGGTGGTGATGCCCATTCCCATGCCCATGCCCTTGCTCTGTCATGTCGGCTCTCACCGCAAAGGACCATTCTTGAAGGCCCACCAAGCCGCTATTCTGGTCCGCCGTTGTGATTTCTCCATGGTGGCAGGTCGCGTCGACCAAAACATTCAGGATCTGAATGGCAAGACGGTGCAACGCCGAGCATCACATGCAAATGCCTGGAAATGAGCACACCACTGATGTGTGACACTTGGTGATCTGAAGCCATGTAACTGTGTGGTGAAACACACCCTTCAAACCTCATGGTCTGGGAATGACTGCTTGCAAAGCCTGCCAGCACTGGCCGGAGATTAGACGCCATAGAGGACACAGGTTGCAATAGCAAGCAGTCGAGCGGGATAGACATTCCACTCTCAACACAAAATTGCATTTCCAATCCATTCCCTTCCCCCCGAATCCAATAAGCACTTGCGCTCCACCTGCAAAAGATGCATGCTGCTCCCCATTTGTGGCAAAAAACAATGACGGTGGTCGCTGCTCCTCCCATTTTCTATGTTCAATTTGTCTGCCGTCAGCCCCAGGTACTTTTTTTTTTTGTGCCAAAACGTTTACATGCTGTCTCTTTTGCCACACACTACGTGTGGGTTGGCTGCTGTAGAACCTTTGTCCACCAGCTCTGAAACCTGGTATGTTTTCCCCAGTTTGGCCTGGCAAGCGCTGAGGCTCAGTCTGCCCCTGACACATAATTTGGGAAGCAGGCCCCACTTGCATTCCAGAAGCAGGTCACACCAAAAGCATGTCACTCGGCGATTGCTGATTTTCTGTGGTGCAGTGGAGGGTGCGGCATGTGCTGCTTTTGCCTGTCGGCATACAGGGGGGGGGGAAAATTCCGCGGGGGGATTTTTCCGCGGGGAAAATTCCGTATTTCAATTTGGTGCGGAATTTTCCCCTCATTTTTCGAGGGGAGGTGCGGAATTTTCCCCGTGCGGAATTTTGTCCATGTAAGCCACCGTACCACCGTATGCCTTGTGCTTCGCCGCGCGCTCCCATTTGTTTTGTTCCCGCTCTTCTGCAGTTGTTGTCAACCAACAGGGAAGGGGGGGCAGGAAGTCGAATAATTTGTGAATGGCGGGCCACGCCATCTACAGAGGTGATCTCAGGCACAATGGTCATTGCCTTCTCCCAGGATCTTTTGGGAATCGCAATCCCAGGATCCCTCTTGCTTCCAATGCACTGAAGATTTGGGAGGTGCGGAATTTTCCCCTTGATTTTTTGGACAGGTGCGGAATTTTCCCCATGCGGAATTTTCCCCTGCGGAAAAATCCCCGTACAGAATTTCCCCCCCCCCCTGTATCATTCAGTGACGATTACCCATTGACGGTTGACGGCGGTTGGCAGTAGACGTGGTTGATGGACTATGTTTTCGGGCTGCCTTCACTGCGAAAAATGAGGAAGGGGGGGAGATGGGGGCTAAGTCCAAGGAATAACGGCACAAGCTGTCGACAATAAACCCGAGGAATCTTTCCACACACAAGCTTTATGCTAGAAATGGTGTGTCGGAAGTTCCATCTGATGCAGCTGGGAAGGCGAGGGTTATCCTGAAAATACAGGCAGCTCCTTCAGTGACAGGAACTCCGAAGTAATCAGAAGTGATTCAACATCTTATCATGCCTGTTATTGTTCTTCATGTGTGGGGCGGGGAGGGGTGCTGATCAGTGTTTGGGCGTTGCACAACCGCCACAGCAGTCAGCTGCTTGTGAAATGCTCCTTACAATCGCCAACTGCTATCTCTTCACAGTCAGTTATTCGCCCCCGACCGCACACAGCGCAGAGACATTTTCTGAATGAAGGACAACGTTGGTGCACAAGAGCCCACACCTGGTTCCATGCCGTTCGTGGTACAACCGTCTCCGTTTCAAGCCACAGTCTGCCGGTGTGCACTGCAGGTTCTGATGGGACAGGATCCGGTCAGCATTGTATTGCGCAGCTGATGGCGTTGCAAGAGTTGCAGTGCACTATGCAGCACCGTCACTCCCTCGACTTGTTCCTGTACCAGAAGCACCTACACCTTTGCGACCTTCTGAACCTGCTGTGGGCTGAGGAGCAGCAGCTGGACGCAGAGAAGGAGCAGCGGCAGTACATTGACCAGGCTTTGCATGAAGATGCAGGTGTGTGGGGTCGTTGAGTTGGCGCAGCTGGCGCGATGGGCATGTTGGTTGGGGTCAGATCTGTGGTGCATTGCGTTACAGGTTCATTGCCTGTGCGGTGGGGTGCGTTGCGTGTGCAGGCTGTGGAATGCATTCTGTATGCAGGCTGTGGGGTGTGTCGCCGACGGAGGCCCAAAACCCGGGTTGAATGGCGCTCGCGACTGTGCTCGCTCTAAGAACCCTCTTCCAGATGATTTTTCCCGGAGTCACTGGCACCCAAGTGGGTTGTTTCCTTGTTGACCATTGATGTGGGTTGGGGGATCCGGGGGGGGGGGTCCCAGCCCAACACGTCAGCGCTCCCCATGCACCCCGGGTCCTGCACACACAATGCACCCCACAGTCTGCACAGGCAATGCAGCCCCCCCCAAAAAAGATCTGTATACGCAATGTAGACCAAACTGTGTATACACACAATACACCTCACAGGCTGCATAGCTGACGGAAGATGTGTACATCCATTGTCACCAAATGATGACTGAAACTTGGCCCAAATGCCCCCAAGGGTTCTGTGAGGTCACCCAAAAATCGCGATTCTTCAGCCAACCCGTGCTGGACTGAAAACGGCTAAGGCCTCATCGGCGGACCCCCAGATACCCGAAGATAGAACCCGGGATGGCCCGCATTGGTTAGTGGGTCCATATAGAAGAAAAGATTGCCATGGTCTGGATCAACACTTGTGCGCATCAAGACAGGCAAGTTTTGCCCCCCACAGTTCAAAAAAAGAACCCCCAAAACGTTGCTTTTAGGGGCATACACTGCTTGGGGCGCCTAATTGGTGCTACATGGCTTCCTATGGGTTTTATGTACTTCCAATGTCACCAGATGATCATCTAACCCTGGCCAAAGTATCCTCAGGGGTCGTCAAGGGTCGCCGGAGAAAGTGCATTTTTCAGTGAACCCGTGGAGGTAAATTTTGGTGAACCGGTGATTTCACGTCTTTCAAACAGGCCATGGTCATCCATAGGCAAGGCTCGAGGCTGCAAAAAAATGTGCATCACGGCTTTGGTCTACTGTCACAATGACCCCAATCCCACGGCTCAAGAGGGGTACCACAGGACTCAGGAGGGGTACCACAGGGTTCAGGAGGGGTACCACAGGGTCAGTAGAGCCACTAAGAACACCAACATTACAAAAACGGCTGAAGACTGCATAAACTGCATAAGTGCTTGTCTCATTCCACCTAGCCAAATACCATGGAAGCAGGACCCAAAACACATTTTTGCCTCAAAATCGAGAAAAACCAAAATATTCGTGATTTTTGACCCAAGCTACGGAGGGGGGGGGGGGGGGGGGCATGTTTTAACCCCACCAACCAACCCGAACCACCCCCAAAAGCGCCCCCACAAAATTGCAAAATTCACTGGGGGACCATTTTGTCTCCCCAAACGATGATTTTTACAGGGGGTTAGGCATCCCATTTCATACAATGCAGTATGCTATGCAAATGCCCCAAGCTGTGGGGTCAACCCATGGAGTGCCATGTAGCATCAATTAGGCCCTCCTATTGGTGCCCACTAGGGCCTAAAAGTGCCGTTTTGATCTTGTTTGCACTGTGGTGGCCAAAGCCTGGTTGACCTATAGCTGCCACTACGCATTGATCCAGACCCTCCTCCCATTCCATTTTTTCCTTCAACATGGAATCCCTTACTAATTCTGGGGGCTCCTTGGCTCCATCTCTGGTGACCCCCAATCGCCCGTCATATGGAGCCCTCGCAGTGAGGACTTGGCTGCTTTCAAGCCGTCATGGGTTGGTTCAAAAATCGCAATTTTGGGATCGCCCCCAATAGTCCCCAGGGATCCTTGGGCAAGGCTTGGGTGGTCATTTGGCAACAATGGAACTGCATATAAATCCATGGCGGCGCCAATTAGGCCCTCATAGGGATGCCCACTACGGCCTAACAGTGCTGTCTTGGGCTTATTTGCACTGTGGTGGGCAAAACTGGGTTGGCCTATGGCGGCCAGTATGAGTTGATCCAAGCCAGGCTCCATTCCAGTTTTTGCGCCAGCGCGCCCTGCGCGCTTAGTACGCCTCCCAGGTGGTCACACTGGACCCCCGACCAAAGCTGTGAAATTGTGTGTACGCCAATGATGACTAGGGATGCTTCTGCCCCGGATCTGAAAATGCATGAATTTCCTTAAGCAAAAGGGCTACCACTTTGTAAAGGCACAAAAAATTCAAAGCTCAGTTTTAGCTGTGAAAAATCTTCATTTCTGTGATGCGTGAGCACTCTTTTGGCAGTGCATACGGTGTCGCCACATTGCAGATATGGCCTTTTGGCTGTCCAAATGTGAAAATGGCTACGAGCCACAAAAAATTATTTGAAAGGCATAATGCAGGTTTTCCAAGCTCTGTTTTGCTGCCAAATTGCTGCTTTGCGCAGCTGCACGAATCAGCCATTTGCAGCGCCAATCGTCGATTTCCGCAATCTGGTCGTGGGGCGCCGACATTTTGACTTCATAATGGTGTTCAGCGTCAAAAACTACCTAGATTTAGCTTTTGACTTGTCAAAATTCAACCTGGTAGGCCCAAGTTATGAATTGCATTTTCACTCAGTTGGCCATGTTGTGCATTGCTCATGCAGATTGTGAGATTGATTGCATCAGCCATATGCACCCCGCAACGTACAGAGAAATGCAACCCCCGAACTGCCTACACCTACGATGCACTGCACAGCCTGCAGGCAGTGATACCCAAAGATGACCACAGACACCGCAGCCTACACCATGTAGGCACTCCCTACCTGACAATATGCGCCAGCAATACACCCCACACCATGCATACACAATCCACCCCATAATGCACTCCACAACCTGAGCACACAAGGCACCCTGCAACTTAACAATCCACACAGCCCAGGGACTGCACAAACATTGCCACACACAGCCAGCACACACACTGCCACACACAGCCAGCACACACAGGAGGAGGAGGAGCAGGCCGCGACAGCCCCATGGTACCCGAAGGCCCACACCAGCGGAACAGTGCTTGCTGGTCTGTTGACCCCGGGGGCCATCCCCCGCCTGGGCATCATGGCGGTGCCTCTGCCCCCATAGTCTCCGCCGCTGGAACAGTACCTACACACTAACATGCATGCAATACCTGAATCAGAAGGGGATCCGCCCTACAGCTGGTTCCACTACCATCCTATGGCGGCCCCCAAGCTGGGGTGTGGCGCAGGTGGTGGCTGGAATCTAGCCCCAAGCCCGCAGGGTAGGAGGTTTATGCCTGCAGCACTCCAGGGCCTGCATCGCCTCCCGGCTATCCCATCCTACCCCAAACCCACCAGCCCATAGGCCGCTGCCCATCGGGGCAGGGTAGAGTTACCTCTGGACCCCCAACCTCCGACTGCCTCTACGGGGCCTCTCCCGGGAGTGGGGAGGACCTGGGTATCACAGGCGCTGCATTTTCACCCTAGGGGTTGGCTGGGTTGGGGTCCCCGGTCCCAACCCCCCCTCCCCTCCTCCCCCACGCAAGACAGGCCAAACTGTGCTGACCGGGTACCCCCACCTACAGAGGTAGTGCAATGCACAATCTTGGAAGGCACAGCACCCGATAACCTGCACGGACTAAGTACCCCCACAATCTGTGAAAGCAGTGCACCCCACGACACACAATGCACCACTCAGCCTGCACAGGCCATCATCCCAGACACATCTCACATGGAACGTTTTGTCCACGAGTTGCACTTCGCTTTTCCGTTGTTTGATCCATATTCTGCACACGTCCTCTGCATTGCATCTCTTCAGAGAGCGGTCAGTGCGCCACCGCAGAGCAACTGCAGCACCTGCAAAAGGAGCTGGAGCGTCAGGGCCAGGCTGCAACCGTACTGTGGGACCAACACTGTGGGCAACGCAGCAAACTGTTGGCGCATCTCCAGGACTTAGGACGGCAGTGTGTGGAGCAGGAGCAGCGGGGGCTGGAAGAAGTGATGCAGTGCGGCAGGACAGACCAGTGTGTCCTCTCCTCTCTGTCGCGAATGCGGACCAGTGGGGTACAGCAGTAGGCTGCTGCCACCCCTTGACTCCCCCTACGGACCCACACGGAGCACAGGTGAATGAGTATCTGGCAGGGCGGGGGGGTTCTGCGGACAGTGCCACCATGCGGGGTTATGCAAAGCTGCAGCCGATACTCGAAAGTGCGGTTAAGCCTCAAAGGGGGTGAACCCGGCCCCCGTTCTTTCGATTGACTGAAGATGGCTACTAGGGAGGTTGCTTGACAAATATTGTAACACGGTGTAAAAACTAGCCCACCTCAAAGGGAGTGGGGGCTCCGCACCTGCCGTAATATGAAATGCCTGGCATAGAAACCTGGCCACCGAAAAAGAGGGGTGGGGAGTTGCACAACCCCGCATGGTGTCACTGTTCGCAGACCCCCTCCCCCGGTTCTTCAAACGGGAAAAATGCCTACATGCTGCCACTTGTGCCACTTAAGGGGGGGCTGTGGGCTGCCGTGAACACACTAGTATTTTATGTTTATCCAATGGTTTGGCATCCAATGCACCAACGGGGCACAGATTCAATAATGATATCACAATTTTTCATATGCACCGACTTTTGTGCCACACACCATGGTGTCACACTTTGCAGCCCCCCTGTATCTGGCTTGGAAATGGTCTGACTTCGATGGAGGATCTCATTGCTTTCATTGTCATACTGAGTGCGCAAACGTGTCAAACTGAGTGCGGCACTCAGAATGGTTTCAAAACGTGACTCAACTGATTAATGATGATGTGGGTGATGCACATACACACAGCATACAGCACCAGCACGCCAACCCCACACATCGCACCAAGTCGAGGTAGAGAAGGGCGTATGGATGTTACTCGACCCCCAAAGGACAATGTCTATCAGCCCAGACCAACTGTCTACCTGTGCAGACCCCACCCCCTCCCGCCGACTCCACTGATGCTCCCATCAATACATCTGTCCTGTTATGGACGGGTGCTGTCTTGATTTTGGGGTACAAAGCGCAAGAGGAGCAGAGGCAGAGAGGTCGGACAATGCAGTGAGTTTGTGGGGATTTGTGAGTAATGGGTTTCAGCTTGGGGCGATGGCACAGGTTGAGAGGTTTGCAGGGCGAAAAGCTCGCACAGCAAGCGATAAGATAGCAGGTAGAGGTGTTGTAGGGAGTGGAGATTTATTGCGGGAAAGGCAGATGGAGGAGTGGGTGGTGTGGTCGAGTGATTCCACCCCTGCCTCTCTGCCAGACAAGCCTGTCTCCCTGCCTGCCTGCCTGCCTATCCGGCTGGCTGGCTGTCTGGCCGGCTGGCTGTCTGTCTGTCTGTCTGCCTGCCTACGTGCCTGTCTGCCTCCCTGCCTGCACGCCTGGGTGGCTGTTTTCTGTCCGTCCGGCGGTCGAGTGGTTGGTCTGCCTGCCTGTCTGTCTGTCTGTCTGTCTGTCTGGTTGTGTTTGTGTGTGTCTTTGTGTGTGTGTTTGTGCGTGTATTTGTGTGTGATCGGACGTTGTCACACGTATTCATGGCATAGTGTACACTGAGTTGTGCTTGTTGTTTCGCAATCATGTGTGTGTGTGTGTGTGTGTGCGTGTGCTCTGGTCGCTCTGCATGCGGGAGCCTTCGGGCTTTTGGGCTGGCGCTTCGTCTTTACTCTTCGCTGTAGGTATGTCACCATGCTGCCCTGACATCTGTTGCCACACGTATATACTGCCAGCCTGGCTGTACAGATCTGATATTTGCTTCTCAGGGTGGGCCAGCAGAAGATGCTGCTGCTTTTCTGCGCCTGCTTCCTACAGAGAGGCGCCCAGCCATCTTAAGGCCCCACGTTCTGACTCTTTGACGGCCTGACCAGATGTGAGCACTCAGGCACTTTTCTAAATGCCTTTCTGTCACGTACTGCGTGTATGTGTATGTGTGTGTGTGTGCACGCGTGCGCGCGTGCCTGCGTGCGTGCGTGCGCGTGCGCGTGCGTATGTGCGTACGTGTTAGACTCTCAGCTCGCCACATTTGTCATTTGTTACCACTGGTCTCATCTGAGCCCTGGCCCCGTCGGCGACATTCTGTCAGCCTGGCCACTTTTTGTAGTCACGGCAGAATTTTATTTTACCACCATCCGTTGGTAATTGGAGTTGAATGCAGTGGCCCCACGGTTCTTGCGTTTGCTGCCATCCATTGCAGGTCCCTCGTCAGCCTGCTCTCAGGCACAGATTGGGCCTTCCCTGCTCCAGAGGAGTGGCGCCCCGTCCAGGAGGTGGTCAAGGCTCGCACCACAGTCAACCTCACGGCGGACCTTCCACCAAATGTCGATCCATGGCAGCTCAATGCAGCGTCTGCCCTACCACCGGAACCCCCTGCTGCTCCTCCTCCCAAGCAGTCCCGCACCATGATTCAAGACCTTGTGGAGGCCGGACTGTTGGAGATAGGCGAAAGGTATCTTGTCGCCGGCCCATCCCGGCCCCCACCTGCCCTTAATCAGCACCCATACCACCCTTATCAGAGCCCCCACCTCCACCTCCACCTCCACAACTGCCTGAGGAGGGGGATTCTGTGAAACATAATGGAAACACCTTAGATCAAGAAACAGCTGCACCACCGCAGGGCATGCATGTGCACCTAACAACGTGGTTGTCCGGGCAGTACACTCTCAAGTGGAGGTTGCTCAACGCTGTCTCCAGGTTGGTTCGGGTGGTATGGGCACTGATAAAGAGCAGCAGCTAGACATTTGGTAAGGGCACTCAGGTACTGTATTGCTGTGCAAGCCTGGTAAAATCAAGACCACACTGCTGTTTGTGCTCCTATGGCTCTGCGGGGCACTCCTCCATGGCTGAGTGTTGGCACTCCGCACTGAAGATTATTGTTGTGTGGATCCTTAATGTGTTGGTGCCATGACCTACCCCCACCACCATGGAGAAACAGAAGCGAAGGACCATCGCCCCCCTGCCCCCGCACCCCTGCGGAGCTGCGGTGAGTGTGATGACCTCTGGCAAGTGTCTGTACCCCCAAAGCAAGTCCAGTCTGCGTACACGACCATGTGGATTCATGGTCCCGACCTGGGGCCTGGGGCCCTGCGCAAAGCAGTCGGTGGAGTATCTGTCCCCACCCACAAACAGGGGCGGCCTTTGCATGCCCTGTTCAGTGCGACGGTGCCAGAGACACAGGGGCAGTGTTGCACAGTCCGAGACATGATGCACAAGGGGAGCCACCAGATCATGTGCATGGGCGCCCGGATTCACTACGCCGCGGTCGCCCAGGGTCTGCAGTGGCCTTGCAGTCCCGAGTCCATCTGGGGAAGCCCGAGATCACAGCGGCTTGGTGAATCTTAGTGAGTGGCAAGAAGTCGATTGACGCCGCTGACCGCCAGTAGAGCAGCAACATCTCCAGGCTTTTTCCCAACTACACCCCATTTGCTGGGGCCAGTACCCCCCCTCTCGGAAGTCCCTCCACGCCCCAGCGTAGTGCAAAGCAGCCAGGTTTTAAGCCGAGCCCAGGCTCCTGCGAACAACACCCCGTTGCCAAGCCTCCATGCTGTACCTAGACCTGCAACATCACCTAGTCCGTCACAGACGGATGGTCATAGGGGAATAGGGGACGTTAAGGAACAACGGAGGGGCAGTGGGAATGGACACCAGAGCGGCGGTCAAGAGCACTGCCTATGGGCGGGAGCCGGGCATTGGTGATGGTGTTTGGCGCTAGTACCCACCTCCCACCCCCGCCCCAGCCCAACATTCTCCCAAGGCCAACGCTCACACACATGCAAATTTTTTCTCGGTGTCGTTCTCGAATACTTGTTCTAGTCGCAACCAACCTATAGACATAGCCCATAGTTTACTCAGGCTGCAGAAATATACCACCGTGCCACATTTTCTACAAACAAACCTATGAAATACCATGTCCACAGTGGGTTGTCACTGTGGTGAAACCAATGTGGGATGTTATTGGTACATATGCATGCTAACATACATCACACGCCACGCATGCAAATTCATGTGTCCGCGGGTCACCGCATGTGACGCCATCATGCGCTGAATACACAAAAACTGCCAAAACAGCATGTGGTGGTGTGCCGTGAATTGTTGAGCAATCCATTCGCACAATTGTGCATCACCGTCCATCGAGTGTGCCCATGGAAAGGTTGTGAGCCTTGATGTCATCCACCGATTCCAAACCACAACGTTCTTGCCCCTAATGACCCCCCCCCCCCCTTCCGGTGTATGAACATTCGGCCGTGTAGTAAGCGATCCGGGGCATCTTTTGGGTACGGGTACCCCTTGGGGGACCTAGACATTCTTTCTGAGGACACACATTCTCTATTGGCCTGTGAGGCTTCGATGCCCTTACTCAAAGGAGGCATCCTTGCCTTGGTGGTTGGGGGTGACCTCAACATTGTCCTTGGCCTTCAACACCTACTAGTGGGTGTCCTCCGCTGTGGTAGGAGTGGCCATGGTAGGCTCCCCCTTGGGCTCCGAGGCTTCCATGCTTCGCTCATTCTAGCTGTCGAGTGGGTTGGGTGTGAGAATTGACATGGGTGTAGGAAAGTGCACCTTGAACTTGGGTGTTGGGGGGTGATGTAGGAGGGGTGTGAAACTCAGTCCATCCTTCAAAATTGTTATTGGCCCCCTTAAGTATCCGCACAAAGTGATGAGCATTGATGATGTTCAATACATAGCTCACAAAGCCTGCAGGCATTAGGATGAGGGGAACATCCGCACAGCAATTTGATGCTCGACCATTTGGCTTTTGATGTGTAGGATCTGAAAACGGCAAGTTCTTTTGGAAACCCAAGGCTCCGTGCTTGATGGTAAGGCCATATTGCTTGGGATGGGGCCAAGGAAGGGTGTGCTAGGAACCCTCCCCCAAAATGAGGTGTTGCTGCATGGCTAAAGTAGCGGACCACAATTATGGGGGTTGTTTATGGTGTCAAAATAAGTGTATAGGAACTATCACGGCCCTGGGGGGGGGGGCAAGGGGATCAACTTTGTTTGGGCAGGAACCCCCCTAGGAACCCCTTCCTAGACCCGTCCTAGACCTTTCTTAGTCCCCTTCCTAGGAGGAACACCTTGCCTAGACCCTTCCTAGACCCCTTCCTGCCCAGGAACCCCCCCCCCCTGCCCAAGAACCCCCCTTCCTATGACCTTTCTTGTGCATGTAAGGTGTCCCTAGTTGCACCATGTTGGACTGTCCTTTCGCCACTGGTCAAGGTTGTCGATGACCCGCCGGGACACGTGGGTGCTCCTTTCCCGACAGCCAGGCCTTCCACGACACCGTCACCCACCGCTATCGCCGTGACTTGGCCACCCAGCACCACCATTGGCCGGGTGCGCATCACCAAGTCCGTCCTCCGCGACCGAGACCCCTACGTGCTATCCGATCTCATTGCGGAGACGGTGCACCGCAACCCCACCATCACTGCCTTCCACCTGCGGCCTACCCCCGTGGACTATGGGTCGCTAGTTGAGTCCCCGGCCACCTGCATGCTGCGCGACCACGCCCGCATCTATAGCCACTACATGGCCGCCCATCCGGTGGATGCCGAACCCACACTAGCCTCCGCTTCGCCCCCACCAAGCCCAAGCCCGCCACCTTCAGCAAGGAGGCTTCGTACAAGGACGCGGCTAGGAGGGGAGGAGACCCTCCCCATCTACTCACTCCCCTCCTGTTCCCAATGGGAGTGGGATGGGGACGGGCCGGGGTTGACAGTCCCTAGCGCGTACGCTGCCCAGGGCCTCCTCGCCCTACCGGTGACCGCCACGACTCTGTTCATCGCCCACGAGGATCCGGTTCAGGAGGTTGTAGCACCATCCCCCGTGAACACAGAGTGTACCCAGCTTTCTGCGGCGCAACACCTCTTGCAGCGCAACTTTTGGACACCGTAAGAGGTGCAGGACACCCACAAGGAGGCTTTGGGTATCGCAGATGACCGCTGGGCCTGCATCTTCAACCACAACCGCCCCGCTGCTGGTCGATTCGAGGACCCATCGGAACGCAAGATGGTGTGGGGGAAGCCGCAGGACATGTCGCGGCATCCGGAGGGGGAGGATCACATCCGGCTGTGGACTTTGCCATGCTTGACCCTCATGGTGAACCGTGTGAAAGTGACGCTTGAAGGAATCATCGGGAAGAGCCTGTACGTGATGACCCAAGGGTTCATTGAGAGCATCAGGCCGGTACGTCAGCTTCCTCATCGTGACTTTCCTACAACGTCACTCACTCCCTGCCGATGGTGTTGCCCTCTCTGTATTTTGGGCCATCTCGATGGACGTCCCCGATGATGACGCATGTGCCCAATTCGTTGCCAAGTCCACCCATACCTTCCCCGGGCTTTGGGTTGTCCATCGCACGCCAATGAAGAGGGGTTCTCTGTGGGTTATCTTCCCCGGGGTGATTCATGAAGGAGGAGGTCTGCAGTTGAGTGCCAAGCCGGGGTCTCGCTGTATCATTGGGTTTCGTGCGTTGTCCACACACACTGTCCTATTCCAGCACCCACCACATCACGCCTCCATTGTGGGCCTTCAAGACCAAGGTGACCCGTGCAATTGTTGGTTGCCGCCGGAAGCCCACAAGCGAGAAGTGTTTTGGTTGTGGTGTGCAAGTCCTTTGCCGAGAACACAGTGGTCTGGGGTGCAGCAGGTGCCGCGATGAGGACGCAACAAGAGATTTAGGCAATGTTGAAGCAGGCGATGCCAGTTCATTGCCTCCCCTACAACACATGGTGACTTGCTTGATTCCGGCGCCTAGGACCACCCTGTACACTAGCCATTATGAAGCAGCACCAGCACCGCACGTCATTGACCCAGGCACGACTCCGAGGCCACATGATTGCCCTCTGGTGGGGCACATACATGAGAGCGAGTAGTTGCCATGGCCAAGAAGAGTCCGGCAAGGACGACGGGCTTTGATGCCGGCATCCCCTTGGAGGTCCACAATGAAGTTGATGGCTGGTTGGCATCAAGAAGAAGCCTGCCACAGACCAAAGCACCTAGCTAACGCAACCATCCGAGTAAGGGCAGCGCATTCCGGCAGAGCGGGCAGAGCAGGCACTCGCGCAGAAGCGTATGGCAACAACGGCCCCAGTTGTGGAGTCCCCCAGCAAGCGCCGTGTACAAGACATCCCCATTCGTGGTTCCCGGGATGCATTGGATGCAGCTGTCTTGGTTTCTCAATTGGTACCTAAGGTGAAGGATGTGCTACGGTCAACAATGAGAGACATTGTACCGGACATTGTCGAGAAAGCCATGGCCTCGGGCGGCAAGACACGGGCAAAGTGGGGCGTGGAACAACCGAACAAGAGGGAGCGCGAAGCAAGGGATATCGTGATGAAGCGTGAGGTAGCTATTAGTGGGCCGCAAGCACAAGTGGGTGAATTGCGAGCGAAGTTGAAGGCTGCAAAGAAAGAAGGCAAGCAAGTAGTTGCAGACAAGGTGCGGGTAGAGGCCCTTCTGCAAGAGAAGGCTACAGAGTGTAACCGCGCATTGAGCATCCTCAACCGGACGTATGGCCAGGGCAGCGGCCCTGCACATCACCGGCACTGGGGATCACACGTGGTAAGGCCGGGGGACACTTGAAAAGGGAGTTGTGTCCCGTTGGTTGCAATGCAAGTGTACTGTGATCCGACCACTCCCTAGAGTAGCATGCATGCGCATGGACATATTCATGTGCGATCGTCCTAATAGCAATGCGCCGCGGTTCACAAACACGCACTTTTGTTTGGTTTTGCCCCAAGTGCTTCCGGGTGCGCGTGGCGTCACGTAGGACATTAGTATCGCTAGGCACGGGGTGCGTAAGGTAGTGTCATGAGTGGGTGGCTTCACATAGCCTACCCCTTGCGGACACCACAGATATTTGCATCCTACGCGCTTGCATGCATGCATGATGGGGGTCACTGCGTTGCAAGAACCAAAATGGTGTGATTGTTATTGCTGATTGCTATTACCTTTTTGATTAAAATCAAGTGCACCGAAGGGGTGAGCAGTGAACATTGGTGCCCCATTACAACAGACCGAAGCGATTGACATCCGTGTGTTTGCGGAGTTGACCACTGTGCTGTGATGTGCTCTGTTGTGCTCTTCTGTGTGCCAAGTCTCTCACGCCACACCCGGACAGGATGGGGTCTAGGAAGGGGTCCAAGAAGGGGGTTCTTGTACAAGAAGGGGGGGGTTTCTCTGCGGGAAGGGGTCTAGGAAGGATTTCCTGGGGTAGTTTGTGGGCAAGATGGGGGGGGGGGGTTCTTGTGCAAAAAAAAGGGGGGGTTCCCGTATGCTTCTTGTATACTTCCCGTATGCTTTCTGTGCCCATCTTGCCTACGCATTTGTTGGTAGGGTTCTGTTTACACACAATGCAAAAGGCAGTTGCAACTTTCGTTGGCAGTGTCCATCGTGTGACCCCTAATTTGGAGCTTGATTCTGATGCACAACGCCACAGACGCAAATTGCTTCAACTCGTTGTGGGCGCGGTGCTCGAGGATGCGGCCATTATAGTGCACAGCGACAACAACTTCAATCATGATCGAATCTAGCGAATTGCGCGAGCTTGAAGACGACCATGTATTGGTAGAGGTGGTGCGGATTTTGCGCATGGCGCGCGACATGAGCCTCTCCACACGTAACATGCGGAAGTTGGAGCGACAATGTACGAGAAGGGAATTGCTGGCAGGGACAGACAAACTTTTGCCATACGTTGCCACCGCCTTGGAGGTGTCGTCCGGGGTTGTTTCGTGGCGATATGCCGCCGTATGTCCACTTGTTGAAGTAGTACAAAGCCAATTCACTTTGACCAGGGCATGCAGTACATTTAGTGTGACACAACAAGACCGAGTGTTGATCATCATGTGTGCGGATGCAACGCCCCTATGGCAAACATCAGCCATGAAGTGCGACGTGCATGTGACCATATGGTCACAGGGAGTAGCAGCTGCAAGCAATGTGCGACGCTGGGCAACGTGGTGGGCGCTCGATGGTCCGGATGAAACACATTGTCTCCAGGCCATTGATACTGAGGGGGGCCTCAATCAACAAATTTTGCCTACATGCCATGTTTGGCATGTAGGCCATCGCATCCCTAGTGTGTGTGCGTTGAAACATGATGGCAAAGCCATGCTTTAGGCCAATTACCACAAGGGTAAGTGTTGGGTAGGTTCCTAGACCATCCTTCCTTGGCAGCAACCCAGGCCTTCCTTGGCAGACTCCGCCGAGAAAGGGCGGGTCAGACCAATGGAACTCAATGGGTCCCAAACCCAAATTGTGAAATGGTCCAATCGGACACGACAATCCATACTGCAAACAAACCAATGCAACCTCAGTCTGTCATCACTATTGACCACAAAGGTGTGGCACCAAGCCATGTCATCCAAGGTTAAGCTACATTCAATGGTTTGCATTGCTTTGAGAGTCGCCATATGGGGGCCCAAAAGTGGCCAAAATGATTACATGACCCCTACTCTCTTGGGGTCCCCAATCTGGGACAAAATCAACAGTAACTACATAACCCCTGCTGCCTTGCCAAAAGTGTGTACAGTGGCTTCATGACCCAGGCCATCCTAGGGGACAAAATCAGAAGTGGGGATACCACCCCCACCCTCTTGGGGGCCCACAAGTGGGCAAAATGGCTACACAACCACTCCTGTCCCGGGGTCCCCAAACAATGCCGCCTTGGGGCCGACATGTGGGCAAAGTTGTTGCGCAACCCCTGTTGTCTTGGGGGTCAATGTGTGTTTAATGATGACTTGGTGAAGCACATCAAAAAGACTCCCTTTGAGGATTTCACGCAGAACACCAATTCTGGTACGAAGTCATCAGACACCAAGTCTGATGTGATCTACAAGCGTGCATGCTGCGGCTACTTGTAGGGGGGTGCATGCTTTGTAGCACAACCCGCTACCATATTCTTTTCTACACCGAGCTCCACCTCCTCTTAAAGCATTCACCTCTTCTATGGTGCCAAAGAGGTGGAGGTGTAAAGTTGCAATCATAGTTGCCAAAGTCCACATTTGCCATCCACCTCTACAGTGCCAAAGAGGTGCAGGTAAAACCTTGCAAGTATAATGGCCAAGCTTCACCTTCTCTTCAAGCATCCACCTCTTCTACAGTGCCAAAGAGGTGGAGGTATAAACTTGCCATGATATTGGTTGAGTCTTTTCAATGGTGGTCACAGAGACTCCGCATCCCCTCAGTAAGGTTGTTATGGGGTGCCGCATGGAACTGCTACATATTGCAATGCCGGCATCATTGTTGAAATAAAAAAGATTATATTTTCCTGTTCAGTAAAAATGATTACGTGGAATGCAATTTTCTGGGGAGTTTCTTTCTTTCTTTCTTTCTTTTTGTAAAAATACGACCTTACAGGTGAAAAAAACATTACTTGCACTGATGACTTTCTTGTACATGAGTTACCTTTTTCCCCACCACCCCCTCCCCCTGCTGTTTGCCAACCCACTTCAGCCCTCTTGACTGCAATATTTTGCTTCACAAACTTTTATCAACACCAGCCAGCGGTCTAAACTGGATTTTCAGCAGTGATCATGTGCAACAAACTTGCTTCACCAGAGGGGGACAGGGTGTTACTCTATCCCTCAAACCCCCAGCCACAGGGTGTCTAACCCCTCAGCCCACCCTGCAGCACCCTGTTACTACCCCTGCATGCACCATGCCCCCTTCAATCTCTGTGTTTGGCTGCAGGCTTCGCTGTCGTGCATTGACTGCAACACTGAACAAGAACTACACGTTGCAATGGTACACTGATGGCGAGAAGCACGTGAGCCCCTCGCTTTATGCATTTGCAGAATCCGCCGGGGACCGAGGCAAGCACCCCTGGCAAGTGGTGTACACTTCCAACCGGACCCCGCTGATTGAACTCCGCCGGGAGGTCATGCGCAGACAAGAGGTCAAGGCGGATTAGAATTAGGTTACAACTAGAACAGGGATTGGTGACGAAGCACTTGAGACAGAGACCAGGGCCCGGCCTACTGCACTGCCTGTCGCAACACCTGTCACCACACCGCATCCGACAGCGCAGCTATCAACCATTGATGTGGAGTGGAGTTAGGGAGGCTGCACGGTGCAAGTTTGCGAGACCCAGTCCAGCACCAAAGGGACGGGAGGGGGAGTGTTAGTGGGTCGGTGAAGTCAGGCTGGCCTGATCGGATGTCATCGGCACTCATTTGCAGACTGCATCCAATCGTGGTCAGTCGGGTGCGCTCCCTCTGCACTTTGGTGGATTGCAGGCCATTGCTTGGTGAGGTTTCCACCCCACCCCACAAACGTGGTAGGGCTTGGGGGGGGGGGGTTGTCATACAGGCTGAGTAAATCGGTTGAGGGGAGAGGGTCTGAGCCCCCCCCCCCCCAACCCCCAAAATATTTTTGTATCCAAATCAACCTGAAATTTCCAGCCCCTTTGATGAATTTCATTTTTTCCTGAGGAAAGTTTTGCTGATCTGGGTGGGTGGATGTGTCCGAAGGATCTGAAGGATTGGCCAGGCTCCGCCCCCCCCTTGGGTGGTTAGCCAATCACCTGGTAGGGGCTGGTGCTGTACTGCCTACCGGATTTTGGTGACCTTGGCCACCGTAATTTTGAGGGCGCAGGCTCATGCAGTGTCAGAGATGTTGCAGGAAAATTGTCAAACTCTGGGCAAAGAGTCAACCAGCACATGCAGATTTCCTGGACCCTGACGACATGTTACATATCCCATCTCAACACAAAGAAGGAGTTTGACATCATAGCAACTCTTGCAAAGACGAAGTCCGTTGCAAGCATACTGCAACTCGTCGATTTCGCTCACCGTCTAGCCCAGAGAAGTGTCATGGAAGTGTTGACAAACAGCTTCTGTTGGGGCCAAAACTGTCCTGTCGTTGTTGCGGGGGACATGGGCTGCGTTTGCAGCTGCAGAAACGCCTTTGCCACGGGGGGGGGGGGGGCGGGGGGGCGACATGCCCAGTCATGCCCAGTTAGTAACAGGGTGCCCTGGTCTTGCCAGGGATCCGATGTATCATATGAGTCCGATGCCTGCTTTCCAAGAACTGTCTTGAGTACTCTGCTTCACCGAAGTCTACGGACCACATACTACACGCTCGCAGAAGGGAGGACGCGATGTCTAAGAACAAGAGACCGAGGCACCCGCAGTCAGGAGACAGTTTGGTACGTTTGCCAATTTTCAATGAAGCATCCGGTCGGCTCTGACCAAGTGCCGTCAACTGCTGTTGGCCAGTGCACCGGTCGAACATTGCATCTCGCGGACACTTGACACCATGACTTATTTTTCTGTGTGCAGTCATCTGATGATGCACCTGCTTCATAATCGTCTTATCATTATCCCATTCGGGAGCACTGTGTTCTGCTTACTGTCGCTGCCATCAACACATGCTCTTCCGTTCCATTTTGACCCTGTTTCCCACCCTGACACAAGCCCCATCAACACACAAGCCACTTTGGTGCTTTGCCAGAGAGGCGCACAGGGTCTGTCGAGGCCCAGTCAGGCAAAATTTGCTCGATCCTTTAGCGCAGATTCAAATCGGGGAACCCCTATCTTCATAATCTTCATTCTGCACATGCTTGCTGTGTTTTTGCCCAGCAGGTATGACAGAGCATACAGTCTGCGTGATTGCAGCACAAAAGAGCTGTAGTTCCGCAGGGAGGCAGGTTCTGCCGTTGCGTTCTCTGATAAGTGGCAGCTGAAGCTCCTATTGACGGGCTCCATTTAAAGAGGGGGTCCGTGTTCTGGACGCTCTGTCCACACTGGATTTTTCAGTCTTGTATATTTGTTTTACATGCAAAATCTGCTTTGCACCATTGTGTGCATATTGGCTGGGCTTGGCTTGTGCAGAGTTTGGCCTCCTCCCTCCTCAGCACAACAAATGCTTTGCTCAACAACCATCCTTTAAGTCAGTGGCATTTTTGTGGCATCCAACATTGTCCAACGATGAGGGTGGAGCATTGCTGGTTTTGGGCAAGGGAGGGGGTGACAGGTTGGTTACCTGTCCACTGTCCTGCCCCTCACTGATTTCTGCTCGCTATCCCAACCCGAAGAGTTTCAGAGGGCCTACCCTGCGGTGCCTGCAGCACGCTTGAAATGGTACTCCACAGTCTGCAATGCAGGTGCGTACCAAACCCCCCCCCAAAAAACCTCGTTTTGTCGCATCATGTACCCCCCCCCCCCCGGCTAAAAGGTACCAGAAAAACCCCCAAAATGTACCAAAACCCCCTGGGGGTTTTTTTGGCACAATTTGGGGGGTTGTACGGGGGGCTTTTGAGACATGAGAGGGGGGTTCGGTACAATTTGGGGAGGGGTTTGGTACAACTAGGGGGGTTTTATCAGTTATGGTACAATTCAGGGGGTTTCAAGTACACTTCTGGGGTTTTTCAGTATATTTCGTCTGGTTTTTGTCGGACATTTTCTGGGAGTCATTTTAATATCCTCCGGGGTGAGTGGGGTGTGGGAGCCCAGGCAGGGTGTTAAGTGCATCCTGAGAACCGTCAACCCCCCCCCCCCCCCACACACACAATGGTATGCCCAGGTCTGCTTGTAGTGCATCTTAGTGGTCCGTTCGGGCAGATTTCAAGCATGGAGGTAGGAGAGGTGATGGAAGGTCACGGAACTACATGTGATTGTCCTCTCTTTTTTTTGCTTTACACTGCTCTCCGTATGCGTGTTTTAAGGGAATGGGTGATAGGCACAACCCTATGAAGTCTCCAATTTTCCGGAGACCCCCGGAGACCTCAATTTTCCCCCATTTTTCCACTCCGGAGACCGGAGACTGAATTTTTGTAAAGAAAAGTGCCGTTTTTCTGCCATTTTTCCGACCGTTTTTCTCCGAACGTCCCGTTTTTCATCCATTTTTCCATCCATTTTTCCAGCCATTTTGATAATGTTGTCCTTTGGTTTTGCTTTTGGTTCTTTTGTACCATTCCACCTCTGCTTCAGATTTTTCACACAAATGGACCCTGAGGCTTTTTGGCCTCATGAGGGTGTGTTGTTCATGATGAAACAAGAGGTGGTCAAACGTGGCTGGCTGTCGGATGCTCAATCCTCGAAGAAGCTGAAGGGCGAATGGAAAAAGGCTTCTACTTTGGGGATGCATCGGTCAGCCAAGTATAGTGGGGCCCGTGAACCGAAGTTTGCAAATGTCGATCTGATTCTGCCCGTGGTGGTTGTGGGGAAACGTGAAGAAGCCGCCAGGACTATTTTGAATGAGAAAGAACGCCTACTACCAACTCCCCAGGTATTGTTGCAATGGGCGTACATTTTCGTTTTTCGGTGCAAAATAGCGGCTTCTCGTCCTACATGTTTTTGTGTTTGTGTCTATCTTCCTGTTTTTGTGTGCAGTATGCAGAACACTCACCGGAAAATGATGTGGGGCAGCCATCGGGAAATGCTTCACAAACGGCCCCGGTGGACGAGGAAACGCAAGAAGGCCCTGGTGATGAAGGGCCAAGTGAAACTGGCACCCCAGATGAAAAGGTGGTGCCCCCTGAAAGTTGTGCAATGCACCCGAGTGCTATTGTCTTTTAAATAGCCACTTTTTTTTGTTGTCCTGCATAGGTGTTGGACACTGTCTTTGAGGACTTGCTGAACATTCCCGCAATGTACCGCATTGCACGGTCCATCCTGGCCATTCCCCACACTTCTTGTGATGTAGAACGCTCGTTTTCAATTTGGAAGCGTGTTCGCTCCGACAAGCAACAGAGTATGGCGGAGGGAACACACAAGGCCTATGTCTCCTTTTGTTTCAATGGTGTAGTTCCACCACCATGAGCAAGTACAAATTGTGAGTGGTACACGAGATGGCAAAACGATTCTTCGCTTTGAATGCACCGCCTACTGAATGCTTGTGTTGCAATCATGTGTGTCGTCAAAGAAGTAACAGTGGCGAGCAAGCGTGCTCTGGCATGCCATACCCCCGCATTTCCCCCCATTCCCCCCCTGTTTTTCCCCGTTTTCCCCCGTTTTCCCCCATTTTTCCCCGTTTTTCCCCATTTTCCCCCATTTTCCCCCATTTTCCCCATTTTCCCCATTTTTCCGTGGCCCAAAAAAGACTTGGAGACTCCGGGGTGGGAGACTTCCAAGGCCTGTAGGCAGTTGGTGCAGCGGGTGAATTGCCGTTTCGTTTCAGGATATCTTACAAGGCTGGCTGCAGGTTTATGGCTGTGGTTGGGAAATGGGGTCTGGGATGGGGCTTGGGACATGTTTAGGGGTGTACGCGGACACAAGGTTGGGACATGGTTTGGGATGGACGAGCTTCAGCAATGGGGTGTAGGATGGGTGTGTGCGTTTGGAAACAAGTGGACGCAGGGTCGCCACAGGGTCACAGAACAAGGTTGTCTTTTTGGCACACAAGGGTCCGCAGGTATAGCATACGTGGGGAAGCCAGGTGATTTTTTTGGCAAAAAGGCTGTTTTTGTTGGTGCATATTGGTTTTGTCGGGGGTCCATTCTGGTGAAGGCAATAAGGCTGTCTTCTGGTGCAAACGAGGGGTTTTTTGGTACAAACGGGGTTTTTTCGGTACCAAACAGGTGTTTTTTTTTGTACAACTGGTTTTTTTTTGGTGTCCACCAGGTTCCTTCTCTCTTTGGCATTTTTGTTTTTTTCTTTTACACCGTCCCACATTTGAAAAGGGTTTGGGCGTTCGGAGGAAGTTTTCTGCTAGTTTGGTTGGGGTTTGGTGTGCATTATCGGGTGTAAGTTTAGGCACAGTGAAGCTTTGTGCAAACGTGCATGCGTGGCCATTGATTACAGACATTCATCACGTAGCATCACGCAACTCAATGAGTGAATACACTTTTAACCTGCTCTTGGGCCATATCTTTGTTGACATTTTTTTCTTGGATTACCCGCGCTCATGTGACAAAGAAACTCAGGTGGTTGGTTGCTTTTGGTGACAATGTCCAATGAGAAACTGGTACGCAACATTGAGTGGAGACATAGCATGGCTCAAGCTACAAAGAGGTCCGCGTATTGCAAGGTAAATCAGTCTCGTACCAGCCTCAATGGTTGCCGACAACTTGTCGGCTTTCTCGTAGGCTGCAGCGAGCATCTGGTTGTAACAGCGTGACCCACGGTTGATGAAAGAAACTTTTGGGCTCTGCATACACTTTGGAATTTCTTTGTTGTGATTTCCGAGATTCTGGAATATTGAGGCCTGACTTTTAAAGGATTCAATTTTCACTCAATTCAACGAAGTGTCGCATATTTTTTGTAGTTAAGTTAACTACATGGCACAAGCATAATGCCGAACGCTTTTGAAGCATACACGTGTCGCAAAAATTAGTGCATGTGTCGGGAGAAACAAAAAAAAGTTCTTTTTGAAAACAAGGATTGAAGCTCAAAAAATGATCCCCGATGAAATAGTATTCGAAAGCTTCTTTTACGACACCTATGTTGATGAATTTGACCTACAAAACCACAATAGTCTTTTGCATTCAAGTAATGGTAAAACGTCAAAGGTTCCATTTTTGTCTCCGCAAATTCGGTCCCTGCATGCGGAAACGAGCTCCCGAGGGAATATGCTCCTGAGGAGCAATTGCGGACGACCTCTGAAGGAGAAGGAGCCGGAGACACTCTTCTCTTCTTCTCTTGACGCGGCACAGAGCACGTCCCTGAACATTCGACGCTACAATTTGTCTTCATTTTCTCTTTCTCAGTCTTCCTTTGCGCCCTAGTTGGGATGCTCCTCACCGAGACAAATGAATGTGTTTCCGTTCCCACACATGCAATGCACTCTAGTTGTTGGCCAGCTAATTTGCCTTTGCGTCTTCTTTGTGCGAAGGCGAAAAGCATCATGGAGGAGGGTTTGGACGCTGGACATACAATCGAAAGATTGCAAAAACAATACATAGCCTACACTCGGGGGCCGAGGAAAAAAACCGATTTGCAAACAAATCTACAACCATTTGGGTTAACTCAACATGAAGTGCCGGTGGCCTTTAAAGAGCCGAATGATGCCAAATCTTTTTCAATCACGGAGAAAGAAGAAATCCTTTTGGCTATCTTTATGTCTTGGAAACACAAGGCAAAGGATATTACAAACCGCTTGTTTCAGGTGGTGAATCAACAATTGATAAACACGCCGAGAGACGGCGGTTCCGCATTCTTTGCGTATCTTGTTGGACTCAAGGCGGCCAACATTGATTAGTCAGAATTGCATTCACTACATCATGTCGCTGTGACTCCGTTACCAAGTTGATACACTTGTTCAGACCCGTTATCTATTTGCGCTTTGTTCTTTCTGCATTGCAGTGCAAAGGAGGGAGGAAGAGAGGTAAAATAGGTGTGGGAGAGGAAGGGGGGAAATGATTAAGCTGCGGCCCAGAGAAGGAGAAAGTTACATAGTGCTTTCAGCACTGTGTTTTTGATGTACCTCTCCTGCTGCTTGCTACGGGTGTAGGGTTCCTGCTGCTTGTT
Source organism: Eutreptiella sp. 'Long Island Sound 2002' (assembly GCA_964036045.1). Taxonomy (NCBI): domain Eukaryota; phylum Euglenozoa; class Euglenophyceae; order Eutreptiales; family Eutreptiaceae; genus Eutreptiella; species Eutreptiella sp. 'Long Island Sound 2002'. The sequence goes on from OZ038392.1 coordinate 43,564,228, forward strand.
TTTGATATTGGAAATGTTTTGGTGATATAAAACCAATCAAGTGCAACCCAAACCAGAGTAGTATGCAAGTGGAAGATAAACAGGATCAAAGCATGAAGGGCTGCAGTCACAAAGAGTTAGATGAAGAAAGATATCAACAATAGACCACAGCAATAAACATTCAAAGCAACTCAGGATGAAATATTTCACATGATTGAGAAAAACTGTTTGGAAAACTGTCCCAAGAGCTCACACTCTTCCATAGTGCCATCTTGAGATGTGCACTCTTTGTTTTTGGGTCCCATAGGTGCTGAGGTGGCATGGCTTGTGGCGCTGAGGTCACTGCCATGTCACATGGGAACTTCCTACTTAGCTAGGCTGTGAAGCTGGTTCGGACCCCCGTGGCCATCTTTGGGTCACTTGGGGTGTGTATCTATGTGCCGGCAAGCCGCCATTGGCTGATATCATACTCTCCCATCCACCTGATCTAACCCGATGTGATAGTGTGATAGGTTTGGCCATTCCGGCTATGAGCGGCCATATTCAGTACCGAGGCGCCGCCAGCGGAGATTTATATATCGGAATATCAGGAATCAACAGGGTTTTATTATCATAATGTTTCCGTAATTTTTCAGCCTTTCGTTCTGATGGTCAATGTATCGGCGACTGTCAGTTGGCTCGCGATTTTGCGTTAACCGATTGGTTAACTGTTTTTTCCAGATATTTTGGCAGAAACCCCGATGAAGGGTCAGATTTCATCAGTAAAGGGTTCGTTGCTTCCGCAATTTTCTAAAGATGCACTCGAAATTTTAATCTGAATTTTTCGCGATGTCGAAATCGGATTTTCGACTTCAACATCGCCGCACTTGATTTGGTCTTCTTGGAGTGGTCATACTCTTTTCCCTATGCCCGAATCAGGTTTTCCTTATACTTGCCACCCATTTGACTTGGAGATATAAGGGAAACAAAAGTGAATCGTGGGACCACTTGGAAGGGCCATATCTACGCGCGAGTGTGAGGAAAGAGAATAAGGAAGGTTGGGTTGCAAGCGCCTTAGTCTCAAGTTAATTTAGGGAGCATCAAACGCCTTTGTTGTGTACACATGCCCGTTATAGCAAGGGATAAGGGTCAAGAGGGTAGAAAGTGATATATAACTCTTGGACCGTGCAACCGAATATTTTATTGCGACTTTCGAGTGTACCGCATGAGTGTTGGGGTTGCATAGCAACTTTCCTTGGGTTCCTACGTATTTTTAACGTGAAGTTATGTCCATGGAGGGACATGGCATATCATGGTGGGAGCTACATTTTGAGGGTATGTGTTATATGCATGGTATGTGCTTCGATATGCTCACGCCCATGTTATATATCTTCGTGTGGCCGAAGAGATGGGGAGCCACACGTGACAAGGGCTTTGCCCATGTCCCAATTGTGGGATTCAAAGCGCTAGACTAAGTCTACCGCATATGTATTGCTCATGGTATGTTTGGCAAAGAGATCCATGAGTGCACTCCCATTTTCATGGGGCATGTAGATATGGGTGGCGAAGGTATCTCCATGCGCCCGATTGGGGATCCAAGTCGGGGAATTGTTCGCAAATGGTTCCAATCATTTGTGTATTGAACCATACGCGGATATCATGGGTGAGCATAGAGATATATTATCATGACAACTTTGTGTTTGGACATATTTTCATGTTTTTGACCTCATTTTATGCTCATTTTTGTGTTTTCTGTGCTCAACTGGTCGGCTAACAGTAAAGTGCCTAGAGATCCGTGAACTATGGTATGTTGCTTATATGTTGGCATATGCTTCGGTGTTGCACCTCACCATATGCCGGATCACGTAGTTACTTTGGCTTGGCACACGAGGCCTCACAAAATTAGGTCTCAAATACATGAGTTGACTTGTGAAGCATGTCATGTACATAACTGGAAGGGCTTCGGAGCCAATGATGGGATATTCTTGGGTATGGACCTTTGGTCTATATCACCCTTGTATATTACTTTCCGGTTTGACACATACATGAAGCATTTGGATATTTGCCGTATGCAGTTTTGGGTATATAATTGACTTTTGGGCATAATGGTGTGATTTGCCTGATTTTGCCATGTTGTTAGGTCAACATTATGGGGCAGTTCTCCAAGCCCAATCGACTCCAAGTCCAACCAAGGTTATGTCAGGGTAGGGCATGGTCCTGAGTGCCACTCTAGGCCATGACACGCCACCTCCCCTATTGGGCTAGGATTTAGAGGCTTGGGAGTGAACACATTTTTGGGGTTTGTGTAGTGACTTGTGACACATGGCATTCAGCCATCTCATTTGACCTGGTTCAGGGCAATATGTTGGTGAGTCAAGGGAAGGTCTTGAGTCCCGGGAATGAGGGGTTTATGGCTGTGAATGTGTACGTTTACCTCTTTCCCCAACTTTGCTTTATTTGTGTTCATATGCCAATTTCAGGGCTTTCCTTCTTGGTGCAAATCTTGTACATGCCCGCCACCGAGAGACGACCGGAGTGCTGAACGGAAGCCCGCAGCCCGTATTGGATTGTGAATTGGGCTATTTGCTGCATTTGTGGGATCTGGTTGCTGTTCAGGGTTGAAGGAGGATAGTATTTTCTATATTTTTGGATTTGGAACCCTGGATTTTGATAAATGCAATCGTTGATCAGGAGCAAGTCAGCAGGGGTTACAGGCGGAAGGGGCATAGCGGGGGCCGGTCCTGGTAGGGACCTTCTTTATGGTAGCAGAGGCTTACCTGCTGCCCCTACCTACCGCCGACCCGGGGACTTGGGCCCTTATGAGCCCTGCCCAAGTACGCCCCGGGTGCGTATTGTGGACTCGGTGGAGACCACGCCGGAGATTGGAGCCATAGAAGAACCGAGACGTTCAAGAGCATGGCGAACTCCGGAAGTTGAAGCCCGAAGAGAAGTACGACAGTCGGGAAGAGAAGGACGTGACATGGAGGACTTGGTCTCCATGTGTGAGCGTCGCTGCCGGAAGGCATGCAACCTCCGCTCCGCCGCGGAGGCGTCCGATGAAGCATGCCATTCAGGCAGCAGTGGAGGACGGGCCCGGCGCTACCGGAAGCGCGGGTCACCCAAGTCCGCGGCAAGGGACGCCGGGGCTATGGACACGGACCCCAGCCCGGTCAGGCTGTGGGAATCCGAGGGGCACTCCGAGGGCTATCGGACAGCCTACGAGCCACCCTCGGAGTCGGAGGAGACGTCCGCGCCGATCGCCAGGGCGCATACGGCCCCCGAGCCCGCCCTGCAGCACGACGCCGAGGGCTTGGAGAGGCCAGCCAGGGCCCGGACGGCACCTGTGCCCCGGCACACAGGACCAGAGACGGACGCCATAGGCGATACGCCCATGGGCGATGAGTCTGAGGTGCCGGGAACCGCGGGATGCGCTGAATCCGGCGGAAAGCACGCTGCGTGCCACTGCGAGCACGTGTCCTTCCTCATGGGCAAATACCCGAAGATGGGGATGGACGCCATCGTGCATCGCCTTGACCGCCGGGACAACGCCAAGGACGGTCTAGAGGAGGATGTCGCGGGGATCCTAGACGACCAGTCGACCGCGGAGAAAGACATGGAGGAGCTGCGAGCGGAACGGGACCGGTACCGGGAGAATCTGGAGCTGGCCCTGGAGAAACAGCAGCGAGTGGTGGACAGCCTCCTCCACCTGGTGGAGGACATGTCGGGACGCCTGAAAAGGCTAGTGGAGCTACAGCCCCTCGCCTCGGGTCCGGAGCTCCCGGCAAAGCCGGCCGCGGCAGAGCTGGTGGAGCGGCTTAAGACCCTCAGGAGCGCCATGGATAAACCCATGGGCGGCCCTGCAGAGGCACCCTACGCGCATCCGCGTGTTGACCCGGGTGCGCTGCCGTTTGTTCCCATGTTCAGCGAATCCACAATGCTCGGGGAACACACGGCACCGGCTGGGTCCATGCGGGAAGGGCACGTAACCACGGACCCGAGGAGCCTGACGGTACAGATGTCCCACGCCGCCCAGGATCTACCGCCAATTACGAATACCCATGCAGTTTATGCAGAAGAGGAGATCCATAGCCAGACCATGCGGGGGCGAACCATGGGAAGCGCCGACGGACATGGTCGAGGCCACCCAGGCGGAAACCTGTGGGCGAAGGACCCCACTACGCGGATATGGACGGCCGATGGAGTAAGTCCTTCCCGCATTCCAAACCCCATGGGTTCAGGCCCAACTGGACCGCACTCCATGGAGGAGAGGGATGTACGGGGAGTGTACTCACACCCCCCGGCCACAGGTGGTCTCCGTCTCGGTGGAGTAGTGGCTGGAGACGTCGCAGACGCCATAAGGATTGACGACCTCAGGGGAATCAAAATCCCCTACTACGACGGGAACCCGTCCAACCTGGATGACTTCATCCTGGACTGGGAGGACTTCGCCGAGGAGGTCGTCGGCGAGATGCGGGGAGCGCCGCGGGACAAGTGGGTATGCCGGACATTCCCACACCGGCTGGCGCAGGACCTGAAGGAGGAGCTGCGGGATCAGATCCGGGAAGGACTGATCCGTACGGAGCAGGCCTGCCTCCAGTGGTTGGAGGATGAGGAGCGGGTGGACGCTCCGAACCAGAAGCTGGACGACCTGTGGTCCATCCCACTGCCGCTGGACCGCGGTGAGTTGCGGGTCCGGGAGTGGAACCGGTACCTGCGGAAGTACCGCAGATGCCTCAAGCTGGTGGAAGACTGGAACGAGGGCAGCGAGATCCGCCACCTCCTGAAGGACGTCCTCCCCGGCAACTGGAAGAGGCGAGTGGAGGACGAGGAGAAGAAGCGCGCCAAGAAGCGGGTGGCGGTGAGGATTATGGCGGCGGAGGATACCCATGCGGGTATCATGGAGTTCTTCAGGAGGAATCTGGGCGAGCCCAACCGGATGTTGGGACTGAAGAACGCCGTGTACGCGGAGGTATTTGGAGACTCCATGGGGCAAAGGTTGCTGCGCCTCAACAACGTGGAGTGGAGGCGCGGGGAGCCGCTGAGGATGCAGGTCATCTTCGCCCGCATGAGCCTGGACGAGATCGTGAAGTACATCACGGTGGAGTTGAAGCTCAATGCGAAGAACGAGGCCAACGTGCAGGATCGACATAGTCATGGACAACGAGGCCACCGAGAAGACCGCCATCATCGGGAGATCCAGGAGGACACGGCCAACTCCGCGGAGGATGGTAGTGGAAGTGGCCAAGACCACTGGTCCCGGGAGGATCACGAGGAGGCCCATTTCTTCGCGTTTGTGGCGCACAACGTGAGGAACAATGGGCAGGATCGGTCCAGATGGAGACGGGTGGGACCAAGGGGCAAAGAGCCAAGGAGGATCGGGAACCCACCGCTCTCGTTCCGGGAGTACAGGTCTCAGCACGACGGGTGCTGGGTCTGTTATGGCAAGGGAAACAACCATGCACACGACCACCGTCAGTGCAAGGTGTATGAGGCGGACAAGAAGGCCTACTTCGCCGCCCAGCCCGAGAAGAAGCCCAAGGAGCAGCGGATTTCGGATTGGAAGGCGAAGGGCGGAGACGGGGGAAAAGGCCAAGGCAAAGGCCAAGGAAAAGGCAGAGGAAGAGGCTATGGTGGTGGACCTGGCCAAGACCGACGAGTGAGGTCGATCGAGGAGGTTGCTGAGGACATGTTGAGGACGTTGGAGGAACTCAAAGCCCAGCAACGCGGTGGACAAAGTCCTGGCGGATCGCAGCGCGAAGGGGCTGCGGGAAGCCAAGTCTAGAGGAGCCCCAGCGGGAGTGGGACCTCGGAGGTCTCTCCTCCGAAAATCAGTGGAATCCCTGAGAAAGCGAAGGCACATCGGGTGCCGAAGAAGGCTCAAGAAGAGCCAAAACCACTGAGTTTCGCCACTCCCAACCCCTGGAGCGCCCTGCCAAGGGAAGTACATGTGGGTACGGGACATGGCAAGAAGGAAGGAGCGACCACGGAGAGCCCCGTGGACGGGCAGGACCAACCCAAGATCTACACCATCCGTGACCATACCCTTGAAGTCCTGATGCACCCGGACGTGCTAGAGTTGCATGCCGTGAGAGTCGTCCATACACCTCATGGCGACGAGCGGCAGTTGCACTTGAAAGTGCGAGTACGGTGCGGACGAGAGGAGAAGGTGGTGGATGTGTTAGTGGATACGGGTGCCCAGGTGAGCCTTGTCCGGAGAGGGTTGTTCAAGGAGGAACACCTGCAGCCCAGCCGGAGACCGGTCCGCCTGAAGGTCGCCAATGGAGAGATTATGGGTGGCGGCACCCATGAGGCCACCATCAGTATGGAATTCTGGGAGCATGAGCGCTTGAACCGCCCTGATCAGGCGAAGAGAAGCACTCTATCCGGGAACTTCTATGTGGCCGACATTACCGATTGGGATATGATCATGGGGTATGACTTCATGGTGGCAAACGCCATTGGAGCCCTTCCCCATCGTGCAACGCTGGTCCGGGAGGATGATGAATGCCTCACATGGCTGTCCACGGACTATGCATGTGGATCATCCCAATGGAATGCTGAGGAAGAGGATCGGATCGTCCAAGCGGTACAAGCTGTGGGTGCCAAGTCCAGAGGAGACCGTGGAGTTCAGCTCACGGAGTATGGAATCGCGCCGCAAGTGTATGCCAGGATGATTCAGACGCTGGGAGCTGAAGCGCCCGAGACGGACGTCTTCGCTTCCCGGGATGCCCCACTTCTGCGGAAGTGTAGGAGGCATTGGCATCGAGGAGACTCAGCCTGGCACAGGCATTGGGGTTTGAAGGAGTGGGGACCCATGTATTTGCATGGCTCCCTGGACAATACCAGACGTACGGTGGAGAAGATCATCGCGGATAGGGCGAAGGGGATCCTGGTCATAACCGGCATAGGATCCCGCCCATGTCCGCTGGAGGGTCTCAAGTCGACGCTGGACTCCATCACCCTGAACGAGATGTCATTCGGGCCAGAGGAGGAGTTGTTCATCGACGCCAAGGGTGTATCAATGCCCTCCCCGGGTCAAGCAAGGGATACCAAGGCTTTCCTGGTGGATGGGGCGCAAGCCCAGCCCACGGGTGATGAAGCATTCATCCGTAGGGTGGAGGCGGTGCCCATGAAGGTCATGTTTGAGCCCAAGGAGGGGACGGATCAGCCAATTGATGGCATTGACGTCCTGTCCCACGCCGAGATCGACGACGTCGTCAACTACATGCGGATGGAGATGCACGACCGTGTGGCAGCCAAGAAGAGGCGGGCCATGGTCACATCTCCGCATTGGTGGGATGACAAGATGTTGGTCACCGGCAAGTACGAGAAGGATGAGTTCGTGGCGAGGGTCATGGATCACATCGCGGACCAATACGATGGTCCGGTTGGGTCGGACCCACCAACGTGGGGTTTTCCAAGAGTGGGAACCGGTAGCGACGAGCACCAGCCCGAGGCCGCAAATTTTCGAAGATTATCGGTGGGAGTCGAGACCCACGACGATGAAGACGGCATATCGGACGAGGAGAAGTCGGACTCGGACCCAGAAGAGGCCTATACCGCAGTGCGGTCGGTTGTATCGATACCGAACCAAGCGGCTGAAGAGGCCCAGGAGAACCCGAAGGTCGCCGAGCTGAAGGAGAGGCTGATCAAGGCCTATCCGCGGCTATTCAGTGGCGTCGCCAACAAGAACCCTCCAGATCGTGGGACGTTCGGCACAGCGAAGATCAAGCTGAAGCCGAACCCCAAGATCTATCGTCATCGGGAGTACCAACTTCAGGGCGATCGGGCCGAGGCCATGAAGAAGCTGTTGGCTGAGTTCATTGAGCGGGGATGGATCGAACCCTCCGACAGTGAGTGGGCCAGCCCAGCCTTCATCGTGCCCAAGAAGGAGAAGGGCGAGTGGAGGTTGGTGGTTGATTACAGAGGTTTGAACGAGCAGACCGAGCACGACTCGTACTCGCTTCCTCTGATCAACTCCATCCTCCAAAAACAACAGAAAAAGCGGATCTTCACGGTGTTGGACCTGAAACACGGTTACCACCAGATGCCGCTACACCCGGATTCCAGGCCCTGCACAGCGATGTCGACGCCGCTGGGGCCCATGCAGTGGAAAGTGGTGCCTATGGGCGCCAAGAATGGCAACGCCGCTTTCCAGCGCATGATGGAGGACCTACTCGGTCCTGTCCGGGACTGTGCCGATCCCTTCGTGGATGACATCATCATCGGGTCCGGCACGGAGAACATGACTGAGGACGAGCTCATCGACGCGCATGAGAAGGATCTGCGCCGAGTGCTCAGCGAGTTGGACAAGCACAACATGGTGTGCAAGCCCACCAAAGCCTCACTCTTCGTGAAGGAAGTGGAGTTCGCGGGTCACGTGGTTGGGCACGGGCAACGCTGTCCCATGCCTGGGAAACTGGCGTCCCTGCACCACTGGGAGAAGCCCCAGACCATCAGCGAACTCCGGTCCTTCATGGGGTTCTGCAATTACTATTCGGGCTATGTCCGGATGTATGCAGAACTGTCGGGGACGCTGCACAAGATGTTGCAGGTGGGCAAGTTCGATGGCCGGAAGGGGAGCAAGAAGAAGCTTGCCTGGACCCCTGAGGCTGAGGATGCGTTCAACCGCCTGAAGGAGCGACTCCTGGGGCAGTTGGGGCTGTTCCTGGTGGACCCGGACAAGGGATTCGTGCTACGGACAGACGCCTCGGACTATGCCGTGGGGGCAGTCCTCGAGCAAGTCCGGGACGACGGGACTCATGTTCCCGTGGCGTTTTGGAGCAGGATCCTGGCCGAGGGCCAACGCGGAACATGGACCGCGGGGGAGAAGGAGACATACGCCATTGTATGTGCGCTCAGGAAGTGGTCTGGCCACATCGGACTGCAGCCGGTGGTGGTTTGCACGGACCACCAGTCCCTACAGAGCTGGCACAAGGAGCATGTCGACACCCCCTCAGGACCAGCGGCTAGGAGGGCCCGATGGCACGAGACGTTCGCCAAGTTCGACCTCAGCGTCGTGTACGTCCCGGGGAAGGACAACACTGTGGCAGATTGCCTCAGTCGTTGGGCCTACCCCGCGGGCAAGGCGTGGATGGACATATCCAGCCATGGCGACGCCGAGGAGACCAAGGAGGCCAAGCACATCATCGAGATGGAGAAGGCCATGGAGCAAGACGGGGTCAAGTGCTTTGTGGTGATGGCAAATCGTACGGACCTGGCCAAGTTCCGGGGTGCCCGCGTCCAAGCTATTCGAGAGGAAACCCTCGAGCAATGGATGGCGGCCCCTGTAGAGCTAGTCAGGTCGGTGCTTACAGAGGACTGGTCGGATGACTACGCGGCGTCCGAGCAGTGGAGCAAGTACTGGAATGCCGTGAGCGCCCCGTCGGACGACGAATGGCCCGAGGGCTTGACCGAGGATGGGGACAAACTGTTCCTCAAGGACAAGCTGCTGGTGCCCGAGAACCGAGTGGAGGAGCTCATTGACCATTGGCACAACGCCCAGCTCATGCACCCTGGCCGAGACAAGATGCAGCAGGACCTGGAGTGGCGCTTCAAGTTCCCTCCGGGGTACTACGCCATCCTGGATAGGTACTGCAGCGACTGTGCCGTGTGTCGGGCAACGAAGAGCCCCAACCACTCCACAGCGGGCAACCCGGTGTACACGGCTATACCGGAGGCCCCTATGCGGACTGTGGCCATGGATGTGTTTGCCATGCCGGAGGTCACCGTGGAAGGAGAGACATATGATTGTGTCATCCTAGCGGTGGACAGGCAGAGCGGGTATATCGTGGCAGTCCCGGGCAAGAAGTCCAAGAAGAAGGACAAGAAGGACAAGCATGGAGTGGGGCTGCAGGCCAAGACCGTCGCTAATGCCATGATCAGGCATTGGCTGACGATTTTCGATGTCCCAGCTGTCATTTGCAGCGATCGGGGCAGTCAATTCGTGGGGACGTGGTTCAAGACGATGTGCAAGCACATGGGGATTCGGCATGCCAAGACGGTGGCATACCACAGCCGGTCGAATGGTCGGGCTGAGGTGGCCGGGCGGCAGATGTTCGAGAAGTTCCGCCAGCTGCACATCGACGAACCGGGCCGGAATTGGTACAATTCGCTGTGGAGGGTACTCCAAGCGTATCACGACCTTCCGGGGCCCACTGGACTGTCGCCCCATCGCATCCTGTTCCTGCGGGATCGAGTGTCACGCACTCTCCCGTGGTTGAACCATGGCAAAGTGGCCCGGGATGCGAACGCTATGATGGCTGAGGCGGACGACACGGCGGCCAAGGTGTGCAAGACACTTCAGGACGAGCATGACAAGAGGGCCAAGTACTTCAAGCAGGGAAAGGTCCAAAAGTATGCTCTCCAAGACACCGTGTGGGTGGAGCGGCACCACAAGGATGTCCTGTCCAGGCATCGGCAGGCGTCTTGGTATGTGCTGGGGGTAATCGTGCGGAAGGTCGGGCAGGATGTGTATGCGGTTCGTGTGGGGGATAACAAGATCCTGGACCGCGACCATACCCAGCTTCGTCCCCGAGCACCAGACCCCAGCGGACGTCCCGTCACCTTCGAGTTCACGGCCGGCGATGTGGACTCGGACGACGAGGGTGAGGACGACGACTTCACCGCCGAGAGGATCCTGGCGGACAAGCCGGACCCGGGGACGCCTGGGGGGAGGCTGTATAAAGTCCGTTGGAAGGGATTCGCCGCGTCCAGGGATTCGTGGGAGCCTCCGAGCAGTTTTGTGCCGAGGTACACCACCGTCTGGATGGACTACCTGAAGAAAAAGAATATTTCTTTGGATGTCAAGGACGTGTTGGTCCATTTGGTTGCTGCTGTAGCACCGTAATGGATCCCCCCTGGCATTTTTGTTTGTTTCTGTGCTTGGGAGACGGGTGAGGGCGTTCATCCGGGGATTTTTGGGCCTTGATTGGCCATCTACCCCCTTCACTCGATCTCCACATATATATTTCATTGTGGTATACTTATTTAGGTCGACCGACGACGTTTCTCTATCCTTGATCCCCTTGGTCCATGTTGTAGATCAAGAGGAGACCAGATATGGCGTAGGGCACCGATTATCAGTGCCCTCACCCCTCCCTTGGGGCGTGGGGGACGCCTACGACGTGTGTGGGGCCTCCATGTGTCCTTGGGACATGGGGGGGGGGTTGGAGCCCATTGGGGTCCTCCCGTCCTCTCTTCAATGACTTCCGAGCGGTAACAACGCTCTGAGAAGGGGGGTGAAGCCGGTTCGGACCCCTGTGGCCATCTTTGGGTCACTTGGGGTGTGTATCTATGTGCCGGCAAGCCGCCATTGGCTGATATCATACTCTCCCATCCACCGGATCTAACCCGATGTGATAGTGTGATAGGTTTGGCCATTCCGGCTATGAGCGGCGGTATTCAGTACCGAGGCGCCGCCAGCTGAGATTTCTTTATCGGAATATCAGGAATCAACAGGGTTTTATTATCATAATGTTTCCGTAATTTTTCAGCCTTTCGTTCTGATGGTCAATGTATCGGCGACTGTCAGTTGGCTCGCGATTTTGCGTTAACCGATTGGTTAACTGTTTTTTCCAGATATTTTGGCGGAAACCCCGATGAAGGGTCAGATTTCATCAGTAAAGGGTTCGTTGCTTCCGCAATTTTCTAAATATGCACTCGAAATTTTAATCTGAATTTTTCGCGATGTCGAAATCGGATTTTCGACTTCGACATCGCCGCACTTGATTTGGTCTTCTTCGAGTGGTCATAGTCTTTTCCCTATGCCCGAATCAGGTTTCCCTTATACTTGCCACCCATTTGACTTGGAGATATAAGGGAAACAAAAGTGAATCGTGGGACCACTTGGAAGGGCCATATCTACGCGCGAGTGTGAGGAAAGAGAATAAGGAAGGTTGGGTTGCAAGCGCCTTAGTCTCAAGTTAATTTGGGAAGCATCAAACGCCTTTGTTGTGTACACATGCCCGTTATAGCAAGGGATAAGGGGCAAGAGGGTAGAAAGTGATATATAACTCTTGGACCGTGCAACCGAATATTTTATTGCGACTTTGGAGTGTACCGCATGAGTGTTGGGGTTGCATAGCAACTTTCCTTGGGTTCCTACGTATTTTTAACGTGAAGTTATGTCCATGGAGGGACATGGCATATCATGGTGGGAGCCACATTCTGGGGGTATGTGTTATATGCATGGTATGTGCTTCGATATGCTCACGCCCATGTTATATATCTTCGTGTGGCCGAAGAGATGGGGAGCCACACGTGACAAGGGCTTTGCCCATGTCCCAATTGTGGGATTCAAAGCGCTAGACTAAGTCTACCGCATATGTATTGCTCATGGTATGTTTGGCAAAGAGATCCATGAGTGCACTCCCATTTTCATGGGGCATGTAGATATGGGTGGCGAAGGTATCTCCATGCGCCCGATTGGGGATCCAAGTGGGGGAATTGTTCGCAAATGGTTCCAATCATTTGTGTATTGAACCATACGAGGATATCATCGGTGAGCATAGAGATATATTATCATGACAACTTTGTGTTTGGACATATTTTCATGTTTTTGACCTCATTTTATGCTCATTTTTGTGTTTTATGTGCTCAACTGGTCGGCTAACAGTAAAGTGCCTAGAGATCCGTGAACTATGGTATGTTGCTTATATGTTGGCATATGCTTCGGTGTTGCACCTCACCATATGCCGGATCACGTAGTTACTTTGGCTTGGCACACGAGGCCTCACAAAATTAGGTCTCAAATACATGAGTTGACTTGTGAAGCATGTCATGTACATAACCGGAAGGGCTTCGGAGCCAATGATGGAATATTTTTGGGCATGGACCTTTGGTCTATATCACCCTTGTATATTACTTTCCGGTTTGACACATACATGAAGCATTTGGATATTTGCCGTATGCATTTTTGGGTATATAATTGACTTTTGGGCATAATGGTGTGATTTGCCTGATTTTGCCATGTTGTTAGGTCAACATTATGGGGCAGTTCTCCAAGCCCAATCGACTCCAAGTCCAACCAAGGTTATGTAAGGGTAGGGCATGGTCCTGAGTGCCACTCTAGGCCATGACACGCCACCTCCCCTATTGGGCTAGGATTTATAGGCTTGGGAGTGAACACATTTTTGGGGTTTGTGTAGTGACTTGTGACACATGGCATTCAGCCATCTCATTTGACCTGGTTCAGGGCAATATGTTGGTGAGTCAGGGGAAGGTCTTGAGTCCCGGGAATGAGGGGTTTATGGCTGTGAATGTGTATGTTTACCTCTTTCCCCAACTGCGCTTTATTTGTGTTCATATGCCAATTTCAGGGCTTTCCTTCTTGGTGCAAATCTTGTACATGCCCGCCACCGAGAGACGACTGGTGTGCTGAACGGAAGCCCGCAGCCCGTATTGGATTGTGAATTGGGCTATTGCTGCATTTGTGGGATCTGGTTGCTGTTCAGGGTTGAAGGAGGATAGTATTTTCTATATTTTTGGATTTGGAACCCTGGATTTTGATAAATGCAATCGTTGAACAGGAGCAAGTCAGCAGGGGTTACAGGCGGAAGGGGCATAGCGGGGGCCGGTCCTGGTAGGGACCTTCTTTAGCTGACTGGGTATTGAACCCAGGACCTCTCAAAAAGAGGTACCCCAGCCCCTAGGGTGCATACAACTAGGATAGCTAAGAATTCATGAGAAAACATAGATAAATTCATAGGCTCTGACTCAGTATATCAGTGCCTCAGTCAACTCAGGAAAAGATGTTTGAATGCACATAGCTTGGGGATTAAGGGGTCCTCACAACATCCTGATTTAGTGTTTGGTTCTATAGGTCAAAATGTGTTATCACCCAATTTGGTTAGGCCAATTCTAAGATAAAAATGCAAGAGTGCTTAGAGTACCTCTAATACAACTAAAGTATACCCCAAAGCATTGGAAAAGCACTTTTTTTTACTCCTCCCTTGTGCTGTGGTGGCCACCACTGTCGCATTTTTAGGAAAAAGGGATTTTTTCTTGGCCTTTACTTGGTTTCCACACCTACTTGAAAATATCTATAGCTTCCCTAACACTGGAAAAGAGCGCTTTACGATGGCCAGCGACTCTTGCTGCATTGTTCATGACAACTTCCAAGAGAAAACTCAGCGCTCTTGGCGCTGCAGGGGTTCCTGTGGCTTGGTGGGGTTAGAATAGGGCATGCAAAGACCATATGCATATGCATCCCTCCCTCCAAGCTGCAGGCTGACACATCCCAACACCAGAGTCTCAAGGGACTCTGGATCTGAGTCCCCTGGAACCTGATGGAGACACCTGTCCTGATACCGGGGCGAGGGGGCGACGATTAAATTAAAATTGCCCCTTGGTGGGGTCTTGGGTTCTGGTTCAGTCTCCTGCTGCTGCTTTTCGGCCCGAACAGCGGTCTACTCAGCGACGCTTCGCGAGGATATCTGTACAACAGAGGAATGGAAGGATGAGGGACGAATCCACGCAAGCGCGAAGCGACAACACCTAAATCCGTCAAATGACGGCCTAGAATTTTTCTGAAAGCACATACCTGACCAGAATCCAATTGTGCATCAGATGCACATTTTTATAAATTTTGCGGTCATCTCCTAATTTTTTAAATCAGGAAGTTCCGAGGAGTAAGAAAAAGTGCTTTTCCAACGCTTTAGGGTATACATTAGTTGTATTAGAGGTGCTCTAAGCACTCTTGCATTTTTATCTTAGTATTGGCCTAACCCAAATTCGTGATAACACATTTTGACCTATAGAACCAAACACTAAATCAGGATGTTGTGAGGACCCCTTAATCCCCAAGCAATGTGCGGTAAAACATCTTTTCCTGAGTTGACTGAGGCACTGATATACTGAGTCAGAGCCTATGAATTTATCTATGTTTTCTCATGAATTCTTAGCTATCCTAGTTGTATGCACCCTGGGGGCTGGGGTACCTCTTTTTGAGAGGTCCTGGGTTCAATACCAAGTCAGCCTAGCTAAGTAGGAAGTTCCCATGTGACATGGCAGTGACCTGAGCGCCACAAGCCATGCCACCTCAGCACCTATGGGACCCAAAAACAAAGAGTGCACATCTCAAGATGGCACTATGGAAGAGTGTGTGCCCTTGGGGCAGTTTTCCAAACAGTTTTTCTCAATCATGTAAAATATTTCATCCTGAGTTGCATTGAATGTTTACTGCTGTGCTCTATTGTTGATATCTTTCTTCATCTAACTCTTTGTGACTGCAGCTTTGATCCTGTTTGTCTTCTACTTGCTTATCTCTGGCTTGGGCTATCCTGAATTGGTTGTATTTCAACAACAAAACATTTTCATCATCAAAAACAAGCAGCAGGAACCCTGCACCAGCAGCAAGCAGCAGGAGAAGTACATCAAAAACACAGTGCTGAAAACACTATAAAACCTTCTGGTAGCAAGAGGCAGACAGTCTCTGCGTACCGGCAGCAACTCCATGCCGTGCACCCAGCGCGCCGAGTACTGTCTTGAGCAAGAAGGGCGAATATGGACACAAAGAAGGAGGACAGCGACGCGAAGACGGCGCCTGCGCCACCAGCAATGCTAGCGCCTGGTGAGCCTGGACCTGGGGCTAGCGCTGTACCTTCGGTGCCCTTACATGGGCCAGTGGACGTGGTTGACGATTCGCTTGAGGGACTGCAATCGGCCTTCCGGGCCCTCTCAGTCGAAGAGGTGGACACCAACCCTGTGAAGAGAAAGGGCGAGAGAGAGAAGGATGCAAGAGAAAGCATGGCAGACGAAGGAGTGGACCATGGGCACGACCTGACGAGCGAGTCAACCTTCCAGGGCTCACCAAGCGCCTCTGGCCTCCACGCATCACCCCCTCCTACAACCACCACACCCCCAACTCCAGACCCAGCTGCTGCAGCATCCACACCCGTAACCACCCCGCCTATGGCTAAGGGCACAGGCTTTATTGGCATGCCTACCTACGCTGCCTATGGTGTGGACCCATCCACCACTGCGTTTCCAGAGGCAACTACTGCCAGTGAGCCAGTGGCCTCCAGTTCGGCGCCGCGCTCGTATGCGGCAGATTATCACCATCCTCTACCCGCTACGGGAGCATACGTGGATGGTCCTGGGTATGCAACCCTGAGTGGGCTGAGGAGAGGCCCTGAGTCATGCGGGAGCAGGAGTAGAGGATCGGGGAGATCCTCCAACAGGTCCCTGACGCGGTCAGAGATGAAAGAGGCTCTTCGAGGAGCCACCTCTGAACTTGTTGGTGATCTCACTCAAGAGATTCGGGCTAAACTAGAGCCCCTGATTCCTCCCCAAGCGTCACCTACCATCGTGGGAGTTTCACCTCACCGAGTACAAGCCAATCACCTGGTGGCGGGGTTGACAAACACCCTGAGAAACCTGAGGAGCCGACCGATGCCGACCCCTGCTGTGATACCGAGAAGCCCTTTCATACCAAGAACAGCCCAGTCTCCCTACAGCCACGTGGATAATTCCACGAGAGCCGAGCTGGACCGGCTGGGGCTGACACCCCTGAGGGCAATGGTAGACGTGGAGCCCTACGGCTCTACCGACCTAGGCGGAGACCCCTCTGACGATGAGCCACCGGCCATGACTTCTGCTTCGCCCTCGGAGGACGACGACCCTGAGGACCCCGAGAACCCGAGCGGGCGGAAGAAAAAGAAGACGAGGAAGACCAAGCGTCCTGAGGGACGCAGGTCTCAGGAGGCTAAGGCAATCGCCACCTCCAAAATTGTGGTAAACTTGCCTGAGTTTATAGGCAAGGATCTCAGCGAGTTTGCTGAGAACTTTGGCCGATTCCTCCGAATGACCGGCCAGACCCATGCTAGTGGGCGAGTCAAGTGCGATCTGCTCCTGCAGTGCTGCAAGACCAAATACCTGGAGAAGCAGGTCAAGCAGATCGTGACGAAGTCCGCCACCTTCGCCGACGTGTTGGTTGCCTTGGAAAGGCAGTACCCTACCTACGAAACCGACCTCTCCATCAGGGCCGAGATCCAGAACCTGGCCGTGCTAGCGGACAACCCGAACCAGCCAGGTTCTCCGAGCTACTGGCCGACCTGGACCACTGGGTGGGGCGGCTGACGCCCGGTTCCTACGGCAGCGACGAGCTGCTCTTCTGGTTGGTGGCTAAGCTCCCTCAGGAGCTGTGGGACGAGTGCCGGTCAACGGCAGAGCACAAGGCGAGAGCCCTCAACTACAAGGATTTGTCTGTGCTACTCTTGGAGCACGCGCTGAAGAAAGAAAGGGACCAGCACCTGAACGCCTACCGTCCTGGAGGAGGAGGCTCTGGGAGCCATGGCAAAGGGTACCAGGGACCCAGACCTGGACAGGGGACAACCTCCAAGCACGCCCATATCATGGGCAATGTCCAGGAGCTCTTCTGGTGTGACGCCAGAGACGAGCATGGTCACCTGCAGCACGCCCCCGACTGCGATCAGCGCGATTGCTTCGTGGTCCAGGGGAAGAAGCAGGAGACCAACACCGGCGCCAAGCCTAAGATGCCGGATCACTACAGGTGCACTATCACCTGTGCCTTCTGTGGGAGGAGGAAGCACTACGAGGATGAGTGCTCCCACAGGAAGCGCCTGTCGGCGAAGCTGAAGGGCGAAGATCCTGGCAAAGGCTCTGGCAAGGGCGGTGGCAAGGACAACGGCAACGACTCCGGCAAGGGCAAGTCGAAAGGCCGTGGAAAAGCCCAAGACAAGAGCCAAGGTGGACGAGGAGGAGGCGCTAATCGCCAGCCACACAAGGAAAACAAGAACCAGGACAAGAACGGAGGCAACCCCAACCCTAATCCAGGGGGGAACTCCGACTCCTCTGGAGGGCAGTCTGGTCCTACCACACGCTCGCAGACTCAGGCCCAACGAGAGCAAGGGGCCAAGCGTGAACATGAAGGTGGTGATGACGGCAACGCCAAGAAGAGAAGCCGTTTCATGAGGATGGCCCGCAAACTGCGGAACAAGGGGTTCGAGGTGACCTGTCCCGCGGAGTTCTGACGGGGACGCTTCGGTGGGGCCCTGGACCTGGTGTTCTGGGTACGTATCCGACCAGGGGGATGTGACTACCTGGGGGTACTGGATACTGGAGCCACCATATCAATAGTGGCCAAGAAAAGTTAACCTTGTGGGAGCCTGACGAACACCATGCCCACCGCGGCTATACGAATGAGGGATGGACATGTGGTGCACAGCTGCGGGGACTGTGAAGTGGAGGTACCAATGGGCTCCCGAACTATCGCCCATCGGTTCTATGTGATGAACACTGAGGCCTTCGACTTTGTATTGGGGACTGACTTCTTCGTGCAGCACTCCCAGATACAGTCCCTGACGCTGCAAGCGCCCTACCTCCTCTACGTGGACCACGGCAATGGCAGAGAGTCCGTGCCACTGGAGCAGTCCGAGCACACGTCGAGCTACCTGAGGGTATCGAAGGAGGAGCCCTCGAACATGATGGCGCCTCCGAAACTGAGGACAATCAACTATTGGGGGAAGTCCTAGACCAAGGTCTGAAGGAGTTGGGTTACTCCAGAGAAGACCTGAGCGTGGAGTTGTTCGCCAGCGACAAGCAACATGTCTTGGACCTCTACTGCAGCAGGGGGAAAAACTGCTGCTACAAGTTTTACTGGCCCTCTTTCAGGATGGCCTACGGGAACCCCAGTTTCAGTGAACTGGGGAAGGTCTTGACCAAGGTGGCCCTGGAACGTTCCCATATGGTTCTGTGTTTCCCCGATTGGGGAGCCCATGGGGGCAACGAGTACTGGCGAACCCTCCTGGACAGGCTGACGATCAGCTCGGTCCGGCTACCTGATGAGGCCATCTACTTGCCTCTGGGACGCAAGACGCCCATTGGGAATACCCGGATGGGGGAGTATGCTCAGCGTGGTGGACGGGGGTCTTACCTCTATCCCCTGGGAGGACCTGGACTCAACTCTGGTCCAGGCTATACAACGAGAGAGGGATGGACTCACCCTTGGTGCCTTGAAGGATCAACTACAACCTCAAGATGCTATTGAGACTATACCAGGGGGAGATGAATACGTCGTGACTAACTCCAATGCCCCCAACTCTCCCTGCCATGTACCTATGTCTGATGGAGTCTCAGAGTGTGGACTATCGGAGCTCCCTAGCCCTATCCACTCTGATGACGAAACTGAGCATGACGCCTTCTTCGTGCAGACATGCGTGGAGGAAGTGGAGACCGCCGAGTACGTTGCCCCACTGAAAACCCTACTCTCCATGAGGGTGGAAGACCCCGTGGACGAAGAGCTGGACCCCCGATCCAGGCTAAGGGAGTACGTGGACTCCAAGAGGAGGTTGGTGGCGAAAAAGCTATGCTACGCTAAGCCTACCCGCAGCTCATGGCCACTGAAGCAAGGGTGTAAGGGAGATCTCTCCCAGCTGAAGGAGGACCTCGAACAAAAGATCACCACCTGGCAATAGGAGGTGGATCTCAAGCTCATGAAGAGCGTGTGGGACGCCCATGTGAGGACCCCAGAAGAGGACGACCTCTCGGAGGAATGTGTATGTGAACCCCCTCGAGCGTGCCTATGTTGCCATCGTCCACCAGAGGTGGTTGAACGAGACCTACTATATGCCTACCAAGGGTTCAAGGATACTATTAAGGGCAAAGAGTCGGTGGAGGATCACCTCCAGGCATCTATTACTCAGGGGGCAAGCAACCTACACTCTGACGAAGCTTATGAGGACCTATCTGGAGGTGTTCGGGGAACTACCACCCCCAGCCTCATGTGACAAGCTGGTATAGATGGACCTCAAGCTGAAACCCGAGTTCGTGGGCCATAAGATCCGGAGGAGACCCTACCCAGCTCCTAAAGAGCAGGCCGATGAGATTGAGCGACAGATACACGAGTGTATCGACGCTGGCCTAGTCCTGGAGTACAGGGAGGGGTACTACCCCCAACACTGCAGCCCCTGTTTCCTGGTGGCTAAAGCTGGGTCTACAGCCAAACGGCTGGTAATGGACTATGGAGAGCTGAACAAGAAAACTTTGAACCACTCAGGGTCCAGTCCTAACATGGAGTCTACCCTTGAGAAGATAGCCTCCTGCCGCTACAAGACCAAGATGGACAAGAGATGTGGATTTTGGCAGGTGGACCTGACGCCCAACGCTCAGGAGCTACTAGCCTTCATCACCCCTCAGGGGAGGGTGTTCAAGTGGAAGGTCATGCCCTTTGGCGTGGCCAACGCACCCGCTCTATTTCAAGAGCTGATGAACAAGATCCTGTCCATCCTACGGCGAAGACCCAAGGTGCAAGAACTCATATCCCCTGGAGCCCTGATGGAAGCACACATCGACGATGTATGGCTCGGGACCAATACCCAGGAGGATCACCTAATCCTACTGGGTGAGTTCTTTGCGGTCTGCCAGGAGAACCACACACAACTCAAGCTGAAGAAGTGTGAGTTCATGAAGGAGACCATGCAGTACCTGGGGTTTGACGTTGGCTATGGGTGGTGGACCCCAGCGGCCTCTAAGGCCAAACCCCTGATGGGTGCTAAGGTACATCATGAAGACCCCAAGAAAGGACCCCATGATGTACGCAGTTTCATTGGGGCGTGCAACTTCTAGCACCGCCATATCAAGAACTTCACCTACACCGGCGCCATTCTGACGGACTTGATCAAGAAGAGTACTACTTGGCGCTGGGGCCCACAAGAGCAACAAGCGTTCGACGAGCTCAAAGACAAGGTGGCCAACGCTAAGTGCTTGGGCGTGCCTAGAGCACAAGGTGAGATTATCCCGGTGACCGACGCCAGCAATGTGGGCGGTTGTGGAACGTTGTTCCAATGGCAAGCACTAGAGAAGGAGGAGTTCGACTCGGCTATCTCCCAATGGGGGACGGAAGGTCTCAACCGAGATGGAACTCTCAAGCACAGCTACCCTGATGACAAGTGGGTCCTAGTACCCCTGGGCCACTGGAACTGGAAATGGAACCAGGCCAGGGGGAACTACTTCACCTATGAGCAGGAGTTGCTCGAGGGTATGCTGGTGCTATCCTCTCAGGCACGACTGTTGCGTAGTAACCCTGTGGTCTGGCTGTGCGACCAAGAAGCGGTCCGCACTTTCCAGAAGGGTCTTCCACCTGAGAAGGCCAAACTACGGCGCTGGTGGACCTACCTCAGCCAACTGCGGCTGACGGTACACCATATCCAGGGAGTGAAGAACGAGTGTGCAGACTACATTAGCCACAACAACTTCGACGCCCTGATTGGTGCCCGGGCTGAAGCGCTGTCTAAGGAGGTGTTCAGCCGCATGGACGTACACTTGGACCTTAACATGACTATGATACGGCCCCTAGATGGAGTCCAACAACTGGAATACCTGAAGCAGTTTGGGGATATCTATAAGCGCCTGGAGAAACCCCTTGAACCCCTCCTGGTCAACCAAGAGCAGTGGAAGAGGGACAAGAGTTACCTCTGGCATGAGGACCGCATCGTGGTACCCAGTGACAGAGTCCCAGCGCTGCTGAAATGGACCCATGAGTCCAGCGGTCATGTGGGTGCAGACCGTACCCTGAGGCTATTCAAGCAGTGGTTCCACACTACCTGGACTGATGACCAACTGCGGAAGACCCTCCAACCTATCGTGGACAAGTGCCCGTGTAGGTCCTGCAAACCTGGGGATATCAGGGACAGGGGTCTCTACTCGACCCTCCCCATTCCCCACTGTGCTAACAGTGTTCTCTATGTAGACTACACGGAGATGCCGGGGTTCGGGGGCTACGACTTTGCCCTCGTGGTGACCTGTGGGTTGACCAGGTTTACCAGGGTGTTCCCATGTACCAAGCACATTACCGGAGAGGAGACTATCAAGATACTCCTAGAGGAGTGGTTTTGTGTCTATGGGGCGCCCAAGGAGATCAACTCCGATGAGGACGTACGAGTACGCTCAGATACCGGCTGGTACAAGAGGGTCCTGAGATCCCTCAATGTCCAGGTGTCTACGGGGATTCCCTACTCTCACACGAGCAACCCCCTTTTTTTTCTTTCTGGGCATGGCGGTTTCCCGCCCAAAGTGTAACAACAAACTGAGTTCGGTGCTGGGTGGGTGGCAGTGACATAGGAGTCTCCCATGCTAATCCGTCATTTCCCTAATTTACAGAGTAAATGAACACTGAAGTGCCAGAAAAAAAACTGAGTACCTGAATTCCTGTCCTGAAAAGTTGAAGGTGCAATGCACTGCCCTAATGGCACCAGAGGCTTGCAAAAATTCTAGGAGGCCACACAGTGGCTGGCTGCAGGGACCTGAAACCTCAGTTGAAAATCCTGCTGCTCAGAAAATCCTGCTGTTATGTTTGGATTTCTAGCAATGTGGTCGTGGTGAAAATGACTTGCTGTGCCAATGTTAAAAAGAAAACGAAAAAGCAAAGAAAAACCAACCGTATCCTCACTCCACCCTGCAGGGCATGCACTAGACCATTGATGCAAAGAAACCACTTATCACAGCATCCCACAGTGTCTCATGGTGTCTGAGCTTGAAGTACACAGTGCTGGGTGTTGGTCTTGAATTCTGATGTATCAGATTGACTGAGAGATATATAGTATTTATGGCGTCTGAGAAGTAGTTCGGCATGTCGTGCAGAGAATGGCTTCGATTCTTCAAGTGAGTCGTTGGCGAATTGCCAAGCATCCCAAAAGGCGTAGTTGTGATTGTCATCGTGGATCGCTTGTTGCAGTTTTTGGAGTAATCTTTGATCTTTGAATCCCCAATCGTTTAATGAACAGTACTTGGTAGGGATCTCTGCTTGGTCGTGTGCTTGATGATCTTTCTGATGTTCGAAGAATTCAGTATCGTTGCCTCCCATGAATTCGTAGTCTCTCTGGGCATCGGTTTGTTGCTTGTCAGCGTGGTAGCCGTCGTCCTCGTCTTTGGAGTCGTCTTCTAACCTTGGTATGGAGTTGTGCGTGCCTTCGGATTCTCGGTCTCGAGGTGCGCTTCCTTCGGTTTGAGATTTGCTTCCGTCGTCTTCATCCTCGGATTCTTGGTCTCGAGATTCGTTTCCGTCGTCCTTATCTTCCGTTTGAGATTCGCTTCCGTCGTCTTCATCCTCGGATTCTTGATCTCAAGATTCGTTTCCGTCGTCCTCATCTGCGGTTTGAGGGCCATCTTCAGACATTGTTGCTGGTAACTTGTTCATCTCGTTGCATTTTTTGTCGTTGCCGTGTTTGGATTCATCGTGACGTGATGTCTCTGAGGGCGGCGAGGAGGAAGTTTTAGGTGACTCTTCACTGCGTGTTGACAGTGGCGACGTCCATTTGCGAGTGTTGAGTGAACTTTGATATTCGATGATCTTGGCTGGTGTCGGTTCTTTTGATGAAGCGTGTTGTTTTCTGCGAGCACGGCACAATTCGCAACGCAGTGGAACATTGAGTGATCTTCATAAGAAACAGTTGATGGTATCAGGAGAGAGGCGGAATTTTTCCGAACAGTCCTTGCAAGTGGTTTGATGATTGGTTCGCTCCTTGTCATGACTGACTCGAGGGTGCAGTTTTTTATGTACTTTGTGCCAGCTGCCATTTGCGGAGCTTGTGCTTCCTTCATTGCTTCGGAGTACAGGTGGCGATGTGGTCGATTGTTCTTGAATTACATTGATTGAGACATTGCGGCTTGGTGGTCAAGTGGGCTCTGGAGGCTGCGCTTGGCGTGGAGTCGTAGCTCGACTTTGTGGCGCTGTGGATGAGGAGGTAGTTAATGGAATATATAGATCGAATGGTCCAGTGACTGCAGGGCAGGTAGGAGAGATACCTTGGTCGGATTTGGCAGTCGTTGTTGAACGCTCTGCGACTGGATGGTGTGGTGGTTGAGTCTGAGCAACATAGTGTCTTTGGGAAAAGGAAGGTGAAAGAGCATAGGGATTACGAGTGTGAATATACCAGCAGCGATCTCCAAAGCGGCATGAGTTTTGGAACGGACAGGTTTTATTCTTTGCTAAGTGTTTAGAAGCTGCTTTCACGGTCATTACTAAGACTTCTAACAGCGAGTCTTCTGGCAGCAGCGTTGGCGCTTTTGAAAGTGTCTGAATAATATCCGAGGTTGACATTTTAGGTTACCGTGATCTGGCGATATCGGGTCTTCGAATAATTGAAATGATTGTCTTCTGTAGTGGTATTTGCCACTAGCGCGGCGCTTAGTTGCAGTTGCTGGCCTCATCGTTTTGACATTGCGATAACATTGTTGGGGAAAAGAAACGCGGGCGCGCTTTACGAGCAACCCCCTATGTGAGCGACAGATTCGTGTCCTCAAGGAGAATGTAAGGATATGGTGCAAAACTGAACGCACCAGAGACTGGGTGAGACTACTCCCCGTCATATCCTTGATGATGAACTCCCAAGAGAGTTCGGCGACTGGCTACTCGCCCCATGCGCTATTCCTAGGACGCCCGGCGTGGCTCCTACATGCTCCCTATCCAGAGGATACCCATTCTTCTGTGGGTAACTGGGTCCAGGAGCAACAACCGAAGGTGGACAAGACCAAGGCTATGATCCAGAGAGTGAGGGAGCGTCAGTGGATCAAGAACAGCAAGCACCGGGTGCCTGCTTCCTACCAAGAGGGGGACTGGGTGCTGGTGCACCATAGCCGATTACCCGCCTGGCCACGCTCTACCAGTGATGACCCCTACTTCGGGCCCTACAAGATTCTATCTGTGGATGGACACCGTATCACAGTGCGGTGTCCTCCCCGACTAGGGGGGACCCTGGTGTGCGCTGCACAGCACCTGAAGCGCTACTATGATCCTGAAGACCTATGTGGGGAGGAGTGGGAGCTGAACAACGAGGAGATCGCCGCTCTAGACCTACATGGGGCTGCCAGCCGTATGGAAGTTGAAGGGGACCTCCCCGACATGAACGCCCAGGAGATGGCTAAGGAAGGCTTCTGCCTGTTGAACTCTGTACTACGCCACCGCTATTGCCAGGGTTGGGGCTTCCTCACCCTCTGGGAAGGGTTTGGAGTCGAAGAGGCCACCTGGGAGCCCTTCTCAGCGTTTGTTCTACCTGAGGGACGCCTAAACTCAGTTCTGGTAGACTACTTGTCCCAGAACAACCTTGGTGAGTTACTGAGGCTCGCTGAGACGCTTGCCTCCAAGACTAAAGCTAGGGACTGAACCTTACCCTTACCTGCCTAAGCGTATGTGTGAGTGTGCTATTCCTAAGGTCCTGAGAGCAAGCCGCAGAAATGGTGTCCGAGTTATACCCAAGTCTGCACGCTTGCTAAACCCAGCGGATGTCTTACCACTGCCACGGGGTACGCCCCGGGTCTCTCCGCCCCTAAGCGCCCGGTTTCTGTGCTGGCGCAAAACCTTGGGGGAATACCCAGCATACGAGTCCAGGTATTGTTTTTCCTACCTACCTGCCTACTATAGGGGAGGGGTGGCCAAAAGCTATGAAGGCATGAAAACGCCTGTTTGCTATGAAGGCCAAAATCTAGCCTGACCGCTGCCACTGCCCACCAACCCCGCCAAAATTGCAGGAAACGGGTGGGACAGTGACACACGCACTACAGGTCCTACACACTCTACAGTGGCACCATCCTGGCGGGCGAGCACTTGTTCAACTGGCTCAAGCCCCCACTCAGGACTACCACTCCTACACGCACGCTCTACTGGGTGGTGTTGATGGAGATGTAACGAGCCCTAATGGCTCACCTGTGATATTGCAAGAGAACACAGAGCTACTAAGCGTCTGTGGCCTAACAGGGACGCCACAACACGGTTTCCTGCTAGGGCTTGGAGGGAAGGAGTGCTCTTTTGCCGTGCACAGCGCATATGTCGATGGAGTTGGACTCCCTGCTCTGCCACAGGCAGAGGCGGAGTTATTTGTTTGGTGGGATCACCGCCCCTGTTTACCAGGGCAGAAAAAAACAATCGTTGCTGCACCAATCACCCTGACCTTCCCATCCGTAAAACAGAGGCAAATGACTTGGGTTTGAGACTGAGGAACCAAGACTACCTCCGCGTATTATACGCTTCTCAGGTAGTCCTATAATACACTGTTCCCAAACCCAAGTACAAGCAAGAAAGCTTAAGGAACTCCACCCGTTCTCTTATAGAACGTGGGGTGGAGCCCCTGGGTCACCTAAACAAGGGCTTTACCGTGCGCACCACGCGTCGCCTACCCTTTAATGCGTGTGTGAATGCACAAGCATGCACGAGTTTCTTCAAGTTTTTTCCTGATCATACCTAATCTTACCCCACAATCACGAACTCCACCAGGGGGTGGCCCCACGTGGGCTTACCTACCTTAGTCACCGGTAGAAAGCAAAAGCAAGTGTGGAGGAGACGAAACACGACGCTATGCATCTGTGTGTATGTCTCATCACCCTGAACTTACCTCTAATCGTCTGCAATCTTCAAATCTTTCCCTCTATTCTTTGTGAGCGCTGCTACAAGACTCGTTCACGGAGACACGAGACGAGCAATGTGCATGCTGCATACGAGACGAGCACACCTGTGGTTTATACCTGATTCATTGAAGTCTTTTGGTTGATTCTTGAATTCTTGGATCTTGATTTTTTGCTGTTAGCATGGGTGGAATGCCTATGTTTGCCTATTTATGTGTGTCTCGTCATTTTCGTCATGGTACGTGACATACATTTATAATCTTATTAATTCTTTGTTTTCCAGCGCTTCGTTAGGACCTGCTCCGGCGCGCCGTCTTTTTCTGCGTGAAAACTTCCTGATTTAAAAAATCAGGAGATGACCGCAAATTTTACAAAAATGTGCATCTGATGCACAATTGGATTCTGGTCAGGTATGTGCTTTCAGAAAAATTCTAGGGCGTCATTTGACAGATTTAGGTGTTGTCGCTTCGCGTTTGTGTGGATTTGTCCCTCATCCTTCCATTCCTCTGTTGTACAGATAT
Source organism: Eutreptiella sp. 'Long Island Sound 2002' (assembly GCA_964036045.1). Lineage (NCBI taxonomy): Eukaryota > Euglenozoa > Euglenophyceae > Eutreptiales > Eutreptiaceae > Eutreptiella > Eutreptiella sp. 'Long Island Sound 2002'. The sequence goes on from OZ038392.1 coordinate 43,591,062, forward strand.
CCTCGCGAAGCGTCGCTGAGTAGGCCGCTGTTCGGGCCGAAAAGCAGCAGCAGGAGACTGAACCAGAACCCAACACCCCACCAAGGGGCAATCTTAATTTAATCGTTGCTCCCTCGCCCCCGTACCAGGACAGGTGTCTCCATCAGGTTCCAGGGGACTCAGATTGAGCGTCCTATGAGAGTCTGGCGTTGGGTTGTGTCACGCTGCAGCTTGGAGGGAGGGATGCATATGCATATGGTCTTTGCATGCCTTATTCTAACCCCAGCAAGCCACAGGAATCCCTGCAGCGCGAAGAGCGGTGAGTTTTCTGTTGGACGTTGTCAAGAACAATGCAGCAAGAGTCGCTGGCCATCGTAAAGCGCTCTTTTCCAGTGTTAGGGAAGCTATAGATATTTTCAAGTTGCTGTGGAAACCAAGGAAAGGCCAAGAAAAAATCCCTTTTTCCTAGAAATGCGACAGTGGTGGCCACCACAGCACAAGGGGGGAGTAAGAAAAAGTGCTTTTCCAATGCTTTAGGGTATACTTTAGTTGTATTAGAGGTGCTCTAAGCACTCTTGCATTTTTATCTTAGTATTGGCCTAACCAAAATGGGTGATAACACATTTTGACCTATAGAACCAAACACTAAATCAGGATGTTGTGAGGACCCTTTAATCCCCAAGCAATGTGCATTAAAACATCGTTTCCTGAGTTGACTGAGGCACTGATATACTGAGTCAGAGCCTATGAATTTATCGATGTTTTCTCATGAATTCTTAGCTATCCTAGTGGTATGCACCCTAGGGGCTGGGGTACCTCTTTTTGAGAGGTCCTGGGTTCAATACCCAGTCAGCCTAGCTAAGTAGGAAGTTCCCATGTGACATGGCAGTGACCTCAGCGCCACAAGCCATGCCACCTCAGCACCTCTGGGACCCCAAAACAAAGAGTGCAAATCTCAAGATGGCACTATGGCAGAGTGTGTGCCCTTGGGGCAGTTTTCCAAACAGTTCTTCTCAATCATGTAAAATATTTCATCCTGAGTTGCGTTGAATGTTTATTGCTGTGGTCTATTGTTGATATCTTTCTTCATCTAAGTCTTTGTGACTGCAGCCCTTCATGCTTTGATCCTGTTTGTTCTCTACTTGCTTATCTCTGGCTTGGGTTATCCTTAATTGGTTGTATTTCAACAACCAAACATTTTCATCCTCAAAAACAAGCAGCAGGAACCCTACACCAGCAGCAAGCAGCAGGAGAAGTACATCAAAAACACAGTGCTGAAAACACTATAAAACGTTCTCACGCAGAAGAAGACGGCGCGCCGGAGCGGGTCCTAACGAAGCGCCGGAAAACAAAGAATTGATAAGATTAGAAACGTATGTCACGTATAATGAAGAAAATGACGAGACACACATAAATAAATAAACATCGAGATTTCACCCACACTGACAGAAAGAATCAAAAATCAAAGAATTCAAGAATCAACAAAAGGGCTTCAATGAATCAGGTATAAACTACAGGTGTGCTCGTCTCGTATGCAGCATGCCCATTGCTTGTCTTGTGTCTCCGTGAACGAGCCTTGTAGCAGCGCTAACAAACGATAGAGGGATATATTAGTGAGATTGCAGATGATTAGAGGTAAGTTCAGGGTGATTAAAACATACACACATATGCATAGCGTCGTGTTTCGTCTCTTCCACACTTGGTTTTGCTTTCTAGCGGTGAGTATGCTAGGTAAGCCCAGGAGGGGCCGGCCCCTGGTATAGTTCGTGATTGTGGGGTAGATTGATAGGAAAAAGAAGATTGGAACAGGTGATAGTCAAACTCGTGCATGAACGTGCATGCATATGACGCATTAAAGGGTAGCCCCCGCGTGGTGCGCACGGTATAACCCTTGTTTAGGTTACCCAGGGGCTCCACCCCACGTTCTATAAGAGAACGGGTGGAGTTCCTTAAGCTTGCTTGCTTGTACTTGGGTTTGAGAACAGTGTATTATAGGACTACCTGAGAAGCGTATAATACGTGGAGGTAGTCTTGGTTCCTCAGTCTCAAAACAAAGTCATTTGCCTCTGTTTTACAGGTGGGAAGGTCAGGGTGATTGGTGCAGCAGCGATTGTTTTCTTTTTTGTGCCCTGCTAAACAAGGGCGGTGATCCCACCAAACAAATAATTCTGCCTCTGCCTGTGGCAGAGCAGGGAGCCCGACTTCATCGACATATGCGCCGGGCACGCCAAAAGAGCACTCCTTCCCTCCAAGACCTGGCAGGGAAGCGCATTGTGGCGTCCCTTTTGGGCCACAGACGCTTAGTAGCTCTGTGTTCTCTTGCCATCTCACAGGTGAGCCATTAGGGCTCGTGACCTCTTCCTCAACACCACCCAGTAGAGCGTGCGTGTAGGAGTGGTAGTCCTGAGTGGGGGCTTGGGCCAGTTGAACAAGTGCTCGCCAACCAGGATGGTGCCACTGTAGAGTGTGTAGGACCTGTAGTGTGTGTGTCACTGTCTCACCCGTTTCCTGCAATTTTGGCGGGGTTGGTGGGCAGTGGCAGTGGTCAGGCTAGATTTTGGCCTTCATAGCAAACAGGCGTTTTCATGCCTTCCTAGCTTTTGGCCACCCCTCCCCTATAGTAGGCAGGTAGGTAGGAAAAACAATACCTGGACTCGTATGCTGGGTATTCCCCCAAGGTTTTGCGCCAGCACAGAAACTGGGCGCTTAGGGGCGGAGAGACCCGGGGCGTACCCCGTGGCACCGGTAAGACATCCGCCGGGTGTAGCAAGCGTGCAGACGTGGGTAGAATACGGACACCATTTCTGCGGCTTGCTCTCAGGCTCTCAGGAATAGCACACTCACACATACGCTTAGTCAGGTAAGGGTAAGGTTCAGTCCTTAGCTTTCGTCTTGGAGGCAAGCGTCTCAGCGAGCCTCAGCAACTCACAAAGGTTGTTCTGGGACAAGTAGTCAACCAGAACTGAGTTTAGGCGTCCCTCAGGTAGAACAAACGCTGAGAAGGGCTCCCAGGTGGCCTCTTCGACTCCAAACCCTTCCCAGAGGGTGAGGAAGCGCCAACCCTGGCGATAGCGGTGGCGTAGTACAGACTTCAACAGGTAGAAGCCTTCCTTAGCCATCTCCTGGGCGTTCATGTCGGGGAGGTCCCCTTCAACTTCCATAGGGCTGGCAGCCCCCTGTAGGTCTAGAGCGGCGGTCTCCTCGTCGTTCAGCTCCCACTCCTCCCCACATAGGTCTTCAGGATCTCAGTAGCGCTTCAGGTGCTGAGCAGCGCACACCAGGGTCCGCCCTAGTCGGGGAGAACACCGAACTTGGATACGGTGTCCATCCACAGATAGAATCTTGCAGGGCCCGAAGTAGGGGTCATCGCTGGCAAAGCGTGGCCAGGCGGGTAGTCGGCTGTGGTGCACCAGCACCCAGTCCCCCTCTTGGTAGGAAGCAGGCACCCGGTGCTTGTTCTTCTTGTTCCACTGACGCTCCCTCACTCTCTGGAGCATAGCCTTGGCCTTGTCCACCTTCGCTTGTTGCTCCTGGACCCAGTTACCCACAGAAGAATGGGTTTCCTCTGGATAGGGAGCATGTAGGAACCACGCCGGGCGTCCTAGAAATAGCTCATGGGGCAAGTAGCCAGTCGCCGAACTCTCTTGGGAGTTCATCATCAAGGATATGACGGGGAGTAGTCTCACCCAGACTCTGGTGCGTTCAGTTTTGCACCATATCCTTACATTCTCCTTGAGGACACGAATCTGTCGCTCACATAGGGGGTTGCTCGTGTGGGAGTAGGGAATCCTGGTAGACATCTGGACATTGAGGGATCTCAGGACCCTCTTGTACCAGCCGGTATCTGAGCGTACTCGTACGTCCTCATCGGAGTTGATCTCCTTGGGCGCTCCATAGACCCAAAACCACTCCTCCAGGAGTATCTTGATAGTCTCCTCTCCGGTAATGTGCTTGGTACATGGGAACATCCTGGTAAACCTGGTCAACCCACAGGTCACCACGAGGGCAAAGTCGTAGCCCTGAAACTTTGGCATCTCCGTGTAGTCCACATAGAGAACACTGTTAGCACAGTGGGGAACGGGCAGGGTCGAGTAGAGACCCCTGTCCCTGATATCCCCAGGTTTGCAGGACCTACACGGGCACTTGTCCACGATACGCTGGAGGGTCTTCCGCAGTTGGTCATCAGTCCAGGTAGTGTGGAACCACTGCTTGAATGGCCTCAGGGTACGGTCTGCACCCACATGACCGCTGGACTCATGGGTCCATTTAAGCAGCGCTGGGACTCTGTCACTGGGTACCACGATGCGGTCCTCGTGCCAGAGGTAGCTCTTGTCCCTCTTCCACTGCTCTTGGTTGACCAGGAGGGGTTGAAGGCGCTTCGCGAGGCGCTTATAGATATTCTGAAACTCCTTCAGGTATTCCGCTTGTTGGAGTCCATCCAGGAACCGTATCATAGTCATGTTGAGGTCGAAGTGTACGTCCATACGGCTGAACACCTCCTTAGACAGCGCTTCAGACCGGGCACCAATCAGGGCGTCGAAGTTGTTGCGGCTAATGTAGTCTGCACAGTCGTTCTTCACGCCCTGGATATGGTGTACCGTCAGCCGTACTTGGCTGAGGTAGGTCCACCAGCGCCGTTGTTTGGCCTTCTCAGGTGGAAGACCCTTCTGGAAAGTGCGGACAGGCTCTTGGTCGCACAGCCAGACCACAGGGTTACTCCCCAACAGTCGTGCCTGAGAGGATAGCACCAGCATACCCGCGAGCAACTCCTGCTCATAGGTGGAGTAGTTCCCCCTGGCCTGGTTCCATTTCCAGTTCCAGTGACCCAGGGGTACTAGGACCCACTTGTCGTCAGGGTAGCTGTGCTTGAGAGTTCCATCTCGGTTGAGACCTTCCGTCCCCCATCGAGAAATAGCCGAGTCGAGCTCCTCCTTCTCTAGTGCTTGCCGTTGGAACAACGTTCCACCACCGCCCACATTGCTGGCGTCGGTCACCAGGATAATCTCACCTTGTGCTCTAGGCACGCCCAAGCACTTAGCGTTGGCCACCTTGTCTTTGAGCTCGTCGAACGCTTGTTGCTCTTGTGGGCCCCAGAGCCAAGTAGTACTCTTCTTGATCAAGTCCGTCAGAATGGCGCTGGTGTAGGTGAAGTTCTTGATATGGCGGCGGTAGAAGTTGCACGCCCCAATGAAACTGCTCACATCATGGAGTCCTTTCTTGGGGTCTTCATGATGTACCTTAGCATCCATCAGGGGTTTGGCCTTAGAGGCCGCTGGGGTCCACCACCCATAGCCAACATCAAGCCCCAGGTACTGCATGGTCTCCTGCATGAACTCACACTTCTCCAGCTTGAGTCGTGTGTGGTTCTCCTGGCAGACCGCAAAGAACCCACCCAAGAGGATTAGATGATCCACTTGGGTATTGGTCCTGAGGCTTACATCGTCGATGTGTGCTTCCATCTGGGCTCCACGGGATATGACTTCTTGCACCTTGGGTCTCCGTCGTAGGATGGACAGGATCTTGTTCATCAGCTGTTGAAATAGAGCGGGTGCGTTGGCCACGCCAAAGGGCATGACCTTCCACTTGAACACCCTCCCCTGAGGGGTGATGAAGGCGAGTAGCTCCTGGGCGTTGGGCGTCAGGTCCACCTGCCAAAATCCACATCTCTTGTCCATCTTGGTCTTGTAGCGACAGGAGGCTATCTTCTCAAGGGTAGACTCCATGTTGGTAATGGACCCTGAGTGGTTCAACGCCTTCTTGTTCAGCTCTCCATAGTCCATTACCAGCCGTTTGGCTGTAGACCCAGGCCTAGCCACCAGGAAACAGGGGCTGCAGTGTTGGGGGTAGTCCCCGTCCTTGTACTCCAGGACTAGGCCAGCGTCGATACACTCTTGTATCTGTCGCTCAATCTCATCGGCCTGCTCTTTAGGAGCTGGGTAGGGTCTCCTCCGGATCTTATGGCCCACGAACTCGGGTTTCAGCTTGAGGTCCATCTGTACCAGCTTGTCACATGAGGCTGGGGGTGGTAGTTCCCCGAACACCTCCAGATAGGTTCTTATAAGCTTCTGCACCCGCGGGTCCAATAGCTTGATCTTGAACCCAGGACCTCTCAAAAAGAGGTACCCCAGCCCCTAGGGTGCATACCACTAGGATAGCTAAGAATTCATGAGAAAACATAGATAAATTCATAGGCTCTGCCTCAGTATATCAATGCCTCAGTCAACTCAGGAAAAGATTTTTTAATGCACATTGCTTGGGGAATAAGGGATCCTCACAACATGAGGATATAGTGTTTGGTTCTATAGGGCAAAATGTGTTATCACCCATTTTGGTTAGGCCAGTACTAAGATAAAAATGCAAGAGTGCTTAGAGCACCTCGAATACAACTAAAGTATACCGTAAAGCATTGGAAAAGCACTTTTTCTTACTGAAGGGGAGAAGGAGGTAGGGAGAAAGGGAGATGGCGGAGGGGAGGTAGCAAGGTACGGTGAGTTGTAGAGGACGGGGCTCTTAGGAGCATGGCTCAGGTCTTGAAATCAAGCTTAAGTCATGAAGTGGCCCAAATCTGCCCCCCCTTCATGCATCACCACCTCACCAACCAAAGGTGTTCAGGACATAATAGTGTTAGCGTAGGACCAAGGGCCTTTGCCTTTGGCACCCCCAAAGGCCCCAAAAACAGTTTGTCTCACATTCACTCTGGGTAGGTCTGTTCTGTGTGGAACTTTTTTGGCGGTTGACGTGTGGCTCACTCTTACAGAAAAAGCCATATCCATAAGAAATTTCTAGTGGAACAATTATGACCCACATGGGTACAGTGTACTTCAAAATGACCACCATTGGAAGGGAAAGGAGGAAGAGAACCGGTGTGGGCACACATGAGCAAGCACAATGGCAGACATTTCGGACGCATGCAAGGAGAATTGGAACAACAGAGGTCAGTTGCAATTGTATACACTGTTGGTGCAGCCGATGCAACAAGAAATTGGGTATTATTGTGCATGTGTACCGCGCACAAGCGGACTCGAACTGCCGGGGCGTGGTCCTTGCAGTAGGGGTATCGAAGCCACAACCGCTACCATTCGGAACGTTGGCCTTCCATAGGCTTTGTGTCGGCGAGCCTACAAAAACCATGGTGGCAAATGAAATCAATCGCCTGCGTGGCCGTGACATATTCCTTTGGGAGGGGGCAATGTGACTGAAGGTTTGCAGCCATGAAACCAGCATCCTAGGCAGTTTGTACGACAGCCACATGTAGTAGGTGAGGGTGTGCAGCAAAGCCGACACTGGCAGCCATCGCCTCTTGTACGAGGCCCTGCTTGACGAATCAATTCCTTAATTTTGTTGCACTTTATTGGCAACAGCAAACTTAGGGGCCGGCTGTATCGCTAAAGCGGAGGAGAGGTAGAGCAGTGATTGCAGTGTCCACAGTTGAAGTGCACATTAGGTTACAAATTTTGCTAACATAACCATGCCCATGGACTCATGGCAGCAAATCTTCCGGATGGCGAAGTCATCTAAAATACAATGCCGCGCAGATTCATGATCACCTTTGAACGTTTTGAGGTCCTTATGTCCAGACTGCAAGGCCTACAGCTGCCTTGCAAGTGCTATGGTACGAACATATGTGCGTGGCGCAACATTGGGAGAAATCAATCCATGCTGATGCCTTTGCTGCCTGTCACAGAGATGTTGCACGGCACTTTTTTCCTCCGTTGACAAAGGGTGGCGTGGAGCATGCTTAGTAACAAGGAATCTATGTTGACAAATGTTACTTAGTTAACCACAAAGTGTCCAATACTTGGCAGTCAAATTGTCAACGCCATCAATTTCGGCACCATCCTGTGATTTCCCAGTTGCCTGCAATGATGGGTCAGACGTGCATTTTGAAGAGGTACAAAGTTGCAAGAGTGGTGGATCAACACCATTTGTTCCCTTTACCTTCGCACACCTGCAACGTAGCCCGTGAGACGGTGACGCCGTACTGCGCTTCGAGCAAACTGAGTGTCCCGAAGTGTTAGATGTAGCTTCTCTTGCACAACCTCACCACTGAAAAGAGCACAAAACGCACAAGTAACCTTTCGTTCTTACCCAGTGCGGAACGCTTAAAGTCATCATTTCCCTCCCCCTTCCTTGGCGGGTGGTGCCCTATGCCTTTCCCTTTGCTCCCTGTGTCTTAGCCTCACCCCCCCTTACCGTGGCGCTCCTCGCCCCCGCCACTGCGTCCGTGTTGCTTCCCCTTCCATCGTCCTTTTGGCCCCTTCGCACCGTCCGGTCCCTTCCCCCTCCCTTGCCCGTTTCCCCCCTCCTTGCCGCCCATTTGCTTCCCCTTCCCTTGCCCTTTTCCCTCCATCTCGCCAGCCGCTCCCGCCTCCCCCTTGCTCCCCGCTCCGTGGTGTTGCTGCTCGTTCCCTGCCCTGTCCTTTCCCTTGCCCCTACCTCCCTGGTCGCCGCCCCCGAGCCCCCCCCCCCCACCCGTCCGGCCTCGCTTGGACCTGCTGGGGCGGGTCCACCTGCCGGTGCAACTGGGGCAGCGTGACAATGTCTACATCGAAGCGCGGAAGGGGCGGGCTACGGGCACCCGTGGCGTCCCGCAGCCGCCCCTTGGGAAAGGGGTCTGGGGCGCCAGGGTGCTGCCCCTTGTGACGCCTGTCGCTCTGGTTGCGCCACTCGGCGGGTATGGCCTCGGGGGGCGCAGCCGGGTGTGGCCCGGCTGCATGTTGGAGCAATACCTGTCCAGCTCCCTGTCAGCCACCGGCGTTCCTACCGCGTGCCCTCCCTCCCCGCCTGCACCTCCTCTCACCCTCCTTGGTGCTGTGCCCGTGGCGTGCATAGCGTGGGCCGCTGCTCAAAGGGCCTTTGCGGAGCAGCCAGGGCTGTGGCTCTGGCGGCGGCCTTGGCCAGCTTGCTTTGGGGGCTGTGGCACGGGTTAGTGCGGGACTGCCGCGGCGGCCTTTGCCAGGCGCCGCTCGTCCCGCTCTGCAGAGGTTTTGCCCTCCAGCGCCGGGAAGACGGGGGAGCGGGAGCGGGAGCGGGAGCAGTGGTGGAGCCAGTCGTCACCATGGGCAGAGCCGTTGGAGTCCGACATCTTTAGCGGCGGTGGTGCTCTCAAGCACATGCGGTTGCTGCCACGTGTCGCCAGGCCCTGCGCCTTGTGTTGCCCTTTCTTCCCGCTGGTGTGTCGGTGGTGTGTTGCAGCTCGTTTGGTGCGGTGCTCGGGGCGGGTGGATGGGCCTGGCTGCGGCCTTGGGGGGGTCAGGGACCGGTTGCCATCCACTGCCAGTAGGCTGGGAGGCGCGTGAGCCATTCGGCCCACTCGTTAGGCGAGAGGTCCCATCTGTGGGCAGCGTCCAACGCCCTGGGGCCAGAGGGTCTCGTAGGGTCGTCGAAGAGAGCGCCACTAGGTGGGGTCCACCGACTGCAGTGACCTCGGGTCTCCGCAAAAAGGTGTGCACCGCGTCCCTGGCCCAGGGAGCTTGGAGGGGGGGGGGGGGCACGGACGCTGCCGCATACGAGAGGCCGTAGAGGTGAGCCGGGATGGCTCCCAGGACGTGCTCTGGGCCTCCGTGCGTTGTGACGACAAGGAGGAGCAAAGGGTTGCCCCGGTGCTCCTGTCGGAGGGTTTGACCCCTGTTGTGCGTTCCTCTCGTTCTAAAGAGTCGAGGGGACAAGAGGGGGCCGGCCTAGTTGTGCGGCATGCGAGTGGCTGGCGGGAGGGCGGGGTGCAGGGCGGGTTTTGTTACAACCTCCTAGGGGAAGGCGTCGCACACAACCGCGCACAGGGGAATGGGTCTTATTGTAATAGAGTACTCCTACTAGTGCTTGGAGACTCCATCACTCTAAATGTTGTTGGGCTTTAGTGAAAAATGGATAATTCCCCAAAATTTCCAATTGATTTTCTTACCACCAAAATAACAATCAAAATCCCAACAACCTTCGCAACACCCTAAGAACACACAACAAGTCAACACAACAAGGGTCGGTGTTTGGCTGAACCTGTGGTGTACTTGGTGATGGGTGTTCGGTCTCTTGGGCTCTTATACTCCTTGTGATTCCCACTTCATTGCAAAGCAATACATAATATTGGAAGTCCTGAGAGAAGAACATGAAAATATATGAACATGGAAATCAAAGCTTATGTAAACACAAGTTGTCTCAAATCATAAGTGTCAAACCCAAAATATAATAATAAATAATATCAAAATGATAGTGAACTTGTACGTACAACATGTGTGAAACATACACAAAGCATGTGAAGAAAAACCCAACACATGAAAACCGGATTCGACCATGTAGTTGAAATCCGGTTGAATGCTCTCAAGAATTGTGCCTATCAATTAACATGAAATTCTCACACAATTGATCACGAAGTGGACAAGCGCATGAATGGGGAAGACACTATTCATGTATGCCATGTACACTCGTTGATAATTATGCACCTCATGAGACACACAAGCGATTCGAATTGCCCTCGTAATTATACATAACCACCTTGTCTACTCCTCAAAAATAACCATCATGACCATCAAGAAATACTATTTAAATTCGTCCATCAACCACATCAACCTTGGAGTTAAAACCTCTCATGGAGTCGCCAACATACATTCAATGCACCATAAGTTCAATTACGCACGTCCATCCAAGCTCCGAATTGAAAGTTCATGAACTCGGCTGGGGCATTCTTTATTCGATCCAATCATTCTTCAAAGCGTTATATTTAACGGTCTTTCTGCAATCTGTCCCTCGTAATTATCTGTGAACTCTTCAAGACGTGAACTGTTCAAGTCGCGCACGAGTGCACGCGCACGCTGACAGCTGACTGATAACAGAAACCTCGGATTATTCACCAAAAAGGGTCAGATAATGACAGACTGGTGTGATTTTATGACACTCCCTCCCTAAGCTACGACCCAAGGGGGAGTGGCTGGTCCTGTGGGTGTGAAGCAGCCCACTGTACGAAAAATCCAGCAGTCAGACATTCCGTCACCTGTACTCCGTGGTGCAGCCAAGCACAATAAGTGGAGGGGAGGAAAGGAATAGAGCAAAGGATCCCACAGACTCCAGGAGTACTGCAGGCCTGCGGCACGACGTATCTATGATTGGCTGGGTGCTCCTGTGTGTGTCCTGTGGAGGCTGGCAGCCCATGGCTGTCCCTGTGCAACGTCGTATCTACCTAGGCTAAGCCAGCGCCCCACAGCGAACCAATGATAAAGCTGTCATGCCAGCAGTCCCAGTCAAGCAATCCTGAACTGAAAACGCCTGGTATCCATATACTACAATCTCAGCAACACAAACACCAATGCAGGCCTGTCCGATTCAGAAAAATTGATTAATTAACCCTGGCCAGTCTGGGATTCCGGTCTCCACTTCATTCCTTGCGGGGATTCCGGTTTCCGCTTCATGCTGACTGGAATTGATTCTGAACGTGATGCCTGCAACTAACAAAAACAACAAAAACACAAGGGAAGGATAACACAGACAGAGCGGAGGTGTCACACCGAACTTCGACAAGTCATGAGAAAGCACGGTGTAAAATGGCTTCCCCTCCGAAAAATTTTGAAGGGCCAACCCGCCAACAGTTGGTAAAAAAAATAGAAACGTTAATGACACCTGTCGCGCAATGTTCTGTCACAGGGGGGGAGACCTCGGACAAACAAAAGCTGAATCCCACCCTGCACTGTACCTCTCAATCAGCACCCTACCTCTCAATGACTCCAAAATGACTCCTTGATCTTGAATCTGTTGAAGCCTGCAAGGCAGCAAGGCGTGGATATGACACATCCCCACTCCTGACGCGTGCAGAGGGGGGGGGGGGGGGCTATTCCGGTCTGGAGTCCCTCTCCAAACGCTTCAACGAGCGCCGCGCAGCCCTCTCCTCCCTGTACAGCTGATGCAGTGTGTCATGCAGCATACAAGGACAAGTATCCTGTGCTCGCAGCACCCTCAAATCCTTGATACTGATGTCTATATTGTGTTTTCGATTGTATTTCAGCCAGACGTCTGTCACATTGTTCATGAAGGCAGACGCCGGCTGCCATTCAGTTTCAGGGAAGCCTCTATATTTAACTTCCCATAGTATCTCCTTGTTTTTCCCTCTCCCTGATGTTTTATGTCCCCGTATGTCCTCTACAATATATTGGTCTGTTTCGACCAAAAATTCTTGCTCTGTGTAATAATGTAGAGGGACCTGCTCACCTGGTGAGGGGGGGATGTACGGTTTTATCCTCATTGAATCCAAAACCACCTCCCCCTTTTCTGTGGCAACCAGATACTGGTTGGTACCCAGTCTCCCCAACACCTCACCCGGGCCTTGCCACAGCCTGTCCAGTTTCCGCTTGTTGCTGTTCTTCTTGTGGTTTTGGTACCACACTCTCTCACCGTCCTGATATACATGGCGGGGGTGCTGTTGCAAAAATTTTCTGGACTCTCTATCATGTATGTCCTGCAATTTTTGCTGGACATACTTGCGATCAGCAACAAGCCTCTGAAAAAACTGGATGGCATCCTGTGACCCATGTTCAGGAATCACCGGGGGACAGTCGCCGAAGCCAATAGGCTGGCGTCCAAAGACCAAAAAATGGGGGGAATATCCTGACACTGGCCCTGGGATGTCATTGGCAGTCCACAGGGCCAGTGGCAATAACTGTACCCAATTCTTCCTTCCAGTTTGGGCGAAAAATTTCCGCAAACTGTCGAGTACCACCTGTACCGCCCTTTCTGCCCTCCCATTGGACCGGGGGCGATACACCGGGGACTGCTTTTGTTGGACACCACTTAATTCACAAAGGGTAGTGAAAAATTCCTTGGTGATAATGTGGTCGTGGTCTGAAAAAATTTCGTGCGGGAGTCCCATAACACCCACTACCCGCTCCAAATATAACTCAGCTAATTGGGGGGCTGTGATGGTCTTTGAACATGGCACTGCCATGAGATATCCAGTGAGTCGGCATACAACAACAAAAAGGTTGTCATATGTGACTCCTCCGGATTCCACCGAGTGTGACCCCATATCACAGAAGTCCATGGCCACACTGGCAAAGGGATATTCAGGGATGGGGTACGAGTGACAGCTCTGTGGCTGCACTCCCTTCCGTGCCTTCACTGTCTGGCACACCGGGCAAGACCCCACCACCTGAGAAATGATCTCGGTCAAATCACTATCTTTAATGCCTGCCTGATAGCGACGCCGGAACATCTCGTGTGTCTTGCCGGTTCCAGGATGCGCATAACTGTGCTGTGCCTCGACGACCTGCTTGGTGAGGGCCACAGGCACATAAATGCGTCCACCCACTCGGATTTTTCCCTGGTATAACACATACTCCTTATCCCTGATGGAAACGACTTTCTCCCTTGTCAACACCTCCCAGTGCGGCGCTATAAGAGGATCATTCTCATAATGAGGCTCCCAATCTTCACTGAGAACCTTAATGGCTGGCGGCACTTTTACTGATTTGATATTCTGAACGTATGTCTGTAGCCCTGGCATGTGCCAGCTCATCTCAGTGAAGCCTTGAAGCAAGGTTTCACTGTTCTGTACGGTTCTGAGGTGACGTCGTATGTGTCTGGGAAGGCACATTGCCTCCTCCTGATGAAGATCAGACTGTGGCACAGGGCACTCAGCCTGATCCTGAGAACAGTCAAAAACATGGCAAAACAAAGCCTCCTGAGACGCAAACTCACAACCGTCAGAGGCCACACAGAGCCCAGAATTATCCTGCAATGAGGCCACAGTACGGTATACATCCTGCAAGAGCTGCACCATGGCATGCTCGTCCTGAAATGCCTCAGGATGGTCCGCCTTCAACTGTGCCCTCACCCGTTCCCACTCAGCTCTCTCAGCCTGGCCCCAGCCCTCCATATCGGCAGTGCTGCCGTGAAAATTTGTATCCTGGGCCACCCCGGCTGGGTAGGCCCATCGACTAAGGGCATCTGCCCCGTCGTTTTCATCCCCCGGTCGATATTCAATCGTAAGATTGAATCGACTCAAAAATTCATGCCAACGCCCCCGCCGACCCAAAGGCCCTGAAATGGTACAAAGATCTTCTTTGTACCATTTCACTATGGAGCTGTGATCTGTTTGCACCAGAACCTCCTGGCTCCCAATCCAGGATTGGAACTTGAGCAAACAGGCCACAACCGCATAGGTTTCCTTTTCCCGGGGGGTCCAAGCATACTGCCCAGTGTTTCTGGTACTGCCCCCCTGCCCTGCCCGCTGGCCTTGGAGCTTGCGACTAAAAAACGCGACAGGATGGTACCCTCCATCTTCCTGTTCCTGCTCCAAGGCACCCCCAATAGCATAATCTGACGCATCACAGCGTATGCGCCAGGGCCTCCCAGGTTTGGGCAGATACAAACCTGTAGCAGCATTTAATGCGCTTTTTAAACCCTCAAAATTTTTCTTCATCTCATCACTCCAATGGATGCGCGCTTCTTTGGCACTCAATTTGATGCGTTTGCGTTTCTTCGGGACATTTGTATCAGTCTTTTCATCTGCTGCTTCAGGGGGGGCGTACTGATACTTGCCCTTAAGGGCGTCCATGAGGGGGGCGGCCATTTCTGCAAATTTCGGGATGTACACTTGGTACCATCCCACCAGCCCCAAAAATCCCTTGAGCTGTTTGGCAGTGGTGATGGTGTCGTGCTGCCACTGCCGTACTGCTTCAGTCTTGGCCGGGCTGGGAAATCTTTGGCCGTTCTGTAAAATGTGCCCAACGTACTGCACCCGTTTTTTAAATAAATGACATTTCTCGGGTTTCACAGTAAGTTGGGCTTCCGCCAACGCATCAAACAAGGCACAAAGCTTTTCTGCATGCGCCTGGAAGTATTTCTGCAGCATTTCTGGTTCCTGTTTTTGGGCTATAGTGGTTTTCTGGGGGTCCAAAATTTCTTTGCCATTAGAGGACATAATGTCATCTATGTATGGCTTGGATGATGGGCAGTTGCGCGTGACATGCTGCACCATCTCCTGAAAAGCAGCTGGGCCCACTTTAACCCCCATGGGCAAGACGTTCCATTCAAACACACCAAAAGGAGTGCAAAACGCCGTGAGGTGTTTGCTGTCCTCCTCAAGGTGCATTTGATGGAAGCCGTCTTCCAAATCAATGAGCGAATATAAAAAATTTCCCTGCTCATTGGCCAGCTGGTCCTCAATGACGGGGAGGGGGAAGTTTTTGCCCTCCAGGCAAGAGTTGAGATGGCGATAGTCAATGACTAAACGCCATTTCCCACCCGGTTTCGGAACCAAAAATGCCCTAGCAACCCACTGTGGGTCGCCCTCACACTTCCGAAGCATCCCTTTTTTCTTAAAACCCATGACTTTATCATAGAGGGCACTTTCCTTCGGTCCTACTGCTCTGATGGGTTTATCAGCTCGGGGTCCTGCATGCTTTTGTTTCAACTGTAACCTGACCTTAGCATGCGGACCCCGTTTGGCCTGTGCTTCCTCGGTGACCTCATGTGTCGGTATAGAACGAAAAACTCTGTCACTGTACTTCTCCATGATAGTCTCCTTGAGGCTTTCAGCACCTGACCAATCTTCATCTGCCTGTATCACTGACCTTATATGCCGCTCTGGCGTCGCAGTCCAACCTGCCTGCACATGTGTGCGGCCCGGTGGACGTGCCCGATGTCCGAATCTAGAACGGACAGAATCACACTGATCATGGGGAAGGGAATTAATGCCGTTTGCTGCTTGAGGAAGAGAGGGAGAACTGTCAGAAAAATCAGGCGAAGAATTCGCGCACATACCAAGCTCAGAGTCAGATCGAGGCATTGCTTGACGCTTCTCGCGTTTCGCTTGCTCCCGGTGTAGTCTGCGCTTCATCCCGCGACACATCCTGTGAGGATCAGGAGAGTCATCGTCAGATTCAGTTTCAGCATCAGAATCCGGCCGCAGGAGTTCAGATGGGGTGGGGTGTGGAGCAGGCAGGTCGAAAGTGCTTCTGTGAGGAGAGGGGGGGGGGGCTACAGTGCTGGGGGAGTCCCAATCTTCAGAACTCCAGCCCTTTTTGTAAGCTGGCACTGTATGGGGATCAGAAACTACGTCCTCAGGATCACCCCATCCTTCCCCTTCCGCATCACTACAAAAAGCATCAAACAACGCAATTCTGTACTCACACTTTGTTGTGTGTACCATGCCCTGTGCGTCCTCAAACAGCGGGGAACCAATGGGGATGTCTATCCAGTCCAGCACAACTTCCCCAAAGTCCCACCACCACGCTGCATCCCTGCGCACAGGCTGAATGGCCACACCCCGCGCCCCATCAAATCTCAATTTAGGGACGCCTTGTTCCCACAGCTCATTGGGGGGGTGTAACCATAAATTAGCCTCGTTCCAGGGCTGGAACAAGGCATCCGTCTGACGATCCCAAAACCGATCAAACCGTTTTAAAGATTTGCTTGCAAATGCATCTGTCAGCGGTTGACACTGACCAAACACTGTAGCGGTCTGGATCCACCGCATAATGCGATCTACTACACACTGTCTCACTGCTACTGCTCCCTTCATTCTCTTACTGCGAAATTTTTTCTCCCGTGCCTGCGTTTTCTGATGCTGAGCTGCACTACGCCACACTGGCCTCAATGCTGCTGTCTCAGTTGGTATATTACTTCTCCTACTCCTTCTGACTGAACTCAGATCAGGGTCAGCTCCACCCTGTGCGGTCTCACCCGAGTCCGCCCATAGATCCAACTGCTGTAAATCACAGCAGTCCCGTTCCACCTGTACCACGTGACATGCAACATTGTCAGGCGACATGCGGGCCGAACCCCACATGCGGCGCACTTCAGAGTGAGCGGAGGGCCCTTCCGACTCTGCCTCCGAAGTGATACCATACTGGTCATCATGAACCTCTACAGTCTTAACTTCAGCTACGCCAGGACCCAAGGTCTCTGGCCCTCCTGGGACGGCGTCCACAAGCGCTCTGTCCAACAGGGCGGCTATCTCAACAGGCAAACCCGGAGCAACCGACCTCCTCTCAACATCCCTGGGAATGATTGAGGGGGATTTCTGATCTGGAATGGGGGGGCGATCCCCTACCAGCGGGGATTGGTCTCTGATGACTCTAATCCCTGAGATAAACGCAGACACAATTGCTGGCATACAAAACACCAACAAAGCCACACCCACATCAACCGCGGTGGGCTGGAGTCGCGTCTCTGGTGACGTCTCTGACTCCGGAGATACTACTACTGACTGTTTCTGGGCCTGCCGAGCTCGCGTCACAGGACCCGTATACTCCTTACAACTGTTACTCGCTGTCTCTGTTCGTACTGCTGTTGCTGTTGTTGCCCTGCGGGCAGTACTAATCATATATAGCACATATAAAAATAAAGGAGACATAAACTGTGTATGCCATGAGGGTCCAGGTGGACAATGGGGATGGATCAGGGGAACGTCGTCTGCAGCGGCATTAGGGAGGGGAGAAGGCAATTTAGGAAGGGATGGGGCAGGGGGGGGCGGTACACTCAACCCCTCCTTGCAGACGTTGGTAACTGGCCGTGGCTGATCGGTGGATCCCCATCCATCAGACCCTCGCTGCGTGTGGGACAGTTCCTGTACCACTTCAATTTTTGGCAACAGATTAAGTTCTAATGTCATCTGTGCTATTTTGTCGCCAGGATGCACCTGAAACTCCGTCAGACCCTCATTCTTGAGCACCACGCCTACGTTACCCCGAAAATCGCAGTCAATGACACCCGCCCCAACCCTCAGTCGGTGTTTCACTGCATTCCCTGATCGATCTTGTATCTTGCCATAGGTTCCCACAGGCAACTGAAACGCCAGATCCAGAGGGATGCACACCTGTTGTTGCACTGGTATGGTAATTGCTCTGGGGGCATATAAATCATATCCGGCTGCCCCTTGCGATCCCCGTGTCGGGACGATGGCGACAGTGCTTAATAATTTCACCTTCAATGGATTTTTGCGCGTATGAGTCTCCACAAGCGCTGTGAAGGAAGGTGGGGAGGGGGGTTCAGGATAAGAAGGTACTGTGGCTTCATGCACAAGGGGGGACGGATATACATGCAATCCTGCTACAAAATCTGGTCTGACCTCAGGCTCACTGAAACTCCTGGTGCCTGGCAACCCCATGGGAGTGGCTGGCTCAGGGGGGGGTGTATCAATCGAATCATTCTCCAAATCCAATTGCTGGACAATGCGAAGAATATTGGGCTTGACTACTCCCTCCCTACGCCGAAAACCCGTCCCCTGGGGAGTATTCGTAACTGCAGAAGGCCCACAGTGAGGGCATGCAGACTGTGGTGTCCCCTTGAGAGACGTCGTATACACAAAGGTCATTTTCTGACAAGGGCCCTCGCAATGGACCGCATGTTGATACTCCAAGTGGAGATCAAATGAGACTCTCTTTGGCTTTCCGTTGAGGATTGGATGTGGCATACCTGCAGCTTCACTAGTTATGTCGTTGACTGAATTCGCTTCCGCACACTGCTGATCCGCAGTCTTCGGTTTGGCCACCTGCACCATGGCAGTGGGTGTATGTACAGACTGGGTTTTACCATGTTGGTAACGAGGGGTACGCAACCCCCGAAAGCAGCCCTTGACCTGTACCAATGCCTCCTGTCCTGGTACAACCGCCAACCCGTATGACAACAAAAATGGATACCCCAAAATCAGCCGTGGCCCAACAGCAGCAACGTGTAAAAAAACTTGCTGGCACTTGAAAATTTTAGTGCCCTCAGGAGTAAAAACGGGTAAACTCAGGTTAACCAACACTCCTTGACTGCCGCCAGGCAATGCTGTTTTGCCAGCAGTCAACAACATAACTGGTATAGGCGCTGGTTGGAGTGCTGTCACATGTTGCTTCAGCAACTCCATGCCTATAACACCCATAACTTCACAGCCCGTGTCAGCAAGGGCGGTAATCCAAACGTCTGGCAATGCCAGCGCATCTGCAAACTGCAATTTGGTCTGTGTGGTGAGCTCTCGACAGTCCTTGGCCGATTTGGCTCTAAGCTTGCGCGGTGATTTCAAAACCTCGTCTTGAATATCGCGCATATCTATACTGCACAGATCAGCGGCAAAGACTTGCTGATGTCGGAGGATCTTATTAGCATCAACATGCAGAATTCTGACCGTCCTTGCCTTCCGACTGGCTGTGGCCTGGCACGGCCCCCGGGCGCGTCTTGCTTCCCGCAGACCCAATAAATACTGGTGTCTGCGGTTCGCTTTGGGCAACCTGCCAGAACCCTACTTGTTGGTGACAGTATTGGGACACTTGTCTTGCCAATGCCCGTACTTGCCACATGCCTTGCACTGATTCTTGTCCACGGAGCGCGACCGCCGACTGTCGTTAGATCCCGAACGTCGTTTGTCCGGCGTCCTGGGCCTGTCCGGCGTCGTCCTGCGCTCTGGGGTCTTCTGCCGTTCCGGTGTCCTCCGTCGCTGAGGCGTTTGGGTTCGCTCCGGTGTCCTGGGACGTTGTGCACCATTATGTGGTCGGGACTGATCAGGCGTCCGTGGGCGATCCTTATCACGACGGCCATCTCTTCGCGGATTATACAGGGGACATTCCACAGCCCTATGTCCTGTATGCCCACAATTGAAGCACTTGGTGTTGGGGTCAAAGGGAACTTTGTCCAATGCCTTGCGCTTCTCGTCCGATCTGGCAGTCCTGTGAGACTGGTGCGATTTATGAGAGTCTCTGGATCCAGAGCGTTGATGACCCTTATCCCTCTCGTTGGACCTGGACCGGTGTGGGTCTTTGTCATACGGGCGTTCGCGTGAATGTGGTCGTTCATTCCTTCTGGAATCAGATCGTCGGTCCTGTTGCAGACCATCTCCGCCCGATCTCGCACCCCATGGTCGATGTGGAGATCGGGACCCACTGCGATGTGCTTCTCGGCCCCTGTGATGATCTCCCCGATAAGTCTGCATAGACCGGATATGGACTTCAGCCCCATGCGCTTCCATCATGAATCTCTCTGGGGTTTTGGCATATTCGTCCTGCAGCAGCATCTTCATCACCAATAGATACAGCTCCAAGTAGCTGTATTCATTGCCATACTCAGATTGCTGTTTCCATATCAGACGGTAAGCCCTTGTTATCGTCGTGTCGTCGGGGCACTCCTCCATGTGTACCCGCATCAGGACCACCAGCGCTTCAGTTGCTTGTCGATAGTTCATGCCATCAGTCACCTCAGCACCTTCTTCAGACCAGTCCGCCATGAAATCAGCCCAGGACGCACTGGTAATAATTTCTGATGGAATCTTCCTCTTGCGGAATCGAGCTCCCGGTTCATGTAAATTCCGGATTTTGCGGCCCGTGATGTCGCGGTATAACTCCGCAAAGGTCATACGTTGACGATGGCGATTCTTCGCATGTCTTTCGCGGGTTTTCTCATTAACAACGGTCGTCAGCAACAAATTCATTTGTTCCTCCTCATCGAATCGTCTGCCATATCCCACTCGCCATCGATCATACCGTTCTTCCCACTCGTCCAACGTGTCCGGCTCGCCATCCCATCTTGGAACTGCTGCCATCTGTTGTATCACGGACTCCGCTGTGGGGTCAACCCATGACTGGCCCCCGCTTCCATAGACTCCAGCAATACCTCCCGTTCGTGGCTCGTGCTGTACTGGTCCTGTGATAGCAGGCTTCACCCAGGGTGTAGTCTCCTGGAATGCTTTGCCGCTTGGGATGCCAGTAGGGAGTATTTTTGGAATCCTTCGTCCAGCCTTCCAATCAGCCTGTGATACCCGAGCCAGATTGGGAATAAAACACCCATCGCGGACATACTGGGCCAGCTGTGCCCATCGAAGATCAACCTCACCCCCATACATTGGCGAGTAGTCGGACGACCAACGTTTGGGTATGGGCTGCAGCCACGCGGGGGGGTCCGGCAATCTTTGAGTCCCACGGATGACTGCCGATGTTTCACTGGGTGTGGGCGGCAGTCCGTCGTCTGCTGCCAGCGGCCTCCCAGGCGATTTCTGTGGCTCCGATGTTGAGCCAGGGACGTAGTGGGTTGGGGGTGATACTGTCGGTGCGCTCTGTGGCGGTGGCGGTGATGTGGATGCTGTTGCTGATTGTCTCAGTTCAGCAACCTCCTCGACCCTTTGCTTGACGTCGTCAAGGTCTTGTACGTGCATTTCTGCAACAGAACGCAAATACGCGACGTTTGTCTGGCACTCTGCAATTTTGATGTTCTGTTGCTGTCGTTGTTCATCGAACTCATCGAAACGAGAGTAGATCTTGCGTACTTCAGTGTCTACATGCCCCTTCAAGGTAGCATCAGGGTCTGTGGGGCTCGGACTTCCATCCCTGCGCTCCTTCTGCAATTTGTCCACCCTTGCCTCGATGTGTTCCCTCCATTGGCCATACCAGCGTCCGATTTCGCGGACTTTGTCGTCCAACGCAACTCGCTGATCAACTTCAGTGTTTAATTGACGCTGCACTTCCTGGACGCTGACTGCATTAGTCTCAAATCGCTCTGTACTCAAACCCGTGTGCTTTTCTCGTTCTCCATCCGCCTTCGTTGTTCGGTCCAGCAACTCACGATAGAGCTGCTGCAGACTACTGACGTCGGCCGCATTGGTCTCGTACCGTGTCCTGCACGTGTCCTTGTGCTGGTCCCGGTCCTCGTCCGACTTTTTCTGCATGTCCAACAATCCGGCATAGAGCTGTTCAGCCCGCTTCACGGTATCCTCAATCGTGGTAAGCCTCTTTGATGTCTCCTGAGCGAAGTCGCTGACATCAGCGGCAGGTCTGGTGGCCTTACTGCTGACCAAAGCCTGCTCAGCACGTTGCACCATGCCTTCAGCCGCTTGCAATCTGAGAAGTGCCTGGCCGTGTGCCTCCTTTTCTATACCTTGCAGCCCTGCCTTCGCCGTCTCCATCTCCGTTTCCATGGCCTCCTTTGTTGCTGAGACCGCCGTGGCAACCCGATTCACGTCGTGCAGTGCTGCCTGTGCCAATTGCTGACACGTGCTGCTGGTGGTTGCATGGCCCTCAGCATCACTGGCGTATCCTCGCGCTTTGTCGGCATATTTCCTCGCTTCACTGATCACCTCCACTATTTCAGGGCGTCCTCCAGCAGAATCTGGGGCCTGTGATCCTGCCCCACTTACCCCAATCCGGTTGAGGCGATTATCATGCTCCTCTAGCCATCTCTCCAGGGCGTCATGGCGCTCCTGCTCCTTGGCTCGGACTTGTCTGGTTTCATTGTCCTGCTGGGTCATCCAGGCGTCCATCTCATCCTGCCGTTTGAAAATTGTCTCCAGGGATGCCTTGGTCTCCCTGCCATGACGCTGCACAAACGATTCGTTGGTCGCCAACTTGTGACTGATGCCCTGTTGATCAAGGGCCGTCTTCGATTGCACCTGGTGGAGTTGTCCTTGGAGTTCACGGAGGTCTTGACGTGCCTGGCTCACCTCATTCTTGATGTCCTCGGCATCAGCATCCCTGCCCTGGGCTTGTCTTGTGAGGAGACTGATTTTTGCTTCCACATCCCTGTGATCCTTCTCTTCCTGTGCGGCTGTGGCTTCCACCTTCCTACTCACAGTATTCACTTCCGTGTCCACATAACGGCGCAGCATTGCCAATTCCTCAGCCCCTGTCTGCACTTTTTGCAGGCATTCATTGACATGTGCCATCGTTGGCAGTTGTGTCTTGTCAGCCTGCAAGACTTGTATTTGTTTCTCCAATTGTACAACCAGGGTGTTCGCATTGCTCTTGTGCCTCTCAACCTCGCTGCGAATGGTTGTCAACGCTGTTTCCCGCGCGGCATTGTGATCCCTTTTGAAGGCCTCCATCTCGCTGCGAATATTTCCAAGAGAAGCTTCATGTGTACCCATGGTTGTTTGATGTCTTTCCAGAATTTCTCGTAGGCTAGCAACGGAGGCGCTGTTGTCACTTTGCGAGGTCGAAGACATAACTAGCGCCGATTGTTTGAACTCCTCGAATTGTTTCTTCATCTTGTCCATTCCATCGTTCATGTGAGTTTTGTAAGCTTCAAATTCTTCACGGAACACTTCAAAAGCCTTTGCATTCAAACCTGGCTCATGTGAACTTGGGACACTTGAACTCGAGTCGTCGTACTTTTGTTCCCGCACTTTTTTTCCTTGTCGTTCTTGAGCTTTGAGCACTATTTTCGCCACCTTGATAGCTAACTCCTTCGTGACCATCGCACCACGCGGCTGTGAGCTTTGTGGACTCGAAATCGCGTGGATGCGGCGCCGCTTGCCATGTAGTCGCTTCGAGCGAGGGGGCATGTGTGCATCGTTGGCGCCGTCATGTTGTTGTCTTGTTTGTGGTTCACCGTAACTGACTCGTCGTGGTGTTAATTTACCCAACTCGTCATCACCACTAACCAACGAACGTTGTGGAGTCATGCTTTCTAAAAATTGCACAAACTCAATGTCTCTTGTGTCAACCAATGGACTTTTGTCCGTTTCGTGGCCAATTTTGGCAGGAACGAACGGCTTAACACCTGAACTGCTACCATGTAATAGAGTACTCCTACTAGTGCTTGGAGACTCCATCACTCTAAATGTTGTTGGGCTTTAGTGAAAAATGGATAATTCCCCAAAATTTCCAATTGATTTTCTTACCACCAAAATAACAATCAAAATCCCAACAACCTTCGCAACACCCTAAGAACACACAACAAGTCAACACAACAAGGGTCGGTGTTTGGCTGAACCTGTGGTGTACTTGGTGATGGGTGTTCGGTCTCTTGGGCTCTTATACTCCTTGTGATTCCCACTTCATTGCAAAGCAATACATAATATTGGAAGTCCTGAGAGAAGAACATGAAAATATATGAACATGGAAATCAAAGCTTATGTAAACACAAGTTGTCTCAAATCATAAGTGTCAAACCCAAAATATAATAATAAATAATATCAAAATGATAGTGAACTTGTACGTACAACATGTGTGAAACATACACAAAGCATGTGAAGAAAAACCCAACACATGAAAACCGGATTCGACCATGTAGTTGAAATCCGGTTGAATGCTCTCAAGAATTGTGCCTATCAATTAACATGAAATTCTCACACAATTGATCACGAAGTGGACAAGCGCATGAATGGGGAAGACACTATTCATGTATGCCATGTACACTCGTTGATAATTATGCACCTCATGAGACACACAAGCGATTCGAATTGCCCTCGTAATTATACATAACCACCTTGTCTACTCCTCAAAAATAACCATCATGACCATCAAGAAATACTATTTAAATTCGTCCATCAACCACATCAACCTTGGAGTTAAAACCTCTCATGGAGTCGCCAACATACATTCAATGCACCATAAGTTCAATTACGCACGTCCATCCAAGCTCCGAATTGAAAGTTCATGAACTCGGCTGGGGCATTCTTTATTCGATCCAATCATTCTTCAAAGCGTTATATTTAACGGTCTTTCTGCAATCTGTCCCTCGTAATTATCTGTGAACTCTTCAAGACGTGAACTGTTCAAGTCGCGCACGAGTGCACGCGCACGCTGACAGCTGACTGATAACAGAAACCTCGGATTATTCACCAAAAAGGGTCAGATAATGACAGACTGGTGTGATTTTATGACACTTATCCCGTCGTACGCCGGGTGGGTCGGGCCAGGTTGGAGGGGCGCTTCACAGGCGCCCTCCACGAACACTGTGATCTCCTCTACTTCTGGAGGGGTTGAAATGTATCGAAACCTTTTTACACTGTGCATCCCCGCTTCCCCTGGGATGCTGGAGAATGTATTGAGAAGGATGTCCTTGATTGGTGCTCGAATGATTTTGATGAAATCCTGCGGGTTTTGACGTTGAAAACCCAAACCAAAGCAGCAAGTAGAGCAAGAACAGGATATGGATCGAATCAATGAATAGTTTTGAAATCCAGTGTAACACAGAAGGGCTGCAGATAGACAAAGCAGGCTTAAATACAAAGATTCAATCACAAGTGAATAAAACAAATGATTTTAAGTGAAAACTGGCCTGACTCTAGCCTCCAACTTAGCATCAAGCACTTCATGTGCACTCTTTTGGATGAAATGGTGTTGGTTAGGAATATGGGGCAAAGGAGGTAGGCCCGACACAGAATATGACTTGGCCAAGCAACTGAATTCAGAAACAGTTAAAAGGTAGAACCACAATAAGTGGTAGAAACAGTTGAGTATAGGGGTCTTGGGGTGGGGGACCACTAGGCTTAACCTCCAAGGCCTTAGGCATGAAATGCCTACTGTATTTCGGTGTCACCTCCATGAAGGAAGATTCCTTCACTCAGTTGAGTGGTAGGGGTGAACTTCATGGGGGGCTAGGGATATAACCCTAGTTACTTTGAGAAGGTGTACTTTAGGCTTCAAAAGAGAGATAGAAATACTTAAGTAAGTCTTAGCATCAACAAGAGGGCTTTAAGGGGGGCTTGGCCTGGATCAAGCCCTCCAAGAAAGACATGGCAGTGATTTCTTCTTACTCCCCCCTGGAGTACTAGTTGATCAAACTAGTAGGACCAAGGAAAAAGGCTCAAATGTCCCCAAAATTACCTCAGAAAATGCATTAAACCAACCAAAAACATTCCCATCAGTTAATAACAGCCTATCACACTGTAGGTACCCATGATAAACAGTGTAATGTACCGTGAATGATGTCCTTTCGATGGGGCATTCCTCAAAAGTCGCCAGCGTGCGACGAAAACTTTTGGTAAAAATTTCGGGGTAGTGGGGTTTGAACCCAGGACTCCCTCCCTAGAGCACACATGCTTGCCCACTAGGGTACAGTCGAACGCTCTAATGCGGACGGCTATTGCTGTATAAGCAGCGTTTTAGTAAACGTCCTGACCAAGGGCCAGGGCGGAGCAATACTCCAAATGGAGGACACAAATATCCAGGAGCTGAAAAAAAATGAAAAATGGAACCAACGGGGAGTGAATCCTGTGGTTTAGCGAAAGGTGTAGCGATTTAAGAAGTCAAATCGCTAAAAATTGACGAAACGACTTGAGAAATTGTCATTGTTAGACTAAAATCTAAAGTCGTAGACAAGCGCAACAGAAGCGGAATCCAGAAAAAGGGTTGCGCAAGCGTGAACGGCTCTAGAAAAAGAAGGTATGAGCCGTAGTTTTTAAAGGTCTAAAAGAAATTTTTGCACAGTTGCATCAAAACGTTTATAAATTTTAGGAAAAAGTATTGAAAAGAAACCCACACCACAGAGCAGGTGGACAACCCACCTCTCAGGTATGTCAGTGTCATTTCACACGCATGCATTGCGTTCGTGTTGGTTGCTTCGTTAAAACGTTAGCGTTGTCACCGCTGTGTTCGTTGGGGGTTCGGGCGCTCACCTCCTTTGCTCTGCACAGGTCAAAACAGAGATGAAAGGTATGCGAAGCGAATGGAGCACGCAGAGCGCACGTAGGGTTAGAGTATGCGCTGTGCTCGCGATGCATGTGCCTAATTCAGGCATTCACACGTTGTGTCGCTTTCCCTGTGCCCCAATCCACCCTTGTCCTCTCTTCACAGGTTAGAAAAGAAAGTGCTTGCTGGTGTTCGTGTTGCCGTAGCGCTAAAATAGGCTTGCTTAAAACGCGTAGGCTTGTTTTGCGCTGTGCAGTGCGCCATTCTCTCTCCCCTTTCTGCAGGGAACAAGGTAAGAAGAGCGTGCATGACACACAATGCATTAATCGCTTAGGGTTGTTTATAATTCACCGTACTATTGTTTAAGCGCTTAGGGTTGTTTTGCGCTCCTGTTAGCTTCGGCATTCACATGATGCGTGGTGAGTAAGGTAGGTAAGCCCAGGAGGAGCTCACCTGTTGGTTGAGTCAAGCTGTGGTTTGTTGTGATGGGTAAGATTAGGAGAAACAAGACGGTAATGGAAAACCTGTGCATACCTGTGCATGCATATGGCGCATTAAAGGGTAGGCCACGCGTGTTGCGCACGGTAAAACTCTTGTTTAGGTTACCCAGGGACTCAACCCTACGTTCTTTAAGAGAACGGGTGGAGTTCCTTAAGCTTGCTGGCTTGCAAACTGGTAAGTGGACAGTGTATTACAGGGCAGCCTGAGAAGCGTATAATACGTGGAGGCTGTCTTGGTTCCTCCGCCACTTGCCAGGTCCATCAGCCTTTGTTTTACAGGTGGGCAGGTGAGGGTGATTGGTGCAGCTGCAGTTGCCTTGGGCGACTTTGAATGTTTCTGCCCAAGCTCAAACGGGCGCTGATCACACAATCAACAAACTGCAACTCAGCCGTGAGTGGCGAGTGCAGTCCGATATCTTTGACATACACGCTGTGCACGCAAACTGAGCACTCCTTCCCTCCAAGCCCTGACAAGGAAACGCGTAGTGGCGTCCCTGTTAGGCCACAGTTGCTTAGTAGCGCTGTCTTCTCTTGTTCTTTCACAGGAGGGTCAATAGGGCGGGGGACCTCTTTGACATCCACCCCCAGTAGCGTGTGTAGGTGTTAGGGTCAGCAAGCCTGGCATGTGATGAGTGCAAGTGATGAGTGCTCACCCTGCCTTCGAAGGCTGGTGCTGGCGTTAGTGAGTGTAGTGTAGTGGTGTCTCCTGTCCCGCGTGCTTTTCCACGTGGGCAGGGGAGTGCGTTAGCTTTTGGCCCTTAGAAAAATGGGCGTTTTGTATGCCCCTAGCACACATGGCCATCCCTCCCCTCTAGTAGGTAGGGCCTTTGCCGTCTTCCCCCAAGGATAGGCGCCAGCACACAAATTGGGCGCCACAGGAGTGGCAATAGTACCTGATTAGGACCTTCGGTCCAACGTCAGCATAACCCGGTGTCCGGGGGCCACGACGGGGAGAGAAGTGAGACACATACATACATACTTAGCACACTCAGGGGTATCGTAAACCCTGAAAGGAAGGGTAGAACCCCATGGGTCTGGACCATTCAGGGGTTCTAACTGTGGGCACGCTTGTCCCCAAGGAGGGTGGACACACCTTGCTTCATAACACCTTGCTTGTCATTTCCCCCCTGGAGTAGAAAGCCACCGTTCTCGTTGGCTCCCCAAGGTCATTACATCAGGGCACTCCCCATGCAACACATGGTCAACAAGGCACACACCCGCTGGGTGGCTGCAAACCTGATAAGCGGCCATCTGGCTCACACTGGTAACCATAGGCATGGGACTGCAGGGCACAGCCAGGGCAGGAACAGTGCTCCGCAAGCAGCGGATGTGTAGGTGTTTGGACCGCCGAACCTGACTGAGGGTGGGAGTTAGTACATTCACCGTAACTGGAGCTCTACAGGTAAAGAAGGTCCCTACCAGGACCGGCCCCCGCTGTGCCCCTTCCGCCTGTAACCCCTGCCGACTTGCTCCTGATCAACGATTGCATTTATCAAAATCCAGGATCCAAAATCCAAAAATATAGAAAGTAAAATCCTCCTTCAACCCTGAACAGCAACCAGATCCCACAAGTACAGCAATAACCCAACTCACAATCCAATCCAATCCAAATTCGGACTGCGGGCTTCCGTTCAGCACACCGGTCGTCTCACGGTGGCGGGCATGTACAAGAATTGCACCAAGGAAGAAAGCCCTGAAATTGGCATATGAACACAAATAAGGCAAAGTTGGGGAAAGATGGAAACGTACACAATCACAGCCATAGACCCCTCATTCCCTGGACTCAAGACCTTCCCTTGACTCACCAACATGATGCCCTGAACACAGTCAAATAAGATGGCTAAATGCCATGTGTCAAAAGTCACTATACAAACCCCAAATATGTGTTCACTCCCAAGCCTATAAATCCTAGCCCAATAGGGGAGGTGGCGTGTCATGGCCTAGAGTGGCACTCAGGACCATGCCCTACCCTGACACAACCTTGGTTGGACTTGGAGTCGAATGGGCTTGGAGAACTGCCCCATGAAGATGACCTCACAACATGGCAAAATCAGGCAAATCACACCATAATGCCCAAAATTCAATTATATACTCAAAAATGCATATGGCAAATATTCAAATGCTCCATGCATGTGTCAAACCAGAAAGTAGTATACAAGGGTGATATAGACCAAAGATCCATGCCCAAGAATATCCCATCATTGGCTCCGAAACACCTCCGGTTATGTACATGACATGCTTCACAAGTCAGCTCATGAGTTTGAGACCTAATTTTGTGAGGCCTCGTGTGCCAAGCCAAAGTGACCATGTGATTCGGCATATGGTGAGGTACAACACCGAAGTATATGCCAACTTATAAGCAACATACCATAGTTTACCGATCTCTAGGCACTGTACTGGTAGCCGACCAGTTGAGCACATAGAACACAAAAATGAGCATAAAATGAGGTCAAAAACATGCAAATAATGCCAAACTCAAGATAATTACAATAGTATATAACTTCGCTCACCCATGGTGTCAACCTATAACTCAAAACACAATTGCTCGGGACCATTTGCAAACAAACCTTCCACTCGGATCCCCATATGGACGCATAAGGACACCTTCGAACCTCCTCCCAACACGCACCATGAAAATGGGAAAATTGATATTGGCGCTTGTGGGTCGCTCCGTAAGCCCTCCCACATGCACTATATGAGCGGTAGACTTAGTCTAGCGCCTTGGAGTTCACCATTGGGACATGGGCGAAGCCCTTGCCACGTATGACTCCATATATCTTCCTACAATCGGAGATATATAATATGGGTGTGAGCATATCGAAGCACATACCATGCATATAACACATACCCTCAAAAGTGGCTCCCACCATGATATGCCATGACCCTCCATGGACATAACTTCACGTTAAAAATACGTAGGAACCCAAGGAAAGTTGCTATGCAACCCCAACACTCATGTGGTACACTGGAAAGTCGCATTAAAATATTCGGTTGCACGGTCCAAGAGTTATATATCACTTTCTACCCTCTT
Organism: Eutreptiella sp. 'Long Island Sound 2002'; assembly: GCA_964036045.1. Taxonomy (NCBI): domain Eukaryota; phylum Euglenozoa; class Euglenophyceae; order Eutreptiales; family Eutreptiaceae; genus Eutreptiella; species Eutreptiella sp. 'Long Island Sound 2002'. Next base: position 43,620,875 of record OZ038392.1, read on the forward strand.
GACCATTATCCCTTGCTATACCAGACATGGGTACACACCAAAGGCGTTTGATGCTTCCTAAATTAAGTTTAGACCAATGCGGTTCCAACCCAATTCTCGAAATTGAGACTACTCGCGGTGAGCCGGAGATATGACCTTTCAAAGTGGCCTCACGAATCAACTTTGTTTCGCCTATATCTCTAAGCAAAACGAAGGGCATAACAAAAGGAAGGTTGATTCGTGATCGGGGAAAAATGTCGGACCACTCGAGATTCGTCATATCGAGTGCGGCGATGTCGAAGTCGAAAATCCGATTCTGAAAGTCTGAAAAAATCGGATTAATTTTGCGAGTGTATAATACGAAAATTGCGGAAGCAACGAACCCTTTACTGACGGCCTGGCCAGCCACAAAAGGCGCCGTTCAGTGCAAAAAACGAACCCTTTACTGATGAAATCTGACCCTCCATCGGGGTTTCCGCCAAAATATCTGTAAATAACAGTTAACCATTCGGTTACCGCAAAATCGCGAGCCAACTGACAGTCGCCGATATATTGACCATCAGAACGGAAGGCTGACAAATTACGGAAACATTATGATAAAAAAGCCCTGTTGATTCCTGATATTCTGATATATAGATCTCCGCTGGCGGCGCCTCGGTACCGAATATGGCCGCTCATAGCCGGAATGGCCAAACCTATCACACTATCACATCGGGTTAGGTCAGGTGGATGGGAGAGTATGATATCAGCCAATGGCGGCTTGCCGGCACATAGATACACACCCCAAGTGACCCCAAGATGGCCACGGGGGTCCTAACCGGCTTCACCCCCCTTCTCAGAGCGTTGTTACCGCTCGGAAGTCATTGAAGAGAGGACGGGAGGACCCCAATGGGCTCCAACCCCCCCCCCCAATGTCCCAAGGACACATGGAGGCCCCACACACGTCGTAGGCGTCCCCCACGCCCCAAGGGAGGGGTGAGGGCACTGATAATCGGTGCCCTACGCCATATCTGGTCTCCTCTTGATCTACAACATGGACCAAGGGGATCAAAGATAGAGAAACGTCGTCGGTCGACCTAAATAAGTATACCACAATGAAATATATATGTGGAGATCCAGTGAAGGGGGTAGATGGCCAATCAAGGCCCAAAAATCCCCGGATGAACGCCCTCACCCGTCTCCCAAGCACAGAAACAAACAAAAATGCCACGGGGGATCCATTACGGTGCTACAGCAGCAACCAAATGGACCAACACGTCCTTGACATCCAAAGAAATATTCTTTTTCTTCAGGTAGTCCATCCAGACCGTGGTGTACCTCGGCACAAAACTGCTCGGAGGCTCCCACGAATCCCTGGACGCGGCGAATCCCTTCCAACGGACTTTATACAGCCTCCCCCCAGGCGTCCCCGGGTCCGGCTTGTCCGCCAGGATCCTCTCGGCGGTGAAGTCGTCGTCCTCACCCTCGTCGTCCGAGTCCACATCGCCGGCCGTGAACTCGAAGGTGACGGGACGTCCGCTGGGGTCTGGTGCTCGGGGACGAAGCTGGGTATGGTCGCGGTCCAGGATCTTGTTATCCCCCACACGAGCCGCGTACACGTCCTGCCCGACCTTCCGCACGATTACCCCCAGCACATACCAAGACGCCTGCCGATGCCTGGACAGGACATCCTTGTGGTGCCGCTCCACCCACACGGTGTCTTGGAGAGGATACTTCTGGACCTTTCCCTGCTTGAAGTACTTGGCCCTCTTGTCATGCTCTTCCTGAAGTGCCTTGCACACCTTGGCCGCCGTGTCGTCCGCCTCAGCCATCATAGCGTTCGCATCCCGGGCCATTTTGCCATGGTTCAACCACGGGAGAGTGTGTGACACTCGATCCCGTAGGAACAGGATGCGATGGGGCGACAGTCCAGTGGGTCCCGGAAGGTCGTGATACGCTTGGAGTACTCTCCACAGCGAATTATACCAATTCCGGCCCGGTTCGTCGATGTGCAGCTGGCGGAACTTCTCGAACATCTGCCGCCCGGCCACCTCAGCTCGGCCATTCGACCGGCTGTGGTACGCCACGGTCTTGGCGTGCCGAATGCCCATGTGCTTGGACATCGTCTTGAACCACGTCCCCACGAATTGACTGCCCCGATCGCTACAGATGACAGCCGGGACATCAAAAATCGTCAGCCAATGCCTGATCATGGCATTAGCGACGGTCTTGGCCTGCAGCCCCACTCCATGCTTGTCCTTCTTGTCCTTCTTCTTGGACTTCTTGCCAGGGACCGCCACGATATACCCACTGTGCCTATCCACCGCCAGGATGACACAGTCGTAGGTCTCTCCTTCCACGGTGACCTCAGGCATGGCGAATACATCCATGGCCACGGACCGCATAGGGGCCTCCGGTATAGCCGTGTACACCGGGTTACCCGCTGTGGAGTGGTTGGGGCTCTTCGTGGCCCGACACACGGCGCAGTCGCTGCAGTACTTGTCCAGGATGGCGTAGTACCCCGGTGGGACTTTGAAGCGCCACTCCAGGTCCTGCTACATCTTGTCCCGACCAGGATGCATGAGCTGGGCGTTGTGCCAGTGGTCAATGAGCTCCTCCACTCGGTTCTCAGGGACCAGTAGCTTGTCCTTGCGGAACAGTTTGTCCCCATCCTCGGTCAAGCCCTCAGGCCACTAGTCGTCCGACGGGGCGCTCACGGCATTCCAGTACTTGCTCCAGTGCTCGGATGCCGCGTAGTCATCCGACCAGTCCTCTGTGAGCACCGACCTGACTAGCTCTATAGGGGCCACCATCCATTGCTCGAGGGTTTCCTCTCGAATAGCTTGGACGCGGGCACCCCGGAACTTGGCCAGGTCCGTACGGTTTGCCATCACCACAAAGCACTTGACTCCCTCTTGCTCCATGGCCTTCTCCATCTCGATGATGCGCTTGGCCTCCTCGGTCTCCTCGGCGTCTCCATGGCTGGATATGTTCATCCAAGCTTTGCCCGCGGGGTAGGCCCACCGACTGAGGCAATCTGCCACAGTGTTGTCCTTCCCCGGGACGTATACGACGCTGAGGTCGAACTTGGCGAACGTCTCGTGCCACCGGGCCCTCCTTGCCGCCGGTTCCGAGGGGGTGTCGACGTGCTCCTTGTGCCAGCTCTGTAAGGACTGATGGTCCGTGCAAACCACCACCGGTTGCAATCCGATGTGGCCAGACCACTTCCTGAGCGCACAGACAATGGCGTACGTCTCCTTCTCCCTCGCGGTTGAGGTTCGGCGTTGGCCCTCGGCCAGGATTCGACTCCAAAACGCCACGGGTACGTGCGACCCGTCGTCCCGGATCTGCTCGAGGACTGCCCCTACAGCATAGTCCGAGGCGTCCGTCCGTAGCACGAATCCCTTGTCCGGGTCCACCAAGAATAATCCCAGCTGCCCCAGGAGTCGCTCCTTCAGGCGGCTGAACGCATCTTCGGCCTCAGGGGTCCAGGCACGCTTCTTCTTGCTCCCCTTCCGGCCATCGAACTTGCCCACTTGCAGCATCTTGTGCAGCGGCCCCGACAGTTCCGCATACATCCGGACATAGCCCGAATAGTAGTTGCAGAACCCCATGAAGGATGGGAGTTCGCTGATGGTCTGGGGCTTCTCCCAGTGGTGCAGGGACGCCAGCTTCCCAGGAATGCGACGGCGTTGCCCGTGACCAACCACGTGACCCGCGAACTCCACTTACTTCACGAAGAGTGAGGCTTTGGTGGGCTTGCACACCATGTTGTGCTTGTCCAACTCGCTGAGCACTCGGCGCAGATCCTTCTCATGCGCGTCGATGAGCTCGTCCTCAGTCATGATCTCCGTACCGGACCCGATGATGATGTCATCCACGAAGGGATCGGCACAGTCCCGGACAGGACCGAGTAGGTCCTCCATCCTGCGCTGGAAAGCGGCGTTGCCATTCTTGGCGCCCATAGGCACCACCTTCCACTGCATGGGCCCCAGCGGCGTCGACATCGCTGTGCAGAGCCTGGAGTCCGGGTGTAGCGGCATCTGGTGATAACCGTGTTTCAGGTCCAACACCGTGAAGATCCGCTTTTTCTGTTGTTTTTGGAGGATGGAGTCGATCAGGGGAAGCGAGTACGAGTCGTGCTCGGTTTGCTCGTTCAAACCCCTGTAATCCACCACCAACCTCCACTCGCCCTTCTCCTTCTTGGGCACGATGAAGGCTGGGCTGGCCCACTCACTGTCGGAGGGTTCGATCCATCCCCGCTCAATGAACTCGGCCAACAACTTCTTCATGGCCTCGGCCCGATCGCCCTGAAGTTGGTACTCCCGATGACGATAGATCTTGGGGTTTGGTTTCAGCTTGATCCTCGCTGTGCCGAACGTCCCACGATCTGGAGGGTTCTTGTTGGCGACGCCACTGAATAGCCGCGGATAGGCCTTGATCAGCCTCTCCTTCAGCTCGGCGACCTTCGGGTTCTCCTGGGCCTCTTCAGCCGCTTGCTTCGGTATCGATACAACCGACCGCACTGCGGTATAGGCCTCTTCCGGGTCCGAATCCGACTTCTCCTCGTCCGATATGCCGTCTTCATCGTCGTGGGGTGCACTTCCCACCGATAATCTTCGGAAATTTGCGGCGTCGGGCTGGTTACTGTCACTATCGGCCCCCATTCTTGGAAAATCCCACGTTGGCGGGTCCGACCCAACCGGACCATCGTATTGGTCCGCGATGTGATCCATGACCCTCGCCACGAACTCATCCTTCTCGTACTTGCCGGTGACCAACATCTTGTCATCCCACCAATGCGGAGATGTGACCATGGCCCGCCTCTTCTTGGCTGCTACACGGTCGTGCATCCCCATCCGCATGTAGTTGACGACGTCGTCGATCTCGGCGTGGGACAGGACGTCAATGCCATCGATTGGCTGGTCCGTCCCCTCCTTGGGCTCAAACATGACCTTCATGGGCACCGCCTCCACCCTACGGATGAATGCTTCATCGCCTGTGGGCTGGGCTTGCGCCCCATCCACCAGGAAAGCCTTGGTACCCCACGCTTGACCCGGGGAGGGCATTGATACACCCTTGGCGTCGATGAACAGCTCCTCCTCTGGCCTGAATGACATCTCGTTCAGGGTGATGGAGTCCAGCGTCGACTTGAGACCCTCCAGCGGACATGGGGTGGATCCTATGCCGGTTATGACCAGGATCCCCTTCGCCCTATCCGCGACGATCTTGTCCACCGTACGTCTGGTATTGTCCAGGGAGCCATGCCAATACATGGGCCCCCACTCCTTCAAACCCCAATGCCTATGCCAGGCTGAGTCTCCTCGATGCCAATGCCTCCTACACTTCCGCAGAAGTGGGGCATCCCGGGAAGCGAAGACGTCCGTCTCGGGCGCTTCAGCTCCCAGCGTCTGAATCATCCTGGCATACACCTGCGGCGCCATTCCATACTCCGTGAGCTGAACTCCACGGTCTCCTCTGGACTTGGCACCCACAGCTTGCACCGCTTGGACGATCCGATCCTCTTCCTCAGCATTCCATTGGGATGATCCGCATGCATAGTCCGTGGACAGCCATGTGAGGCATTCATCATCCTCCCGGACCAGCGTTGCACGATGGGGAAGGGATCCAATGGCATTTGCCACCATTAAGTCATACCCCATGATCATATCCCAATCTGTAATGTCGGCCACATAGAAGTTCCCGGATAGAGTGCTTCTCTTCGCCAAATCAGGGCGGTTCAAGCGCTCATGCTCCCAGAATTCCATACTGATAGTGGCCTCATGGGTACCACCACCCATGATCTCCCCATTGGCCACCTTCAGGCGCACCGGTCTACGGCTCTGCTGCAGGGATTCCTCCTTGAACAACCCTCTCCGGACAAGGCTCACCTGGGCACCCGTATCCACCAGAACATCCACCACCAATTCCTCTTGTCCGCACCGTACACGCACCTTCAAGTGCAACTGCCGCTCGTCGCCATGCGGTGTATGGACGACTCTCACGGCATGCAACTCTAGCACGTCCGGGTGCATCAGGACTTCGAGGGTATGATCACGGATGGTGTAGATCTTGGGTTGGTCTTGCCCGTCCACGGGGCTCTCCGTGGTCGCTCCTTCCTTCTTGCCACGTCCCTTGCCCACATAAACTTCCCTTGGCAGGGCGCTCCAGGGGTTGGGAGTGGCGAAACTCAGTGGTTTTGGCTCCTCTGGAGCCTTCTTCGGCACCCGATGTGCCTTCGCGTTCTCTGGGATTCCACTGATTTTCGGAGGAGAGACCTCTGAGGTCCCACTCCCGTGGGGGCTCCTCTAGACTTGACTTCCCGCAGCCCCTTCCGGCTGCGATCCGCCAGGACTTTGTCCACCACGTTGCTGGGCTTTGAGTTCCTCCAACGTCCTCAACATGTCCTCAGCAACTTCCTCGATCGACCTCACTCGTCGGTCTTGGCCAGGTCCACCACCATAGCCTCTTCCTCCGCCTTTTCCTTGGCCTTTGCCTTGGCCTTTTCCCCCGTCTCCGCCCTTCGCCTTCAAATCGGAAATCCGCTGCTCCTTGGGCTTCTTCTCGGGGTGGGCGGCGAAGTAGGCCTTCTTGTCCGCCTCATACACCTTGCACTGACGGTGGTCGTGTGCATGGTTGTTTCCCTTGCCATAACAGACCCAGCACCCGTCGTGCTGAGACCTGTACTCTCGGAACGAGAGCGGTGGGTTCCCGATCCTCCTTGGCTCTTTGTTCTTCTTGGGTCCCACCCGGTTCCATCTGGACCGATCCTGCCCATGTTCTCTCGCGTTGTGGGCCACAAACGCGAAGAAGTGGGCCTCCTCGTGATCCTCCCGGGACCCAGTCCAGTGGTCTTGGCCACTTCCACTACCATCCTCCGCGGAGTTGGCCGTGTCCTCCTGGATCTCCGGATGATGGCGGTCTTCTCGGTGGCCTCGTTGTCCATGACCATGTCGATCCTGCACGTGTGCCTCGTTCTTCGCATTGGGCTTCAACTCCACCGTGATGTACTTCACGATCTCGTCCAGGCTCATGCGGGCGAAGATGACCTGCATCCTCAGCGGCTCCCCGCGCCTCCACTCCACGTTGTTGAGGCGCAGCAACCTTTGCCCCATGGAGTCTCCAAATACCTCCGCGTACACGGCGTTCTTCAGTCCCAACATCCGGTTGGGCTCGCCCAGGTTCCTCCTGAAGAACTCCATGATACCCGCATGGGTATCTTCCGCCGCCATGATCCTCACCGCCCCTCGCTTCTTGGCTCGCTTCTTCTCCTCGTCCTCCACTCGCCTCTTCCAGTGGCCGGGGAGGACGTCCTTCAGCAAGTGGCGGATCTCGCTGGACTCGTTCCAGTCCTCCACCAGCTTGAGGCTCCGTCGGTACTTCCGCAGGTACCGGTTCCACTCCCGGACCCGCAACTCACCGCGGTCCAGCTGCAGCGGGATGGACCACAAGTCCTCCAGCTTCTGGTTCGGAGCGTCCACCCGCTCCTCATCCTCCAACCACTGGAGGCAGGCCTGCTCCGTCCGGATCAGTCCTTCCCGGATCTGATCCCGCAGCTCCTCCTTCAGGTCCTGCGCCAGCCGGTGTGGGAATGTCCGGCATACCCACTTGTCCCGCGGCGCTCCCCGCATCTCACCGACGACCTCCTCGGCAAAGTCCTCCCAATCCAGGATGAAGTCATCCAGGTTGGAGGGGTTGCCATCGTAGTAGGGGATTTTGATTCCCCTGAGGCCGTCAATCCTGATGGCGTCTCCGACGTCCCCAGCCACCACTCCACCGAGACGGAGACCACCCGTGGCCGGGGGGTGTGAGTACACTCCCCGTACATCCCTCTCCTCCATGGAGTGCGGTCCAGTTGGGCCTGAACCCATGGGGTTTGGAATGCGGGAAGGACTTGCTCCATCGGCCGTCCATATCCCCATATTGGGGTCCTTCGCCCACAGGTTTCCGCCTGGATGACCTCGACCATGTCCGTCGGCGCTTCCCATGGTTCGCCCCTGCATGGTCTGGCTCTGGATCTCCTCTTCCGCATAAACTGCATGGGCAGTTGTAGTGATCGGTAGATCCGGGGCGGCGTGGGACATCTGTACCGTCAGGCTCCTCGGGTCCGTGGTTACGTACCCTTCCCGCATGGACCCAGCCGGTGCCGTGTGTTCCCCGAGCATTGTGGATTCGCTGAACATGGGAACAAACGGCAGCGCACCCGGGTCAACACGCGGAGGCGCGTAGGGTGCCTCTGCAGGGCCGCCCATGGGTTTATCCATGGCGCTCCTGAGGGTCTTAACCCGCTCCACCAGCGCTGCCGCGGCCGGCTTTGCCGGGAGCTCCGGACCCGAGGCGAGGAGCTGTAGCTCCTCTAGCCTTTTCAGGCGTCCCGACATGTCCTCCACCAGGTGGAGGAGGCTGTCCACCACTCGCTGGTGCTTCTCTAGGGCCAGCTCCAGATTCTCCCGGTACCGGTCCCGTTCCACTCGCAGCTCCTCCATGTTTTTCTCCGCGGCCGACTGATCATCCAGGATCCCCGCGACGTCCTCCTCTAGGCCGTCCTTCGCGTTGTCCAGGCGGTCAAGGCGATGCACGATAGCGTCCATCCCCATCTTTGGGTACTTGCCCATGAGGAAGGACACGTGCTCGCAATGGCACTCAGCGTGCCTTCCGCCTGATCCAGCGCATCCCGCGGTTCCCGGCGCCTCAGACTCATCGCCCATGGGCGTATCGCCTATGGCGTCCGTCTCTGGTCCCGTGTGCCGGGGCACAGGTGCCGTCCGGGCCCTGGCTGGCCTCTCCAAGCCCTCGGCGTCGTGCTTCAGGGCGGGCTCGGGGGCCGTATGCGCCCTGGCGATCGGCGCGGGCGTCTCCTCCGCCTCCGAGGGGAAGCAGGTCCGATAGCCATCGGAGTGCCCCTCGGATTCCCACAGCCTGACCGGGCTGGGGTCCGTATCCATAGCCCCGGCGTCCCGTGCCGCGGACTTGGGTGACCCGCGCTTCCGGTAGCGCCGGGCCCGTCCTCCACTGCTGCCTGAAAGGCAGGCCTCCTCAGAGTCCTCTGCGGCGGAGCGGAGGTTGCATGCCTTTCGGCAGCAACGCTCACACATGGAGACCAGATCCTCCATGTCAAGTCCTCCTCTTCCCGAATGTCGTACTTCTCTTCGGGCTTCAACTTCCGGAGTTCGCCATGCTCTTGAACGTCTCGGCTCTTCTATGGCTCCAATCTCCGGCGTGGTCTCCACCGAGTCCACAATACGCACCCGGGGCGTACTTGGGCAGGGCTCATAAGGGCCCAAGTCCCCGGGTCGGCGGTAGGTAGGGGCAGCAGGTAAGCCTCTGCTACCATAAAGAAGGTCCCTACCAGGACCGGCCCCCGCTGTGCCCCTTCCGCCTGTAACCCCTGCCGACTTGCTCCTGATCAACGATTGCATTTATCAAAATCCAGGATCCAAAATCCAAAAATATAGAAAGTAAAATCCTCCTTCAACCCTGAACAGCAACCAGATCCCACAAGTACAGCAATAACCCAACTCACAATCCAATCCAATCCAAATTCGGACTGCGGGCTTCCGTTCAGCACACCGGTCGTCTCACGGTGGCGGGCATGTACAAGAATTGCACCAAGGAAGAAAGCCCTGAAATTGGCATATGAACACAAATAAGGCAAAGTTGGGGAAAGATGGAAACGTACACAATCACAGCCATAGACCCCTCATTCCCTGGACTCAAGACCTTCCCTTGACTCACCAACATGATGCCCTGAACCCAGTCAAATAAGATAGCTAAATGCCATGTGTCAAAAGTCACTACACAAACCCCAAATATGTGTTCACTCCCAAGCCTATAAATCCTAGCCCAATAGGGGAGGTGGCGTGTCATGGCCTAGAGTGGCACTCAGGACCATGCCCTATCCTGACATAATCTTGGTTGGACTTGGAGTCGAATGGGCTTGGAGAACTGCCCCATGAAGATGACCTCACAACATGGCAAAATCAGGCAAATCACACCATAATGCCCAAAATTGAATTATATACTCAAAAATGCATACGGCAAATATTCAAATGCTCCATGCATGTGTCAAACCGGAAAGTAGTATACAAGGGTGATATAGACCGAAGATGCATGCCCAAGAATATCCCATCATTGGCTCCGAAACACCTCCGGTTATGTACATGACATGCTTCACAAGTCAGCTCATGAGTTTGAGACCTAATTTTGTGAGGCCTCGTGTGCCAAGCCAAAGTGACCATGTGATTCGGCATATGGTGAGGTACAACACCCAAGCATATGCCAACATATAAGCAACATACCATAGTTCACGGATCTCTAGGCACTTTAGTGTTAGCCGACCAGTTGAGCACATAAAACACAAAAATGAGCATAAAATGAGGTCAAAAACATGCAAATAATGCCAAACTCAAGATATCTACAATAGTATATAACTTCGCTCACCCATGGTGTCAACCTCTGACTCAAAACACAATTGCTTGGGACCATTTGCAAACAATCCCCCCACTTGGATCCCCATATGGACGCATAAGGACACCTTCGAACCTCCTCCCAACACGCACCATGAAAATGGGAAAATTGATATTGGCGCTTGTGGGTCGCCCCGTAAGCCCTCCCACATGCACTATATGAGCGGTAGACTTAGTCTAGCGCCATGGAGTTCACCATTGGGACATGGGCGAGGCCCTTGCCACGTATGACTCCATATATCTTCCTACAAACGGAGATATATAATATGGGCGTGAGCATATCGAAGCACATACCATGCACATAACACATACCCTCAAAAGTGGCTCCCACCATGATATGCCATGACCCTCCATGGACATAACTTCACGTTAAAAATACGTAGGAACCCAAGGAAAGTTGCTATGCAACCCCAACACTCATGTGGTACACTCGAAAGTCGCATTAAAATATTCGGTTGCACGGTCCAAGAGTTATATATCACTTTCTACCCTCTTGACCATTATCCCTTGCTATACCAGACATGGGTACACACCAAAGGCGTTTGATGCTTCCTAAATTAAGTTTAGACCAATGCCGTTCCAACCCAATTCTCGAAATTGAGACTACTCGCGGTGAGCCGGAGATATGACCTTTCAAAGTGGCCTCACGAATCAACTTTGTTTCGCCTATATCTCTAAGCAAAACGAAGGGCATAACAAGAGGAAGGTTGATTCGTGATCGGGGAAAAATGTCGGACCACTCGAGATTTGTCATATCGAGTGCGGCGATGTCAAAGTCGAAAATCCGATTCTGAAAGTCTGAAAAAATCGGATTAATTTTGCGAGTGTACCCTTTACTGATGAAATCTGACCCTTCATCGGGGTTTCCGCCAAAATATCTGTAAATAACAGTTAACCATTCGGTTACCGCAAAATCGCGAGCCAACTGACAGTCGCCGATACATTGACCATCAGAACGGAAGGCTGAAAAATTACGGAAACATTATGATAAAAAAACCCTGTTGATTCCTGATATTCTCATATATAGATCTCCGCTGGCGGCGCCTCGGTACCGAATATGGCCGCTCATAGCCGGAATGGCCAAACCTATCACACTATCACATCGGGTTAGGTCAGGTGGATGGGAGAGTATGATATCAGCCCATGGCGGCTTGCCGGCACATAGATACACACCCCAAGTGACCCCAAGATGGCCACGGGGGTCCGAACCGGCTTCACAGGAGTTCTGAGCCTGACCTGGCACACACTGAGTATGCACAAGAGTGCTCCCCGCCCCTGGAAGGTTAGAAGACAGTCAGTAGACTGACACAATGAAATTAGCTTTTCTTTTTCCGCTGGGACAGAGTCTCAGCACGGGTTAGTAACTGTCCCTCGTTGTTCTCAACGAGGTAGGAGCAGAAGATGGGGTTGATACTCCCATCTGGTTGTATAAAGGCGGACATGGGTTCCCAGGTCGCCTCAGATAGCCCATAGCCATCCCATAGGGTTAGAAATTTCCAGCCCTGCTTATACTCGTGGCGTGCAATACCTGCAACCACGTAGTAGCCATCGACTGCCATCTCATCGGCAGTGATCTCCTCGAGTTCGTCTGCCTCCTCTGGGCTGGCAGCGTTCTCTAGGTCGATACGCTCGACCTCACTGTCGCTGAGGCGCCACTCATCCTAGGACAAATCGTCAGGGGAGTGATAGTGCCTCAACTGCTTAGGCGCACAAAGCAGTTCACCGACTAGACCTGGACTGCACCTGACATGGATCCTACATCCATTTATCCTGATGATACAATAGGGCCAAAAATAAGGCTCCTGCAGGCAGTTACGAGGCCAGGAGGGTAGGCGTGAATGGTGAACCAAAACAAGGTCACCAACCTTCAGGCTGGCAGGTCGCCGTAGGCGATTCCGTCGGCTCAGTTCACGGTCACAGATATGTCTCAGGTTAGTCCCAGCCTGGTTAGCCATAGACTGCTTGTGTTCCAGCCAATCCCCAACAGGGCTCTTGAAGTCCTCAGGAAAGGGGGTTTTGAAGAACCAAGCAGGTCGTCCTCCATGGAACAGCTCGTGGGGGGTCAAACCCGTAGAAGAGCTCCTCTGAGAGTTCATGGTCAGCACTGCCCAGGGCACTAGGCGTACCCAGTCTTTGGTACGTTCCTGTTTCATCAAGATTCTCAGGTTCTGTTCCACCACACTGTTTTGTCTCTCACAAAGAGGGTTAGACGTGTGGGTATAGGGTACACCTGTGGTTACCTCAACGTTGAGGGCATTCAGCACTCGTTTGTACCATCCAGTGTCACTGCGTACATCCTCATCAGAGTGCACCTGCTTAGGTGCCCCATAGGGTTCGAACCATTGTTCGACCAACATTTTCACAGTCTGCTCACCTGTGATTTTCTTATTGCAAGGGTACACACGGGGGAAGCGAGACAGGCCACAGGTGACCACTAGGCAACTATCATAGCTACCGAAGCGAGGTAGGCCGTGGATGAAATCCACATAGAGAAGAGAGTCAGTACAATAGGGTATGGGTAAGCTGGAAATCAGTCCCCTATCCCTACTTTCGCTCTGCTTGCTTGCATGACAGCCACAAGCATCCACAATGGTCTGCATACGAGACCTCAGTTCAGTCAGGGTTAGACCAGAGTAGAAACACTCACGGAAGAAGTCCACTGAGCGATTAGCGCCAGTGTGACCTGAGCTGAGATGGGCCCACTGTAGGCACCCATCAAGTCGGGCCTCAGGTACGCCAATACGGTCCTCGTAGAAGAGGTACTGGTTGTTTTTATACCACTGGTGCCCGTCAATGACACGCGGTTCGAGACCAGTGCTGAGGGTCTGGAGAATTTCTTTATACTCTGACTGATAGTCAGTTAGGCTCCAACCCTCGAGGATTCCAGCAGTGCGCATGGACAGGTCAAGCTGGACATCCATACGCTGGAAAGCCTCTTTGGCGAGTGCCTCAGAGCTCTCACCAATAAGCGCATCGAAGTTATTGCGCGATATATAGTCAGACAGTTCATTTTTTATACCAGGGATATGATGGACTGTCAGCCTGAACTGGCTCAGGTAAGTCCACCACCGCTTTAGTTCCGCTTTCTCCGGTTGTGGGCCCTTCTGAAAAGACTTCACCGGTTCCTGGTCACAGAGCCAGACAATAGGGTTAGATCCCAATAGTCGGGACTGTGATGAGAGCACCAAGATACCAGCCAGGAGTTCGTGGTCGTAGGTGCTGTAATTGGAACGCGCTTGGTTCCATTTCCAGTTCCAGTGTCCGAGTGTCCCAGTGGCACAAGCCGCCACTCACTGGTAGGATAGTCATGCTTCAAGGAGCCATCACCATTCAGTCCGCTATTACGATAATGGCAGTGGGTTAGTTCAGCTGGGTTAAGCTCCTGCCATTGGTAGATTGTTCCATCCCCCCCTACATCACTGGCATCAGTGATCAGGACTATCTCGCCCTTAGGGCGGGGTACTCCCAGGCAGTTGGATGAGGCAATTTTCTTCTTCAACTCCTGAAAACATTCTTCCTCTCTGGCGGTCCACCTCCAGGGAGTAGTTTTCTTGATTAGGTCAGTAAGAGGGGCAGAGGAGTAGGTACAATTATGGATGTGGTACCTATAGAAGTTACAGGCGCCCACAAAACTCCTCACGTCGTGTAGACCCTTCTTAGGGTCATCGCGAGTCTGCATGTCCTGCAGGGGCTGCATCTTAGACGCGGCTGGTTTCCACCAGCCAGACCCCATGTCGAAACCCAAATACTCCATCTCCTCTTTCATGAACTCGCATTTTTCAAGTTTGATTCGGAGATGGTTTTCCTGACAAACAATGAAAAATTCACGGAGGAGAAGGACATGGTCCTCTTGGGTATTGGTACCCAAACTCACGTCATCGATGTGGGCCTCCATTTCTGCACCTCGAGAAATCAACTCCTGTACTAGAGGTCTGCGCCTCAGTATGTACAAAATTTTGTTCATTAGTTCCTGGAAGAGTGCTGGGGCATTAGCCACCACGAAAGGCATGACCTTCCACTTAAACACATGACCCTTAGGGGTTATAAAAGCCAGCAGTTCCTGAGCTGCGGCGGTTAGGTCTACCTGCCAGAAACCACTGCGTTTGTCCATTTTGGTCTTGTACCGGTATTTGGCAATACGCACCAGGGTATTTTCCATGTTAGGAATAATCCCTGAGTGGTTTTGGGTTTTCTTGTTGACCTCACCATAGTCAACAACCAATCGTAGGGCAGTCGATTCTGGTTTAGCAACCAGGAAACAGGGACTGCAGTGTTGGGGGTAGTCCCTTTTCTTATATTCTGCGACGAGGTCAGCATCAATACATTCCTGGATCTGGCGCTCGATTTCTTCAACCTGTTCCTGAGGAGCGGGGTAGGGACGACGCCTCACTCGCGTCTTCTCAAATTCAGGTTTCAGTTTCAGGTCCATCTGGACCAGTTTTTTACAGGAAAGGGGAGGCGGCAGGGCGCCGAACACCTTCTCATAGGTTAGCAGCAGTTTCTTCAGTCGGGGGTCAAGGTTAAGACTCTCGATTTTCTGCAGGAAATCCTCCTCAGCATGGAGGTTGCTCTTACCATGCTCTCTCTTTTTCTGCCGGTCAGCAGTTTCGGCAGGTACTGAACCATCGTCCCACTCAGGGGGACATTGCTGCCCATAGTGCAGAGAATACACTAGGGGTATCTCAGGGTCAGGCAGTGCGTAGGAATCATCGTCCTCCTCAGACAAGATGGAGAATTTCCAGGTCTGTCTGAGGTATTGTAGCCGCTCTTGGCGCTCAATACCTTCGGTCTTCAGGTACAACAGCCGTCGGAGTTCCTGAGTGTCATGCTCAGACAGTGGCATGTTATTAGAAGCAGGCCGCGCTAGAGCATCAGGACTCCGGGCCACGGGTTCACCTGAGTGCATATGCTGCATGTGCAGCACCGGTTTCCCAACAGGGGAAGTTGGTTCTGAGGTTGACTCTAGATCTACCTCCCCCCCCAGCAGCTGGGCCAGGAAGGCACTGTGTTTTAGTTCAACACAGCTGGGATCAACAGGAGGGATAGTGCTGGCGATCTCAGAGAGTTGGTCGTCAGGTTCCTCCTTTACAGCTGCAGGTTCCAAATAGCCATCGGGAGATTCACACCCTGTAAGTGTGGCAGATAGGTGCTCAGGAGATCGTTTTTTGAGATCAGAAAGGGTCAGGCCACGATTTTCGGCCATGACCTCTTTCAGTAGCACCTGATCCAGATCACACAGGGGTACAGGACTGAGGGATCCATCGACAATGGATAAGAAACTGGCCCACTCAGGGGCCGGAATAGCTGTGTCTGAGTCCTCAGGCACCTAAATGGGACCGCGGGGGAGTTGCACTCTTCCCACGGTCATTCGGTCTAGCATACGGCGCCAATAAGCGTGTTCACCTGAGCAAACCCGGTCAGGGATGCACATGACAACCCTTCCTCCCTCATAAGCGATTTTGGTTAGAACCTTCGCGAGCAGGGAGAAGGGAGGGTTAGCATACACTAGGCCCATTGCTTTCCAGAAGAAACGGAAAGCGTTTTTGAAATGTTTCGAGCAATGCAACTGCATGATGTGCTGTTGTTGGCTCGCGAACAATTCCACCTGGATCTCATCCAGGGTTACCTGAAGGGCCGCCAGTCCATTTTCAAGAACGTGACCGGCCAATTGGTAGTTTTCAGTACCATAGTTAGTCTTGGCCGCGTAGCGCACCCCAGACTCTTTTCGTCCTGACAGCTCCAAAGGTACGGAGAAGAGCCCACTGCCAAAGTCGCAGTGCAGAGAATAGGGGTGCTGGAGAGACAGCATTTTTACCTTGGGGTTTCTTCGCAGGAAGTCGGTACCAATGACGATGTCAAAGGCGTCAGTGTCCAACACTCTGCAGTGTTGGGTCACAGTTTCGTCGCCAAGACAAATAGTCACATCGAGTCCCCCCAAGGAATGGATGGTACGCCCATCCCCTACTCTTATGGCCACTGTCTTAGTTTTCTTGAAAGTCTTTAGTCATTAGCAGGCGCCGGGCCACTATAGAAAGTGTTGCGCCGGTGTCAAGCACTGCTCGAAAAACTTGATCCCCGATTTTCACGAGGATCCAGAAAACCAAGTCCTCCTCTTCGGAGCCGCCCCCCTACTCCTCAGCAGGAAATTTGACATCCACCCCTGCAGCCATGAGGTACTTGGCCATCCAGGCCAGTCGCCTCTTCTTGGAGTCATTCACCTCAGGGGAGGCGTTATCCCCCTGTGGGCACTTCTTGGGTTCACCTTCGGCAGGAGAGGGAGAAGTAGCGGGTGCTGATGAGCGCCTCTGGGGGTTGGGGGTTCCACCTTTGCCACCCCCCTTGCCACCTCCTTTAGCACCTTTATCCCCATTGTGGGGAATTCTGGTGGGTGTTTGGGTCTTCTGGCGCTCAGCCTCCTGCCGCTTGTGTTTGTCACTCTCTCGTTTCTTTATGCGACATTCGTCCTCGTAGTGACGACGTTTGCCACAGTAACCACAGGTGATGGTACACCTGAAATGGTCCTGATGGGTCACAGTTTTCCCATCTTTGGTGTGCTGCTGTCGTTTCATCTGCAGCATACAACTACTGCGGTGGTCGCAGTCAGGGGCATGACAAGGTCCCCCCTTGTCATTGACAGGCTTACAGAAGAACAGAGGGGGTGTACCTGCTTCAGGTTTAACCTCATTCATGGCACGCAGGTAACCCCTTCCTTTACAAACACCCTGGTTGGCGTTAGTGGGCTTTTTAGGCCCTTTCCCTTCGCCACATTCGGGGGTAGGGGTACCACCTTGACCTGGGTGTTTCTTGAGAAATTTCTCCATGTCGGAGTCATTCTCCCTCTCAAGGGCTAGCTCGGTCGGCAGGTCCACCAGGTCGTCGTACGTGTGGGTCCGACTCTTCCTCTCAGAGGTAGTGCGGCAATCGTCCCACGTACGTGAAGGGATCTTACTCATGAGCCACAGGTGGGGCTCAGTGGCTCCATAAGAACCCACGTTCATCCGTGAAAACAGATACTCTAGGTCGCACACGTATTCAGAGACTCGCGCAGCGGAAGGAAACTCAGAGCATACGTAGCTCCTCTATCTGTGTGCGCACACTGAGGTCAGTCTCATAGACCGGGAAAGGTTTCTCCAGTCTTTGGAGCACCTCGGCCCATATTGAACAGGTTTTCACAATCTGCTTCACCTGTTTTTGCAAAAAAACAATTTTTGCATGAGCGTTTCAGCAGTGAACATTTAGTGGCCACATCCACATGGGATTAGCCAGTTAGCAAAAGAAACTCAGCAAATTCTTCTGCCCATTCGGGCAGATTTTTCGGGTCCGACTCCGGCAATTCCAGCTGGATGTTCGCCTGAGCAATAGGTCTGCCACTATTCCCACCCCCTGGGGTTGGGCCTGAAGGGGGGGGAGGTACGCCGGCGAGGGGTGCCAGGGCTGACAGCCCTCTTTTCTCAGTCTCTGTCACAGGCACGTCCTGTAGTTCAGCAATTGGGACTGTCCTAGCGCGAGGATGAAAAGGGCTGGGGCAAGTGACCTTGGGTATCAACCTGGACACCCTTGATCTTTTGAGATCTTCAGCCAACATGCTCAGTCCGGGTGAGGGTGAGGCCAGTGCTGGCTGGGGTAAGGGTTCAGTGATACCCAATTTAGCTTTGACAGCCTCAGAAAGGGCTGTAACATCAGGGTCTTCGGACCAAGACAGTAATTTGGCCAGTAGTTCGCCTGTACCATCCAGGGCCCCATGAGTTGGCTCTGGTACATGGGGATCTCTCACATATGCGGGGCACACTTCAAGGCTCCTGCTAGTGATTGGCAGCTTGGGATGCAGTACTGGCCCTCTCGGTCGCCTGGGTAGAGACACTGTGTCGGCCAGGTCCGTAGGTGGGCCGGAGTAAGGGTAGGAACCCATGTCCGTGTACGGTGGAGATCCCAAGGCATCTAGTGGCTCCTCTTCAACTTCGCCTGTGACGGACTTGTAGTACTCCTCGTGGAGAATATATTCGTTGATTCTCCTTCTGAATTCGCCTTCTTCCTCAGGTCCTCCAGCTGGGGTAGCCGTTGAAGAAGAAGCAGGGCATACCGATCGGAAGATAGGTGCAGCAACTCTTCGGCGGAGATGCTGCAGGCCGTTACCACGGGCCGCTAAGGCCTCTGTGATTAATCTGGGCGCTTCTTGTTCCGCCCTTCTGTGTACTGGATCTTCTTGAGACCCAGATGCGGCTCTGAGCTTGGGCTCACTCATTGAGGTGGGCCCATTGTTGCCAAGTTGAACTTGTACACTCCCAATTGGCCAGGTCCTGGCAGACATCTGTACTGATGGTGTGGACATTTTGTTTCTTGTTTTGGCTTGTGTACTTCTCAGAGTTGGTTCGAAAGGTTCTCAAGGGTTGCCTCTGCTACCGGAAAGGTGTCCTTGATTAGTGCCCCAATGATTTTGATGAAATCCTGCAGTTTTTGATGTTAAAAACCCAAACCAAAGCAGCAAGTAGAGCAAGAACAGGATATGGATCGAATCAATGAATAGTTTTGAAATCGGGTGTAACACAGAAGGGCTGCAGATGGACAAAGCAGGCTTAAATACAAAGATTCAATCACAAATGAAGAAAACAAATGATTTTAAGTGAAAACTGGCCTGACTCCAGCGTCCAACTTAGCATCAAGCACTTCATGTGCACTCTTTTGGATGAAATGGTGTTGGTTAGGAATATGAGGCAAAGGAGGTAGGCCAGACACAAAATATGACTTGGCCAAGCAACTGAATTCAGAAACAGTTAAAAGGTAGAACCACAAAAAGTGGTAGAAACAGTTGAGTATAGGGGTCTTGGGGTGGGGGACCACTAGGCTTAACCTCCAAGGCCTTAGGCATGAAATGCCTACTTTATTTCGGTATACCCTCCATGAAGGAAGATACCTTCGCTCAGTTGAGTGGTAGGGGTGAACTTCATGGGGGGCTAGGGTTATAACCCTAGTTACTTTGAGAAGGTGTACTTTAGGCTTCAAAAGAGAGATAGAAATACTTAAGTAAGTCTTAGCATCAACAAAAGGGTTTAAAGGGGGGCTTGGCCTGGATCAAGCCCTCCAAGAAAGACATGGCAGTGACTTTTTCTTACTTATTGAAAGTGGTAGGTAGACGTGCAAAAAGGTGCCTGATGCACTTGTCTTTAAAAGTCAAAGGCCTTGTGAAACAAGCAAAACCGGCACCCAGCCTTGAGAAACTCTCTTAGTTTGTGCATCCTGGAATCAAAGGTACCGCAATTTTTTTGCTGCTTAATTGTTGAATTCTCTGATAAAACTTTTTCCGATTTCGAAAAAATTTGCTTTTGGTGTCAAATCCTTTTAAAGGCCAAGCATTTTTTTGTTTCGTTTGCAAATTTATGACCCACACACATCAGCTCTAAGAGCATGGAAAGCACAAAGTTGAAATGCAAGTTCTCTCTTTTGTTGAGACGTTCACCAGAAGATGTCCAAAAGAAGGAAACAAAAAGTAGATACACATGGAAAAGAAAATGGTCGGTGTGAGCATTACCGTCGTTTGCTAGCAGTGAACATCACGGCACAAAACTATTTGGTTGTATACAAATGATCGTTTAAGGCACATGTGCCAGGTGCCAGGCTCGCTGGGAAGACATAGGTTGTTGCTTGGAGCTAGCACTGCGGTGGTGAGATTGTTGCCGCTTGGGTTCGAGAAGTACAAGTGTAAGCATGTCTTCTCAATCCAGTTCACAGTACCAAACATATATAGTATCTTTATGGTCTGCACTAGCTACAATTTCTGAATCTGTACTAATTCGAACGGGACATTCTACTTCAATTTCCATTGCCGTCTAGTAAAACAAGCATACATAGCGTCTGTGTTGAACTTTGTTCCTAAACTAAAAAGAACGTTATGAACCTTTGGTTGCAAAGTTGATTGTTGTGAAGCTTGGACTTATCAAGAATAGCCGTGGTCCCCTTTAATATGGCTGAATGGGGTTGCTTAAGCCAAGAAATACACTTTTGCAGAGTTGAGTTTTCAAATTAAGAAGAATGCCCATGATGAAAAGAAATGGTGTTAAAGAGCACAAGTCGTATGTTTGGGGCGCACTTGGTCTTCAAGGGAAAACACGGTAAATCCAAAAGGTACCTTTAGGACAATCGCTTTCGGCAACTACCCAATTTTCATAAACTTAAAAAGGTTGTGCAATTAAAGATTAGATTGAAACCTTTCCCAAAATACTACATCTGCTAAGCCACCAAACCGTACAATGAAAAATACTATAAACTGAGTTGGCGAGCAGTCCTTTTTTTCTGGTCCCGGGCATAAAACCACCCCCGAATGGGGGATAAAACCACCCTTAAAACCACCCCGGGTGGTTTTATGCCTACTTTTATGGGGGATAAAACCACCCCTTTTGGGGGATAAAACCACCCCTTTGGGGGGATAAAACCACCCCTTTGGGGGGATATAACCACCCCTTATGGGGGAAAAAACCACACCCCCTTGTTAAAACCACCCCCTTCGGGGGAATAAAACCACCCCAGGGTGGTTTTATGCCCACCAAAGCAAACATGGTTACCTAGGGTTATCCGCGACTGGAAATTCAGCACACAGGGTTGTTTGAGACTAAAAATTCGGCAAACGGGGTTGTCCGGGACTGAGGTTTCAGCACACAGAGGTGTCTGCGGCTGGTAATTTTGCGCACAGGGGTGTGCAGGGGTGTCTCGGACTGGAAATTCAGCAAACAGGGCGAAGCAAACAAAGCAGAACAATCTAAACCAGAGAAATCTGAAGAGTGCACTGTGCAAAACAATACTGACATGGGTGGATAGCATGATATCCAAACCTTTATGCCGACGTCACGCAAGCTGATGTTTATGAATATAACATCCTTGGGTGACAATGCCACATGACATGCCATGGCCGCCTAAAGGCCCCAAATGTACATTTTTGTTTAAAACATTAGTACACAAATGGTTGCATGGCATGAAATGCCATTATAAGAAATAGAATACCAACCACTCCACATGCTAAACAAGTGGAGCGAAAAAAGACATTCACAGTCCATCAGGGATGAAAAAGAATATGTCAAGAGCAACTCAGCACAATCAACAAAAATCAAAGCATATATATTCCACAGCAGCGAATGAACACCAATTCCTCCCGAGAAAGCGCAGCACCACCTTCACGTTTCAACCTACGTGCTATCTTCTTATTCAATGGAGACAAATACAAAAACACCTCCTCTGCTGTCCGCTTCTCTGAAACAATCACCTTCCACCATTCGTTGATTTGCTCTTGGTCTTTCACCAGCGATCCTTCATCACCGGATGGCACCTCAAACTTGCGTCTCCCAATGTAGTATACGGGAGGTTGCACATCAAAAATAACATTCGACACAGGCACACATTCAGCCGGTGGCTGAGACTCAAGGGCTGTTTGAGCCCGTGTTTGTGGTTTGTCGGTTGAGGAGCTCAAAATAGCAGATTCACTCTAGAGGGTTGCAGGAGGTTCGGGTTCAGCTAACACCTTAGGGGTAGCAGTCCCGTTCGGCCTTGGTCCTCCTATGATTCTGCTCTTTGGTGCATGAGTGGCGGTGTGAGTG
Organism: Eutreptiella sp. 'Long Island Sound 2002'; assembly: GCA_964036045.1. Classification (NCBI taxonomy): domain Eukaryota; phylum Euglenozoa; class Euglenophyceae; order Eutreptiales; family Eutreptiaceae; genus Eutreptiella; species Eutreptiella sp. 'Long Island Sound 2002'. Next base: position 43,642,881 of record OZ038392.1, read on the forward strand.
GTTTGGGATCGCACCCTTTTCGGGGACCGAAGAGGGCCGGTCCGATTGGGTGTGCTGATGGAGCTGGCAAGAAGCAGAGCCGGCTCAGTTGACTAGGTTGTAGTGTGCCTTCCAACGTGCATGGGATGATCTACTGTTCAACTGGCTGAGACGTTAAACCCTTCTTCGTGTGATACACCATCCCGAATTCCTGTCTCTGCTGCCCCTTGGGGCCAGGCTTCGTTCAGACGACCTTCAGAAACACAAGTAACACAGACACGGTACAGAAAAGTTTCATGTCTGCAACATTCCTGACCTGTTAAAGTTCAAAAATGTGTGGAACCCGAAGGCAGGGGGCAAGAGGGCGGTGGTGGCCCAGGCGGGGGGGGGCACGAGGGGAACTTACAGGTTTTTATTTTTAAATCCCACCCTGCTCTCTCGGACCCCCTTTGGTGCCTGGGCGTCCTCTCCCCCCTCCCCCAGTAGGGCAAGAAGTAAGGTTTGTAACCTCCCGAAAAAAATAACTGGTTTTTTTCGATTATTATATTAAAAATGACCGATTCAATGCGATTATTGTATCTAAAATATCCGGTTCGATGCAACTATTGTATTTGATCGACCCAGTTAACTGGTTTTTTCCGATTAATGGGTTATTTCCAATTGCATTTCCGATTGCACCTAGCAAGGCACACTATTTGAACTACAAAGTGAAAACACAAAGTTTTTTTCACTGACTTGTGACTTATGTGTCATGTTTTCAAAGTTTTTTTCCAATACAAAAAATTTTCCATTCAAAAGATGCTTCCACTGAAATTTTTTTTAAAATATAAAATTTTTTTCTTACTTTTTTCTCTGCCTGAGTGACATCATCGGTGATGTCACCAAACTCTGACATCAGTGCTGACGTAGCCTCATTTCCTGCACCCAAATATTGTTCTCCGATAAAAAAATGAGAGCTGTTTCCTTTGGGCGACATCGGATGCCGATCGCCAAATGCTACAAGCTTCACCTCTGCTGCGGGTGCTGTTTTTGCACGCAGTCTGACGCTAAATGTACATTCAAGGATGTAACATGTAGCATACCATTTGGATGTGTTGTTTTTTTGGTATGGATCGCAATTTCCGGTTCGTGCATTCTGACAAGTTGCCTGTAACAGTGGTCAGGGTTGAAGCTAGTTCAGCAGAAATGCACGAGTCCATGAAAATGTGGGACACACGTTCAAATCCTGCTGGCAGTAATTTCTTATTACGTAATTCTGGCGTTGCGCTGCGCGATGTTTGCGGCGCGCTTCGTAGCGCCACTTGTGATGAAATAATCGGTGCGATGGCGATTTTTTTAAAAAATAAAACCGATTCGATGCAATTTTTTAAAAATTATCGACGATAATCGCCGATTAACAGATTAATCGGTTAATCGCCAGAACTGGTTACAAACCTTGCCAAGAAGGTGAAACCTTCCTACCTAGGCACCCAGCCATCAAACAACACCTGTTTAACGAAGAAAGGATGGTTCGCCAAAAATGAAAAATAAAATTTGCAAAGCGGTGCTGTCAGTGGCCCCCTGTGTTTAACTGACTTTTGTTTGTTTCTTGTTCACGGCACATTGCTTCGGGGAAGGGGTCGAGAGCAGAGGGGAGGGGTTTAAGGGGTATGTGCGCCTGTCATTGACTGATAGGGTCCCCCTTGATTGGGGGACCCATAGCAACACACATGAAATGATGTCCTGCACACCTGAATAGCCGTCCTACATCCACCAGAACCATGAAAAACCAGAAAGTTAAAAGAATGAATGCATTGTTTTAGATAAATTTTTGCTCGTGTGCACCCCTCCCAAAAATTATATAGTTTTATGAGCCCGTTTTCCAATCTTGGTTTTATGTGATACTTCTTTTGTTTAGCTTATTTCTAGTTATGTGAAACATGATCAATTTGGGGATATATAAATGTAGGAAACATAAATCTAGGAACACACCTTTGAGCCAATGGAGTCGCAACCCATTTTATCTTTCTACCCCAAAGGGGTGATAAAACCCCCCCAATGACCAAATGGGGGGATAAAACCACCCCTTTGGGGGGACAAACCCACCCCAGCAAAAGGGGGGATAAAACCACCCCAAGGTGGCATAAAACCACCCCAAGGGTCAAAAATGGCCAAAGAAGGGGTTAGGGGTGGTTTTATCCCCCATTTGGGGGTGATTTTATACCCACGACCATCTTTTTTTCAAAATTGAAATGCAACACTTCAGCTGCCGTTGCTCCACCAAAGTAGTATAGTGAAAATGCCTTGCCAAGGACAAATTGTCTTGACCGGCGCCCGTGATACTGACCCAAGGTCTCCCACAATGGCCTGCAGGACGAGGGCGGAGGAAGGACGGGTCAAAAACCCACTCACTCTACCACCCAAGAATTTTGACAAATCCACCCTCCCCCGTTGTAGGGTACATTTCACAACAAGAAAAACCATGTTTCAAGTGCTGTTGCTGAGGACCAAGGCAAGACAACCTACAATAGGGAAAATCAACTCTACACACGAAGAACAAACCACATGTAACAATTGCCTTCGAAAAGCAACTAATCGAAAAAAAAATTCCTTGCCCACTGGCCAAAAATGAATGATTCGTTACACTGAATCCAAAAAAAGCTGGTTTTGTCGGCTCATCCTCAATATTCCGCGAAGAATTTCAGACCGGAATGCAACATTAACGGAGGACCAATGCAGAATATGCATATTTTTGAGAAATGATTTGGAACCCATGAAGCGTAACTAGTGGCCTTTGCTGCCCCTTATACAGCAATGGCGGATTATTTAGAATTGTGATGGAGTCAACCTGCTTGACTTGTTGTTTGTACAATGCATTTATTGAAAACGTGATCCTTGGCAAATTGTTGTTCAAAAAGTACTTCTTCACTAGTAGCGGGAATGTGGAGGTCTCTTTCCATATATCACTAGCTTTGTAACAGAGATCCTCTTTCTCAGACCTTCACCATTGATGACATGTAGATGAAAAACGTGAACTCGTATTAGCTCACCCACCCCCATTGGGAGAGGCAACACTAAACTTCCTCTAACAAAAAAATTCTTCACTTGTGCCGTGAAAGCATGTTGCATCATTGCGTTGCCCCAGTCTCCACCTCCAAAATACAACAAAGGTCAAGACGATGGGTGGAAACATGAAAAACAACAACCCAGGAATACAATTTGCCGGCCCCAAAACTTTGCGATCCAACTGCCGCCTGGAAAAACGAAACACCAAATCCATTGTTTCCTAAAATTGCAGAAACAACACCAGCGGGGGAGCGGTGGACTGGTGTCCATAATATAGCAGTCCATTGGTGGAACTTCGGCTCATCATGAATGCTCTTTTGCCCATGAGGAAAGACATCGCCATGCACAAAAAAACAAAACCTACTGTTGCTCCGACAAATAGGTCACTCTTACTGTTACCTGCAGGCAGGTAGGGTCTAGGACACAGGGCCAGGAGCAGTTACTGGGATGATCAGAACGGGTCCCGGGGTTTAAAAGCACCGGTTAATAAATCAAGAAGAAATATTTCCGTGAGAAAATTGCATTGCTTAGTCTTGTCATTCCCAAACCCTATCGCGTCTTGGGGTCCACGTGCATCGTTAAACATTTCCCAATCCCCATCCCCTGTCAGACATCTTGAAACCAAACGGCAATTCACCCCTGCACCAACCGCTTATCACCCACATTCCCCTGGAACGCACATACAAAAAGCAAGCAAAACACTGAGTGTACAATCACATGTAGTTCCGTGACCTTCCATCACCTCTCCTACCTCCATGCCTGAAATCTGCCCAAATGGACCACCAAGATGCACTATAACCAAACCTGGGCATACTATTGGGGGGGGGGGGGGGGTTGACGGTTCTCAGGATGCATTTAGCACCCTTCCAACCAGGGTTAGACATTGGACCGAGCTGGGTGAACCAGGGAGGCATTTCAAGCACTCACGCAATCCTCTTAAATGCTATCCATTCATTCTCATTGTTTTACCACGTGTTCCAATAAAACACCCACCACATCACATGCAAGCCAACATTGCTGGCATCAAAGCGTGCGAGATATTGGATTGTTTTGGGGGGGGGGGGGGGCGTCGAAAGGGGCAGGTGAAGCACCCAACATTTCAGCCACTGCAAACCCAGATCCAGATGTGGGTAAGGCTGAACAACCCTCCTATTGGACGAGGTACCTCCAGTAACCCTATCGTCACAACCAGTCAAGAATTCACTCATCCATTCATCCATTGCCAACCCCTGCCTGTGACACAGCGCTGAGAGATATTTATAGAAATGAAACCTTGCATGACCCTCTGCACTGTTGAATGATGTGACTGGAACATTGTTGAACGCATCGAACGTTGATGACATCAGACCCTCGTCCCTGCGATCTGAAGTACTCAAGCATAGCGCCCCGCCCTAATTGACGAAAGAAACCCCAACGATTCTCCGCAATCTACAGTGGCCCTTGACAATCTTCGAATCTTTGAAGAGCCATACCATCTCTCGCAGAATATCTCAATAACTCTCCCTTTTCTTGTCAGTGTGAAGGGGGAAACAGAGTATGCACAATATGGGCCTCAGAGCATTCTGGGCTATCAACTTGTGGCGCCTTCAGCACCAAATTGGTGATTGGCATCAGCAGCGCTTTCGAGGGCTTTAGACACCATAGTTCTCCACTGTGTTTTGTTCATATGCAGTGTAGCCATGATGCAGATACTTGAGAAGGTCTAACACTCGTGTGATTCACATGGGTGGGATCCAAGCCAAACTACGCCCCGGCACACAAAACAGAAAGCACCCCCCCCCCCCCACTCCCCACAGGATTCAGGCCCGAGCCCGCATTAGACACACACACACACACACACACAGTTCAAAGAGTTACATGTGAAGCCAACGGCTCCGCGGCATTCCTGGTATTCAATCCTGCTTGCAGTGTTTGCTTGACTAGTTCGTTAAATGTAGAACCAACAAAAGCACGTACAGCCGTAAGTGTTTGGGTACACCAGCTGTCCTTGTTTTTTCCCTTTGCACCTCCCACGGGCGAAATGGCAATCCTCTAGCATCCACCACACAAGAGATTGTCAGGTGGAGCTGGGTGCTGTTGAATTCTGGATGTCAAAGCGGCGAGTGTTGGTCAGTGGCAAATAGTATGCCACTGATTTCTACCAAAATTCCGTTTCCCTGGCAGCACTTTGATCCAGAATAGTGGAGCTCCAAACATCAAGCAGAGACCTGCTTGGATTTTTCACGGAACTGAATCCGGGACACAAAGAAATCAATCAAAGTCTGGGGGTGAGTATTACGGGCACTGCTGAGGCGTCGCTCGGTGGAGTTTCCCGCAACGTCCTGCAAAATGACGATGAAATCAGTACACGCATGGTTTTTGATGGCCACCACCTTGCATTCCCCATCGCTATCAATCTCTGTTGTCCTGTTGAAATAGAATGATGGGTGAAGCTCAAACAACAAACATACAATATACAGCGACAAAACAACACAAAGGGGGTGCACGGCGTCCCCACTGCACGAGCAATGCATCAAGTGCTCCTTCCCTCATGTGGCATTGTTGTGCTGACATATGGCAGTCCCTTTGCGATGCACGTTCATAAAGCGATGATCTGAAAAAGTATGCACGGGACACCGCCACAGCATGCAAAACTCATCCGAGAAACGGGCTTTCTTCAAGGAGGATCTCAGGAGGAAAGGTGCAGGGATTGCTCGTTTTTAGGACCCAGCAGACACAGACGCCGGAGACCAATTTTGCGTCATTTGTTGCGCTTTGGTTTGGAGAACCTCGAGACCCCTCGGCGACTGCAAGGGCCAGTTCTGGTTGTTCTCAGGCGGTTCTTGCAAAAAGGGGCACAACCTACCAAACTGATTTTGCAACATTTCAGATGCTATCATGTATCCCCCTCGGGAGGGGATTTGACCGCTGATGGTGTGACTACTGCCAAGAGCACCCTCCGTTCCCCCGGCATGGCGCCACAACGCAAAATGCGTTCTGATGCGTGTTGCAACGTAACAGTTACCGAGGAAAAGCCATTAGGACCTGGTCCACTAGGGCAAATGGTCTCAACAGAATTTTGTGCTTCTGATCATTCGTGTGTACAACCCTGTCACAAAGGTGGAACTAATTCTCGACGGGCCTCATTGTGCTGTGTGGCTGCGGGTGCTACCACTCCTGACCACTCTACGGGGGCGGGGGAGATACAACAGGGGGGGATACAATGAGGTACCTGAGAAAGTCGGAAACCATTGCAGCAAAACGATGATGAAAACCCATGCTAAGGGTTCCGTGACACAAAAACCCCTGGCCTCGCAACTCATGACTCGTGCGGGTGCTGATTGCAATCGAATGCACACAGGCCCAGGCCCTTGCTCAGCAGCAAGGCAGCACAACAAGAACAACCTGTAAGTCATGACGGCTGGGGCTGCAGCTCGGTGCTCATCCTCTTTTTCCAGTGCACCATCTCCTCCGGGGTGGGTGTCGGGCGGCGCGAGTGTATCTGGTTCGTCAGCATCCTTCTGAGGGGTGCACATCACCGATTGGGCGTCGGAGACTTGGGTCACCTCTTGCACCAGGTCAGTTGCATCGGGCTGCGACTGGTTGGGTTCCGTGGGGTCACTTTGGGGTGCATCCGGTTGCGTCGGGTCACTTGCATCCGGTTGCGTCGGGTCACTTGCGACCTTCGGTCGCTTTGCATCGGGTTCCTCGACACTTTCGTCGTCAGGATCAGGCTTGCGAGATCTGCACAGGGAGGCACATGGAGACGAACGGTTCACAAGCCAAGACATACAAATACAACAACAGCACACAGTCCCGGACCTACTGCACAGGTGTACCTGGATTATGATAAAGTACAGATGTCAGCTCTACTAGGATGCACAGATGATACAGGCCCTAAATTTCTCCCCCAACCCTTCCAACCCTAACCTCTTGTCCCAAAGGGAGAAGGACTGGCAAAGGAGGTGCCAGCAGAGATGCAAGCCTGTATTGCCACGGAGCCCTTTTTTGCCCTCAAACGTGTGTGTTTGCCTTCTTTATCAAGTAGTTTTCTGTTCACCACTGTCCACCACTCCTGAATTACAGCCAATATTGTTCCAGTTTTCTTCGTGTTTATTATTGCCCTGTTCTGTCCGGTGCTGTGTTATGCTGGGGCAAATCAGAGACCAAGTAGTAGTATGTAGGTCGCTGTTCTGACCGAAAAAACATGGTCATGTCAAGGTGCACTTCGCAAGAGAACAGCACACGGTACAATGTAGAAACCAAATGAAACACAGTATAACTCGTTGAGACCATGATAGGGAGCAGAGACTCCAACCGGACGCACATCGGCGGCCCGGACGTCCCCCAAAATGAGTTTCTTCACCTGCTTGGACGCCCCCCAAATGATCTTCGCCCGCCCGGAAAATGCAAAATATCAGTGTCTTTGCCCGCCCGGATGCCCTCAAAATGAGTTTCTGCGCCTGCCCGGACAACCCCTGAACGAGTTTGTCCAACGCACCCAATATGCATTTCTTCGCCCGCTGGGACGCCCCCCAAATTGACTTTCTTCGCCTGCCCGATCACGCCCCAAAATGAGTTCTTTCTCCTCCCCAGACGTCCCCGAAATGAGTGGACGCACCCCAAATGAGTTTCTTCGTCCTCCCAGACACCATCAAAATCACTTTCTTCGCCTGTTTGAAGACCCCCAAATGTGTTTCTTCGCCCGCTTGGACGCCCCCCAGATGAGCTTCTTTGCCTTCCCGGACAACCCCCAAATGGTTTGTTCAACCACGCCTCCGCCTCCCAAATGCATTTCTTCACCCGCTTAGACGCCCCTCAATTGAGTTTCTTCGCCTGCCCACGCACGCCCCCAAATGACTTTCTTCATCCTCCCAGATACACCCCAAATGAGTTGCTTCGCCCACCCCGAATGAGTTTGTTCAACCGCGCAGCCGCCCCCCATTGCATTTCTTCGGCCGCTTAGACGCCGCCCAAAATGAGCTTCTTCGCCCTCTCGGACGCCCGCCAAATGAGTTTCTTCGCCCCACCGGAGGCTCCCAAAATGGGTTTCTCTGCCCGTCCAGACACCCCCCAAAATAAATTTCTTCGCCTGTTTGGTGACCCCCCAACTGCATTTCTTCGCCCTGCCGGACACTTCAAATGAGTTTGTTCACCCGCGCCTCCGAGATGAGTTCCTTCGCCATCACGGCGGAGGTGTCCGCGGACACCAGGGGAGTGTACGACGCCCCCCAAATGAGTGTCTTTGCCCTCCAAGGACGCCCCCCAACTGAGATTCTTCTCCCTCCCGGAAAACCTGCAAAAGACTTCCTTCGCCCTCCCGTCAATGTCAAATTTGTCATTTGTCAAAAGCAAATGGTCGATGCCAGTTGCAACAACCCTACCGTACTTGTCCGCTGGGTTGAGGCTAATGGGTGACTTATGGTTCAGAGGTTCGCACAAAAAATGCTCAAGGGTGCGGCGTTGCAATCCTCAAAATTGGCAGAAATATTTCAAACATCTCGTGGATTCGAATTTTTCCATACACATTTTTTCAAAACGCTGAATTTTTGCACCTGCCCCCTCCCATGTACCCCATTCCTACCCCTCCTACAGCACAGGCACCAAACGTTGCGGAAACAACGCTGCTGTGAGCACAAAGCAGTTTACCCTGTGCAACACATGCTGAAACACGTGACAAGTGACCATTGGGGGATGGGTGCAGTGTACCACACCTCTTCAGAGAGCCCAAATGCAAACGAAACCCATTCCCAGCCACCAAACCGTGCCAAAATCCCCGTGAACACGCCCATATCTGTCTTATCCAGAAAGGGGGACAGCAAAATCCATGGCTCCACCAACTGCAAAAACAAACTAGCCAATCACCCCCCCCCCCCTTTCTAAGCTACGCAAAAGTACGGGAATCAATACGGTCCCCACGCCTACTTTAGCTTCGACAAGGCTGTAGCTTGCGCGCGACACATACAACTACCGGCACACACGCCACCACCGAGATAATGGAAGATAATGCACAAATATCCCCAAAACCAGAACTCTGTGGGTTCAAGTGGGCAAACAATCACAACAAATGTGTCCATAACTCCATGTAATTGGCAGATTTGTCACCAAAACCATGTCTTATGCGGTTGCACTAGATTTCGTACCGAATTAAATTAGGTACGAAATTAATACGGTCCCTACACCCTACACCCACTGTAGCTTAGACAAGGCCGTAGCTTAGACAAGGGGGGGGGGGGTGGGGTAAGGTTCTACAACGCTGTATGTACAGAGGCGCTGTGTGTACAGAGGTCCAACAAACTGTGCGAAAACAGCAAATATTGTCGTTTGGACGAGTCGTTTGTTGCACCAGGGGTAGACACCCCCACACAGCATGGGGAGGGATAGATACCTTTCAGGGCTGGCGTTGGGGTCAGGCATATCGGCCATTACTATATTGTCCATTGGGGCAACATATACAACCCTAAGAAAGTAAAACAATGAAGGCTTATCATTTGGAATCACTATCAAATGGGGAGGCGATGCATAGTTCAGAGCTGAACTCCTCAGGCACAGTGTGGAGGTCCTTGGTAACAAGCTCTTTCTCTTCCAGTCAAAGTTCCCAGCAGGCGCGTGTGTGCGTGGGGCACGCACTTTTTGTTTGTTTCTCCATCATCCCCTCAGGGTTTCCCGCAGCAGCACGGCCATGGCCTGCCTCTGTGTCTGATGGGGTTGTCAAGCATCAGATCATGGCCATTCTGGCACATACACACATGTAATGTACATCAGGGGGTGTCAGGGTGATACAGTCATCAATATGCCATCATTTAGTTGTACCCCAGCACCGCAGAGAGGGTGCTGAAACGCACCGCGCACTGCACCGCGCGCACCGCGTGCGTCAGAGGATGCAACGCTTTTGTGCAATGTACACCCTTTCGGAAGGTAGGCAGGGACACGGAGAAAATACATTGAAATGGGAAACTTTTGTGCATGCATCATCATTTCTCCCCAGATAATGCCCCCAAAGCATGTTTTACCCATACACACCAATAGCATCACCCAACCATTGCATACAGTGCACACTGGCCACATTTCAGCAACTTTTAGTGTGAGCATATATTGTGTGCGCCGGGCTGCCGCCGCACCGCGCGCACTGCGCGCACCGGGCGGTCAGCACCCTCAGAAGTGCATGGGTTGCAGGCCGCGCCGTCGATCTTTGACCCTCATGTACTGGCATTGCCACAACTGGGCATCTCGGTCTTCACAGGACATCCCCTCCCAAGAGGGCTACCCACCCCTGTTGGCCCCACGACATGCTGGCAGACCTGCTGGTCAAGCAGTGAACACCATGCCTCACATTCACTACTGGCAGCAGCCACACAGACAGCCGATGCCAAATCTACATCCATCCTCACCAGCAATATGACGTGGTGCCTTCCATGGATACCTGGTATGATCCACACCCCAGTGAACGCCGCCCAGGTCTGTGGCGCCCTTACAGGAACTCGATAGTGGGGGGGGCGGGGGGTCTTTTTCTTTGGATGGGTGGGTGAGTGAGGCCCTCTTGCTGGGAGGGGGGGGGGGGGGGCAAAGCCCTTTTTGGGGGAGAGGGTGGGCTGGCGGGGCCTTTCGGGGGGGGGGGGGGCTTTCTTTTTGGGGGCGGCAGGCGAACCGCCGCTTTTGAGTTTCTTGCCCAACTTTGTGCGATCCAAATTCATAATCATAGGTGTCAACCACAAAATTTTGCCGGAAATCAAATTGCCCTGTCAGAGTTCTCGATTTCTGCTGCTTAGCTCTTCTGACTCCCTGCATAGAAATGGTGAAACCTACGTGATCACTCCACCGTTCAGTCAGGGTATGGCTCAGATGTAAGAGGTCGGGGTTGACCCCAAAAAGGACAAGGGCGGGCTCCACCTGCGATGGGGATCAGTGATCAAGACATTCCGAAAAAGTTTCTCAGAACATGCTGTATGTTGCATACTCTGGTTCGAAACAATACACTCCACTGCTGTTTCACCACCAACCAACGTCAGTTCACCGCCAACTGCTGACGGCGAACTGGAAACACCACCAAACACCATCTGCAGAACGCCAATCGCTGTCAGTCACCTGCCGGCTCAGCATTCTTGGACACGCACTTTTTTTACAACCCAAGGTCCCATGAGGATTTCGCTGTTTTTGCCATGTGCACATGTGTTTCCCTAGGGGTGGGTGAATTTCAGGGTGGTCAGGGGAAAGTTGAAATACTATTTGGCACTGTGCCCGCGCTGCGCAGAAACACTCTCAAAGGGCAGACACGGTTTCAGGGTCTCCCCCTTTTTTTGTGGTGGTGGTGGCGGGCAGCCAAATGTCATGCACAACCCTCCAAGACCAAAGGCGGGCAACCAAATGTTCCACCTATGCTCGCAAAATACCCATGAATATCATCACAGGTCCTTTTCCGGACAGCCAATGTCTTGTGACCAATGATCGGGACGCGGGAATGCGTCCTTCCCTTGTATGCACCGTCATGTATACCCACCTCAAACTCCATGAAACATCTTTTGGTGCATTGTGGCAGATACTTGTCCCATGTCTTACCTTCCCCCCCCCCATGTCCATCCCCCCCCCCCCCAGGGACGACGGTTCCCCCCCAACCCCGGGGGGAACCGTTGCCAAGTGACGCACCCCCCCCCCTACCCCCGGGGGGATAGACACCATCGCCAACGAACAAATTACCGCCGCATACTACGCAGAATTTATGACCGATCAGTTGCTTGCTGTACGTCGCCCAAGGCTCTGAAATACACACTGACATACAAAGATCGAATGGTGCCATGCAAATGATGCAAACAAGCAAAATTCTCAATACAATGCATCAGTCCATCAGTTTGCTGCATGCCCCTACTGCTGAACAGGGACAGTGTAAAACTTCTTTTTCTGGTCCCGCATAGTCTTGAACAGCTGCACATGCTGCCCATCAGCCACAGGGATGGACGAACTGGCTGCAGCGGGCTTCGCTGCAGGCTGCTTTCCACGTTTGGGTGCAGGTTTGGCAACTGTTGGTGCCTCCAGCTTTGTGGGGATCGTCTTTTCCTCCGGGATGTCCCGGGTAGAATACACCTTCACGGAACACTTTCAGAGGTCTTAGGAGTGCAATGGCTTAGCACAAAGGAGGTACGCATAAGCTCTAACAACGAGCTCTCATAATTATGCAATCCTGTGCAATACAACACTGTTGCGGTTTTTTTTGGAACCAGCCGGTGACGGTTCCCCCCTTGGGGGGGGGGGATGGACACGGGGGCCATGAGGCAACGGATACTGGGCTCGCATACGCCCCCGTGTCACAGGCGCATGGTCATCACCACATAGTGCAGTGTTTTTCCTCGCTGCACTGCAGCGCAGACCAGTTCCACACCACTCCAGGTGGCTGCTGACTGTGCTTTGGCCTTGGCCATCTGTACATTGAGGTCAGCTCGCACCCACCACCTTCCCACAGTGCCGGTTAGTCTCTAACCATTGCCCTGCAGGTCTTGCTCTTGCTGCCCCTGTCTTGCTCTTGCTCTCTGGCGCGTGAAGACGTGTCATATCCGAAATCCGGAGGCGCAAAGGCGTCTTTGGGGGCGCAATGGCGTCTCGACGTTTCACCAAAAGCTTATTTGTCTGCTTGACGCTTCAACAGGTGCTTTGATGTACCGTGGCGCTTACCTGTTCAGTACCACTCCATGTGTGCGTTGGCCGCCCACATATCCATGTCAACTCGCACCCACCACCCTCCCGTGGGCTGCACTCTCGCTGCCCCTGTCGTGCTCATACTATCTGACACGTAATGACGTGTCACACCCATGCTCTGGGGGCGCAAAGGCGCCCCGATGTTTCACCAGTAAGCTGTTCAGCTTCATGCTTCAATGGCTGCCCACACACCCTGGTCAGCTCGAACCCACCACCCTCCCACAGTGCCGGTTAGCCCCCGACTCTTGCTCTGTGGGTCTCTCTCCCCCTCTCTCCCTCACTCTCTCTCTTGCCCTCTCTCTCTCTCTCTCTCTCTCTCTCTCTCTCTCTCTCTCTCTCTCCTTCTCCCTGGCCCTCCTCCCATTGCGCCCCACTCTCGCTCTCTCTCTCGCATAAAGGGGTTTTCAGGACGTTCGGTGGATCTCTATCCCCCCCGGGGTTCGAACCCTCCTCCACAGGACAGAAGAGGTGCGGTATACCCACTGAGCTACGACGAGTTGTTATCTGCATTATTGTGCCGACCTTTCCTATTCCCCTTTGCGTGTCATCCCCTGTCAGGCATATCGCCTTTCGCATGGGGGTGTGCTCAGCAGCGTGTAGAGGAACCGCACAGCGTCTCCGGATACCGGGTCCGCCTGCCTGAAGACCGTTCTTTGGAACAGCCTTAAGAGGTCAGCTCGGCCCGCCAGCCACACATGCAGGCAGTCTCCAGTTCTGCTCAGAGGGGGGCACTGCTCTGTGTCCCTCAGCCGTCGGACACTGGAGGATCGCCTCCCACTGGAACGGGTGCCACTTGCCTGCACTTTTGGGTCGCCACTGGACCTGCATGTTCGTCAGAGCCTGAGTCTTCAGGGTCCAGTTGATTTGGACACGGGGGGGGGGGGAGGTAACATCGGCACTCGTACTGGGTAAGACCGGGCATACCCACACAATGCAGGTGCAGGACATGGGCGTGTAGCAGAAAACCACAGCGTGAGGGGAGCTTCTACTGTCGACTACTAGTAGAACAAGCCTGACCTTGTGGCAAGCCGGAAATTTACGGGGGTTTACAGGCGTTTCGGCCCCCGGCCCCCAGGTTGTGTAAATAGGTGTAAATTTTCCCCAAACGGGCGTAAATTCCCAAGAAAAGTGGCGTAAATTCCCAACAAATGGTGTAAATTAGTAGAACCGACGATGTCACTCAACAGCTCAACCAACCTCAAAAACTCAAAATAGAGGAACTCAATGTTTGAAGGTTGGTTGCTTCGGCCTTGTGACCCGAAGTGGCGTTTTCACACCGCTTCAATGATTGGTTTGGTGTTTGGATTAGAAAAGAATGTGTGTGGATACATACTTATATATACCGATAGCCAGAGTTGTTTTTGGTGGGTTTGCCCATGGACTACCGGGGTTGGGGGGGGGTATGGGGTTGGGGATTGCACCATGGACCCGGGCTTGGGTCAAAAATGTGTCCCGTCCCTCAAAAACACATCTGAATTTTTGGTGCATTCCAAACAAGGGAAAGGGCAAAAGGTTGTTGGGTGAGGGTTAGGAAAGGAGCATGGATACTTGGTGCTTGCTTGGTTGACGCTGGAGTCTTCTTCACTTTTTTTTGACTCCTTTTTGTTCGGCCTCTTTTTTTTCTTTTTGGGGACCTTGCGAATTTTTTTTGCCGAACTGCCCCATTGCGTCAACCATTCAGTCCGGACAGAGTTTACACTCCCTTCCACAGTGCAATGCATGCAAAACAAAACAGATGCCGGTCCACTCGGGGCCCCGCAGCACTCTTCGTCAAACTTGGACCGCCGACTCCGCCCATTTTGGTTGACACAGGGGGGCCAAGAAGAGTCAATTTTGGTCAAATTGGGGGCGGCCGGGGGGGCCGGTTTTGGTCAATTTTGGGCCGCCGAGTCGGCCAGTTTCGGCCCTGGGACGACCGATTTTCGTCGATTTTGGCCATTTTTGGGGCGCCAAGACGCCCGATTTGGGTCAAACTTGGATCGCTAACTCGGCCCATTTTGATCAACACAGGGGCGCCAAAACGGTCGATTTTGGTCAAATTGGGGGCGGTCGGGGGGGCCAATTTTGGTCAATTTCGGGCCGCCGAGTCGGCCACTTTGGGCCCCGGGACGTCCTATTTTCGCCGATTTTGGCCATTTTTGGGGCGCCAAGACGCCCGATTTTGGTCAAACTTGGATCGCTGACTCGGCCCATTTTGGTCGACACAGGGGCGCCAAAACGGTCGATTTTGGTCAAAATGGGGGCGGTCGGGGGGCCAATTTTGGTCAATTTTGGGCCGCCGAGTCGGCCGCCGATTTTGGGCACTTTTTGGGCGCCGAGACGCCCGATTTCGGTCAAACTTGGACCGCCGACTCGGCCCATTTTGGTCGACACGGGGGGGGCCAAGAAGAGTCAATTTTGGTCAAATTGGGGGCGGCCGGGGGGCCAATTTTGGTCAATTTTGGGCCGCCGAGTCGATCTGGTTTGTTTTGCATGCTTTGCACTGTGGAAGGGAGTGTAAACTGTAGTTTCCGTAGAAACTGAAGTTTAATTCGTTCCCTGGAGCTGCCGTTGACACTGTGTTTATATAACATGCATTTGTGAACTTGTTCACACTTAGAGGATTTTCATAATCGAAATGGAGGGTCCCAGCCACCCTCCCTTTGGACAGTGTCTATCCCTTGAGATGGCCGGTCCACTCGGGGCCCTATTGTGAGAGGAAAGGATTTTCCTCATGGCCCAAGCCAGCAGAAAAGACATTCCTCCTCCTCCTCCTCCTCCTCCTCCTCCTCCTCCTCCTCCTCCTCCTCCTTCACCAGGATCGGGTCCTCGGCGGTGCCGGCATGACTTTGGGGGACTGGGGGCTGCGATTGGCCGGGTGTGCGGGACCTGCTCGGGTGCAGGGCGGGCATAGGAGAGACAAGGACCAGCATTAATGCACATGACATGCACATAGCATTTACATCGCATGCACTGTTGAGTGTCAGTGCCCCCTAGAGGCTTGGCACACCCCCGACATGCACATGCGAAACACCATCGATTATCTCCCGACTCGCCCTCCTCATCCACCTCCACCCGTCCGGCGTCTCCCTCCACGACGACGAAGCATTGCTCATGCACCCCCCCGTTGACACTACGAGCAGGTAGCCGTCACCCCGCATAACCAGCCACGGCAACTCGCACAGTACGACGAGCTCAGCACTTCAACGTACGAGGCGACCGATGGGGTGTGGGTTGTCATTCGCGTGGGCTTGGGTGGTGGCTTGGCGGCTGCGCCTCCGGTGGGGGTTTCAAATGAGAGCGCGGCTGCCGGAGTAGCAAATTCTTGCCACACGGCATCTCTGCTTTGCTTCCGCACCCACATTAAAACGCTAGCACAGGGAAGGGGAAGAAGTGGGTGGGCAGAAGGAAAGCAAGGAAAGAAAGAAAGCCCGGGAATGCCTCCTTCTCAAGCCGGCGAAAAGCTCGAGGCAGGGATCTTCACTCGTCTTGCCAGATTCAGTCTAGTGTTCTGTGGCATAGGAAACGGCCATTAACAAAGATTGCATTTGACAATGGACACAAATGTTGTTCACAAATATTTGTAAGTACAGGGACGCAAAGCACGTGAAAGCAAGGAAAGAAATAAAGCCCCTGAATGCCTCCTTCTCAAGCCGGGGGAAAGCTCGAGGCAGGGATCTTCACTTGTCTTGCCGGACTCGGCGAATTGGCTATATAGCCCCTGCAGAGTCTGACACAAGGAAGGGGCATTTAACACAATTTACATTCCAAAATGGACACAAATCTAGCTCACAAATATTTGCAAGTGCAGGCATTAGCAAGCAAATCATGTAAAACCCCTAATTTACACCCAATTTACAAAAATTTACGGGAATTTCCGCTACTTTTCGAGGAATTTACAAAAATTTACGTAATTTACAGCGTAAATTGCTCCGAGCCCCCGCCCCCCCCCCATTTGTTACCGGCTTGCCTTGTGGCGAGGTGGCCCGGGAGTGGTACACCAGCATACACAATGTGTCGCATGCTAGTAGAGTTCCACAGATGTACCTATTATATGCACTACTAATAAGACTCAACGCATCGCTGTGCATTCTACTGCCAGCAGTAGAACGGTACCCCAACACGGTGCATTTGCCAAACAGGACACTAATGCAGAGGACGGCATACAAATACCTGTGACAACAGTCTTCGGTGTATGCTGATAAGAACACAAGAGAACATGTGTGTACAATGGGACGGGAACCATACTTCGACAAGGCCCGTGTCATGAAGGGCACCAGGGTATAACATGAAAGCAGTGCAACGAAAAATGCAGACAGCGCACACTCAAGTGAACAGGTGAACAGACATAGCTAGACAACGTAGAAATCCATGGGGTAACAGTAGAGCGCAGCACTACGTTGTGACCCTTGATGGACACCGTGACCTGTTCTATTGCCAGCAATAGAATCATTGTGGGAGTTCTTTTGCAGGCCTGCAGAAGGGGGGAAATGCAAAGAAATGTGCGTAGGAGGTGTTGTACAGCAATTAAAGAGTGGCCATGACCCGGAAAGTCTTGTACGTGACACATACCATGCATGAAACAGTTTTCTTTGGGTGGAAAAATTGACAAAAAATGAAAATTGGAAATCCGGTACCCGGTCGTCTAGTGCAGCGGTGTGCATGGTGGATCGTCAATTGTGGGCGTAGGCTGAATCCCCACTATCGTCAACATGGCCACCACGTGCATATCGCACCAGGACATAATCCCCCACTAAAGGGGCATATACCCGAGTAATGCGGGGTACACTAGGGGCATAGCCCATAGTTTTATGGTCCTACAACATGTATTAAGTACCATGTATTGCACTGCAGTAGTTCTACTGCTGGCAGTAAAAGGACACAACAAAAACAGTAAAAAGCCTGCTGGGCTACTAATTGCAACACTAGTAGCCATGTGATGCGCCCCCGGTACTGCATAACCGGGTGTACTCTATAGTACGAGCCGTGTAGATGGAATGAAACAGATAGTACCAACGAGTACCTCCCTTTTCACCCGCCTAGAGGGCTGTATTCCCTTCCGCAATAGGCACAGAACACGTGTGTGGGCCTGTTCGGCAAGACATAAACCCATGTACATGTAGACAACCCTGCACCAACCCCTCCCCCCCTTGATACACCCACAGGAACCACTTAATTCATTGATTAATTAATCAATCAATCAATCGATCAATCAATTAATTTATACAGCTGAATCGAATGAATTCATTAAACAATTAATACAGATGAGTCCAATTAATCAATCAATCAATCAATACAATTGAGTTGAATTAATTAATTAATTAATTCATACAATTGAGTCGAATCAATTAATTGACTAATTAATTATTACAGTTGAGTTCAAAAAATTCATTAATTAATTAATGCAGCTGAGTCCAATTAATTAATTAATTAATTAATTAATTAATCAATTAATTAATTAATCAATTAATTAATTAATTGATTGATACAGCTGACTCCAATTTATTGGTACACTGAAGGACAGGGATCCTGGAATTACAATCCCCAGGAGACACACAGTACAGCAAAGTGGTCAGGAAGCATTTATGAAACGGAATGTCAAACAATTGAACAGCTCTGGCAGATGAGTTGGGTGACAGTCTTGCCTTTGTAGTCATGCATACTGTTGGTACCCAAGGTTAAAAAAACATAGACATTGGCATCATGCTTACAGCAGGTGGGAAATCATTTTCCAGTGGCAGTGTCACACAGTTTTGTTACTTGTGGTGCCTAACGACAGTGATCCAACACTAGCAGCCTACCTCAGCAGCTCGATAGAATTTCAGTCTATGTACACATTCAGCGTGTGTGCTGGCCATTTTGTGTTATGCCTTACAGTGGGACACCCCCAACCCCACCCATCATTATCAGCCCCATGAGTGCATAAGTGCCAAGAGCATAGTCTGTCAATGCTGTCTGTGCAGCGTCACAATCTGCTGTCAGACAGAAAGTCAAGGACCATCAATGGGTGCCAACCATTCTCCACCCCGGATATTAAAGAGGAAACATGTTGAAAAGCCAAAGAAATGGTCAGAAGTGGCCATCCATCTCTGCAGAGGCAACACCACCTTTGGAAAAACAAAGACTGAGATACAATGCAACCGTGACACTCCACCCTCAAGGAAGCATCTGTTGGCCAGTGACTGCTGTTGGTCATCTGCCAACCCCAACCGGTCGACCTGGCAACTGCATCAATCGGCATTTATGAAGTGCCAACTGCTGTGAGTGGCCTTCAACAAAAACACAATCCTACGAACATCTGTGGGGAGTAGCAAACGAAGAGAAATACTATTCACTTCTTCCCTGAATTTTCCACTAATTTGTTATTGCAGGATCGTAGTTCGAATTTTTTTCGAGAATGGGTGTCCGAACAGCACATGCCAGACAGCTCCTCATTCAAGGCGTGCTGACAAGTGGTATAGTCAACAGCAAAATACCAAGTGAAGCTGTTTTCCACAAACCGAACTGCCAAATTGCAGCGTTGAAAGGAGAAGATTACATAAATAATGATTTAGTTTACCTCACAAGAGCAAGCACCGTCGGCCGAAGCTTGCCTTGAATCACCACGGCTTGGGTTATTAAATGTCTCTGACTGAATAGAAATTAGGAATATCACTGATACTACTCTGGCTCAAGCAAGTCCCAGTTCTGAAAAAGCGTTCAAGCATCGTCCCACATCTGCAAAATACCCTATGGATGGGCGCGTCCTCTACAGTCCATATGGATGGATGTCTCCAGGGCAGAAAGCGAAGATGTGCGACTGAGGTTGTAAACTGGGACAAAGAGGGCGCAAATATGTCAAATACTCCACAAATAATGCAGAATGGACAAAAGACAATGGCAGGGGCGTTGCGTTTATTGAATTCTGCATGGACTTCAGCACATCAATGGCTCTGGGCCGAAGACTGCTTTGCTGCAAATTTCGCGAGTCCTGCGTTCCAATCCTTCTGGGTCATCCCTGTTATGAAAACAATAAGAGGAGGATGGATAGGGGTGGATAGTAGTAGCGAGGCACCGCACCCCAGCATTGGTGTGGGAGTGGGAATTGATCCATGCATCGGGGCATTACTATTTCCGGTGAGGCGGCCACCCCATCAAAACACACAATTTGGGTTTCAATGGAGTTGTGAGTTTGGCAGTGTTGTTGAACGCTAACCTCACAACATCAGTAGAGGTCCCACCTGGCCTCTCTTCCTAGTTCTTTTTACCATTTTAGGGCACAACACACTCTCACTTTCCCCACCACTGAGGCATGGCAGATGGATGTTATCCACAGTCATGCAGAAGGATGCCCTGAAAGCAAAGAGTGTATATAGCCACCACAGGGAAATGACGCAACTGAACAAACCCAGAGAAATAGCAAGGCCAAAATTACAGAGTGTATGTGATTCGAACTCCATGCATCTCAAACGGTGTGAGCACAGCCTCACAACCTATTCAAAGGTAAGCCTACCCATATCATAATTTGTGTGCGTCATAGTACTCCCCTTGCTGGTGTGTCCATATCACACTTGGTGTGCATGGGGAATGCACACAAAATATGACATGGACACACCAGCAAGGGGGTTCCATAGAAAGGCGTGGGCACAATATGGGACATGGACACATCCGCTTCAAGATCTTGGGAGGAGGGGGTTTGCTGCAGCATGGGCTTGCGAAAATTGAAGGAAAATTCACAGTGCAGCGACTCGCAAAGTGCATGGACAAGGCAGTGCTTGCGCAAGGGGGGGGGGGGTACTGTTGCTCTGGCAAGGGTGTTGCTCTCGCGGAGGAGGGGGGGGGGTGTTCCCACTCCAGCAAGCCAAAGTTCAGCCCAAAGCACAGAAATAGGGGGAAATGGGTGTGAGCATCCGTGCCCGTACTCATACCCATAGCCCAAATTACTAACACCCCTGTATCACTATCAGTTTGTGCAAATTACCCCAAGAACTAGGATTTCTAGCAATTTGCTACTCCAAAATGCACTTGTGCTAGCATTAAGCACATATTGCACACTGTGCACACTGCACCTGCTGGTCGGCTCCACTGCTCTGGTGAAAAAATTGAGGATAAGCTTGTCTCCTTCAACCCACACTGGTAGACCTGACCCTGCACCATTAACATACCATCCCCCCACCCATATGTCCGGGCCATGTTTCTTGTTTGGAAAGGGGGGGGTCCATTGACAAGGGGGGGCCATGTTTCTTGTTTCAAAGGGGGGGGGGGGTCATCGACACACACATGGGGGGTCAATTGACTCAAATTCTCGTCGAAAGCCTATAAAAATTCATTTTCTAACCTGTGCCATCTATTCAAACGTGGTTTGGAGACATGGTGTTTGCCGCTCTTGCATCTTTGTGTTCCCCGTAGAGCCCACCCTGGTCACTTTTTTTTTGGCACTTTTTGACCTTTTGTCGTCTTGTGTGTGGGTGCAAAAAGTGTGGGTGCATGCCACAGTAACCCAAGACAACCACAACATTCCTTGACAGCTGCAACTGGACATGAAATACTTTGAGACACCTCTAGACCTCAACTGAGATCTCCGTATGAACACAATATGTTGTGTGCCCATCACATGCCAAGAAACCTGGCAAAAAAACGCAAATTTTGTTTTATTTGGTGAAAAACTCTGGGGGTCAGGGGGGCATGTTTTGTCTTTTTCTTCTTTCGAAGGGGGGGGGGTCCATTGGCATGGGGTTCCATCGACATGAGGGGGGGGGGGGTGCCTGCCGCTGCACAGATGAGGCACACCTGAAGGTGTTCTTTGGCCCACGACACCGTATGCATCACCGACTGCCTGAACATGGTCTCCCCAATTGCAGTCGTCAAAAAACAGCTGTGAAACATTGGAATACTGGCTGCTACAGGTGAGGGTGACACCAATTTCGTCTACCCTTGCTCGAATGACCATCAAACATCCCTTTGAGCAACTGCAGGAGGGGCCCCATGGTTTTATGTGCTACCTATCACCAAAGGGTCACCCAACCTGCCATCCCGGTGGGGGCCATAGGGGTACTGATATTGGTACCCAGAGAATAGAGCCAGGACCCCTGCCAGTGGCTGCCAGGTCCATATGGAAAAAAATAGTGAGCAAGCCAAGCGACCCCATGCCAGCCTGAATATGGTAAGTGCACCTTGGAGGTTTCTTGGGGGAAATCCACAGTCACCCCACAACACAAGGGTAGAAATGGAGTGTATTGCACGAAGTGCAAGCCGCGCTGTTGAAATCCCTGCTGGATGATTTACAATTCAGGACAAGGTGGTATTGCTTTGTTGGCTGGTAGCACTGGGGGCCCACAGGGCATACTGCGATACCAGGACCACCCAAGGCCCCCACCATTGGCAAGCCAGCCCATATACAACCAAACAGCTGGCTCAGACTGCCTAGATCCACACCTTGTGGCCAGAACCGCCCACTGACGTCCCCAAACCCTCCCATCCACCCTCTTTTCCCCTGCAGCAGGGTGGTGCACAAACAAGCAGCACAGCAGATGTTCCCCCAACAAGTAGCAAATCCACTACTTTCAGGGCGCCACTTCCGATTGAAGTGGTCCTAAGATCCAGCAAAGCCACTCAACAGCAAAGGCTCCCACAGTTCGCAATTACCACCAGCAACAACTGACACTCCTGTGCCAACCATTGCCATGTGCACCATGTTGCAACTTAAAACCGGAATGGGCACTTGACATTGAGGAACACCGTTCAAGCGCCACATCATTCAAAAATATTCTTCGTGACCACTTACAGGCACACCGCAGGTGCACCGCAGGACGCCACAGGCATGCCGCAGGATTTGGGTTTCACCGTTTTGCACTACATTACCACACTGTTTCCCAACATCAAAGAAATGGAAACAAACGAGACTGGCTGTCTTCCCAACCTACCCAACAGGGTATCTGTAGTGCCCTGTATAGAACTCATCTTGAAAACCACGGGGAGCAGTGCTAAAAGTGGGGCTGGCCGCAGAACCTGACTTTGGGTTGGGGGGAACAGTGTTGACTTTGCCTGTGTCACCAGAGTGGGACCTTTCTACCCTCATCGTCCGACATTTCTGGCGACAATGATGCCACAATGAAAGAAAGGGGCAAATAAATGTGCCTCAGAAATGGAAAAGCAACATAGAATCCCGACAAAGAGCGCCCCAAAGATGTATGACCTCCATACTGAGCTTGGGGTGCCCTTTTCACTTGCATGTGCATGAATCACAAGAATCATTGGGGGGAAACAAAAAGAAAAGGGGGACAGGGTTTTTGGGGTCCAAAATCTGCAAGTGAACAAGACATTTCCAAATGATACAATTTTCGTTACTTCACCAGAAAAAAGTGCAATTGAACTACCCCCCCTCCTTGCGCAAGCACGCTGAAAGTCACGAAAACAACCGTCAGACGGGGTCCCGTGCTTAGACAAGGCAGTGCCCACAAGAAGAAACCGAAAGGAGCGGTCAGGAAAACAATGGTCAGACGGGCTCTCGTGCTTGGACAAGGCAGTGCTTGTGCAAGGGGGTGGGGGTAATGCACCACAATGTAATGTTTCCTTCCACGATGCAATGCTTCCTTGCAAAATCTCTACAGGTGCAGGACGTGCTGCAGGAAAACCTTTTTCTCCGGGATGTGACACACCAACAACATTCTGAACTGCAAATCATGCAGCAGAGATTTTCACACTTGTTTGGTCAGGGAAAACGACGGTCAAATGCGATGCTTGTGCATGGCATAGAGGCAAGCGGTTGTTGGGGGATGTACCACATTACAGAAACATTCCCTGAAAATTGCTAGGAGCAGCAACAACTCTTCACAAATATGAACCTGGCCCTCTTTCCCACTGCCAATTCACAAACACGTCGTCAGGAGAAACAACAGTCAGTGGCCGTGTTAGCACAGGGGAGGGGGGGGGGGGGATAATAGCTCAGTGAGTATGCCCGTTCGTGCTTCCGGGTGTACCTGCAGGTTGACCTTTTGAGGAAGGAATGGGGGTTCACGCTCCACCTCATTC
Organism: Eutreptiella sp. 'Long Island Sound 2002'; assembly: GCA_964036045.1. Lineage (NCBI taxonomy): Eukaryota > Euglenozoa > Euglenophyceae > Eutreptiales > Eutreptiaceae > Eutreptiella > Eutreptiella sp. 'Long Island Sound 2002'. The sequence continues at coordinate 43,666,560 of OZ038392.1, forward strand.
CAGCCCCTCCTTGTTCTCTGCTGGTCCTGTTTTTCATCTTTCACCCATGCAATTTGCAATCAATCGCGCAGCGCTTCCCCAAGAGCCCAGGGAAGCGGAGGTCCGGACAACAGTCTTTTGGACCCCTTTGCTGTGCATAGTTCAACAAATGCATCGATTGGAAAGGCACAATGACTTACTCACTCGAACTACATGGAAGCTTTTGATGGCAGACTTTGCAACTGGAGTGCCCAGGGAAGCCTGGCCGACCCTTGCCGGTGTACGTCTGTCTGTTAAAAGTTACTGGGCCCTGAAAGTTCATTTCTATCTGTTGGTTTCGATGTTGGAACTGGTGCCGCTCACAGACCTTTGCTTAGCAACGGGGGGGGGGCCCTCTGGAGCTGCCTCAGGACCAGGCAGCCCACCCACCCACCCAAGCTGACCCACCCACCCACCCCCTATACCCCCCCCATGGGGGGGGGGGGGGCTCTGTGCTAGCTGGTAACACAAAAACCCTGTGTATTTCCCCAAAAAAAAATTTGTCCTTCAGTCACTATGCGATCTGTGAACAGCAGCATGGCAGAAATGACGGTTACCCTAGTGGTAGATCACTGCACTAACAAAAATGCAACGTTGGTTTAATCCCGCTGCCTGCAGACCAGAAATTTTTGCCACTTTTAACTACCATTCTCTCAGTGAAAATTGTGTTCTCATGGACAAACAAAGGCTGTCGGACCATTCTTCCACCCACCCACCCACCCACCCACCCAGACCCTCCCCAGGGGGCGGGAAGGCACTTTGGGCCAAATTGCCCCAAACCAAACTAACCCAGCCACCACAGGCCACAGCCCCCCCCCCCCCCCCCTTGGGGTGGGACTACCCTTAAGCAAAGGTCTGGCCGCTCATGCTGTCCTCTGCTTGGGGTTTTCAGTGTACGGCACACAGAAGCGCCTGCAATTGCAATTGCAATTGCAATATGCCCCAGAATCCCTCCACTTGCATTCCAGTGGGACAGCCTTACAGCAATGGCTGTTTTTGGGAAAATGCTTACACACAATCCTGAGAACGGGCCAGAATGAATGGGCACACACCATTTCACTGAAAGGGATCCCTGATTCTTGGTGCAGCTCACGGAAGTGTGTGACCTTGCTGCTGGTTAATTTGCCTGTGAGATCGAGCCACAGCACCAACAGATCAACAGTATAGCGGAATGGTGAGCTTAGGGTAATAGCATCATTGTCATGTGGGAAAACAGAGCCTGCCTACAAATACTGCATTTGTCCGCTTGGTGTACTTAGCTTTTGTCTGGAAGGATGGGGTTGCCCATATCTTTTCGACCGCCTTCTCGAATAGCAAAACGCCTTCCTTTTTCAATAGCAATAGGTTGGATAAGTTCAACTTCCATTTTAATTCTATCACCAGGCATAACCATTTGTGCTGAGCTATCATCATCAGCACGGAAAGATTCTATCTTACTGGTAACATCTGTTGTTCTAACATAAAATTGTGGACGATACCCTTCAAAAAATTGGCGTATGACGGCCACCTTCCTCTTTCGTTAGAATATAGACCTGAGAATCAAATTTTGTATGAGGACTTATCGTTCCAGGTTCAGCTAAAACCATACCACGCTCTATATCAGTTTTTTGAATTCCTCTCAATAAAATCCCGATATTATCTCCAGCTAAAGCTTCATCTAAACTTTTGTGAAACATCTCTAAACCAGTCACCGTTCTCGAACGAGTTTCCTTATTAAGATAGAAAATTAAATTTCTTCTATAAAATCTAAAAATAATTCCTCACTCAGCTTTTCAAAATACAATAAAATTTGATTTTCTAGACAAAATAAACTTCCGTTAAAAATTTTTATAAAATAAAGTAAAAAGAAGAAAATCTAAAGAGCTTACTTAAAACTTCTAAAAGTTACTTCTGAAGTATAATGTTATATTATTATAATCGTAATATGATATTATATTATACATAATGTGAGGGCCTCCCCGGTGCCCGCAGCGCTATGGACGCTGGCCTAGCCCCAGCCATGCCGAGAGCGCGCTTGCTCCCGCTTGGCGGGCCTCCGGTGATAGTACCTGCCGGCCCGGGCCCCGTCGCTGTGGGGAGGGGGGGAAGGGGGGGGGGGGGGGGGAGGTCCCAGCGCCCTATGCCCCTCATGCCCCGCGCGGCAACATCGGCTGATTCCCCAGCCCAGCTGCAGGCAGCGGCGGCACAAAGGCGAGCCATGTTGCGCACACCGGGCGCTCGCAAATGTAGAGGGTTTGAAGGGGGGGTTTAGGTGGAATATTTGATCATTGTGCATGGTCGGAATATCCAAAAAAAAATCAGTTTCGCAAATTTTATTGCCTTTTGTTTTGCAAATTTTCCAGGCTCAAAAAAAATTCCGGGCGCCACTAGCGCCCAAATTGCCAGTTCTAACCACGTGCTGACTAGTGTGGGTTGGGGGGCCAGAGGGGGGGGGGGGGGGTTGGTGTCAGGCCTCACAGGTAAGCGCCCCCCATGGGCTTGAGTGGTCACGATATCAAAAAATGTTTCAAAAATTAGATTTTTGAGCTGCCCAAGGTGAAAAAATGCATGTGTAGTATGTGTACCAATCCCTTGGGAGACACCCCCCCCACACACACCCAATACCCAAATAGGGCAAAAAAGAAACATACATACTGCCTAAAACATGCTAAAACACAGCTTGGATGGTCATTGTGAGTGGCCACAATATCAAAAAAAAAACAAGTTTCGGAAACTTCGATTTTTGAGCTGCCCAGGGCGAAAAACTGCATAAGCAAGTTGTGCACCAGCCCATGCACACATGTAAGCCATTATTGGTGGAAACCGTGATTTCGCGTCTTTCATAGGGGCCTTGAATGGCCATAGGCAAGGCGACAGACTGCAAAAAAAAGTCCTTTTGTATCCTAGTACGCATATGCTGTCACAAATTCCCCACTTGCGCGCCTTAGAGTGGGTACCACGCCGTCACTAGGGTCGCCAAAAAGGCCAACATAGCAAAAACGACGAAAAATTGCATAAACTGCATCAGCGCTCATGCCACTCCGCTCCACACAAACCCCATGGGGTCGGGACCCGAAAACACTTTTTCGGCTGGAAATCGAAAAAAACCAAAAGATTTATGATTTTCAACCCAAAAAAGGGGGGGGATTCGTTGGTTCAACATTTTTGACCCCCCCACCACCTCTCTCAAAAAACAAAGAGCAAAAAAGTGGGTTTCAAGTGGGGGGGGGGGGTAAGGGCGTCTGGACCGGAAACTCATTGGGGGGGTGCGTTTATTGGACAAACTAATGATTTTACAAGGGGTTAAACTAACAATTCAACCCCTTGAGGTAGGGTATGCCAATATGCCCAAAAGGGGGGGGGGGTATGTGGCGTTTTCCCCTATGTGCGGGCCTGTCTGGCTTTGATCTGGCTGCCTCTGTGGGATGATTTTGGGGCTTTTGGGGGGCCCATGGCTTGGGCTACATGGGCCTAATGGCCACTGTGTGGGTTCTCATGGGGGCTAGAGTACCCTTATTGTTACCAAATGATCACCCAAACCCATCCCAGGGCCGAAAGAAGGGTTTCGGAAAAAGTCGAATTTTGCAAAGTTTTCAAGTGCCATGAAACAGCCTATCCAGCGCAAAAACGGCTGAGTCCTCATCAGCAAGGGCCCATATGGGGGGCCGACTGGGGGCACCCGGAGTTTGAACCCGGAACCCCTGCCATCGGTTAGAGGGTTGATATACAAGAAAAAGTTGTTCAGGACCCAGGTCGAAATCCACACACAGCAAGCAGTGGTGTTAACTGCATGTGATGGGTTGTCTGACATCATAACCCATAGCCCATCGCCAGTAGCTCACATGGCCTTTACCACATACCTGTCCCCATACAACGGGGGAGGCACTTTGTGCCTAGTTGACTTTGCAGTGGTAAATCACTTCGAAGAGAGGTGATTTACCGTCGTATACCTCCCCTTTTTTGAGTCGTTCACGCAGCATACCCCAAGATATGGTATCAGACATCTATCCCCTTGTAAAATCATCATTTTGGGACAGAAAACGATCCCCCAATGAATTTTTTGATTTTGACCACCCCACCCCCCTTTACCCAGGTACCGGTTTTTGGGGGGCTTGGGGGTCAAGAATTCTTTGCCTATTGCGGCTGGAGCAGACCCACCTCAAGCCTTGAAACCTGCTACAACCCTCAACATCTATCTGCACCTCTTAACCGCCCTCATCCACCTGCTTGTCAACCCTGTCCCTCAGTAGTGTCTGCCTGAACCTGTGCGTCCAATCTGTCGATATCGAAACATGGAGCCGATGGTGACTCCGGGCACGACCTCCAGGAGGTCCATGCATGCATCTGCATAGCGAGGCTCCAAACAGGAAGAGGCAGCTCCAACCACCACATCTTTGAACTGTGGGTCAGTGTGCAGCTGCTGCAGAGCCTTCAGTGCTCCATCATACAAACGTACTGTGTCCCTAGAGTGGTAGCCAAAAATTTTTCCTACATTCACTGGGGACAAAAGGTGCAAGGCACAGCAAGGCACACAGGAACATCAGAAGGAAATGTGCAGAAATGTGCAATTGCTGACCAACTCATCTGGGAATATGAAGTTTTTTCTCAACCTCGAGAGTCTTGCCACCATGGTGGCACCTAGTGCTCATCACATCCACACTCAGTGTTGAGTGTGGCATGGTGCTGCTAGACCCACAAGCACACCTTGTGCAACAAAATCACGTCCCAAAAGGGTAATTCACGACCCTTTCCAAAAACACCTGCCCTTGTCTTTGGTACTGACAGCTGAGTCTGTGTGTACCTTAGGCTTCTTACCCCCCCCCCCCCTTGTCGTTCCCCACCCCAGGGAAGACGGTCCCCCACCACCCCCTGGGGGATGGTCACCAAGTGACGGTCCCCCACCCCCCCCTGGGGGACCACACCCCCACCGTACATGCACATTTGCAGGCACAAAAATTGCAGCATAAAACGAAAGAATTCAGCATAGGATGCGTTCAAAGGGTTGCCAATGTACGGAGACCTACTCCTTGACCGGCTCGGTATAAAATTTCTTGGTCCTGCTCCACTTCACCTTGAACTCTTTCACATGCTCACCACTTGTCCCAGGGGGAAACATGGTTGTGCTATCAAGTTCCATTTCAGCGAAAGTGAGCAAAATGTCCTGCCATGAGTGCAAGGGATGCAAGTGGTAGTGCCCCACAACACAGTCACCCACACAACAACACAATGAGCCGCAACGAAAAATTTTGGGTTGACCAAGTGACGGTCCCCCACCCCCCCCCCCCGGGGAACGACAAGGGGTGGGGAACGACAAGGCGCAATCATCATTCAAACTGCAACAGTTCTTGTGTTCGAGAGGATATGCTATGGACAATCTAGATGAAGCACAACGTATTCATCCGTCATAAAACTGCATCCATATCTACAATCAAACTGCAACTATCGTGCGTGTTCACCTGATGAACGACAAGGGGGGGGGGGGGGTACATGCCAAGGGGGAAAGGGGGAGGGCACTGCAGGTGCTTCTCAAGTTTGCAACAAAAACAAATTCCTCAGATAACAATTTTTTTTGGTACTTGGGTTTACAACAACAGCAACAACAACAACAACAAATGCCACTTGCACTATAGCAAAAGAAGATTCCCCGGACTACCATTTCTTGGGACTTGGGTTCAAACACACACATGAAAAAAGAGGACTACAAATACACTTTTTGTTGTATGACACAGGATACTTCACCAACTTCAGGACCATGACCAGCGAATAGAGGTTTTTGTGGGATTTTGAATATTCTGGTGGACTTATTTGAAATTTCTTCATGATTCATGCCACGTGTCTTTGAGTTTGTCGAAAAAAAATGAATACAAGCTGATGAAGTTCGAAGTTAAGTCCACAGAGTGCACCACAATGCAAGATCCAACAGATCAACCTCATGGTGCAAAGGAGTCTGCGTGTACTAAAGAAACATAGCTGCCCACCTTGGCACTCGATTTCTACAACTACAGACCAGATGAATGAGGACACAGGATTCCAGGTTCAGCCAACCCAAGGACCCAACCTCCGCCCCCATGACAGTCCAGTGAGGTTGAGGGCTTGATGCAACATTGAGTGTTGAGAGGCGAAAAAAATTTGCACGTTTGCATCATGTATATGTCACATTTCAGCAATGCTGTAATTGAGGTAGCTGAGTTCATCCACCACTCGGCCAGTGGCCCCATGGAACGGGGATTGACTGAGAGCAGAAGGCAACGATACCTGCCAGAGGTCTGGGCACCAATCACTCCTTGTTGCCCATTCCCTAAATCCCCAATCACTGGCTTCTTGGGGCAGCCACTTAATTCATGCATCTCTGGATGCCATAAGCAGTCATCTAAGTCAAAGACAACCATTTTGGGAAGGCGCATCATATTTGCTGAAAGCCCAAGGAGGCAAGACAATGGGGGACTATATGTTTGGGAACAGTACACAACTTGGTTGTACACAAGGGAACTGTCCATTGGAGGAGTGCACACTGGGTGCAATGAGGGGCTGTTTATTTGCCACCCCCTAGCAACACTCAAGTGCACTTGGCACATCGAAACCTCCCATTTGCTGTTATTCCTATTATTCAAGGGGTCGCACTTGCTGCGAAGGAAAATTGTGATCAAGCTAAATCAATCACTGAAGGGTGGGGGATTCCCTTTTCTTGCTCCCTCCATCTGCTACATGGATAGCTGTGATGTTTAGTAATCAACATTTTTGGATTAGGATTGATGTTTGGTGTGTTGTCCATGCAAATGTGTGAAATATTGATGCAGCTGGTGGCTGGCAGGTGTGCATGGTGGTAGGTGGAGAGGGGGGGGCAGAAAGGCTGAATGAGTATGCCATTTGGTACTTCCCGGTGTACGTATGCATTCATCTTTTGAGGAGGGAATCCTCCACTCGTGGATAGGTGGGTTGATTGTCCACCCACTGGGTTGGGGGTGAAGGGGGCGGATTCAAAAAAAAATGCGAAAGGTAGGGATCCGCTTGTTTAACCCCTACAGCCAGGGAAATTATTTTTGCTAAGGGGCAGGGGCTGGGTCTACTTAGTGCATGAAACACAGACCAAATTGGAATGTATTCTAAGCATGGGACCTTGGACTGTGTGGACAAAAAATTACTGTGGCGGTGCATTCATAATATGTTTTGTGCCCGTGGGGGGGGCAGGTCCAGCCCCCCCACCCCTCGCCCTCTGATGGTGCTAAGTCTTTAGAGGCACCAAAGAATTTTTTGGGCTAAACTCACTGGCACAACAGAAAATTTTTGATTGGCCCAAGGCCCCGGGGGGGCGACTACAACCAGTCCTGATGCGACCCACCCCCCAGCTATCTGTCAAAAACTCGCGGGGGGGGGGGGGTTCGGGGGGGGGTCCAGCCGGGGGTCGGGGGGGGGGGTCAAGCCGGGGGTCGGGGGGGGGTCCTGCCGGGGGTCGGGGGGGGTCCTGCCGGGGGTCGGGGGGGGGGGGTTAGGGTTAGGGTTAAGGTCACCGAGCTGGTGGAACCAGTCTTGGTTTTATAACCCTTTTTAGTGTCTAGGGTGGACCTACCAGGTTTAGCAGCAGCAGCAGCAAGCAAGCAGCAGCAAGCAAGCAAGCAGCACGCGCGAAATGGGTAAAAATCAGAACTCCGTCGTGGTGCATTGGATTTGGTTGAAATTTTGGTGCATGATACCTATGGGTGTGAAGTACAATCACACAAAGTTTGAGCAAGAAACTCAACGGTGGCGGCCGGGAACGGGATTCGCAAGTGGCAGACCTCAGTTTCAAAAACTGCAGTTTAGGGCCAAAAACAGCCATTTTTGGGCCAAAAAAGCCCTGGAACCTACTCAAAACGGCCAAACGAAGGGAAACGGTGGGTACACTCCATGTGCGTCTTGACTTCCCCGTATCCACGAGCTCTTTGCGGCCCTCTAACTCCATGATATGTCCCGGAAACGGCCCAAAAAGGCCCCCAGAAGCTCCAAATGCCGACAGCCACAAACCAAGAATAGGCCATATCTTTGGCTACATGGCTCAAAATGCGATTCCGAGGGCACCTACTCCACCCGCAACCCCCCACTTTTTGTGGTTTCCACCCCTCAGAATTGCCCAAACGGACGCCTACACCCCAATACCTAGGCCCACTAGGCTGCTGCAAGCTGCAAGCTCAAGCCCAAACAGGTGGGTGCCCAAATGGGTCAACAGGGTCCAGTAGGGGCAAAAAGATGACTTTTCTCAAAAATGATCTCAGACCATGTGCGACGCTGAAACAAGTGTTTTTGGACCGTTTGGAGCTTGTGGTGGCCCATTTTGGTCCTCCGAAAATCCCAAAATGCCTTGAAAATGGGCTGTTTTGGGACCAAAAATCGGTCAAAAATGGGTCAAAAACGCATTTTTCCAAACCTCATCCTAGACCATTTGGGGTGCACAAACGGGTGAAATGAGCCCGTTTTGAGCCCATTTTGGGGCATTTTGGCCCCTCAGAAGTCCAAAAAGCCTTGAAAGTGGGCCTCGTGGTGATGGGGTTCACTTGCAAGACTTTGTCAAGAGCCATCAATGTGTGAATCATTCTTGATGTCCCTCACCAGTCATAGCTGATGTTCCCTCCCCCACCAGCTCGGTCCCAATATTCAGTCTTGATTAGGGTTAGGGTTGGCCCTAGGGTTAGGGTTAGCCCTAGGGTTAGGGTTAGGGTCACCGAGCTGGTGGAACCAGTCTTGGTTTTATAACCCTTTTTAGTGTCTAGGGTGGACCTACCAGGTTTAGCAGCAGCAAGCAAGCAAGCAAGCAAGCAAGCAGCAAGCAGCACGCGCGAAATGGGTAAAAATCACAACTCCGTCGTGGTGCATTGGATTTGGTTGAAATTTTGGTGGATGATACCTATGGGTGTGAAGTACAATCACACAAAGTTTGAGCAAGAAACTCAACGGTGGCGGCCGGGAACGGGATTCGCAAGTGGCAGACCTCAGTTTCAAAAACTGCAGTTTAGGGCCAAAAACAGCCATTTTTGGGCCAAAAAAGCCCTGGAACACATTCAAAACGGCCAAATGAAGGGAAACGGTGGGTACACTCCACGTGCGGCTTGACTTCCCCGTATCCACGAGCTCTTTGCGGCCCTGTAACTCCATGATATGTCCCGGAAACGGCCCAAAAAGGCCCCCAGAAGCTCCAAATGCCGACAGCCACAAACCAAGAATAGGCCATATCTTTGGCTACATGCCTCCAAATGCGATTCCGAGGGCACCTACTCCACCCGCAACCCCCCACTTTTTGTGGTTTCCACCCCTCAGAATTGCCCAAACGGACGCCTAGACCCCAATACCTAGGCCCACTAGGCCGCGGCAAGCTACAAGCTCAAGCCCAAACAGGTGGGTGCCCAAATGGGTCAACAGGGTCCAGTAGGGGCAAAATGATGACTTTTCTTAAAATTGATCTCAGACCATGTGCGACGCTAAAACAAGTATTTTTGCACCGTTTTGAGCTTGTGGTGGCCCATTTTGGTCCTCCGAAAATCCCAAAATGCCTTGAAAATGGGCTGTTTTGGGACCAAAAATGGGTCAAAAATGGGTCAAAAACGCATTTTTCCAAACCTCATCCTAGACCATTTGGGGTCCACAAACGGGTGAAATGAGCCCATTTTGAGCCCATTTGGGGGCATTTTGGCCCCCCAGAAGTCCAACAACAGCCTTGAAAGTGGGCCTTGTGGTGATGGGGTTCACTTGCAAGCTGATTTCACTTTGTCAAGAGCCATCAATGTGTGAATCATTCTTGATGTCCCTCACCAGTCATAGCTGATGTTCCCTCCCCCACCAGCTCGGTCCCAATATTCAGGCTTGATTAGGGTTAGGGTTAGGGTTAGGGTCACCGAGCTGGTGGAACCAGTCTTGGTTTTATAACCCTTTTTAGTGTCTAGGGTGGACCTACCAGGTTTAGCAGCAGCAAGCAAGCAGCAGCAAGCAAGCAAGCAGCACGCGCGAAATGGGTAAAAATCAGAACTCCGTCGTGGTGCATTGGATTTGGTTGAAATTTTGGTGCATGATACCTATGGGTGTGAAGTACAATCACACAAAGTTTGAGCAAGAAACTCAACGGTGGCGGCCGGGAACGGGATTCGCAAGTGGCAGACCTCAGTTTCAAAAACTGCAGTTTAGGGCCAAAAACAGCCATTTTTGGGCCAAAAAAGCCCTGGAACCTACTCAAAACGGCCAAACGAAGGGAAACGGTGGGTACACTCCATGTGCGTCTTGACTTCCCCGTATCCACGAGCTCTTTGCGGCCCTCTAACTCCATGATATGTCCCGGAAACGGCCCAAAAAGGCCCCCAGAAGCTCCAAATGCCGACAGCCACAAACCAAGAATAGGCCATATCTTTGGCTACGTGGCTCAAAATGCGATTCCGAGGGCACCTACTCCACCCGCAACCCCCCACTTTTTGTGGTTTCCACCCCTCAGAATTGCCCAAACGGACGCCTACACCCCAATACCTAGGCCCACTAGGCTGCTGCAAGCTGCAAGCTCAAGCCCAAACAGGTGGGTGCCCAAATGGGTCAACAGGGTCCAGTAGGGGCAAAAAGATGACTTTTCTCAAAAATGATCTCAGACCATGTGCGACGCTGAAACAAGTGTTTTTGGACCGTTTGGAGCTTGTGGTGGCCCATTTTGGTCCTCCGAAAATCCCAAAATGCCTTGAAAATGGGCTGTTTTGGGACCAAAAATCGGTCAAAAATGGGTCAAAAACGCATTTTTCCAAACCTCATCCTAGACCATTTGGGGTGCACAAACGGGTGAAATGAGCCCGTTTTGAGCCCATTTTGGGGCATTTTGGCCCCTCAGAAGTCCAAAAAGCCTTGAAAGTGGGCCTCGTGGTGATGGGGTTCACTTGCAAGACTTTGTCAAGAGCCATCAATGTGTGAATCATTCTTGATGTCCCTCACCAGTCATAGCTGATGTTCCCTCCCCCACCAGCTCGGTCCCAATATTCAGTCTTGATTAGGGTTAGGGCTAGGGTTGCTGTTAGGGCTTGCAGCCCTCCTGTAGCCCTCCTTCAGGTCAAAATTTTTTCTTGTTGTTTTAACACAAATATGAATTCTCTACAAAATTTTGAGTATTTTGAGTATAAACACATAGTATGAAAAAAAAAATTGGCGCCTTTGGCGCCAGACAGTTTTCTCTAGAGACACTTGTTGGTGGCTGACCCGGCACCACTATCTTTCAAAACCCGAGGGGGGGGGGGGGGCTGGGGGGGGTCGCATACAAGGACCGGGCCCGGCCGCCCCCCCGGGCCCAAGGCCTGGAGAAAAAAATTGGCCCAATCACTTGAGGCGCCTCCAATGGTCAGGTTGCAGTGTCCGCATTAGGCCCTGGCAGCGCCTGCCCCACGGCTTTCATCACTTAGGCCGCAAACACATTCAACAGCACAGAGCGGGTCTACAGCAGGACAATGGCGTTCTCGAATCGTAGATGCTCAGTCCCGTTAGAGTCTTCGCTCCCGAACCATTGCTATGCACAGTGAGCTCATCTATACGTACAATGCTTCTCTGATCGATCTGTTATTGACTCCTCCCTCCCTTACTCTGCTTTGTGTCGCTCAATTTTGTTTTACTTAGGAGGGGGGAGGGGGGGACCCCTTCCCACCCCCAGTGGTGCTGAGTTGTGAAAAGGAGCCCTGCCCATCCCCCCCTTTGCCTCTTTGCGAGCATTTGTATCACAGTTTGTGCCCGTCTCCCATCTCCCGTCCCCTCTCCATGCAAGCAACATAATGAAACAGCAAAGGAATCAAGTCTCTTCATCAAAGCAGTATGTTCCCTCTTGATTTTCGAGACTCACATCTGCCGTTGGTTCCCATACAGCAGCACTCACTGTGGGGGAACGTCTTGCTCAATCCGGCCTGTCATTAGGTCAATGGTGGCCCCCACCGAGGAAAGCCCCCACCTCCCTCCCTGGTCTCAGAGCCCGCTGCAACTTTCCATGCTGCAAAAGACAACACGAATGCCCTGTGGTCACCAGCATCGACCACAAAGCCACAATACCACCCCAGTACAAACCACCCTGGGGCACCTGTTCCGTTTCTCCAGAAATATGTTCACCCATCCACCCCCCTAGAGGGAGTAGTGACTGAGGTCTTGCTCACCACCCAGCCTAATATTGCAGAACATCTACCAATACCTCTGTGTGACACATCACCAAGTGTTGATTTATCCTGCAATCAAAATAACATCCATATGTTGGATCACAAGCACTTAGCCAGGGAACAAATGGTTGAGATACAGTTCCACAGCTTCTGGACAATTACAGTGCCAGTTCCCTAGGCGAAAGGGATGGAGGAGAAGAACATCTAGATTTGTAAACCACAAATGCTGCCCCCTGAGGTGAACCCCATACACCGACTGAGGTAATCCAAAGATGCAAGCCTGAACCTGGGCTTGGGGTGGCAAAGTGCATTTAAATGCTACCATATTAACTATCATGGAATACGTCCCAGCACCCTTGGGCTGCACCAAAGCAGAGGCATAAGGGGCCTGCATAAGGTTGAGAGAGCATCTGGACCAACTCCGACTGTTGTGCTCATGCAAAAAGAGTCGTACTCACCCATACCCGACCTATTTCCTCAGCAATCTGCCATGCTCCCTTACGAAGTTGTTACTCTACTCCTGTGCTATCTTCCTTTCTTTTTGACTCAGACTCACAAGTTCATCGTAAGTGCTCGGCCACACGGGCCACACGGGCCGGATCAGTAATGACAGTGTAAGTACAACATATATTGTCCCGTGCGATTCCTGGGTCGCATACCACCATTGGTGGCGAGACGTATATTTGAAACTCATCTGTAGCCTGTCACTCACTCATGCAGTGCCAGAGACTGCCACGCCATTGAGGCATCGAAATGGGAAGAAACAGTAAAAGCGAAAAAAACCTGCTGTGTGAAAAAGGAGAAACGCCAGTCCAGTGTCTACCGTGGGATGATGTCATTCATGTACCTCCTTTACGTGGGCGTTTAATTGCCCATTGTGCCCTCCAGTCGTCGGGTCTGCCGCGTTTTCTGCCCTTAGGGATATTCATCTGCTCGACCTGACTTTCATACCATTCTCGTTTGCGCTCCCACCAACCTTGGAGTGTGTGCCTAATGTAGTGGTGCCAGTCATCCCAGCACCTGGCGGTGTATGCTTTCGTGGCGTGGAAAGCTGCGGACTTGAAAAGGTGTTCCTTGGTTCCCGTGTACCCATCAAACCAGGACTTTCGCTGATGCAAACCCTGTAGGGCTTTGGCCTTCCATTGTGACATCTGTCGGGGCACGGGGCCGCGTACTGCGGTAAGGTTCAGCCTTTTCACCTGGTGTTTATATGTCGTGTACTCGTGGGTGCGATGCTACATGAGGCGCAGCATGTTTCGGTGCACACCCCCTGCATAGTGTCTCTTCTGAAGGAGGGTGTTTGCCAGAAACCGGCGTTCCTCCAGAGTCTGTGAGAGGGCATGTCCCACCTCCCTGTGGATTGGTAAGTCCTCTACCCTGTGGCCCAGATGCCTCTCCAGTTGGGTCTGCAAGGCAGTGGCTGTTGATGGCATGCTGGTGAGTACCTTTATGGTCTCCACTTTTGTGGCGTGTGTGAGTGGCCTGGCCAGGAGAGCCTGTGCTTTCTGCTGGTGCGTATGGGTTGGGGCCGTCTTTGCCGCCTTGCGTTTTTTCCTCTGGACTTTGTACTGACACTGTTCCTTCACGTTTTTTTGCTGTTGGGTTCGAAGTGACCCTGCGTGCTTTTAACTTTGAAAACCACGGTGTCTCCGTTACCTGTGTGGGAGGGGGATTGTTGCGGGAAGGCATAGTCAGCTCGCGATGCAAATTTGTCACCCCCAGTAGCATGTGGTATTGATGCCACGCCACTCGCCACCTCAGGTGGTGTTTCTCCTCTGCGGGGATATGGTCGATGAGCGTTGACGGAATACGTAATTGCCCCAGGTGGTGCAGGTTTGCCTCATCCACGTTTTCTAGCCAGGTGGAGATGTGGGGCCTCCATTCCTCCCACTTGGACAGCCACAGGTCGAGGAAAGTTGAGTTCCATGCTGGGCACTGAGTCAGTCTATCATGTACTGTGGTGCGATGTGTTGTGCCACACAGTACGCATGGGGCCGTGTCTTTGCTCCAGGGGTGCCCACACCCCTCCCATCTCACATTTCCCCATAGCCACTGCAACCAATATGACCGCCGTTTGCCTTTGAGTGGTAGCCAGGAAGTCCAGTGGGTTCCTGTAAAAACGGGCCTGAGTCGTCTGCTGAGGATCCACTTCTTTGCTGGGGTTGGCGCTAGGCCTCCTCCTACGTGTATTTCAGACACGTCTTTGGGCGGGATGTCGGGCAAGGGGAGGCCTGCGGCCTTTTTCGCCAGTGCATCCACTTCATGATTCCTTCTTATGTTGGTCTTTTGTTGATGCGTGTGTGCTGAGCGTATGTGCTGATGTCCTGCAATCCAAAGGAGCGGGATGGGTGTGTCTGCGAGGTTCGTGTGTAGTTGTTGTCGTAGATCCATGTCTGCACACTCCCTGTCCGGTGATCGAGGGCCATGGTCTACCACCGCCTTATTATCGAGAGTGAGGGAGTCCCCTTGTCGGGCATGGGCGGTGACCAAGACTGATCCCTGCAATTCTGCCCGGTAAAAGTCCTGGGGGCCTACTGGTACCCCACAACGTCACCACACTCCGGAACTACGTACACACACTATAGCAACTCAGGGCATACACCACACAGTGACAATAACGCAACAGCAGGCACAACCGCGAGGGGGGTCGGGACTTTTTGATGAAGAAAGCGACGACGACGACGCCAATTTTTGGAAAGCAAAAGAGAGGGTGGTGGGACGAGAGGAATACACACGCAGATACGTGTGTCCAAACGCCACACAACACACACCGGAAGATGGACAGGTACCACCAGGTTTTGTCCCCTGCACGATAAATGGCATACCGTGCTACCACAACCAAAAACAACGCGAGGGCACAGCATGGCACAGTGACGGCAGTAAGCTACGAGACCATCAAACCGGGGCACCAAGGGCAGGGGCAGCAGCCACCTGTGGGCCGCTGCAAATCATCAGCAGAGTAACACCTGTGCTATCTTCCTCATTCTCCTGTGCTTCTGCTTGCTTCATCTGCTTTCACCCACATCTTTGCTGCATGCCTGAGGGAGTATTCGCACCATGCAGGCACCATGCAGGGTAGTTGAACAAGTACCCCAGCAAAAGGGTACACATTGGAAGGTCCAAAAAAGGCTAGAGGGTGTAGTTTGGTGGCTGGCTATTTCTTCCTAGATGCTTGCTACTAATTACTAAATAGTTCATGGTATAACCTGTTATCTTTTGGATGCCTTGGCGTACTTCCTCGTGGTTATTTGCTGGTATTTCCTGGCGGTGTCTAGATGTGTGTTGGTAGTCTCTGGTGGTCTCTCATTGTTTGATAGTTATTCCAGGTAGCATCTGGAGGTTTGAAGAACATGCAGCATGGACAATATAAGAAGCATTTTGTGCATCACTTCTTCTAAAGTGGACATAACACCTCTGGTATTGGCGAAAGGTTTGAAGACGCAAACACACTCCAACCACACAAAAAGCACACCTCTCTCATCCTACTGAGGTGTGTGCATCATGGTGCCTACGGTCCCCTCAATGGTGTCACGTTTGATTGCGGGCTAGAGTACAACCATGCATCCTGTAATTGTCAAGTCTAGACCACCGTCCATAGCACCGAGCATGACGTGACCCCAAAGCCTAGCAGAAGCCCAACAGGTGTCCAATGCGGGATGTCCACGTCATGCACAATGTCCGGCTTCTTCTGAGCTTCACAATGGCATCCACCATCGCACGGTGTAGTAAGTTGAATGTGAGTGGGAAGATCGATTGTCTCACATGCGAAAATGGCTAACATGAGAGCTTGCTGCTGAATCGAATCACCTCGTTTGTGCCAAAAATTACAATTGGTATGTAACCATGGTAGCCAACGCAATCATACCCCATATTGCAATTGTTTCCCTTGATGTTGCAACCAATGTTCCCACGAAATTTTGAGGAAGGAAATCATATTAAGGAGCAATAGTCCATGGGGCTTCTACCCATTCCAGCTCCCAGACTCACCCAAGGGGCAAGTCGCGCGGGTTTCTGGAGAGCTGCCGCCCTGTATGACAAGAGGCTCCTCCCTCCGTCCTTTAAGTTGCCTCACGTGAGGCCCGTCCATGCTTCATGAGCCCATCCGCGCTGTTGGAAGACAGAGCACCCTCCTGCATGCTGTACAGCATGGTGGAGTGTCGTGCATGGGGATCACGAACCCACCCCTGGCCCTGTCGGGCCATGCCAGGCAATTCCGTGCAGAGCCGCTGTGCTCCGCGTAGAGAGGGAAAGGTAAAGGGGTTAGGGGGCCACTCCCCCACGGTTGAGTATTGGACTTCGTACTGACCCATGTCCTCATCGCACTCACGATGAATGCTGCCCGCCCGTGGGGCGGTCATCAAGCTCTCAAAAAGTGGCGCCAGCAGGGTGGGGGGCAGATCGGGGGGGGCAGAATACTGGACTGCATATTGTTGCACGTCCTCATCAGACTCACTCTGAGTGCTGTTCCTTCGCGGGGTAGACATGGCGCTCTCAAATAGGGGCGCCAGCAGGATGGGGGGCAGGTGAGGTGAATCCTGCTGTCGGTTAGACCCCCCCCCTGGTGTGCATGCGGGCGACCAATGTTCTGGGGACACGTGCCGCACTGAGTGCCAACTGGAAGTCACCGCCGGCGACCATGCCGGGGATGGCGAGTATTGCCCTGGCCTACTCAGCACCCGCGGTGACGGGGTGCTAATTATATTGAACCCCATTGGAGGGCCGGTGGGCAGGGCAGCGGCGCGTGAAGTTCGCGTGCTGGGCCGTGTTTCCCGTCGGGGCGGCAGTGGTTGTGGCCTGGCTTGAGGCACTCGTATCTGCTGCAACATCCGTGCTATCCCCGGGGGAATGTCGCGTACCCCTTCGTTGGGAGGCTGCGTCGGGCTCCGTGTCGGTAGTGGGGTGCGCCGCCCCTCTGGGGTGCTTACCACCACTATGCGTGACGCCCGCTCAAGCAGACGGCCCCGCCTCAACCTGATGTAGCCGCAGTGGGCTCGAGTCACCAAGCGGCACTGCCGGCGGGGCGAGCGGCAGCGTCCAGCGATTTGTCTCAGTGCGTCGGTGCGCTAACGCCCCCAGATGCACCTCTGGGATGGGCTCCGCTGCCGCCGTCACCTCCAGTGCAGATGGAGTACACCTCGGAGGAAGGGCCCTCTACCCCAGAGGTCTTCTCCTCGTCGTCCTCATGGGAATCTGGGAAAATGGGAGCCCAACAACAACGGGGGACACTATCGACGAGCGGCAACGGGGCCCAGATGCGGCCCCGCACGGTCCCCACCGACACACGCAGTGCCCCGCACACGCGCTCCCAGGGCCCGATCCGTTCACCGGTCAGGGAACCCGGCGCTGCGGAAGTCACGGCGTAGGGTGCCTTCTGCGCGGGCGCCCCGAGGGGTCAAAAGGCGGCAGTCCGTCACGGAAGGGCGGGGGAGCCCACGACGCTAGCGACCCCAGTTCCAGCAGGGGGATGCGCATTCACATACGGCCCTGGAGGCCCCAGGCCGTCACAGGGGCCCAGCCGGAGCTCCCCTCCCCATGTCCAGGCATGCGCTCTCATACCTACAGCTCACAGGAGCTATCACTCCTGAGCGGGTGTTCCCACGAAATTTTGACGTATCCCATTGGGCTTCCGGTCTAGTGGCTGCAGCTTCAAAAACATGGGGAAGGACCACACAAAAGCATACCATAGTCAAATACTCAGATAGATCAAAAAGCACCACCTGAGAGATAGGCTTGCTTCTACCTTTCTAACATTTTATTTTTGGCTTTTGCACTTGGCTGACATGTCATGTACATACAACCACCTCATCCATCACATTGTATAACTTGAGCATCATTGAATAAGATTGTCACCTCTATATTTGCTGCGAAGTTGTCACACACCGGCCTCCCTTGTGCAAGCATTGGCCAAGCTCCAAAAGTAGTGGTGCCATGGCTAATTGTGCTTGGACAAGATTGTGCATACGTGCAACGCAAGGTAGAGGGAACGTGACTACGTGACAGTTGAGGCAGAGCCCCCCACACACCTTGCACAAGTCATTCGCTTTCCAAAGAAGAGGAAACCCTAATTCAGTGCAAGTCTCTGGCCCATGCTGCTCCCATGGTCGCCCCAAAAGGCAAGCATGTACGACTACTCAAGATGAGTTGCAATGTTGGCACCTATTCTACAACCTTGGATTCCTCATTTGTTCAAATTAAGAATGATGAAAATGTTTTGCAAGCATGAGGCAATGTGCTCTTGTGTGTTGCCTCATATCCTCCAAAAGCGGGACCTCCTAAATATGCAGTGCCAAACAATCAGAATGTTCCCCAATAACACAAAGTACGGGTCTTTGGTACAGAACAGAATGAAAGGTATGCATGCAATGCGGGCGCACATCATGCTGTGCGCCCCCAAAACTGCAAGCTTGTGTCGTGCAATTTTCACTGTGAGACCATGTTGTGCTGAACCCAGCCCATGTGTGTTGTGCTGTTGTACAGCACCCCTCCGTGCATGCCTATCACAAATGGCTGGTGCACAAGGGCACAATGAAAATGCAGCATAGCATAAAAACCATTCCCGTACAACACGAAATCTGTCAGCCAATGCTGCAGTGCAATGTGCATTCAATTTCTGCCACCTTTGCACATCCAAACTAGTGCACAACTGTAACAATCTATCACTGCTGTGCATTGAGGGTCGCAGCTGTAGTTATACACCTCAGCCACAAACCCTTCCACTCAACACAAACGTGTAACCAGCCAAATAAGCACATACACACCGACGACGCTTTTGGTGTACATCAACCTACGCACGCAAGCACGTACACAGCAGTCGTCCACACTTGTGCAGGGCCTGGGATGAAAGTGTGCACTCATCCATGGCGCTCACACAGTGCTTCCTTTTGGAACGGATCGCTGTAGTCATTGGCGAAACCAGAAAGCAAAGAAAACATAAGAGTTGTCAAAACGAGAGTCATTCAGATGATGCCTGAAGAACATTTGGGGGGGGGGGGTTGCAAAGGTGCTGAAAGAGTACGCGGAATACATATCATATTTCAACCCACCCACAACTGTCCATACCACCACTGTCACCATCATCATTGTCACCATAAAAACCACCATCACCACACACAAGCAAACACAAAACGAACACACAACCATCCATACACATACAGGTACACAACTCCGCACACGAAAGAGGTGCATAATACTTCAGCCCACAGCAAGAATTTCTTTCGCCCTGTGTGGCCTGCTTCCTTCCTCAGCGACGACCTCAAGGATTTTGGTTTCAATAAGTTCAGGGCCAGCTGGAGAAACCAACAGAAGGGTTTCCATCGCAGATGTAAGACAGAGAAACAACGTCTGCTTGGTTCTGCTGAAACAGACCAGCAAAATACAGAAGCAAGTATGGCACTTTGGTTGGTGGCTTGGCAAGCTGTGGGTGTCATGTTCCAGGTTGCATTACCACAACAGAACTGAGCATCCGGAGGAACAGCAAACCATGCAACATGCCATCCAGAGCCACTGGCTTTTATCCGCGACACCGAGGTACTTGGATGAAATACACAGCCAGGAGCGCCCTGAACAACTTTCCAGTGAACGTATCTGGAGAGTCTCAATGTGCCACTTGGTGATCTAATTTCACAATTTCGGGTGATAAATTGGTGACTTTGGATGCGACAGCAGCACACTTGTGGTGTTTGTTGGTCACCTCACTGCGTGCACCGTGCAACGGCACCCCTTGAATATCCACCGTACTCGTATAGATGGTGTGGTGTGTGTGATCCAATCAAGGGCAGGGTGCGGAGGTTGCTACCGCATGCCTGGCCTTAGTGACCTCATTTCCGTGCTGAAAGATTTTGGGATTTTGGTACAATAAGTGCACAAAGCGCAGGATGAACTGCACAAAGTGCGCAAAGTGGAGGAAGCCCAGTCACGAAAAGCCAAGAATAAAGGGTAACATATGTTGTGGCAGGTTAGGCAAAGAGGAACAAAGCTTAGTTTCACTCAGGCCATGCACTGTGGGGGAGCAGGACGCATCATTTCCTCAGAGTCCTGTCACACCCTTCTGTTGCGATCAAAAACATGTCATTACAGTTGTGGTCAAGAAAAACAAGGGTCAGACAGGGCCACCATGTGCTATGCTAGACAACGCCGTGCACGAGAGGATAATTGGCTCACACGCACTAGCTGGACTCAGCTTCGCTGTGTCATTATTGACTACTTGGTGGCATTTGGGAGTTGGATTTGAAGCACCTCGCAGAGGTTGTTAGATCAAAGCCAGGCAGGCGTATATAAGGGGAAAACGCCACATAACCCCCCCCCCCCCATTTTGGGCCTTTTTGGGCCTATTCGCGTACCCTACCTCAAAGGGTTGAATTGTTAGTTTAACCCCTTGTAAAATCATTATTTTGTCCAATAAGCGCATCCCCCAATCAGTTTTTGGTCCGGACCCCCTAGACCCCCCCCACTTGAAACCCACTTTTTTGAGGTTTTGAGGGAGGTGGGTGGGGGGGGGGGGGGGGTCAAAAAATGACCCCCTTTTTTTGGGGTCGAAAATCATGAATCTTTTGGTGTTTTTCAATTTTGAGCCAAAAAAGTGTTTCCGGGTCCCGACTCCATGGGGTTTGTATGGGGCGGAGTGGGACGAGCGCTTGTGCAGTTTATGCACTTTTCAGCCATTTTTGCTATGTCGTCAGTTTTGGCGACCTCGGTGACCCCGTGGTACCCACTCTGAGGGGTGTGAGAGGGGATGTTGTGACGGTACTAGGATACGAAAGGACGTTTTTTGTGCAGTCTGTAGCCTTGCCTAGGGCCGGTCAAAACCCGTGCCAAAAATGAGAAATGACTGTTTCCACCAATAATGGCCTAGTGAATGGGCCCGTGTACAACCTGCTTATGTTGTTTTTCACCTTGGACAGCTCAAAAATTGAAGTTTTCCAAACTTATTTTTTTGATTGTAATCACCTAAAAAGACTATCCACGGTATGTAAAGCATGTTTTAGCCCGTATTTACGTGTTATTGACCTTATTTGGGTAGTGGGTGCGGGGGGGGGGGGGGGGGGGGCTCCCAAGGGATTGGTACACGACCTGCTTGTGCCGTTTTTCACCTTGGACTGCTCAAAAGTCGAAGTTTCCGAATTCTTTTTTTGATACCGTGATCACCTAAAATGACAACCCAAGGTATGCAAAGCATGTTTTAGGCCGTATTCATGTGTTTTTCACCCTATTTGGGTGTTGGGTACAGGTGGGGGCGGGGGGGGGGGGGGCAAACGGGATTGGTGCACAACCTGCTTATGCAGTTTTTCAGCCTATACAGCTCAAAAATCAAAGTTTCCGAAACTTATTTTTTTTTGATATTGTGATCACCTAAAATGACCATCCAAGATATGTAAAGCATGTTTTAGCCCGTATTTATGCAGTTTTTACCCTATTTTGGGTGTGTGTTGCTTGGGGTAGATTCTCTGCGAGGTGGACTTGCCGAAGGCAATAGAATTTTGAATCACCACCAACTGGGTTCTTGGTATGTGCACGAACCTTGGCGAGTGAGTGAAGAAGGGAGGACCAAAAACATGTGCATATCCTTTTAACAGGGGCAACCATGTGGGCCCTTGTCATATATTGATACCACGTTTCACTGAAGGGTAGTCCAAGAGATTTTCTTGCAGGGTCAGGGGTATGCGGGGAGGAACAGTGTTGAGAGGATGGGACAAAATGAATGGTGGAAGCAAGTCCAGCTCCCTCCCTGTTGCCAAGACAGCGCAGGTCAGGGGGAACAACGGTCAGAGGAGACAACGCCGTGCTTTAACACGACAAGCAGATATTCCGCCACAGGTTGCAAGCTGAATGTGCACTCAGTGCAGTTCCCAATCCACTCCATTTGTTGCGCAGAAATGGGTCGTACACTGAGGCAAAATGTTGATGCGAGAATCAGCAACTCTTTGAACTGATGACCCAGTCCGTCTTGTGTGTCATGATGGGCTCCACATCTCAGATTCTCGACCACAAAAACTTGCGGTAAGAAAAACAACGGGTTGTCATGCTTAAACGAGGCCGTGCAGGGGTGGTAGAATTGGCGCCCAGTTTCCAAACAAGAAACTCCTTTGCGAATCGGACAGCACTCTGCAGTGGTGTCAGTTTGGGAAATGCTGAATGGGAGCGTCGGGGGTGCCCTCTCCAGGGTTTCGGACTTTGGAAGGTGGCTAAGCTGTCACCACGACCGTAGCTTGGCCACAATCTGCGGAGTGGGATGCACCAGACACGGCATTGGGGCCATGGATTTATAAATACTGCAATCTGAGACGCTTGTCCAAGCTGAAGCCTGAGTCTCGGATCTGTTTGGATTGGCAGGCACTGATCCAGCTGCTTTACGCAACGCACTGGATTCAATGAGAATGTGGATGCCATTCTAAGAAAGTGACGGGGCTGTTGCAGTCTAGCATCAAACACCGAATTCCTCGGGCTGTGTCACAGATTTCTGAAATGGACAGAACGACAAAACCAGGTCATCTGATTGAAATATCAGTGGCTTGCATACTACGGTTGGAATTGGAACACGTGGAACCAGCCGAATATGCCTGCCTCCCCATCATCATGGTTTGGCAGGATTATGCAGGAACACAAGGCATCACCACACAAACTTCTGACCCATTGCACGTGCACCCCACCTGCATACAAATTGCAGCCCGACCAAATGACACTGTGTCCCGTCCTTTGGGTTGTCTGCAGTGGGCTGAACAAGGAGCACACACATTGGGTGCCCTTGCACTTGCCACTTTTTCTGCAGGTGGGTTCGGGGGGGCATCAGGAAAGCTAGTATGTACGCGCGGTACAACAACAAGTAGCATTGTAAAGTCAGCTTAGACATATCCGGCAAAGTGTCGACGGAACAAGACTGACCTTGTGCACCAAGCCATCCATCAAGAGCTTCAGGAACCTATTTGCTACAAGGTGCATAACTGTTCCGCATCCTTTTTTTGCGTCTGGCACCCTCCAACAGGTGCCTTCACTCACATTGGGGTTGGGGGGTCACATGCACTCCCCATACCTAGAACGAAGCATGGCAATCAGCCATCATTCAGTAGGGGAAGAATGAGAGGACAGAGGGGTGCCGGCACCGCCCCATGGGATGCAACTGTAGGGGGGGGGGGGGGCTTGCCTCCGCTTTTAAGCCCCGCCTTGGGCTGCGGCAAGGCCCCCGCTCCGGGATGGTGCTCTTGATGTAGCAGGTGTCCTCCGACTCACACAAGTCACTCATGCAAGCCTTGCCGCGAGAGACTTGACTTGTCATCCCCCTTTACGGCGCCTAGTGCTTCCACAAAACATGGGACTCTCGCCATCTACTGAGGGCTGTATTAAGCAGACTTGGGGTTTGGGGAAACGGGGGCGCGGAACGGCAATGGTTCAGCACTTTGGTTCCCAACATGGAGCATATGGGTGCCTTGTGCTGCAATGAAGGATTGGGATGACAGTGAAGGACTGCGTACCCCAAAGCAACCAGACCGCCCTCCTGTCCATGCTGTCCACAAGATTGATACCCTCGACACCCCATGTCCTCCCCCCCCCCCCGCCCCATGGGAACACGTTCCCCCGCAGCCCCGGGGAACCGTCCTACCACCTTACACACACGCTATGGGGCACAGGAATGGCAGCAGAAAACGAAAGAACAAAGCATAAGAAACTTTGGTGTGCAGAGATTGTCAAGGTCAAAACACAATGACGAATAAAAGCAAGTGTGCCAACCATATGAAAATCATGCATGCGTTCAATGGGCTGCCAATGTAATAAGACTTGCACCTTGATTGGCTCGGGGCAAAATTTCTTGGTCCTACTCCATTTGACCTTGAACTCCTGAACATGATCACCACTTTCCACAGGAATGCTGCAAGCAGCACCCTTGGGTGGTGGTTCGGCCCTTTTGGCAGGAGGATTGGTGGGAACAAATGTGAGCAAGTCTTTGGGAACCCACTTGCCTTCAGGAAAGTCTCTTGTAAAATGTGACTTGTCCCCCAAAATATGGGTGTACTATCAGATTCCATTTCAGATAAATTGGATCAAAGTGTCCTGCCAAAGTACAGGGGATACAAGTGGCTGTGCCTCACAACACACATACCTTCCAGACAACACAGTGACCCGCAACAAATTTTGGGGTTGACCAAGTGACAGTCCCCCCCAGCCCCGGGGAAGGACGGGGATGCCACGGAGGGGGGGGGAGGGGTGAGGGTACCAGACTATTGTGGTACACGGTGTACAGTATGCACCCATGGCCCCAGCCCTGATGCATAAGCCTTTGTTCATGTGTTGGGCATGACAAACAATGCTGCCCGGTCGCAACGGCGCGGGGACGGACAAGAAAAGCGGCAGTGCACTGCTTGCTATGACCATGGCTTTTAGTCTTTGTTGACTGTCATTGGGTCTGATTTCACTGTCACTGCCACTGCTCGTGTCCGCCAACTACACCGCAAATATCAACTGGATTTGACCCTGAAACGTTGGCTTGTCACATCCCTGGCACAATCTAAAGTGTGGAGCACTGTTTGCCCGGCATTGTCATCAGGGCCCCTGTGCATCATAGCCCCCAGGCTTGCGCTTGAGGCAGGGGGGGCACTCGGCCCCCCCTCTTCGGTCAGCGCCACCAACCGCTTCTGCCCCCCTTTGCAACAGCCCTCCAGCTGGTTTATCCTGACCAGAAATTGCCCTGCAACAGCTTTTCCAGCCGGCCTCTCTACCCCTCAAGCTGCCTGGCATTACCCCTTAGGCCCCCTTTGATCTACCCACCAGCCAGACCCAGGCCTGTAAGAGACCCAAAAAAGTCCAAAATTTCAATCTTGGCCGTCATCCCCGCTACACAGCACTGGTCCCACTTCAGTGCACAAAACACTGGACACCCCCACTCAAAACCCCTGAACCCCAAAACTGCGCCCCTTCACCCTCAATGCTTCGCACATCTGTCGAGGCTTCGAAAAGTGTTGTGGGTGGTCAATCTCAATCCGGTCAGGCCCTTAGACCAGTCGCAGCACTTACATTGCCCTGACAAAAATTTCTTTGTGCTTTGATCGGCATTATGCAAGCAGTTCACCAGTGCCCACTTGATCGAATCCACCAGAATTATGGATAATACCAGTTCCTCGAAACTGAGAAGAGGTCTGCTGTTTGCTGCGATACATCAACCCCTGGCCACGGCCTGCGCTTGAAGAGTACGCCCTACTGGGGATGATAATCTTTTCCGGCCCAACCGCTTCTGTCCGCCCTCAACAGCCCACCAACCAGTTTGTGATCCGAAGCGCTTTTCCAACCACCGGTAACCGCTTTTGAAATACCCCTTCAGCCTCCTACCCTCTCAAGCGAATCGAACCCTGACATTAGCTTCATGATGAACTTACCCGAGGCTCCAATGGACAGTGAACCCTTAGCAGCTGCAGAGGGCCAATACCTGGTGCGTCCCCTCTATTCCATGGCCGACAGAGTCTGGCATGGGCGATCGAGCAGAGCGGCCCACAAATGTCAGCAGCAAGCACTGTGCTTTGAGCTCACCAACTAATGGGCGCCCTGCCGCCGCAGAAGAAAATTAAAGAAGAAAGCGGGAAGAAAAAGGCACGGAACGTGCGTCTTGGGCTGCCGAGACAGACCGTATCGACGTCGCGCCAGGCTTGCATTGCTGGAAGTTTGCTGACCGCAAGAGGTTGATCGAAGGTGCAGTGTTTCAAAGGCAACACTGGACTGCCAAGGCATGGAGCGCTGGGTGGCGAGACTCATTTTGCATGCATTTTGTGCGTGGACAGGGAAAAGATGGCCTCCACTGCCCCATTTTATGATAGAACAGCATCACCTGATGGGCAACCTCCACTTCAGTTCCCAGCTCTGGTGTTGACTCTTAGTGCTGCACACCGACTCCAGCAGGAGCAGCTACAACCCAACTCACCGCATTGGATTGGATCGGAGGAGGTCAACACGGTTGGGGCTCCATCTCGCAAACACAGTGCTGTTGATGACCGCACCACGTCCATGACACCGGATGATGCACCGACAGAACTTTGCAGAGCCTGGGCTGTGCACGGAGCCCACTTGGCTCAGGGTTGGCCGCACTGGCCCTGAATTTGCAGTCTCCTTGAAGACATGAGGGGGGACCACAGGAAGGGGGCACTTGAGGGATGCTGCAGACAGGGGCCCTTTAAAATAAAGAACAAGTGCGAGCGCTCTGGTGCAAAGTGTCAGCGTGGCTGTGCATGAAAATTGTCGTTTTTTTATCGGATCTCTTCAATCAGATCTGGGAAGAGGTTGATTCCCCTTCCAAAAAGTGCAACCCCCCCCCCCGCTGCAAATCAGCAGCGATGCGTTGTGTGCGTAGATACTCATAAATTACACATGTGTTTATTAAATAATTGCATAGCTGCATCTGTATTCACAGAGCATTGATTACCAGGTCAAATCCAGCACCGTGCAACGCTCCACAAAACGCTTGCCCTGCAACAGCCACACAAGGGCACCTGCTGGCTTCATCCATTGTCAGCCACTCTCCATTTGATTTCCGTGAAAGATCCGAGGCCTCAGGTTCAGCCCCAAGAAAGCATTGATGCTGAGAGGGCTGATTGTTTCAACTGGTTTCGTACACTCACGGCAGCTCTTGGCTGCGTACCTGACGACACGCTGTGTGCATGACTGTGCACACAGACCTGCAGGCTTCAGCAACATTCGTGCACACACGAACAGAGGAAAGGACAGAGAGCAAGTGCGTGGGCAGAATGCAGAGAGAAAGAGGACAAATCAAAATTCTTGAGTTGACTTTGAGGCCCGGGAGAAGCTGACCGTGACTGGTAATGCGATGACTGCATCCAAATACTGCACCGCCTCCTCAATGCCTCGCTGGTGTCTGCTCTTAGTTTTTTTGTTTGGGAAGAGAACGACAGAGGGAGCCTCGGGCACCTCATGTGCTTTGTCCCTGAGTGGCGAACTCTCGTCACTCTTACGGCTCAATGGGCCCCAGGCCGCGCTTCTTTGCAGGTCGCTGCGCTCCTGCAGCCGCATCAGGCTGACGGGGCGAACTGGGGGGCGAGTGCGACCGGCAGTGGAGGCGGAGCCTACGAAAGTTTGTGCCCGCTTACGGCGCCCATGCAGCAGGTCCACTTTGGCAGATTTGCCCCGGTACTGCTTGGATGCAGCAGGGGGATCTCCGCAGAAATACCGAGCCCCTGTGCGTACAGGTCCACGCTGCAGGCTGCTGGAAGGGGCAAAATACAACGGACCATCAGACATCTCATTGAGGCAGAGGTCGGGGTTGTTTGGGGGTGCAGACGCGTTTGGGGGTGCAGACGCCGGCCGCACGGTGTTTGGCAGGCTGCTGGCGACGCATGACTTCCTGGATACAAATGGTGTGGGGCATTGGCTTCCGGTGCAGATGTGCCTTGCATTCAGGCCATTGGGATGAGACACAGGGACGAAACCACCGCCAACGCAACACCATTAGGAGGCGAGACCTGTTTTTGCAATTGGCTCGTGTTGAGTATCACTTATGGGCACTAGTTAAAAGCTAATCGGCGTCCAAATGTGTTCATTTGCACGGAGTAACCGTCACAACTGGCCAACAAGGGGCCATTTTTCAAGTACTTGGGTGGACGGGCTTTCAATTGAAAGGGGGCTCAATCGACGGGACCCCCAGAATGCTAACGAGACTGACCCGGGCCTCGGAGGTGACCCAGACCCAAAATCGGCAAAAAAAAAAAATGAAAATGGGATTTTTGGAATCAGCGCATCCGGTGGGGAGGGGGGGTCAGAAAAGTCATCATTTGCCATTTTTTGGTGAAAAAAAATTTTTTGACTATTTTTAATGCCCAAAAAAATTTTCGGCGCCTTTGGCGCCAGAGTTCAAAAAAACTGATTTATGGTGCCTGTCAGTTGAGCCCTTTTCCCAACCCCCCCCCCCAGATTTTGGGGGCTCCATTGACCCCCCCGCCCTCACTTGAAAACCCGCCACCCCCTTTGAGTATACCCCATGTCCATGATGGTGAAACAGGCATTCGAATGAGCTAAAATGGAATGAAATCACAGCCACCATTTGTCACTCATGCCACCCCCTGGTGACTGTGGTTGGGGCCCAAAATAGCCAGCATAGGGCACAAAACACGCAACCCAAAATGACAAAATGGAGGTTGGAGGTGATTTTCCGGATTTGCCCACTTTTGACACCTTTGAACACCACACGTTGCTTTTATGAGCCTGTGGTGATGGACAAGGATGGTCTGCGGTGCTAGGAGGCCTAGAACCACCAAAAGCACCCTTCGATGCCCCCAGCAGTGCCCTATTGTGCACGTGCAAGGGCAGGTTGACACAGAGGGTCAATAATCATGTTTTCCACACTTGATCCGGGACCACTGAGGACGGTAAAAATGATGCTTGTAAGGCATACATGAACCGCTGTTGGACTTGTTGAATCCCTGCAAAATTCTAAAATGCCTGACAGATGGCCCCTTTGAAATCGGACATTTGGTCACAGCCCAGTGAATAATGCGCTTTTCCAAAGGCAATCCTGGGCCACTTGAGAGGCAATTTATTTGAGCCCATTTCCAATTCGTTTCGACACATTTTTGCTACATAAAATGCTCTGAATGGGCTATACTGGGACCAAAAGCAGGTCAACATTCGGTCCAAAACACGCTTTCTGGAATTTGATGCTGCAAACAAAATAAATGCTTCTGAGCCTGTCTTGACCGATTGGGTCAAACATGCCTTTCGGCAAAGGTGACCTCAGATGTGTTAGTTTCTTTAGCACTGTTTTTGCGCAAAAATGCATGTGTACAGTGTGAACAACAACAACAGCAGCAGCAGCAACTGCTGATGACCACCACCATGGCAGCGACAACAATAACGACAATGATAACCACAGCAGCAGCAGCAGCAGCAACGACGACAACTATGACGACGACAACAGGCACAGCAGCAGATTCCTGGGTAAAACCTGTCCCAAACCCTCACAACGGTTTTGGGCCACCGTTGATTACCTTACCCAGAATGGCAGCAACTGACACCAGTTGGAGGGTAACAGATTCCAGTGCACATGGTCACCCATGCGCACCCTTATCCAATCAAGACTGTACTGGGACAGAGCTGGTGTGGCAAATTCATACTGCACCATGCACCACAATACTCCCAGCCGTAGCACATGCAAGATGCGCCATTGCATGCTCTGATATATGCACATTGCACCCTCTGCACAGGCAATCTGCAAACCACACAACATGCACTTTGCACTTTGCATCATGTGTGGCGCACGGTATGCAACGTGCACTTTGCACATTTGCACATCGCACCGTCTACAAACTTCCCAAAGAAAAATCACCACCAACCAATAATTGCCATACTGAGTTGCACAGTGGGGGTTCCAAGCCTTTTTCGAAAACCTGCAAAGCCAAAAAGACCGCAGCTTTAGTCATGGCATACAATGCCATTTTCCCAATGTGAACGTGCCGCAGTGCCATGTGTGCTGTCAAGCCCAAGGGTTGTGGAAGTGGTCCCTTGTGCAAACATAGCAACTGCCAGCCACTGGTGGTCAAAAAAGGGTACCACATGTACACAAACATATAATGCAACTGGTAGATACAAACTCGGAGAACAAACTGGCAGCCAGAGTCCCAACGCCACTCCTTCACAGCGTTGAGTACACGGCTCCAATAAGAAACATCCAATCCTGACCATGGAAAAGAGGCATCAGCCTTCTTCCACTTCATGAACATAGAATGGAATCCCTGGCTGTAGCACATGACACACAGTACAACAGGCAAAAACAGGGGCAGCAATGGCACAACAAGGTATGCAGGTACAGGGTACCAAGCAGGCGACTACAGGGCACGAAAAAGGCGACTAAAAAGATCAATTGCGCCGAAGGCGGAAGAAAAAATCGGCCCCAATCTTTTCGGGGGAGATCCATGGGGGGTGGGGGGGGGGGGGTCCAGCCCCCCCCCCACCCCGGCCCCAGTGGTGCTGAGTTGTCAAAAGGAACCCTGAGGAGGGTTAGGGAACAGCACACCTTTGGGACACAGGCTCAGAGTGACATATTCCAGGCTCAGGGCTGTCTGTGTCAGAGCACACACTATCCTCAGAACTTGGAGACCGGCAAGCCCCCAGCTTTGCAGGGATATTCCTCCACACAGCTTGTTCTGCAGGTTGGACTTCAATCCCATGTGAGGTCTCTGCCACATCGGCCAAGTGCTGCCAAGTGGATAGGGCTTGCGCTTGGGATCCCGATAAATGCAGATCATCACTGAGCAGCTTCCGGTAATCCAATTTCTCTGCCATGACATCGCGTGGTGCCTGGGGGCTGCTGACGCACTGCTGCAGTGGCTGCTGCTGCTGCTGCTGCTGCTGCTGCTGGGTCTCCTACACAGAAAAATCAGGCAGCCCTTTCCCTCACATCCTCAACCGGCGCATCAACTGATCGTCAGCCTAATATCTTCACCACAGGAGGGTTTTGAACTCCTGGTTACCTAGATTCCCAATCAGTCATGTCTATGGTGCAAATTAGAGTCCCCCAAGCACAGTGCCGCTTCTTGGCAAAAATGCACCCATTGTGTGCTTACAACAAAGGGGGGGGGGGGGGTACTTGCGTTGCTGCAACAAAAATGGAATGGCACGGAAAAATGCAACCACAAAATGGAAAAAATAAACTATGGCATTGACAAGAATAGATTTAAAAACAGTGAAAACTTTTTCTCACCAACCTAACTGACAGGAAAAATGGGAATTTGGTGACTGACCAAAAATATGGTACCTCCCTTCTGCACCGGGGACCTAAAACCACAAGCCAATTCTTGCACTTCTTGCGGCACACCTCCGGCAGCAACCAGTGCTTGGAGATCTGCAACGGCACAATCGTGCCACATCACAAGCTTAGCTGCACCACATGCATGGTTTAACCCCTGGGCCAAAAAAAAAATACAATGTAGCCGAGTAGGTTGTTTTGGGTAGCCATAACACCGTTCGTCTGATGGGCAGCGCCAGAAAATGGTTTCATCTTTGACCACAAGAAAATATCGCACAGAGTAGGCACTGTATAGGAGTCCGTGGCACTGTGTGTCTGATGAGCAATACCAGAAAAGGGTTTTGTTTTTGACCATAAAAAAATACAACGGAATTCCAGTAGGAGTCCTTGGCACCATGTGTCTTATAGGCAGCACAAGAAAATGCTGTACTGGGGGTTCTGAAGCGGGGAGGTGACAAATGGCTACAGAAACCCTGCCACATCAGGGGACCCCAAAGCTGGGAGGTAAGAAGTGGTTGCATACACCTGCTGTACCCTGGGTCTCCATAGCGGGGAGGTAAGAAATGGCTACATAACTCCTGCCGTACCCGGGGGGCTTGCCAAGCGGGGGGGGGGGGGAGGGTCAATAGACGCCCTCTTTGGAATGCCAAAGAAAACTCTAGGCGTGTTTGTTGGTCCTGATTCCCCCCCCCCCTCCAAAAAAAGCAAGATCCTCCAAGAGACTTTCTTACCCCTCCCTTGATGTCTCTTGTCTTTCCCTGGGGAAACCTAGGTGTTTGCTGGCTGCCCGTGGTCTCGTAGCAAAATGGCAAAATCTGTCAACAAACTACCATGTGCCCCCCCTTGTGTCGCTTGTGTTTCCCGAAAGAAGCCATTGTCTGTAAACGAATTGAAAAGTATTTTATTGTTCTACTGCCGGATGTAAAAAATTTGAAAAAAATGTGTGAGGAAAGCAATGGTCCGCAAAAGAAAAAAACCAACGCGCAGTTTTTTTGTCTACATTGACCTTCCCAAGGAAAGCGATGGTCCATAAGAATATTGAAAGGTCTTGGACAAGGACATATCGCGTGCCAAAAATATTGCAATACCTGCCACGAAAATCGCGACATGCATGCAATGCTTTTACTATTGGTGCCATCTAATGCATTGCCTTTCAGCAAACTATGCAATTTTGACCATGAGGGCCACAAGTGCGCTGCAGCGCGCGCCACAGGGCAGGAATAATCCTCCTAAACTGCAGAAAACAGCAAAACTTGCAACAAGAAGCAAAAAACACCATTCCATGACCATTTGGAGTACCTGCCAATACAAAACCCACTGACTGGGAGGGGGTTGGGGTTGGGGGGGGAGGGAGGGCGGCGTGCACATTGATCTGTTGACACCATCGCTCTCTACAATGGAGAGACTAGGGCCCTGGCACCATGAGATGCAAACGTTGAATCCGCTCCTCCCAATTGAGCGCAAGCTTCATGGACACATCCCCATGTGTACAATTGGGTAAACCTGTCTTGTTTGTTGTCAAGATTACTCCTACCGCGCACCGCAAGCGCGCCGCAGGGTGCACTACAAGGGTGTAGCCCTCCATGGAAAGCAAATAAAAAAGGTGTATATGCGGGAAGAAAATTCAAGTGCAAAACACCGGGTATGCAACACCTACCATACCGTGACCAAAATCCTGTGGTGACTGCCCATGGCTATTCGTCATCAATTGGCCTCACTTGCCAGGATTTGGCGGTTAACCGCCAGCAGTTGGCGGTACACTTCCAACGAAGCATATATAGGGGGGGGGGGGACTTTGCGGCGGGAAATTTTCACCATGGGATATTTCGAGGCGGGTTTATTTCGCATGCAGTCCTGAAGGTACCGTGGGAAACTTTGCACCCACATGCTGTGAGCCAACCTTCTGGTGGTGGTTGCTGTTATTTGCTGATGCTTTGCTGTTGAGTCCTAGAGGGTTGTTGTTCTTTCGTTGCTGGTGAGTCGTGGAGGGTTGCTGTTCCTTACTGGTGGCTTGCTGCAAATTACTTCCTAGAGGGCTGCTGTTCATTCCTGGTGGCTTGCGGTTGATTGCTGGTGGTTGTTGTTGCTTTGTGGTGGTTGCTCTCATTTCCTGGTGGTTGCTGGTATTTTCTGATGTATTGCTGTTGCCGTTCAATCCCTGCAACGCACAATACTCTGCACTCAGACCATGGAACAAAAGCTGCAATAAACAGTTGAAGAACTGTTTTAGATGGCTACAATTGAGAAAAAATTAGCCGGGATACAAAAACAATTGAAGGACTGTTCGAACACAGCACTCGGGCTATGCATTGACAGGGGGCACAAAGGACAATTTACGTGCCTTATGAAGATGAGTCCTGCTGTGGCGCTCCATATCAGCTCCCTCATCGTACATGACCACGCGACCCACAGATTCCACCGCACCCTGACTCCAAATGCTCAGGCAACTGTTGGACAAGGAATTTTGCTAAATTTCGAAGCGGGTTTCTTTTGCACAGCGGCCTGAAAATTGTGTGGGAAATTTCGCATGAATTCGAAATGCAAAATATCCCGTGGCGAAAAATTCCCGCAGCAAAGTCCCCCCCGCCGCTGTATTTAAAGAGAGGAGGGGGGTGAGACCTGAGACCTCACTAAGAAAGGAGGGGGGGGTGAGCATCCGGAACCCAAAAGGTGTACCAAATATGGTCCAAATCAAGCTTTTTATTACTAGGTTTTATGTTTTGGCCACTACAAAATCTGGGTCCAGGAGGGTGGGGTGGGGAGTTCCACCTCCCATGGTTGTCGGCTGTTCTGCTCCGTGCTTTGCCACCAGCGGTTGATGGTAAACATCAACTGCCAGGCTCAGAACCAAAACTGTCCTTTGAAATGCAAACGCGGATGTGGATATCAGTAGCACCAATTGAACAATATCCTATGCTTTCAGATTGGTCACGCACCTTAACGTCTCCATATGATGTCTCGCCGTTTTCGTTCTCTTCCTGGCTCACATGATTGTTGTCCCTGCCGTATCTGTGCGCACCATCTAGCGACTCGAACTTGATCCTGAGTTCCCGTTGCTTGTTCCTCTGGGCCTCCATCATCCGGGCCAATTGCACCTCCATCTCGGAACAACTGTGAGAGCTTGAAATGGATCGTTGCGTGGACGGCCGCGCTGGATCTGTCTTCACAGTCGCCTCTTGAGGGCTGAATACATGATCCTCACTGCCTGGATCAGTGCTTGGAAGCCGGTCAAGCTGCCCCTTCATGTCGGCAACTGTGGAGATGGAGATGAGTACCCAACATCAAGTATTGCAGCTGCACTACATTCAGTCGCAATTTGAAGTACAACACTGGAATCATCCGTGGGTGCTGTTCATGGTGCATATATCTGAGAGTGGTCACGCGTGCAAAAAAAACAAAACGAATCTTGGTCATTGGCGTGGGAGAGACGCAGCTAACCGTCGTCGGCTGCGTCCGATAACTGCAATCTTCTGTCGGTTGACCAGTGAGTTTCCGAGCTTGGCCTTGGGATGAATGGTGATCAGAGTCGCGCCAATGTCTGGGATGTGGCCAGACCCATATTCACGCCTCAATCCTATCCTCAATCTAGCCCCTGCACAACCCTCAATAAGTCCCAACACCTCTCCACTACCCTCGGCACCCCTCCCCAACCCTTGGGAACACCAAAACAATCTTCAACATACCTTAATCAACCTCAACAAAACTCAACAACCCCAGGCAGGCCCTCCATGACCCTCCAATCCTCAATTCCTCAACGCCCACGTAAGCTGACTGGATAAAGAATCTGGAGCCAACACAACAACGACACATAATTGTCTGCCAGCAACTCTGAATTCCAGCATTATATCCAGTGGGAGCCATGCTTGGGGCGGGCCAGTCAGACACGTACCGCCAAAGATGAAATCCCCACAGACCCAACCCCATCGACACAGCAAACTGAAATGAAAGGACGTCCAACAATACAAGGAAAGGAACACCCCAACCAGCACAACACAAGCGACGCCATGAAGGGCCAACCTGTAAAATTATCCACAACGACAAATCTGCCCTGCCGTTGCCGCTGCCGCTGTCGTTGCATTTCTTGTTCCAGCATGCACTGAGGTGACCGCAATGTAAAGAAAGATGCAATATACTGATAGGGTGAGGGTTAAGCATCCGGAGGTCGGGACAAAGCCCACTCAGAAACAAGCTTCGATTTTCTTTGAAGACCACGAATTTGCGCAAAAAAAATTCCCGCGAAGTTCCGCACATTTTCAAAGGCCTAGCCCATCACCATCACCGACGAGGGTATTGCTTGATGATCGTGCATGTTCGAAGAGTTGATTGAGCGTGCCGCAGCTCTGTATTGCGCCTTGTCCATCATGCGTTTGTCCAGGCCAGGTTGAAAGCCGCTTCATGCCCCCCTGACCTACATCTTCGCTTCTCTCATCTCAATTCGCTCTCATCCCGCCCCCCTTCCCCTCTTGCGTGTTGGTAAAGCTGTGGCCCCCTGTGGGTGCTCTTTTCTGCAGTCCTGTGGGAGCAGAAGAAGCATCCCGGCTTGTTTGCAGCTCAGCCCGCACCATCATTCGTGTCCTGTCGGGTGCGGCAGCCTACTGTCATCTTTTCGTTCCCTAGTGTGACAGCTCAGGGGTCCCATTTTGCCCGCACCAGATTCATGTTTCAGATCATGTTTCACCACATGGTCCCCTAGGTATTCGACCCTGTCCCCAAGCACCCTCCCCTGGGATGTTACCCCTTCTTTCCAGTGATCCGAACAGAAGACACACACACCAAACGCACAGCCGGCAGCGTTCACGTTGCACAACAACAACAGTTCAAGACACAGGTACTCAAGGGTGCAGTAAAGTGGTCTACTCAGGATGAATATCTGAACAACCTTCTTGTTCTCGGCCCAGAAACCTGTCGTTACGAGCCCGTTCTCACTGTGTAGCGTTCATCGCCCTATCAGTGCACTGTCACCACATGTGATGTGGGAGACAAAACTTGCGGGGACCGTGAGACGTGGCACAACTGTCCGCCACCAAAACACTTGAGGAGCGCAGCAGAAGCTGTGCAGAAATATGTAGGCTCTAAATTGTGCTCGTGTGACGTCACAGATCACGTCATGCGTGCTGGGACTGGGCACAGGAAGACCAGGGAGACCTGAATCAGCCTTCCTTCCATATCCTCTGACTCCTTCCAAGACAGATGAGGGTCAAGAACGGACCGTGTTGGGTGTGGGGGGTGAGAATGCTTCACCATTTCGGCGCGCATGCGTGCTTGAAATTCTTTCAGTCTCTCTTCCTCCTTCAGCAGCTCAGGCTTTGCTTGGGGCTGTAGAATCACTCGGTCTGGGCCCTGGTCCTGCTGGTGCTGCGACGGCGGCTGGTGCTGTGCCGGTGCTTGGAATTCTTGACTTGTCTGCATTTGCGGCGACCTGCACATAAAGATTTGAGCGTGTGTCAGAGATGCTGCTGGTCCCCGTGCCGGGTCCGCCAGATGTGAACGGGCATTTGGTGAAACCTAGTATGCACGTAGCAAAACCTAGTAAAATGTAGCAAAACCTAGTAAAAAAAATTTTTTTTGAAAAAAAAAATTTTAAAAAAAAATTTTTTTACTAGGTAAAAAAAGCAAAAATTTTAAAAAATTTTCCCTTACTAGGTTACTAGGTAGTGACAAATTTGGACTTGAATTTGAACAAAAAACACCAAGTTTAATGGGGGGGGGGGGTCAACGGTAGGTGGTATTTATGTTTAAGGGCATGGTGCCCCCTGGTCTATTCCAGGCCACTTGTGTAAGTGGCGCCCCACCCGCGCCAAACCGTGTATTGCAAGGTCAGCAAAAATAAAATGAGGCTCAAGAAAAGAACGAGATTTTATATCATAAATATATATATACATATATGAGGTGCACACACGTGTGCTTTATATGAAGTCGCAAAACACGCGCTTGTAGATGAGGTCCGACTTCTTGTCTTTGTAGGTGGGTTGTGCAAAGGGAGGGTTGTGCTTGCACATGTTGCGAAGCACGCCCGTGGTCTTTTCTTCCAACTCTTTGATTAGATTTTTGTCATACTCCAATTTCCCAGAGGCATCTTTGGGGTAATGCTCTGGAACAAAAAATTCTTCACCACGGATCACCACCTTTGGACGGACCTCATCTACAGAAGGCGGCTTGTCAACCACAAGCCGGTCACCCAAGGCGAATGCCAACACAATGCATGCCAGTGTGGCAGTAAATTGCACTCTCCATTTGCGCAATGCCACACATATCTCCGTGGAACAGAAACCGGAAGCATGCAGGGCACACTGATAAACTCCACATTCAGGGCACGTGATGTGGGCTGTGTCGTCGCAAAAAAAGCACGACGAACAGCTGGGTGAACAATGGGGCGTAGCATACATCCGTGCCAAGGCCCAACTGGGTGTGGTCTCAATAGGGGGGGCATGCGGAGAACTGCGATAGTGCAAAGCTGCCTGTGCAATCTCACGCAACAACCACAATCTGTCTTGTGGAAGTTGGATGCTACCGTTGACAACACGCCTAGACAAAAGGCAATGTAGCATCAGAAGGCAGGCAGGATGGCAGCTCACAAAGTTGTCCTGATGTAGGAAGGTGGAGTAGAGGGGGGCTATAGCAAAAGCTACACTGCCGAACTCACCCAAAAACTTGTCCCACCTCTTCTGCGCCCTTGCCTTAATGCCTTCTTGTTCGGCAATGAGGTTCACTACTGCCAACTCCTCGGTGTTTGCACCCGCTATGTACGGCTTGTAACACAGCGGATCGAACACGAGGCACAAGAGGGTATGTGTTGGGGAAACCAACAACAAGCGCAGCACCCAATGTGAATTGCGCTTATTATAAATCTGCGCCACGAGCAAGGGGGGCGCATAGATCATATCAATGGACGCCGCGTTCAAAGTACGCAGCGCCCATGACTCAGCCAACACCTCCCTACGACCCAACGGTAAAGCTGACACATTCCACAATGAGTCACGCACAACCCACGCCACACCCATAACATCCCAGTCCACACTCAAAGCTGTCCGAGCGAACCACCAGTAATACACAACAATCTCGGCGGTATCTGTGACGTAAGATTCTGAGTAAACATCCCTCAAATGGCGTGCCTCCAGCTTATATTGTTGAGACCCAGAACTTGGAATGGTCACGTCAAGTGGTCGTCCCCATTCGTCATGGAGCAATGACTCAACATGGTGCAATTGGGCAATAGGGCCGCCTGGGCCATTAGTCAGGGCATGGCACACTGCGGCCAAGACGTCATCTCCAAAAACACGCCTCGTAATAACCATTCCCGTCTGTGACGGCGGGGTGGTATTAGAGCATGGGAGCAAGGGGCAAAATCAGAAGTGGCCCACAAGTGGGCAAACTGGCTACCTCACCCCTGCCGTATCGGGGATCCCCACCGCTGCAGAGCGGGGGGACAAAATCAGAAGTGGCCCACAAGTGGGCAAACTGGCTACCTCACCCCTGCCGTATCGGGGATCCCCACCGCTGCAGAGCGGGGGGACAAAATCAGAAGTGGCCCACAAGTGGGCAAATTGGCTACCTCACCCCTACCGTATCGGGGAGCCCCACCGCTTCAGAGCGGGGGGCAAGATCAGAAGTGGCCCACAAGTGGGCAAACTGGCTACCTCACCCCTGCCGTATCGGGGATCCCCACCGCTGCAGAGCGGGGGGCAAGATCAGAAGTGGCCCACAAGTAGGCAAACTGGCTACCTCACCCCTGCCGTATCGGGGATCCCCACCGCTTCAAAGCGGGGGGCAAAATCAGAAGTGGCCCACAAGTGGGCAAAGTGGCTACCTCACCCCTGCCGTATCGGGGAGCCCCACCGCTGCAGAGCGGGGGGCAAAATCAGAAGTGGCCCACAAGTGGGCAAATTGGCTACCTCACCCCTGCCGTATCGAGGATCCCCACCGCTGCAGAGCGGGGGGCAAAATCAGAAGTGGCCCACAAGTGGGCAAATTGGCTACCTCACCCCTGCCGTATCGGGGATCCCCTCCGCTTCAGAGCGGGGGGCAAAATCAGAAGTGGCCCACAAGTGGGCAATTTGGCTACCTCACCGCTGCCGTATCGGGGAGCCCCACCGCTGCAGAGCGGGGGGCAAGATCAGAAGTGGCCCACAAGTGGGCAAATTGGCTACCTCACCCCTGCCGTATCGGGGATCCCCACCGCTGCAGAGCGGGGGGCAAAATCAGAAGTGGCCCACAAGTGGGCAAATTGGCTACCTCACCCCTGCCGTATCGGGGATCCCCACCGCTGCAGAGTGGGGGGCAAAATCAGAAGTGGCCCACAAGTGGGCAAATTGGCTACCTCACCCCTGCCGTATCGGGGAGCCCCACCGCTGCAGAGCGGGGGGCAAAATCAGAAGTGGCCCACAAGTGGGCAATTTGGCTACCTCACCGCTGCCGTAACGGGGAGCCCCACCGCTTCAAAGCGGGGGCTAAAATCAGAAGTGGCCCACAAGTGGGCAAACTGGCTACCTCACCCCTGCCGTATCAGGGATCCCCACCGCTTCAGAGCGGGGGGCAAGATCAGAAGTGGCCCACAAGTGGGCAAATTGGCTACCTCACCCCTGCCGTATCGGGGAGCCCCACCGCTGCAGAGCGGGGGGCAAAATCAGAAGTGGCCCACAAGTGGGCAAATTGGCTACCTCACCCCTGCCGTATCGAGGATCCCCACCGCTGCAGAGCGGGGGGCAAAATCAGAAGTGGCCCACAAGTGGGCAAATTGGCTACCTCACCCCTGCCGTATCGGGGATCCCCTCCGCTTCAGAGCGGGGGGCAAAATCAGAAGTGGCCCACAAGTGGGCAATTTGGCTACCTCACCGCTGCCGCATCGGGGAGCCCCACCGCTTCAAAGCGGGGGCTAAAATCAGAAGTGGCCCACAAGTGGGCAAACTGGCTACCTCACCCCTGCCGTATCGGGGATCCCCGCCGCTGCAGAGCGGGGGGCAAGATCAGAAGTGGCCCACAAGTAGGCAAACTGGCTACCTCACCCCTGCCGTATCGGGGATCCCCACCGCTTCAAAGCGGGGGGCAAAATCAGAAGTGGCCCACAAGTGGGCAAATTGGCTACCTCACCCCTGCCGTATCGAGGATCCCCACCGCTGCAGAGCGGGGGGCAAGATCAGAAGTGGCCCACAAGTAGGCAAACTGGCTACCTCACCCCTGCCGTATCGGGGATCCCCACCGCTTCAAAGCGGGGGGCAAAATCAGAAGTGGCCCACAAGTGGGCAAATTGGCTACCTCACCCCTGCCGTATCGAGGATCCCCACCGCTGCAGAGCGGGGGGCAAAATCAGAAGTGGCCCACAAGTGGGCAAATTGGCTACCTCACCCCTGCCGTATCGGGGATCCCCTCCGCTTCAGAGCGGGGGGCAAAATCAGAAGTGGCCCACAAGTGGGCAATTTGGCTACCTCACCGCTGCCGTATCGGGGAGCCCCACCGCTGCAGAGCGGGGGGCAAGATCAGAAGTGGCCCACAAGTGGGCAAATTGGCTACCTCACCCCTGCCGTATCGGGGATCCCCACCGCTGCAGAGCGGGGGGCAAAATCAGAAGTGGCCCACAAGTGGGCAAATTGGCTACCTCACCCCTGCCGTATCGGGGATCCCCACCGCTGCAGAGTGGGGGGCAAAATCAGAAGTGGCCCACAAGTGGGCAAATTGGCTACCTCACCCCTGCCGTATCGGGGAGCCCCACCGCTGCAGAGCGGGGGGCAAAATCAGAAGTGGCCCACAAGTGGGCAATTTGGCTACCTCACCGCTGCCGTAACGGGGAGCCCCACCGCTTCAAAGCGGGGGCTAAAATCAGAAGTGGCCCACAAGTGGGCAAACTGGCTACCTCACCCCTGCCGTATCAGGGATCCCCACCGCTTCAGAGCGGGGGGCAAGATCAGAAGTGGCCCACAAGTGGGCAAATTGGCTACCTCACCCCTGCCGTATCGGGGAGCCCCACCGCTGCAGAGCGGGGGGCAAAATCAGAAGTGGCCCACAAGTGGGCAAATTGGCTACCTCACCCCTGCCGTATCGAGGATCCCCACCGCTGCAGAGCGGGGGGCAAAATCAGAAGTGGCCCACAAGTGGGCAAATTGGCTACCTCACCCCTGCCGTATCGGGGATCCCCTCCGCTTCAGAGCGGGGGGCAAAATCAGAAGTGGCCCACAAGTGGGCAATTTGGCTACCTCACCGCTGCCGCATCGGGGAGCCCCACCGCTTCAAAGCGGGGGCTAAAATCAGAAGTGGCCCACAAGTGGGCAAACTGGCTACCTCACCCCTGCCGTATCGGGGATCCCCGCCGCTGCAGTGCGGGGGGCAAAATCAGAAGTGGCCCACAAGTGGGCAAATTGGCTACCTCGGACCTGCCGTATCGGGGAGCCCCACCGCTGCAGAGCGGGGGGCAAAATCAGAAGTGGCCCACAAGTGGGCAAATTGGCTACCTCACCCCTGCTGTATCGGGGAGCCCCACCGCTGCAGAGCGGGGGGCAAAATCAGAAGTGGCCCACAAGTGGGCAAATTGGCTACCTCACCCCTGCCGTATCGGGGAGCCCCACCGCTGCAGAGCGGGGGGCAAAATCAGAAGTGGCCCACAAGTGGGCAAATTGGCTACCTCACCACTGCCGTATCGAGGATCCCCACCGCTGCAGAGCGGGGGGCAAAATCAGAAGTGGCCCACAAGTGGGCAAATTGGCTACCTCACCCCTGCCGTATCGGGGAGCCCCACCGCTGCAGAGCGGGGGGCAAAATCAGAAGTGGCCCACAAGTGGGCAAATTGGCTACCTCACCCCTGCCGTATCGGGGAGCCCCACCGCTTCAAAGCGGGGGGCAAAATCAGAAGTGGCCCACAAGTGGGCAAACTGGCTACCTCACCCCTGCCGTATCAGGGATCCCCACCGCTTCTGAGCGGGGGGCAAAATCAGAAGTGGCCCACAAGTGGGCAAATTGGCTACCTCACCCCTGCCGTATCAGGGAGCCCCACCGCTGCAGAGCGGGGGGCAAAATCAGAAGTGGCCCACAAGTGGGCAAATTGGCTACCTCACCCCTGCCGTATCGGGGAGCCCCACCGCTTCAGAGCGGGGGGCAAAATCAGAAGTGGCCCACAAGTGGGCAAACTGGCTACCTCACCCCTGCCGTATCGGGGATCCCCTCCGCTTCAGAGCGGGGGGCAAAATCAGAAGTGGCCCACAAGTGGGCAAATTGGCTACCTCACCCCTGCCGTATCGGGGATCCCCACCGCTGCAGAGCGGGGTGCAAAATCAGAAGTGGCCCCCAAGTGGGCAAATTGGCTACCTCACCCCTGCAGTATCGGGGATCCCCACCGCTGCAGAGCGGGGGGCAAAATCAGAAGTGGCCCACAAGTGGGCAAATTGGCTACCTCACCCCTGCACTATCGGGGAGCCCCACCGCTGCAGAGCGGGGGGCAAAATCAGAAGTGGCCCACAAGTGGGCAAACTGGCTACCTCACCCCTGCCGTATCGGGGAGCCCCACCGCTTCAGAGCGGGGGGCAAAATCAGAAGTGGCCCACAAGTGGGCAATTTGGGTACCTCACCCCTGCCGTATCGGGGATCCCCACCGCTTCAGAGCGGGGGGCAAAATCAGAAGTGGCCCCCAAGTGGGCAAACTGGCTACCTCACCCCTGCCGTATCGGGGAGCCCCACCGCTTCAGAGCGGGGGGCAAAATCAGAAGTGGCCCACAAGTGGGCAAAGCTGCTACCTCACCCCTACCGTATCGGGGAGCCCCACCGCTTCAAAGCGGGGGGCAAAATCAGAAGTGGCCCACAAGTGGGCAAAGTGGCTACCTCACCCCTGCCGTATCGAGGATCCCCACCGCTGCAGAGCGGGGGGCAAAATCAGAAGTGGCCCCCAAGTGGGCAAACTGGCTACCTCACCCCTGCCGTATCGGGGAGCCCCACCGCTTCAGAGCGGGGGGCAAGATCAGAAGTGGCCCACAATTGGGCAAATTGGCTACCTCACCCTTGCCGTATCGGGGAGCCCCACCGCTGCAGAGCGGGGGGCAAAATCAGAAGTGGCCCACAAGGGGCAAACTGGCTACCTCACCCCTGCCGTATCGGGGACCTCACCCCTGCCGTATCGGGGATCCCCATCGCTTCAGAGCGGGGGGCAAAATCAGAAGTGGCCCACAAGTGGGCAAACTGGCTACCTCACCCCTGCCGTATCGGGGAGCCCCACCGCTTCAGAGCGGGGGGCAAAATCAGAAGTGGCCCACAAGTGGGCAAAGTGGCTACCTCACCCCTACCGTATCGGGGATCCCCTCCGCTTCAGAGCGGGGGGCAAGATCAGAAGTGGCCCACAAGTGGGCAAACTGGCTACCTCACCCCTGCCGTATCGGGGATCCCCACCGCTGCAGTGCGGGGGGCAAGATGAGAAGTGGCC
This sequence comes from Eutreptiella sp. 'Long Island Sound 2002', assembly GCA_964036045.1. Classification (NCBI taxonomy): domain Eukaryota; phylum Euglenozoa; class Euglenophyceae; order Eutreptiales; family Eutreptiaceae; genus Eutreptiella; species Eutreptiella sp. 'Long Island Sound 2002'. Next base: position 43,709,812 of record OZ038392.1, read on the forward strand.
CACAAGTGGGCAAACTGGCTACCTCACCCCTGCCGTATCAGGGAGCCCCACCGCTTCGAAGCGGGGGGCAAAATCAGAAGTGGCCCACAAGTGGGCAAACTGGCTACCTCACCCCTACCGTATCGGGGATCCCCTCCGCTGCAGAGCGGGGGGCAAAATCAGAAGTGGCCGACAAGTGGGCAAATTGGCTACCTCACCCCTGCCGTATCGGGGAGCCCCACCGCTGCAGAGCGGGGGGCAAGATGAGAAGTGGCCCACAAGTGGGCAAACTGGCTACCTCACCCCTGCCGTATCAGGGATCCCCACCGCTTCAGAGCGGGGGGCAAAATCAGAAGTGGCCCACAAGTGGGCAATTTGGCTACCTCACCCCTGCCGTATCGGGGATCCCCACCGCTTCAGAGCGGGGGGCAAGATCAGAAGTGGCCCACAAGTGGGCAAAGTGGCTACCTCACCCCTGCCGTATCAGGGAGCCCCACCGCTTCAGAGCGGGGGGCAAAATCGGAAGTGGCCCCCAAGTGGGCAAACTGGCTACCTCACCCCTGCCGTATCGGGGATCCCCACCGCTTCAGAGCGGGGGGCAAAATCAGAAGTGGCCCACAAGTGGGCAAAGTGGCTACCTCACCCCTACCATATCGGGGAGCCCCACCGCTTCAAAGCGGGGGGCAAAATCAGAAGTGGCCCACAAGTGGGCAAAGTGGCTACCTCACCCCTACCGTATCGGGGAGCCCCACCGCTGCAGAGCGGGGGGCAAAATCAGAAGTGGCCCCCAAGTGGGCAAACTGGCTACCTCACCCCTGCCGTATCGGGGAGCCCCACCGCTTCAGAGCGGGGGGCAAAATCAGAAGTGGCCCACAAGTGGGCAAACTGGCTGCCTCACCCCTGCCGTATCGGGGATCCCCACCGTTGCAGAGCCGGGGGCAAAATCAGAAGTGGCCCACAAGTGGGCAAATTGGCTACCTCACCCCTGCCGTATCGGGGATCCCCACCGCTGCAGAGCGGGGGGCAAAACCAGAAGTGGCCTACAAGTGGGCAAATTGGCTACCTCACCCCTGCCGTATCGGGGAGCCCCACCGCTTCAGAGCGGGGGGCAAAATCAGAAGTGGCCCCCAAGTGGGCAAACTGGCTACCTCACCCCTGCCGTATCGGGGAGCCCCACCGCTTCAGAGCGGGGGGCAAAATCAGAAGTGGCCCACAAGTGGGCAAACTGGCTACCTCACCCCTGCCGTATCGGGGAGCCCCACCGCTGCAGAGCGGGGGGCAAAATCAGAAGTGGCCCCCAAGTGGGCAAATTGGCTACCTCACCCTTGCCGTATCGGGGAGCCCCACCGCTTCAGAGCGGGGGGCAAAATCAGAAGTGGCCCCCAAGTGGGCAAACTGGCTACCTCACCCCTGCCGTATCGGGGAGCCCCACCGCTTCAGAGCGGGGGGCAAAATCAGAGGTGGCCCCCAAGTGGGCAAACTGGCTACCTCACCGCTGCCGTATCGGGGATCCCCACCGCTGCAGAGCGGGGGGCAAAACCAGAAGTGGCCTACAAGTGGGCAAATTGGCTACCTCACCCCTGCCGTATCGGGGAGCCCCACCGCTTCAGAGCGGGGGGCAAAATCAGAAGTGGCCCACAAGTGGGCAAACTGGCTACCTCACCCCTGCCGTATCGGGGAGCCCCACCGCTGCAGAGCGGGGGGCAAAATCAGAAGTGGCCCCCAAGTGGGCAAACTGGCTACCTCACCCCTGCCGTATCGGGGAGCCCCACCGCTGCAGAGCGGGGGGCAAAATCAGAAGTGGCCCCCAAGTGGGCAAACTGGCTACCTCACCCCTGCCGTATCGGGGAGCCCCACCGCTTCAGAGCGGGGGGCAAAATCAGAAGTGGCCCCCAAGTGGGCAAACTGGCTACCTCACCCCTGCCGTATCGGGGATCCCCACCGCTGCAGAGCGGGGGGCAAAACCAGAAGTGGCCTACAAGTGGGCAAATTGGCTACCTCACCCCTGCCGTATCGGGGAGCCCCACCGCTTCAGAGCGGGGGGCAAAATCAGAAGTGGCCCCCAAGTGGGCAAACTGGCTACCTCACCCCTGCCGTATCGGGGATCCCCACCGCTGCAGAGCGGGGGGCAAAACCAGAAGTGGCCTACAAGTGGGCAAATTGGCTACCTCACCCCTGCCGTATCGGGGAGCCCCACCGCTTCAGAGCGGGGGGCAAAATCAGAAGTGGCCCACAAGTGGGCAAACTGGCTACCTCACCCCTGCCGTATCGGGGAGCCCCACCGCTGCAGAGCGGGGGGCAAAATCAGAAGTGGCCCCCAAGTGGGCAAACTGGCTACCTCACCCTTGCCGTATCGGGGAGCCCCACCGCTTCAGAGCGGGGGGCAAAATCAGAAGTGGCCCCCAAGTGGGCAAACTGGCTACCTCACCCCTGCCGTATCGGGGAGCCCCACCGCTTCAGAGCGGGGGGCAAAATCAGAAGTGGCCCCCAAGTGGGCAAACTGGCTACCTCACCCCTGCCGTATCGGGGATCCCCACCGCTGCAGAGCGGGGGGCAAAACCAGAAGTGGCCTACAAGTGGGCAAATTGGCTACCTCACCCCTGCCGTATCGGGGAGCCCCACCGCTTCAGAGCGGGGGGCAAAATCAGAAGTGGCCCACAAGTGGGCAAACTGGCTACCTCACCCCTGCCGTATCGGGGAGCCCCACCGCTGCAGAGCGGGGGGCAAAATCAGAAGTGGCCCCCAAGTGGGCAAACTGGCTACCTCACCCCTGCCGTATCGGGGAGCCCCACCGCTGCAGAGCGGGGGGCAAAATCAGAAGTGGCCCACAAGTGGGCAAATTGGCTACCTCAACCCTGCCGTATCGGGGATCCCCACCGCTGCAGAGCGGGGGGCAAGATCAGAAGTGGCCCACAAGTGGGCAAATTGGCTACCTCACCCCTGCCGTATCAAGGATCCCCACCGCTGCAGAGCGGGGGGCAAAATTAGAAGTGGCCAACAAGTGGGCAAATTGGCTACCTCACCTCTGCCGTATCGGGGAGCCCCACCGCTGCAGAGCGGGGGGCAAAATCAGAAGTGGCCCACAAGTGGGCAAACTGGCTACCTCACCCCTGCCGTATCGGGAATCCCACCGCTTCAGAGCGGGGGGCAAAATCAGACGTGGCCCAAAAGACGGCAAATTGGCTACCTCACCCCTGCCGTATCGGGAAGCCCCACCGCTGCAGAGCGGGGGGCAAAATCAGAAGTGGCCCACAAGTGGGCAAATTGGCTACCTCACGCCTGCCGTATCGGGGATCCCCACCGCTTCAGAGCGGGGGGCAAAATCAGAAGTGGCCCACAAGTGGGCAAAGTGGCTACCTCACCCCTGCCGTATCGGGGAGCCCCACCGCTTCAGAGCGGGGGGCAAAATCAGAAGTGGCCCACAAGTGGGCAAACTGGCTACCTCACCCCTGCCGTATCGGGGATCCCCACCGCTGCAGAGCGGGGGGCAAGATCAGAAGTGGCCCACAAGTGGGCAAACTGGCTACCTCACCCCTGCCGTATCGAGGATCCCCACCGCTGCAGAGCGGGGGGCAAAATCAGAAGTGGCCCACAAGTGGGCAAACTGGCTACCTCACCCCTGCCGTATCGGGGAGCCCCACCGCTGCAGAGCGGGGGGCAAAATCAGAAGTGGCCCACAAGTGGGCAAATTGGGTACCTCACCCCTGCCGTAATGGGGATCCCCACCGCTGCAGAGCGGGGGGCAAAATCAGAAGTGGCCCACAAGTGGGCAAATTGGCTACCTCACCCCTGCCATATCGGGGAGCCCCACCGCTGCAGAGCGGGGGGCAAAATCAGAAGTGGCCCACAAGTGGGCAAATTGGCTACCTCACCCCTGCCGTATCGGGGATCCCCACCGCTGCAGAGCGGGGGGCAAAATCAGAAGTGGCCCACAAGTGGGCAAATTGGCTACCTCACCCCTGCCATATCGGGGAGCCCCACCGCTGCAGAGCGGGGGGCAAAATCAGAAGTGGCCCACAAGTGGGCAAATTGGCTACCTCACCCCTGCCGTATCGGGGATCCCCACCGCTGCAGAGCGGGGGGCAAAATCAGAAGTGGCCCACAAGTGGGCAAACTGGCTACCTCACCCCTACCGTATCGGGGATCCCCTCCGCTTCAGAGCGGGGGGCAAAATCAGAAGTGGCCCACAAGTGGGCAAATTGGCTACCTCACCCCTGCCGTATCGGGGATCCCCACCGCTGCAGAGCGGGGGGCAAGATCAGAAGTGGCCCACAAGTGGGCAAACTGGCTACCTCACCCCTGCCGTATCGAGGATCCCCACCGCTGCAGAGCGGGGGGCAAAATCAGAAGTGGCCAACAAGTGGGCAAATTGGCTACCTCACCTCTGCCGTATCGGGGAGCCCCACCGCTGCAGAGCGGGGGGCAAAATCAGAAGTGGCCCACAAGTGGGCAAACTGGCTACCTCACCCCTACCGTATCGGGAATCCCACCGCTTCAGAGCGGGGGGCAAAATCAGAAGTGGCCCAAAAGACGGCAAATTGGCTACCTCACCCCTGCCGTATCGGGAAGCCCCACCGCTGCAGAGCGGGGGGCAAAATCAGAAGTGGCCCACAAGTGGGCAAATTGGCTACCTCACGCCTGCCGTATCGGGGATCCCCACCGCTTCAGAGCGGGGGGCAAAATCAGAAGTGGCCCACAAGTGGGCAAAGTGGCTACCTCACCCCTGCCGTATCGGGGAGCCCCACCGCTTCAGAGCGGGGGGCAAAATCAGAAGTGGCCCACAAGTGGGCAAACTGGCTACCTCACCCCTGCCGTATCGGGGATCCCCACCGCTGCAGAGCGGGGGGCAAGATCAGAAGTGGCCCACAAGTGGGCAAACTGGCTACCTCACCCCTGCCGTATCGAGGATCCCCACCGCTGCAGAGCGGGGGGCAAAATCAGAAGTGGCCCACAAGTGGGCAAATTGGCTACCTCACCCCTGCCGTATCGGGGAGCCCCACCGCTGCAGAGCGGGGGGCAAAATCAGAAGTGGCCCACAAGTGGGCAAATTGGGTACCTCACCCCTGCCGTAATGGGGATCCCCACCGCTGCAGAGCGGGGGGCAAAATCAGAAGTGGCCCACAAGTGGGCAAATTGGCTACCTCACCCCTGCCATATCGGGGAGCCCCACCGCTGCAGAGCGGGGGGCAAAATCAGAAGTGGCCCACAAGTGGGCAAATTGGCTACCTCACCCCTGCCGTATCGGGGATCCCCACCGCTGCAGAGCGGGGGGCAAAATCAGAAGTGGCCCACAAGTGGGCAAATTGGCTACCTCACCCCTGCCATATCGGGGAGCCCCACCGCTGCAGAGCGGGGGGCAAAATCAGAAGTGGCCCACAAGTGGGCAAATTGGCTACCTCACCCCTGCCGTATCGGGGATCCCCACCGCTGCAGAGCGGGGGGCAAAATCAGAAGTGGCCCACAAGTGGGCAAACTGGCTACCTCACCCCTACCGTATCGGGGATCCCCTCCGCTTCAGAGCGGGGGGCAAAATCAGAAGTGGCCCACAAGTGGGCAAATTGGCTACCTCACCCCTGCCGTATCGGGGATCCCCACCGCTGCAGAGCGGGGGGCAAGATCAGAAGTGGCCCACAAGTGGGCAAACTGGCTACCTCACCCCTGCCGTATCGAGGATCCCCACCGCTGCAGAGCGGGGGGCAAAATCAGAAGTGGCCCACAAGTGGGCAAATTGGCTACCTCACCCCTGCCGTATCGGGGATCCCCGCCGCTGCAGAGCGGGGGGCAAAATCAGAAGTGGCCCACAAGTGGGCAAATTGGCTACCTCACCCCTGCCATATCGGGGAGCCCCACCGCTGCAGAGCGGGGGGCAAAATCAGAAGTGGCCCACAAGTGGGCAAATTGGCTACCTCACCCCTGCCGTATCGGGGATCCCCACCGCTGCAGAGCGGGGGGCAAAATCAGAAGTGGCCCACAAGTGGGCAAACTGGCTACCTCACCCCTACCGTATCGGGGATCCCCTCCGCTTCAGAGCGGGGGGCAAAATCAGAAGTGGCCCACAAGTGGGCAAATTGGCTACCTCACCCCTGCCGTATCGGGGATCCCCACCGCTGCAGAGCGGGGGGCAAGATCAGAAGTGGCCCACAAGTGGGCAAACTGGCTACCTCACCCCTGCCGTATCGAGGATACCCACCGCTGCAGAGCGGGGGGCAAAATCAGAAGTGGCCCACAAGTGGGCAAACTGGCTACCTCACCCCTGCCGTATCGGGGAGCCCCACCGCTGCAGAGCGGGGGGCAAAATCAGAAGTGGGGCACAAGTGGGCAAACTGGCTACCTCACCCCTGCCGTATCGGGGAGCCCCACCGCTTCAGAGCGGGGGGCAAAATCAGAAGTGGCCCACAAGTGGGCAAACTGGCTACCTCACCCCTGCCGTATCGAGGATCCCCACCGCTGCAGAGCGGGGGGCAAAATCAGAAGTGGCCCACATATGGGCAAACTGGCTACCTCACCCCTGCCGTATCGGGGAGCCCCACCGCTGCAGAGCGGGGGGCAAAATCACAAGTGGCCCACAAGTGGGCAAACTGGCTACCTCACCCCTGCCGTATCGAGGATCCCCACCGCTGCAGAGCGGGGGGCAAAATCAGAAGTGGCCAACAAGTGGGCAAATTGGCTACCTCACCCCTGCCGTATCGGGGATCCTCACCGCTGCAGAGCGGGGGGCAAAATCAGAAGTGGCCCACAAGTGGGCAAATTGGGTACCTCACCCCTGCCGTATCGGGGATCCCCACCGCTTCAGAGCGGGGGGCAAAATCAGAAGTGGCCCACAAGTGGGCAAATTGGGTACCTCACCCCTGCCGTATCGGGGAGCCCCACCGCTTCGGAGCGGGGGGCAAAATCAGAAGTGGCCCACAAGTGGGCGAACTGGCTACCTCACCCCTGCCGTATCGGGGAGCCCCACCGCTGCAGAGCGGGGGGCAAAATCAGAAGTGGCCCACAAGTGGGCAATTTGGCTACCTCACCCCTGCCGTATTGGGGAGCCCCACCGCTTCAGAGCGGGGGGCAAAATCAGAAGTGGCCCACAAGTGGGCAAACTGGCTACCTCACCCCTGCCGTATCGGGGATCCCCACCGCTTCAGAGCGGGGGGCAAAATCAGAAGTGGCCCACAAGTGGGCAAACTGGCTACCTCACCCCTGCCGTATCGGGGAGCCCCACCGCTTCAGAGCGGGGGGCAAAATCAGAAGTGGCCCGTGGGCAAATTGGCTACCTCACCCCTGCCGTATCGGGGATCCCCACCGCTGCAGAGCGGGGGGCAAAATCAGAAGTGGCCCACAAGTGGGCAAACTGGCTACCTCACCCCTGCCGTATCGGGGATCCCCACCGCTTCAGAGCGGGGGGCAAAATCAGAAGTGGCCCACAAGTGGGCAAACTGGCTACCTCACCCCTGCCGTATCGGGGATCCCCACCGCTTCAGAGCGGGGGGCAAAATCAGAAGTGGCCCACAAGTGGGCAAACTGGCTACCTCACCCCTGCCGTATCGGGGAGCCCCACCGCTTCAGAGCGGGGGGCAAAATCAGAAGTGGCCCGTGGGCAAATTGGCTACCTCACCCCTGCCGTATCGGGGATCCCCACCGCTGCAGGGCGGGGGGCAAAATCAGAAGTGGCCCACAAGTGGGCAAACTGGCTACCTCACCCCTGCCATATCGGGGATCCGCACCGCTGCAGAGCGGGGGGCAAAATCAGAAGTGGCCCACAAGTGGGCAAACGGGCTACCTCACCCCTGCCGTATCGGGGAGCCCCACCGCTTCAAAGCGGGGGGCAAAATCAGAAGTGGCCCACAAGTGGGCAAAGTGGCTACCTCACCCCTACCGTATCGGGGAGCCCCACCGCTTCAGAGCGGGGGGCAAAATCAGAAGTGGCCCCCAAGTGGGCAAATTGGCTACCTCACCCCTGCCGTATCGGGGAGCCCCACCGCTGCAGAGCGGGGGGCAAAATCAGAAGTGGCCCACAAGTGGGCAAACTGGCTACCTCACCCCTGCCGTATCGGGGAGCCCCACCGCTGCAGAGCGCGGGCAAAATCAGAAGTGGCCCACAAGTGGGCAAATTGGCTACCTCACCCCTGCCGTATCGGGGATCCCCACCGCTGCAGAGCGGGGGGCAAAATCAGAAGTGGCCCACAAGTGGGCAAACTGGCTACCTCACCCCTGCCGTATCGGGGATCCCCACCGCTTCAGAGCGGGGGGCAAAATCAGAAGTGGCCCACATATGGGCAAACTGGCTACCTCACCCCTGCCGTATCGGGGATCCCCACCGCTGCAGAGCGGGGGGCAAAATCAGAGGTGGCCCGTGGGCAAATTGGCTACCTCACCCCTGCCGTATCGGGGAGCCCCACCGCTTCAAAGCGGGGGGCAAAATCAGAAGTGGCCCACAAGTGGGCAAATTGGCTACCTCACCCCTGCCGTATCGGGGATCCCCACCACTTCAGAGCGGGGGGCAAAATCAGAAGTGGCCCACAAGTGGGCAAATTGGCTACCTCACCCCTGCCGTATCGGGGATCCCCACCGCTTCAGAGCGGGGGGCAAAATCAGAAGTGGCCCACAAGTGGGCAAACTGGCTACCTCACCCCTGCCGTATCGGGGAGCCCCACCGCTTCAGAGCGGGGGGCAAAATCAGAAGTGGCCCGTGGGCAAATTGGCTACCTCACCCCTGCCGTATCGGGGATCCCCACCGCTGCAGAGCGGGGGGCAAAATCAGAAGTGGCCCACAAGTGGGCAAACTGGCTACCTCACCCCTGCCGTATCGGGGATCCCCACCGCTTCAGAGCGGGGGGCAAAATCAGAAGTGGCCCACAAGTGGGCAAACTGGCTACCTCACCCCTGCCGTATCGGGGATCCCCACCGCTTCAGAGCGGGGGGCAAAATCAGAAGTGGCCCACAAGTGGGCAAACTGGCTACCTCACCCCTGCCGTATCGGGGAGCCCCACCGCTTCAGAGCGGGGGGCAAAATCAGAAGTGGCCCGTGGGCAAATTGGCTACCTCACCCCTGCCGTATCGGGGATCCCCACCGCTGCAGAGCGGGGGGCAAAATCAGAAGTGGCCCACAAGTGGGCAAATTGGCTACCTCACCCCTGCCATATCGGGGATCCGCACCGCTGCAGAGCGGGGGGCAAAATCAGAAGTGGCCCACAAGTGGGCAAACGGGCTACCTCACCCCTGCCGTATCGGGGAGCCCCACCGCTTCAAAGCGGGGGGCAAAATCAGAAGTGGCCCACAAGTGGGCAAAGTGGCTACCTCACCCCTACCGTATCGGGGAGCCCCACCGCTTCAGAGCGGGGGGCAAAATCAGAAGTGGCCCCCAAGTGGGCAAATTGGCTACCTCACCCCTGCCGTATCGGGGAGCCCCACCGCTGCAGAGCGGGGGGCAAAATCAGAAGTGGCCCACAAGTGGGCAAACTGGCTACCTCACCCCTGCCGTATCGAGGATCCCCACCGCTGCAGAGCGGGGGGCAAAATCAGAAGTGGCCCACAAGTGGGCAAACTGGCTACCTCACCCCTGCCGTATCGGGGAGCCCCACCGCTGCAGAGCGCGGGCAAAATCAGAAGTGGCCCACAAGTGGGCAAATTGGCTACCTCACCCCTGCCGTATCGGGGATCCCCACCACTTCAGAGCGGGGGGCAAAATCAGAAGTGGCCCACAAGTGGGCAAACTGGCTACCTCACCCCTGCCGTATCGGGGATCCCCACCGCTTCAGAGCGGGGGGCAAAATCAGAAGTGGCCCACATATGGGCAAACTGGCTACCTCACCCCTGCCGTATCGGGGATCCGCACCGCTGCAGAGCGGGGGGCAAAATCAGAGGTGGCCCGTGGGCAAACTGGCTACCTCACCTCTGCCGTATCGGGGAGCCCCACCGCTTCAAAGCGGGGGGCAAAATCAGAAGTGGCCCACAAGTGGGCAAATTGGCTACCTCACCCCTGCCGTATCGGGGATCCCCACCACTTCAGAGCGGGGGGCAAAATCAGAAGTGGCCCACAAGTGGGCAAACTGGCTACCTCACCCCTGCCGTATCGGGGATCCCCACCGCTGCAGAGCGGGGGGCAAAATCAGAAGTGGCCCACAAGTGGGCAAACTGGCTACCTCACCCCTGCCGTATCGGGGATCCCCTCCGCTTCAGAGCGGGGGGCAAAATCAGAAGTGGCCCCCAAGTGGGCAAACTGGCTACCTCACCCCTGCCGTATCGGGGAGCCCCACCGCTTCAGAGCGGGGGGCAAAATCAGAAGTGGCCCACAAGTGGGCAAAGCTGCTACCTCACCCCTACCGTATCGGGGATCCCCACCGCTGCAGAGCGGGGGGCAAAATCAGAAGTGGCCCACAAGTGGGCAAAGTGGCTACCTCACCCCTGCCGTATCGAGGATCCCCACCGCTGCAGAGCGGGGGGCAAAATCAGAAGTGGCCCACAAGTGGGCAAATTGGCTACCTCACCCCTGCCGTATCGGGGATCCCCTCCGCTTCAAAGCGGGGGGCAAAATCAGAAGTGGCCCACAAGTGGGCAAACTGGCTACCTCACCCCTACCGTATCGGGGATCCCCACCACTTCAAAGCGGGGGGCAAAATCAGAAGTGGCCCACAAGTGGGCAAATTGGCTACCTCACCCCTGCCGTATCGGGGAGCCCCACCGCTTCAGAGCGGGGGACAAGATCAGAAGTCGCCCACAAGTGGGCAAAGTGGCTACCCAGTAACCTAGTAAAAAAAAATTTTGTTTTCACCAGGTTTTGAAACCTAGTAAAATAAAACTTTTTTTTTTACTAGGTTCCCAATACCTAGTAAAAAAACCCGTTACCTAGTAAACTGTTACCTAGTAAAAAAAAATTTTTTAAAAAAAATTTTTTTACTAGGTTTCACTACAGACCCGATGTGAACGCAACCTCTTGCCCGAAGGCTGCCCGCCCAATCCTGTGCCTGGATGTGGGGGTTCTCTGTGTTTGCATATCAATGGATTGCATGGCGCTCACAGAAGGGGACCCAGGTGGATTTTGGCAAAATGAAATGCATTACTCCGCGCACATCGACCTTATTTGTGCAGTTGAAATCAGGTATGTCCAAGAAGAGCACACAACAAGTCTCGGGAAGGAAGGGGGGGGGGGTTGGGAAAGCCCTTGAAGCCCCTTGTGCCCTGTTTTATCAACAGGCACTTGCCATAGAAGCCATTGTTTCAGAAAAAGGCATATTCTGCAATTGCAGAAGGGGCGAGAGTCACACGGAAGGCGCTTAACAAGAAGAAGAAAGGTGGTAACATCAACTCCCAACGGCCTTCGTTCCAAAAACCCAGAGCACCAGGCTTTGTTCCCAATCGAGGTCACCTCTTTTTAGACAAGTTTTCTACACCAAAACCAGTACCCAAGCCAGGCTGCACAACATGATTTTATGGGGAGCTGCATGGGTGTGGACTTGGAGCAGAAGGTGAAGCTTCAAATCGGTGATCATATACTCGGAAGAGGGGCCATCGTGATGGCGCTTCAAAATAAATAACACCCATCTGTCATTGGCATAAGCTGAATGTCTCCGAGAGAGGGAGAGAGGGAGAGAGAGAGAGAGAGAGAGAGAGAGAGAGAGAGAGAGAGAGAGAGAGAGAGAGAGAGAGAGAGAGAGAGAGAGAGACTCCGGACAAGCAAGCAACAACAACAACGCTTCATCAGGCCACTTAATTCATTATCAAGACACAGCGGCCGGCCGCAGGCTGCAATTCTAGGAGCTTAGACCCCACAGTTGGCCTTGTGAACTCTCATGTTTGAGCCAAGGACTCAACCATGGCAGTCCAAGATGCTGGCCACAAGTTGGGTGGTGTTTTGGCTCCAAAACTGGCCCAGCATGGGCCAAAAACAGCCAGTTTGCTCGGACGACCCTGAAGCACATCCATGCAGACTCGGCATGGCCCCTGGGTGTCTGTCTATGCATGGCTCCATGAACCTCACATCACTTGTGTGCACCCATGGAGACCACATCCTTGCCCATTTTGGAGCCATTTTAGTCCATTTTGGCGAAGGTTGGGCCGTATCTTGGGCTACACGCCTCAAAATAGAATCCAACTGCAAGGGCACCTAGGCGACCTGTAACCCCTACTTTTCGTGGTTTCCACTCGTCAGGCCGGCCCATTTGAGTACTTACACCCTTGTAGTAGGCCATGCTTGCACCAGCACTACCTGTAGTGACCGTGTCACAGCCTATTTCAGCCAATTTTAGCATGAAGCAGCTTGTAGGGGCTGGCAAATGCTTATGTGTATATCTGTTGACAGGCTCCAGCGGCCCTATCTTGGTATGAGGAGACCATAAACATAATTCTAGACCGTAATTAGGTCCGTTCGCCACATCCACGTTGGGCCCATTGTGGACTGATCACCCGATATTTTTTTGCAGAGATTGGCCTAGCCACCCCCCGCCCCCCACAGGCGGGTTGGGGGTCCCAAATACCATGTTTGCAAAATTGCTCTCCAATCTCGTAGGGTTTTCAGTGGTGGTCCATGGCCACATATGCCATATCTCCATTATAGTGTGCCATGAAAACCTGACAGCGGCCATTGTGGTCCAAAGCATGCCGCTGGTCTGTATCTGTGTACTTGAGAAATGAGGAAAAGCGTTCAACACTGCTGGTCCCCATCACCATGGTCTTCATCACCATCTAGGGACTTGTGCCCCTGGCCTGCTGCTGCAGGCTGAACTTGGTTTTTTACTGCTGCACTGATTTCTTCAATTGGTCATCTGCATTCTGTGCCTGTGGAAGAGAGTGCTGAAGGGGACAGGGGTGGTGTATGTTGCCCCTCTTCCCATGTTCCCCCCTCCCAGTTTACGGCTGTGGCGCCGGAACTACAGCCGTAGAATTAAGCAGTATTTTTTAGGATTTCTGACGCCTATGGTGCATTTTTTCGTGTTTTGTTCCAACAATCCATCCTTGTATCATGGGGTGCCAATTTTTAGTGCCGTGTGCACCACATTTACGGCTCTGACCCTGCAGATAGTGCACCCCAAGAGAGAGGGGGAGGGAGGAAGAGAGAGACAGCAGCAGCAGTAGCAGCAACAAAAATGGACCACAGACAGTATGCGTCAAAAACCCGGCGTTATCAAACCCTGAGGCTCGATCACAGACCTTGCCTTACAACGCACACTGTCTGCAAGAAATGGCTCACACGGCCTGGAACTGTGAGAGGCCTCCTTTAATGTTGGACTTGTGCAGTAAGTTGAACACGCCGCTGCAAATTCTTGGGCTTGCGTAGGATCCCAAGAAGAAGGGCAGACTGTAAAGGCAGAAACAGCATGACATGCATCAGATTGACCGGTGGCAAGGCACTTGGGGATGCATCGCTCCGGTTGCACCAAATTTGCCCATCGGGAGGCAACATGATCAATCCTAGACACCTAACCCCACTGAGAAAAGGTCTGAAGAATTGCAGGAGGTGTCCAAATGGGATAGTGCATGCACAATTGAGAGGCAGTATATGATGGTGGAGTCGCTGAGGAGACCGTAGGAACCCCTTTGAGGACTCAGCGTCTTACGTGCCCTTTGCACAAGCACAACCCAGGTCTGGGAAAACAATGGTCAGACCAGTGGGCAATGCTTGGACAAGGCTGGGTGCATGTGCGGCACGCAGGTATTTGGCCACAGCTTCTGAGGTGCATGAATGCGGACCCATTGCCGTTGCAATCTGCTCCATCTACTGCGCACACAAATGGGGTGCACTCTGAGGCAGGATTTTATTAATCAGCAGCATTAACTCTAGTCCCAGCCTGTCTTTGCCACTACAACTGGCTCACAAACATGTCAACTCATATTCATGACCACAAAAACTGCTATCAGAACAACACTGGTCAGACCATGGGGGTTGCTGGCGTAATGTAAACACCCCCCCCCTTGCTGTTGACACAAACTGAACTCCTCTCCCAGGGGCCAAACCCATTTTATGGGGGCTTGTGAGACTTGTGAGCCACAGTCAGGCCAACCCGCAGCCCCCTGGACTGTTTCACTGGAGGCGGGGAGTGTGGCTATATTTATGGGCGTCAGACAGGGGGCGGGGCACCTAGGTTTGCATGTTGATTTTTGGGCTTGCCTGGACCATTGCTTCAACATTTTGTCATGTCACCCCACGTCAATCAGGATGGGTTTGTCCAATTTCATGTGCAAAATTCAAATATGCAAGAGATAGGGCACGAAACGATATGTTGGAGAAATTGCCCATTTATTGTGACTAATACATTTGTTCAAGCCAGGGCAGAAGCATGGAATATTGACCTTGGGCAATAATTAGGAAACATCTCCGGAATACTGTCTCGTTGAGCACTATTGAATATTGCAGTTGTGCACATCAAAACAGGCAAATTCACCTAAACAGCCCCCAGCCAAACAAGAACATGCATGTGTTCTTGTGATTCTGCGTGTTCTTATGGTTTGCGTGTTCTTGTTGGTTCCTTACCCGATGAAGCCCATTAAATTGACAGATCTCATGTGGCTGATTACTGCTATGAAGGTTCACCAGACCATGAAGATAATGGCAGAAGATAATGGCAGTTGGTCAAAAGGTTCCTCTGAGACTAATGGGGTACGTGAGGAAGATCCTCCAGATGGCTGTGCTCAGGCAACCATCAGTGGCTGCAATCTTTGCTAAGAAGTGAGGGGCTGTCACTGCCGGTCACTACGGCTGTCACTTCCCTGCTGCTTTGGGGGGGGGACCAATCAAAATCTCAGAAATAATTGGACAAGGCAGGAGGAAGGCCCCATCCCCCTTCAGTCCAACTCTCCAAAGGAACTATTTGGTCTAAATTGACATCCAACGTCCGTCCAGAGGCCGGGTTTGGTAAACCCCCATCTCAATGATGATGCTGTTGCCAATGGAGCTCCAGGGGCAGGGGGCATATGTGGCCCTGTTTGCTCACTACTTTTACAAAAAAAAAAAGTCCCTAAAATATGGGGAACATTCAATGGGGAGAGGCACAGTGCCACGGCCCATGGCTCGGGCCAGCAGCAGGGCTCAATCTGAGGGTGTATGATACATTCCAGAACGCCTGGGGGATGTTCCGCATGTAGCTTCTGCGAACTAATGTCACTTGATGCGTTACCTGGATAGACTGCGGGGTCATGGCACACATGAAAAAGGCGAGCATGAAGGGCACCTTCAGGATCCCCTGCGACCGGACTGTCCTCCTCCAACAACTCGCTCAACAGCGATTCAGCAGAGCCACCGTCTGGAAATTCTTTGCCGTGTTGCGCCTTTGCTGGCACTCTGTCTGGAGGGACCTGTAGGCGTGGGTCAAGTGCATGATGGCGCCGTAGTGACGATAGCAGAGCAACTCGTGCCGGGGGGGGGGACGAGGGGACGTGGGAGGGGGGGGGGGATTGGCACGAGCCCGTGGTGTTGGTTTCTTTGCCTTTGGCGGCGCCCATTGGCCTGGCGCCCTTGCACATTCTGACCCTCTATGGATCTGAACGTGTTTTGGTTGTGTCAATGGACTGGAGGGGGGGGAGAGGGGGTCCACAAAGGCACTGAAACATGTGGGGTTGGGGGCTAAAAACCACACTTACACAATGTGCACAAAGCACACACCTGAGAGATACTAATGCAGTGTGGGCGGAGTCTCTGGAAAACTGTCCCTGTTAACAGCTGTCAAAACAACCTTCGTCCAGTGCCATGTCTTTTGTGGGGACGGGAGGGGGGTCTGCCCTTTGCATGTGGTGGATTTATTGATGTGCACATCACTCCACTTCTGAAACTCCCAGCCCGTATCAGCAAAGAAATGCCAACTCCAGCTCGCATCGCTCATTTCAAGGGTGATAGCTTGACGCACTAAACCATGATTGATCGTGCGCTGCCATCAATATATTGCCATCTAACCACACTGTTCAGCATTTCAATAGAAATTAGCATTCCAACCGCCAGCCTTACCTCCGCTTTTCTGAATAGGCAGGATGAAGAAAGTGCTCTACAAGTGTTGGCAATGTTACGCAGAAATTTGATAGGAGAACATTGAAATCGCTGAACACCAGATGTCCCCTAAGATTTGTCAACCACACGAAAACTCTAACCGCTTAATGCAGTGCGCATGTGGGGAGGCTGGCAAGCTCACAACATGCAGAAAATTGCCATGACTTGTTGGAAACTACCACATTGGGTGGGTTTGCTTGCATAGGGTGCGCTGCAGCGGGTCAGCTGCAAATTCAAACCACCACTCAGGGGATTCCAGAAAGGTGAAGCTGCAGGGACCCGTGCCAGAGCGGCAGATCGCATTTTGCAAGGCTAGGAATCGAATCGTTCATGAACGGAACGTAAACCCCCGCCCCAAAAATGAGAACTACGTCTTAACTTTGGTCCAGCTGGTGGCGGTATCAGTGGGGGTTCTTATTTTTCGGGGTGGTTCCTATTGAGTTTCTTGCCCATGACACCTCCAAGAGAGTCCAGGGTGGTTCTTATCTTTGGCACACTCCGTGGAAACCTCCAAGAGAGTCCAGGGTGGTTCTTATCTTTGGCACACTCCGTGGAAACCCCGAGGTGCTTCTTATTTTGGGCCCCGTTCCTATTTTTTGGGGTTTATATCTTCTGATCCACCAGGCGGGGGAGTAGCGGCGATGTGGTGTGCAGAAGGCTGCGGGGGTTTGTTCCAGTACGATGAGGGGGTACCATAAAGGCTAGTAAGTGCGCCGGTTGGTCTGAGCAGGGTTATGCCGACACCAGAGTGGACCCATCAGCTTTTGGTACAAAACAGGGTTGCAGACGGGTGCAGAGGTTGGGAGAATTGGGGGCAGGGTGGGCTGTCGTCCACAGAAAAAAAAAAGTTGTGCGAGAGAGGCCGACCTGCTGCTTCTCCTTCTTGCTGTGCTGCCCATCCACGTCCTCCTCTTGCAGCTCCGTCCCGGGCTGCCCGGGCGCCAGGACATTTTCCCAACCACTGAACTGGTCCCTCTGGAGGTTGATGGCCTGGGACATGCCGCGGATGTGCAGGAGCTTGGGGTCCACTTTCGGGTACGGCCAGGGCTTTTCGTGCCTCGCACTCGGCTCCGTGCCGGACAACGGAGACACGACGGCCTGGTGCACCCCAGCGGCGTCGGCAGACAGGACGCTGAGGTCGAGCATCGACTGAGCCCTGGACTCGTACGTGGAGCTGGGGCAGAACGATGCCGGGGACCTGGCAACACAACTCTCGGGGTCGGCCAGCCGCTCGTACAATGCGGCGAAGATGCTCTGATCCATTGACGGCTCCGTCAACAGAGAGAGGCTTGGAGCAGCTCCACCTGGAACAAGAAACACCCCCATGTACGCCAGCAAAACATCAGCAATACCAACAGCACGCACAAAGGTGGTCTTGACACAAAAGGCCAGGTGTGACCAAGGATTAAAAGCGGTGGGCTAGAATGCTTGGAAAGGGAGGCTTAATTTGTGATATCCATGGGTGGGGGCCGGGGGCACAGGACAGTTTCAGGACGCGGAGGCATACGGGTAACCAACTGGCACAGAACATCAAAAGTGTAAGCATGTACACCGTACGTGCTGTACCTGGTTCGATTCAACTCCTTTCTTGCAGGTTTCCTCTGCTTGCGATTAACCTTTCACTAAACCAAGCGCCAAGATTTCCAGCACGGATACTTGCTTGGTTCAACCCATTGGTGTTCTTTGCAGGGATACTGCTGTATTCACGATTGGCTGACAAACCTTTCGCCCCTCGATTTGAGTAACATGGGACAACATATGAAAACAGATGTCTTGCAGTTTCACCTGTGTCAAGTAACACAGGAATGCTGGGTATAAGCACCTTGTGCGCTGCATTTAGTCGTGTATACCCTTCGATTGATTCTGAAGCAACTCAGAGGACTAGGTGTAGTTTTCCCAAAAACAAGCGATCCACGGTTTGTCTATCACGGGGGGGCAACTACAACCGGTCCTGATGCGACCCACCCCCCAACTACCGGAGGGGGGTTAATCCATGTGTACCAAATTATAAAGCTAGAAATTCCGCAGCTAGAAATTCTGTACAATTTCTTAAAAATGAGCGAACAAATTATGTATGGTTCCCAGAAATTGGTCATAGTATGAAATGGTCGACTTTGCATGGTTGCTGTTTTTTCCAGGTGGACTGTGCATGATTAAACCTCAGCAAGGCATTGCGTGGTGACCCCAGTCACCAAAATATGTTCAGACTCTATACCACCAATAAGCCATATTTCAGCAGAGACATGTTGTAGCCGAGTTGGTACATGTCCTGGCACAGAACTGACAGGTCCTGGGTTCAAGTCTCACCGCTGGCACACTTTCTGGCGCTTTTTCTGGCGCTTTTTCTGGCGCTTCTGGCGCTTTTCCTGGCCACGCCAAATGATTTGGGTAACAATCATTTCCCCCTCCATGTCGAAAACTGGTGTGATTGTTGCTTGACGTTTATCATCATTGTTTACAACCCGTACAGCAGCCACATCCCGATCTTCATAAGTCCCCTTCACACGCGGACAGTAATCGAGGACACTCTCGTCAATGGCTGCCACACAGAATGATGGCAGTGATGTGACAGTACAGCCTTCAGGAATGTGGATACCGTACTCCATGGGGTTGGCAATAACGTCTCGTAACTCCTCTCTCCATTGATTATCTAACATGAGGTCCTCAACTGTGCTCTCTGGGCGGTCGGTGGTGGTGGACTTGAATTTCTTTTGCTCCCGCTTCAACCATGTTCTCGCCCAGTCTTCTGAAAAATGGGGGTGCTCGATGGCGGGTAGATTTGGCCTCATTTTCTCCACTACTGTCTCTGCCAAACTCACCATCACCTCACGATCAACGTTCTGCCCCTCCTGCCGCACACTGTCGAAGTACTTCCTGATTTCTGTTTGCTCCTCGGGCTTCAAGAGTGAAGGGCGGCCCACACGTTGTATTTCACGGTCGTCAGCAAAAGCCTCCCCCCACAGACGGATGGTACTTTGTGGTGGGTGTGGGTCTCCATAGTGAAGTTGAACCCCCTTCATCTTTTTGGCCACGTAAATATCCACACACTGCCGCTTTTCTGCCGATCCCCATTGCAGCCAGTACTTTTTTGGAGCTTGGGAGCACACGTCTGACCTCTTCTGTGCCTTCTTTTGCGCTGCAGCACGCGCAACAGTAGCAGCATGAGCAGCCTTCAAATCAGCTTGTATGGCATCACTTGACAGTGATGAGCGTGGGACAAGAAATCGTTGCATCAAGAGTCACCAAAAACAAAGCTGTTTCAAGAAAGAAGGCACAGCTGAAGGAGGATGTCTCCTTCAGGTCAAAATTTTTTCTTGTTGTTTTAACACAAATATGAATTCTCTACAAAATTTTGAGTATTTTGACTATAAACACATAGTATGAAAAAAAATTTTGGCGCCTTTGGCGCCAGACAGTTTTCTCTAGAGACACTTGTTGGTGGCCGACCCGGCACCACTATCTTTCAAAACCCGGGGGGGGGGGGGGGGGGCTGGGGGGGGTCGCATACAAGGACCGGGCCCGGCCGCCCCCCCGGGTTGTCTATACAAATAAGAGTGCCATTTGGCAATTGGTTTCCACTCAATTTGGAAATTTTCCGGAGATCCTGTTGGTCTCACAGCGATATGACAATTTGACCTGTGAGCCCCGTTCAAATTTGTGGGGTCAAAATATGGCCAGGTTCGGGACTCCCACAAAAAGATGCATCGTGTGAGAGGTCTTGTTGTTTGGTACTCATCAGGATTTTCTTTTGATGGTGTGATGCACCATAAAAAAAAGCCTGGATGCGTCCATCAAATGATGTTTCTTTCCAAGGTTGGTTTTTTGGCCTCCCCATTGATCCTCGGTAGATATTGCAACTAAAAACCATCAACGCAATGGCCGCCCTTGATGGCAGAACTGTTAATTTAAAATCTTAATCTCAGCAGAACTCTGAAACACCGAACTACTGAAAGAGGTAGCCAGCGCGGCTTGGGGGGACAAACAACCCGACTGACATATCCTCCCGAGTGCATATGAACTATATGTGCTGGGGTTGTCACATGCAGAAGTGTGGGCTTATAATCATACTACTTAGGAGAATACTCACATTTATGGGATTGGGGCATGTTGAAACTGGGTCTGTTGTTAAGTAACATCATCATCAAAGATGAACATTTTGCCATGGCTACATGTGAGAAGGTGAGACATGCAGGCTCACCTTCTATCTCCACAATATGTTCAAATGGTGCCTCCGCAACTGCCTAACACTTGGGAAAACCCCACAAGCACTGCCCAAGAAGCTGGTCTTACTCAGTTTCTGTCCCCTTGTGCTCTCCCTACGTAGCCATAGCGATGCCAAATTGCTCCGGTAGTCTCCACCAGTATCATTCGGGATGGGCGGACACAGCGAGCACAAGCCTCAAATCGTCCCTCTGGCACCACCGCTTCTGTTTCTGCAATGAGGACACACACACAACACACACACTCACACACACACACACAGGCTTGAAAAGTCCTGGCACAGGTCTAAATAAATAACACAAGCTTTATAGTGTGCACCTCCACATTTGCAAACGAAAGCGGACCTCAAGATTCACACAGAACACACGCACACCTTCGGTGCGGCAGGCCTTTAACATGGCCAGGCTGCATTTGGCAGCGTGCCGTCGATACGCTGACTGGATTTTTGTGGCTGCTACAAAGGACTTCTGCTCCTGCCTCCGCTGCTCCGCAGACGACCTTCGTCGTCTGCGGGCTTGCGCTTCGGCCTCTCCCAGCTCTCTGCTGCGCGCCAACATTGCACTCCGCCTTTTCCTCAAATGCTCCTCGATTTCAGCAGGTCGCATTCCGGATGTGAAAAGCGAATTTCTGCCGTTCTCTGTTGGTGGACGAAGGCAGGGGGCATGCGCCGCACCAGACTCTGAAACCCACTACGGTATTTCCATGAGCTCGTGTTGCAATCAAATCCACCGAAGCATTGGATGTTGCTGCCGATATGATCACCAGTGCACATTCAGCTGTGTTTGCCCGCTCTAGCCTCCAGGTCACGTCGAGGACGTGTAGGCTGTGCCCCACAATCAGCAGAAACGCACTGACACATGTTCTTGGACATCCCATTCCTCTACATGCTCTCGGGGTGATCTCTCCGCAGAAGAGAGGCGCGAGGGGACCATGCGTGGAACTTGCGCAAAAATATGGGGCAAGGGAATGGAAAAAAAGGGGGGGGGGGTTCAGAAAGTGCCCGTCAAGCCCTACATACCGCTTCTGAACGGGCCCATTCAAATGCGTGTGTCAATTCTTAATGCCCCTGTAGCGACAACACTTCTGCAATATTTCTTGGACCATATGTCTTCTGTTTGACACCCTGAATAACACCCAATGTGAAAGTTTTCCCCACCCGAACAAACAATGATCCCCTGACCGCCGCAAAAGCAAACAAGGCCCCAAGAATCCTTAAAATAAAAGGGGTGACAAACACAACAAAAATTCGACCGTATTTCCCCCCGACGGTAAACGTGCCCCTTCTGCCCCACGTATATCAATGAGCACGGTCCAAAGAAAAGAAATGCGCTGTGGCAATACCACTTAATAGTCTAACTTATTGCAAACGAAAACCAAACCCCTACAAAACTGTGACAAATTGGGTATCCAGGTGTCGGTTTCCGACACCCGTGTGGTGCGAAACACGAGAATGTGATAAATCGGCCCGTATGGTTCGGATTGGCCTCAAAAGTTTCAGCAGAAGACGCAACGGTGGCCGCCGGCTTCGGGTGCGCCCCATGCATGGGCAAGATATCCATGCACCTGAAACATTGATGCTTGAGCTGTCTTTGACTTGCCTCGGCAAAACTACCGCAACAAGCAGACTCCGTGGCATGAGGCACAAAACAAGGTTTTGGATTGTTTCCCGATGCATTCGCAAATACATGATGCCGAGCAAGCAACAAAATGTAAACGAGGGGCGTGGCCCGACGGCAGAGGAAAGCACTGCCAAAGCAAGATGGGAAAATGTTGAATCGTGGACATAGATTTGAGCACAGAAGCCCAAGGGGGCACGTGGAAACGTTTGTGGTTCACAAACACGAGCTCTAGACTACAATAAGAATGATGGGATTTTGAAGTACGCTAATTTGGGACGTTCGTTGTGCATGAAGGGCAGCCCTTCGCTCGGTGACCACCTATATGTGCAATGCACAAATTGTTGGTGTGTCCGGCAATGTTCTCGCAATTTCACTTGTCGAAGGCGACCTTGCACGAACATTTCGGCTCCCTTGCACGGATGTTGGTAATTGGTTGGCTAATTACGCGGATGCCGTTTCATGAGAAATATTCCCGTCGCGCGCACACCATGCACGTGGCTTGGGGTCAACGACCTCACAACGCAAGAAGGTTGAAATGACATTAGCGCAACACACCCTCCGTCAAATTTGGCGACACCGCGAGTCGCTTTACCACCACACACTCAGCAGGGGTATGGGTACAATTCAACACCTGTGTTTGAGTTGTTGGCGGTGGTGTTGCTACCGCCGCCGCCTCCGACGCTACTACCCTCCGTTGTGCTACTGGTGGCCGTACTGGTCGGGCTTTGGCTGGTGCGGCTAACATTGCTGCGCGCAGTAGATGTGCTCTCTCCACAGCCACTTTGTGGCTGCCCTGCCAAGCCAATATTTGCACTTTCTTGTGCGCTACACTCAATTGATCGTCTCTCCGCCTTAATGCACTCTAGCAACGACTCGAGGCGGCGCAGATCTTCCTCTTCCACTGCAGAGACGACCGGTGCTGGTTGTGGCACCACGAGGGGGTATTGCCCAATCGACTGGCCGGCGTCTTGGTCCCACATGTCTGGCAACACGTGTGCCGGCCCGAGATTCCACAATTGCAACCGCTTGACTTGTCGTGCCGCTTCGTTCATGTACCCGGCTCTAATGTCCGCCTCTTGGTTTTGGAAAATCCATCGTTCATGGCGCTCTTTGGCTTCGATAATCCTTTGCTCAACGAAACGCTGACGCCAAGTCTTCTCGTACCACACCGTCTCCGCCATGCGATCACACGAGGCCAAGGGCACGTTCGAACCCCTATAATCGAGGGTATCAAATGCATTACACGGGATGAGAACATTCGACGCTTTGCGTTTCTTTCGGATGAAATATTTTTCATAACCGATGTCGTTCCCCAATGCCACCGGATGAAGGAATTTTGACCGCGTAAAGACCATGCTTGAAACGGAACTGTACACTTTCCGAAGGAAGAAATTTTCGGTTACTTTTTGGCCCAGTGGAAACCGGCAGCATCGCGCGATGCTAGCAACGGAGCACCATGGATGTTGCTTGTGTCCAAAAAGACACCGGTTTGATTAGAACAAAAATCATGACATATTGATGCACATGTTGAGAGCACGACCCATTGGTGATGGAATTCAACTGTTTGGTGATTGGTAGAGTTCTTTAGAGGAAAGCGTCTTATCGGTCTTGCACATCCGTTTGCCAGTGGTCGTACAAATCACCCTTAACTATGAACCACCTCCATGTATGTTAGAGCTTCACGGCAGACGTATGTGGCCTCGACTCTTGTTGAGGTTCATGCCCAGCCCGAGATGAAACATCCGAAACCCCGACACATTGTCCAATGGTTGATATTTGCATTTTCCAACAATTTTTTTCCTTAACCCCTCCGTCAATGGTTTCGCCGGGCAACATTCGCAAAAGCGGTTGCTCACATGCACGCAATTATTGCATAGTCTACATAATGTGACCAGAAGTCGAATGGATTCACCAAAGGGTGGCCATGTTACATTGCCGAGTGGCGAACCTTCACAGCCATGAGGTCTAATTTCTCCAAAGAAAAAAATTGCTTCGCACAACTCAATAGCCGCGGCTTGAGTCCCTGTGACGTCTGTCTCTTCTTACAAAAGTACCTTTTGCGCTGTTGGAGCCTATTGTGCATGCAATGGTTTCATGAACTTTCAGACTTGGAACTTCATGAACTTTCATCAGACAATCTGTGCAAAGGTGGTACTTCGTAATGATCCTCACAAAGATTGAAATAGCATTGTTGGATTCAATACCACGCGAAAGGAGAAGCGTCTTGAAATAATATTGAACTTGCCAAGGCGAGGGGGTAAATACGTTTCTTTCCTTAACCTCCTCACTACAAAATGTAAACGTACACAATGCAACTTGTAGACATCATGTTGTTGTTTTTTACCTCCATGTACAATGCAGTCTGTAGACGTCATGTTCTGGGGCCCGAGTGCAATCGTAACTACCGATACCGTCTTCAGGTAGTTGGTGGGACCTCGTCGGTTGGCTTGGCGGGGGATGGGCATCTCTTAGCAAATACATACGAGCTTGATCGAGGCAAGGCTTGCCAACCGCTCTTGTTGACCAATGCTCCATATGCACAATTGGGGCAATCGGCATCAAACTGAACGGAACCCCCAAGTGTAGAGCGCTCTAAAAAAAAAAGAGGCACCAACGGATGTAAAGTTGGGGTCACTCGTCGCATCAACATGTCAACGCATGGAAACGGGTCACCACCACGAGACTACGAGGCTCACGCGTGCGTTCTTATGAGCTACCGGGGGTCTATTTGGGCAAGTGGGCCATCGCACAAGTGCATACCATCTAATTTCAAATGGGACTTACATGATGAGGTTTGAGGTGATGAGTGGCTCATATCAAGGCACACTGCAACTTTCAACTCCACGGAGTGATGGCAATCGAATCGGCCCTTGAAACAATGGGGTTCGGCGGCAGAATTTGCGCGTGATCAGAATTAGTGCGTGGTTCGTGTTATGGTGGCAATGTGTTGAAGAATCACGCACCTTTCCCGAAGCCGTCACGCATGCAAGTGGTCACCGCATGATTTACCGATGATGAACTTCAGTACATGAATCAAAAGAAAATCGGTCGATTGTCTCCTCAATGGAGACGAACGAACGCTGCAACGAAAGCAAGGCCTATTCGGACCAAATTCCCCAACATCAAACGCAATCAAACAAGGACCGACCAAAAGAAATAGGCAGATAGTAGTGCACGACTTTTAGGCGAGGTGGGCGTTTCAACCAGTCGGGGGGGGTGCAACTCGGAGTCAAGTCAAGGTACTTCGCACGGTTGTGGGGGGCCACAATTGTATCCAAGTGGGTCGCAAAATTTGTAGAGCCCCGCCACCGTCTCTTTAAAGGTTGGTTTTTTTTTCAACGCGAAGCTCGAGCAGGTGTTTCACCCCACCATTTTTGGCGCCACGGTTAATAGCCCGTTTTACTGCCAGTAAAACGGGTTAACCCCTTGCCAAAACTGTGGACAAGTTAACCCGTTTTTCTGCTAACAAAAACGGGCTATTAGCCCCCTTTTAATTCCGTACGGGACAAGACAAAGCACCACGACCACTATGCATAAAGAAGTGAGCACAGACACGCCAAAGATTGCATCTTCGTTTAGCTGTTGATCTTTGCAACTTGCAACACCACCACTAATGTTGATTTCTATGTCACTGCTACAAAAACTCAAACCCTCAATACTCGTGTCAAAGTTGAGGGTTGGGTTGTAGGGTGATTTGCCGAACTCCGAGCATTTTCCGCCCGTGGGTCACAGTCGCGTCGATTTCTCAAGATTTTTTTGGGATCTGCAGGATTTTACTGGAAAGATCTACACATTGAGAGCCAGGCTCTCGATTGATGTAAAAAAATCCAGATTTGGTGGTAAAAATCGCCAGATATACTGCTGCCAACAGAGCGCCCTCATGGGATGCGCTAAATGCGGCATTTGCCAAATGGCGTCGCAGGCCACAGTGAAGGCTCGTTTGAGGGGAGAGGGGGAGCTAGGTGGGTATTTGGCTTCAGCCAGTCCGGCGATGGCTTAAGCCAGTCCGGCGCCTGGCTTAAGCCGCGGCGCCGCGGCTTAAGCCAGGCGGCGCCGCGGCTTAAGCCAGAATTAAGCCGCGGCGCCGCGCCTGTTCAGCCGCTGAAGTACTACAGACGAAAAATGAGAACGCAACAGAATTTAACAGAAATTTCGGTGTAAAATGGTTCACGCATTCATATTCAGACCACATGGAGGGCCCAGGAGGTCAAGGAGTCATTGAGGAAGAAGTGGAGTATGAGTCCTCGGATGATGATGAGCCCATCAAGCAACAACGGGTAGGAACCGAGGCAATGCAACGGCCGCAGTACCAAACCTCGCAATTTGTTAAGCAAATAGACAAGATGACCCGGGACAAGCTTGGTGAAAAACAAAAGATGGTGAGACCTGATTTTGTGGTGCCCCACACCAACCTCAATACCAACATGCGTAATGATCCGTTATTGTATGTGGCTCCAATGATTTATGTGTGGGATCCCCCAAGTCAATATGGTGTTGAAGTGAAGTGTCAAGGAGGTGATCACAAGATGCACTTGAACCAATGGCGTGATTGTTTGGCATATGATCTACGCGCAATTTTCTTGGGCCAAGAAATCCCGTATCCGGAATTTATCAAGTTCGAAGATTACATGTACGTCCCATGCCGTGCATTAATCAAAGAAATTATTTTGCAACATTGGGAGCGGTACAAAGATTTCTACTTTTGGCACATGGCAATGATGGGGGCTGACAAGTGTTCGGCGGACATGACATTCAAAAGAGCCAAATTCATTGTCACCAAGCAAGGAAAACGCTATGCACCCCAATGGAAAGGAGTTTACCAAATCCTCAACGAAGCCGGCAAGCCACTCAACCCCTACCTCCTCCTCCTCAAGTTGCCAGTGATATGCTTTTGATGATTCAGCAGGTTGATACTCACTTGGCTCAGTTGTATGCTCGGACTGCATGTGGTGAACAACTTTCGCCAGCTGAGTTGCATCGGTGTAAGCAGCTTTTGGAGTGGCGGGCTCAAGTGTCGAAGAACTAAGGACATTTCACATTTCATGTCTGAGTTTTATGTTCCATGCCTTCAGGGTTTGCCTGTGTGAGGTTGGGTTTGCCACTGCTGAGGTCCAAGTCAAGTCAAACTGCATAAACTGCTCGAAATGATCGGACCGGCCCATTTAGATCGTTTTACGCGGTTTGTTCAAGGACCGGTCTGGACCGGTCTGGACCGGTCTTCTGGTAAACTAAAACGAACCGCATAAACTGCATAAACTGTTCGGTCTGCATAAACTGCATAAACTGCGTAAACCGGCGTAAAGGGTTTGCCTGTGTGAGGTTGGGTTTGCCACTGCTGAGGTCCGAGTCAAGTCACAAAACCCCTCCCCCATCCTCCCCAAAATATACCCATATGAGCTTTTTGGGTCCCCAAGATATACCCATATGAGGGTTTTTCCTTCCACCACTTTTAGGATACCCACCTAGCTCCCCCGGTACCCGTTTGAGCGCTAGGGTAAGTCGCCAAATGCGCGCCGATTTTGGCCCGTCCTTCACAGTCCTCTCAAAATTTTTCGGATTTCCTGGAAATTTCTGGATGGGTCTACAGAATGGGACCCAGGCTACTTACTGGCCCATAGCATCAGATCCCGATTCGGTGCTAAAAATCGCCAGATATCTGGCTGGGAACAGAGCGCCCTCAGCGATTGCGCAAAAGTGCGCATTTGCCAAATGACGGTAAATCGCTGGTCGGCACAGTGGCGCTTCGTTTGTCCGCTACACAGCATCAAATTTGATAATTTGTGGTTCTGCGGGTAGATCCAGACCCAGGCTACTCGGGCAGGTACTCGGGAGGGAGGGTCCCAGTCGGCACTGTAGCAACCCTTGCTTGAGCTTGGTGCTTTTCTTGTTTTTTGCCAATGGTGTCCATGGAGGAAACCCCCTGGGGCAGCCACCCTGGTCTCAATGAAAGCAAAAATTTTTTGTCTTTTAATTGGACAGATTCCACAAGTCCCCGGTTGGCTAAACAAGACCCATTTGCTTGTGCAATGTTGGATGAGTTAGATGAGGGCAGTGTTGGTTTGAGTCGAGAACAGTCTTCAAGTTCGGAGGGACTGTTGTTCTCCGATAGTGACGAGGTGGCAGAGTCCGAGGACGAAGGTATGACAACCAAAAAGGTTTGTGGTGAAGAAGAAGACGTTGTCCCTTGTTCTCAACCCGATTCTGACGTGGAGATTTGTCCCAATGACATTTCTGCTCAAGAGGATCGGGTAGATGTCACCAAAGAGTTAAATCGTAGTGGCCGCCCGGTGCGGGCCGCTTCGCTTGGTGTTGGTCAATACTTAGTTGCGGAAAGAGGAGGAACGGGTGGCCACCCAAAGGCGGAAAGAAGAGGAAAGGGCGGCCAGGCCAAAGCGGGGAGTGAAGCGGAAGGCCGGTCCCGAACAGTGGGATGATGGGACCACGTGCCCTTGCGGCCATGATGTCGGGACCGGCCTCACTGAAAACTGGGCCCAGTGTGACACCTGCGAAGCGTGGATTCACGACGGCTGCTTTGGCTTGGAATGGGCACGGGACGGCCCATACATTGAGCAGCCTGACAGCCGGTGGCAATGTGCCCGGTGCCGGCCCGCGTCCGATGATGGAGACGATGGTGACGACTCTGACGCTGACCATTCCCAGCCCTCCATGGCTGGGAGTGATAGCGCATAAAGAGTCGTAGATGGGGGGAGGGGGGGGGAGGGGGGGTGGGTGAAAAAGGGGGTGGGATGCCATGGACACCGTTGGAGAGGACAGAGAACCCAAGTGAGATCGGGGGCAATGCCCCATACACCAAAGGTATACCTACCCCCCCATAGTGTAGCAGAGCCCAATTATGGCAGAACGCAGATTTCAGACGAATTTGCGTGCTAGCCATGTAGGTCGGGCTAGATAACACCATTTGACACGAACTATGCATGTTTTGAGTAGCGTGGATCGTCCTCTACGCGATGAGCAACTTTGTTTTTGCGTGGTGTGCCGTTTACCCCTCTCCCGAAGCGCGACCGTGGTCCAACCAAAACAGAAAACTCAGAAATTCAGCTTCTGGGCAGCAAAGACCTCGGTAAGATGGCTTCCCTCCGATGGGTAAATCGGCTCGATACAGGGTAACGAACGCATTTCTAAGTAGCGTGGGTCAAGACGCACGCGTGCATATCTTTAGATTTTGCCAACTCACCGGTGACGTCACGCACCAAGCGCGACCGTGACGCGCGCACATCTGGGGACGTCATTTGGCCAGCTTTGGATAAACGGCAAGTTACCCTACATAGCACCAAATCTTGTAAATCGTGGTTCTACGGGTAGCTACGGACCCAGGCTAGGAAGGAGGGACGGATCCTGTGGGGTTTTTCTCGATGGGCTCTTTTTCTCCCTTGGGCACTGGTGGTACCTTGTGCTTTTCACTACGGTTTTCTTGTTTTTCCTCACGGTGTCCATGGAAAGCAGCCACCTTGGTCTTGATGAAGGACAGTTTTCTTTGTCCTTCAAGTGGACAGATTCCACGAGTCTCTGGTTGGCTCAAAAAGATCCTTTTGTGGCTACTCTACTCGATGAAACGGAGAGTAGTGTGGGTTTGAGCAGGGAGCAGTCAAGCAATTCAGAGGGATTGCTGTTTTCTGCTAGTGAGGTTGAAGAGTTGGAGAAAAGTTGCCATTGAGGTATTTGCAAGGGAAAGATCGTAGGATGAGCAATGTTGATCGTGCCGTTGCTCGAATGATTGGTCAAATCACGATTCATCAAGTGTCCCGGCATCATACAACTAAATCTGCGGTCCGGGCACGAATGACAAGGTTGCGGAATGGTCTAAGCACCCCGGGCCGCAAACCAACCTTGCCGCATAGTATTGAGCAAGCATTGTTCGAGCATGTAGATGAGCACCGTTGGCGTGACAAAAAGGCCTAGTGAGAGCACCCATGCGCCGAAGGTATACCCTCCCTCCTTTAGTGTAGCAGACCCCATTTGTGGCAGCATGCAGATTTGAGCTATGTCTACATGCGCGCCTCATAGTTTGGGGTAGATGTGTCCATTTCATGAAAAATTGGTGTATATGAGTAGGGTGGATCGTCCTCTACAAGATGACCAACTTGGTTTTTGCGTGGTGAGCCAATGAACCCTCTCCCGAAGCGCGACTGTGACCGGTACTAAACAGAAATCAGCAAAAAGCTGCAGCTAGGCAGTGAACTCCTTAGCAAAACCCTCTCCCTCCATGGGGTAAATCGTGTCAAAACACACCAACGAAGGCAATTCTGAGTAGCCTGGGTCAAGCCCTACGCATACATATGTTTAGATTTTGCCAACTCATCGGTGACATCACTCACGAAGCTTGACCGTGACCCGGGCAGTTCTGGACACGTCATTTGGCAACTGCTAGCTTATCGGCAAATCACCCTACTCTAGTGTCCCAAACAAAAGTCCCTGGTCACTTATTTATTTGGGGGGGGGGTTGGGGCCGGCCATGTCCCTAGCACAATCTGGCGAGAATTTGAATGTGCCACATCTTCTGCAAATTCAAAGTTTTTCAATCTGGCGAGATTTGAATCTACCACATCTGCTTATGCAAAGTTTTTCTACACCAAACATGTATGAATTTTGTGAAACATTACGGCTGTCCACAAAATTTTGAAATTTTTTGCTTCCTTACAAATTTATGGCTTCCTGAGTTCCTCACAACACATATGCAGAGCACAGAGTTAAGAGCCTGGTGCAGTTAAGAGCCTGCAAGAAGTACTAATGTGAAGAGCCTGGTGCAGTTAAGAGCCTGCAAGAAGTGCCAATGTGGATGGTAAGAAAAGCCTGCAAGAACTGTGATGATAGAAGCAAGAAGGGCCTGGTCGTCCACCTTTCCAGGTGGCCAGAACCCTGCAGAAATTCCGTGGAACAAAAGAATCGGGCTTTCCCTCCTTAGACCGCTGTACGCAGCTCTGGCGGCTTCGGTACCCAGTAGTGACCTTCATCAGTTGTTGCCACGAGCAGAACTGTAATGAGCGTCTTGGGCCCTGCGCGGGGAGACCTCGCCAAATGCAATTGATTAGCTGCCTGTGGGGGGCCCCAAATGCAATTGATTAGCTGCCTGTGGGGGGCCGATCCTCCCTTACTTCTTGGTCAGTTGGTCAGTGTCTGTTCCTTGTCTCCATCGGGGGGCATGCATCTGTTTGCAGGATTGGCAATGCCCCTGTGGCGCGATGAATTGGAAGCATCAAGAAAATTGCTACAAGTGCGCTGCACGAGTCGCTGTACTACAGTCGGGAGTTGCGGCACATCCGCAGTCCTGCGAGGTACCCATCCGAATTTTGACGCCTGTAAATGGTGGTTTCCAAAAACGTTACAGAGCGGCTACCGGCGTACAGCGGTTTTAGCGGGTACCGGATGTCACTCGAAACAAGCCCCCTTCAGCTCTGAAACAAATCGCCAGAAAATCCAGATTACAAAGTGACCCTCCAATGCGGCGAATGACCTTATTCATGTTTGCTAGAATCACTGCAACATTCAACTCACTCACAAGCTTAGAGACAGCTGTTGGGGGGAGACTCATGAAAATAGTGCAGTCTGCCACTGAAGCTGTATCTGAAGCTGTACGTAAGCATCTCCAACGCTCATACGAAAGTAGCCCCCCACATTGGGCAGTGTGGGCTACATTGCCACACTCGCGATTATGCGCGGAGTAGGCCGGCGTCGGAATAGTTTTCAGGATTTAAATTCTTCCACGAAAATTAGATTAACAACATGAAGCACGGATTTTTAAACCGAATTTATCCAGTCCTTATCTGCTTATCAGATCGTCGATTTGAGCGATAGGCAGCAAGATAACAAGACTTTGAGCTCAAATTTGGATGTTGCATCCAAAAATACCCCATAGCACAACTTGATCTGCGAAATCGACACGGGTTCTATGGGAACTAATGGGGAAGGGAGTCCTCTCCATGGGTGTGCATGGCTCCCCCCGTCCAAGCTCCCTTTCCCATGTAGAAACGGGGAATAGACGTAGCAAAAGGTGGTACTCAGCTTGGTTTGCCTTAGGCTAACAAGCTGAGTAGCTCAACAAGGACGAAAATGCTGCTCACGAACCAAACTATGTGGCATGGTAGGTGTGGGTGTGGGCATGGGTTTGGGTATGGGCATGGACATGGGCATGCGCGTGCGTGGGCATCTACATGGGCATGGGAAGTGTGAACCAAGCTAAGTACCATTCCAAAAGTGAAAGTGCTACTCAATACCGCAGCATGGGTGTGGGCATGGGTGTGGGCATGGGTATGGGCATGGGAGTTGGCATGCACATAGATGGGCATGGGCATGGGCATGGGCATGGCGAGTTCCATTTCAGCTTGATCAAGCCGCGGTTTGGTTCGAGGCCGGCAAGTCCTCGAAATGGCGCCAAATTTTCTTGCCTTGCTTTGACGCTTGCATTTCGTTTCTTCAGGTTGCACACCATGTGGAGGAATCCAATTCATTATGAGGCCAATAAAAAAGTGTTATTGGCATTGCTATTTGGTCTGACACTTGTTTTGATGTGCTGGGCGTATCTTGATGATGCAACTACACCATCGTTGGCACAAGTATGTTTGCATTTTGCGTGCTTTGGAGCGCGGCACTTTGTTGTCGTGGAGTGGCAAACGGCTTTGTATTTCGCCATCGATGTAAGTCATGGTTATCGAGGTTTGGGGCATGGATAACCATGGAGGGCACGGAAGGGGTGAAGTAAGTCGAGGGTGATGATGATGTTCACATTTGTAGCTCACAACTATGGCGCAAGACGATAACTTGCCGACGGAAGATTTGGATAAGTTCATCCCATTAGCAAGTATGCATCCTTCTTATCTTTCAACGGAACGGGTGAGTTGTAGCAAACCCAAATCGCTTCGATGTGGAAGGCCTTACGAGTTGGTTGGCGTGACGTGTGGCCTTGGCTTGGTTGCCACCAAAGTTTTGAAAACAAGTGACTAAGGCATGCTTGTTGGTCTAATGGCACAAGTGTACGAGTTATTGGGAACCATAGTATAACACCAAGAAACCGTCAAATCTTTGTAACACGCATCTTCTAAACCTTGGTTTGTCCGCCATGCATGCATTTTACATTTTGTGGAAACCACTTTGCGTGGACCGTCCGAACCAAACGAAGTGACGTTGGGGGTTTCCCCCCAAGTTGCACTAGAGACCAAGGACACTAATAATTGACACGACTCACTTAAGATGAGTAGATTCGAATGACCACCGGGAATGATTGTGGTTCGCGTCAAAACATGAGTTTCTCCCATTGGGCTAGTGGCGTACTGTGTTTGCACCGCGGCGCACCACACGAAGGGCGAGGAATTGAACGACCACGGCAAAAACGGTGGCTTTTGGGGTTAGCCATGCAGTTCCCTCAAAAGGTGAACAAATACGAACACCCGAAAGTACCAACCTTGGCGTCTGCACACAAAAATTTGCCTAAGAAAGCGGAGTTTGGAGGGTGCTCACCACCGCTGATGTGGGAAATGTAATACACGGCCGGTGGGTTGCGGATCTCCAAGCGTTACCCATCAATGGTGCGCAGCACACTCAAGCAGTTTACCAGGCCGGGGGGGAGGACAAATGTTCCCTTCCACGCTTGTGTCCCACCATACCATGATTTTGTAGCAACCTTGTATGCCGTTCGTGCAATTCTTGTGGTGCCCGCGCATTCTTGTCATAGATACACCTCCTCCAACCCCCTCACCTTCACCATCTCCATCACCATCTCCATCACCATCTCCATCTCCACCACCATCACCATCTCCTTCACTATCACCACCACCATCGCCATCACCATCACCACCACAATCACCATCTCCACCACCATCACCATCACCATCACCATCACCATCACCATCACCATCACCATCACCATCACCATCATCATCGACTTCACCATCGAGCTCTCCAATTTTTAATGTGATAACGGTAACGGATTCTAGCCCGAATCCTAGCTCGAGCCCGAGCCCATCTCCATCTCCATCACCATCATCACCATCACCATCACCATCACCATCACCATCACCATCACCATCACCATCACCATCACCATCGATTTCACCATCGAGCTCTCCAATTTTCAATGTGATAACGGTAACGGATTCCAGCCCAAGTCCCAGCCCGAGCCCGAGCCCGAGCCTGAGTCCCAGCTTGAGCCCGAATCCCAGCTCGAGCCCGAGCCCCAGCCCTAGCCCCAGTATGTCATGCCCTTGCCACTCTCTGCTTGCGGTTGTGGGAGCTTGACGGTAGACATGGGTTGCCTTGTGAAGCTGCTCGAGGTTGCACATGCGGTGGGATCTCGAATGTGCATTGACCCAGAAGAATTCTTTTAACTGTTAACTCATATCGACGCGGACCGTTTCATGGTCTACCGTATCCAAAGGACGTGTTTCAGGCAGCGGTAGGTGCCCATAGGCCAGAATGGCATGCGTGAAATGGACAAAATATCTTCACCAATGTGGGTGTTTTTGTCGATTTCCGGGCCGTGCAATGCAATGCCATACCGAGGCTGCAAGCGCACTATCGGGAAGACCAACTCGCGGGGCTGTGCTTTTTCGGCGGCAAGCACAGTGTTGGTGCCTTCAAAGGATCGTGCGAAAAAATTTGACCAAAAGCGTGGAGTGCTGCTGGTCATCGTTGGAGGGTGAGAGGGTGAGATAAGAGGCAGAATGTAGGTGCCGTCGAGGAAGTTGTGTAGGTGTACGAGATATGTGCCGTGCTGTATGTGTCTGTGGCTGGTCCTACGCGTGACTACCTGTCATGCACCTGCTGAGGACAAGTGAATACGCTAACTGAGAAAACATCGGATTCTGCAAGCACCAGTTCATAGTTTCGTGGATGCAACATCCAGTCTTTTCAGCGCATATCGTTGCCTGCGGCATCCCGATGCCATCGTGCGAGCATCACTCCACCCACTGACCATCAAAGGTGCAAGCCATTGGATTTTCCCTTCTAGAGCACATCTTTGCAGTGTGTTTGATGCGTGGGGGTAACCTCGAGTGCATGCACAAATGCTAAGCCCCGAGGGCCCTTTTAGCAATGCGCTGTAGTATCAACGAAACTGGCCCGGACATCGACAACAATACTCGGGATTTTGCCCATGTTTCCCCCCGTGGCATGTCAATCTGGCACTTGAACAGCTGTGGGCGCTTGACAGCGGACATGAGTCACCTTGGGGAAGGTTTTGCCTGCGATGGGGTCTCCAGGGTCCATTGGCCCAGAAAGATCATTGTCGGCGTGGACCCTTTCGGGGTCCCCACATCCCGCAGGTCTCCGCTGTTATGCCGCGTGTTTTTTCCGACGCAGGAACCGGGACGCCCACGCCGACGTCAACCCCGACCACAAGCCGCACGCGCACTCCAACATGGAGTTCCACAGCCATTGGAACTTCCACAACCACCAATACTGCCACCACCACCCCCTTTCCAACCACGACTCCGAGCCCGACCTGCACACCAAGCCCGACGCACACCCCCAGCCAGAGCCGCACCCCGACATGCAGTCAAACGGCCACGGTAATCCCAACCGCCACTGTGACCCCAAGCCCCTCTTGCACAACAACTGCCACGACCACCCCTGTCCCAACATGTACCATGAGCTCCACCTGTTCTCGTACCTTGCACTACACCGTGACAGTATCCACCACCCCAACCACCTCCCGAACCCCATCGACAACCTCAACCAGTTCCCTCACACCAGTCCCAACCAACACACCAACGGCAACATCAACTGTTCCGTCAACCATGTCCCCAACACGCACTACTACATTCACCGCCGCGAGCACACGAACCAGTACTCCAACGAGTTCATCCACAGCCACCATCAGCGCCACGATTGGTGTTAGTGAGACGCCCACCCCAAGTGTGAGCCCCACGTCTGTGCCTACATTGCTGAACCTGGCCTCACCATCAGCATCGCCATCCCCATCGCCGTCATTATCACCATCATCGTCGCCTTCCCCATCAGCACCTTCTCCGTCGCCATCCCCATCGCCATCGCCATCAGCAGCCCCATCATCATCGCCATCACCGTCGCCATCCTCATCCCCATTGCCGTCATCGTCCCCATCCCAATCACCATCAGCCCCATCGTCGCCATCGCCTTCGTCATCGCCATCGGCGTTGCCATCAGTGTCACCCTCTGCACTGTCGCCATCCCTCTCACCATCACCATCACCATCCCCATCCCCATCTCCATCACCATCCCCGCCGCCAACCAGCACCCCAACCTTTACTCCCACCATGTCTCCACCAGTCACGGTTACCAATACTGCAACTATTATCCCGAGCGTGACATCCACTCCAAGCATGAGCCCAACTTCACTGCCAACATCGCTGTTCCCCTTGCCCTCTTCAACTCCATCACCATCTCCGTCGTGCTCTCCATCCACATCACCGTTGCAATCACCGTCTCCATCACCTTCACCAGTGCCATCGCCATCCCAATCGCCATCACCATCACCATCACCACATTCCCCATCACCGTCCCCTTCATCGTCCCCTTCACCATCGCCCTCACCCCCGCCGTCATCCTCGCCATCGCCTCCACCTTCGTTGTCACCATCGCCATCAGCAGCCCCATCATCATCGCCATCGCCGTCGCCATCCTCATCCCCATTGCCGTCATCGTCCCCATCCCAATCACCATCAGCCCCATCGTCGCCATCGCCTTCGTCATCGCCATCGGCGTTGCCATCAGTGTCACCCTCACCATCGTCATCACCTTCTGCACTGTCGCCATCCCTCTCACCATCACCATCACCATCCCCATCCCCATC
Source organism: Eutreptiella sp. 'Long Island Sound 2002' (assembly GCA_964036045.1). Taxonomy (NCBI): domain Eukaryota; phylum Euglenozoa; class Euglenophyceae; order Eutreptiales; family Eutreptiaceae; genus Eutreptiella; species Eutreptiella sp. 'Long Island Sound 2002'. The sequence goes on from OZ038392.1 coordinate 43,746,374, forward strand.
TCCATCACCATCCCCGCCGCCAACCAGCACCCCAACCTTTACTCCCACCATGTCTCCACCAGTCACGGTTACCAATACTGCAACTATTATCCCGAGCGTGACATCCACTCCAAGCATGAGCCCAACTTCACTGCCAACATCGCTGTTCCCTTTGCCCTCTTCAACTCCATCACCATCTCCGTCGTGCTCTCCATCCACATCACCGTTGCAATCACCGTCTCCATCACCTTCACCAGTGCCATCGCCATCCCAATCGCCATCACCATCACCATCACCACATTCCCCATCACCGTCCCCTTCATCGTCCCCTTCACCATCGCCCTCACCCCCGCCGTCATCCTCGCCATCGCCTCCACCTTCGTTGTCACCATCGCCATCACCACCACCATCACCATCCCTCTTGCCAGCCTCACCATCCCCCTCACCTTCACCATCCCCACCATCAGCCCCATCGTCGCCATCGCCGTCATCCTCGCCATCGCCTCCACCTTCGTTGTCACCATCGCCATTACCACCACCATCACCATCCATCTTGCCAGCCTCACCATCACCCTCACCTTCACCATCCCCACCATCGCCATCACCATCACTGGTTCTCCCAGGTATCACCCTTCTTGTCTGTGCCTTTGCCATTGTATGTCCCATTGTATCTCTGCAAGTGAAGCATTGCACGTTTTGGGTCATTTTCGTATTTTTTTTTATCAGGCCACCACCTGTTCAGATACCCAACCCCAACAGCCCACACCCCCCCCCCCCATGCCCATGTCGGGGAAAAGACCCCGCAAGTGGACATCCAGGGCCCAAAAGCCACCGTTGGGGAGGGGTCCCTCACCGCCGGTTTGGATGACCGCTTGGACGCACCTGGCCAACGGCGAGGACAGTTGCCCTCCTCTGTATGGACCCAACACAGAGCAGTGAAACAGGGAAAGTCCGGGGGGCTCCGTTGGCACAACCAACCAAGGGAAAGGAAAGGGAAGTAGAAAGGGAAAGATAGGGCAAGGAGGAAGAGAAAGGACACAGGGTGGTGAGGCCGATGGGCACCACCGCCTATGGAGGGAAAGGGTCCAAGGAAAGGGCAGCAAATGGCCATCAGCCAATAGGCGCCGCCAGCTGCAAACGAGAACAATACACCAAGGCGACCTGCCAACCCCCCCCCCCTCTTTTCTTGGGGCCTCCGGCTACCACCAGGTCCTCACCATTTTTAGCCAGAATGTCGGTGCCAAAGGTGCCGGATTTTTTTTTTTTTGCCAGTGTCAGGGGTCAACGTGTTTTTCACTATGTGTGTATGCTCAAAATGCTCAGATTTCGTTGGAGAATTCAAAACATTGAAAATTTTTCATCCCCCACCCTCATTCCCACCTTGGGTGCTGGGACCCACCATTGGAGGGGTGCACGATTTTTGGAATAAACCAATTTTTGACCCCAGCGTACATACCTCAAATTGATCAGCGTGATGCAGTGATCATTTTGAGGTAAGTATGTTGGGGTACCCTGGACCCCCTCCCCCACCCCAACGGCCGCCGGCTGGAACCTCCCCCCTCCTCCTCTCTGGGGCCTCCTACTACCACACCCCTGTTGGGGTCTACAATTGCAACAGGCAGCTCCCCATGACAGAGACCCTCTGCTCAACAAACCATTTTGGAATTCCTCATTCCTTTGTTTTAAGGTGAAATGAATGGTACCAGACCAGTGGCGACTTTTTTGCTGTCCATTGCCCGTTTCTGAGGATGTCCTGAGGGTCAGGGATTGTGCTGTAGTAACAATTTGACACGCAAATGGCAAAAGTGGTGTCAGTGTTCCTAAACCTTTGGATTGAATTGGTGCCCCGTCCATGTCCTCATACCCTTGACAAACAGTCTTGTCCAGGGAGGCTTCCTTGCCCGTGTTTTTAATGGTGAAAATGAAAACCGTCATAAGCAGCCCTCACTTTGTTGACATTCATAACCATCCATTTGGACATTTGAGACTTCAAGGAACCAGCAATAAACTCGAGTGACGTCAGCTCTAGTACCGCTACTGCATACAACTCCAATGTTGCTATCAGCACCCAGCCCTGTTCGGTGGGGGAAGCGGGGCACATTTTCTGCATTTCATGGATCAAAGCCGTGTACCACTCTCCCCACATCGTTGGATGAGCTTATCAATGGCAATGTTCAATATGCCAGCAGGCAGCATGTTCAACCCGTTACTGTAGTGGGCTGCTTTGAATAGGACTATTTGGGTAAGGGGCCATCACTCTAGGGTGGTGGCTGGTTGGGTACCCAATGTACCACCTACAGAACCCCCAAAACCATTCGTGTGATCGTTAGACAAAAAACAAATCAAGCGATCATGACTCAGTTAGCTGACGTCGCTAGAGTTCATTGCTGGTTCCTTGAAGTCTCAAATGCCCAAATGGATGGGTTGGGAATGTCAGCAAGGTGAGGGCTGATTATGAGGGTTTCGTCTTGAAAAAACACGGGCAAGGAAGCCTCCCTGGACAAGACCGTTTGTCAAGTGTATGAGGACGTGGACGGGGCACCAGTTTGATCCAAAGGCTTAGGGACACTGACACCACTTTTGCTGTCCATTGATCCGGTGGAGTTCACAGCCGGAAACATCCCGAGGCTCCAAAAATGTCCTGGGGCCCACAAGTAGCAAATGCTATGAAGTTGTTTCAATGAAATTGGGCATCATACACACGCACACGCACACACACACACACACACACACACACACACACACACACACACACACCAAATCTCCACTTCTGTGAAGTGGGGAAGGATCAAGCTGCCCGGGGGCTGGGGGGGCTGAATGGATGGAGGCGCTGTGGCCCTTCATCCTGGGCATCTGAGCCAACCTTGTATGGTCATTTCCCACCCACCCAGGCTAAGGGCTGTCCAGGTGAGTTGGTGGATGCCTAACCCTGCCCAAAGCCCCCTGCACACCCCGGCCAACTGGGTGAGAGGTATCTGGTGGTAGCAGTAGATGCTCGCTCGGAAGGATCTGCGTTCAAACCCAACGAACAGCTCCATGTGAAGTGGCCCATCCTCTGGAGTGACACGACTGTGCTGGTCCGGTGGGGCAGAGGAGGTCGGACATGAGACCCGATGGGAATTAGGGCCTCGGGGATCACCCCAACCTCGCCCCTGCACACCCCACGGTCTTTCAGAAATCCAAGAGGTGTGCCGCCTGCTCTTGTCCTGCATACAGATGCGTCATTTCTTCAAGTGTCCACTTGGAGCGGGACATCGGCGTTGCAGGGCACGCTCACTGTTGTCGCCGAAGGACAGGGGATCCGAATCACTGGGTATTTGACGAACATGCTCCTGGAATTCGGGACATGGTACATCCACGAGGGCACCGCGTGCGCCTCTCCCGGTGGGATTCTGCCGGGGGTTCCCGCGGGCAACGTGTGGGTTGCAGACGCCAACACGATCACCATCAACGAACTCTTCGACAGTGTCACGTACGCTGCAGCCTTCGGCCACGTGGTCGTGTTCCAGGACTCCATCGGCACCGCTGCCGCCTGCGGGCAGCTGAAGCTGCAGTTGGTGCCGTCGCCGTCGCCGTCGTCGTCACCTTCGCCATCCACATCGCCCGAGACATCGCCGTCTCCATCACCGTCGCCTGGCTCTCCAGGTGTTGTGCCCCCTCCGACATACCATCCCCACGTGTCTACGATCAAGCAGAATTTCCGATGGTTCCGTACCGGGAAATCGCTGCAAGTCGTAGATTTGCTGCCGTGCGTCCTACAATGTGTCGCTGACACGCCAAGTGAAGGCAGGGGCAGATCTTTTATTACCAGAGATATGCATAATGGAATGCGGAGGATATGCAGCTGTTCGCCATCCTCGATTTGCACACGGGATCAGAAACTCCACGTCCTCCTGAAGACGCATGACATTCGAAAATGACGTCCCTTCCGGAACCTCGAAGGGATGGACTCTCGAAGGTCTCCGAAAGGTTGTCATTTCGGGGGAGGTTATCCGTTTTAGAGCAGAATGGACGAGCTGTTGCGTCCCGCGCTCCAAAAGGGCGGGCACAACACCCCGGGGCATTCATACTGCATTGTTTTTCTGTTTCGAAATGGCACCTGAGGTGCACATCCCGGAGTCAACAGGGATGCTCTCATCGGTGCATCATGCTGCGTTATGCACATGGTAGATTGACGACCATCAACAGTGACAGCTTTGTGCGAGGTCAATGTTGCGATGTGCTGCTCGCCTTTACTTTATATCAGTGGCACTGATGATGATGAGATTGCACTTCCTGATTTCAAGGTTGATGTCCATTTTTCAGTGGAGATATTTTGAATTGCTGCTTTGTGGATTCTCTCACATACGCTGGGTTGAAATGGTTGGTGCTGTTTGCGAACCATGGTTTGTGCTGTCTAAGATGCTTCACTGCAGCACATTTGCAGCATTGCAGTTCAAATTTCTGCCGCTTCCGGTGATGGACTGTGCAACCTTTTGCCCTGGCAGAGTCGCTGCAGGATGTGCTTGCAGCTCACAGGGATTGCCTCGGCGCCGTGTCGGAAGTGGTGCAGAAGTATTATCTCCATCATTTCTTTGCCTGCAGTGAACTGTAGGACACCGTCGATGGCGAACGTGAACTTTACGACCTGCACCAACCACACGTTGGGCGGCACGTGCAATCCCACATGTAATTACGGCTTCGTTGGCAGTCCTACGGCCGTTTGCGGGAGTGATTGGCAATGGGCGTACGGAGGAAGCTGTGAGCCAGGTATGTTCCGCTTCTTGCTCTATCCTCCGTGCTCTCTAGTTAAGAAGGAGCCTGTGCATTCATGGGTAAGACGGCATCGTATTTCTGTTCCTGCACCGTTGCCCCTGGGAGGAGGTCGCCACGTGGGCAGTTTGGGGTCTCCTGTGCTTCCACGGCGGCTGTTGGGGCCCAGAACTCCACTGAAACGACCCCCATCCCATTGGCAGTGGCGTCATTGAAGCCAGAGGGTTTTGTTTTTAGAATTGACAGACCTGGTTCCATTCGCTTGAACCTTCGGTCCGTGTTGCAGTCCAATGCAGTGCCCCGGCCGAGCAAGCACACTTCAACTTCACCAACTGCACCGATCGGAAGTACACCGGTCGATGTGATGTGACATGCGACACCGGATACACGGGCAACGCCTCCGCCGTTTGCGGCCCCGACGCGCAGTGGACATATGCAGGGATCTGTCAGCCAGGCATGTTGGGGACTGGGTGCAAAGTTGTGTGCATGCGTGCAGTGGCAGCCCTGAGGCAAGACACACAGGCGAAGGCCTGTGTGTGACCGCAACACACATTCTGTTGGCAGAACACGCCATGGTATGGCGTCATTTACCTGTTGGACATCCACTTCTGCCAATTTGTCTGCCGTCTCGTATGAGTGAAAAACGTGTTTTACTCAAAGCAGAGGTTTCAGGCCTACTGTCGCTTGTCTGGAGCTTGCATAGACATGCATAGATATAGCTGCATCCTGAGCAAACTGCGAACACATACCGCCACGCACAAAGACCATAGGACTGCCTGGCCCAATCTGCGAGATGCAGCAAAGCATAGCTCAAATCAAACTCTGACATTGCTTCAACAAGTGCAAAGCACACAATGCTTTAGAATGACCGGTGCAGCACCAAGTACGAAGAACTTCGTTGGCCATGTCTGATTTAGACGCAGCCCTTGCCTTTCAAGCCATTCAAGAGCATTGCCAAAGCATCAGTTTTCCGATGAAGGATGCAACACAGACAGCATTGTGTACAATGCCTTTCCACTGTGAGCACGAGAGCAGGTTGTCCACCGAGGGGTTGAAGGTTGAACATGGGCAGGCACCAACGGTTGAAGCCTGCCGCAGCATGCTGCGACACCTGTTTTGGGGGCCTGTTGGTGGGGGTTTGAAGCATGCTGCAGCATGCTGCAGGACACTGAAAATTGGGTTGCGAGTTTTGGGAAAAAATATCGGACCAAAATATCAATCCCATCCCTGAGCAGTCATTTGTCAGAGATGGCCAGTACTCTAGTGGTTAAACAGTGCATCTGTGATTGGCTGGTGGGAAGTGAAAGCTGCAGATTTTCCTATTTTGTCATCAATTGCTGTTTTTTTTTGTCCGCCACCCTCGGTCTGTGTGCCATGCCGAGAAGGCCTTCAGTTTGTTGGGACACATCCTGACACATGACCGCCTCAATATGAATAATGAGACGATGCAGCATTTGGCAATCATGCATTTCAATAAACTGGACAAAAAGCGGAAATTTGAGGAGGAGGAGTAGCAACATATATATATATATATATATATATATATATATATATATATATATATATATATATATATATATAGTCATAGTCATAGTCATAACCACTTATCATGCCGTCTACTGGAGTTACCGGGCATCTCGCGCCGACAGGTGGTTCCTGCCTCGCTCGATCCCGTGGGTCCCAGGGCTGCCTGAGGTGGCCCACAGCATGACGGAGGACCCAGAGGACCGGGGATACCGGGCAACCAGGCTTTGGGGGCAGTGGCAACTGCAAAGCGTTAGCATTAGCAACGGCGACGGACGCTGGCCCGTTTGTTCGCCGGGGGTAAGGGGGCAAGGCAAAGCAGCGCAGCAGCATCGCAACAAGCAGAAAGCAAGGGCACCTCTGTCCGTCGCAAAGCAGCAACCAAGGAACAAAGCAGCACGCATGCGGCGAAGCGAGAGCTGACCCTCCATCGTTCACGTTGCCCCGCCACTGTGGAGACACCCAACACCCATGACCCCACGTAATCCATTGTCGTCCGCGTCCTCGAAACTGCCCACCACCCCTGACTCCACGTATCCCTCTGCCAGCACGCACTAGCCTGTATGTGCATAGCCAGGATTTCTGGGAGGCTCCAGCCTAGCCTGGCCCTCAGCTTTCATCGCCCCCATGTCTCCACATTGTACGCCATCTTCCCACCGCACCAGTCCCCTAGTATAGTACAGAAACACGTTACCAACTCCACGTCCCCGTGGCCCCGTGCTGCCCCCACACCCCAGATATATACCATGCTGGCATCCCATGTCAGGGGCCAGCGCCCAATCTGCATCGAGGCATTCACTTGCCCACATATACTATATCTTGAGGGTCTACAGGGGGGGACGCCGGCCGCTTTGCGACGGGAGTGGCGCAACCCGTGTATATCGCTGGCTGGGATTCGGGCTGGTGGGTGCCGTAGCTTGGTTATCGACCCCCTGTAGGGGTACCCACCAGAGGCTCGCCCCGGGCCGTGGTTACCAGGCGCACCTCATCTGGCCCACATACAATGCCCTGGCGCCTACCCTTGACCCTTACCTGCACTGATTGGCCAGCTTCCGTGGTTGCGCCTCTTCCGCCACAGCAGCGGCCAGGCCGCAGGTTCGGCCCCCACCGACGACGTGGCGAGCCTACTTATAGCATTGGCCCGCGCGTCACCCCCCGGACCACTCAGCATGCCGCTCCCCTGCCCTCCTCGCCTCTAGCCGACCGGACTGGCGCCCCCCAGGGGTAAGCTGTTACAGTGGTGAGGCGACCGCATACTCTTCACTACGACGTCGCGCAGTACCGCCGTTGCCACGCCGACGCCACCTGCTAGCCGCCATGACACTCACCACTGCAACCACAAGGCCATGGTCAGAGGTTAGACTATGTACATGCCCGCAGGCACGGTCCCTCTAGTTTGTTAACGGGGCCAGGGGATGCCCCCGCGCTCCCCCTGAGTTGTTAGAGGGGTCAGGGGGACACCCCAGTACCGCCATGCATCCCCGTGCTCCCCCACTGTACGGTTCCCCAGTACCGCCGCGTTCCCCCACCGTACGGACTCCAGTACCGCCGCATACCCCCACCATACGGTCCCCTGTACCGCCGCGTACACCCCCACGATGTCAGTACACCGTCATCTGGAACTTCCCCGCTGCTCCCCCACTGTACGGCTCCCCAGTACCGCCGCGTACCCCCGCCGTACGGATCCCAGTACCGCCGCGTTGACCCCCAAGACTCCAGTACTCCGCCACCTGGAACTCCACGTGCCCCCTGTGAGCGCCCCCTCCAGTCTGCCATGCCGTCTCCACGACGCCCGCCATACTGTCCCCCTGATGACCCCACCGTCATAACCTTCCACGCACACATCTTCGCCCCGTAGCTGCTCCTGGGGCCTGCAGGCTGACCCCGCAACCCCGTGTAACACTCCCAGGGGGCGCCGCAGCGCTGTAACCCCCAAACTACTCCGTGCACCCCCGGTGTATCCCGAGCAACCACTCCCATGACTGCCGTAGCCGGGCCGCCAGTAGAGACCCCGGTGCCATGGGAATACCCTACAGGGGTTTGGGCCTTATTACCCTGGTCGGGACGACCCATGACACCTCACTGTTGTATGCGGCGACCCGGGGCAGGCGGGTGAAGCATCCCTGTCCGACCCTCATGCACGGGGGCAGTACGGCTCACCATCAGGCCGGCACGACCTGTCACATCGCGTTGGCCGTCATACGCCGCCTGCCAGCACCGCACAATCAGGCCGCGTAGGCGCTGCTTCTCAGGCGCCACTCCCTCCGCTGCGTCCAGCGTAGGGATGGTAGCTGGTGCACCCACTATTCCCATCCCCATCAACCTGCACCCCCGGCACCCACCACTCCGTCACCATTTCCTCCGTGATGCCACAACCAGAGTATCCGTGAGTCGCCCTCCAGAGCCGCCCACCACAGCATCAGGGGCAGGGCCGCAGACGGCGCTCCAGGGCACCGTACCCCTTCCACTCGGACGCTCTTCAGGCCACCCTGGATAGTCGTCCAGGCACTTGAGGACATCCGTCCAGAGTGCCGCAGTGCCCACCTCGCCTTAGGCCACCCCCTGTCGGCATGCTCCTGACATGTCCCGCACAGCGGGGCGGAGGCACACTGATGAACCCAAACGGACACCGTCTCCCCGCACCCGTGGCATCGCTGCGGAAGCACAGACCGCGATGGAACGCAGCTACCATCACAGCACTGCGACCACAGGTCCTGCCACACATCGCAGCACGCGTCCTGGAGCCCGAGCAAAGCCCCTGTCAGCGTGCGTGCTGTGGCACTACTGAGGAGGCTGCGCCTCGCCTCCTCCCACGTGGACACCGGGCGGAGTATCGGTCGTCCGTCGGGCATCTCCGGCAGGCTCTCAAGCAGCCGGGGCCACCGCGCCACCTTGGGGCCGCGCGTGCCATGCGCCAGGAGCTCCCAACCGTAGTCCCGCAAGACCTCCCCGATGACAACAACCCCGTCCTGCTCCGGGCCCCTGGCGGAAGCCAGAACCAAGCGTTGCCCTCCTGCCCGAGCCTCAATGACCGCCCTGAGACCCAGGGTGTCAAGGGTGTGACGGGCATCGGCAGCCACGTGGTCGTCCCCCTCTGGCAGAGAGAACATGGCCTCCGTGACTTGGCCTTGCGCGTCGTTGCCCTGTACCCGCACCAGCTGCTTGGAGCCCACTAACACTGCCATGGACCGCTGCTCCGTGACCGCCGGTACGGCTCGTCGCAGCTGCCGGTCATATAGCCACAACGTACCCACGTCAAGTACGACAGCCACCGCCAGGACTGGGAGACCGCACAGAGGTTGCTGAAGGACTGGCAGCACCTCGCGAGGCCAGCCCATGACGTTCCCCACAGCTGGATGGTTGGCGTACACCTGGAGCCAGGGATCACTCTGGCCGTCAGGGTTTCTCACCTTGGTACCCCGCACCTGGGTCCAGGACTGCGCCGACACCACGCGGGACCACTCCCTGAATGCCGTGATGTCCCGCGCCACCCAGGAACCGATCCACCGGTCGAAGGCCTGCGCCACCGCCGCCATCCAGTGAGGGAACAAGGACAGGGCCTCCTCACGCTCGATGCACGACCGCGACACCAGCAGTGCGTGCAGCGGTGCCCTCAGAAGGGTTGCCCGCAGGTCGCCGGGGAGGCCGGCAAACGGGTTCCACGGCGGACGCTGCAGGATCCTCCCTGCCGGCGGGCAGAAGGGTGTGTCACCGCGCAGGAACGCGTATACCGCCCTCCTTCGATCTTGCATCGGCAGCTGCATGATCTGGGTGAGCCGATGGTTCCTGCGGGCATACACATCTTCCCCAATCTGGACCATGTCCTCCACAAAGAGTCTGGCCTTGGCAGGGCCCCGGGACGACGCCGCTCGCACCGCAGCGAACAGCCGCTTCAGGTCCCCGGGTACGACACCTGCCATCAGGGATTCTGCCCACCTGCAGCCGTGCTCCCTCCACGCCACGAACTCCACCGCCCTGTCCGTTAGGGGTAGCTCCGCCGTGAACTCCTCCACACGCCTGCACAGGAGCCCAGCCACCTCCTCGTCCCGCGCACACAGTAGGCGCATGTGGCCGATGTCCTCCTCCGGCCCCCCACAGAAGATACAGGGGTGGGCTGGTATTGCCACACGCGTGAGCTTCTGTCTCCACCGTCGCATGACCTGCATGGTGGACAAGCGACCGTCACGTGCCCGCAGCATATTCCTGTGCGTTGGGCTGTGGTGCACAGCTCCCAGGGACATCGCCTCGCAGGCGCCAGCTAGTGGCGTGTGCGCCCTGGTGCGTGCCGCTAGCGAACGCCACTCTATCTCCCGGACCTGCTGAAGGGCTTGCATGGATGGTACACGCGGCTCGAGCTCACCATTATCCCCCGGTACCAAGAGGATGGCGTGCTCCTTCGGCAGGACAAGATGGACTGGCGGGGCCATCGCACGGGCCGCGGCAGAGTCCGGTGCCTCAAGCGGGACCGCCGCCAAGTGCGAGCTCTGCCTCACCACCCAGTGGTGCGGCCCCCCAACTCGGCGCGGCAGCCGCCGCAGCCCCTCCACTATCCAGCTCAGTGCATGTTGATTGACCAGATGTGACGTCGGCCCCTTGATGCCACGGTACAGGGCCTCCTGCGCCCTGCGGAGATGCGCTCCTATGACGGACGCATCCACCACGTGTACCGTGCACGCTGACGGGGGCGTGTGCAACAAGTACGCCGCCGCGCCAATGATCTCTGCCTCCGGGACCGTGCCGTAGATGGCACCCGTCCACGTGGGGATTCCGTGGCTGGCCACCGCCACATTTGTGGCGTCGTCTCCCTGGGGCGACGCGTCAGACGATGTGACTTTAGTCGCCACCGGCACCCAGCAGTACCGGTGGGGCTCTAGCCACGCCACGTCGGAGTGGGGGCTCTGCACCACCTTTCCCAGAGACGCCGCGCTGGAGGCCGTGAGCTCCGGGGACAGGACCGCCCCCGGTCGATACACCGCATGTGGTCTCCAGGCCAGGTCACATCCGCAGACTGACTTGATGGCGTCCAGGGCGGTGGTGTATTCCGCCCCCCAAACCGTTGCGGAGCAGGAAGGCTGGTATACCGCGACAGACCCCTGCTCCACTGCGCCACCACCACGCAACGACGTGACGGCGACATGCGGATCATGCGGCACGTTGGACATTCGGACCACTTCCGGGACCGAGTGCTCATCCGGATCCGGGATTGGGCCTGCCGGTAGCAGAAGAACAATTGCCCATTCGCTGCACTTGTGCACCGCCGCGCACGCCCTGGAAAACGCTGGCTGTCCGTGCACAACCCACAGTGGTGGCGGGCTTACGCCGCCCCCGGCGTGAGGAGTGAGTAGGGGGACGGACGCCGGATCGTCTTGCTGCTGGTAGCCCTCAAAGACGTCCCCCAACAGAAACAGGAGGGCGGCCAGCGGGACGAACGGCATGGACAGCCCCGGGTTGGCCGGGTCCCATCCTTCCTCCCTGTATCCGCCCACCACATACACGTCCCCCGCAGCGGACTGCCTATTGCGTTTGCTGGCCTTCTTTCGGCGCACTGGGTGAATGAGACGGTGAGTCAACGGACCGGGCAGCTGCGGCCGGAAGACGTCGCGAAGCCCCGTGAGCCACACGTGGTCCAGCTGGTGGGGTCCTACTCCCGCGTGCGGAAGGTGCAGGTGGTCCTCGTGGCACTCCTGTAGCTGGACCGCCCAGTGCCCAGGCGCAGGGCAGGGGAGTCGCGCATGCAGGAGGTCATTTGCAGGATCAGTCAGGGACTGCACTGCCGCATCTGTGCGGGGCCCCGAGAGAATGCAGATGTCCCTACCCTTGAAGGCGTAGGATTGGGATACCCACTTCCGCCCCGCCCACTGCACTTGCGGCAGATGGGCGTGTACACACGAGTACACCGACGATGGCATGAGAAGCCCCACGCGCAACGTCCCCATCGCCCTGAGCACCCTGTCCACCCACGTATTGCCAGCGTGTGTGGCGAATGACGCAGAGGGCACCATGAACTGCCCGCACACTCCGTACTGCACGTGCATGTCTCGGAGCATGGCCCGCAGCTCATCACGGACCGTCATCGACCTGTGGTGGGTGAGCTGAGCCACGGTCGCCACGACGGAGTCGCGGCATATAACCTGGACATCTGCCAACCGTAGCCCATGACCTGACCGCACCGCCACGTTGGACAGGTCCTTGGGCAGCTTCTCGAACTGCAGGGCCGCAGCCTTGATGGCAGTATTCAGCTTGATCACCGCCTCCGCCGTGTCGGACAGGTAGGGCGCCGCGTACCGCACGATGCCACCAACCACGGCCGCCATCACCTCATGAGGCACCGACGCCGGCCCCAGCGTGTTCTTGCACCAGCCCAGCAGGGCTTCACACCGGAGTACATGTTTCTCCTTCATGGTCGCCATCCCCCTGGGATCGAGGCGCAGGCCCAAGTACGGTACCGTGCCCTTGGCACGTAAGCATACCCATGGGGCCGCTGTGTCCCCCGGGTTCAGGTATACCATAATCGAGTGGATGCGAGCAGTACTGGCATAGGCGCATTTGCTCACGTTGAGGGACATGCCCATGTCAGTGAGATACCGCGCTATCATCGCCGCATACTCCAGGAATTGCGGCAGGGAGTGCGCTATCAGCAGGAGGTCATCACAGCACGCCTGTACCAGGGGTGGCACCGCGTGGCGAGCATCTCCCCGCGCCTTACAGGCAAGGCTCCGCAGGAGAGGCTCCAATAGGAGGAGGTAGAGCACAGCGCTCTCCGCACTGCCCTGCCGCAGGCCCCTGTGGAGCCGTATGCTCGGCGTCGGGCCATGCGCAGTGACGATGCGCACCAGGGACCCGCAGCTGAGGGTGTGGAAAAGCCTGATGAGCTCCTCCGGGACACCCATGTGGCGCAGGAGGAGCGCCAGTGCTCCGTGCGGCGCTGTGTCAAAAGCTTTCGACACATCGAAGGCCAGGACGTGGTTTTCCTCCATCCCACGCTGCAGCCTGCGCTGGGCCAGGAACACCGGGGCAGCCGCCGTGGAGCCCGGCATGGCTCCGAACTGCCAGTCCGCGGCCAGTCCCTTGCGTGCCAGAACAGCTGTGAACCTCCGCATGAGGGGGGTCATGAGCATTCGCATGTCTTGCTGCCCCAGCGCTATCGGCCTGTACTCGTCCAGGTTGCCCGTGGCTGTGCCCTTGGGCATCAGCCAGATAATGGCCTCGTGCCAGGACTCCGGGACATCCGCACCCCGCAGGATTGCTCTGTACGCATGCACCAGGAGCCCCTGCACCGGTTCAGGCAGCTCTGCTATGAGGGCTGCCGTGACCCGGTTGGACCCCGGAGCTTTGTCGTCCGCCACGGCCTGTCTCACGGCGTCTTTAAGGTCCTGCATGGTGTAGTCCTGTACCGACCTCCACTCCTCCGGCACCCCTTTGGGAATGTGGGCCCGGACCAGCCGCTCGAAGGCCGGCAGGTTCACTGGCCGCTTGGCGTACAGCGCCTCCCAATACCTCTGGACCTCGCCAATGACGTCCGAGGCCTCCAAGAGCACCTTCTCCGACTCGCGGACGCGTACGGACCATAGGCCTGACGGGGCATAGTTCACCACGTTGATGGCCCCCCGTATCGCCGTCCATCGGAGCTGCAGGTCCGGTACCCTGCCCCGCCAGTAGTCCTTGATGGACCGGCGCCTGTTGCTCCTGAGGACATCCCGCAGCTCCTCCACGCGTGTCTCCAGCTGGCGGAGCTGTTGGTCCAATGCGGCACGCAGGTCCTCAACCCCCCCCCCCCTCCACGGACCCACCGGCCGCGGTTGGGTTGGGGCCAAGGACCCCCCCCCCCTATTTTTGGGTCGAGAAATTCAAAAAAAATAGGAATTAGAGTGGTTTGAGACGGTGGTGGGCCGCTATGACACTTCAAAGTTGCTAAAAATAGGTGTTTCTTACTGAGTGACATCATCCCCCAAAATAGCCTCAAAATCCTAAAAATAGCCCTCTTCACCTCACAAAACCCACAAAACTACCAGCCTATTGCCGTCAATGCCTTCATTTGGATCCATTCATCACCCTTTAACCCCACTAGGGGCAGGGGAAGGGGCACCTACACCCCAACGTACCAATTTTGGAGCCAACCTTGCATATTTTGCTATTTTTAGTTTCTGTTTAGGACCCTATTTCTGGTGATGCCATACCCTATTTTTAGCCCTACCCACACCTTTGTGCGCCCAAATGCTCCACCCCAACTATCCAAAAACCTTCTCAAAGGTGTTTATTTGTGTTCCCCACCCTTAAAATAGGGGCCGTGGTCCTTACTTGCCCTGCAATCCTTCCAAGTCACGGGGCTGGGGGGGGGGGGGCACCCGCCTTATGCCATATATATATATATATATATATATATATATATATATATATATATATATATATATATATATATATATATATATATATATATATATCCTCCAATCTACACCCCTCTCCCAACTCTAGGTGGCTCCACCACACGGCATCCCAAATGGTCCAGGATCACTTTTGGAAAAACGCGTTTTTGACCCATTTTTGACCCATTTTTGGTCCCAAAACGGCCCATTTTCAAGGCATTTTGGGATTTTCCATGGCCCAAAACGCGCCACCACGGGCTCAAAATGGCCTAAAAAACACTTGTCTGAGCATCCTAAGTGGTCTAGGAACAACTTTGGAAAAAATGATTTTTTTCGCCCCGGGGACCCTGGTGGACCCACCGTTGGCCCCCACTGTGCGTGGGGTGGCCGGCCCTCCGGCTGCACCAAGTGACCACTGGTACGGGGGTCTACGTGTCTCGTTGGGCGATTCTGAGGCTTGGAAACCATAAAAAGTGGGGGGTTGCGGGTGGACTAGGTGCCCTCAGAATTCGTTTTTGAGCCACGTAGCCCAAGATACGGCCCGTTCTTGGTTTCGGGGTGCTGGTGCACATGGCGCAGATTTTGGGGCTTTTTGGCGCCTTTTTGGGCCGTTTCTCGGACATATCGTGGAGTTAGAGGGCGCCGAACGTCCCTTGGTCGCGAGAAAGTCAAGCCGCACGTGAAGTGTAGCAGCCGTTTGCCTTCGTTTGGCTGTTTTGCACCCTTACTAGGGCTGTTTTGGGCGAAAAATGGCCGTTTTTGGCCCAAAACTGCGCAGATTTGGGAGGGCACCTCCCGACTTGGCGCCCCCGCCCCGTGGCGCCACCGGTGAGTTTTTGGCTCAAAACTTGGATTTGGCAAGGCCACCACCTAGGCTCTAGGATGGCTAAAGTAGAGTCAAGCCCGAGGCGATGGGAAGGTGCAGTGGCCAAAACGGAATGGTGACGTGTTGTTGTTGTTGCTTGTTGCTTGTTAGCTAAATTTAAGGGGAGAGGGGTGTAGTAATATATATATATATCCTCTAATCTACACCCCTCTCCCATACTCTACGTGGCTCCACTCTAAGGTACGTGCCAAGGGTACAACTTGGTGCATACACGTAGCGGAAGGGACTAAACTCCATCAAAACAGGCTCAAAATAGGCTCAAAGCACTTGTTTGTGCACCCCCAATGGTCCAGGATCACTTTTGGAAAAACACGTTTTTGACCAATGTCACCCACCCATTTTTGATCCCAAAATGGCCCCTTTTCCAGGAATATTGGGATTTCCATGGGCCAAAACCCGTCCAAATGGGCTCAAAATGGGCTAAAGACACTTGTCCGAGCATCTCCAATGGTCTAGGATCACTTTTGGAAAAACACGTTTTGGACCTATATTTTCGGTCTTGAAATGGCCCATTTTCAAGGCATTTTGGGAATTTCCATGGCCCAAAACGCGTCACCACGGGCTCAAAACGGGCTAAAAACACTTGTTTGAGCATCCCAAGTGGTCTGGGAACAACTTTGGAAAAAATGATTTTTTTCGCCCCGGGGACCCTGGTGGACCCACCGTTGGCCCCCGCCGTGCGCGGGCCGGGCTGCCCTCCGGCTCCACCAAGTGACCACTGGTACGGGGGTCTAGGCGTCTTGTTGGGCGATTCTGAGTGCGGCTTGACTTTCTCGTGACCAAGAGACCTTTGGTGCCCTCTAACTCCACGATATGTCCGAGAAACGGCCCAAAAAGGCGCCAAAAAGCCCCAAAGACTGCACAATGTGCACCAGCACCCTGAAACCAAGAACGGGCCGTATCTTGGGCTACGTGGCTCAAATTCCGAATCCGAGGGCACCTAGTCCACCCGGAACCCCCCACTTGTTGTGGTTTCCAAGCCTCAGCATCGCCCAACGAGACACGTAGACCCCCGTACCAGTGGTCACTTGGTGCAGCCGGAGGGCCGGCCAGCCCACGCACAGTGGGGGCCAACGGTGGGTCCACCAGGGTCCCCGGGGCGAAAAAAAGATTTTTTCCAAAGTTGTTCCTAGACCACTTGGGATGCTCAAACAAGAGGTTTTAGGCCGTTTTGAGCCCGTGGTGGCGCGTTTTGGGCCATGGAAAATCCCAAAATGCCTTGAAAATGGGCCGTTTTGGGACCAACAATGGGTCAAAAATGGGTCAAAAACGCGTTTTTCCAAAAATGATCCTGGACCATTTATGATGCTCAAACAAGTGGTTTTAGCCCATTTTGAGCCCGTGGCGACGGGTTTTGGCTCTTGGAAACTCCCAAAATGCCTTGAAAATGGGCCATTTTGGGACCACAAATGGGTCAAAAATGGGTCAAAAACGCGTTTTTCCAAAAGTGATCCCGGACCATTTGGGGTGCTCAAACAAGTGTTTTTAGCCCATTTTGAGCCCATTTGACCGAGTTTAGCCCCTTCCACCACATGTATGCACCACTTTGTGCTCTTCGCACGTACCTTAGAGCCGTGTGGTGGAGCCACCTAGAGTTGGGAGAGGGGTGTAGATTGGAGGATATATATATATATATATATATCCAGCTCCAGGAGTGCCATGAGAACCACCTACACCTTCCGCACGCAGGAGTAGGGCCCCATCAGCTGGACCACGTGTGGTTCACGGGGCTCTGCGACGTCTTCCGACCGCAGCTGCCTAGTCCGTTGACTCACCGGCTAATACACCCGGTGCGCCGAAAGAAGGCCAGCAAACGCAATAAACAGTCCACTGCGGGGGACGTGTATGTGGTGGGCGGATACAGGGAGGAAGGATGGGACCCAGCCAACCCGGGGCTGTCCATGCCGTTCGTCCTGCTAGCCGCCCTCCTGTTTCTATTGGGGGACGTCTTTGAGGGTTACCAGCAGCAAGACGATCCGGCGTCCGTCCCCCTACTCACTCCTCACGCCGGGGGCGGCATAAACCCGCCACCACTGTGGGTTGTACACGGGCGGCCAGCGTTTTCCAGGGCATGCGCGGCGGTGCACGGGTGCAGCGAGTGGGCAATTGTCCTTCTGTTGCCAGCAGGCCCCATCCCGGATCCGGATGAGTACTCGGCCCCGGAAGTGGTCCGGATTTCCAACGTGCCGCACGATCCGCACGTCGCCGTCACGTCGTTGCGTGATGGCGGCGCGGTGGAACAGGGGTCTGTGGTGGTATACCAGCCCTCCTGCTCCGCAACAGTTTGGGGGGCGGAGTATACCACCGCCCTGGACGCCATAAAGTCAGTCTGTGGATGTGACCTGGCTTGGAGACCACATGCGGTATATCGGCCGAGGGTGGTCTTGTCCCCGGAGCTCACGGCCTCCAGTGCGGCGTCCCTAGGAAGGGTGGTGCAGAGCCCCCACTCCGACGTGGCGTGGCTGGAACCCCACCGGTACTGCTGGGTGCCGGTGGCGACTAAAGTCACATCGTCTGACGCGTCGCCCCAGGGAGACGACGCCACAAACGTGGCGGTGGCCAGCCACGGAATCCCCACGTGGACGGGTGCCATCTACGGCACGGTCCCGGAGGCAGAGATCATCGGCGCGGCGGCGTACCCGTTGCACACGCCCCCGTCAGCGTGCACAGTGCACGTGGTGGATGCGTCCGTCATAGGAGCGCATCTCCGCAAGGCGCAGGAGGCCCTGTACCGTGGCATCAAGGGGCCGACATCACATCTGGTCAATCAGCACGCACTGAGCTGGATAGTGGAGGGGCTGCGGCGGCTGCCACGCCGAGTTGGGGGGCCGCACCACTGGGTGGTGAGGCAGAGCTCGCACTTGGCGGCGGTCCCGCTCGAGGCGCCGGACTCTGCCGCGGCCCCTGCAATGGCCGCGCCTATCCATCTCGTCCTGCCAAAGGAGCACGCCATCCTCTTGGTGCCGGGGGATAACGGAGAGCTCGAGCCGCATGTGCCGTCCATGCAAGCCCTTTAGCAAGTCCGGGAGATGGAGTGGCGTTCGCTAGCGGCACGCACCAGGGCGCACACGCCACTGGCTGGCGCCTGCGAGGCGGTGCTCTGGGAGCCGTACACCACGGCCCAACGCACAGAAATATGCTGCGGGCACGTGACGGTCGCTTGTCCACCATGCACGTCATGCGACGGTGGAGACAGAAGCTCACGCGTATGGCAATACCAGCCCACCCCTGTATCTTCTGTGGGGGGCCGGAGGAGGACATTGGCCACATGCGCCTACTGTGTGCGCGGGACGAGGAAGTGACTGGGCTCCCGTGCAGGCGTGTGGAGGAGTTCACGGCGGAGCTACCTCTGACAGACAGGGCGGTGGAGTTCGTGGCGTGGAGGGAGCACGGCTGCAGGTGGACTGAATCCTTGATGGCGGGTGTCGTCCCCGGGGACCTGAAGCGGCTGTTCGCTGCGGTGCGAGCGGCGTCGTTCCGGGGCCCTGCCAAGGCCAGGCTCTTTGTGGAGGACATGGTCCAGATTGGGGAAGATGTGTATGCCCGCAGGAACCATCGGCTCACCCAGATCATGCAGCTGCCGATGCAAGATCGAAGGAGGTCGGTATACGCGTTCCTGCGAGGTGACACGGCCTTCTGCCCGCCGGCAGGGAGGATCCAGCAGCGTCCGCCGTGGAACCCGTTTGCCGGCCTCCCCGGCGACGTGCGGGCAACCTTTCAGAGGGCACCGCTGCACGCACTGCTGGTGCCACGGTCGTGCATCGCGCAAGAAGAGGCCATGTCCTTGTTCCCTCACTGGATGGCGGCGGTGGCGCAGGCCTTCAGTCAGTGGATCAGTTCCTGGGTGGCACGGGACATCACGGCATTCAGTGAGTGGTCCCGCGTGGTGTCGGCGCAATCGTGGGCCCTGGTGCGTGGTACCATGGTGAGAAGCCCTGACGGCAAGAGTGATCCCTGGCTCCAGGTGTACGCCAACCATCCAGCAGTGGGGAACGTCATGGGCTGGCCTCGAGAGGTGCTGCCGGTCCTTCAGCAACCTCTGTGCAGTCTCCCAATCCTGGCGGTGGCTGTCGTACTTGACGTGGGTACGTTGTGGCTGTATGACCGGCAGTTGCGACGAGCCATACCAGCGGTCGCGGAGCAGCGGTCCATGGCAGTGTTAGTGGGCTCCAAGCAGCTGGCACGGGTACAGGGCGACGACGCGCAAGGCCACGTCACGGAGGCCATGTTCTCTCTGCCAGAGGGGGACGACCACGTGGCTGCCGATGCCCGTCACACCCTTGACACCCTGGGCCTCGCGGCGGTCATTGAGGCTCGGGCGGGAGGACAACGCTTGGTTCTGGCTTCCGCCAGGGGCCCGGAGCAGGACGGGGTTGATGTCATCGGGGAGATTTTACGGGACTACGGTTGGGAGCTCCTGGCGCATGGCACACACAACCCCAAAGTTGCGCGGTGGCCCCGGCTGCTTGAGAGCATGCCGGTGATGCCCGACGGGCGACCGATACTCCGCCCGGTGTCCACGTGGGAGGAAGCGAGGCGCAGCCTCCTCAGTTGTGCCACAGCACGCACGCTGGCGGGTGCTTTGCTCGGACT
The DNA here is from genome assembly GCA_964036045.1 of Eutreptiella sp. 'Long Island Sound 2002'. NCBI lineage: Eukaryota > Euglenozoa > Euglenophyceae > Eutreptiales > Eutreptiaceae > Eutreptiella > Eutreptiella sp. 'Long Island Sound 2002'. Next base: position 43,766,471 of record OZ038392.1, read on the forward strand.
CCAGGACGCGTGCTGCGATGTATGGCAGGACCTATGGTCGCAGTGTTGTGATGGTAGCTGCGTTCCGTCGCGGTCTGTGCTTCCGCAGCGATGCCACGGGTGCAGGGAAACGGCGTCAGTTTGGGTTCATCAGTGTGCCTCCGTCCCACTATGCGGGACATGTAAGGAGCGTGCCGATAGGGGGTGGCCTAAGGCGAGGTGGGCACTGCGGCACTCTGGACAGATGTCCTCAAGTGCCTGGAAGACAATCCAGGGTGACCTGAAGAGCGTCCGAGTGGAAGGGGTACAGTGCCCTGGAGCGCCGTCGGCAGCCTTGCCCCTGCTGCTGTGGTGGGCGGCTCTGGAGGGCGACTCGCGGATACTCTGGTTGTGGCATCACGGAGGAAATGGTGACGGCGTGGTGGGGGCCGGGGGTGATGCTGATTGATGGGGTTAGGAATTGTGGGTGCACCTGCTACCGTCCCTACACTGGACGCAGCGGAGGGGGTAGCGCCTGAGAAGCAGTGCCCTCATGGCTTGATTGTGCGGTACTGGCAGGCGGCGTATGACGGCCAACGCGATGTGACAGGTCGTGCCGGCCTGATGGTGAGCCGTACTGCCCCCGTGCATGAGGGTCGGACAGGGATGCTTCACCCGCCTGCCCCGGGTCGCCGCATACAACAGTGAGGTGTCATGGGTCGTCCCGACCAGGGTAACAAGGCCCAAACCCCTGTAGGGTATTCCCATGGCACCGGGGTCTCTACTGGCGGCCCGGCTACGGCAGTATTGGGAGTGGTTGCTCGGGATACACCGGGGGTGCACGGAGTTGTCTGGGGGTTACGGCGTTACGCCTTGGGAGTGTTACACAGGGTTGCGGGGACAGCCTGCAGGCCCCAGGGGCGGCGACGAAGCGAAGATGTGTGCGTAGAAGGATATGACAGCGAGGTCGTCAGGTGGACAGTATGGCGGGCGTACTTGAGACGGCGTGGCAGCCTGGGAGGAGCACTCACGGGGGGCACGTGGAATTCAAGGTGACGGTGTATTGGCGTCTTGGGGGTATACGCGGCGGTACTGGTGTCCGTACGGTGGGGGTACGCGGCGGTACTGGGGAACCGTACAGTGGGGGAGCTGCGGGGATGCATGGCGGTACTGGGGTGTCTCCCTGACCCCTCTAACAACTCAGGGGGAGCGTGGGGGCATCCCCTGGCCCCGTTAACAAACTAGAGGGACCGTGCCTGCGGGCATGTACATAGTCTAACCTCTGACCATGGCCTTGTGGTTGCGGTGGTGCGTGTGGTGGCGGCTCGCAGGTGGCATCGGCGTGGCAATAGCGGTACTGCGTGGCGTCGTAGCGAAGAGTATGCGGTCGCCACACCATTGTAACGGCTTACCCCTGGGGGGCGCCAGTCCGGTCGGCTAGAGGCGAGGAGGGAGAAGGAGCGGCATGCTGAGTGGTCCGGGGGCCGACGCGCGGGCCAATGCTATAAGTAGGCTCGCCACGACGTCGGTGGGGGCCGAACCTGCGGCCTGGCCGCGGCTGTGGCGGAGGAGGCGCAACCACGGGAGCTGGCCAATCAGTGCAGGTAAGGGTCAAGGGTAGGCGCCAGGGCAATGTATGTGGGCCAGATGAGGTGCACCTGGTTACCACAGCCCGGGGCGAGCCTCTGGTGGGTACCCCTACAGGGGGTCGATAACCAAGCTACTGCACCCACCAGCCCGAATCCCAGCCAGCGATATTCACGGGTTGCGCCACTCCCGTCGCGTAGCGGCCGGCGTCCCCCCCTGTAGACCCTCAAGTTATAGTAAACGTGGGCAAGTGGATGCCTCGAAGCTGATTGGGTGCTGGCCCCTGACATGGAGTGCCGGCATGGTATATATCTGGGGTTTGGGAGCAGCTCGGGGCCGCGGGGACGTGGAGTTAATACCGTGTTTCTGTACTATACTAGGGGACTGGTGCAGTGGGTCGGCGGCGTACATTGTGGGGACATGGGGGCGATGAAAGCAGAGGGCCAGGCTAGGCTGGAGCCTCCCAGAAATCCTGGCTATGCATATACGGGTTATTGCGTGCTGGCAGAGGGATACCTGGAGTCAGGGGTGGTGGGCAGTTACGAGTGCGCAGACGGCAATGGATTGCGTGGGGTCACGGGTGATGGACGTCTCCACTGTGGCGGGGGTACGCGAACGACGGAGGATCCGCTCTCGCTTCGCCGCATGCGTGCTGCTTTGTTCCTTGGTTGCCGCTTTGCGCCGGACAGAGAAGCCCTTGCTTTCTGCTTGTTGCGATGCTGCTGCGTTGCTGTGCCTTGCCCCCTTACCCCCGGCGAATAAACGGGCCAGCGTCCGTCGCCGTTGCTAATGCTAACGCAATGCACTTGCCACTGCCCCCAAAGCCTGGTTGGCCGGTATCCCCGGTCCTCTGGGTCCTCCGTCATGCTGTGGGCCACCTCAGGCAGCCCTGGGACCCACGGGATGGAGTGAGGCAGGAACCACCTGTCGGCGCGAGATGCCCGGTAACTCCAGTAGACGGCATGATAAGTGGTTATGACTATGACTATGACTATATATATATATATATATATATATATATATATATATATATATATATATATATCGATCGAGACCGACGGGGGGACGGCGTTGCAGCTCACGGCGGAGCCCCTGACCACGCATGCTGTAGTGGCCGTCCTCCAGTGGGGTGCCAACAAGCCGCAGCCCTGGCGCGATCAGGTCGCAGTGGCTGTCTGGCGGGACCTGCCGGTCCTTAGGGCCGCCGTCTGGTCAGGAGGAGCGGGGCGGCATCTCCCGGGCGCGCTCCCCTGGCTGCGGGGCTGCGGAGACGCCTCTCCCCCGCCAGCTGAGTTGCGGGGCGCCCTGGAGCGCGTGTACTCCAAGCCCAGGCACCAATTCCTGGTGGCCGCGGACCATGGGGTGGAGCTCAGCGACGACGTGGTCGCGTTGGCAGCCGACGTGGTGCAGTGCCTGGCCCCCCACGCCATGATGCTCCCGAGGGAGGGGTGGGAAGGCCAGCGGCACGACCAAACCCCGGCTGCCCTCCTCATTGCGAGGTACGTCGAGCTGGGGGGCTCAGAGGCGGTGTACCTCGACCGGTTGGAGACGCCGGACATGCGGCACTGGACGGCCCACCACCTCGTGGCCCCTGACACGCGGTTGGCAGTGGACCCGCTGGGCCGGCCTGTGGTGTCGGGGGCCCCGCCCCAATGGCCGCACACGTGGGACATGGCGGTCCGGACGATGCGCATGGCACCCAGGGGCCAGAGGGCGGGATGGCCGGGTGCGGAGCGTCTGCTGGCGGAGGCCCGGGCGGCACAGGTGCAGCAGCCGGCCGGCAACACCAAGGACTGTGGCGTGTGCGCCCTCATGTCCGCCGTCGGTACCCTCCTCAGGGTGCCGAGGCCGGGCAACCTCCTGTCCGCGCTGGACAGGCGGTGGGTGGCGGCGGTGGTCCTCAACAGGGACATGGGGCCCATCGCGCGTCTGCCGTCCCTGGGGGAGCTGCCTGCAGCGGTGTTGGAGGCCCTGCCGGCGCCCCGCACGCCCTTGGACCTGGCAAACGTCCCGCACAACGTGGGGCTGCCCGGGGCGCGCATGCAACATGCCCTGCTGTGTATGGCAGCGGCGTCGGACGGGGGGATGTCCATGCTGGCGACAGTGTCCCTGCAGCACGTGCAGGACGCGATGCAGCAGCAGCGGATGCATGCCCCCTAGCCGTGGGAAGAGAGCGCCAAGCGGTGGCTGAGGGTGGAGAGCGTGTCCTCCACCCATACGGTGGGCATGGCGGATATGGGGCGGCTGGTGGTGTTGGAGGGGGCGGAGTATTGGGCCTGTGTTCGGGTGGAAACGGGGGGACTGGAGTGGGTCGTAGTCACCGCGTGCCGGCTCAGGAGGCAGCAGTCCAGGGGCCCGGCCTGCTACCGGGTGTTCCAGGAGTGCCTCAGTGGGCTGGGGCCGGTGCGCAGGGCGCACAGGTGCACGGCCGAGGACATCCCGCCAGCGCCGGCGGTCTTCGTGGAGGTCACGCGGCCGCCAGTGGTCCAGGGGCAGGACGTCTGGCCCGTAGCCCCGAGCAACATGTGGCAGGCTGAGCATGCAGCTGGCATGTGCAGGGCGCTGCAGGGTCACGCGGCGGCCCTCCCCAGGGCCCCGGCGGCGCAGTCATCCAGCAACAGGCCGGCAGCCTCGCTGGCACTGCTGCATAGCGCGTCGCGGGCGTGGTACTGGGTTGTGGCGGCGTTGGAGCCCCACTCCTCGGCGCTGCGCCTGTACGATCGCGGGCAGGGCACGGTGCTCACGGTCCGCCCCGCCGACCTGGAGGCCCTGCACCTTAGTGCACTGAGTGGCGACGGGGGCGACGCGCTGTACCTCCAGGGGACCGTGGCAGGCGCGGCCGCGACACGCTTCCGCCGGCAGAGCGGAGGAGATGCCCTCCGCCTGGTTATGGCGGAGAACATGGGGCCGTGGCTCCGGGCGTTCTCCACTTCCAGGTGGAGGGTCGAGGGCGACCGGGAGAAGTTCGCCGACGCGTGGCGCCGCTGGGTGGATGAGCAGTTTCCCGTGGGGGGAATGCTGCACCTGCCGCAACCACCAAGCGTGCCACCAGTGCGGCCTGCGGCGCCCCCGGCTGCGGCGGCGAAGCAGGCCCCGAAAGCGGCGCCCCAGCCGCCGCCCAAGAGGAGCCCCCCGCCTCAGTATGGCGCCTATGTCAACATTCGGTACGTGCTGCGGCACTTCGGCGGTGACTTGGCCACGGATCAGCGTGGGACAAAGACGATCAACGTCTGCCCCTGGTCTCGGCTGGATGGGGCTGGTCACTGCACATGGAAAGCTGGCACGCACTGCCGGCCAACCCACCTCCACCCCAAGGACCTGCTAGACCACATCCAGCGGGACCATGTGACTGATCCGGCACAACGGGACCAGGCGCTGGCCATGCTGGCTGGCGTTATGCCGGGGGGCCAGGCGGGGCCTTTCGCGTCGGCCCAGGCGGGGTCCAGAGCGCTCACGCTGCCCACGGGTGCCCGCCCTGCGGCGGGGCGCGGGGCGTCGCCGTCGGCAGCACGGTCTCGAGCGAGTGGGTCTGTAGCGCGGCGTGGGGCAGTGACTTCTACGGGGAGTACGGCGGCAAGTACGTACGGCGGACAGGCTGAGGGGGAGCCCGCCGCATCTGCCGGGTCTCAGCAGGCGACGACATCCTCGGGCGGAGGCCCACGGGGTCAGGGGCCACCTCGCCAGCCACCCGCGCCGGATGCAGGTGGTCCCCCAGAGCCTGCTGGTGGCCCCTCTCCGTCCAGTGATCCGGATCCGGCGGGGGGCCCCGATCCACACGTGCAGCCATGAAGGGGCCCCGCCTCCGACACCAGAGCGGCGGTGTCCTGGAACGTCCAGGGCTCGATGCGGGGGGACGGTGTACCAGTGACCCCAGGTATGCTCGACGGTGAAGCGGTGGCGGCGGGTATCATGAAGGCCGAGGGTGCCATCCTGGGCCTATTCGAGGAGACTGGCCTGCAGGACCCTCAAGGTGTGGTGCACTCCGAGAACCAGTGGCGTCACCATGGGTATCATACATACCCAGGGGTGGATGCCCAGGCGGCGTCGGCGGCGGCGGTGCGCGGCGGGCTCTTGATTGCCCTTCGGGCGGACGTGTTCGCCGCGGAGGAGGTTCGAGACATCGTGGACATCGTGCCGGGCAAGGCCATGGCCCTGGATGTGGTGACCGCAGGTGGCACCCTCACGGTCATCAACGTCCACGGCCCGGGTAGCGGCGGCGACTCCTGGGCGTCTAAGGCGTCCTTCTGGGCTGACGTGGCCATGTACGCGGCGGCCAAGAGCGCGGGTGGCACCAGGGCCGTGCTCCTCGGAGGGGACTTCAACGTGTGGCTGGAGTCCCCGTGGCACCCTACCACGAGGAGGTTCCAAGCCCTGTGGGAACAGTGTGGCTTCCACAGGGCAGGCCCGGAACGGGAGGAGGACAGGAGGCCCACGAGGGCGGGGCACCGACTGGACTCCTTCCTTCTGAACTCGCCTCTGGTCCCGTGGGCGGCGCGTGAGCGCCCTCACTTGGCGCCGGGGCGGTCTCCAGCGTCGCTGGGGTCGGATCATGGCCCTGTGGTCCTGGACATCCCGCTGGCGGTGGCCGGCAAAGGGAGGGTCACCAGGATGGCCTACTCGCACGCCCAGGGCAGGCTGCACGCCATACGCCCGGACTCCCCGGGGGTTCGTGAGGCGGTAGCGGCAGTACTGCAGAAGGCCTGCGGGGATCAGCGGCTACAGGCGTGGCTCTCATCGGACCAGGACACTGCCACCATGGGCACGTCGGAGGTGCAAGCGGTCTTTGACCTGCTCTACGCCTTCCGTGATGACGTGTCCAGGGTCACGGGAGTGCGCATGCCTTCCGGCGTGGACCCGCAGTACCCATACGGGCAGGCGGAAACGGAGGCGTCGCTGGACCAGGTCCTCTCGGATCAGCAGGCCCTGGCCTGGCGTGCCCATCAACTGTGGCAGCGGGACGCGGCGGCGGCCGGACTCCACTCCCCAGGAAGCGACTGCCCTGCTACAGCACCTCCGGCGAGTGGACCCCGACCTATCCCCCGCCTCGGTAGAGGACCTGCGTGCCGCATTGGACCAACAGCTCCGCCAGCTGGAGACACGCGTGGAGGAGCTGCGGGATGTCCTCAGGAGCAACAGGCGCCGGTCCATCAAGGACTACTGGCGGGGCAGGGTACCGGACCTGCAGCTCCGATGGACGGCGATACGGGGGGCCATCAACGTGGTGAACTATGCCCCGTCAGGCCTATGGTCAGTACGCGTCCGCGAGTCGGAGAAGGTGCTCTTGGAGGCCTCGGACGTCATTGGCGAGGTCCAGAGGTATTGGGAGGCGCTGTACGCCAAGCGGCCAGTGAACCTGCCGGCCTTCGAGCGGCTGGTCCGGGCCCACATTCCCAAAGGGGTGCCGGAGGAATGGAGGTCGGTACAGGACTACACCATGCAGGACCTTAAAGACGCCGTGAGGCAGGCCGTGGCGGACGACAAAGCTCCGGGGTCCAACCGGGTCACGGCTGCCCTCATAGCAGAGCTGCCTGAACCGGTACAGGGGCTCCTGGTGCATGCGTACAGGGCAATCCTGCGGGGTGCGGATGTCCCGGAGTCCTGGCACGAGGCCATTATCTGGCTGATGCCCAAGGGCACAGCCACGGGCAACCTGGACGAGTACAGGCCGATAGCGCTGGGGCAGCAAGACATGCGAATGCTCATGACCCCCCTCATGCGGAGGTTCACAGCTGTTCTGGCACGCAAGGGACTGGCCGCGGACTGGCAGTTCGGAGCCATGCCGGGCTCCACGGCGGCTGCCCCGGTGTTCCTGGCCCAGCGCAGGCTGCAGCGTGGGCTGGAGGAAAACCACGTCCTGGCCTTCGATGTGTCGAAGGCTTTTGACACAGCGCCGCACGGAGCACTGGCGCTCCTCCTGCGCCACATGGGTGTCCCGGAGGAGCTCATCAGGCTCTTCCACACCCTCAGCTGCGGGTTCCTGGTGCGCATCGTCACTGCGCACGGCCCGACGCCGAGCATACGGCTCCACAGGGGCCTGCGGCAGGGCAGTGCGGAGAGCGCTGTGCTCTACCTCCTCCTATTGGAGCCTCTCCTGCGGAGCCTTGCCTATAAGGCGCGGGGAGATGCTCGCCACGCGGTGCCACCCCTGGTACAAGCATACTGTGATGACCTCCTGCTGATAGCGCACTCCCTGCCGCAATTCCTGGAGTATGCGGCGATGATAGCGCGGTATCTCACTGACATGGGCATGTCCCTCAACGTGAGCAAATGCGCCTATGCCAGTACTGCTCGCATCCACTCGATTATGGTATACCTGAACCCGGGGGACACAGCGGCCCCATGGGTATGCTTACGTGCCAAGGGCACGGTACCATACTTGGGCCTGCGCCTCGATCCCAGGGGGATGGCGACCATGAAGGAGAAACATGTACTCCGGTGTGAAGCCCTGCTGGGCTGGTGCAAGAACACGCTGGGGCCGGCGTCGGTGCCTCATGAGGTGATGGCGGCCGTGGTTGGAGGCATCGTGCGGTACGCGGCGCCCTACCTGTCCGACACGGCGGAGGCGGTGATCAAGCTGAATACTGCCATCAAGGCTGCGGCCCTGCAGTTCGAGAAGCTGCCCAAGGACCTGTCCAACGTGGCGGTGCGGTCAGGTCATGGGCTACGGTTGGCAGATGTCCAGGTTATATGCCGCGACTCCGTCGTGGCGACCGTGGCTCAGCTCACCCACCACAGGTCGATGACGGTCCGTGATGAGCTGCGGGCCATGCTCCGAGACATGCACGTACAGTACGGAGTGTGCGGGCAGTTCATGGTGCCCTCTGCGTCATTCGCCACACACGCTGGCAATACGTGGGTGGACAGGGTGCTCAGGGCGATGGGGACGTTGCGCGTGGGGCTTCTCATGCCATCGTCGGTGTACTCGTGTGTACACGCCCATCTGCCGCAAGTGCAGTGGGCGGGGCGGAAGTGGGTATCCCAATCCTACGCCTTCAAGGGTAGGGACATCTGCATTCTCTCGGGGCCCCGCACAGATGCGGCAGTGCAGTCCCTGACTGATCCTGCAAATGACCTCCTGCATGCGCGGCTCCCCTGTCCTGCGCCTGGGCACTGGGCGGTCCAGCTACAGGAGTGCCACGAGGACCACCTGCACCTTCCGCACGCGGGAGTAGGGCCCCACCAGCTGGACCACGTGTGGCTCACGGGGCTTCGCGACGTCTTCCGGCCGCAGTTGCCCGGTCCGTTGACTCACCGTCTCATTCACCCAGTGCGCCGAAAGAAGGCCAGCAAACGCAATAGACAGTCCGCTGCGGGGGACGTGTATGTGGTGGGCGGATACAGGGAGGAAGGATGGGACCCGGCCAACCCGGGGCTGTCCATGCCGTTCGTCCCGCTGGCCGCCCTCCTGTTTCTGTTGGGGGACGTCTTTGAGGGCTACCAACAGCAAGACGATCCGGCGTCCGTCCCCCTGCTCACTCCTCACGCCGGGGGCGGCATAAGTCCGCCACCACTGTGGGTTGTGCACGGACAGCCAGCGTTTTCCAGGGCGTGCGCGGCGGTGCACAAGTGCAGCGAATGGGCAATTGTTCTTCTGCTACCGGCAGGCCCAATCCCGGATCCGGATGAGCACTCGGTCCCGGAAGTGGTCCGGATGTCCAACGTGCCGCATGATCCGCACGTCGCTGTCACGTCGTTGCGTGGTGGTGGCGCAGTGGAGCAGGGGTCTGTCGTGGTATACCAGCCTTCCTGCTCCGCAACGGTTTGGGGGGCGGAATACACCACCGCCCTGGACGCCATAAAGTTAGTCTGCGGATGTGACCTGGCCTGGAGACCACATGCGGTGTATCGACCGAGGGTGGTCCTGTCCCCGGAGCTCACGGCCTCCAGCGCGGCGTCCCTGGGAAAGGTGGTGCAGAGCCCCCACTCCGACGTGGCGTGGCTGGAACCCCACCGGTACTGCTGGGTGCCGGTGGCGACTAAAGTCACATCGTCTGACGCGTCGCCCCAGGGAGACGACGCCACAAATGTGGCGGTGGCCAGCCACGGAATCCCCACGTGGACGGGTGCCATGTACGGCACGGTCCCGGAGGCAGAGATCATTGGCGCGGCGGCGTACTTGTTGCACACGCCCCCGTCAGCGTGCACGGTACACGTGGTGGATGCGTCCGTCATTGGAGCGCATCTCCGCAGGGCGCAGGAGGCCCTGTACCGTGGCATCAAGGGGCCGACGTCACATCTGGTCAATCAACATGCACTGAGCTGGATAGTGGAGGGGCTGCGGCGGCTGCCGCGCCGAGTTGGGGGGCCGCACCACTGGGTGGTGAGGCAGAGCTCGCACTTGGCGGCGGTCCCGCTTGAGGCACCGGACTCTGCCGCGGCCCGTGCGATGGCCCCGCCAGTCCATCTTGTCCTGCCGAAGGAGCACGCCATCCTCTTGGTACCGGGGGATAATGGTGAGCTCGAGCCGCGTGTACCATCCATGCAAGCCCTTCAGCAGGTCCGGGAGATAGAGTGGCGTTCGCTAGCGGCACGCACCAGGGCGCACACGCCACTAGCTGGCGCCTGCGAGGCGATGTCCCTGGGAGCTTTGCACCACGGCCCAACGCACAGGAATATGCTGCGGGCACGTGACGGTCGCTTGTCCACCATGCAGGTCATGCGACGGTGGAGACAGAAGCTCACGCGTGTGGCAATACCAGCCCACCCCTGTATCTTCTGTGGGGGGCCGGAGGAGGACATCGGCCACATGCGCCTACTGTGTGCGCGGGACGAGGAGGTGGCTGGGCTCCTGTGCAGGCGTGTGGAGGATTTCACGGCGGAGCTACCCCTAACGGACAGGGCGGTGGAGTTCGTGGCGTGGAGGGAGCACGGCTGCAGGTGGGCAGAATCCCTGATGGCGGGTGTCGTCCCCGGGGACCTGAAGCGGCTGTTCGCTGCGGTGCGAGCGGCGCCGTCCCGGGGCCCTGCCAAGGCCAGGCTCTTTGTGGAGGACATGGTCCAGATTGGGGAAGATGTGTATGCCCGCAGGAACCATCGGCTCACCCAGATCATGCAGCTGCCGATGCAAGATCGGAGGAGGGCGGTATACGCGTTCCTGCGAGGTGACACACCCTTCTGCCCGCCGGCAGGGAGGATCCAGCAGCGTCCGCCGTGGAACCCGTTTGCCGGCCTCCCCGGCGACCTGCGGGCAACCTTTCAGAGGGCACCGCTGCACGCACTGCTGGTGTCGCGGTCGTGCATCGAGCGTGAGGAGGCCCTGTCCTTGTTCCCTCACTGGATGGCGGCGGTGGCGCAGGCCTTCGACCGGTGGATCGGTTCCTGGGTGGCGCGGGACATCACGGCATTCAGGGAGTGGTCCCGCGTGGTGTCGGCGCAGTCCTGGGCCCAGGTGCGGGGTACCAAGGTGAGAAACCCTGACGGCCAGAGTGATCCCTGGCTCCAGGTGTACGCCAACCATCCAGCTGTGGGGAACGTCATGGGCTGGCCTCGCGAGGTGCTGCCAGTCCTTCAGCAACCTCTGTGCGGTCTCCCAGTCCTGGCGGTGGCTGTCGTACTTGACGTGGGTACGTTGTGGCTATATGACCGGCAGCTGCGACGAGCCGTACCGGCGGTCGCGGAGCAGCGGTCCATGGCAGTGTTAGTGGGCTCCAAGCAGCTGGCGCGGGTACAGGGCGACGACGCGCAAGGCCAAGTCACGGAGGCCATGTTCTCTCTGCCAGAGGGGGACGACCACGTGGCTGCCGATGCCCGTCACACCCTTGACACCCTGGGTCTCAGGGCGGTCATTGAGGCTCGGGCGGGAGGGCAACGCTTGGTTCTGGCTTCCGCCAGGGGCCCGGAGCAGGACGGGGTTGATGTCATCGGGGAGGTCTTGCGGGACTACGGTTGGGAGCTCCTGGCGCATGGCACGCGCGGCCCCAAGGTGGCGCGGTGGCCCCGGCTGCTTGAGAGCCTGCCGGAGATGCCCGACGGACGACCGATACTCCGCCCGGTGTCCACGTGGGAGGAGGCGAGGCGCAGCCTCCTCAGTAGTGCCACAGCACGCACGCTGACAGGGGCTTTGCTCGGGCTCCAGCACGCGTGCTGCGATGTATGGCAGGACCCGTGGTCGCAGTGTTGTGATGGTAGCTGCGTTCCATCGCGGTCTGTGCTTCCGCAGCGATGCCACGGGTGCGGGGAGACGGTGTCCGTTTGGGTTCATCAGTGTGCCTCAGCCCCGCTGTGCGGGACATGTCAGGAGCATGCCGACAGGGGGTGGCCTAAGGCGAGGTGGGCACTGCGGCACTCTGGACGGATGTCCTCAAGTGCCTGGACGACTATCCAGGGTGGCCTGAAGAGCGTCCGAGTGGAAGGGGTACGGTGCCCTGGAGCGCCGTCGGCAGCCTTGCCCCTGCTGCTGTGGTGGGCGGCTCTGGAGGGCGACTCACGGATACTCTGGTTGTGGCATCACGGAGGAAATGGTGACGGAGTGGTGGGTGCCGGGGGTGCAGGTTGATGGGGATGGGAATTGTGGGTGCACCAGCTACCATCCCTACGCTGGACGCAGCGGAGGGAGTGGCGCCTGAGAAGCAGTGCCTACGCGGCCTGATTGTGCGGTACTGGCAGGCGGCGTATGACGGCCAACGCGATGTGACAGGTCGTGCCGGCCTGATGGTGAGCCGTACTGCCCCCGTGCATGAGGGTCGGACAGGGATGCTTCACCCGCCTGCCCCGGGTCGCCGCATACAACAGTGAGGTGTCATGGGTCGTCCCGACCAGGGTAATAAGGCCCAAACCCCTGTAGGGTATTCCCATGGCACCGGGGTCTCTACTGGCGGCCCGGCTACGGCAGTGTTGGGAGTGGTTGCTCGGGATACACCGGGGGTGCACGGAGTTGTTTGGGGGTTACAGCGCTGCGGCGCCCCCTGGGAGTGTTACACGGGGTTGCGGGGTCAGCCTGCAGGCCCCAGGAGCGGCGACGGGGCGAAGATGTGTGCGTGGAAGGTTATGACAGTGGGGTCATCAGGGGGACAGTATGGCGGGCGTCGTGGAGACGGCATGGCAGCCTGGAAGGAGCGCTCACAGGGGGCACGTGGAGTTCCAGGTGGCGGAGTACTGGAGTCTTGGGGGTCAACGCGGCGGTACTGGGATCCGTACGGTGGGGGTACGCGGCGGTACTGGGGAGCCGTACAGTGGGGGAGCAGCGGGGAAGTTCCAGATGACGGTGTACTGACATCGTGGGGGTGTACGCGGCGGTACAGGGGACCGTATGGTGGGGGTACGCGGCGGTACTGGGGTCCGTACGGTGGGGGAACGCGGCGGTACTGGGGAACCGTACAGTGGGGGAGCACGGGGATGCATGGCGGTACTGGGGTGTCCCCCTGACCCCTCTAACAACTCAGGGGGAGCGCAGGGGCATCCCCTGGCCCCGTTAACAAACTAGAGGGACCGTGCCTGCGGGCATGTACATAGTCTAACCTCTGACCATGGCCTTGTGGTTGCAGTGGTGAGTGTCGTGGCGGCTAGCAGGTGGCGTCGGCGTGCCAACGGCGGTACTGCGCGGCGTCGTAGTGAAGAGTATGCAGTCGCCTCACCACTGTAACGGCTTACCCCTGGGGGGCGCCAGTCCGGTCGGCTAGAGGCGAGGAGGGCAGGGGAGCGGCATGCTGAGTGGTCCGGGGGGTGACGCGCGGGCCAATGCTATAAGTAGGCTCGCCACGTCGTCGGTGGGGGCCGAACCTGCGGCCTGGCCGCTGCTGTGGCGGAAGGGGCGCAACCACGGAAGCTGGCCAATCAGTGCAGGTAAGGGTCAAGGGTAGGCGCCAGGGCATTGTATGTGGGCCAGATGAGGTGCACCTGGTAACCACGGCCCGGGGCGAGCCTCTGGTGGGTACCCCTACAGGGGGTCGATAACCAAGCTACGGCACCCACCAGCCCGAATCCCAGCCAGCGATATTCACGGGTTGCGCCACTCCCGTCGCAAAGCGGCAGGCGTCCCCCCCTGTAGACCCTCAAGATATATTATATGTGGGCAAGTGAATACCTCGAAGCAGATTGGGCGCTGGCCCCTGACATGGGATGCCAGCATGGTATATATCTGGGGTGTGGGGGCAGCACGGGGCCACGGGGACGTGGAGTTGGTACCGTGTTTCTGTACTATACTAGGGGACTGGTGCGGTGGGAAGATGGCGTACAATGTGGAGACATGGGGGCGATGAAAGCTGAGGGCCAGGCTAGGCTGGAGCCTCCCAGAAATCCTGGCTATGCACATACGGGCTATTGCGTGCTGGCAGAGGGATACGTGGAGTCAGGGGTGGTGGGCAGTTTCGAGGACGCGGACGACAATGGATTACGTGGGGTCATGGGTGTTGGGTGTCTCCACAGTGGCGGGGCTACGTGAACGATGGAGGGTCCGCTCTCGCTTCGCCGCATGCGTGCTGCTTTGTTCCTTGGTTGCTGCTTTGCGACGGACAGAGGTGCCCCTGCTTTCTGCTTGTTGCGATGCTGCTGCGCTGCTTTGCCTTGCCCCCTTACCCCCGGCGAACAAACGGGCCAGCGTCCGTCGCCGTTGCTAATGCTAACGCTTTGCAGCTGCCACTGCCCCCAAAGCCTGGTTGCCCGGTATCCCCGGTCCTCTGGGTCCTCCGTCATGCTGTGGGCCACCTCAGGCAGCCCTGGGACCCACGGGATCGAGCGAGGCAGGAACCACCTGTCGGCGCGAGATGCCCGGTAACTCCAGTAGACGGCATGATAAGTGGTTATGACTATGACTATGACTATATATATATATATATATATATATATATATATATATATATATATATATATATATATATATATATATATATATATATATATATATATATATATATATATATATATATATATATATATATATATATATATATATATATATATATATATATATATATATATATATATATATATATATATATATATATATATATATATATATATATATATATATATATATATATATATATATATATATATATATATATATATATATATATATATATATATATATATATATATATATATATTACTACACCCCTCTCCCCTTAAATCTAGCTAACAAGCAAGCAACAACAAGCAACAACAAGCAACAAGCACTTCTCCCTACCGTTTTGGCCATTGCTCGGCCTCATCGCTCCGGGCTCTACTCTACTCTAGCCATCCCAGAGCCTAGGTGGTGCCCTTGCCAAATCAAAGTTTTCAGCCAAAAACTCAATGTTGGCGCCCCGGGGCGGGGGCGCCAAATCGGGAGGTATCCTCCCAAATCTGCGCAGTTTTGGGGCAAAAACAGCCTTTTTTGGCCAAAAACCGCTCTGAAACCCACTCAAAACGGCCAAACGAAGGCAAACCATTGTTACAGTACATGTGCGCCTCGATTGCCCCTTGACAAAGAACTCTTTGTTGCCCTCTAGCTCCACGATATGTCCGAGAAACGGCCCAAAAATGGCCAAAAATGGCCTGAATGCCCGCTGTTTGTGTCCAACAGGCCCGAAACCAAGAACGGGCCGTATCTTGGGCTACGTGGCTCAAAACCGAATTCGAAGGGCACATATCCCACCCGCAACCCCCCTCTTTTTGTGGTTTCCAAGCCTCGGAATCGCCCAACGAGACGCCTAGACCCCCGTACCAGTGGTCACTTGGTGGAGCCGGAGGGCAGCACAGCCCGCGCACAGTGGGGGCCAACGATGGGTCCACCAGGGTCCCCAGGGCGAAAAAAATCATTTTTTCCAAAGTTGTTCCTAGACCACTTGGGATCTTCAAACAAGTGTTTTTAGGCCGTTTTGAGCCCGTGGTGGTGCGTTTTGGGCCATGGAAAATCCCAAAATGCCTTGAAAATGGGCCGTTTTGGGACCAAAAATGGGTCAAAAATTCATTTTTCCAAAAGTGATCTTGGACCATTTGGGATGCTCAAACAAGTGTTTTTAGCCCATTTTGAGCTCGTGGTGACGCGTTTTGGGCCATGGAAAATCCCAAAATGCTTTGAAAATGGGCCGTTGTGGGACCAAAAATGGGTCAAAAATGGGTCAAAAACGCGTTTTTCCAAAAGTGATCCTGGACTATTTGCGATGCTCAAACAAGTGTCTTTAGCCCATTTTGAGCCCGTTTTGAACAATTTTAGCCCCTTCCGCCACATGTATGCACCAAGTTGTGCGCTTTGCACGTACCTTAGAGCGTTACTGTGGAGCCACCTAGAGTTGGGGAGAGGGGTGTAGATTAGAGGATATATATATATATATATATATATTATATATATATATATATGTATATATATATATATATATATATATATATATATATATATATATATATATATATATATATATATATATATATATATATATATATATATATATATATATATATATATATATATATATATATATATATATATATATATATATATATATATATATATATATATATATATATATATATATATATATATATATATATATATATATATATATATATATATATATATATATATATATATGTATATATATATATATATGTATATATATATATATGTATATATATATATATATATATATATATATATATATATATATATATATATATATATATATATATATATATATATATATATATATATATATATATATATATATATCTATATATATATATATATATATATATATTGTGACGTGTTGTTGTTGTTGCCCCACCCTCCGCCCCCGCCACAGCCGCTTCGCACAGGACGAGTAACTCTCCCCCCGCGAGACGGGGGAGGGCTCCAGGGTGACGTCCTCAGGTGGCTCCACCCTCCTCCACACGCCCCCCCCCCCCCACCCCACACCACGGCGCCCCCCCCCCCCCCCCTCGGTCGTCGTCGGCACACGCCCGGCCAGCGTGACGCCGGCCGACTGCTCCCTTGCGCCCTGCCCAGGGAGAGCGTGTCTGGCAATTTCTCCCGCCGGCACGTGCTGGGTGCCCTCAACAACAACAACAACAACAATATATATATATATATATATATATATATATATATATATATATATATATATATATATATATATATATATATATATATATATATATATATTACTACACCCCTCTCCCCTTAAATTTACCTAACAAGCAACAACAACAAGCAACAACAAGCACGTCACCATTCCGTTTTGGCCACTGCACCTTCCCATCGCCTCGAGCTTGACTCTACTTTAGCCATCCTAGAGCCTAGGTGGTGGCCTTGCCAAATCCAAGTTTTGAGCCAAAAAATCACCGGTGGCGGCCCGGGGCGGGGGCGCCAAGTCGGTAGGAGCCCTCCCAAAATCTGCGCAGTTTTGGGCCAAAAACAGCCATTTTTCGCCCAAAACGGCCCTAGTAAGGGCTCAAAACAGCCAAACGAAGGCAAACGGCTGCTACACTTCACGTGCGGCTTGCCTTTCTCGTGACCAAGGGACCTTTGGTGCCCTCTAACTCCACGATATGTCCGAGAAACGGCCCAAAAAGACGCCAAAAAGCCCCAAAATCTGCGCAATGTGCACCAGCACCCCGAAACCAAGAACGGGCCGTATCTTGGGCTACGTGGCTCAAAAACGAATTCCGAGGGCACCTAGTCCACCCGCAACCCCCCACTTTTTATGGTTTCCAAGCCTCAGAATCGCCCAACGAGACACGTAGACCCCCGTACTAGTGGTCACTTGGTGCAGCCGGAGGGCCGGCTAGCCCACGCACAGTGGGGGCCAGCGGTGGGTCCACCAGGGTCCCCAGGGCGAAAAAAATCATTTTTTCCAAAGTTGTTCCTAGACCACTTGGGATGCTCAAACAAGTGTTTTTCGGCCGTTTTGAGCCCGTGGTGGCGCGTTTTGGGCCATGAAAAATTCCAAAATGCCTTGAAAATGGGCCATTTTGGGACCAAAAATGGGTCAAAAATGGGTCAAAAACGCGTTTTTCCAAAAGTGATCCCGGACCATTTGGGGTGCTCAAACAAGTGTTTTTAGCCCGTTTTGAGCCCGTTTTGACCGAGTTTAGCCCCTTCCACCACATGTATGCACCACTTTGTGCTCTTCGCACGTACTTTAGAGCCGTGTGGTGGAGCCACCTAGAGTTGGGAGAGGGGTGTAGATTAGAGGATATATATATATATATATATATATATATATATATATATATATATATATATATATATATATATATATATATATATATATATATATATATATATATATATATATATATATATATATATATATATATATATATATATATATTACTACACCCCTCTCCCCTGAAATTTAGCTAACAACAAGCAACAACAAGCAACAAGCAACAACAACAACACGTCTCCTTGCCGTTTTGGCCATTGCTCCGTCCCAACGCTTCGGATCATTTGCCCATGTAGCCATCTTGGAGCCTAGGTGGTGGCCTTGCCAAATCCAAGTTTTCAGCCAGAAACTCACCGGTGGCGGCCCGGGGCGGGGGCGCCAAGTTGGTAGGAGCCCTCCCAAATCTGCGCAGTTTTGGGCCAAAAACAGCCATTTTTCGCCCAAAACAGCCCTAGTAAGGGTTCAAAACAGCCAAACGAAGGCAATTGGCTGCTACACTTCACGTGCGGCTTCACTTTCTCGTGACCAAGGGACCTTTGGTACCCTCTAACTCCACGATATGTCCGAGAAACGGCCCAAAAAGGCGCCAAAAAGCCCCAAAAACTGCGCAATGTGCACCAGCACCTCGAAACCAAGAACGGGCCGTATCTTGGGCTACGTGGCTCAAAAACGAATTCCGAGGGCACCTAGTCCACCCGCAACCCCCCACTATTTATGGTTTCCAAGCCTCAGAATCGCCCAACGATCCACGTAGACCCCCGTACCAGTGGTCACTTGGTGCAGCCGGAGGGCCGGCTAGCCCACGCACAGTGGGGGCCAACGGTGGGTCCACCAGGGTCCCCGGGGCGAAAAAAAATCATTTTTTCCAAAGTTGTTCCTAGACCACTTGGGATGCTCAAACAAGTGTTTTTAGGCCGTTTTGAGCCCGTGGTGGCACGTTTTGGGCCATGGAAAATCCCAAAATGCCTTGAAAATGGGCCGTTTTGGGACCAACAATGCGTCAAAAATGGGTCAAAAACGTGTTTTTACAAAAATGATCCCGGACCATTTATGATGCTCAAACAAGTGGTTTTAGCCCATTTTGAGCCCGTGGCGACGCGTTTTGGCTCCTGGAAACTCCCAAAATGCCTTGAAAATGGGCCATTTTGGGACCAAAAGTGGGTCAAAAATGGGTTAGAAACGCGTTTTTGCAAAAGTGATCCCGGACCATTTGGGATGCTCAAACAAGTGTTTTTAGCCCGTTTTGAGCCCGTTTTGACCGAGTTTAGCCCCTTCCACCACATGTATGCACCACTTTGTGCCCTTTGCACGTACCTTAGAGCCGTGTGGTGGAGCCACCTAGAGTTGGGAGAGGGGTGTAGATTGGAGGATATATATATATATATATATATATATATACATATATATATATATATATATATATATATATATATATATATATATATATTTATATATATATTTATATATTTATATATATATATATATATATATATATATATATATATATATATATATATATATATATATATATATATATATATATATATATATATATATATATATATATATATATATATATATATATATATATATATATATATATATATATATATATATATATATATATATATATATATATATATATATATATATATATATATATATATATATATATATATATATATATATATATATATATATATATATATATATATATATATATATATATCCTCCAATCTACACCCCTCTCCCAACTCTAGGTGGCTCCACCACACGGCTCTAAGGTACGTGCAAAGGGCACAAAGTGGTGCATACATGTGGTGGAAGGGGCTAAACTCGGTCAAAACGGGCTCAAAACGGGCTAAAACCACTTGTTTGAGCATCCCAAATGGTCCGGGATCACTTTTGGAAAAACGCGTTTTTGACCCATTTTTGACCCATTTTTGGTCCCAAAATGGCCCATTTTCAAGGCATTTTGGGAGTTTCCAGGAGCCAAAACCCGTCCCCACAGGCTCAAAATGGGCTCAAACCACTTGTTTGAGCATCATAAATGGTCGAGGATCATTTTTTGGAAAAACGCGTTTTTGACCCATTTTTGACCCATTGTTGGTCCCAAAACGGCCCATTTTCAAGGCATTTTGGGATTTTCCATGCCCCAAAACGCGCCACCACGGGCTCAAAACGGCCTAAAAACACTTGTTTGAGCATCCCAAGTGGTCTAGGAACAACTTTGGAAAAAATGATTTTTTTCGCCCTGGGGACCCTGGTGGACCCACCGTTGGCCCCCACTGTGCGTGGGGTGGCCGGCCCTCCGGCTGCACCAAGTGACCACTAGTACGGGGGTCTACGTGTCTCGTTGGGCGATTCTGACGCTTGGAAACCATAAAAAGTGGGGGGTTGCGGGTGGACTAGGTGCCCTCGGAATTCGTTTTTGAGCCACGTAGCCCAAGATACGGCCCGTTCTTGGTTTCGGGGTGCTGGTGCACATTGCGCAGTTTTTGGGCTTTTTGGCGCCTTTTTGGGCCGTTTCTCAGACATATCGTGGAGTTAGAGGGCGCCGAAGGTCCCTTGGTCACGAGAAAGTCAAGCCGCACGTGCAGTGTAGCAGCCGTTTGCCTTCGTTTGGTTGTTTTGAAGCCTTACTAGGGCTGTTTTGGGCGAAAAATGGCTGTTTTTGGCCCAAAACTGCGCAGATTTGGGAGGGCACCTCCCGACTTGGCGCCACCGCCCCGGGCCGCCACCGGTGAGTTTTTGGCTCAAAACTTGGATTTGGCAAGGCCACCACCTAGGCTCCAAGATGGCTACATGGGCAAATGATCCGAAGCGTTGGGACGGAGCAATGGCCAAAACGGCAAGGAGACGTGTTGTTGTTGTTGTTGCTTGCTTGCTTGCTTGTTAGCTAGATTTAAGGGGAGAGGGGTGTATATATATATATATATATATATATCTATATATATATTACTACACCCCTCTCCCCTTAAATTTAGCTAACAAGCAACAACAACAACAACAACAACACGTCACCATTCCGTTTTGGCCACTGCACCTTCCCATCGCCTCGGGCTTGACTCTGCTTCAGCCATCCTAGAGCCTAGGTGGTGGCCTTGCCAAATCCAAGTTTTGAGCCAAAAACTCACCGGTGGCGGCCCGGGGCGGTGGCGCCAAGTCGGGAGGTGCCCTCCCAAATCTGCGCAGTTTTGGGCCAAAAACAGCCATTTTTCGCCCAAAACACCCCTAGTAAGGGTTCAAAACAGCCAAACGAAGGCAAACGGCTCCTACACTTCACGTGCGGCTTGACTTTCTCGTGACCAAGGGACCTGCGGCGCCCTCTAACTCCACGATATGTCCGAGAAACGGCCCAAAAAGGCGCCAAAAAGCCCCAAAAACTGCGCAATGTGCACCAGCACCCCGAAACCAAGAACGGGCCGTATCTTGGGCTACGTGGCTCAAAAACGAATTCCGAGGGCACCTAGTCCACCCGCAACCCCCCACTTTTTATGGTTTCCAAGCCTCAGACTCGCCCAACGAGACACGTAGACCCCCGTACCAGTGGTCACTTGGTGCAGCCGGAGGGCCGGCCAGCCCACGCACAGTGGGGGCCAACGGTGGGTCCACCAGGGTCCCCAGGGCGAAAAAAATGATTTTTTCCAAAGTTGTTCCTAGACCACTTAGGATGCTCAAACAAGTGTTTTTAGGCCGTTTTGAGCCCGTGGTGGCGCGTTTTGCGCCATGGAAAATCCCAAAATGCCTTGAAAATGGGCCGTTTTGGGACCAACAATGGGTCAAAAATGGGTCAAAAACGCGTTTTTCCAAAAGTGATCCTGGACTCTTTATGATGCTCAAACAAGTGGTTTTAGCCCATTTTGAGCCCGTGGCGACGGGTTTTGGCTCATGGAAACTCCCAAAATGCCTTGAAAATGGGCCATTTTGGGACCAAAAATGGGTCACAAATGGGTCCAAAACGCGTTTTTCCAAAAGTGATCCCGGACCATTTGGGATGCTCAAACAAGTTTTTTTAGCGCGTTTTGAGCCCGTTTCGACCGAGTTTAGCCCCTTCCACCACATGTATGCACCACTTTGTGCCCTTTGCACGTACCTTAGACCCGTGTGGTGGAGCCACCTAGAGTTGGGAGAGGGGTGTAGATTGGAGGATATATATATATATATATATATATATATATATATATATATATATATATATATATATATATATATATATATATATATATATTACTACACCCCTCTCCCCTTAAATCTAGCTAACAAGCAAGCAAGCAACAAGCAAGCAACAAGCAACAACCAACAAGCAACAAGCACTTCTCCTTTCCGTTTTGGCCATTGCTCGGCCTCATCGCTGCGGGCTCTACTCCACTCTAGCCATCCTAGAGCCTAGGTGGCGCCCTTGCCAAATCCAAGTTTTGAGCCAAAAACTCACCGGTGGCGCCACGGGGCGGGGGCGCCAAGTTGGGAGGTGCCCTTCCAAATCTGCGCATTTTGTGCCCCAAAACAGCCTTTTTTGGCCCAAAACCGCCCCGAAACCCCGTCAAAACGGCCAAATGAAGGCAAACGGCTGCTAAACTCCACGTGCGGCTTGACTTCACCGTGACCAAGAGCCCTTTGTTGCCCCCTAACTCCACAATATGTCTGAGAAACGGCCCAAAAAGGCGCCAAAAAGCCCCAAAATCTGCGCAATGTGCACCAACACCCCGAAACCAAGAACGGGCCGCATCTTGGGCTACGTGGCTCAAAAACGAATTCCGAGGGCACCTAGTCCACCCGCAACCCCCCACGCTTTGTGGTTTCCAAGCCTCAGAATCGCCCAACAAGCCACTCAGACCTCCGGACCAGTGGTCACTTGGTGGAGCCGGAGGGCAGCCCAGCCCGCGCACGGCCGGGGCCAACGGTGGGTCCACCAGGGTCCCCGGGGCGAAGAAAATCATTTTTTCCAAAGTTGTTCCTAGACCACTTGGGATGCTCAAACAAGTGTTTTTAGGCCGTTTTGAACCCGTGGTGGCGCGTTTTGGGCCATGGAACATCCCAAAATGCCTTGAAAATGGGCCATTTTGGGACCAAAAATGGGTCAAAAATGGGTCAAAAACGCGTTTTTCCAAAAGTGATCGCGGACCATTTGGGGTGCTCAAATAAGTGTTTTGAGCCCGTTTTGAGCCCGTTTTGACCGAGTTTAGCCCCTTCCACCACATGTATGCACCACTTTGTGCCCTTCGCACGTACCTTAGAGCCGTGTGGTGGAGCCACCTAGAGTTGGGAGAGGGGTGTAGATTAGAGGATATATATATATATATATATATATATATATGTATATATATATATATATATATATATATATATATATATATATATATATATATATCACTACACCCCTCTCCCCTTAAATTTAGCTAACAAGCAACAAGCAACAACAACAACAACAACACGTCACCATTCCGTTTTGGCCACTGCACCCCCCCATCGCCTCGGGCTCTACTCTACTCTAGCCATCCTAGAGCCTAGGTGGTGGCCTTGCCAAATCCAAGTTTTGAGCCAAAAACTCACCGGTGGCGCCACGGGGCGGGGGCGCCAAGTCGGGAGGTGCCCTGCCAAATCTGCGCAGTTTTGGGCCAAAAACAGCCATTTTTCGCCCAAAACAGCCCCAAAACCCGCACAAAACGCCCAAACGAAGGGAAATGGTGGCTACACTCCACGTGCGGCTTGACTTCAAGGTGTCAAGAAGCCCTCTAGTGCCCTTCAACTCCACGATATGTCCGAGAAACGGCCCAAAAAGGCGCCAAAAAGCCCCCAAAACTGCGCAATGTGCAGCAACACCCCGAAACCAAGCACGGGCCGTATCTTGGACTACGTGGCTCAAATCCCAGTTCCGAGGGCACCTAGTCCACCCGCAACCCCCCACTTTTTGTGGTTTCCAAGACTCAGAATCGCCCAACGAGACGCCTAGACCCCCGCACCAGTGATCACTTGGTACCGCCGGAGGCAGCCCGGCCCGCGCCCGGCGAGGGCCAACGGTGGGTCCACCAGGGTCCCGGGGTGAAAAAAATCTTTTTTTCCAAAGTTGTTCCTAGACCACTTGGGATGCTCAAACAAGTGTTTTTAGCACGTTTTGAGCCCGTTGTGGCGTGTTTTGGGCCACAGAAAATCCCAAAATGCCTTGAAAATGGGTCGTTTCAAGACCAAAAATGGGTCAAAAATGGGTCAAAAACGCTTTTTTCCAAAAATGATCCTGGACCATTGGGGATGCTCAAACAAATGGTTTTAGCCCATATTGAGCCCGTGGGGGCGCGTTTCGGGCCATGGAAAATCCCAAAATGCCTTGAAAATGGGCCATTTTGGGACCAAAAATGAGTCAAAAATGGGTCAAAAACGCATTTTTCCAAAAGTGATCCCAGACCATTTATGATGCTCAAACAAGTGTTTTCAGCCCATTTGGAGCCCGTTTTGATGGAGTTTAGCCTCTTCCACCACGTGTATGCACCACGTTGTGCCTTTCGCACGTACCCTAGAGCCGTATGGTGGAGCCACCTAGAGTTGGGGAGAGGGGTGTAGATTGGAGGATATATATATATATATATATATATTACTACACCCCTCTCCCCTTAAATTTAGCTAACAAGCAACAAGCAACAACAACAACAACAACACGTCACCATTCCGTTTTGGCCACTGCACCTTCCCATCGCCTCGGGCTTGACTCTACTTTAGCCATCCGAGAGCCTAGGTGGTGCCCTTGCCAAATCCAAGTTTTCAGCCAGAAACTCACTGGTGGCGGCCCGGGGCGGGGGCGCCAAGTCGGGAGGTGCCCTCCCAAATCTGCGCAGTTTTGGGCCAAAAACAGCCATTTTTCGCCCAAAACAGCCCTGGTAAGGGTGCAAAACAGCCAAACGAAGGCAAACGGCTGCTACACTCCACGTGCGGCTTGACTTTCTCGCGACCAAGGGACCTTTGGTGCCCTCTAACTCCACGATATGTTTGAGAAACGGCCCAAAAAGGCGCCAAAAAGCCCCAAAAAATGCCGATGTGCACCAGCACCCCGAAACCAAGAACGGGCCGTATCTTGGGCTACGTGGCTCAAAAACGAATTCTGAGGGCACCTAGTGCACCCCCAACCCCCCACTTTTTATGGTTTCCAAGCCTCAGAATCGCCGAACGAGACACGTAGACCCCCGTACAAGTGGTCACTTGGTGCAGCCGGAGTGCCGGCTAGCCCACGCACAGTGGGGGCCAGCGGTGGGTCCACCAGGGTCCCCGGGGCGAAGAAAATCATTTTTTCCAAAGTTGTTCCTAGACCACTTGGGATGCTCAAACAAGTGTTTTTAGGCCGTTTTGAGCCCGTGGTGGCGCGTTTTGGGCCATGGAAAATCCCAAAATGCTTTGAAAATGGGCCATTTTGGGACCAACAATGGGTCAAAAATAGGTCAAAAACGCGTTTTTCTTGAAGTGATCCCGGACCATTTGGGATGCTCAAACAAGTGTTTTTAGCCCGTTTTGAGCCCGTTTTGACCGAGTTTAGCCCCTTCCACCACATGTATGCACCACTTTGTGCCTTTCGCACGTACCTTAGAGCCGTGTGGTGGAGCCACCTAGATTTGGGAGAGGGGTGTAGATTGGAGGATATATATATATATATATATATATATATATATATATATATATATATATATATTACTACACCCCTCTCCCCTTAAATTTAGCTAACAAGCAACCAACAACAACAACAACAACAACACGTCACCATTCCGTTTTGGCCACTGCACCTTCCCATCGCCTCGGGCTTGACTCTACTTTAGCCATCCTAGAGCCTAGGTGGTGGCCTTGCCAAATCCAAGTTTTGAGCCAAAAACTCACCGGTGGCGGCCTGGGGCATGGGCGCCAAGTCGGGAGGTGCCCTCCCAAAATCTGCGCAGTTTTGGGCCAAAAACACTCATTTTTCGCCCAAAACAGCCCTAGTAAGGGTTCAAAACAGCCAAACGAAGGCAAACGGCTCCTACACTTCACGTGCGGCTTGACTTTCTTGTGACCAAGGGACCTTTGGTGCCCTCTAACTCCACGATATGTCCGAGAAACGGCCCAAAAAGGCGCAAAAAAGCCCCAAAAACTGCGCAATGTGCACCAGCACCCCGAAACCAAGAACGGGCCGCATCTTGGGCTACGTGGCTCAAAAACGAATTCCGAGGGCACCTAGTCCACCCGCAACCCCCCACTTTTTATGGTTTCCAAGCCTCAGAATCGCCCAACGAGACACGTAGACCCCCGTACCAGTGGTCACTTGGTGCAGCCGGAGGGCCGGCCAGCCCACGCACAGTGGGGGCCAACGGTGGGTCCACCAGGGTCCTCCAACAAGCAAGCAAACAAGCACGTCACCATTCCGTTTTGGCCATTGCCCCTTCCCAACACCTCGGGCTTGACTCTACTTTAGCCATCCTAGAGCCTAGGTGGTGGCCTTGCCAAATCCAAGTTTTGAGCCAGAAACTCACCGGTGGCGGCCCGGGGCGGGGGCGCCAAGTCGGGAGGTGCCCTCCCAAATCTGCACAGTTTTGGGCCAAAAACAGCCATTTTTCGCCCAAAACAGCCCTAGTAAGGGTTCAAAACAGCCAAACGAAGGCAAACGGCTGCTACACTGCACGTGCGGCTTGACTTTCTCGTGACCAAGGGACCTTTGGTGCCCTCTAACTCCACGATATGTCCGAGAAACGGCCCAAAAAGGCGCCAAAAAGCCCCAAAAACTGCGCAATGTGCACCAGCACCCCGAAACCAAGAACGGGCCGCATCTTGGGCTACGTGGCTCAAAAACGAATTCTGAGGGCACCTAGTCCACCCGCAATCCCCCACTTTTTATGGTTTTCACCCCTCAGAATCGCCCAACGAGACACGTAGACCCCCGTACTAGTGGTCAGTTGGTGCAGCCGGAGGGCCGGCCAGCCCACACACACTGGGGGCCAACGGTGGGTCCACCAGGGTCCCCAGGGCGAAAAAAATCATTTTTTCCAAAGTTGTTCCTAGACGGCTTGGGATGCTCAAACAAGTGTTTTTGGGCCATTTTGAGCCCGTGGTGGCGCGTTTTGGGCCATGGAAAATCCCAAAATGCCTTGAAAATGAGCCGTTTTGGGACCAAAAATGGGTCAAAAATGGGTCAAAAACGCGTTTTCCCAAAAGTGATCCTGGACCATTTATGATGCTCAAACAAGTGGTTTTAGCCCGTTTTGAGCCCGTGGCGACAGGTTTGGGCTCATGGAAACTCCCAAAATGCCTTGAAAATGGGCCATTTTGGGACCAAAAATGGGTCAAAAATGGGTCAAAAACACGTTTTTCCTAAAGTGATCCCGGACCATATGGGATGCTCAAACAAGTGTTTTTAGCCCATTTTGAGCCCGCTTTGACCGAGTTTAGCCTTTTCCACCACATGTATGCACCACTTTGTGCCCTTCGCACGTACCTTGGAGCCGTGTGGTGGAGCCACCTAGAGTTGGGAGAGGGGTGTAGATTGGAGGATATATATATTACTACACCCCTCTCCCCTTAAATTTAGCTAACAAGCAACAACAACAACAACAAGCACGTCACCATTCCGTTTTGGCCATTGCACTTTTCCAACGTCTGGGGCTTGACTCTACTTTAGCCATCCCAGAGCCTAGGTGGTGCCCTTGCCAAATCCAAGTTTTCAACCAGAAACTCACCGGTGGCGGCCCGGGGCGGGGGCGCCAAGTCGGGAGGTGCCCTCCCAAATCTGCGCACTTTTGGGCCAAAAACAGCCATTTTTCGCCCAAAACAGCCCTAGTAAGGGCTCAAAACAGCCAAACGAAGGCAAACGGCTCCTACACTTCACGTGCGGCTTGAATTTCTCGTGACCAAGGGACCTTTGGTGCCCTCTAACTCCACGATATGTCCGAGAAACGGCCCAAAAAGGCGCCAAAAAGCCCCAAAATCTGCGCTATGTGCACCAGCACCCCGAAACCAAGAACGGGCCGCATCTTGGGCTACGTGGCTCAAAAACGAATTCCGAGGGCACCTAGTCCACCCGCAATCCCCCACTTTTTATGATTTTCACCCCTCAGACTCGCCCAACGAGACACGTAGACCCCCGTACCAGTGGTCACTTGGTGCAGCCGGAGGGCCGGCCAGCCCACGCACCGTGGGGGCCAACGGTGGGTCCACCAGGGTCCCCAGGGCGAAAAAAATCATTTTTTCCAAAGTTGTTCCTAGACGGCTTGGGATGCTCAAACAAGTGTTTTTGGGCCATTTTGAGCCCGTGGTGGCGCGTTTTGGGCCATGGAAAATCCCAAAAATGCCTTGAAAATGAGCCGTTTTGGGACCAAAAATGGGTCAAAAATGGGTCAAAAACGCGTTTTCCCAAAAGTGATCCTGGACCATTTATGATGATCAATCAAGTGGTTTTAGCCCATTTTGAGCCCGTGGCGACGGGTTTTGGCTCATGGAAACTCCCAAAATGCCTTGAAAATGGGCCATTTTGGGACCAAAAATGCGTCAAAAATGGGTCAAAAACGCGTTTTTCCTAAAGTGATCCCGGACCATTTGGGATGCTCAAACAAGTGTTTTTAGCCCATTTTGAGCCCGCTTTGACCGAGTTTAGCCTTTTCCACCACATGTATGCACCACTTTGTGCCCTTCGCACGTACCTTGGAGCCGTGTGGTGGAGCCACCTAGAGTTGGGAGAGGGGTGTAGATTGGAGGATATATATATTACTACACCCCTCTCCCCTTAAATTTAGCTAACAAGCAACAACAACAACAACAAGCACGTCACCATTCCGTTTGGGCCATTGCACCTTCCAACGTCTGGGGCTTGACTCTACTTTAGCCATCCCAGAGCCTAGGTGGTGCCCTTGCCAAATCCAAGTTTTCAACCAGAAACTCACCGGTGGCGGCCCGGGGCGGGGGCGCCAAGTCGGTAGGAGCCCTCCCAAAATCTGCGCAGTTTTGGGCCAAAAACAGCCATTTTTCGCCCAAAACAGCCCTAGTAAGGGTTCAAAACAACCAAACGAAGGCAAACGGCTGCTACACTTCACGTGCAGCTTGACTTTCTCGTGACCAAGGGACCTTTGGTGCCCTCTAACTCCACGATATGTCCGAGAAACGGCCCAAAAAGGCGCCAAAAAGCCCCAAAAACTGCGCAATGTGCACCAGCACCCCGAAACCAAGAACGGGCCGTATCTTGGGCTACGTGGCTCAAAAACGAATTCCGAGGGCACCTAGTCCACCCGCAACCCCCCACTTTTGGTGGTTTTCACCCCTCAGACTCGCCCAACGAGACACGTAGACCCCCGTACCAGGGGTCACTTGGTGCAGCCGGAGGGCCGGCCAGCCCACGCACACGGTGGGGGCCAACGGTGGGTCCCCGGGGCGAGAAGAATGATTTTTTCCAAAGTTGTTCCTAGAGCTCAAAACAACAACAACAGTGTTTTTAGGCCGTTTTGAGCCCGTGGTGGCGCGTTTTGGGCCATGAAAAATCCCAAAATGCCTTGAAAATGGGCCGTTTTGGGACCAACAATGCGTCAAAAATGGGTGAAAAACGCGGTTTTCCAAAAGTGATCCTAGACCATTGGGGATGCTCAAACAAGTGGTTTTAGCCCATTTTGAGCCCGTGGCGATAGGTTTTGGGCTCATGGAGAATCCCAAAATGCCTTGAAAATGGGCCATTTTGGGACCAAAAATGGGTCAAAAATGGGTCAAAAACGCGTTTTTCCAAAAGTGATCCCGGACCATTTGGGATGCTCAAACAAGTGTTTTTAGCCCGTTTTGAGCCCGTTTTGACTGAGTTTAGCCCCTTCCACCACATGTATGCACCACTTTGTGCCCTTCGCCCGTACCTTAGAGCCGTGTGGTGGAGCCACCTAGAGTTGGGAGAGGGGTGTAGATTGGAGGATATATATATATATATATATATATATATATATATATATATTACTACACCCCTCTCCCCTTAAATCTAGCTAACAAGCAAGCAACAAGCAAGCAAGCAAGCAAGCAAGCACTTCTCCTTTCCGTTTTGGCCATTGCTCCGCCTCATTGCTCCGGGCTCTACTCTACTCTAGCCATCCTAGAGCCTAGGTGGTGGCCTTGCCAAATCCAAGTTTTGAGCCAAAAACTCACCGGTGGCGCCCCTAGGCGGGGGAGCCAAGTCGGGAGGTGCCCTTCCAAAACTGTGCATTTTGTGCCCCAAAACAGCCTTTTTTCGACCAAAACGGCCCCGAAACCCAGTCATAACGGCCAAACGAAGAGAAACGGTCGCTACATTCCACGTGCGCCTCAATTGCCCCTTGACAAAGAACTATTTGCCGCCCTCTAGCTCCACAATATGTCCGAGAAACGGCCCAAAAATGGCCAAAAATGGCCTAAACGTGCGTTATTTGTGTCCACCACGGGCTCAAAACGGCCTAAAAACACTTGTTTGAGCATCCCAAGTGGTCTAGGAACAACTTTGGAAAAAATGATTTTCTTCGCCCCGGGGACCCTGGTGGACCCACCGTTGGCCCCCACCGTGCGCGGGCCGGGCTGCCCTCCGGCTCCACCAAGTGACCACTGGTACGGGGGTTTGAGTGGCTCGTTGGGCGATTCTGAGGCTTGGAAACCACAAAAAGTGGGGGCTTGCGGGTGGACTAGGTGCCCTCCGAATTCGTTTTTGAGCCACGTAGCCCAAGATACACCCCGTGCTTGGTTTCGGGGTGGTGGTGCGCATTGCGCAGGTTTTTGGGGCTTTTTGGCGCCTTTTTGGGCCGTTTCTCGGACATATCGTGGAATTGAAGGGCACTAGAGAGCTCTTTGACACGGTGAAGTGAAGCCGCACGTGCAGTGTAGTCACCGTATCCCTTCGTTTGGGCGTTTCGCCCGGGTTTGGGGGCTGTTTTAGGCGAAAAATGGCTGTTTTTGGCCCAAAAGTGCGCAGATTTGGGAGGGCACCTCCCGAGTTGGCGCCCCCGCCCCGGGCCGCCACCGCTGAGTTTTTGGCTATAAACTTGGATTTGGCAAGGCCACCACCTAGGCTCTAGGATGGCTAGAGTAGAGTAGAGCCCGGAGCGATGAGGTGGAGCAATGGCCAAAACGGTGAGGAGAAGTGCTTGTTGCTTGCTTGTTGCTTGCTTGTTGTTGCTTGTTGCTTGTTAGCTAGATTTAAGGGGAGAGGGGTGTAGTAATATATATGTATATATATATGTATATATATATATATATATATATATATATATATATATATATATATATATATATATATATATATATATATATATATATATATATATATATATATATATATATGGATATATACTACACCCCTCTCCCCTTAAATCTAGCTAACAAGCAACAAGCAAGCAAGCAAGCAAGCAACAAGCACTTCTCCTTTCCGTTTTGGCCATTGCTCCGCCTCATGGCTCCGGGCTCTACTCTACTCTAGCCATCCTAGAGCCTAGGTGGTGCCCTTGCCAAATCCAAGTTTTGAGCCAAAAACTCACCGGTGGCGTATACATATAGTCATAGTCATAGTCATAACCACTTATCATGCCGTCTACTGGAGTTACCGGGCATCTCGCGCCGACAGGTGGTTCCTGCCTCGCTCGATCCCGTGGGTCCCAGGGCTGCCTGAGGTGGCCCACAGCATGACGGAGGACCCAGAGGACCGGGGATACCGGTCAACCAGGCTTTGGGGGCAGTGGCAACTGCAAAGCGTCAGCATTAGCAACGGCGACGGACGCTGGCCCGTTTGTTCGCCGGGGGTAAGGGGGCAAGGCACAACAACGCAACAGCATCGCAACAAGCAGAAAGCAAGGGCTTCTCTGTCCGGCGCAAAGCGGCAACCAAGGAACAAAGCAGCACGCATGCGGCGAAGCATGAGCGGACCCTCCGTCGTTCGCGTACCCCCGCCACAGTGGAGACGTCCATCACCCGTGACCCCTCGGAATCCATTGCCAGCTGCGTACTCGTAATTGCCCACCACCCCTGACTCCACGTATCCCACTGCCAGCACGCAATAACCCGTATATGCATAGCCAGGATTTCTGGGAGGCTCCAGCCTAGCCTGGCCCTCAGCTTTCATCGCCCCCATGTCCCCACAATGTACGCCGCCGACCCACCGCACCAGTCCCCTAGTATAGTACAGAAACACGGTATCAACTCCACGTCCCCGTGGCCCTGTGCTGCACCCACACCCCTGATATATACCATGCCGGCACTCCATGTCAGGGGCCAGTACCCAATCAGCTTCGAGGCATCCACTTTCCCGCGTATAATATAACATGAGGGTCTACAGGGGGGACGCCGGCCGCTACGCGACGGGAGTGGCGCAACCCGTGAATATCGCTGGCTGGGATTCGGGCTGGTGGGTGCCGTAGCTTGGTTATCGACCCCCTGTAGGGGTACCCACCAGAGGCTCGCCCCGGGCTGTGGTAACCAGGTGCACCTCATCTGGCCCACACACATTGCCCTGGCGCCTACCCTTGACCCTTACCTGCACTGATTGGCCAGCTCCCGTGGTTGCGCCTCTTCCGCCACAGCAGCGGCCAGGCCGGAAGTTCGGCTGCCACCGACGACGTGGCGTGCCTACTTATAGCATTGGCCCGCGCGTCACCCCCCGGACCACTCAGCATGCCGCTCCTCCTCTCTCCCCGCCTCTAGCCGACCGGACTGGCGCCGCCCAGGAGTAAGTTGCTACAAATGGAGAGGCGACCGCATACTCATCGCTACGACGCCGCGCAGTAACGCTGCCGCCACGCCGATGCGACCTGCGAGCCGCCACCACACGCACCACCGCAACCGCAAGGCCATGGTCAGAGCTTACACTATGTACATGCCCGCGGGCACGGTCCCTCTAGTTTGTTAACGGGGCCAGGGGATGCCCCTACGCGCCCCCTAAGTTGTTAGAGGGGTCAGGGGGACACCCCAGTAGCGCCATGCATCCCCGCAGCTCCCCCACTGTACGGTTCCCCAGTACCGCCGCGTACCCCCACCGTACGGACCCCAGTTCCGCCGCGTATACCCCCAAGACGCCAGTACACCCGTCACCTTGAACTCCGCGTGCCCCTCGTGAGTGCTCCTCCCAGGCTGCCACGCCGTCTCAAGTACGCCCGCCATACTGTCCACCTGACGACCTCGCCGTCACATCCCTCTACGCACACATCACCACTTCCGCGCCGCTCCCGGGGCTTGCAGGCTGTCCCCGCAACCCCGTGTAACACTCCTTGAGGGCGCCGCAACACGTGCACCGTAGCGCCGGCAACGATGTCGCCCGCCCCTAGACAACTCCGTGCACCCCTGGTGTATCCCGAGCAACCACTCCCAATACTGCCGTAGCCAGGCCGCCAGTAGAGACCCCGGTGCCATGGGAATATTCTACAGGGGTTTGGGCCTTGTTACCCTGGTCGGGAGGACCCATGACACCTCACTGTTGTATGCGGCGACCCGGGGCAGGCGGGTGAAGCATCCCTGTCCGACCCTCATGCACGGGGGCAGTACGGCTCACCATGAGGCCGGCACGACCTGTCACATCGCGTTGGCCGTCATACGCCGCCTGCCAGTACCGCACAATCAGGCCATGAGGGCACTGCTTCTCAGGCGCTACCCCCTCCGCTGCGTCCAGCGTAGGGACGGTAGCAGGTGCACCCACAATTCCTAACCCCATCAATCAGCATCACCCCCGGCCCCCACCACGCCGTCACCATTTCCTCCGTGATGCCACAACCAGAGTATCCGCGAGTCGCCCTCCAGAGCCGCCCACCACAGCAGCAGGGGCAAGGCTGCCGACGGCGCACCAGGGCACTGTACCCCTTCCACTCGGACGCTCTTCAGGCCACCCTGGATTGTCTTCCAGGCACTTGAGGACATATGTCCAGAGTGCCGCAATGCCCACCTCGCCTTAGGCCACCCCCTATTGGCACGCTCCTTACATGTCCCGCATAGTGGGACGGAGGCACATTGATGAACCCAAACTGACGATGTCTCCCCGCACCCGTGGCATCGCCGCGGAAGCACAGACCGTGACGGAACGCAGCTACCATCACAACACTGCAACCACAGGTCCTGCCATACATCGCAGCACGCGTCCTGGAGTCCGAGCAAAGCACCCGCCAGCGTGCGTGCTGTGGCACAACTGAGGAGGCTGCGCCTCGCTTCCTCCCACGTGGACACCGGGCGGAGTATCGGTCGCCCGTCGGGCATCACCGGCAGGCCCGCAATCAGCCGGGGCCACCGCGCAACTTTGGGGCTGTGTGTGCCATGCGCCAGGAGCTCCCAACCGTAGTCCCGTAAGACCTCCCCGATGACATCAACCCCGTCTTGCCCCGGGCCCCTGGCGGATGCTAGAACCAAGCGTTGTCCTCCCGCCCGAGCCTCAATGACCGCCGCGAGGCCCAGGGTGTCAAGGGTGTGACGGGCATCGGCAGCCACGTGGTCGTCCCCCTCTGGCAGAGAGAACATGGCCTCCGTGACGTGGCCTTGCGCGTCGTCGCCCTGTACCCGTGCCAGCTGCTTGGAGCCCACCAACACTGCCATGGACCGCCGCTCCGTGACTGCTGGTATGGCTCGTCGCAGCTGCCGGTCATACAGCCACAACGTACCCACGTCAAGTACGACAGCCACCGCCAGGATTGGGAGACTGCACAGAGGTTGCTGAAGGACCGGCAGCACCTCGCGAGGCCAGCCCATGACGTTCCCCACAGCTGGATGGTTGGCGTACACCTGGAGCCAGGGATCACTCTGGCCGTCAGGGCTTCTCACCATGGTACCACGCACCAGGGCCCACGATGGCGCCGACACCACGCGGGACCACTCCCTGAATGCCGTGATGTCCCGTGCCACCCAGGAACCGATCCACTGGCTGAAGGCCTGCGCCACCGCCGCCATCCAGTGAGGGAACAAGGACATGGCCTCTTCGTGCGCGATGCACGACCGTGGCACCAGCAGTGCGTGCAGGGGTGCCCTCTGAAAGGTCGCCCGCAGGTCGCCGGGGAGGCCGGCAAACGGGTTCCACGGCGGACGCTGCTGGATCCTCCCTGCCGGCGGGCAGAAGGGTGTGTCACCTCGCAGGAACGCGTATACCGCCCTCCTTCGATCTTGCATCGGCAGCTGCATGATCTGGGTGAGCCGATGGTTCCTGCGGGCATACACATCTTCCCCAATCTGGACTATGTCCTCCACAAAGCGCCTGGCCTTGGCAGGGCCCCGGGACGACGCCGCTCGCACCGCAGCGAACAGCCGCTTCAGGTCCCCGGGGACGACACCCGCCATCAGGGATTCAGTCCACGTGCAGCCGTGCTCGCTCCACGCCACGAACTCCACCGCCCTGTCCGTCAGGGGTAGCTCCGCTGTGAACTCCTCCACACGCCTGCACAGGAGCCCTGCCACCTCCTCGTCCCGCGCACACAGCAGGCGCATGTGGCCAATGTCCTCCTCCGGCCCCCCACAGAAGATACAGGGGTGGGCCGGTATTGCCATACGCGTGAGCTTCTGTCTCCACCGTCGCATGACCTGCATTGTGGACAAGCGATCGTCACGTGCCCGCAGCATATTTCTGTGCGTTGGGCCGTGGTGTACAGCTCCCAGGGGCACCGCCTCGCAGGCGCCAGCCAGTGGCGTGTGCGCCCTGGTGCGTGCCGCTAGCGAACGCCACTCCATCTCCCGGACTTGCTAAAGGGCTTGCATGGATGGCACACGCGGCCCAAGCTCCCCATTATCCCCCGGCACCAAGAGGATGGCGTGCTCCTTTGGTAGGACAAGATGGACAGGCGGGGCCATCGCACGGGCCGCGGCAGAGTCCGGCGCCTCGAGCGGGACTGCCGCCAAGTGCGAGCTCTGCCTCACCACCCAGTCGTGCGGCTCCCCAACTCGGCGTGGCAGCCGCCGCAGCCCCTCCACTATCCAGCTCAGTGCGTGCTGGTTGACCAGATGTGATGTCGGCCCCTTGATGCCACGGTACAGGGCCTCCTGCGCCCTGCGGAGATGCGCTCCTATGATGGACGCATCCACCACGTGCACCGTGCACGCTGACGGGGGCGTGTGCAACAGGTATGCCGCAGCGCCGATGATCTCTGCCTCCGGGACCGTGCCGTAGATGGCACCCGTCCACGTGGGGATTCCGTGGCTGGCCACAGCCACGTTTGTGGCGTCGTCTCCCTGGGGCGACGCGTCAGACGATGTGACTTTAGTCGCCACTGGCACCCAGCAGTACCGGTGGGGTTCCAGCCACGCCACGTCGGAGTGGGGGCTCTGCACCACCCTTCCAAGGGACGCCGCACTGGAGGCCGTGAGCTCCGGGGACAGGACTACCTTCGGCCGATACACCGCATGTGCTCTCCAGGCCAGGTCACATCCGCAGACTGACTTGATGGCGTCCAGGGCGGTGGTATACTCCGCCCCCCAAACCATTGCGGAGTAGGAGGGCTGGTACACCACCACGGATCCTTGTTCCACTGCGCCGCCATCACACAACGACGTGACGGCGACGTGCGGATCGTGCGGCACGTTGGACATCGGAACCACTTCCGGGACCGAGTACTCATCCGGATCCGGGACAGGGCCTGCTGCTAGCAGAAGGACAATTGCCCACTCGCTGCACCCGTGCACCGCCGCGCATGCCCTGGAAAACGCTGGCCGCCCGTGCACAACCCACAGTGGTGACGGGTTTATGCCGCCCCCGGCGTGTGGAGTGAGTAGGGGGACGGACGCCGGATCGTCTTGCTGCTGGTAACCCTCAAAGACGTCCCCCAGCAGAAACAGGAGGGCGGCTAGCGGGACGAACGGCATGGATAGCCCCGGGTTGGCCGGGTCCCATCCTTCCTCCCTGTACCCGCCCACCACATACACGTCCCCCGCAGCGGACTGTCTATTGCGTTTGCTGGCCTTCTTTCGGCGCACCGGGTGAATTAGCCGGTGAGTCAACGGGCTAGGCAGCTGCGGTCGGAAGACGTCGAGGAGCCCCGTGAACCACACGTGGTCCAGCTGATGGGGCCCTACTCCTGCGTGCGGAAGGTGTAGGTGGTCCTCATGGCACTCCTGGAGCTGGACAGCCCAGTGCCCAGGCGCAGGACAGGGGAGCCGCGCATGCAGGAGGTCATTTGCGGGATCAGTTAGGGACTGTACCGCCGCATCTGTGCGGGGCCCCGAGAGAACGCATATGTCTCTACCCTTGAAGGAATAGGATTGGGACACCCACTTCCGTCCCGCCCACTGCACTTGCGGCACATGGGCGTGTACACACGAGTACACTGACGAGGGCATGAGAAGTCCTACGCGCAACCTCCCCATCGCCCGGAGTACCCTATCCACCCACGTATTGCCAGCGTGCGTGGCGAATGACGCAGAGGGCACCATGAACTGCCCGCACACTCCGTACTGCACGTGCATGTCCCGGAGCATGGCCCGCAGCTCATCCCGGACTGTCGTCGACCTGTGGTGGGTGAGTGGAGCCATGGTCGCCACGACGGAGTCGCGGCAGATAACCTGGACATCCGCCAACCGTAACCCATGACCCGACCGCACCGCTACGTTGGACAGGTCCTTGGGCAGCTTCTCGAATTGCAGGGCTGCAGCCTTGATGGCAGTATTCAGCTTGATCACCGCCTCCGCCGTGTCGGACAGGTAGGGCGCCGCGTACCGCACGATGCCTCCAACCACAGCCGCCATCACCTCATGAGGCAACGACGCCGGCCCCAACGTGTTCTTGCACCAGCCCAGCAGAGGTTCACACCGGAGTACATGTTTCTCCTTCATGGTCGCCACCCCCCTGAGATCCAGGCGCAGGCCCAAGTATGGTACCGTGCCCTTGGCACGCAAGCATACCCATGGGGCCGCCGTGTTCCCTGGGCTTAGGCACACCATGATCGAATGGATGTGAGCAGTATTGGCATAGGCGCATTTGCCGACGTTGAGGGACATGCCCATGTCCGTGAGATACCGCGCTATCGCCGCTGCATACTCCAGGAATTGCGGCAGGGAGTGCGCTATCAACAGGAGGTCATCCCAGTACGCCTGCACTAGGGGTGGCACCGCATGGCGAGCATCTCCCCGCGCCTTGCAGGCAAGGCTCCGCAGGAGAGGTTCTAAGAGGAGGAGGTCGAGCACAGCGCTCTCCGCACTGCCCTGCCGCAGGCCCCTGTGGAGCCGAATGCTCGGCGTCGGGCCGTGCGCGGTGACGATGCGCACCAGAGACCCGCAGCTGAGGGTGCGGAAGAGCCTGATGAGCTCTTCCGGGACTCCCATGTGGCGCAGGAGGAGCGCCAGCGCCCCGTGCGGCGCTGTGTCAAAGGCTTTTGACACATCGAAGGCCAGGACGTGGTTTTCCTCCTGCCCACGCTGCAGCCTGCGCTGGGCCAGGAACACCGGGGCAGCCGCCGTAGAGCCCGGCATGGCTCCGAACTGCCAGTCCGCAGCCAGTCCCTTACGTGCCACGACAGCTGTGAACCTCCTCATGAGGGGAGTCATGAGCATTCGCATGTCTTGCTGCCCCAGCGCTATGGGCCTGTACTCGTCCAGGTTGCCCGTGGCGGTGCCCTTGGGCATCAGCCAGATAATGGCCTCGTGCCATGACTCCGGGACGTCCGCACACCGCAAGATAGCCCTCTACGCGTGCACCAGGAGCCCCTGCACCGGTTCAGGCAGCTCAGCTATGAGGGCAGCCGTGACCCGGTTGGACCCCGGAGCTTTGTCGTCCGCCACGGCCTGCCTCACGGCGTCTTTAAGGTCCTGCAAGGTGTAGTCCTGCACCGACCTCCATTCCTCAGGCACCCCCCTGGGAATGTGGACCCCGACCAGCCGCTCGAAGGCCGGCAGGTTCACTGGCCGCTTGGCGTACAGCGCCTCCCAATACCTCTGGACCTCGCCAATGACGTCCGAGGCCTCCAAGAGCACCTTCTCGGACTCGCGGACGGGTACGGACCACAGGCCCGACGGGGCATAGTTCACCACGTTGATGGCCCCCCGTATCGCCGTCCATCGGAGCTGCAGATCCGGCACCCTACCCCGCCAATAGTCCTTGATGGACCGGCGTCTGTTGCTCCTGAGGACACCCCGCAGCTCCTCCACGCGTGTCTCTAGCTGGTGGAGCTGTTGGTCCAACGCGGCACGTAGGTCCTCCACCGAAGCGGGGGATAGGTCGGGGTCCACCCGCCGGAGGTGCTGTAGCAGGGTAGTCGCTTCCTGTGAGTGGAGTCCGGCTGCCGCCGCGTCCCGTTGCCACAGCTCATGGGCGCGCCAGGCTAGGGCCTGCTGATCCGAGAGGACCTGGGCCAGAGACGCCTCCGTCTCCGCCTGCCCGTACGGGTACTGCGGGTCCACGCCCGACGGCATGCGCACCCCCGTGACCCTGGACACGTCATCACGGAAGGCGTAGAGCAGGTCAAAGACCGCTTGCACCTCCGACTCGCCCATGGTGGCAGTGTCCTGGTCCGAAGAGAGCCACAGTTGCAGCCGCCGATCCCCGCAGGCCTTCTGCAGTACTGCCGCCGCCGCCTCACGAACCCCCGGGGAATCCGGGCGTATGGCATGCAGCCTGCCTTGGGCGTGCGAGTAGGCCATCCTGGTGACCCTCTCTTTGCCGGCCACCGCCAGTGGGAGGTCCAGGACCACAGGGCCATGGTCCGACCCCAGCGACGCTGGAGACCGCCCCGGCGCCAAGTGTGGGCGCTCACGCGCCGCCCATGGGACCAGAGGCGAGTTCAGAAGGAAGGAGTCCAGTCGGTGCCCTGCCCTCGTGGGCCTCCTGTCCTCCTCCCGTTCCGGGCCTGCCCTGCGGAAACCACACTGTTCCCACAGGGCTTGGAACCTCCTCGTGGTGGGGTGCCACGGGGACTCCAGCCACACGTTGAAGTCCCCTCCGAGGAGCACGGCCCTGGTGCCACCCGCGCTCTTGGCCGCCGCGTACATGGCCACGTCAGCCCAGAAGGACGCCTTAGACGCCCAGGAGTCGCCGCCGCTGCCCGGGCCGTGGACGTTGATGACCGTGAGGGTGCCACCTGCGGTCACCACATCGAGGGCCATGGCCTTGCCCGGCACGATGTCCACGACGTCTCGAACTTCCTCCGCGGCGAATATGTCCGCCCGAAGGGCAATCAAGAGCCCGCCGCGCACCGCTGCCGCAGACGCGGCCTGGGCATCCACCCCTGGGTACGCATGATACCCGTGGTGGCGCCACTGATTCTCCGAGTGCACCACACCCTGAGGGTCCTGCAGGCCGGTCTCCTGGAAGAGGCCCAGGATGGCGCCCTCGGCCTTCATGATGCCGCCACCGCCTCACCGTCGAGCATACGTGGGGCCACCGGTACGCCGTCTGCCCGCATCAAGCCGTGGACGTTCCAGGACACCGCCGCTCGGGTGTCGGAGGCGGGGTCCCTTCATGGCTGCACTTGTGGACCGGGGCCCCCCGCCGGATCCGGATCACTGGACGGAGGGGGGCCACCAGCAGGTCCAAGGGGACCACCCGCACCCGGCGCGGGTGGCTGGCGAGGTGGCCCTTGTCCCCGTGGGCCTCCGCCCGAGGCGGCCGTTGTCTGTTGAGACCCGGCAGATGCGGCGGGCCCCCCCTCTGCGTGTTCGCCGGATGTACTTGCCGCCGTACTCCCCGTAGAAGTCACCGCCCCACGCCGTGCTGCAGACCCAATCGCTCTAGATTGCGCCGCCGACGGCGACGCCCCGCGCCCCGCCGCAGGGCGGGCACCCGTGGGCAGCATGAGCGCTCTGGACCTCGCCTGGGCCGACGCGAAAGGCCCCGCCTGGCCCCCCGGCATAACGCCAGCCAGTATGGCCAGCGCCCGGTCCCGTTGCGCCGGATTAGCCGCATGGTCCCGCTGGATGTGGTCCAGCAGGTCCTTGGGGTGGAGGTGGGTGGGCCGGCAGTGCTTGCCAGCTCTCCATGTGCAGTGACCAGCCCCATCGAGCCGAGACCAGGGGCAGACGTTGATCGTCTTCGACCCACGGTGCTCCGTGGCCAAGTCAACGCCGAAGTGCTGCAGCACGTACCGAATGTTGGCATAGGCGCCATACTGAGGCGGGGGGCTCCTCTTGGGCGGCGGCTTGGGCGCTGCTTTCGGGGCCGGCCTCGCTGCCGCGGCCGGGGATGCTGCAGGCCGTACCGGTGGCACGCTTGGTGGCTGCGGCAGGTGCAGCATTCCCCCCACGGGAAACTGCTCCTCCACCCAGCGGCGCCACGCGTCAGCGAACTTCTCCCGGTCGCCCTCGTCCTTCCACCTGGACGTGGAGAACCCCCGGAGCCACGGCCCCATGTTCTCCGCCATGACGAGGCGGAGGGCATCTCCCCCGCTCCGCCGGCGGAAGCGTGTCGCGGCCGCGCCTGCCACGGTCCCTTGGAGGTACAGCGCCTCGCCCCCGTCGCCACTCAGTGCACTAAGGTGCAGAACCTCCAGGTCGGCGGGGCGGACCGTGAGCACCGTGCTCTCTCCGCGATCGTACAGGCGCAGTGCCGAGGAGTGGGGCTCCAATGCCGCCACAACCCAGCACCACGCCCGCGACACGCTATGCAGCAGTGCCAGCGAGGCTGCCGGCCTGTTGCTGAAGCACTGCGCTGCCGGGGCCCTGGGGAGGGCCGCTGCGTGACCCTGCAGCGCTCTACACATGACACCTGCATGCTCAGCCTGCCACATGTTGCTCGGGGCTACGGGCCAGACGTCCTGCCCCGGGATCGCCGGCGGTCGCGTGACCTCCACGAAGACCGCCGGCGCCGGCGGGATGTCCTCGGCCGTGCACCTGTGTGCCCTGCGCACCGGCCCCAGCTCCCTGAGGCACTCCCGGAACACCCTGTAGCAGGCCGGGCCCCT
Source organism: Eutreptiella sp. 'Long Island Sound 2002' (assembly GCA_964036045.1). NCBI lineage: Eukaryota > Euglenozoa > Euglenophyceae > Eutreptiales > Eutreptiaceae > Eutreptiella > Eutreptiella sp. 'Long Island Sound 2002'. Next base: position 43,807,881 of record OZ038392.1, read on the forward strand.
GGACTGCTGCCTCCTGAGCCGGCACGCGGTGACGACGACCCACTCCAGTCCCCCTGTTTCCACCCGAACACAGGCCCAATACTCCGCCCCTTCCAACACCACCAGCCGCCCCATATCCGCCACGCCCACCGTATGGCTGGGAGGCACACTCTCCACCCGCAGCCACCGCTTGGCGCTTTCTTCCCACGGCCGGGGGGCATGCATCCGCTGCTGCTGCATCGCGTCCTGCACGTGCTGCAGGGACACCGTCATCAGCATGGACATCCCCCCGTCCGCTGCCGCCGCCATACACAGCAGGGCATGCTGCATGCGCGCCCCGGGCAACCCCACGTTGTGCTGGACGTCCGCCACGCCCAAGGGTGTGCGGGGCGCCGGCAGGGCATCCAACACCGCTGCAAGCAGCTCCCCCAGGGACGGCAGACGCGCGATGGGCCCCATGTCCCTGTTGAGGACCACCGCCGCCACCCACCGCCTGTCCAGCGCGGACAGGAGGTTGCCCGGCCTCGGCACCCTGAGAAGGGTACCGACGGCGGACATGAGGGCGCACACGCCACAGTCCTTGGTGTTGCCGGCAGGCTGCTGCACCTGCGCCGCCCGGGCCGTCGCCAGCAGATGCTCCGCACCCGGCCACCCCGCCCTCTGGCCCCTGGGTGCCATGCGCATCGTCCGGACTGCCATGTCCCATGTGTGCGGCCACTGGGGCGGGGCCCCTGACACCACAGGCTGGCCCAGCGGGTCCATAGTCATCTGCGTGTCAGGGGCCAGAAGGTGGTGAGCCGTCCAGTGCCGCACGCTCGGCGTCTCCGACCGGTCCAGGTACACCGCCTCTGAGCCGCCCAGCTCGACGTATTTGCGACACCCCCAGCTGCTGGGCGCCCCGCCCCGGCACAGGCACCGGTACCGGTACCGGCACCGGTACCGTGTGCTGAGGCGGCCGTGGGTGCTGCTGGGGCAGGGGATGCGGGTACACCACATGCTGGTGCGGACGCAGATGGTGATGGTGATGGTGAAGGTGGACGGGGTGCTGTGGCACAGCCGCCGGGTGATGGTGATGGTGAAGGTGGACGGGGAGCTGTGGCACAGCCGCCGGGTGTACGTGTTGGTGTGGGAAGTGATGCTGCATCATGGGGAACCCGACGGGGTGATGAAGTAGGTGATGGAGATGGAGTTGGTGGTGGTGGTGAGCCCCAAAAGGCGGGAAGGGCACGGGCCCGAGGCCCGGGGGCGGCGGCATCGGAAACGCACCCGGCGCCGCATACCCCGGCCGCCCCGCCGGTCCCACTGGGGGCCGCCCGCGCTGCGCGTCCTCGAGCTGCCCGAGATCTTGTAGACATCGGAGTAGTCGGTTGAGCAGGTGCACTCCGAACGGCACCGTGCCCGCTGCGAACCGCGCCTGAACGTCAGGCGCGTTGTACGGGTGGGGATCGCGGGCCAACATCTGCCGCAAGCAGACGTCGATGAAGTGGTCCCATCCGTTGTCCCTGGCCGGACGGTCCGCGTCCACGCGCGCCTGGAACGCCGCATACGTGTGCGGCCCGTGTCTGACGAGATCAGACACCGTGTCTACCAGGCGCCAGGCACGTCGCCGGAAGGCCGACAACTCCGCGGGATTGGTGGGGACAGATAGCGACATTTAGCTAACGAGGGCTGTGTGAGCTATGGATATGGGAGAACGGCTGGACTCTGTGGCCCGTCCCGCCCGCTGCTGGCCTTATGATGCACGACAATTCGCACGACACAGTTGCCCACCCCTCTTGCTGGTCCCCCCCCCCTTCCCTTTCGTGCTCCTTTGCCCCCGGTTTTGCCCCCTAGGTGTGCTCCTTGGTTCAACCCGGTTGTTGGTGGGTGTGTTGCCAGGCACGGTTGGGGGGGGGGGGGGTGCCCGACGCTGGCTCTAGTCCCTCCCTCCGGGAGTTTCCCCGCGGGGGGGCCAATGCATGCACTCCCCGTCAGGGTGTAACTCTGTTGTACGGGCCGTCCATTTGTACCCGCTCCGTACAAATGGACCTGCGCCGTAACCAGCCACGTCGGCCCTTTCCCACACCGGGGTCGGGTACACTGTGGGTCTCTGGGGAGTCGTTGCGGGATAGGCGCGTCTCTTGCCTACCCCGATGGACGGTGTGCCCTACCCGCAGCCCCTCACAGTACACGAACCGCAGTACGTGCCGTGGGGAGTGCTCTTGGTCAGGCCCATTGGCCACCCCCCCAGGCCGGTGCCACCTCGGGCCGCTGGCCAACGGTCCCGGGCGTAACCCACCTTATTGCCTGCGCTCAGGTGGGGCCGATACGGACACCGGGGGGGCCCCCAAACCCCTGAGGTCGGGTACCTCACCACCGTCTTTTGCGGGCTCTTGCCACCCCAGCCCCCCCCCGTTCGCTGCGGTGTTGGTCCCTGCCTCCCAGCTTCCTTCCCCAGGGGTGTCCCCCTTTCCCGCGCCCCTTGCCGTGCTTTCTGGTTCCTGCCGTGTCCCGTCTACCCCTGCTGTCTGCCCCTGCTCTGGCGCGTTGGTGTCCTTTGTTTTTTTTTGTACCTCCACCGCTCGCCACTCGTCTCTCCCCCCGGCGTTTCGGTCTGTCCTCTGCCCCCCCCCATGTCCCCTCGCTGTCTCCTCGCTGGGGTGGGGGGGGGGGGCTTCCTCGCTGCCTGTCCTTTGGCGTAAGCACGTCGCGAGACGGTGCAGGCATGAGGCGCGGCACTTGTCCCTCTGCAGGTGGGGGGGGGGGGCTTGCCATGTGGCTCCCGTGGTCGCCCTACCTACCCTGCGGTCGCACCCCCGGTGGTCCCCCCGTTGGGGCTTGCACGGCGCGTGCTCCCTTTGGGCACGGTCGTGTGGTCCGTCCCTCACCCTCTCTCCGCTGCCTCCCCACCCAGCCGCTTTGTCCTCGGGGGGGGGGGGTCCGCGTGCCGCTACCGTCATCCCCCTCCCTCGGGGGGGGCGGTGGTGTGTGTGTGGGGGGGGGGGGGCGCCCTTGTCGTCTTCCCTCCGTAGCACGCATGTCGCAGGCACGACGCAAGCACAGGGCGAGGCACTAGGCTGCAGTGGGGGGGGGTTTCCCCTTTGGGGCCCCCATACCCCGAGGTCGGGTACCTCACCAGCGTCTCTTGCGGGCCCATGTCGCCCCGGCCTCCCCCCGTTCGTCGCGGTATTGTTCCCTGCCTCCTCGCTTTCTTCCCCTGGCGCGTTGGTTTGCTTGGTTCTTTGTTTTTTTTTTTTTTGTTGTGCGTCCCCACCGCCCGCCGCCCGTCTCTCCCCCTAGCGTGTCGGTCTGTCCTCTGCCCCCCCCCATGTCCCCTCGCCGTCTCCTCGCTGTCCTCGCCCCTTTCCTGGGTGGGTGGGGGAGAAGGGGGGGGGGGGCGTCCTCGCTGTCCGTCCTCTGGCGTAAGCACGTCGCAAGCACGGCGCAGGCACGAGGCGCGGCACTTGCCCCTCTGCAGGGGGGGGGGCGGGGCGTGTGGCTCCCATCGTCGCCCTTCCTACCCTGCGTTCGCACCCCCGGCGCCCCCCCCGCTGGGGCTTGCACGGCGCGTGCTTCCTACGGGCACGGTCGTGTGGTCCGTCCCGCACCCTCTCTCCGCTGCTTCCCCACCTTGCCGCTTTGTCCTCGGGGGGGGGGGGGCGCTGTCCGCCCCTCCCTACCTTCATCCCCCACCCTTGGGGGGTGGAGGTGTGTGGGGGGGGGGGGGGGCTTGTCGTCTTCCCTTCGTTGCACGCATGTCGCAGGCACGACGCAAGCACGGCGCAGGCACGAGGCGCGGCACCTGTCCCTCTGCAGGGGGGGGGGGAGCATGCCTTGTGGCTCCCGTCGTCGCCCTCTCTACCCTGCGTTCGCACCCCCGGTGGTCCCCCCGCTGGGGCCTGCACGGCGCGTGCTCTCTACGGGCACGGTCGTGTGGTCCGTCCCGCACCCTCTCGCCACCCCCTCCCCACCCTGCCGCTTTGTCCTCAGGGGGGGGCCGCGTTTCGCCCCCCCTACCTGCATCCTCCACCCTTGGGGGGGCGGGGGTGTGTGGGGGGGGGGGGGGGGGGGGGCATGTCGTCTTCCCTTCGCAGCACGCACGTCGCAGGCACGACGCTAGCATGGCGCAGGCACGAGGCGCGGCACTTGTCCCTCTGCACGGGGGGGGGGGGCTTGCCGTGTATCACCCGTCGTCGCCCCTCCTACCCTGCGTGCGCACCCCCGGGGGGGCGGTGGTGTGTGTGGGGGGGGGGGCGTGTCGTCGTCCCTTCGTTGCACACATGTCGCAGGCACGACGCAAGCACGACGCAAGCACGGGGTGAGGCACTTGGCTGCTGCGGGGGGGGGGGGGGGGTTTTCTCCTTTGGGCCTTCCCGCCCTTCTCCATGGTATATGCACACGGATCTCCAGCCGCTGTTGCCCCTTGGCGGCAGTCGCCACGTCTCCGCATGGTGCTCAGTGTCCCGTGCCTGCTCCCTCCTGTGCCCATACTTACTGGAGGAGGTACGTACCCGGGTGGAAACGGATGATGAGGAAGTGCGGGCAGCGGGGAGGACTTACCGTACGCCTCGAAGGCTTCTTGCGCCATCCGCCGCCCTGGTCGAGGGGAGGGCCCCTGTTTCGGCACCCAACAGCCCGGGGGGGGGCCGACTGCCCATCCTCTCCCTGGTGCCTGTGTATCCACTTCCGAGCGGCCTGATACCGGTGCCGTGGTATCAGTCCGCTGGAAGTGGCGGCCACAAAGCGGCCGGGCGCTCTCGTCCCCCGGGCCTCTGCCACCCCCGAGCGCGATGGAGGCCCCTGAGGTCCTATGGCAGAGACGCGGGGAGACGGGCGGGGGATTCATTTGTGGCATCCCCTGGCCACCTAGTTAATTAGATCAGCATTATCGCTGCCGCAGGGGGCCCACCGGATGGCGCCGCTGGTGCCCGTCCCCTCTGCGCCACAATATCTGCAACATGCGCAGGGGGTCCAGTGGATGGCGCCACTGGCGCGTGTCCCCTTTGCGCCACAGGTTGGGTCACCGCACGGGAGGCCCTACGGATGGCGCCGCAGGTGCCCGTCCCCCCGTGCCACTTCCTGCCTCCGGCGCCAGGCTTGGTTGACGTGACATGACACATGCATGAATAAGGTCAGAGTCGGATTCAGGACGCGCACGGCGCACGGCACGACGCATGGCAACTATACCCTACCCTGCCCCCTCTGCTCCCTCCCTCGCCCTCTGTGCTCGCTTGGTGCTGAGCCCCTGTCTCCTTCGTCGCTCCCTCTCTCTGCTCCGGCTGTCCTGCCTTCGCTCACCTCCTAAGTGTCCTACCTCTTTCGCCCTGCCCGTGCCCTCTTCCCTCGTCCTTGCCGGCCCTCGATGCATGACACTACGCAGGCACACAGCACACTGCACCTTTGGGGGCGGGCTGCCTTGTGGCAGCACGCCGCGGCACCCCGCCTTGCCCAGTGCCCCCGCACGCTGCGGGCGGCTCGCTCGGTTGTGGGGCACCATGTTGCCCCCTTCTCTGCCCTGTCTTCTCGGACCCTCTGCCCTCCGGCTAGCGCGAGCACAGTGCGGAGCAATTCGCGAGGCAGCGCTCCCTCTCTGCCCCCCTCTCTGCCCCGGCCCCCTAGCCCTGTCCTGCCCCCTGTCTGCTCGCCCTCTCTCACCTTGCCCTGCCCCTCGTCCCTGGTTGCAGGGTCTCCGGCCCCCTATCTCTCTGTCCCCCTCCTCCCTCTTTCCCTTCGGCGTGCACCGTGCAGAGCAATGCGCAAGGCAACCCTCCCACTCCCTCTTCACCTTGCCGCCCCCTGGTGCCCTGGTCCCTGGGCTTGTGGCACGCACGTCGCACTGCACCCGCCTGCGGCCTTTGTCCCTCTTCGCCCGCCCTGCTCCCCCTCCCTCCCCTGCCCTTTTCCCTCGCTACACTACGCAGGACACTACACAGGACACTGTGTAGGCAAGTCGCACGCATGTCGCAGGCACGCACCTGGCCCTTGTTGCATGACACTACGCAGGACGCTGCACCTTTGGGGGTGGACTGCCTTGTGGCAGCGCGCCGCGGCGCCCCGCCTTGTCCAGTGCCCCCGCGCACTGCGGGCGGCTCGCTCGGTTGTGGGGCACCTTTTCGCTCCTGCCCCACGTTCGCTCTTTAATGCCGCCGTGGCACGCCCCCTTCCCTGCCCTGCCATCTCTATCCCTCTGCCCTCCGGCCAGCGCGAGCACGATGCGGACCAATTCGCGAGGCAGCGCTCCCTCTTTGCCCCCTGTCTCTGCCCCGGCCCCCTGGCCTCGTCCTACCCCCTGTCTGCTTGCCCTCCCCCGTCCTCCCTTGCCCCCCTTCCCAGGCCCCTTGGTCCCTGGCCCTCTGTCTCCCTGTCCCTGTCCTCCCTTTCCCCCCCCGGCATACACTTCGCGGAGCAATACGCGAGGCACCCCTCCCACTCCCTCTTCACCTTGCCGCCCCCTGGTGCCCTGGTCCCTGGGCTTGTGGCACGCACGTCGCACTGCACCCGCCTGCGGCCTTTGTCCCTCTACGCCCGCCCTGCCTCCCCCTCCCTCCTCTGCCCTTTTCCCTCTCTACACTACGCAGGACACTACGCAGGACACTATGTAGGCAAGTCGCACGCATGTCGCAGGCACGCACCTGGCCGCTATCGGCGGCGTCGTCGGGCTGGTTGGTACCACGCTGTGGCCGCCCGCCGCTGCCGCAGCCCCCGCAGGAGCCGCCGCCGCGGGTAGCCACTCCAAATGCCGCGGGGGGCGCGGCCCTGGTAGGCCCCGGCTGCCCCCCGGTCAGGGTTTCACTGTACCCCCCCCGGCGCCTGGTCGCCGGGGGGGATCCATCACATATATCTGCAAGAAATCGAAAAAAAATAGATATATATATATATATATATATATATATATCTATATATATATATATATATATAAATAGATATATATTACTACACCCCTCTCCCCTTAAATTTAGCTAACAAGCAACAACAACACGTCACCATTCCGTTTTGGCCACTGCACCTTCCCATCGCCTCGGGCTTGACTCTACTTTAGCCATCCTAGAGCCTAGGTGGTGGCCTTGGCAAATTCAAGTTTTGAGCCAGAAACTCACCGGTGGCGGCCCGGGGCGTGGGCGCCAAGTCGGTAGGTGCCCTCCCAAATCTGCGCAGTTTTGGGCCAAAAACAGCCAAAGGTTTGGAATTGGAGGGAACTGGCTTTGAATTGCATAGAATTGCCGACGAAGGACCTAGTCGTCGTCGCTGTACAAATGGGGTGAATCGAATGCATCACATGCCACTTGTTTCAGCATCCCGAATGGTCCAGGATCACTTTTGGGAAAACGCGTTTTTCACCCATTTTTGACCCATTTTTGGTCCCAAAACGGCCCATTTTCAAGGCATTTTGGGATTTTCCGTGGCCCATAATGCACCACCACGGGCTCAAAATGGCCCAAAAACACTTGTTTGAACATCACAAGTGGTCTAGGAACAACTTTGGAAAAAATGATTTTTTTCGCCCCGGGGAGCCTGGTGGACCCACCGTTGGCCCCCACCGTGCGCGGGCCGGGCTGCCCTCCGGCTGCACCAAGTGACCACTGGTACGGGGGTCTGAGTGGCTCGTTGGGCGATTCTGAGGCTTGGAAACCACAAAGCGTGGGGGCTTGCGGGTGGACTAGGTGCCCCCCGAATTTGGATTTGAGCCACCTAACCCAAGATACGCCCTGTGCTTGGTTTCGGGGTGGTGGTGCGCATTGCGCAGGTTTTAGGGGCTTTTTGGCGCCTTTTTGGGCTGTTTCTCGGACATATCGTGGAATTGAAGGGCACTAGAGAGCTCTTTGACATGGTTAAGTGAAGCCGCACGTGCAGTGTACTCACCGTATCCCTTCGTTTGGGCGTTTCGCCCGGGTTTTGGGGCTGTTTTGGGCGAAAAATGGCTGTTTTTGGCCCAAAAGTGCGCAGATTTGGGAGGGCACCTCCCGAGTTGGCGCCCCTGCCCCGGGCCGCCACCGGTGAGTTTCTGGCCCAAAACTTGGATTTGGCAAGGCCACCACCTAGGCTCTAGGATGGCTAGAGTAGAGTAGAGCCCGGAGCGATGAGGCGGAGCAATGGCCAAAACGGTGAGGAGAAGTGCTTGTTGCTTGTTGTTGCTTGCTTGTTGCTTGCTTGTTGCTTGCTTGTTGTTGCTTGTTAGCTAGATTTAAGGGGAGAGGGGTGTAGTAATATATATATATATATATATATATATATATATATGTATATATATATATATATATATATATATATATATATATATATATATATATATATATATATATATATATATATTATATATATATATATATATATATATATATATATATATATATATATATATATATATATATATATATATATATATATATATATATATATATATATATATATATATATATATATATATATATATATATATATATATATATATATATACTACACCCCTCTCCCCTTAAATCTAGCTAACAAGCAACAAGCAAGCAAGCAAGCAAGCAACAAGCACTTCTCCTTTCTGTTTTGGCCATTGCTCCGCCTCATCGCTCCGGGCTCTACTCTACTCTAGCCATCCTAGAGCCTAGGTGGTGCCCTTGCCAAATCTAAGTTTTGAGCCAAAAACTCACCGGTGGCGCCCCGGGGCGGGGGCGCCAAGTCGGGAGGTGCCCTCCCAAATCTGCGCAGCTTTGGGCCAAAAACAGCCTTTTTTGGCCCAAAACAGCCCCAAAACCCGGGCAAAACGCCCAAATGAAGGGAAACGGTGGCTACAAAGCCCCAAAATCTGCGCAATGTGCACCAACACCCCGAAACCAAGAACGGGCCGTATCTTGGGCTACGTGGCTCAAAAACGAATTCCGAGCGCACCTAGTCCACCCGCAACCCCCCACTTTTTGTGGTTTCCAAGCCGCAGAATCGCCCAACGAGACGCCTAGACCCCCGAACCAGTGGTCACTTGGTGGAGCCGGAGGGCAGCCCGGCCCGCGCACGGCGGGGGCCAACGGTGGGTCCACCGGGGTCCCCGGGGCAAAAAAAAATCATTTTTTCCAAAGTTGTTCCCAGACCACTTGGGATGCTCAAACAAGTGTTTTTAGGCCGTGGTGGCGCGTTTTGAGCCATGGAAAATCCCAAAATGCCTTGAAAATGGGCCGTTTTGGGACCAAAAATGGGTCCAAAATGGGTCAAAAACGCGTTTTTGCAAAAGTGATCCTGGACCATTTGGGATGCTCGGACAAGTGTTTTTAGCCCATTTTGAGCCCGTGGTGACGTGTTTTGGCCCTTGGAAAATCCCAGAATGCCTTGAAAATGGGCCATTTTGGGACCAAAAGTGGGCCGCGACACGCTTCCGCCGGCAGAGCGGAGGAGATGCCCTCCGCCTCGTAATGGCGGAGAACATGGGGCCGTGGCTCCGGGCGTTCTCCACGTCCAGGTGGAAGGTCGAGGGCGACCGGGAGAAGTTCGCCGACGCGTGGCGCCGCTGGGTGGAGGGGCAGTTTCCCGTGGGGGGAATGCTGCACCTGCCGCAGCCACCAGGCGTGCCACCGGTACGGCCTGCGGCATCCCCGGCCGCGGCGGCGAGGCCGGCCCCGAAAGCAGAGCCCAAGCCGCCGCCCAAGAGGAGCCCCCCGCCTCAGTATGGCACCTATGCCAACATTCGGTACGTGCAGCAGCACTTCGGCGGTGACTTGGCCACGGAGCAGCGTGGGTCGAAGACGATCAACGTCTGCCCCTGGTCTCGGCTGGATGGGGCTGGTCACTGCACATGGAGAGCTGGCAAGCACTGCCGGCCCACCCACCTCCACCCCAAGGACCTGCTGGACCACATCCAGCGGGACCATGCGGCTGATCCGGCGCAACGGGACCAGGCGCTGGCCATGATGGCTGGCGTTATGCCGGGGGGCCAGGCGGGGCCTTTCGCGTCGGCCCAGGCGAGGTCCAGAGCGCTCATGCTGCCCACGGGTGCCCGCCCTGCGGCGGGGCGCGGGGCGTCGCCGTCGGCGGCGCGATCTGGAGCGATTGGGTCTGCAGCACGGCGTGGGGCGGTGACTTCTACGGGGAGTACGGCGGCAAGGGCATCCGGCGGACAGGCAGAGGGGGAGCCCGCCGCATCTGCCGGGTCTTAGCAGACAACGGCCGCCTCGGGCGGAGGCCCACGGGGACAGGGGCCACCTCGCCAGCCACCCGCGCTGGGTGCGGGTGGTCCCCCTGGACCTGCTGGCGGCCCCCCTCCGTCCAGTGATCCGGATCCGGCGGGGGGCCCCGGTCCGCACGTGCAGCCATGAAGGGGCCCCGCCTCCGACACCCGAGCGGCGGTGTCCTGGAACGTCCAGGGCTCGATGCGGGGAGACGGCGTACCAGTGGCCCCAGGTATGCTCGACGGTGAGGCGGTGGCGGCGTCATGAAGGCCGAAGGTGCCATCCTGGGCCTCTTCCAGGAGACCGGCCTGCAGGACCCTCAGGGTGTGGTGCACTCGGAGAATCAGTGGCGTCACCACGGGTATCATGCGTACCCAGGGGTGGATGCCCAGGCCGCGTCGGCGGCAGCGGTGCGCGGCGGGCTCTTGATTGCCCTTCGGGCGGACATATTCGCCGCGGAGGAAGTTCGAGACGTCATGGACATCGTGCCGGGCAAGGCCATGGCCCTCGATGTGGTGACCGCAGGTGGCACCCTCACGGTCATCAACGTGGCGACTCCTGGGCGTCTAAGGCGTCCTTCTGGGCTGACGTGGCCATGTACGCGGCGGCCAAGAGCGCGGGTGGCACCAGGGCCGTGCTCCTCGGAGGGGACTTCAACGTGTGGCTGGAGTCCCCGTGGCACCCCACCACGAGGAGGTTCCAAGCCCTGTGGGAACAGTGTGGTTTCCGCAGGGCAGGCCCGGAACGGGAGGAGGACAGGAGGCCCACGAGGGCAGGGCACCGACTGGACTCCTTCCTTCTGAACTCGCCTCTGGTCCCTTGGGCGGCGCGTGAGCGCCCACACTTGGCGCCGGGGCGGTCTCCAGCGTCGCTGGGGTCGGACCATGGCCCTGTGGTCGTGGACCTCCCGCTGGCGGTGGCCGGCAAAGAGAGGGTCACCAGGATGGCCTACTCGCACGCCCAAGGCAGGCTGCATGCCATACGCCCGGACTCCCCGGGGGTTCGTGAGGCGGCGGCGGCAGTACTGCAGAAGGCCTGCGGGGATCGGCGGCTGCAGGCGTGGCTCTCGTCGGACCAGGACATTGCCACCATGGGCACGTCGGAGCCGCAAGCGGTCTTTGACCTGCTCTACGCCTTCCGTGATGACATGTCCAGGGTCACGGGAGTGCGCATGCCATCGGGCGTGGACCCGCAGTACCCGTACGGGCAGGCGGAGACGGAGGCGTCTCTGGCCTAGGTCCTCTCGGATCAGAAGGCCCTGGCCTGGCGCGCCCATGAGCTTTGGCAACGGGACGCGGCGGCGGCCGGACTCCACTCCCAGAAAGCGACTGCCTTGCTACAGCACCTCCGGCGCGTGGACCCCGACCTATCCCCCGCTTCCGTGGAGGACCTACGTGCCGCGTTGGACCAACAGCTCCACCAGCTAGAGACACGCGTGGAGGAGCTGCGGGGTGTCCTGAGGAGCAACAGGCGCCGGTCCATCAAGGACTATTGGCGGGGCAGGGTGCCGGATCTGCAGCTCCGATGGACGGCGATACGGGGGGCCATCAACGTGGTGAACTATGCCCCGTCGGGCCTGTGGTCCGTACGCGTCCGCGAGTCGGAGAAGGTGCTCTTGGAGGCCTCGGACGTCATTGGCGAGGTCCAGAGGTACTAGCAGGCGCTGTACGCCAAGCGGCCAGTGAACCTGCCGGCCTTCGAGCGGCTGGTCCGGGCCCACATTCCCAGGGGGGTGCCTGAGGAATGGAGGTCGGTGCAGGACTACACCCTGCAGGACCTTAAAGACGCCGTGAGGCAGGCCGTGGCGGACGACAAAGCTCCGGGGTCCAACCGGGTCACGGCTGCCCTCATAGCAGAGCTGCCTGAACCGGTGCAGGGGCTCCTGGTGCACGCGTACAGGGCTATCCTGCGGTGTGCGGACGTCCCGGAGTCCTGGCACGAGGCCATTATCTGGCTGATGCCCAAGGGCACAGCCACGGGCAACCTGGACGAGTACAGGCCGATAGCGCTGGGGCAGCAAGACATGCGAATGCTCATGACTCCCCTCATGCGGAGCTTCAGAGCTCTCCTGGCACGCAAGGGACTGGCTGCGGACTGGTAGTTCGGGGCCATGCCGGGCTCCACGGCGGCTGCCCCGGTGTTCCTGGCCCAGCGCAGGCTGCAGCGTGGGCAGGAGGAAAACAACGTCCTGGCCTTCAATGTGTCAAAAGCTTTTGACACAGCGCCGCACGGGGCGCTGGCGCTCCTCCTGCGCCACATGGGAGTCCCGGAAGAGCTCATCAGGCTCTTCCACACCCTCAGCTGCGGGTCTCTGGTGCGCATCGTCACTGCGCACGGCCCGACGCCGAGCATTCGGCTCCACAGGGGCCTGCGGCATGGCACTGCGGAGAGCGCTGTGCTCTACCTCCTCCTCTTAGAACCTCTCCTGCGGAGCCTTGCCTGCAAGGCGCGGGGAGATGCTCGCCATGCGGTGCCACCCCTGGTGCAGGCGTACTGTGATGACCTCCTGTTGATAGCGCACTCCACGCCGCAATTCCTGGAGTATGCAGCGGCGATAGCGCGATATCTCACGGACATGGGCATGTCCCTCAACGTCGGCAAATGCGCCCATGCCAACACTGCTCGCATCCATTCGATCATGGTGTGCCTGAGCCCAGGGAACACGGCGGCCCCATGGGTATGCTTACGTGCCAAGGGCACGGTACCATACTTGGGACTGCGCCTCGATCTCAGGGGGGTGGCGACCATGAAGGAGAAACATGTACTCCGGTGTGAAGCTCTGCTGGGCTGGTGCAAGAACACGTTGGGGCCGGCGTCAGTGCCTCATGAGGTGATGGCGGCTGTGGTTGGAGGCATCGTGCGGTACGCGGCGCCCTACCCGTCCGACACGGCGGAGGCGGTGATCAAGCTGAATACTGCCATCAAGGCTGCGGCCTTGCAATTGGAGAAGCTACCCAAGGACCTGTCCAACGTAGCGGTGCGGTCGGGTCATGGGTTACGGTTGGCGGATGTCCAGGTTATCTGCCGCGACTCCGTCGTGGCGACCATGGCTCAACTCACCCACCACAGGTCGACGACAGTCCGGGATGAGCTGCGGGCCATGCTCCGGGACATGCACGTGCAGTACGGAGTGTGCGGGCAGTTCATGGTGCCCTCTGCGTCATTCGCCACGCACGCTGGCAATATGTGGGTGGACAGGGTACTCCGGGCGATGGGGACGTGCGCGTAGGACTTCTCATGCCATCGTCAGTGTACTCGTGTGTACAAGCCCATCTGCCGCAAGTGCAGTGGGCGGGACGGAAGTGGGTGTCCCAATCCTATTCCTTCAAGGGTAGAGACATCTGCGTTCTCTCGGGGCCCCGCACAGATGCGGCGGTGCAGTCCCTGACTGATCCCGCAAATGACCTCCTGCATGCGCGGCTCCCCTGTCCTGCGCCTGGGCACTGGGCTGTCCATCTCAAGGAGTGTCATGAGGACCACCTGCACCTTCCGCACGCAGGAGTAGGGCCCCATCAGCTGGACCACGTGTGGTTCACGGGGCTCCTCGACGTCTTCCGGCCGCAGCTGCCTAGTCCGTTGACTCACCGGCTACTTCACCCGGTGCGCCGAAAGAAGGCCAGCAAACGCAATAGACAGTCCGCTGCGGGGGACGTGTATGTGGTGGGCGGGTACCGGGAGGAAGGATGGGACCCGGCCAACCCGGGGCTATCCATGCCGTTCGTCCCGCTAGCCGCCCTCCCGTTTCTGTTGGGGGACGTCTTTGAGGGTTACCAGCAGCAAGACGATCCGGCGTCTGTCCCCCTATTCCCTCCACACGCCGATGGCGGCATAAACCCGTCACCACTGGCGGTTGTGCACGGGCGGCCAGCGTTTTCCAGGGCATGCGCGGCGGTGCACGGGTGCAGCGAGTGGGCAATTGTCCTTCTGCTACCAGCAGGCCCTGTCCCGGATCTGAATGAGTACTCGGCCCCGGAAGTGGTTCGGATGTCCAACGTGCCGCACGATCCGCACGTCGCCGTCACGTCGTTGCGTGATGGCGGCGCGGTGGAACAGGGATCTGTGGTGGTGTACCAGCCCTCCTGCTCCGCAACGGTTTGGGGGGCGGAGTATACCACCGCCCTGGACGCCATCAAGTCAGTCTGTGGATGTGACCTGGCCTGGAGAGCACATGCGGTGTATCGGGCGAAGGTAGTCCTGTCCCCGGAGCTCACGGCCTCCAGTGCGGCGTCCCTTGGAAGAGTGGTGCAGAGCCCCCACTCCGACGTGGCGTGGCTGGAACCCCACCGGTACTGCTGGGTGCCGGTGGCGACTAAAGTCACATCGTCTGAGGCGTCGCCCCAGGGAGACGACGCCACAAACGTGGCGGTGGCCAGCCACGGAATCCCCACGTGGACGGGTGCCATCTACGGCACGGTCCCGGAGGCAGAGATCATCGGCGCTGCGGCATACCTGTTGCACACGCCCCCATCAGCGTGCACAGTGCACGTGGTGGATGCGTCCATCATAGGAGCGCATCTCCGCAGGGCGCAGGAGGCCCTGTACCGTGGCATCAAGGGGCCGACATCACATCTGGTCAACCAGCACGCACCGAGCTGGATAGTGGAGGGGCTGCGGCGGCTGCCACGCCGAGTTGGGGGGCCGCACCACTGGGTGGTGAGGCAGAGCTCGCACTTGGCGGCGGTCCCGCTCGAGGCGCCGGACTCTGCCGCGGCCCCTGCAATGGCCGCGCCTATCCATCTCGTCCTACCAAAGGAGCACGCTATCCTCTTGGTGCCGGGGGATAATGGGGAGCTCGAGCCGCGTGTGCCATCCATGCAAGCCCTTCAGCAAGTCCGGTAGATGGAGTGGCGTTCGCTAGCGACACGCACCAGGGCGCACACGCCACTGGCTGGCGCCTGCGAGGCGGTGCCCCTGGGAGCTGTACACCACGGCCCAACGCACAGAAATATGCTGCGGGCACGTGACGGTCGCTTGTCCACAATGCAGGTCATGCGACGGTGGAGACAGAAGCTCACGCGTATGGCAATACCGGCCCACCCTTGTATCTTCTGTGGGGGGCCGGAGGAGGACATTGGCCACATGCGCCTGCTGTGTGCGCGGGACGAGGAGGTGGCAGGGCTCCTGTGCAGGCGTGTGGAGGAGTTCACGGCGGAGCTACCCCTGACGGACAGGGCGGTGGAGTTCGTGGCGTGGAGGGAGCACGGCTGCAGGTGGACTGAATCCCTGATGGCGGGTGTCGTCCCCGGGGACCTGAAGCGGCTCTTCGCTGCGGTGCGAGCGGCGTCGTCCCGGGGCCCTGCTCTTTGTGGAGGACATGGTCCAGATTGGGGAAGATGTGTATGCCCGCAGGAACCATCGGCTCACCCAGATCATGCAGCTGCCGATGCAAGATCGAAGGAGGGCGGTATACGCGTTCCTGCGAGGTGACACACCCTTCTTCCCGCCGGCAGGGAGGATCCAACGGCGTCTGCCGTGGAACCCGTTTGCTGTCCTCCCCGGCGACCTGTGGGCAACCTTTCAGAGGGCACCCCTGCACGCACTGCTGGTGCCACGGTCGTGCATCGCGCACGAAGAGGCCATGTCCTTGTTCCCTCACTGGATGGCGGCGGTGGCGCAGGCCTTCAGCCAGTGGATCGGTTCCTGGGTGGCACGGGACATCACGGCATTCAGGGAGTGGTCCCGCGTGGTGTCGGCGCCATCGTGGGCCCTGGTGCGTGGTACCATGGTGAGAAGCCCTGACGGCCAGAGTGATCCCTGGCTCCAGGTGTACGCCAACCATCCAGCTGTCGGGAACGTCATGGGCTGGCCTCGCGAGGTGCTGCCGGTCCTTCAGCAACCTCTGTGCAGTCTCCCAATCCTGGCGGTGGCTGTCGTTTTTGTCGTGGGTACGTTGTGGCTGTATGACCGGCAGCTGCGACGAGCCATACCAGCAGTCACGGAGCGGCGGTCCATGGCAGTGTTGGTGGGCTCCAAGCAGCTGGCACGGGTACAGGGCGACGACGCGCAAGGCCACGTCACGGAGGCCATGTTCTCTCTGCCAGAGGGGGACGACCACGTGGCTGCCGATGCCCGTCACACCCTTGACACCCTGGGCCTCGCAGCAGTCATTGAGGCTCGGGCGGGAGGACAACGCTTGGTTCTAGCATCCGCCAAGGGCCCGGGGCAAGACGGGGTTGATGTCATCGGGGGGGTCTTACGGGACTACGGTTGGGAGCTCCTGGCGCATGGCACACACGGCCCTAAAGTTGCGCGGTGGCCCCGGCTGATTGCGGGCCTGCCGGTGATGCCCGACGGGCGACCGATACTCCGCCCGGTGTCCACGTGGGAGGAAGCGAGGCGCAGCCTACTCAGTTGTGCCACAGCACGCACGCTGGCGGGTGCTTTGCTCGGACTCCAGGACGCGTGCTGCGATGTATGGCAGGCTGGCTGCGTTCCGTCACGGTCTGTGCTTCCGCAGCGATGCCACGGGTGCGGAGAGACAGCGTCAGTTTGGGTTCATCAATGTGCCTCCGTCCCACTATGCGGGACATGTAAGGAGCGTGCCGATAGGGGGTGGCCTAAGGCGAGGTGGGCACTGCGGCACTCCGGACAGATGTCCTCAAGTGCCTGGAAGACAATCCAGGGTGACCTGAAGAGCGTCCGAGTGGAAGGGTACGGTGCCCTGGTGCGCCATCGGCAGCCCTGCCCCTGCTGCTATGGTGGGCGGCTCTGGAGGGCGACTCGCGGATACTCTGGTTGTGGCATCACGGAGGAAATGGTGACGGCGTGGTGGGGGCCGGGGGTGAGGCAGATTGATGGGGTTAGGAATAGTGGGTGCACCTGCTACCGTCCCTACGCTGGACGCAGCGGAGGGGGTAGCGCCTGAGAAGCAGTGCCCTCATGGCCTGATTGTGCGGTACTGGCAGGCGGCGTATGACGGCCAACGCGATGTGACAGGTCGTGCCGGCCTGATGGTGAGCCGTACTGCCCCCGTGCATGAGGGTCGGACAGGGATGCTTCACCCGCCTGCCCCGGGTCGCCGCATACAACAGTGAGGTGTCATGGGTCGTCCCGACTAGGGTAATAAGGCCCAAACCCCTGTACGGTATTCCCATGGCACCGGGGTCTCTACTGGCGGCCTGGCTACGGCAGTATTGGGAGTGGTTGCTCGGGATACACCGGGGGTGCACGGAGTTGTTTGGGGGCGGGCGACATCGTTGCCGGCGCTACGGTGCACGCGTTGCGGCGCCCCCTGGGAGTGTTACACGGGGTTGCGGGGACAGCCTGCAGGCCCCGGGAGCGGCGACGAAGTGGTGATGTGTGCATAGAGGGATGTGACGGCGAGGTCGTCAGGTGGACTGTATGGCGGGCGTACTTGAGACGGCGTGGCAGCCTGGGAGGAGCACTCACGAGGGGCACGCGGAGTTCAAGGTGACGGTGTACTGGCGTCTTGGGGGTATACGCGGCGGAACTGGGGTCCGTACAGTGGGGGAGCTGCGGGGATGCATGGCGGTACTGGGGTGTCTCCCTGACCCCTCTAACAACTCAGGGGGCGCGTAGGGGCATCCCCTGGCCCCGTTAACAAACTAGAGGGACCGTGCCTGCGGGCATGTACATAGTCTAACCTCTGACCATGGCCTTGCGGTTGCGGTGGTGCGTGTGGTGGCGGCTCGCAGGTGGCATCGGCGTTGCAACAGCGGTACTGCGCGGCGTCGAGGCGAAGAGTATGCGGTCGCCTCACCATTAGTAACAACTTACCCCTGGGGGGCGCCAGTCCGGCCGGCTAGAGGCGGGGAGGAGCAGCATGCTGAGTGGTCCGGGGGGTGACGCGCGGGCCAATGCTATAAGTAGGCTCGCCACGTCGTCGGTGGGGGCCGAACCTGCGGCCTGGCCGCTGCTGTGGCGGAAGAGGCGCAACCACGGGAGCTGGCCAATCAGTGCAGGTAAGGGTCAAGGGTAGGCGCCAGGGCAAAGTATGTGGGCCAGATGAGGTGCACCTGGTTACCACAGCCCGGGGGGAGCCTCTGGTGGGTACCCCTACAGGGGGTCTATAATCAAGCTACGGCACCCACCAGCCCGAATCCCAGCCAGCGATTTTCACGGGTTGCGCCACTCCCGTCGTGTAGCGGCCAGCGTCCCCCCCTGTAGACCCTCAAGTTATATTATACGTGGGCAAGAGGATGCCTGGAAGCTGATTGGGTTCTCGCCCCTGACAAGGAGTGCCGGCACAGTATATGTATCTGGGGTGTGGGTGCTGCTCAGGGCCACGGGGACGTGGAGTTGATACCGTGTTTCTGTACTATACTAGGGGACTGATGCGGTGGGTCGGCGGCGTACATTGTGGGGACACGGGGGCGATGAAGGCTGAGGGCCAGGCTAGGCTGGAGCCTCCCAGAAATCCTGGCTGTGCATAAAAGGGTTATTGCGTGCTCGCAGTGGGATATGAGGGGTCAGGGGTGGTGGGTATTTACGAGTGCGCAACTGACAGTGGATTACGTGGGGTCACGGGTACTGGACGTCTCCACGGTGGCGGGGGTACGCGAACAACGGAGAGTCCGCTCTTGCTTCGCCGCATGCGTGCTGCTTTGTGCCTTGGTTGCCGCTTTGCGCCGGACGGAGAAGCCTTTGCTTTCTGCTTGTTGCGATGCTGCTGCATTGATGTGCCTTGCCCCCTTACCCCCGGCGAACAAACGGGCCAGCGTCCGTCGCCGTTGCTAATGCTAACGCTTTGCAGTCGCCACTGCCCCCAAAGCCTAGTTGACCGGTATCCCCGGTCCTCTGGGTCCTCCGTCATGCTGCGGGCCACCTCAGGCAGCCCTGGGACCCACGGGATCGAGCGAGGCAGGAACCACCTGTCGGCGCGAGATGCCCGGTAACTCCAGTAGACGGCATGATAAGTGGTTATGACTATGACTATGACTATATATATATATATATATATATATATACATGATAAGTGGTTATGACTATGACTATGACTATATATATATATATATATATATATATATATATATATATATATATATATATATATATATATATATATATATATATATATATATTACTACACCCCTCTCCCCTTAAATTTAGCTAACAAGCAACAACAAGCAACAACAAGCAACAACAAGCAACACGTCTCCTTGCCGTTTTAGCCATTGCTCCGTCCCAACGCTTCGGATCATTTGCCCATGTAGCCATCTTGGAGCCTAGGTGGTGGCCTTGCCAAATCCAAGTTTTGAGCCGAAAACTCAGCGGTGGCGGCCCGGGGCGGTGGCGCCAAGTCGGGAGGTGCCCTCCCAAATCTGCGCAGTTTTGGGCCAAAAACAGCCATTTTTCGCCCAAAACAGCCCTGGTAAGGGTTCAAAACAGCCAAACGAAGGCAAACGGCTGCTACACTCCACGTGCGGCTTGACTTTCTCGCGACCAAGGGACCTTTGGTGCCCTCTAACTCCACGATATGTCCGAGAAACGGCCCCAAAAGGCGCCAAAAAGCCCCAAAATCTGCGCAATGTGCACCAGCACCCCGAAACCAAGAACGGGCCGTATCTTGGGCTACGTGGCTCAAAATCCGATTCCGAGGGCACCTAGTCCACCCGCAACCCCCCACTTTTTATGGTTTCCAAGCCTCAAAATCGCCCAACGAGACACGTAGACCCCCGTACCAGGGGTCACTTGGTGCAGCCGGAGGGCCGGCCAGCCCACGCACAGTGGGGGCCAACGGTGGGTCCACCAGGGTCCCCGGGGCGAAAAAAATCATTTTTTCCAAAGTTGTTCCTAGACCACTTGGGATGCTCAAACAAGTGTTTTTGGGCCATTTTGAACCCGTGGTGGCGCGTTTTGGGCCATGGAAAATCCCAAAATGCCTTGAAAATGGGCCGTTTTGGGACCAACAATGGGTCAAAAATGGGTCAAAAACGCGTTTTTCCAAAAATGATCCTGGACCATTTATGATGCTCAAACAAGTGGTTTTAGCCCATTTTGAGCCCGTGGCGACGGGTTTGGGCTCCTGCAAACTCCCAAAATGCCTTGAAAATGGGCCATTTTGGGACCAAAAATGGGTCAAAAATGGGTCAAAAACGCGTTTTTCCAGAAGTGATCCTAGACCATTTTGGATGCTCAAACAAGTATTTTTAGCCCGTTTTGAGCCCGTTTTTGACCGAGTTTAGCCTCTTCCACCACATGTATGCACCACTTTGTGCCCTTCGCCCGTACCTTAGAGCCGTGTGGTGGAGCCACCTAGAGTTGGGAGAGGGGTGTAGATTAGAGGATATATATATATATATATATATATATATATATATATATATATATATATATATATATATATATATATATATATATATATATATATATATATATATATATATATATATATGTATATATATATACATATATATATATATATATATTACTACACCCCTCTCCCCTTAAATCTAGCTAACAAGCAACAAGGAAGCAACAACAAGCAAGCAACAAGCAACAAGCACTTCTCCTCACCGTTTTGGCCATTGCTCGGCCTCATCGCTCCGGGCTCTACTCTACTCTAGCCATCTTGGAGCCTAGGTGGTGGCCTTGCCAAATCCAAGTTTTGAGCTAAAAACTCAGCGGTGGCGGCCCGGGGCGGGGGTGCCAAGTCGGGACGTGCCCTCCCAAATCTGCGCAGTTTTGGGCCAAAAACAGCCATTTTTCGCCCAAAACAGCCCCAAAACCCGGGCGAAACGCCCAAACGAAGGGATACGGTCAGTACACCTCACGTGCGGCTTGACTTCACCGTGTCAAAGAGCTCTCTAGTGCCCTTCAATTCCACGATATGTCCGAGAAACGGCCCAAAAAGGCGCCAAAAAGCCCCAAACACCTGCGCAATGCGCACCAACACCCCGAAACCAAGCACAGGGCGTATCTTGGGTTACGTGGCTCAAATCCGAATTCCAAGGGCGCCTAGTCCACCCGCAAGCCCCCACTTTTTGTGGTTTCCAAGCCTCAGAATCGCCCAACGAGCCACTCAGACCCCCGTACCAGTGGTCACTTGGTGGAGCCGGAGGGCAGCCCAGCCCGCGCACGGTGGGGGCCAACGGTGGGTCCACCAGGGTCCCCGGGGCGAAAAAAATCATTTTTTCCAAAGTTGTTCCTAGACCACTTAGGATGTCCAGAGAAGTGTTTTTAGGCCGTTTTGAGCCCGTGGTGGCGCGTTATGGGCCACGGAAAATCCCAAAATGCCTTGAAAATGGGCCGTTTTGGGACCAAAAATGGGTCAAAAATGGGTGAAAAACGCGTTTTTCCAAAAGTGATCCTGGACCATTCGGGATGCTCAAACAAGTGGTTTGGACCCATTTTGAGCCCGTGGTGCCGCGTTTTGGCCCACGGAAAATCCCAAAATGCCTTGAAAAGGGGCTGGTTCACCACCAAAAATGGGTCAAAACTGGGTGAAAAACGCAATTTTTTGAAAGTGATCATGGGCCATTTGGGAGGCTCAGCAAAGTGTTTTTAGCCTGTTTTGAGCCCAAGATCGGGCGTTGTGGCCCATGGAGCATCCCAAAATGCCTTGAAAATGGGCCACTCAGACCCCCGTACCAGTGGTCACTTGGTGCAGCCGGAGGGCCGGCCAGCCCACGCACAGTTGGGGCCAACGGTGGGTCCACCAGGGTCCCCAGGGCGAAAAAAAAGATTTTTTCCAAAGTTGTTTCTAGACCACTTGGGATGCTCAAACAAGTGTTTTTAGCCCATTTTGAGCCCGTGGTGGCGCGTTTTGGGCCATGGAAAATCCCAAAATGCCTTGAAAATGGGCCGTTTTGGGACCAACAATGGGTCAAAAATGGGTCAAAAACGCGTTTTTCCAAAAATGATCCTGGACCATTTATGATGCACAAACAAGTGGTTTTAGCCCATTTTGAGCCCATGGCGACGGGTTTGGGCTCCTGCAAACTCCCAAAATGCCTTGAAAATGGGCTGTTTCAAGACCAAAAATGGGTCAAAAATAGGTCAAAAATGCGTTTTTCCAAAAGTGATCCCGGACCATTTGGGATGCTCAAACAAGTGTTTTTAGCCCGTTTTGAGCCCGTTTTTGACCGAGTTTAGCCCCTTCCACCACATGTATGGACCACTTTGTGCCCTTCGCACGTACCTTAGAGCCGTTTGGTGGAGCCACCTAGAGTTGGGAGAGGGGTGTAGATTGGAGGATATATATATATATATATATATATATATATGTATATATATATATATATATATATATATATATATATATATATATATATATATACACACACACATATATATATATATATATATATATACATACATATATATATATATATACATATATATATATATATATGTATATATATATATATATATATATATGTGTATATATATATATATATATATATATATATATATATATATATATGTATATATATATATATATATATATATATATATATATATATATGTATATATATATATATATGTATATATATATATATATATATATATATGTATATATATATATATATATATATATATATATATATATATATATATATATATATATATATATATATATATATATATATACATATATATGATATGTCCGAAAAACGGCCCAAAAAGGCGCCAAAAAGCCCCAAAAACCTGCGCCATGCGCACCAACACCCCGAAACCAAGCACAAGGCGTATCTTGGGTTACGTGGCTCAAATCCGAATTCCGAGGGCACCTAGTCCACCCGCAAGCCCCCGGTTTTTGTGGTTTCCAAGCCTCAGAATCGCCCAACGAGCCACTCACACCCCCGTACCAGTGGTCACTTGGTGGAGCCGGAGGGCAGCCCGGGCCGCGCACGGTGGGGGGCCACCGGTGGGTCCACCAGGGTCCCCGGGGCGAAAAAAATGATTTTTTCCAAAGTTTTTCCTAGACCACTTGGGATGCTCAAACAAGTGTTTTTAGCCCGTTTTGAGCCCGTGGTGACGCGTTTTGGCCCATGCAAAATCGCAAAATGCCTTGAAAATGGGCCGTTTTGGGACGATAAATGGGTCGAAAATGGGTCAAAAGCGCGTTTTTCCAAAAGTGATCTTGGACCATTGGGGATGCTCAAACAACTTGTTTTAGCCCATTTTGAGCCCGTGGTGATGTGTTTTGGCCCATGCAAAATCCCAAAATGCCTTGAAAATGGGCCGTTTTGGGACCAAAAGTGGGTCAAAAATGGGTCAAAAACGCATTTTTCCAAAAGTGATCCTGGACCATTTGGGATGCTCGGACAAGTGTTTTTAGCGCATTTTGAGCCCATTTGGACGGGTTTTGGCCCATGGAAATCCCAATATTCCTTGAAAAGGGGCCGTTTTGGGAGCAAAAATGGGTGAAAAAAGGGTCAAAAATGCATTTTTTCAAAAGTGATCTTGGACCATTGGGGTGCACAAACAAGTGCTTTGAGCCCATTTTGAGCCCGTTTGCATCGAGTTTAGTCCCTTCCGCTACGTGTATGCACCAAGTTGTACCCTTGGCACGTACCTTAGAGTGGAGCCACGTAGAGTATGGGAGAGGGGTGTAGATTAGAGGATATATATATATATATATATATATATATATATATATATATATATATATATATATATATATATATATATATATATATATATATATATATATATATATATATATATATATATATATATATATATATACATATATATATATATATATATATATATATATATATATATATATATATATATATATATATATATATACATCTACACCCCTCTCCCAACTCTAGGTGGCTCCACCACACGGCTCTAAGGTGCGTGCGAAGGGCACAAAGTGGTGCATACATGTGGTGGAAGGGGCTAAACTCGGTCAAAACGGGCTCAAAAATGGGCTAAAAACACTTGTTTCGGCATCCCAAATGGTCCGGGATCACTTTAGGAAAAACGCGTTTTTGACCCATTTTTGACCCATTTTTGGTCCCAAAATGGCCCATTTTCAAGGCATTTTGGGATTTTCCATGGCCCAAAACGCGCCACCACGGGCTCAAAATGGCCGAAAAACACTTGTTTGAGCATCCCAAGTGGTCTAGGAACAACTTTGGAAAAAATGATTTTTTTGGCCCCGGGGACCCTGGTGGACCCGCCGTTGGCCCCCACTGTGTGTGGGCTGGCCGGCCCTCCGGCTGCACCAACTGACCACTAGTACGGGGGTCTACGTGTCTCGTTGGGCGATTCTGAGGCTTGGAAACCATAAAAAGTGGGGGTTGCGGGTGGACTAGGTGCCCTCGGAATTCGTTTTTGAGCCACGTAGCCCAAGATACGGCCCGTTCTTGGTTTCGGGGTGCTGGTGCACATTGCGCAGTTTTTGGGGCTTTTTGGCTCCTTTTTGGGCCGTTTCTTGGACATATCGTGGAGTTAGAGGGCACCAAAGGTCCCTTGGTCGCAAGAAAGTCAATCCGCACGTGGAGTGTAGCAGCCGTTTGCCTTCGTTTGGCTGTTTTGAACCCTTACTAGGGCTCTCTTGGGCGAAAAATGGCTGTTTTTGGCCCAAAACTGCGCAGATTAGGGAGGGCACCTCCCGACTTGGCGCCACCGCCCCGGGCCGCCACCGGTGAGTTTTTGGCTCAAAACTTGGATTTGGCAAGGGCACCACCTAGGCTCCAAGATGGCTACATGGGCAAATGATCCGAAGCGTTGGGACGGAGCAATGGCCAAAACGGCAAGGAGACGTGTTGTTGTTGTTGTTGCTTGTTGTTGCTTGTTGTTAGCTAAATTTAAGGGGAGAGGGGTGTAGTAATATATATATATATATATATATATATATATATATATATGTATATATATATATATATATATATATCCTCTAATGTACACCCCTCTCCCGAACACTAGTTGGTTGCACCATACGGATTTTTCACGAGGAAGTTCTCACTCGAATTGCTTGTAGCTGTTGGATACCACTTGCATAATGAGGGTAAAAATGCGAAAATGTGTCAATGTTGGCACAAAATGGGTAACCTCGTTGAGGGTCCACCTTGACGGAAGTCAAGGAAGCCGGAAATACTAACGTAACCGATGGAAAAAATAAAAGGCGCACACACAACGTGGTTTACCATGGATGGTTTGAGATGATATTGAAAGTAAGTGAAGGTAACTCCGGTAAGAGTACACCTGCTTTCCCAAACGAAATGTTGCACACTACGGTTTGGAAAATGGATTGCCCTATGTTCGAGCGTTCTTGAGGGCAAACCCGTTAAGGGTACACCTTGATCGAAGTCAAGGAAGCCGGAAACCGTAACATACCGATAGAAACAATAGAAGGCGCACGCACTACTTTGTCGATTTGAACTCTTATTGCAAGTAAGTGAAGGTAACTCCGTTAAGAGTACACCTGCATCCTCCTTTGTGTACTAATTGTATGTAGGTTTCCTAAATGTGTGATTCGGGCGGCATCTACAGGGGCGGGCCATTGACCATTGTAATGGTTCCCAAATGGACTCCATTCCCATTTCAGTGTATTTGAAGGTAACCCCGTTAATGGTACCCCTTCGATGGGAGGCCCACAAAGTCGTAAATTGCAAGGCAACAAATGCAAGCAATATATATTTGCAAAGTACACGCAACCGCACGGAAGAGAAAAATAGCATGTTTGACAGATGCAACCAAAGCTGTTTCGTGGAGTGATGTAATGGTGGGCGCCATAGTGGGTGGAACTATACATGCATGGAGCATCATTGCACATAAGAATTGCATGCGTTGATGGTGATGAGGTAGGGACAAAGTAAATCTCCAAGGTTAGAAGAAATAATATAAATATGGTTGTTAATGTACGGCAAGACCTCCGTTTGGCCCAACGGAACATGTCTCTTGCACAACCAAGAACCTAGAATCGTTGCTTTGCAAGTGCATCTAACAGGTTTTTGTCGGGATGCAGTTGGAGACTGAAAGTGCGGTATTTTAATGTTACCTGGGTACTATCAGCAGCTCCTAAGAAGTGCAAAGCATGCTCGCAGCGTTGGCGTCGACTCTAATTGTCGTCCGTGACGAGGTTTACCCACTCCTTGATTTCTTTCTCGGATAGTGTGGCATGATTTACCGGACGTTGTTGTTGTCGCCGCCTTGCTTTTGGAGGATCTTACCAACAGTGCCAAAAATAGCCATTTTACCCCTAAAAATAGCCGAGCCCTACCCTTTAACCCCCTGTGCCAAGGAAATTGGAAATAATCAATTTTCGTTTTGTTCTTTTTCATCATCCATAGTCACTTTTCGACAATTCTAGGGGTAAATAATGGCTCATGTCACCAATTTTGTCCCTAGGTTGCCTATTTTTAGGAGTCCGGCAAGGAGTTTGTCATCAATGATGTCATACCCTACCCTCTTAGCCCTTCCAAGCCCCTATTAGGACGCAAAGACCCAACCCTACCCATCTAAACGCGTTTCAAAACATGTTTTTTTGAGTTCCCCACCCCCAAAATAGGGAGGGGTGTCCTTACTTCCCCTTCAATACACACCCGGTAGTGGGGCTGCGGGGGGGGGGGGGCAAAAGCATTATATTGCCATATATATAAATATATATATATATAAATAAATAAATAAATATATATATATATATATATATACCCCCACCAAGCCCCCCCCCCCTCTCCTCCAGGGTCTGAGGGCGCCCTTGGTGCCCCTTCGGGGCTTCCTCGCTCGCTCCCATCTGTTCCCATCTGCATGGGTAAACGCCGTTAGCATCCCGTTTGGGGGGGGGAAGGGGGCCGAAATACTGGAAGTTTGTGTCTACAACATGCAGACCATGTCTACCATTAGCAGACCACATCCACTTGGGGTAGACTACGTCTACAAATTGAAGAGTGCCATGCCCAGGTGCATGGGTACACGACGTTAGCGGACTGTTTGGGGGGAAGGGGGCCTTTGGCCCCCTTCCCAAACGCGGACACTTCGTGTCTACAACATGCCAACAGTGTCCACAATTAGCAGACCATGTCTACTTGTGGCAAACAAGTGTCTACAGACCACAGACCGCAATTCCTATTGTCCATGGGTAAACGGGAGGGTTGTATGGGTAAACGGTCTTGCATTTGGTGTAAAATGTGCATATTCTTGCATATTTGAGGCGTTCGGCCCCACATGGGGTGCTACGCACCCTGCCTTGGGGAGAGGGAGGGGCGGGTAGAGTTGGTATGTACCATATGTTTATAATAGTCCTCTCCCCTACTCTGGGTGACTCCGGTGCGCGGTTCTAGCGTTGGCGCTACAGTACACCACAAATGTTGAAGTTGGTGCCTTGACGCGGATAGTTGGGCTAAAATGGGTCAAAATGGGCTCAAAATGGGCACAATTCACCTGTTTGTGCACCCCAAATGGTGTTGGAAAAATGTGTTTTTGACCCATTTTTTGGCCCATTTGGGGACCCAAAATGGCTTGTCTTCGAGGGTTTATATAGGAGTTTGATGGGCGAAAAAGGGTCACAATGGGCTCAAACTGGGCTCATTTCACTTGTTTGTGCATCCCAAATGACCAGGATTAATTCGAGAAATGCGTTTCTAACTCATAACTCATTTCATTTTGGCTCATTTTTGGTCCCGAAACGGCCCATTTTCAAGGTATATGGGGAGGGCCAAAACCGGCTCAAACCGCCTATTTGGGCATCCCATGTGGTCCCATTTTTGAAGGCAATCATTTTTTGGCCCGCGGTGAACCCCGTTGACCCATTTTGACACCCCCCTATTTAACCTTGAGCTTGCAGCTTAATGGAGCCTTGTGGGCACTAGTACAAGGGTCTAGGCGTCTGTTTGAGCGATTTCGAGTATTGGGAACCACAAAAAGTGCCGGGTTGCGAGTGGTCTAGGCACCCTCGGAATCGAGTTTTGAACCACGTGGCCCAAGATACGCGTTGTTCTTGGGTTGGGGCTGTCTGCAGCCAAATTGTGCATATTCTAGCGCTTTTGGGGGCCTTTTGAGGGGTGTTTCTCAGACATACCGTGGTGTTAGACGGCACCGAAGTGGTCTTTGACACGAGGAAGTCAAGCTGCATGTCTAGTGTGCCAACCATTTTCCTTCGTTTGGCTGTTTTAAACGGTCTTAGGGCCGTTGTGGGCAAAAAATGACTGTTTTGGCCCCAAACTGCGCAGATTTGGGAGGGCACCTCCCGGCTTGGCATCTGTGCCCTTGGGCGCCATCGGTGATTTTTTGGTTCAAAGCTTGAATTTGGCAAGGGCACCTCCTAGGCTCTAGGATGGCCAAAGTCGAGTAGAACTTGAAGCGTTGGGAAGGAGCAATGGCCAAAACGGAGACGTGCTTGTTGTGTTGCTTGCTTGTGGCTAGCTAGATAATAGCACAGAGAGGGGTGTAGTAATACATTACTACACTCCACTCCCCTTAAATCTAGCTAGCAAGCAACAACAAGCAAGCAACAATCAGTTCACATTTGCAGTTTTCCAATCTCTCCCTCCCAATGCTTCAAGCTCTACTCTACTCTATATACCACCAATGACTGGAATCAAACCAAACTGGACGAAGAGTAACTATTCAATCAAAGAGTACCAAGGAATAACACACAAAAACAGAAATTCTGGTATCTGCAGCGGTATCCCCCCCCCCCTTCCCAGGCCTTCCATGCACTGCCTTACAGTTGCCATGGGACAGAATGAGAAATTGAAAGATAAAACTAAAAAGAAAGGCAAAGATCCTATGCCCAGCACCGAGAGTGCCATGACTGGGTTTTTCAGGGCAAAGTGGGAAATAGTCAATGAGCCCTAGAAAGATCCTCAGCCCCGCTGCAATGGTCAGACCCTGGCCATGATCAGGTGGGCCAAGCCATTGGAACTGTCCAACACTGAAGGGGCTAAAGATTGCTTGGGTCAGAGAAGTGCAGGTTTTGGACGCATTGAGTACATTGGCTGTGCCTCCACTCGAGCCAAAGTTATGACTGATGAAGGAATGCGTCTGTGGGGTGCGTGCCAAATCAGCACAGCGGGGTTGCAGTGGATTTGCGATGTGATGAAGCGAACAAGACACAACAGTGCAGGAAAGAATGAGCACGAACATCGCCTTGTCCTGCATTTGTCCTGCATCAACCCTTTATTTTTTCGAGGGTTTGAAAGCTGGCGAATACTTCTGGCTCCCATGAATACGCATTCACCAGTTTGGTTCATTGGGCTAAGAAAGGGCTTCGAGCGCCACCTTTCCCCACAATTGGGCCGCTTTGAAAGGTCCGTCCCTGCTGGTCATCAGACAGCATTTAGTTAGTAACATGCGTCATTATGCATGCGCTTCGTGTTCGTCTTTTTATGTTCAGTCTACTGTGGCGTTCCATATCAAGAGCGCGTGGATTTCACCAGCTGCACCAATTACTCGTACTTCTCAACCTGCACCCCAGTCTGTGCCGTAGGATACCAGGGCATTCCCACTGCAGAGTGCAAGGCGGACGGACAGTGGGAGTATGGAGGGTCCTGGAATGGTGGAGCTTGTGTGCCAGGTATGGGATGCATGTCACCCCTGACCACCGTCCGTTTCGGAGGCTTCAGAGGTGAGCTGGTGGTGGGCTGGGGGTGAGTTAGAGGCGGCAGTCAGTTGGAGGTGTGAGGCGTCAGGTGGTGAAGTGACGGTTTGCTGACGGAATCCCTTGTTGCACGTTCCTGCAGGCGTGGCGTCTCTCATCCGCACCCTCGCTTGCTGCTGTGGCGGGCAGCTCCAGAGGGGAAAATTTTTGACGGCATATGCCACGATGCCCTCTCTTGGCCACCCCCACTTCCCATCGTGGCATATGCGCCAAAAAAGTTTCCCTCTGGGGCTGCACGCCGCAACAGCAAAAGCAGCAAGGGGCGGCAAGGAACAGCGAGCTGCAAGCAGGAACAGGCGTAGGGGAGCGGCTGAAGAAGCTATTGAGGGCCCCGTAGTCCAAGTCTCTGAGACGATTGGTGGTCGTCAACCCACTGCCGCACACACACCTCGAGGGTCGCTTCAAGCAGCCTGCCCCCCCTCTCTCAACTTCCCCCCTTTTGTCAACCCCCCCGACCCTCCCACCCTCCGTCCATTGGCTATATCCCTAATGACTGAAGGACATCTGTCTCTGTGCTGAACGTTGGCTTAGATCCGCCTGACAGCTGTTGAATGTTGCATGGTCGGAAGCCAGAACTGGTTGTCCCACTGCAACAAGCAGTCCTTTTCTGTTTGTGGCCAACCGGTTTTTGATTCGGAGATTGTTTTCAACCTGGTGAGGCTACACATCACACCCGGGGCTAATGGAAGCATGGAGCCAATCAGAAAGGCACATCATGGTCAAATTCTTGTGTGTCCATGAATAGATTCTGTCCCCCCTCACAGAGCCCGAGGGACCCTTTGAGAAGCAACCCCCCCCCCCCTCTTCCAAACTACCCATTCTTCCCCGAAAGTCATGTGGTTTGGCTGTCATAGTGCATGAAACCTGAACCGCAGGCCCGGGGTGGAGGAGCAGGAGCGCCCCCTGCTAGGCACTAGGATGTCCGAGACCCATGGATGGGACGATGGGAGGGGTAAAGGGTGGCATGCCATGGCTTCCGGACGACTTCAACTCGCTTCTACGATTTTGCCTCTGCCTTTGGCGCACATGTTCGTCTGTCGCTGGCACCGGTATGAACACTAATGATTTTTGGTACACATCGGATGACAAGAAGGAGGCTCAGTCATCCCCTGCCTCCTGCCCTGGAGCGCAAGATGGTGAAGGTGTAGGCAAGGAGGTACCACAGGGTTCAGGGGCCCTAACTCTGTACCGTCGTAGCCCAGATTGAGTGAACTGGAAGAAAGATGGCCACCCCATGCACAACCACTGACGGTGTCTGACCCGTGACTGGCAAATTCGACGGCCCACCCGGCAAATTGGAGGCAACGTTCGGTACCGAAACAGCCCCTCTGATGGTGAAACCTGCCTCCTGGGTGCGTGTGCAGACAATTCACTTTGGTTCGGAGTCCAGTTGAACCCGACAGCTTGATCTTTCCAGGTCCGTCAATGATTTCTGCAAGCAATGTATGCCCAAAGAGCAATGCAATCCCACGGTGATATCTGTGTGATGAGATCTGTCGGTGAATGGGCACCCGAGCTTTCAAAAACGCCACAATTGGGGCATCGCTCGCAGAATAAACACCACAGCGCAATGTCTTGTGAGTGAGACCACGAGTGTAACCGGGCTATCAAACGTCCCTGCACATAGCCCCTGCAAGACCTGATCCCCAAAGGGCCTCCAACCTCCGGTTCCTCATCCTTCACACCCCCAGAGCTCTGTCGCGATCCCACAGTAGCCCCTCGTCCCTCTGCAGTGTTTTGCGGTACGCCCGTACCGCCTGCGAGTCATGCGGACGTGGATTACACTCAGTGCAACGATGACACGTACGGTGGCGTCGTGGGTGGGTGCGTCCTGACGTGCGCCACTGGGTACGAGGGGAGCCCTAACGCAACCTGCAACGCCAGCGGTTCATGGGTATATGCAGGAGACTGTACGCCACGTATGTTTCTGTATCCCATGCGCAATGGGGGTTCTCCTGTGAGTGTTTTGGCCTTGGAGGGGCTTGCGCTGCCTCTCTTGGGGTACCGTTGGTTGTATGTCTGGTTGCAGTAGCACCGTTGCCTCCCGGCTCAGTCCAAGCCATCTTTGGATGACTCATCTCAAAGTATGGGTCTCTAGAACGGCCAGACGCCCAAATAGTTGCACTGCGCCAAGTGCGCCCCCTTAGTGCACCCCCGACAAGGTCACCGGTGGGGCACGGGTCAAAAAAGTTGCCCTGCGCGCTAACGCTCCCTCCTTGTGTACAATTGGGCGTCTTTGGCGCCCATCGGCTCCTTGGGCTGGTACCTTTGACAACTAACTGTTGGCCGGAGGCCCCTTGGGGGGGGGAGGGGGGGGGGTAGTTGGCATCCTAGGACCTGCAGAGTCGCCCCCCCCCCCCCTGTCTGAGATGTGGGGGGTTGAGGGGCTCCCCAGGAGGGTACAGTGTCCAGATGCTGTGCGGTCGGATGGACGACCTCCGCACCTCCCCAAAAGTCCCTGTCCCCTGTCCTGCGATCATCATGGTTGCCCCTAGCGCAGGTTTTGACTTCCGATTTTGTCCCCTTGTTTGGGGACCTCCGAGGCCGTGGAGGTTTAGCTACTTTCATCAAACCGTCCATGCTGTCACACCTGCGCCGCATACCCAACTGTTCGGAGGTGCCCGACAGCCCCCCCCCCCCCCCAACCC
This sequence comes from Eutreptiella sp. 'Long Island Sound 2002', assembly GCA_964036045.1. Lineage (NCBI taxonomy): Eukaryota > Euglenozoa > Euglenophyceae > Eutreptiales > Eutreptiaceae > Eutreptiella > Eutreptiella sp. 'Long Island Sound 2002'. Next base: position 43,840,154 of record OZ038392.1, read on the forward strand.
CAAGGGTCCTCCGGCCAACAGTTAGTTGGGGGGGTAGTTGGGGTCCAGAACCGAGGGGTCGCCCCCCCACCATGCTCAGACCTGATTTGTGTGATTTGCCTCTTTCTGTACGTATTTGTGTGTGTGTGTGTGTGTGTGTGTGTGTGTGTATTTGTTCCCTTGTTCGACTGAGGTCCAAGCAGGCCTACATTGAAGAGAAAAGCTCTTTGCAGGTTGAGCAGTGCAACGCCTGATTTGCGCTTTGTTGGCTGAATTTGCAATTCAGTTTGTCCTCTCCAAAGGTAGTGGCGCGGCAGCAGAGGGGCCAGGTGGGGAGCGTGGGATAGGGGGGGTTGTAAGTCCTGTTTCGCAGATTCAGATTACAATTGTCCATTGAGGTCTGAGCATCTTAAGTTGACTCAGATTGGGCAGTGTAAAAAATTGCACGCTTGCTGCCAAGAAACACCACGGGGCTTGGCAAGGGCGGGGTTGTTCGTTTCAATTCCGGACCGCAATCCCGTGGCGTGGGCAAGGGGTCCAGAGGTGCGGGGGTCAAAAAATTTTGTCGGATTTTTGGGGCAGTTTTTGAATTCTTTTTTTCTTTCTGAGCATTTTGAATGTACACAAATCCCCCCCCCCCCACTCCAGCTTTTGGACAGATTGTCACCAAATGGTGGAAAAATGGTGGTGACCATCCCTGAGTGATAGAAGAGGGTACTGGAGGAGGTGAGGAGGAAATTTATTTGGGCTCGTTTTTTTTCCCCGACCAATTGCACCACAATCCATGCTGTTGGATGTAACCCAGATGCACCATGTGTGTGTTGAGTGACACCATGTGCATTGTGTGCTGTACCCACACTCACCTCCCCCCCAACCCCAATGCTTTCGTCTCCTCTCACACCTGTGCTCATTTTGCCACATGTTGTTCCTTCCATCTTCCATGCCCTTTGTTTTATCTCTGCCTGCTGCCTCCTCTGCATATCTGCTATATCTGCTATATCTGCCATATCTTTTTATTTACACCTGCATTTTTGCTGCTTCCCTCATTCTTGGGGTGCACTGTGCGCACGCGTAGCGCCGTAAACGTGGGGCGCGTAGGTGCGAAGAGTGCCGTAAACACCACAGAGGTTTCCATTAAGTGTACGGATTGCCAAAGGGGGGATAGTAGGCGGTTTGGCACATTTCTAACACAGGTGTTTACGGCGCCGGCGCCGTCAACGTTTACGACGCTGGCGCCGCAAATAGTCAAGACTATTGGAGGGGAGGCGGTCAAGAAGCAGGGATATCCCAACCCCTAGAGACTACACCCCTCCTTGGAGCCCTGTCTGACGGAGAAGGGCAGAGATGGACAAATTGGGAGGAACCTGCATAGTCCTCTTGTTGCATCATGCTGCCATCATTCTGTAGTGAGTACACATTTGCGGCACCAGCGCCGTAAATGTTTACGGTGCTGGTGCCGTAAAATAAGAGGGGGTAATTTCTCATGATTATCGCGACAATGGGGTTTTTGTGGCAGTGCCCTTAACCAGCACCGGCCCAAAAAATCACCTCGAAGAGAGGTTGTTAGATCAAGCGCAGGCGCGGGCGTCATATACCCCCCCTTTTTTGGGGTCATTCGCGCAGCATACCCCAAGGCATGATATTTGATGTCCAACCCCTTGTAAAATCATTATTTGCCCAATAAGACAATCCCCCAATTGGATTTTTTGATTCTGAGGCCTCTATCCCCTAAAACTGGATATCACTTTTTTGAGGGGGGGGGTGGGGGGGGTGGGGGGGGGGTCAAAAGTTTTCGCTCAGAAGGCTCCAAGCAGTGGGGAGACACACTACTGTAACAACCAAGCCTGGTCGAATGGTAACGCAGCCGACCACATATTTTTAGGTCAGCGGTTCGAATCCTGCTGGGTCGACTGTCGTCGGCGGCGCCGCCGACATGTACACCCGACCGGGGTTTGAACCGCCGACCAAAAAGTCTGTGGCCCGCTGCATTGCCGTTCGGCCACTACTTGCACTGCAGACACTTTTCTTCCCCACTGCTTACGGCCGAGTCTGCCACTGACAACAAACCCAAACTGTGTGCTTCTGTCTGACTGACTGACTACTGGCGTGACTGATTGGCTGAATGTCAGCCTCTCTTCGAGGTGCACTGCCGAAGGCAATAGAATTTCCGGGTGCACCTAAACACGGTGACAAATGTTAAAACTACAAACTACACAAACTGCCATATGCAAGGGTCATGAAAATATGGGGGTGATCTAGTCACATTTGTCATTGGTGCTGATGAATGGCAGTGCCACAAAAACCCCATTGTCACAATAATCGTCGGAAACAAGAGATTTAGGAAGATGGTGCTCTGCAGTGAGACTGGGGGGCTCCCCACTTGGAAGAATTTCTGGCTCTTTACAGCCCGTTTCAAAACACCCCCGAAAAGACAACCTAACAGTTTCAACTAATTTCAACTGTTGGATCCTATTAGGCTGGCGTGGAAACCTTTTTGGATCACTCCCATATTTTCATGACCCTTGCATATGGCAGTTTGTGCAGTTGGTAGTTTTAACATTTGTCACCGTGCTTAGGTGCACCCGGAAATTTTTTGGCCGGTGCTGGTGAAGGGCACTGCCACAAAAACCCCATTATTGCGATAATCATAAAAAATTACCCCCTCACATTTTACGGCACCAGCACCGTAAACATTTACCCACTGCAGAATGATCCCCCCCTACCCATTAGTGGTGTTCACTGGTGTGTCCAGCTGCCACTAGTCATGACAGGGATCACACGGTAACTATGGGAAGCACCAGTGGACTATGCAGGTTCCTCCCCATGTGGGCATCTCTGCCCCACCCTTGTAGTGAATAACAATATTTGCACCACATTGTGCTGTTTTCCAAGTTCTTGATAGCCGTCATTTTTTACGGCGCTGGCGCCGTAAACACTTCGGCAGAGATACTTCAATGGAAGTAGAACCTCTACATCAAAAAATTACAAAGAGGTGATATTTTGATAGGCTGTTTGAACTACAAAGATCAATGTTTTCTTCCTTGCACTTGTCCAAATAGACAGAAGCCTTGCCTATGGTTCGTAAATTCGATCTTGCACCTATCCTTCTCTTTTTCGTTTCTTTTTCTACATTCCTCTGAGGCTGCCAATGAACCATGGTACCATATCTGAACAAGGCCCAGGGTTTGACATATTGGTACAACATGTCGCTGGAACGTTGTTTTTCAGATAAATTTCAGTGGAGAGAAAATGGAAAGCTTTGACCGAGATGCGTACATGTTTATGGCGCCGGCGCCGTAAATTTTCCGTTGGTTCCCCATTGGTGATTGAGGGGTTTAGAGCCCTCTCACACACATATTTTCAAAAAGTGTGTATATTTTACGGCACCCTAGGTTTGGGGGTTTGCGGCTGTATCTGTGCACGTAGTGCACCCCAAGTCATTGTCTGCTTCTTCGTCTGCTTGTGTGCGCTGCACTCAAAGGGGCAGGCATTCCACTCCCCCTCCCCTGCAAATATCCAGACTGCCACCTACCACACCCCACCTCCTGCCCCCCCATTAATTGGGCCAATGCATGTCATGCTGTCGTCCTTCTGCACGTTCTTCTGCACGTTCTTGCACACTGCAGTTCGTTCCTGCAACGAACCAATACTGCAAATTACAAGTCACAGGTTGCGAAGATTAGCAACAGGAATCCATGAGCCAAGCCCCCCAACAGCTACCCTCAGGCTGATCCCAAAGCCTACACAAAATCAGGGTGGGCACAGTTACTGGAGTGGAGGGGCGACCTCCTTCACCAGGCCGCAAGCAGTCTAGCATCACCTGTTTCACATGCGGGAATACAGGAAAGCATGCTGGGCCCAGAAGCAGTGGGCCAGGGCTTTCAGGTAGAGGAACACGTGCAAATGGCAGAACGCCAAGCATTCACCCGAAGTTGCGGGATCCCAGTCCTCCCAAGCAATGATGCGCAGGAAAATGGGGAGCAAAATGAGCGGCGAACTACTTTGCTGCCATCTTCTCTGCACCACCACTGGTCGCGGAGGGCTCCTAACGGGGGGCGGCTGCAACCACGGGCGGGGGGTCCTAGATGGTTTGGGTGTTGGCATGCCCCCCGCATGCGAAGGCTTACCTGCCGCATTCTGCCCCTGTGCCTGTGGGGTGTGTGACACTCGCGGGTGTCTGTCATGTCCTCAAGCACAGCAGCAGCGGATGCCCCTACCCACCGCTGCACACACTACACACTGTGGGTGCTGGTGACACTAACAGATAGATCCATTACTGATGGAGCCTGCGCCGGATCTCTGGGAGACGTACTTTGCGCAGTCCTGCTGGCGGCGTGAAAAGCTGTAATCTTCGGCCCGCTGTGGGACAGGGGCCTTCTCCTCCACCAAGGAGATAGCCAATTGGGACAGGCCAGCACAACGCCCCAAACAAGGGAGGGATGACCCCCATGCAACCAGCCAAGCGGAGATACCTAAGAGTCCCAGGCATGGGCACAGGTACCAGCGGCCCCATTTTACACTGGGCAACCACATCTCCAGGAGTTGTCAACGTTACCCTGCGTATTGGGTCCCTAAGCAAAGCTCCCAAACCCCAAGACCCATGTGGGGTTCCTTCTATAATGTGGGCATGCTATCTTACGGGGGCAGCTTGTGGTTCCCCCTCCCATTTCTAGCCCCCACAAGGGAGTGGTCGTTTCCTCATCCCCCTTCATCCACTCCCCCCCGCACAGGGGGGGGGGGTTGGGTAGGATTGATGGGCATCTCTTGAGTCCATCTCCATCACAGCAAGGATGAGACAGCTGCTGGAGGGGCCATTGGTGCTACAAGGTCTGCCAGAACTAAGTCAAAAAGAAGGCACGAAGGGGTAGAGCCTGGGCCGACACGAGCTATATTGTCACTACCCCAAGGAGATGTGCCACCCCCAGCCCAGAGCGGGGGGCCCCTAGGGCTGGGCTTCACATTACAAGTGCGACCACAAGGCGGGCACCCTAGCAGCGGCGAGGCTGCTAGGCGACAGAGCGGAGGCGCGTAGCCCATAGGGCATGGGCACTCCTCCAAGGACCCAATGCTAGGCCCTTCTATTGCGCCGCAGTACACCGGGGCAGGCCATGGGGGGGGGGGGGGGGCTAGGGCACGCTTCAGGCAGGCTCTAACCCGCTAGGCCCCTTCCCCTGCTCATTAGTGTCCAGCGCCTGAATAGGCACGTGATAGATTCCCATATGCATGCACGTACACACACCTGCACGCATCCACGCACCCGCAATGCACACAAACAGGGGTGTCAAATACTATTGTAGGTGGAATTCTGCTGTTGCAAGGTCTGCATTCATTGTGCAATTACTTGCAAGCTTGGCCAGCAGGGCCCCATCGACATGCGCTTCAAGTGAATGTAGACTCATCTACAGAACATTCCGATCATTGGGATTATGGGAAGGGTGTGAGACCCCCCCCCCGTCTTCCCCGAGCGAATCTCCATGCTGTTGACTCTACCCCTAAGCCCCCATCATGACAGATATGACAGGCACAACTTGGAGTGTGCCATCAGAGCTGCCTTGTGCACCTTGTTCCCCAAAATGTGACAAAGGAAGTCTCCTCAACGCGGCAACTAATACGGGACTATTTGTGACAGGGCACCAGGGGGCAGTGTAGGGACGAGCAATGTAGGGCACTTGTAATACATCCCTGCCCTCTCTGGGTCCCAAGGGGCAAGTCCAAAGGTGTAACAACGTTCGATGGACCGGATTGTGGCTTGTCCAAACTACACTTTCCGGGGCGTTCGGTTCTTTTAGCTGCAATTAGGACAAGGGAGATGGGGTCACTCACGCTTGCCGCCGATGAAATGTGTGGAATGGGACCCTACAGGGGCCCACGCTACCTCCATCTGTCTCGTTCTGCAGGAGTGCGTTCCCGCACAGAAGGGCACCTATGCCACCATGATTTTGTGAGTTATCTTCCCTTTACTCATTGCATGATCCTGCTCTGGTGCTTACAAGACATCACTGATACTCAAACTGCTTCATTGCCTTGCCTGATGTGACTTGTGGTTCCGGCGTCTTATTATCCGCGCGCGCTCGTGTGTGTGTGACTGTGCACTTGTGTAGCCTCGCCCTTTGCCTTTCAAGCGCTGCCACTCTAGTGTCCTCCTCCTCCCCGTGGGGCTGGTGTGGTCTTATCGGCGCATGGCAACCCCATCTAACCATTGCTTTTCTGACTGCATTTGTATGTTCAAGAGTCCACTTCTATTTGTTTGGTTTGGTTTGGTTTGGTTTGGTTTGGTTTGGTTTGGTTTGGTTTGTTTTATTGAATTCTTTCAGTGAATGTTGCTGTGATGGCTCCTAAACCCGCCAGGACACCTGCTTGTGTGATGCCCAGAAGTGCAACCTTGTCAAAACGCGGGACTCCCATCTGACCGTTGTTTTGTGTGGTTTGAGCCGTGCTTGCACAAGGGTAAGGGGGATAAAGTGAGCAAAGAGGTGGCACAGGTCGCCCCATCTGCCAGTAATTGAGCTATCATTCACTGAAACACATTGCGGTACTGCAGCACATACAGGGCATTCCTTTTGCGACAAGTACTCTGTGTTGCCCCTCTTGCTTGCAAGAGCCTTCTTTGTCGCCCCAGCCAGGCGTGCTTCAGAAGACACAATTTGTGAGGAGGAGCCCCCAGCAACCTCCCCCGGTCGTATTCCTCCGCCCTTTCCAGCCATTCAAAGCAGCCATGAGTTGGAACTGTTGGAACTCAAAAGAGCTTCCAGCACATGTGTGTTTTATGGTAACCAGATTTGGGAGGTGACGAAGTCAGATGCATTGTTGCCCTCCAAGCAGGCTATTGCAAGGGGCTCTTGGACTCTCAATTGCAAGGGGGCTGGGATGGCACCTCATTCTAGGGGGGCTTAAAGCCCCCCTGGAAATGGCCCGCATGTGACCCACATCCCAGATTTCACAAAAAGTTGAAATGGAATTTTTTTTTGAATTTTTTTGAATCAGCACAACGAGGGGGTTTTGCATTTTGATGGTTTGCGAATTTTCCCACACAATTTCCAGGCCGCTGTGCAAAATGGGGTATGGTCAAAGTTTTTGGTGTGCTTTTTCATGTAATAAAAATATACGAAGCTGCTCGCCAGTGTCCACCCCCTTGTTGCACAATTGTCCGCTTTTCCACATGCACTGTGCAGTTGATCTACATTCCACTGTTCTTTTCTTGGATCCCAAGCCCAAAATTGATGACCGCCAGGAGAACATTTCTGAAATGTTGTGAAGCTACTGCTGAAGGAGGCAAGAGTGGAAGGGGGGGGGGTTCGGAGTTGGAACATTGCCCTTGTAGGGGGGGGGGTGGCGGAGATGTAGGGAGGTAGGGAGTGAAGGGGGGGGGAGTTGGAACGTTGCATTTTGTACAGTGGGGGAGGGGGGAGGGAGGGAGAGGGTGTGAGGAGGAGGGGTGCTGGAGAAATGGCCTTCAGAGAGTCTAGACTTGCACTGTTATAACTTCCAGTGGGCTTGTGGATTACGCTGCTAAATTCCAGAGGTCAGGATTGCACTGTTAGCTGCAATTCTATGGTGTTTTTTCTGCCCCGGGGCAGAGGTACCTCAAATGCCCCTCCCAATTAAACGTGCTGCTGGCCTGGGCTTCTCGCTGGGTCAGAGCACATGGAATTCCACTCCAAGCAATCCTGCTTGTATATGTGCTGTCACATCACAATCTGCCACCAACCAGGCAAGCCTGCACAAACAATTATGGTCACAGCAGCTTCTGCCCCGTCTGGCCACCTGGGCCATCGCGATTCTCAAGGCCCATGCACAAGTATAATGTCCAGAGGGTTCTTTTAGTTGCAATTTCGTTTTTTTGTTGTGTTATGAGGACCCTGACTCCCCTTCCCCCTGGACTTTGCATTGGGGTAATTGCCAAGCGCCGTTGGTTGCCCATTGACTGTCGTCTGTAAACCGCCAATTGCAGTCAATCAATCGCCAACTGCAGGGCATTCCCAGAACTCAGTGGCCATAGAACTTGGCTCCGCGCTGGACGCACTGGGTTCAAATCCCGTCAGCCTCAATGAGTGACATGCAGAGGACGTCGTGAGAACAGTCATGTTCGAACCCTGAGGGGATGTCCAAATCCCACCCTTGAGCTTCTAACATACAGCCAGCAACCCGGTGGTCAAAGCCCCCAGGCTGGAGGCACAAGTCCTGGGTTCAAAACTGACAGGTGAAGCTTTTACTGAAAAATTTACCCTCTGCTACAGGAGTCCCCCCCCCCCCCTTCCTGCGAGAGCAACGCCCTTGTCAGAGCAACAGCAGGTGTTGTTTCTGCAAACTTTGGTCCTACAGGGTGCAGGACTAAATGGGCTGACCTGTTTGTGTAAATTTTGGAACCATGGAACTTGGCGGTTCCTTTGTCTGGTGGTCCATGAAAATCAAGTTTTTCCTGTGTTTTGAGGCTGGGGATGGTATTTTAGGGAGATTGGTTGCTGTCCTGCCATCCATTTTCACCCTTTCTTGTCCTTTGGAGTTTGAGATTGGGAAATGACCTGGCGATTAGTACATTCATGATGCAATGGTCACACAACACCCTTGTCAGAGGCAACACTAGTTGTTGTTTCAGTCAAATTTTGGAACTTTAGTGGTGCTCTCGCAAATGGGGAAGGGGGTGCATACAGCTGCCCTGCACTGGGAAGCGTGCTGCAGGGGAGGTCAACAAGGACCTCCACACTGGCATCCGTTGCTCCGAAATAACTGCCAACCGCCATCCATGAAATGCGGTTTGAGGTTTGTGGGTAGATTTGTGGGTAGAATCTGTTCGGGAATGCGGAGTGTGGAGGGTTGTGGAGGATGGGAAAGCATTGCCCACGGCTGGCGAGGGTTGTGGTGAGGGACAGAAGGTTGCAGTGTGTTGATATGTGGATCCCACCGTCATTTTCACGCGTGCACGCAGGTTCGCCAACACCCTCACCACCGTCGCCAACACCCTCACCACCGTCGCCAACACCCTCACCACCGTCGCCAACACCCTCACCACCATCGCCAACACCCTCACCACCGTCGCCAACACCTTCGGCCGCACAACCATCACCAACTCCCCCAGGTATGCCAAGTTGGACCATATGTGCAAAGCATAGTGTTGTGGGGGCGTGGTGTTGTGGGAGAATACTGTTGTGGGGGCAGAGTGTTGTGGGGGCATACTGTTGCAAGGGCAGTGAGCTTTGCGGGCGCCTAGCGTTGCAGGGACATAATGTTGTAGGGGGAAATTTTTGCCATAGTGTTGTGGGGATATAGTGTTGTCAGGGCATAATGTTGTGGTGGCATAGTGTTGTGGTTGCACAGTGCTGTGGGGGCATAGCGTTGTGGGGGCATAGTGTTGTGGGGGCATAGTGTTGTGTTGCTGAATGTGTTGGCGCTTTGATGGGTTGATGGGTTGCTGTGTTCCTGTGGTAAACAGGGGCATACGTGAAATGGCCCTAACGTGCACCTGAGTCCCAAGTCATGCGTCGCCTGTTGATCGGACCTATTGCCTGTGTGCAGTTCCATCAGCGTCGCCAGCACCGCTCCAACTTCCTGGCGGTTCGTTCGACAGTGCTTCTTTCTGCTCCGGAGGGCAATCAAGTTCGACCATCACGGCGACTGCGGGTGGGAATGGCAACAGCATTGACTGTAATTGTCCCACTGCCTGTACCATCTCCAATCCCAATGTCGGAACCGTATGTCCCCACCTATAAACAGGACATAGGCAAAACCAGGAGGTCTTGTGCAGTTGCGCGTATGTGTTTAGGGCAGGGGGCAGGTAACAGCCGGCACAAACCTCACTTTCAGGGTGTGTGTGTGTGTGTGCGCGCGCGCCCCCTGGGACCCACTGTTTTCCACACTTTGGGTTGAAGCATTAAAGTGGAATTGACCAGTTAAAGTGCACTGCTTTACCTGCTTTATCTGTTAAACCAAAGTTCATAAGCAATGGAAAACTGAAAAATGGAGTTAGATATTTTTGCCTAGCTTTCATTTGTATTACGTCACCTGTTGTGCTTCTGTGTCCACATACAAGGTTTCATTTCCGCTGCAAAACACATTTGTACCCAACGTTTACCTCAAAAAACGTTGGGCAGTTTGGCTATTTTAACTGATAAAGTGCTCTATTTTAACACTTTACCAGATAAAGTGGGTTAAAACAGAGTGGGAAAATGTGGGTCCCAGGGGGCATTGCATGAGGGCTGGCTGTTAGCCCACCGTTTGTACATCCAATTGCATGTGTTTTGTGTGACCGCCCCCCCCAAAGGGGCGGCGGGTTGCCATTAAATGTGCCGCTTGGTACGTCGGGGTGTACCTACTGGTTTGGGTTATCGGCTGCTGCGGAAAAGCCATTTTGTTAGGTGAGCGTGGGACATCCCTCTGCTCACAGGTGCTGCTTCTTCCTCCCATGCTGGCGCTGGCACATGTTCCACATGAAGCCCTTCCCGAGATGGCGAAGTTTGGAGGGTGCTCACCACTGACACAGGCCCAGGAGGTTCTGGATCACCGAATGTTTCTCCTCAGTGGTGGGCAGCATTTTTAGGCATTTTGTCTCTTGAGGAAAAGTAAGGCTGGCCTGGCACTATGGTCCCATGGGCAGGGCCGCCCGGTCCCTTGTGTGGGAGGGGACCCACAGATGCTTCGAAACCTGCGTAGGGGCATGCTCTGGTACCCAGTTGCTACGACCAATGTTCCTGGGGACAATGGTGCGCTTCTGTATTCTTTGCGGTTTGTGTGGGTTTGGGGAGAGGGGCTTGCCATGTGAGGTTGGTGTGGGTGAGTCAGGTAGTAGGGGCGGGGCTACCTGCCCAGGGCCTCTGCCACCAGAGGGTTCTCCCCATCACTGCTACTGCCCATCACTCTGCCTTGTGCAGCTCACTAGACCCTCTGAGGTTTGGGGCTGCTGCTTCCGGCTGCGAGTGCAGCAGGTGCGGCGATCCCCTGATTCCGCCCGTCCCTGTGTGCCCTTGCAGAGATATCCAGGTTGGGTGGGCCTCAGGACTGACCAGGAGCCTGCGCTCCTGTTCAGTGCCCCTGCGTCTTTGGGTCACTTGCTAGCCGGTGCTTCCAGTTTCTTTTGTTTTGTTGTGTGTGGGTGTGGGTGTGGGTGTGGGTGTGGCTGTGGCTGTGGGTGTGGGTGTGGGTGTGGGTGTGGGTGTGGGTGTGGGTGTGGGTGTGGGTGTGGGTGTGGGTGTGGGTGTGGGTGTGGATGTGTGTGGGTGTGGGTGTGTGTGTGGTTTGTCCTGTTTAGATTGCTCACTGGCCTGATGAGGTGTTCCTGGTGCTAACGTATCCACTCCGCTTGCGCCGTGCCATTCTCTGGTAGACATCAGTGGTTTACTTGTTTGTTCCTGCACAAGTGTGTGGTTTGGGTATTCAGGGGCTGTTTGCACATTGCAGCTGCACAGAAAGGCACCCAGCCTCATGGTTTGTTTCTTACTCCCCATGTGTTTCGCCTGATGAGAAGTTGAGCTGTCCAGTGCAGTGCTCTGTTGCCTTCAGGGTGTTTGTGTCGGGAGCTTTTGCAGTATGTGTGTGTGTGTGGGGGGGGGGGGGCATGCTGATCCCACCTATTTTTCAGCCAAAGGAATTTCAGCCAACCTCGTGTTCAGATTTCCAGCTTTTACAAATCAAGGCCTCTCAGTATTTCTTTGCTGACTTCCCCGCCGTCCCACCCCCTCCGGCGGGCTATGTGTGTGCATGTGGTTGAGTAGGCGCACCCAACACAGGTGGGCCAAACATGGGTTCCAATTTAGTATGTTATTGCGTTCCAGGAGGTTGTAATGGCGAAAGCTCTGAAGCGTGATTTTGCTATCCCTGGTGACCAGACATTCTGTATCCGTTGTCAACCCTTTGACAGAACAAAACATGTCTAAGGCTGCCCTCCAGCTCGTGAGGAGTTCTCTCCAACCACTTCTCTTGTGCTTTTGTTTGTTATTGTGGTTTGCAATGTGTATGTATTTGTGTGTGTGTGTGTGTGTGTGTGTGTGTGTGTGTGTGTGTGTGTGTGTGTGTGTGACCTCCACAGCTGCCCAAAGGCGCGGTGCTTCCGGAATATATCCCGGGTTCTGCGGAAGAAATTCCGGTGTGTCCGGAATGTATTTCAGATCGTGTGGAATATATTCCGGTGCTTGCCGAATATATTCTGGTGGGGGGGGGAGGGGGCTGGGCTAACACGCAACCTGCGGGCTGGAGTTGCCGCGAGGTTGCGTGCCCCACCCCCAGCCGCCCACCATGGGGGAGCCACGATGGGGCAGGACGGGTCCAACGGGGGTTGCCGGGCTACTTGCACGCCTGTCCTCTCCAGGACTTTGTGTCCTTGTCCCTTACCTTCCTAGGGCCGAGGACATGGGGCATGGGGCCACTGTAGGGCCCATCAAGGATCGCGTGCCGTCCCAAAGCCTCCGCCCGGCTCTAGCCGAGCACCGAAGGAAGCTTGAGTCCCCGTGGAGGGGGATAGGGTTGGCTAGTGGCGATGGGGCAGCCCCACCCCCCTTCCCTCAGCATGGGGGGCACCCCAACAGCTGTCTGCTGGTACGGCAGCCGGGTGGTCCCACATGTGGCGGCTTTGGGCGCGGTGCCCGGGTCCAAGGGCCCTATGCCTAGGGCCGAGGGCGCTGAGCTCGACGGCATGAATCCGCCTGTTGGTATAGCGGCTAGGGGAGGATACAGGAGGCACGGGGCAGCCCCCTCCCCAACTTGGGGGGCACCGTAATAGCCGCCGATGGCAATGGTGACCGGGCCAGGTGAATGGTGGGGTGGCCCCCTCCCCAGACGGGGGAGGGGGTTGATGGAAGGCAACACGGCCACTGTGGGCCGTACACAATGCTCCCCCCGTCCACAGGTAGTGTCCAGGGGCCCGGAGCGGGCTTTGTGGGCACAGTTCCTGAGACCAACGGTCCTATGCCTACCGGGGGGAGAAGTATTTTGCACAGTACAAAATCGATATGGACAAATTTCGTACTCCTACCTTGTGCCAAATATTTCCTTCAATTTTAAGGATGCGATGTGTCAAGATGTGTGCACCAGGCATGGGCTGCAGGAGGGGTTTTCTGCGCGCTGCATGCAGTGTGAAGGCGCAACATAGATGAGACATGGTGTCAACTGACACTGCGTTCTCTGTAGGCCCTCAAGACCACCAATGTTCACCGCAGAAGGAGAGTCATGGGCAGATGGACAATGGTCCAGCGGGGGAACGAGGGCTGATGTCAATGCTGCAGGAGCCGGGTACGTTCATTTGTTTTTCTCGTACCCACGCAGACATGGATCGTTTTCTTGTGCCCAAGGCTGTTGTCGAGGCTTCAGATCTACAAAAACATTTGCAGCAAGCAGCGCAACAGTACCACGCAACAAAGCACAAAGGGAAGACCAGAGGTTCCTACAACAAGAAACCATGGGCTCACCGGTCTGCTGAGAAGCGCGCTGCCTGTGCACAGGAATATGTCTGTAACGGAAATTCTGGGGTTAGATTGCGGTATGGTACAACACATCCATCACCAAACACAATTGCCAGTGGGGCCAAGGCAGTGGCCAGTGACCGATGTCTCTGAAAAGCTAGCCAACCAAGTGCCCTAACTCCAGAAGAGTCAAACACTGTGAAGGAGGCTTTTGATGCAACGTGGACAGAGGGTGCACCTATTGACCGGGAGTTGATTGTCCCATTGGCTGGGGAAATTGTCCAGGCCACACGACCTACTCAAGAGGAACATGAACAACCACAATTCACCAAAGAGTGGGCTGCGAAATGGGCAAAACGCAACGAGTTGACCAAAAAGAAAGGAAGCACTGACAGACCCCTGTGTATGATTGAGGATTTGGTTGAAGACAACGCGTGGCGGCACAAACTACTAGACATTACGGAACGCCCAGCAGCATACAGAATCCATATGCCGGACAGATATGCAAAGCTACTGCCAACCTCTGTGTATGCGTGTGACGAGACAGTGCTGCACTACAGTCCAGACATGCGAGGAACGTACGAGGACAAAGCTATAACAAGGGTGTTCTTGATGAACCAAGGAGAGAAACAACAGGGGACCGCTACCCCAATTTTCGACATGAACGGCGACACCTTGTGCCTCCAAGTTATATTTCGTGGGGAGACAACGGCTTGCCATGCCAAGACAACAAAGATTGGACATTTGGTGCACCCAGCAATTCTGCAGGACCACGCGAAGGCCAAAACCCAGGATGCAGCCACATGGAAACGATTGATGCGCGACGTGCACGAGAAGGACCAGGTCAAACTCAAGGACCTTCAACTGCCTGAGACGTTTCCTATTTTAATGGTTGCAGACCGTGCACCGGCACATCTTACGGCTGCGGACGTTGAGAAAGTGCGGGGTGCAGAGGTTTGCGAAGACTTGGTCAAGCTGACGGACAGTGACATCTATGTATACAAAGGGCGGGCTAACTTGGATATGAGCGAGGCTATCATTAAGCCACTTCTGCTCATCTAGTTGAGTGCAACCAGCTGGTGCTGTCTTTGGCGATGTTGAGGGGGGGGGTTTCCACCCACGTCCCAACGATGACCACCCTTGGTGGTGGGGGTAGGGGAATTACGGCCGGGGGGGGGGGGGGGGTCATCAATTGTATCAGCAACTGGCGCCATTTTTAAAACACGGTCCCACGACAACTTGTTCCAGGACTTCAGAGCTGCAGTGTCCAGCCACTGACTCCAGAGCTCGGTCAACAGCAATAAAAAAACAAATGGCACGGGCAACATCAGCCAGCTCTACGTCTGCCCCTACCCTTGCCCCTGCCCCTGTCACAAGCAAGTTCCCCGCAGACCACTCAGCTTGCACCACCGCAAGTGGGGCCTGCCTTGGATAGGTTTCTGTGTGTCAATAATTATGAACAGTATGCCCCCCCTTCTCCTTGAGGCTGGGTGTACACGCATGAGGGAGCTTTGCTCTCTCAATGTAGCAGCATTGCCTGCGTTTGGGCTGCCCATTGCCGTGGCCCATTTTATTTTTGAGGAGTGCAAGAAGCAGCATGTGGGGGAGAAGCGCGCTGCTCCCCCAAGTGACAGCCCTGCTCCAAAAAGGCAGGCAACACTGGCAACACATGCACGTGATTGTATGGCAAAGCAGCCTATGGGTGAGAAGCGCACTGATCCCCCAAGTTCCAGCCCTGCTCCGAAAAGGCAGGCAACACCCGCAACAAATGCAAGTGATTTTATGCAGATGCGTAAGAATCGCTTGACCAAAACATGATGCATTGTGCTCTAAGTACTCTGGCTTGCATTATATTCCTCTGCACCTTGCTATGAGCATTCGTGCGTTGCGAAAAAATTTCTGTACACCACTCATTGGGAAATGCAATTTTCAAGTTGTCTCTTTTGGTGCAGTGCCTTAGCAACCCTATGGTGATACACAATAGCGTCCGTCATTTGTGTGGGACTGCCCACAAGAAGATCTATCTGTGGTCCTTGCGGATTTGTTGTTTGCATTTGTCTTCTTGTTGCAAGCATGGTCTGTGAATGAATTGGGCCAGAAATGGGCCCGGGTTTCAAAAATGTCATTCAACCAATTAACGCCTTTTGGATATTCAGATCGTGCGCAGTTTCTCCATGCAGATGAAAAAAAAAAAGCGCCACGCGCTGAAACGGTGGGACCAAGGTACCCCCCGGACACTGCCACCAACCTGTTTGGGACCCAGGGAAGGTTTTGTCATTTCTCGAGGTGACCCCAGCCACACCCGGGCCCGTGTTTTAAAAAATGTCGTCGAACATGTTATAACTTCTTGGATATTCAGAAAGTGCACAGTTTCCCCGTGCAAATGAAAAAAAAAGCGCCGCAAACTGAACTGGTGGGACCAGGTTATCCCCCCCCCCAAGCGCCATTTCCAAAAATCTGTCTTTGACTCTGGGTGTGGGTCATAAAACCTACCACAATGGGGTTTGAACCAATGACCCCTATTTTTCGGTGTTTTATGACCTAGCACTGTGGCTGCTTGACCAGCCAGTTTTCGTTCCAGGAACCCATTTTCCGTCGAATAGAGCTAGCTGGATGAAAATTTTTTTCGGCTACCAAGGGTTTCCACATTAGCATTGGATAATGACCATCCAGCATGCACCAGGAAATGATGACAACCGTCCACTAGGATGCAACAACAAGGGGCATTATACCAAAATTTTCCTTCATTTCTAAGGAGCAGTACCAAATTCCCCCCCCCCAAATTTTGGCCGGCCAAAAAAAAAACCCTGAAATAATTCTCCCCCCGGTAGGGCCCCTGTTGTGTCCAGGACACTGTGCTGGGAAGTGTGAGCCTGATGGCCACCTAATGGTATGGCGGCTGAGTGATGACACGGGAGACGTAGGGCAGCCCCCTCCCCACCCGGGGGGGCACGATATCCACGTGTTGGTAAGGTGGCTTGGGTAGGTGAGTGGTGGGGCGGCCCACTCCCCGGACGGGGGGAGGGGGGGCGAGGGAAGGTAGGCACCCACGCTCCGCCTACACGTGGTCCTTCCTCTTGGGGCTGACTGCTTTTGCTCCGGCAGGGGGAGCGTGGTCCCCTCTCCCTCGCCCGACCTGCCCCGACACAGTCAGTCCCGCCGTGTGGCGGCTAGCAAGGATGGGAGGGTCATCTTTGGCCCCTTTGCACACACGTGATGATCCCTACTGGCCACACCTACCCCCACCCGTCGGGTGACAGGGGGACTGGAGGACTGGGGCCGCCCTAGCGCCGGGGGGCCATCTGTGGGTGAAAGGGGCCGGCCGCCACGGGCTGGTTATCGTGCCCCGGCCGCCATACCAACAGGCAGCTATTGGGGCGCATGCGACCCGCTCAGGCAGCATGTGGGACAGCACCCCCCCCCCCCCCCGTCTGGGGAGGGGGCCACAAGGGCAGGCACGGCGCTACGTAGAGCCGCTCTGCACTGCATGATCAGTAGGTGGCTGCGTGATCAGTAGGCGGCTGTGCTCCGCGTATGGGCATTGTGTCTGCGGACATGGAGGCTGTACGGGGGGTTGTGGGACCAGGCAGCGGACCAGGACCCCTTGACCCGCCGGCCAAACGCCGCCCTTCAATAGTACCCGGCGGGCTAGGGGCTCACACCCATGTGACTGTGTCCCCACTCTT
This sequence comes from Eutreptiella sp. 'Long Island Sound 2002', assembly GCA_964036045.1. NCBI lineage: Eukaryota > Euglenozoa > Euglenophyceae > Eutreptiales > Eutreptiaceae > Eutreptiella > Eutreptiella sp. 'Long Island Sound 2002'. The sequence goes on from OZ038392.1 coordinate 43,857,207, forward strand.
GGGGAGGGGGGGGGGCGGACCGGTAGTGGGGCCGGATCCCCTGCCTCACCCCGCCTCCAAGGCTGCCTCAGTGGTACCTGCAAAGCATGGTCGGGGTGTTGCGTGGGGCAGGAGTCCATGGAGAGGAGAGCCGCAGCCCTGATGCTCAGCTGGGTAGGCCCGCCGTCAGGGTCACCCCACCGACGACCGCTTCTCCTAGTCGGTGGGGGCCGGCAGGTTGGCGAGCAGGTGCGCCCTACCATGGGACCGCATCCCCTCCTCCTCCTCGTGTGTGTGTGTGCGTGTGTGTGTGTGTGTGTGTGTGCATGCGTGCGTGCGTGCGTGCGTGCGTGCGTGCGTGCGTGCGTGCGTGGGGTGTGTGTGTGTGTGTGTGTGTGTGTGTGTGTGCAAATGTCTGGTGCTGGGTTGCGCTGCAGTTTGCCTGCAGAAGATTGCTCTGGCAAATACTCCAAGTGTACACCCACTGTTTGTATTTTACTGCACGGTACACTACAAATGTGTGTGTGTGTGTGTCCAGGGGGGGGAGGATAGCCGACCCATTCTTCCCAAACTCGCCAATGCCCAAGCAATAATCCGTTAAAGTGGGGCTATGACAAGCCATACAAGCCTCAAAGGGGTGGTGGGGGTCCCTCCAAAGGGCTCCCATGGCAGATCCTGCCCATCAAGGCCCTACAAGGGAGAGGCATAGAGTGTTGTCGAAACCAACTCATTCCAAATGATGCCCCTGCCACTGCCCTTGCGTGTACCCGAGCCCATGCAGTTGTTTGGATTTTTTACCCTTGCCGCACTGCAGTGCACAAACTCAGACACCAACAGAGCACAAGCTTAGGCACCAGGATACATGCAGGCATAGACACGGGTACAAGCATTGGGCACAGGTACATAGACACTTGCATGGGCTCAAGCACAGGCACACGTACAGGTACAGCACAGGCACGAGCACAAACACAGCACACTTGCACATTGTATATGGGCATAGGCGCAGGAAAAGGCTCACACTCAGGCTCAGGCATGGGCTCCCGCAAAAGCACACATGGGGCGTGGGTGAGGTGAGTCATGCCGCATTTTGACCGCCACTGTGCACTCGTTGTACCTGTGACAAGCATCGCTGTTTTCTGGTGTTCAGACGGTGAATATCGCTGTCAACAGCTACAAATTGTCTGGGACCAGCAACGTGTTGGTGGGTGTCGTGGTTGCAGTCTCTGGACCGTTCACCATCGATCCTACGGCCTCCACAATAGACATGGATTCAGCATCGGGTATCACTCTGGAAAGTGGGGCCACAATGAACGCCGGTGTGTTATGGTGTCGCGTTTCCATATCTAGCACACTGGGGGCGTTTGAGTGGGAACCTGGAACACCCTCACCCCCTTCAGACCGCCATATCTTCGCCCATGGGGGGCAGCACCGACAACGGCATGAAGGCTCGTTGGGTGCTTTGGCAGGTTCATTTATGCTTCTACCAGAAGTTCCTGTTGTTATTTTTTTTACTCGTGGCGAGTGGTCAATGGGGTATGACCCCTTATGTGTCGTCAAAATACTCGGAATCCAATGGTGAATTCAACGAGGCCAAAACAAAAAATCGAACTCCCCCTTTCCCCCTTCCCCCTTCCCCCTTCCCCCACACCCCGTGGGTGTTGGGATCAAGGGGGGCGGCCTGTTCGAATCCAGACACCCCCCCCCCTCCAGACCCCCCAAAGTTTTCGAACATGTATTTCTCAAATTTCAGATTTTTTGGGGGGAAAGGTGCTGGCGCCGAATTTTTTTTTTATATTATGTGTCTATACTCAAAACACTCAGAATTTTGTGGAGAATTCAAAAATGGGTAAAAAAACGCAGAAAAAATTGACCCCCGACCCGACCTCCAGGTCGGCCCATGGTTGATGGGAGCCTGAGCCAATATTCAAATTTTTTTTCTGGAAAAACGTTTTACCCCACTTGTGTACATTCAAAATGATCAGCGCTTCATGGGAATCATTTTGAGGTATGTATGTTGGGGTACCCACCGACACCCCCCCCCCCCCAGGGACCCCGGCTGCTGACCGGCCAACCCATCTCCCCCCTCCCCCCTCTAGACCCTCCCTCTAGACAGCCAAAGTTTTCGGACACGGTTGGGGGTCAATATTCGAACAGGCCGCCCCCCCTGGATGCAGAACCGCACTGACGTGCTGCCATGGTCTGGCATCGGATGCGGCACAAACTGGTGTTGCAACCGCTGGTGCGTCCAACCTGGGTTCCAAACCCACAACCTCTGAGCAGCGGATAGCCTAGTTTTACCTGCAGAACCAACATGGCACCCGGGCACAATGATATCCAGACTCTAATTAGCAGCAATTGGGGCCTCTCTGGCCATCAAAGGGAGGTGTTGGTGTGCCCCAGTTACTCATCCAATCGCCACAAGCCCCAGGTGTGAACCCTCGAGCTTGGGGTCTTTAGCAGAGTTTGGAGGCCACAGCTTCGGTCCCAGCGCTGGTCGAGCAGCTGCCCACATCCTTTTGCTGTGTGAAGGAGGCCCCAAGGGTGCAGACAGCAACAACAGCAGCAGCAGCAACGGCAGCAAAAACAGCAACAGCATCACCACCACCACCACCACCACCACCAGAGGTCGAGGGTCAGGGATAATGATGCAGATCAGGATGCAATACCTCCCTACACCCAGGACTCATTTCAGTCCACGCACCTTGGGAGACCTGCGCACTTCCGGGGCCAACACCACATGCCACCCTCAGCATGTGCTCTTACACAGGCATTTGGCCACACCTCCACGAGGCAGGGGGGTCGGGGTTGGCAGTCTAGGTTGGTTCCCGAGTGCTCGCAGGGCGGTCTAGGCTGGCGAACCACCACCACCACAACAACAACAATAACAACAGCAACAACAACAACAACCACCATCACCATCACCACCACACCCACCACCACCACCGTCACCACCACCACAACCACAACCACAACCACAACCACCACAACAACCAACACCAGCACCACCATCAACGCCAACACAACAGTGCCAAATTTCCACAACCAATGTGATGCACTGTCCGGGGTGGTCTTGCCACAACCCCGCCATCTCAAAAGCCACTCCAAACCACCCTGAAAACAGCCCCAAATGGTCAGCATATGGGGTCTGTGACTCGCAGACTAATTGTGCCTTAACCCCCGTCGCTTGGAAACTTTGCTTTGCACACTTGTCCTTCTATTTCCGCAGCAGCAGTGCCGTGTCAAGTGGCTGTGGTGGGGTAAACCTGACCTGACCCTACAGTATCGCTTCAGAGGTGATTCATGTCATGGTGGCGTGTGTCTTTGGCCTCGACAGCCCATCATGCATTTGTGTGCACACGGCTCTCCTGTCGTGGCAGTCCTTGTTGCCATCGGTCTCTCCATTGGTGCAGGAACTGCTGTCACCTTCAAGGGCACTGGCGAATTCAAGGCTCTTCAAGGTTCCTCCGTGACGGTGTCCGCCAGCGTTGCGTTTGAGGTCACCCTGCAGGTCGCCTCTAGATTTGTTGTGGAGAGCTCCGGTTCATGTACATGTACCCAACCGGTGACTGTGGAGGTGTGTGCATTAGCATGCCTCGCTTTTTTGTGCAATGTCATGTGTATGCGAGTCAGTGCAAAGATGTGCAGTTGCTGTTTGCTGTGCATTGAACCGTTGTACAAATTACTTGGCAACCATCGACCTCCCTGTGTGTGCACGTGCCACTGGGTGTGCACACGTGCGCGTGCGCATGAGCATGTGCGTGAGCGTGAGATTGTGCCTGCTTAGTTGCCTGCATGTGTGTGTTCGTGAGCATGTGTGTCTGTGTGTGTGTGTATGCGTGCTTACATGTGTGTGTGTGTGTGTGTGCATGTGTGTGTACCAGTGCACACGCTCACGGAGACGCAAACGCTATGCATTGCACTGCACCTCTACTACCATGGCTCCAGTTTCATCCTGCCTCTAACCCTACCCCTACTGTCCAAAGATTTATATGCCTAAAAACTGGACACACACATGCCTATATATTGGGTGTGCAACAATGAATCCTATTGCGCGCACGTGCAAGCACGTTACAGACAAAAATATGCAGACAAATGCGTCCTCCTTTCACTCTCTCCTTCTGTGCACAAGACCCGAGGATTGTCTGGCGAGTGCATTTCATGCCTCCGTTTACGAAGGCACCTGTTGTTTCTTTTCCCGCCGGTGGGATCGTAATGATGGCCCTCAAATCATCAATACACATCACATTTTAAGTATCGGCGCTTCTGCTGCCTTTATCCACTTTAGAGGGCGGCTCCATACTGTCAAGGGGGCGCTTCACATGGTGCAATGCTTGCACTGGCCGTGCACACACTCGTGCACAGTGTGCACGTGTGTGTTTGGGGGGGGGGAGTGTTTCTGAGTGTCTAGTTTTTTTTCAACAAGACCTTGCCTATCTTTTATGTTAAGGCCTGATAAGTTTGCATTGGTGATCAGTGCTGTGCCTGCGCCTATTGTCTTCATTGGCATTGTGCTTCTGCGATTCGGCCCTTGATCCCCTACACAAGTGTTCGTGTTCGTGTGTGTGTGTGTGTGTGTGTGTGTGTGTATGGCGGGGTGGTTGCACCCAGCACATGGTAATATTAGGCTGTGGCATAGGTAGTTCACGAGCTCCTCCGCGGGCTGTTTTTGTGGTCTGGGAAAGGGAAAGGTTCATTTGCTTCGCCTGGCACTGAACATGCTTCCATCACTGTTGTCTTCACCAGACCGAAAGACGTCTAGGACAGCTCTGCTGTTCCTGAGGAGTTTTCTTTCCACCGCTTTTCTTGCTTTGTTCTTGTCTCGCGGTTCTCAACGTGTGTGAAATTGCTATGGGCAATTCGTTTGACCGCTTAGCAATACGTGTTCTACCAACGCCACAACCAACATTATGCAGCCATCCAATCATTCATCTGCCGCAAGCAACCCCGTATCACTGCTCGCCAGCACGGTTGTGCGCGCGCTGATTGCGGCTTGAAGCGGTGGCAATCTATTCCCCCCTCCTCCTCCGCCGACACACACAAACCCAATATCATTCGGACCACCAAAAACAACCGCTCCTGTGAGTGATGCGCCCCACCAGGCACCAGATCTGCGTGTCCCAGGTCCAGCGATCAAGATCTGCTCAGCATGCCATAGCGGCCATTGGGCACGAGAATGTCCAGCCGAAGATCTGGTGGCAAAGGTGCAGAACCATGGCATTCGAACACAGTACCTCCGGACCCATGCTGGGCATGTCCAGGAGAATACCACTGGCACATCAGTGCGAAAAGAGCCTCGCTAGGAGAGCCGCGGGACACTGTGTACTGTGCGGAAAAGACGACCACTGGTACAAAAAGTGCAAGCTCCACAACCCCGCGATCCACTGGAGCAAGCTTAGAAATCCATGCCGGCCTGGCGGCGCCACAGGGCCGCAACGAAGTGAGATGATGTGGTGCCTACGACACGGCCAAACCGGCCACTCCACCGCAACGTGTGATATCAGCAGTGCCCCAATACTGATGCCACCAGATGAGCTGAAAGAAAAATTTGAAAATGTCTGCCTGTGGTGCAACCGGTACGGACACACAATGACCTAGTGCATACGGAGGGCGCCCGTCTTGGCAATCGAAAACCACACAGCAATTGGAGAACCGAAAACAGAAATGGGAGCCCTCAAGAAAGCCATTTCAGAGGTGCAAGAAGCGCAAAAGGACCTACCGGAAATCAGGCACCAACTGGAGGGCATTGAAAGCTGGCACTCTGCAGCGGACACATGCATTACCTAGGCCGCAACCCTGGCAAGGGAGGCCCAGGCCACTGCATCAGTAGCTTTCCAAGAAACAGTCCTCCTCCCTCCTCCCCTCCCAATCCCAACAGACAACAGCTCCCGTGAACCCCCTGCCGGCCCAGGGAGAAGTCACCATGCATACCAGCTCCGGGGTAAAACGGTCAGTGGGGGAGAGTGAAGAGGGCTCGCAGAGCCACCGCAGAACGAGGGCGCGATCCGTAAACCCCTTCCCAGATTAGCGCCCCGAATTGGGATACCCTTCCACCATTGCCTGCAGACGTTTGGAAAAATGAGGGACTGGAATTCCTTTTCTTTGAATGGAATAAAGACCAAGACCAGTGGCTCGTTACTTGGCTGGAGCGCCACAGTACGGAAGAGATGACGCTGTCAATTGTAGCGGTCGAGGGGGGTACACTCACAGCGGAGAAAAGGGCGGCCATCACCACCGTCCTGAGAGCCACAAAGGCAAACCCACAAATTTTCAGTGACATCTTCAGTGCAGCCTAGAGCGGTCAGGCGCTGTGTCCAAGCCAAAGGGACAAGGAGGGACAACAACCCACAGGCCATCCGTCTGATAGTGACTCTGTCTCGTCGTCTGCGGACTCACATGATATGGAGGGAGACCCGGCACCAACCGACCCCGCGTCTTTCCTTCGCACGTTGCTCTCCTTTAACTATATACAGCAAAAGGTGGGCCTAGCTAATGTGATTTTGGCTGCCACTGTCCGCTTTGCAAGCCTATTGACATGTGGCCACTACCACCCCCTGCAATACAGACACACCATTGACAGGCACACCAACATACAGCAGAGGCATCACCTGTTTGACCCGCTGCCAAACCAAGCGGCTGAAAGTGCAGTAACTTTCCACAAAGGCACCGAGCAATGCCGAGTATGCCACCGGCACGGAACCCCCCTGAGCAATACAGAAATTCAGGTATTCCGATGCCACTGTTACATATCCAGAGACGGCTCACCCACTCAGTGGACGGAATCTCCGTCTGGAGACATCCCTCATGCCGCGCCACGGTGCAGCACCACCATGCTGAAGACAGGCCCCCACTAGAACCCCCACCAGACCCCCCACTGGCATTATGGCCCGATAAGCACCAGGTCGCACATTGGGGTGACCTGGGGAAAAGTCTTTTCACGCTTTTCCGCACCACTGACAAGCTGTGGGTGTGGTGCGTGCAGGGCAACCGAATCGGGGAGCTACAGGAGCTGCGCTATTTTGGCAGCATCTTGCACTACTAGTTACCGCTGCCTTCCTCTCCCTATCCCTGGTACAACACCGGCACCTTTCCCTCCTATTTGATGAGTACGGAAAATGTGACATGCAATATACTCACCCCGCCCTGAGTAAAAATATTTATTATGTGGACATCAATTCCAAATGAAGTCAGCCCTACAGTCTGTTGACTTGGGGAGGTGGGCGGACCCCATGCAGGCAAGCATACCGTACAGGCCTTACACATCCCTCTCTGCCCTGCATATGATCCGATCCAGTCACACGTGGGGGAGTGGTACGTTCACATCCCACCACCAGCTTTCCTTGTATATGTTTGTATGAATTTGAGAACGGGTGCAGTTTACATAGGACAGACATCACAGGCCCCCATACAGCGGCTGCAGAAGCACTATTGTGATGCCCGTGCAGGCACGGACACAACAACGTTCCACGCACAGTTGTTGCTCATAGACATCAGCAACTGGATCACTATACCGGTCCAATACCGCGACACCCTGTTCCAAGCTACCATGGCAGAGCGCCAGTGGTGGGCAGACCTACACAGGTGGGCTCTGAACGACATACCCCCCAGCATCAGTGAAAACGACACACCAAACAAACGGCACGCCTACATCAACAATAAAATGCCACACACCCTGCACGAACTACGGCACGGCACGCATAGAGAGTTAAAGCACTCCAAGCAGTCTTGCGGGACACCGCCCAGCATGTGGGTCTACCGTTCCATGTGGCAGGAACCGTGGTTGTTCCAAACTTGTCCACCATACAGAAGGCAGTGATCACAAACATCTTGAGACAGGCGCTACGTGATAGCTCCCTGAAAGCGTGTGAACGCCAGGCACTGAGACACACGGTACGCATTGTCCGCTCCAATCCGCACACGGTGCGATCCGTGTTCCAATCAAAAGCCATGGCACAGTCCAGGCTGCTAGAAAAACCCCCCTGCTGTAGTGCCGAGTTTCAGCGACACGCATCAGAGTACGGGGATGTGATTGACGTGGACGGGCACATTGCACCGGTGCCAGTTGCACTGAATGTGGGGGGGCATGGGGGTTTAAGACCCAACGACCTGGTGCCAGTCCCAGGGCACGTGGCACGAGAAAAACCAATTTTTGGTATAAAGACATTCTGCTCCCACCTTGACGTCCCAGTGCCCCCCATGGATATCCTGCTACCAAAGTCCTTATTCCCTCAGCATGGCACACTCCTTCGCCAACTGGGACGCCTCTCAACGTTCCTTGCATCCTTCCAGTATATAAGAATTGTTGATAAGGGATCGTGGGAACTCTAGGGTTTCTGTTCTGCATGGGTGTGGGAGAAAGTGACAGAATTCATGGTCACTGAAAAATTCCAACGGACAGGATGGACACAAGAGAAGTGGGCACGGGGACCCCGGGGGGGCGGCCGGGCCCGGTCCTTGTATGCGACCCCCCCAGCCCCCCCCCCCCCCCCGGGTTTTGAAAGATAGTGGTGCCGGGTCGGCCACCAACAAGTGTCCCTAGAGAAAACTGTCCGGCGCCAAAGGCGCCAAAATTTTTTTTCACACTATGTGTTTATACTCAAAATACTCAAAATTTTGTAGAGAATTCATATTTGTGTTAAAACAACAAGAAAAAAATTTGACCTGAAGGAGGGCTGCAGGCCCTAACAGCAACCCTCGCCCTAACCCTAACCCTAACCCTAACCCTCCCCCCCCTTCACCCCTGGCTGGACGCCCCCCTGGCCCCGGCCAGAACCCCCCCCGGCCAGACCCCCCCCCCCGACCCCCGGCAGGACCCCCCCCCGACCCCCGGCTTGACCCCCCCCGACCCCTGGCTGGACCCCCCCCCAACCTGCCCCCCCCCCCAAGTTTTTTGACAGATAGCTGGGGGGGTGGTCGCATCAGGACCGTTGGTAGTCGCCCCCCCGGGACGGGGACGCAATTTCAGGTATGAAGCTGGAGCACAACAAACAAGGGAAACTATGTGTCCTCTATGTGCTCGCAAAAGCAAAGTCACAACGGACTCAAAAAATGGGTTTTCCGAGGGATTTCTGCCCCCCCCTGCCCCAATCCTGCACCGACGCAAACTACACCTTGACGCGAGAGACTTCACTTGTATGCTGCACATGTTGCAAGCTGAAATCACACATAATTTCCAATACACAGACATCCAATCCGTTGCCGGATGGCTGAGTTTCGTGACACGAAAAGGGGCGCGCACAATCACAGAAGTAGATTGCAAAAAGCAGTTTGACAACATACACCCCAAAGACGTGACACGCGCATTTGGCAAAGCGACATAGTGGCTCGCGAAAAACGGCGCTGGCGACAACAATATCTGCACTGGTCAATACACCAGGACACCCCACAACTGGACAGAGCAGGGGTGGCCACAAGTGAAAATTTTTGGGTACCGCAGCACGACCGCCTGGCCCGAATGCTGAAATTCGAATTGCTCCACAATAATGTCTTGCAGGCTGATGGGGAACTATGGAGCAGGGAAATCAGCATGCCACTGGGGGGACCGTTCTCCGCCCAAAGTGCAGACCTGCACACCCTATGGGGGGTGAAAAAGGGGGGGAAGAGACTGAGGGACTAGGGCACGCTGCATCTGTCAGAGGATGGGTACGTATATTGGTGCAAGGGCACAATGTGGTTCAGCCTGGCACAATTCCGCGACAATGTCCTGCTGGCAACCAACATACCCCCAGGCAGGCACACAACGCTGATCAAGGAAGTTTGTGACCTTCTGTCTGAGATGTGGAAGTTAGAGGTCTTGTGCGACTGTGTTGATTCAGGAGCAGCCACGTGCGTGGGGGACTGCCTGAAACAGAGCTGCCGTGCCCTGGGAGTGCACATGACGGTGGGGGGCGGACAGAGCTGTAGTTGTGCACGCCCCTCCACTCAGTGACAGCTGGGACTTGCGGTACGGGGCACCCCTCATCAGCCCGACATGTGCAGCTAGAGAGTACCTTCCGTGCATCCTTATTAGTAGTCTGACGGGCACCCTCCCCTGGCAAAACACCTGGAGCTCCCAAATCCTGTATGCCCTGCCCTGTCATGGGCACAGCTAGCAATGCCATCCGGGTACAAGAGAATGACCGTGATGTGTGCACTGCACAAAGCAGTGCGCTGTGTGCATGCCGCCTCCACGTGGTGGTCGGAAAACACTATGCGCGCCGTGTGCAGCGTTGGTCACAACCTCCCTTGCCCAAGGAATACAGCCACAGCAAAGCTAGTCCACTGGCTTACAGGCAATGCCGTTTGGAGTGGGAATCGATACACGGACAGAGAAATACCCACGGAATTCCAGCCAGAAGGGTACACACCCGCCTGGTGTGATGACATCGCATTACTGCGCAACATCGCAGCAGAGTCCAGACAACCGACCCCTACCCCCATCCGACTTGCTCCGTTTTTTTGTGTGTGTGTATGGCGGGGTGGTTGCACCCAGCACACGTTAATATTAGGCTGTGGCATAGGTAGTTCACGAGCTCCTCCGCGGGCTGTTTTTGTGGTCTGGGAAAGGGAGAGGTTCATTTGCTTCACCTGGCACTGAACATGCTTCCATCACTGTTGTCTTCACCAGACCGAAAGACGTCTAGGACAGCTCTGCTGTTCCTGAGGAGTTTTCTTTCCACCGCTTTTCTTGCTTTGTTCTTGTCTCGCGGTTCTCAACGTGTGTGTGTGTGTGTGTGTGTGTGTGTGTGTGTGTGTGTGTGTGTGTGTGTGTGTGTGTGTGTGTGTGTGTGTGCGAGTGCTTATTTCTCACGCCAAGTATTGTGTGGATTTTTCAACGTGTTAGACGGCATTGTGCACTACTGTGCTCTACCATGTGGCAACACCAGAGATAAACAACACAGACACTGTGTGCAGTAGGAGGACTCCTGTGTGGCCGAGCTCTTATAGTCTTGTTTGCAGGTAGCTGTTGTTGTTGCGAAGTCCTTGAAAGGGACCTAACATCGGCTCCTACCGACTTGTACCCACCACCCCTCACCCTAATTGCTCATTCCCTGCAGAATCAAGGGGAGATGGATGTGCAAGCGGGAGGCTCCTTAAATTCCAATTCCAAGATCACAGCCTCGCAGGGCTCGGTCATCAAGGCCGCACAAGGCAGCACTGTGCAGTTGTTGGGAGGGGCCGATCTCTCCAGTTCAACACTCTCGGTGGATGGCGCAACTTTCAGTGCTACAGACCTCAACATCGTGAGCTCAACGCTGAGCACGACGGGGGCCACTTTGGGGGTCACCATTCTGACAGTTGATGCCTCCAATGCGGATATTGCCTCCAGTACCCTGACGGGTACCAAGTTGACTGCCATCAGGTGCACTAGCCTCCCACCTTGCACCTCAACCCGCTTTCTTTTTGTTCTTTTTGCATAGAATGTTGCCCTGCCCTGTGCTGCACCACACTATCCTGCCCAGTGCCCCTGCCCTGCCCTGCCCTGCCCTGCACTTGACCTCCCATGACCTGGCACCAATGCCCTGGATAACTAGGGCCTCCCCAGGACCTGGGGGACTCGGACAGCTCAGCATGGTGATTTGGCATTGGTTTCGGCTGTGTGTGTTGTAACACAATATCTGCCCCAATACCCGTCACAAAAAGTGACTAAAATCGTCCACAAACCTGGCACCTTCACACATGTGGCGCATTTGCACAGCACGCAGCAGATGGCACGCCATATCAAGTTCGTCAACAAATCTGTATTTCAACCAGAAATGCAATCACTGTCACTGCGATTGCCACTGTCACTTGTTTTTCACACGTGCCTTTGACACTGAGAGCCTTGTGCATGGCACAACATGTCTTTGACAATCCAAATTCCCTGAGGACCCATTCTAAGCAGTGTGCCATGTCGCTGGATCACTTGCCCCCCTCCCCTGGCCTATCAAGCCCTGGACAGGTGGATAATTGCTGGCAGTTAGCCGTACCCACAGGCAGTTTGCGGTACCCAAAGGCTTTCAGCCAGTAATTGCCATCAGGTTGGCTACTGACTGCAGGGCAAAGACCACCCAATGCCAAGAAAAAGAGACTGTCCTCAAAAATGCTCCTGTCCACAAGTGCAGGGCAGGGCAGGGCAGGGGCAAAGACGGGTAAGGAGGAGGGCGAGCCTGGTGAGGCTTTGTTCCAATGCCCTTGGGGCAGGTGAATAGTGCCTGAGCCCCATCAGGGGAACTCCTTGTTCTGTGCCCCAACAGGAGAGAGCCTTGTCCGTCTCTTGCAGTGCTGGCCCACAAGGGGGGGGGGGGTTCTTGAACCAGACCCATCTCCCACACCTGGGCCAATCTTCATCACTCAAGCATCAACCGCCTGCGATTACTTGCGAATTCCCGGTGGCAATTGGCCAACTGCTGTCGGTTGCCAGCTGACCAGTGTTCTGCACACCGTGCCTTCGGGATCCTGATATACGGGACGGCGACAGGCGTTTATGTGTACTTACAACTGGTTCTGCTCGCAACGTGATTGGTCTTTTTTTGCTGCTTTCAGGTCCGGCAGCATCGCCTTCTCCACGACTTCTGTGACGCTGGATGGCATGGATGTGTCTGCATCATCCATAGCCCTTGACGGCTCCAGCAGCGTGAGCATGACGGGGGGCATCGGGACCAGAGGCAGTAGCAACGTCGCCACCATCGGCAATGGGGCTGTGATTCAAGGCGTCGGCAGCATGCTGTTCCAAAAAGGTAACGTTCCTGTTGCCAGGGGGTGCGCGGACGTGTGCCGTACAAAAACGAAAAGACCTCGATCCTTGACATTGTCCCTCTAACGCCAAACAAGTCAGTAGCCCCTCACACCCACGTGAATCTGGATGTGAAGCTTCTGCCTGCGCTGGCAGGGGAATGGACGCCACAGAGGCAGTGCAGTTTTATTGTGAGCAGCGGGACAAACATTCCAGTCTCAGCCACACACCTGCACTCACCCCCCCAGCCCCCCCCAACTGACCTCAACCCACAAGCCACGAGCAGGTCATGCAACCGACATGGCGCTGGACAGCGTTGTACTACACGGTACCAAACAGCCTTTCTGGACGGCCACCCCGCCGCCCCCACCCACTCAACATCACGCCGGCCGCGCCTTGGGCCCTGGGAGCCGTCCCTCGTCATGACCCTGGTACCCTGGTACCCTGCACTGGTTCCGAGGCTTGGGGCAGGCCTGCCGAAACCGACCCTGGACTTTGACATCTTAGGTCGCATTCTGCCATTCGGTCACCCCGGCGGCCTGGACTGCGGGGGACCGTGGGGATTATTCTGACAGGAAGGCGCGCTGTCGGGCGTCCCCTTGCCACGCCAGCCCGTGCAACCGGGCGGCATCCGCAAGGCGGTGGGCGTGCAGCAGAACGGCCTGCAAACAGCGGATCATTGACCACTCGTTGGAAGGTGGGGGGAGCCTTGTACAATCCAAAAGGCTTAACAACACATTCAAATGCACCAAACTGGGTGTTGAAGGCTGTCTTTTCACTTTCTTCCCGGCCCTGCCCTGCGCCAACGCTGCACTTGCTGCGCTGCGTGGCGCCCCTTGTCCAATGGCCGAGTCCACTGCACGTTCGACGCAGGATAGCAAAGCCAACCCACCCGCCCCCTGGCGCCTGGCATTTTTCCCGCAGGGAGGCAAAATGCCAGGCGCCAACCCCCAAAGTCATGATGCCAGCGGATGGGGCAGTTCCCAAATGGGGACATGGTCACAGGGGCATCATGAGCGGCCCCCCCACCCCGTTCACCCCCAACCTGGGGGGGCCAAACCCCAACCCACCCATCCACATGTGGATGGGTGACGTCCCTCCTCCAAACCTGAACACATACGTACACCCGGAGGTACCAACCGGCAAACTCACTCAGCCTTGATGGCCCCCACCCCCGGTGCCGCCGACCACGCGCACAGCCATGTGCCTACGAGTGAACGGGCTCCTGAGGCTTTTGGTGGACGGTTTTTGTGGGACAAGGTCAGTCTTGTGGAGATTCCGCCCACGCTGTCTGTCTGCCCGCCAGACATGTCTGGCCTGACCTGATGATGTGGTGTACCCCCCCCCCTTTTTTGCCCGGCTCCCAAGTGTCCCTGACCAGGTCTCACCCTCGACCACGGAGCAATGGGTATGGGGGCACAGCATGTGTCCCTCGCACGGTGCGCCCCGCCACTACGTGCCCCCTCCCCAGTCCTTGTGCCCCCAGTAGAAAAGCACAGGACTTTCACGTCCCCGTGGGGCACGTGCAGTGTGGAAACGTGGCGCTGTGATGGCCGAGGGATTCCGAAGGAGTGACCATCAACACGAGGGCTGTGCTTTGGGCTCATGAAGGCTGTTGCTTCTGCGGCGCACCGCAGCCCCTTCTGTGTCCCGTGGCACCGCCCCTCCCGTCCCCCCACTCCTTTCGCGGCACCGCGTGCCTCAGGCCTGATCTCGCTGGACTCGGCACAGATAAGTGTCAGCTTGACGCTGTCCACTGCGACCTCCCAATTGGCCCAGCGCCGCGCGCTGCTGCAGACGAGCCTGGACACGCTGAACCCCGTGTACAGTGCGTGCGGCAGCCAAGTGGCCTCAGGGTCGCTGGCCATTGCAGGGGGTGCGGCCTTGAACGTCCTCACCAACTGCACTTACGGGACGGAGGCGTGGGCGGTGTCAGGCAGCAATGCCTCGCAGACGGTCTCTCTGTGTGCAGTGCCGATGGGCGCATACCGACCCTTTGCCATTCGTTGGGGCAGAGGGGGGCAGAATGACCACCCCCACCTGCGTGTAGCCCGCTTCTCTCTGGGATTACTGCCGCCATGTGCCCCTGGTAACCCCAGCCCCCACTTGCCCCCCCCGAGCCCCCCCCCCCGTACCCCCAGGGCTGGGGGCGGGAACGTGTGCACTGGTACTCCGAAAATGCTGGTCCCTACAGCAAATCCCCTTGCCCCTGGCGTAGAGGAAGTGAGTTTCTTCCTCCACTTCTTTTATGTGGTACGCAAGCAACCAGCGTTTTGTTGGCTGACCGCCAGTGGATTGCGGTTTGCCATCGACTGCCAACCCCCAGGGACCGCTGGTGATCCACGGTCAAACACCAAACCCACCCAGTGGGCGCCACCCCCGAATCTCTATTCATCGCCAAACGCTGTGTACGCCGCTGGCGGGTGACTATCAACTGCAAAACCCCATGTATAGTGCTGGCGCTGTAATACCCACCGCCAAATTGTCCATTAAACCATATGGGGTGGGGGTGGGGGTGGGGGTGGGGGTGGGGGTGGGGGTGGGGGTGGGGGAGCTGCCATGTTGTGGCCAGACCCCGCAGCAAGATGACCCATGGGTCAGGTGTCCGCTCCCCGTGTCTCCACCCCAAAAATGGGAATATGGGCTTGTCAACCCAGGAGGTATCTTTTGTACCACCTTTGGGTAAAGGTATTGAGCGGGTCCTCCTGGCATGTTGGCCAGCTGGCGTGACACCACGGATTATGACCCCTAGGCTAGCCCAGGCCAGGGTCAGAAGCCGCCCTGAGCAGCTTTCGATGACCCCGTTTGTTGCCCAACATACTGAGGTCTAGAGGTCTGATGACACAGTGCTGCAGGGTACGGGGACAGCGGGCAATGTAATGCGCATGGACAGTGTGAGGGAACATTGTAATGCTTCCAGGCTAGTGCCAGCAGCAATGGACAGTGTCAAGGGGCAATGTAATGCTTCATAGGTGGTGTGAGCGGTCAATGTAATGCTGCATGGACAAAGTGTGCGGTAAATTCAAAGCCTAATGGACAGTGTGAGCGGCCAATGCAATTAAGATGTATGTGTGTGTCTGCTTTTGTTTCGGTCTGTTTTTGTTTTATAAAAGTGTGCATGCCAGGATGTAAGACGATTTTGCACAAGTGGCCTGTTGATCACTGAGCCAGCTATTGATAGCAACGTTGCAACGAACGGAGGGCCGGAGAATTGCCGCAAAACTCCAGTTTGGCCATTTTAATCCCCTACCCCGGCAATGGAAGGTGCCCACAACCCATCCTTGCAATGGAGGGGAGGGGGGGGCCCTATCCCTTTGAACGTTGTTCAAGTGGACATCTGCGTGCTTTTTGCTGGAATGGGCCGGTGGTGAGCATCTGATGTGTTCTACAAACTCTGCCTATGCTTGTCTTGCTTGCAGTACGTATTGAAAGGAACGACTATAGGTATGGGAAAACATCTCAGTCACCCACAGACTACCCCACCAATGATCTCAAGCAATCAGCAGGTCGTGCCAAAGACATGGCACTGGGCACTGGTTGTACTACGTGGCACCCAACTGACCCATGTGGAATACCCTCCAGCCCACACATAAGGACAGTCGGACATGCCTTACCAGTAGGCCCTCTTTAGGAGACACTGCACACCCAAATGTCTGCCCACAATTTTTTTCCAGGGCAAGGCGCAAAGAATAGCATCTCATCGGACATCAGAGGGGGCGCCCTTAGCGCAGTGCGGGCGCAGTGCAACTATTTGGGCGTCTAGCCGTACTGGAGACCCATACTTTGTGACACTAGGGGCATCCTTGTTGCCCCTGCCATAGGTTTTGATGCTTCTTCCACATGGGGGATACGGCATTTTTGGATTTTCACCCACTTTCACCCATTTCCACCCCTTTTCACGTTTTTTTTTGCTCATCTTCACCATGGACTCCCACACTTTGGTGTGGGCCCTTGAGTTGGGGTGATGGACTCTCACGCTTTGGCGTGGCCCCTCAAGTTGACGTGACGGACTGCCCAGACTTTGCTTGACCACAGTTGAATGCCCTATGCAAGGCCGCATCCCTGCTGATGAGGAAGCGTGGTTGTGGTTGTGAACCTGGTTGAAAACAGAAGTTGACGTGGATTCCCTCCTGCAAGAAACTTTGCCCCCCGGTCCAGTTGAGGATGAGGTGGACACATACGCGGCTTTGGGACTAGCTGGTAGAGTGAGTGAGCGTTCAATTGAACAAAAAAGAGGATATGTGCGTGGCTTTCCGCGTTTTGCATGATGTCTTATATAAAGGGAAGGTAGCTTGCATTTGTCTTGAGCTAGGGTAGTTTGAGTGACTTAAATTTAGGGGCATTTGGGTAGCTAGGGTGGCCTAATTTTGAGGGTGTTTGGAAGGGGTTGGTATGTGGGTTCTTCATAGGGGAATCTAGTCTAAAAGTAGCGCCCATTGCGCGCGCAATGCAAGGGTTCCCCCAGATGCACAGCTAGCACCCCATGTGCTGCATCGCTGAGCGTCAACTGCCAATAGTTTGGAAGGTCACCTTTCACAATTTTTGAACCCACCCCTTCATCCCAAACCCGGTGGGTGGACAACCAACCCACCTATCCACACAGGGATAGGTGATTTCCCTCTTCAAAAGGTGAACAAGTACGTGCACCCGGAAGTACCAACCAGCATACTCACTCAGCCTTTATGACACCCCCTCCCCGGCCCCAAACACACACACACAAGGATCCCCGGCTAACTCAACCGGGCTAAGCGTAGGACTCGCACCCGAGAGGTCGTGGGTTCGATTCCCGGAGTGGGCGTGCCTGGAGGCGGGCGGCGGTAGCCGTGCGTCAAGGGCACCCTTTCTGGGAAAGTCGCTGAATGAGTAGGCATGGATGCCGCCTCGCTGCCGCGAGCACCACCAGCTGTGATTGCCCCATCACACACACAACACACGGGGCAACATGGCCATGACGGGCTCGTTGAACTATTACCGTGGAGCTGGCCCGGCGGAAGCCACGGAGCTACCACCCTCACTTCCAGGGTGGTCCTGGGGCAGCGAGCCAGGTTCTGGTCCAAAGTGCATATCACACTGGTCGAGGGGTACCACAGGGACGCACCCTGAGCCCGTACAGTGGGCCTGCTTCGATGGGAGTGACCCGACCCGAGGACGCCAGAGTGGCCATACGGGCTAATCCGGGAGACCTGGTAAAAATGGCAATACCCCAAACACACACACACATACACACAACGGCATCACAACATCTGGGTATTAGATTGCAGATGGTGTCATGAGGTTAGGAATGCAGCTAGGAGAACAAAGAAGGTGTGGAGCGGACAAGAATCACGATATTGCACACCATTTAATTGCGGTCACACATGCGCTGAATGCCACGTTCTCACCGCTTCAGATCAGCGCATATGCGGATGGGGCAGTGTCTGTCAGCTCCGGAGGGTACATCATCTTTGCGGAGGTCACGACCTCCAGTAACGCACTCAGCATCAACGGGGCACTGACCATGAACGGCAAAATGGAGGTCTGGGTGACGAGCATCAGCACAGGTCTTGTCCCCAGACACAGTGCCCACTATTTGCTCTGCTGCCTCTGCGGCGCACATTGCCCCGATTGGCAAGTGGTGTGCCATGGTCCATGGTGGCGTGAATAAGCGACAACTTATGAATCTGTGCTGTGCTTGGCAAGTGAGTTGGCATTCTCTCCTGCCTAGTGGGCGAAGGGGACTCCACACCAACGTCAGCAGCCCACCCACGGACGCCCATGTCCGCCCCACCGTCACTCAGTGTGCCCCTTCTGCGCTTGTTCACACACCACGGACCAACACCACCTTCAACATCAAGAGTGGGACCCACACCGGTATCCGGCCATGGAACCCGCCATGATGGCCGGGGGCTGTGGTCCGGAGGTGCGCGGGACACCCGCAGAAACCATGAAGGTGCGCGCAATGCCCACGTGCACCACAGGGAGAGGTTGAGTAATTGGGCCTCACACACATGGCAACGTGGTGAGGTAAGTGGCGGACGACCAAGACAACACGTGGAGGGGTGGAACAGTTGGGCCCCACGCACACGGAAACGCAGCGAGACATGTGGAGGACGACCTGAACGCGGAGGGGAGTGGGCTGCAAAAACTGCAAAACGACCGCCGGAGCTACAAGGAACACACGCCGCAGTAGCCGTCAGAAAGCATTGACCCCGACGCAGCACGCGAAGGGAAGAATGGGTGACTGTCCAGGGCCGCGTAAAGAAACTGCAACCCGACGGAATGTCACAAGGGGGGGGGGTGAAGTGTGCCTTGTCCCCTTGTCCTGTGTGCCATATGCCGTGATCCCTGTGCAATGTGCCCTGCGCCTGACGCCAAGATCCGGTCTGGTCACCATGGGCATGGCACACAAATTTTAAGGCGCTAGCGCTGGAAGATTTCGGCTTATACGAACCCCCCCCCCCCCTGGGCTTTTGGGCCCCCTGCTGATGGGTCTATGGCCCACCCAAGCCACACGGGGGGCACGAAAGCATGTTCCCTAACGCCTGGTATTTAAAGAGGGTTAGCTGGAGCGACCGGAGCGAGAGCTGTTGATATGACCTCGAAAGCCCATGGAGCGCCGGATTCAAGATAGCCAGCCTCCGTGACCCTTACTCAAGGCGCTTTGCGCTGGCCTGGAGTGGATTAGTTGGCAACCCTCACCCTATTCCCTTCAAAAATGTGTGCAAATCGTCCCCCAAGGGGCCTTGCAGCCCGAGGACGACCCGGGGGGGGGGGGAGTTTGCATATCGTAACATTTCTTAGCCAGAAGTACCATATATCATCACTGAAATATTACATTTGCGCTTTTTTTTTTAACGTACCAGGTTCTATGGGGGCCCAGACTGTTTGTTTTGCCTACACTGTCAGCATGTGTCCCCAAAGCGGAGTCTGCGAATGTTTGTGTCTGGGTAGGCATTTCTTCCACTTTTCACAATGTCCCAATACCACCCCTATTCCAATGTCCCTTCGCCCCCCCCTTGGATGCTAGCATCATGGGCATGGTGTTCCACACGTGCCAGTGGGGCCTTGTTGCTACATGGAGGCGCCATTTCATGTGGTGTGGTGTCTGTTAACAGCAGAAGGGTGTGCAAATTCCGATCGTCTGTTTTAAGGTGCTGGACAGCAGCCCAAAATAGGAGGATGGGGTCCCTGTCCGCCGACCCATCGACGGTGCGGCAACCGCCAAGCCCCAGGATCAGTAGGGCACAGTCATTGCGTAAGTAAACAGGCCAGTGCCATTGTTGTACACGCTGGTCCCCCTCACGTTTCCCCCTCTGTCTTCCATGTGCACGGCGTGTGCCTTTGTCTTCCAGGGACCGTGTACCTCATGCGGTGGCTCTCTACCTCGTGCACCAACATCAGCGCCTCTGCCACAGTGTACGGCTGCGACAATTGCACGGTCAACGTCGTGTCCTCCAGTTCGGAGGGGGCCTGCTACCTGACGCTGCAGTACGCGTACTACAACTCCTCCACGAGGACCACCCACACCTCCTCCGCGGCGTGCGGCTCCGTCACCACCGCTTGGTTCTTGAGCTTGGTGGACACGCATTACCCCAGCGCCAGCGGCAAAATCGCCGACCTGCAAATGTACTGTGGGTCCACCATCTTCGACCATATCTGTCAGGTCCGTGCATTTCCTGTGCCCCCATGACCAGGCTTACATTCAAACGGCCGACAATCAGAGGAGCAGCAACCCAACCCAACCCCCCCCCCCCTGGACCCCCCCCCCCCCACACACCAAAGGGACCATCGCGGGAAAAAACGAAATTTACAAGAGGAAAATCTGGTCGGGCCATTTTTGGTACACACACTTTTGGGTCCCAGACCCCCTCCCCACCCCTTCTCTCTTCTAATGTTAGCCTGCCCATGACCCCCTCTCTTGCAGCCCCCGTGGCAATGGCCAAGCACCCCTCCAGCCTCCGCCCCCCCCGTTCCTCAGGACGAGACAGTGGCCGCAGCCGAGCAGCTCTGCGCCGACCTGAGGAGCAGCACCGCGCTGCAGGCGGCGCTGCAGACGGACTCCGGGTCGGACGAGACGCTGTACCTCCTCCTGCTCCTGCTGCTGCTCGTGCCTCTGGCCGTGGCCCTGTTCTGGTGGTGGAGGCGGCGGCGCACGTCCCGCGAGGACGTGGACCCGTTCATGCCCACGTTCGTGGACTACCACTACCACGGCTACCCGGACCGGCACGTGAATCCGTCGCCGTACGAGGTCCTGACGCCGGTCGAGGGCGAGTCGCCCGTCGAATGGCCGCTCAACGACTGGCGCCGGGCGTCGTACGCTACGCCGGTATCGGGGTTCGCGACGCCGCTCGAGCAGGCCGTGCCGGCCGGCCCGTGGCCCACGCCGCAGCACCCCTACCGGCTCCCCCCACAGGCCGTGTGACCGCCACGACCCTTGGGGCGTCCCGAATTTTCCCGAGCTGCTCGCGATCGCGACGGAGAGCCCCCCACCCCCCCACACACACCCTCCGGGGCTCCCTAACTCCGTGTGTCGCGAGCTTCCCTCCCCCTGTCTCACTGTGCCCCCGCCCGGACCATTTGGGATGCACAAATAAGTGAAACAAGCCCAATTTAGGCCCGTTTTGAGCTAATTTTGCCTTCAAAAATCAAAAAGCCTTAAAAATGGGCCATTTTGGGGTCAAAAATGGGTGAAAATGGGTCAAAAAAGCGTTTTTCCAAAAATGTTCATTGACCATTTGGGGTGCACAAGCGGGTGAATTGAGCCCACCTATCGTCTCTCGCTCCAACGTGCTCCAACGGCCCACGTCCCGGGGCGTCTTCAGTGGACAAGAGTTGTTTCGCTTTTTCCGTTTCTTGTCCAGGGACCTTCGACTCCGACCGCCTTCGGTTGCCCCACAACGGCCACTGGCGTCCGTGGGCCCACGATTGCCGTCGGTTGGCTCAGGCAGACGGACCAGAGAGAGAGGGGACGCTGTTGTGCTTGAGCAGTGGTCTGTGATCACGCGGACCCCCTTAGCCTTGGCCCTTCGGGTACACGTAGTCCACAGGCGCCGGAAGGACCATTTTGTCGACAGGGGCCTGCCACAGCCATGTCCCCGATGACGCACGCATGTCCATCACGTGTTGCCTCCCCCCCTCCACCCACCCCAACGTCTCCAAGGGGCCTTCGGGCCCCTGACGATGCCCGGGGAGTGGCATCTCCGACTGAGCACACCCCCTCAGACGGGGCCCCCCTGCACGATCCCGGACCACTGTTGCGATTTTGCAGCCCCCGGCCCCGCCCACTGTGGCCCACTGTTCCCCCGTTGCCCATTCGTCTGGCGCAGGTCGATGCGCACCACGGGTCTGCGTCAGCCTCACAGCGCAGGCCTGCACGGCGTCACACTGCGCTGTGCCGCTGCGGAGCTTGAGCAGACGAGCCCCGGCGCCCCCTCGGGGGCGGTGCGCGCCAAAGCGGCGGTCCACTTGTATTTGGGCCACTTCCCCGGTCCTCCCTCACCCACGTCCATGTGTTGTGCGGGGGTAGTACCGCCTGCCACTCAGTGCGCCCCGATGCCACGGCTCTGGGCCCTGACTTCACGGGACGAGGGCCGAGCAGAGGTCCACTTCACGTCTGAGGACTGTCGCTGGTCAGAGCCCCTACCCCCGGCCCCTACCGCTCCACCCGAACAATGTTGAGTGCACCGGATGACCCCCCCTTTTTCTTTCCTGAAGACGCCCCCCCCCCCAAACCTCCGCACCCTTTCGGTCCCCTGCAGACATCTGATTCCGCCGCAGTCGATGTGCTTAGACCCGGGGGGCCTGGCCTCTTCTCCCCCAATACCGACACAAAGGCAGAGCCCAAGGCACGGCTCGGGTCAAGCGTCTGTCTGTGCGCGATCGGGTCTGCAGGTCTCCGTCGGCCTCGCAGCGAGTGCCCCCTGCAGCGCTGTGCAGTCCGTTGTGTCTGCCGCGGGCGGTGCGCCCCACACACTTGCAAGGCCAGAGCGGACGACCCCCGGTGCCACGATACGTGGGGGGGGGACGGGGGGGGGGCACACGGTGCTGCACAGTGTGAGGGCACAGGGGCACTGGGGCACTGGGGCACTGGGGCACTGGGGCTCAGGGCACAGGGTGGCAACACGTGGCAGGGCTGGGGCTGTGTTGGGGTCTCCAAAGCCATTTCGGGGGCTGTGTATATTATGTGGCCAATGCAATGGGCCGATGGTCGTGTGCAGAGGCTGTCCCATTGGGTGATCGATTGCTGATTCACCCTCTCGACCCTTCTCCCCCCCCCCTCCACTCAGAGCCCCCCCCTTTCTCTCACGTGGAGTTCTGGAGCCGATCAGATGTCGCCCTTTTGATTCCTGAGTACTCCCCCGCCCCCCCAGGTCCGCACCCTCGCAGACGTCTGATTCTGCCGCAGTCGCCCATACATCTGCGCTCAGCTCCCGGCGGATCTGGCCTTCACTGCTTTTCTTCCGAGGGAGAGCGCAAGGCAGTGCGTGGAGTCACGTCTGTGGACGTGTTCTGCGCCGGACGGGCGTCGCCTGTCTGCCTCGGCCACACAGGGGGTGCCGTGCTGCATCGCCGTGCGTGCCGCTGGGTCGGCCGTTGGCAGTGCGCTGCTCACGGCAGTGGCTCACATTTCAGAGGCAAGAGTCGCCAACTGTCGGTGCCACAATGGGGGGGGGGGGGGGGCTACACATCTCAAGTACGACAATCGGACCCCAGACCCGGTGGTGTTTGTGCTTCTGCCGTTGAAGCGGTTGCAGCCCTTTGCAGACTGTTTTACTGTTTCGGTGCTACTCTGTGCAGCGCGATTCTACACCCTCCCCCCCCCTCCCCCAAAACGCTTCGAAATGCGTAATTGCAGAGGAGGTTCTCGCTCTGACAGTACCCTTCGTTTTCTCAAACCAATTTGCATCGCCTTTCATTCGGACTCCTGATTGAAGTTGTGTGCCTTTGAGCGACTGCAATCCCAGTAGCTCTTGGGAGGTGGCGGTGTCAAACAGGGCTCGTCTACCAAGGGTTCTGCCTACACCTTCGCTTAGCTCACCTTAATCAGGTCTCAAGCCCCCCCTCCCTGTGCAATTGCCACCCTGAGTCGACTGAATTTTGACTGGTCCACTGCTCGTTTCAGAATTACCCAGAAGTGTCCTCAAGACCCCCCACCTTCGGACCGCTTGTCTGCCCCGGAGCGGGAGCTCAGATTGTTACGCCTTAAACCAACACGGGATCGTCCTCAGGAGGGACGCTTGGATCGGACTCCCTCTTCATATCCGTCTCCCCGTCTTTTGTGTCTGCCTGACCCCGTTTGTCTGGAGTATTTGTCGCTTTTGCGGCTGGGGCTTCCTCTCGGATGTCCAGAAAGCTGCTGCCGTTTTGCCGCATGACAATGCGCGGGATCGAACTGGACCACCGAACAGACGTCCACCACGTCCATTCCAACACGATTGAATATCACTGAAACCAAACCTGGCACTAGCGTCCGCCAACCTAAACACAATCCAGCAGGGCTGGGCCCTACTGAGCCCTGCACCGGATACAGCAGATTCCTATTGAGCTGTGGATGTGTGCGGGGCTGGTATTACTGAGTGGCACACAGTGCGGGGCTGATTTCTAACAAGAACTGGATACCCTGCCGGGCGCTAGTGGCATGTCTGACTGAAACATAATCGGGGCATACACGCTGTGCGTCCGTCTGCCGTCTCCCCATCGCGCTGCCGGTGGGCATGGGGCTTGCACTGTGCGCAGTGGGTCGTCGATGGACCGCCAGCCGATGCGGTTGCCACCCACAATCTTTTCCCCCCTTGGTCACCACAGAACACTGTCGGTTGATCAGGTAGGGCACGTTTGGCAGTCGCAGTGCCATCAGCACAGGGCCAGCACTGCGCTCTTGCGTTGGGGTGGTGTGGTGTGGCAAATGCAGGTGCATTTAGAGGGGCTCCATACGATTTCTGAGCGGTGAACTGGATGCCCAGATGTGTGTTTTCTTTTTGTAAGGGTGCAGAACAGGTTTCAGGGCAACCCGCCGCTGAGGAGCATCACCCTGAGCTTTTGCCCCCGGAAGGACCAGATGGACTGCATCAATGGTGAGCACCTGTTATGACTGTGGCTCATGTAAATCGTCCCTGGCGTGCGCTCTCCATGTCTCCTGCATGAGTTAACCACTGCAGCCCTGCAGCGCTTTGTGTGCTGCGACGCCTGGTGCCCTCAATGGAGTGCTGAGGTGGTTGTCGGCACATGGTTCTCTTGTCGTTTTGGATGTAGAAATGTGCTCTCACCTGGTCTGTTGACGATCGCTTCGCTGTGGAACGCATATCAGTCGGAGGGAAGGACGGGCAGGAGGTGATGTGCAGGGAAGGGAAGGCAGGGAAGGGGTGGTACGGATGCGGCACGGTGGTTCTGGCTCAGGACGTTTGTGTCACTCCGCGCTTTGAATCTGTTTGTTGATGCTGCGGTGCATGGCCCGGTTTGGCATTGGCTACCCTGTGCCGCTCTCGCTGAAAACCAACGGGTGGCACTCGAGTCATCAGGAAACAGTTGTTTCAAAGCTCCGTGCGTCAAGGCCACAGAGTCCTTGTCTCGGCTTCCAACTCTGAAACCTGAACCCACATCTGGAACCCAATCTGAAATCTTTGGGAATGCCGTGCACGCAGTGCGCACGCAGTGCGAAGTTTTGGATATCGGCGAATACTCGCACCCTAGCTACCTTTTGGTGGTAAAACATTGATCCTGTGCCCTTGGTTTCCTATAAAGGAAAAGTGCTTCCATAAATAGTCAAATATTTTTGGATCATTCATTTTTCTGAAATGGATTCCGAGGAAATAATACGGTCACCACCAATCGTATTACTTGGGTGAGTATCCCAGCCTCTGCGTGCGCAGTATGCACGCAATGCCCACGCAGTGCCCACGCAGTGCAAGAACTTCCCCTTTAGCTCTGTTGCCAACCCCCCTTCTAGGCCTTGAGTTTGACCATTTTGGCTTCATGAATGGCCTATCACCACTGAAAAAGGATCCCCCGAAGGGTGCCAATGAGCTATTTAACCACCATCCCTCCGGGTTTCGTACTCTGACTCCCCCACCGTCCCCGGGTGCATGTAAAAAATGCGGGCTGCTTTTGGTTATGTTGTAGGGCATGGTGCAGTTTTTGAAGGTAAGAGGTTTTAAGAGGTTACCTTTTTTGAAAAGAGGTAACCTTTTTCGCTTTTCAAGCACTTCCTTTAGAAACTTCCTAGAGGAAGCCTTTTAAGACCTCTTACTTTTCCCTCAGAGAGGTTCGAGGTTTCAATTTTTGAAAAAGGTGCAATGTCTTAGTGTGTTGCGGATCTCCAACCCAACACAAAAGTAGTTGACCCTAGGACTCAGTGGTCACGTGCACAGCGCACAAATTATCCCCATGTTTAACATGCAAGCGCCTCCAGAAGTCAGCAGCGCAGCACTCGGAACTTTGGGACATCACGCAGCGGGTTTTCAACCCCGCCGACCACAGGTCCAAGTCTGTTTGGCACAAGGATCATTCCCCTGCCCTTGGTGCACCGTGAAGCAACGAGGGGCACTGCTGCCAATGGGGACACCATGAAATCTCCATCCCGCATGCAGAAACGTGCACCACAGCGCCTGCCAAGTGCAGAGTGCCCACACAAACGGCCATGCCGACACCCCAAGCGCACGCACACGTCACAGCCACTGCGTAGGTCCCCGCACACTCCACCAGCCCCCACGCAACGGAGACCCAGAACCCCACAACCGCCCTCCCCGCTGGCTCCTGTACCACATGTGCCACAGGGGATGGTGGCAGAGACAATGCAGGAAGCCGACCCCGCCAATCGAGCCCTATTTCTGAACAGACATGGCAGAGCCTCTTCAGAAGTGACGTAACACCGCCTCACGAGAAGGGGCGGATCCAGGCCATATATAGAGGCGGACCGCGTTTCAGTACCAAATATGTCCTCCAACCCACCGATGCACATGGGTCTCCCTTGGAGGGCGCCATTCGATCGGAGAGCTTGATGGGCTGAAGGATGCTGCAGAGGGATGGGAGTCTGAGGGACCCCCTCCTCTCACCATGGCAGTTCTTTGGGGTGGAGCAGGGGAGCCAGCGGGCGGCAGATGAGGAGGGGGAAGGCGCCAATGGAGTCTTTCGCGTCCCCCCTCCCCCTATGTGATGATTTCTCTATGATGTCTCGCTCGCTCATGAGCAGCAGGAGGATCGCATCCCCCATCCCCCTCCACAGGGGACGCGAGTTAGGGGGGCAGCAAAGCAACGCGCGGCGGCGCCGTCCCAGAGGACGGGGGAAGGGAGTGGGATGAACCCCCCTCCCCTGTCACACCACTTGCCAGGGGACATGGTGTAGGGCAGCTCGGGTGCAGGGCAGGGGCAGAACCCCTCGCCACCGGTGGCCCCATAGAGGGATGGGCAGAGAGGTGGACAGGAGCAGAGTCCCCCGCCGCTGGTGGTCCCCCACTCATGCCACACCGACTAAAAGTCAGCGGAGCATGCAGTCCTGGTGCAGCCCTGTGCAGGGGAGCGCAGGTGTGTGCAGCTGCAATGCAGCCCTGTGCGCTCCAACGCAGGTGCGTGCAGCTGCACTCACACGCAGGCTACAGGGGGCGCAAGTACCATATTGATGTAGGCGCGTAGCCTGGACAGGGGAGCGGCAGCTTATCCCAGGCCCATACTGTTCCAAGCACATTCGTCCCCCTTGCCACGCATGTTCACACCAATTGCATCGTCATGCCCCCCCTCCGTCTTCTCTTCCATTCAGCCCTCCGTACTGCACACTCAAGGAGCTGACCCTGCCAACCCATGCTGGTGCACCTCCTTGATGTGGCTCTTCCCCTTGTTTGACATTGCACGCGCGCACGTACACACACACACACACACACACACACTGCACCATGGTGTATTGTAAATGGTGTATTGTCTGCCCATGGTAAAGGGAGACAGCCTACCCTTTCCATCGGCTGCCACTGCTGGCCATGGCCAAGGAAGCATCACCTGAGTCCAGGTGGGTGAGCCAACATGTCAAGTGAGTCATTCTACCAACAAACCGGCTCGTGAAGTATGGGAGGTAGAACAACCATTACAAACACCAAACCGTATGTCACGGATCTGTAATGTGCTGTCCTTCCTAAACCCATTCCACAGTGCCCACTGTGCGGCTGGCTCTTTTCTGGTCCACAAGATGCAGCGAATTGCTGTCCTTCGGCACAGACCTCGTGCAAAGGGCTTCAGCTTTGGGCATTGACGGATTGGGAGCTGCATGTTAAGAAGTCCGCACAAGCCAAAACAATCGTCCTGGTCACTGTCCAGCACCTGGGCCCTGGGGAGGGGGCTCTCGTCAATGGGCAGAACCAACCCCCCCTCCCCCCCTTGTATGATAAGAGGCCTGCGCGTAGTAATGAACAAGGACTTCCTCACATCAGCTCTCACATTGGCTGATGAAACGGTCTCCATAGGCAGCTTAGAATCTGACATGTCCATTCAAACCGAATGCGAACTGCGAATTTTGTAGGTTTAGGAATAGACGCCTATGCACTTCCACAAGTAGCCTCAAGGCTTGGCCAAGAGAGATGCCAACTGCCAGCAAGGCCAAGAGGATACTGAAGTGTGGTGACCCATGTGCTCGTGTACGCACGCCCTTTGGGCGGACAAACAATGGAGCGCAGACACGGAAATCAGCAAGAGAGGGCTGAAAGAGTAGATGCGGCGCACAGGCAATGTATGTATAGACGGGGTCACAATGTACATATCGCAAGCAAAGTTGGGGGCACGGACTTTGACGGGACTGGGCATCTACAGGTCGAGAACGCTGTTGCCCTGCCGCAGCCCTGCTCTATGCTTTGAATGTATATTGACCCCCCCCCCCTCCATCGGAACATTTCTCCCCCTTGCACAGCCCCCCCCCCCCGGATTTGCCGGATATGGGGAGGCCACGGAGGAGGGGGGAGGGGGGGTTGCAGAGAGCAGGACATTGACTCTTGGATTGCCCAGAAAACAAGCCTGATCTGACCGATCCAGCCCCTGAGACATGCAATAGCCTGCCAAGGCGAACTCTAGGCAACATTTGAGACCTGGTTTGGAGCGATGACCATACAGCCTCTGTCAGGGGCGCGTACTGCCGAGTATCTGTTGCTTCATTCCCCCAAGAGGGGGGGGGGCGTCATACGTTCTGCAGGGACTGTTCGAAGCAGGGGGGGGTATGGTATGGATTACCAGTTAAATATATACTTTGGTTGGTTGGTACATGCCTCCTCCTCTGCTCGCCTCCCCCCCCCTCCACTCGCTTTGGCGCCCATTGTACCTCTCTCCGTGGGGAGGGGCATGACTTGGGGGTCACAACCTAGACGGCACTTTGCAGGTCCCCCACTGTGGCATCTGTCAGGTCCCCCACTGTGGCATCTGTCTGGGTCTGTACAGTGTCTGGCACCCCTTCCCGCCACCAAAATGCCGTCATGTTTCTGAATGACCTTACTACTTTCCCACTGGGTTTTGTCATCGCGTGATGACGTGGCTGTTGCATTTACAAGCCTCTATGAGGCTGCCTCGCGCGCGGTGCACTGAGGCCCGGTTGGCGTAGAACGGCGGTACCATGGAACGTTGCCCAAAAGTGGTCATAGGGGCCGTACATCACAAATGGGTGGCCAATTGTTGTGTTTGGGTGGAATTAACAGTGTTGGGGTCTAAGAGTGGGCAAACATTCCAAAACATCAGTGTGACTCTGTTTTGCCTCCTTTGCTTTCCACGGTACACATGGCAATGAAATCGGACCTTTTGGCGCCACGCAATAATGTCTTTTACCTGAGAGGCACCACAGGGGAGCATTTGCCTGCCACTGTTGTGGGCCTCTCATCCTTCCCGGAGTGTGTCGCCATCAGCTATGAGCGCTCCGGCCATACGCAGCTTTACCGTGATTGCCCCGTGAAGCGTCTCACCTTCCCCATTGTCCAAACGGAGTCTCCGGCTTCCGAACGCTGTGCGTCCCCACCGCCTGCCACCCCCTGTCTGCCCCCCTGGGCCACATAACGGCCTCCCTGGCAAGGAGTGTGGACGGCTGCAACCATTGATTCCCTAGGGATGAGATCCTTGGAGTGGAGTGGGCTGTTGATGCATGCTAACCGCTTAGGCCTGCCTGAAAAGGTTGTGCAGTACACCGGTAAGTGACCTCAGCACGCAGTGCACGCGTGCCGTGCGCTGAGGCACACTCTATGGTATCTTACGAAGACGGCAACACAGTGTCTCTCTAAGAGGATGTATGTCTTCCTTAGATGATCCTGCAAGTGATATCAGCCTGTCACAAGGCTGTGCAATACAGAAGGCTCACCTTCCTGCCCTGTCCAGACTTGTTTACTGGACTGAAAGAAAAGAAGCACAAGTTGTGGGTTCTGTTTAGGGCCCCCCTTTTTTTTCGAAAAGTAGAGCACTGCACATTCATGGCTCTTCTTTTAAGCCATGCCCTTGTCCAAAACCATTCTAGGCTGATGTGTGAGTTGCAGTAGAGGGAGCTTGCTCCAGACATTTGTGGGATAAGGGTTTTCCAGTGACAAGTTGCATGTGCTCTGTTGGTGTTGGACTTAGAATTTCATGTTTCCCAAGGAATTGCAGGAAGCAAGATACGGGGCATTTTGATCATTTAGAGAGTTTTGCAAGGAACGTGGTATGCGCCCGCATTGTCAGACACGGCCATTGCAGGCGTCCTTTCCCGATGTAAGCCTTGCTAAGCTCTCACCCTTTGATTTCCCCTCGGGACTGGGGGGTCAGCTGGCTTTTGTGTTTGAATAATTTTGAGCAAGAAGGGTAGATTTTCAGATTTTTGTAGTTGTGCATGGTGAAACCATTTGCGCATTGTGCTGCAAATGCATTTGTTGCAACCAAAGCAATACATTTATCCATGTATCATGTAGATCACTCAGGTTTTCACAACCTCAGCCATGGATGTTGATCACATTGACATGCAGCTGCATCTATACCAAGGTGTAGTGGTGCCTCTGACGTTAACACTGATTCCGGTGTACAATCTTAGATGTGTAGAAGAAGATTGTGATAGTGCATCAGACGCTGCGGTTGCAAGGGCAGAGGGGGAACAGTGGATGCAGTGTGCATGTGGTGCAGAAATCAAAGCGCTGCGGACCCTCGGCAGCTATTGGTTTTAAGTACTTTCTGGCAGACCAGGAGGAGAAGTTTCCCCTCATATGAGGTGTTCTTGAGGTAAACAGTTTGCCACACTGACTCCGCCCCGTGCCCAGCCTATTGCAAACCTTCCAAACCTGCAGCCAAACTTGCAGCCAAACCTGCAGTGGGCGTTCCCATTCCAGTGCCCCTGTTGTCAAATATTCGCCAGAAAAAGTGGCGCACAGAGCCTATTCTGCAGTAAACCTGAGCACACAGCACAGCATGCTCTTGCATTGCCATTTTGTGCATTCCGAACGTGTGCTGTGTGCATATCTTGAGGTGTGCCACATGTTCCTTGCTTTCCCCTGTGAGGGAATAGTCGCGCGCAGCCAAACACTTAGTAAGAGGGGAGGTAGAGCCCTTTCTTCCTGCTATAGCAGTTCAGAAGCACATTTTGGTTGCAAGTGGGCATGGAATTGCCCATTGTTTCAGCATGATGTTGGAGCGGCATGGAAGAGTGCAAGCATTAGCATCCTGTCGTGCTTCCCGCTTCGCTGAACTCGTTTTGTAGGGCATAGAGAGTAGTTGGTTGGGATTACTACTTGTGTCCTTGACTGTGTGTTCGATGCTGCGGTCTCACAGGTGTTGACTGGCCACAGAGCAAATCAAAAACTGATTGCCCACTCCAATTCCTATCCTCAACCACAGGATCGTCGTGTTTCTCGGCCCAGATAGGGCCAGTCAATAGCAAGTAATTCAGGCAATACTCGTGATACTTCTGAAAGTCTGTGCGATTGTGGCAGATCCTCTGTTCTCTGCTGTACCAAACGAACCCTTTGCAGAATCCATTATCCTTTGCAGCTTTTCTCGAAAATGTCACCCTGTCTTGAAGTGTTGGGAAGTATGTGAGTCTCTAAAACGTGTTACTTGTTTCCTTCGTTTCTTTTGCCCCATTTGCCCGACCAAATTTGCTTTCGACTCAACATATTCCACGTCCCTCCTATGAGCTGCTTTGTTGCAGGGGCGCAATTTCAGGCAAAGTACCCTGAGCTGTGGCTGCTTTTGCTGGCGTAATGGTCTTCATGTGAACCTGCGGGTTCTATTGGTGATGCCCATGGCCACTGTGTGTTGTGCTAGTGTGTCCATACCAGGGTCCCAAACCAGAGAAAAAGGCCTGGAGATTGCGTAGATTCTGAGTGGCCTGCCCTGCCTGCGTGGTGCCGGGAGCAGCAATGCCGGAGCCCCCGGTGCCCCCGGCACGACTTCGCACGCGGGGGCCCTGTGCGCATCGCACAGGGACTGCATGGGGCGCCGTTGCCCCACCCTCCTCAACCCCGCCCGCTGCGCCAGCGGTGGCAGGGCATGCTACCAGTGCTGCAGCACCATCCCTAGGGGCAGCACCATCCCTAAAGCCAGTTCATGAACCTGCAACCTGTTGCATTATGTGCGTGCCTGTGGGGCACGGGATGCTCCCTAGCAGAACACAGATTTCACTTGAAATGTATTGTTTCCCTCCTCTGCCCCATTTTGATTGGTATCAGCCAGACAGAAGTGGTGCACTGTGCGCTGTGCACGTGCAGAGATTCAGCCGTTTTGCCCCCTCCACCCCTCGCCAACCACGGGTAAATGCAGGGTGACAGGAGCATAGGCCGTAGGAGCATTTTGGTGCATAAATATCCATCTTTTTTCAAAGGAAACACATTGACACTATGGGAGGGTGTTTTGGGGTGTTTTGCGGATGTCTTCCTTCACTTTCTTTTATCTCTCCATGCTTACACCCACACCTCGTGGATTTCGACGATTGGGGAGCTCAGTACTTCAAGCTGGAGTATTAAGAAGATGGGGCGCAGGTTGTGATTTCATGTTGCCACATGGAATCTATCTCTTGTGCAGTGCCCTACATTGTTTGGAGTGTCCACTGCCATCACCTTGGAGAAGTTTTTGGGTAGTACATGGAATGCCATGTGTTATGTCCACAAGACACTGACAACTTGTCAAAAGGCCTATAATGATATTCATTGAAACCCATTGCCCTCAGGTCAGGGTCCTCTGGCCACTTAGACTTGGATTTGAGCATGGTGTCGATCTGTGCTACCACCAGCTCATCCGCAGAGATATCACTGAGCGTGATCTGGACATATTTACTGTTTGAGACGCCAACAAACTGGCCTGCAGTCAGGTTGGACGGGGGCACTGAGCGTTGCATAAGCGAGTGGCAGATTGGATCCAGTTGTTTTCGTTTAGTAAAGTATTGGTCATTACGTGCAGTGGTTCGTAACTCTTCATTTGTTTGAGAATCTGGGCCAGGAGTCTCCTGTCTGCGTCAGCGGAGAACTGGACCATTAGCCTCGATGAGTCAATGGACACCAGTTGTTCCCTCTAAATTTCTTCCAGAATCTCTTGCACTGAAGATATCTTGTCTGCTTGTCTACTTGGCATTACATGTGCTGTTGACGGAGGATGTGTAGAGGTTCTTCGTCAGATTCATTAATACAGTAGGGTCCCTGTATTTTTGCCTTGTTCTTCTTGTCGTATGGTCCCCAACACTGATTGCAGTTTGGGCAGGATTTGCATAGGGATGCAGGATTTGCATAGGGATGCAGACATGCCAAGCATAGGAGCCCTGCTCTGGCCTCAGCAGTGCTCTTCTATTTGGGTTTGGTGGTCAGGGCTTAGTTTGCCACGGTCTTCAAGATGTCGGAGTTGTGGCCATTTATTCGTCTCAAGAATGCGACATGGGTCCTCACAGCCATCTCTTGCGGGCATTCCACCCCAATGAGGGTGCCTCCCACGGTGCGCGTGGTGCGGGCGCGCGGTGCGACTTTAGGGGGAACGTTAGCGCGCCGGGCGCGCGCCGGGCATCTTTTGTGACCCGTGCCCTACCGGTGGACTGTTGCCGTTGATATGTTGGGCAACATAATATGGATTTGCCCCTTGGCCCCCGGGACATCAGCAGATGTTTTGATTTGGGATGGGTATGGACCTTCTCGTACCCGAGGTGATTTCTTTGATTTCGAAGTTGGGGGCTATGATGGTGCTTATAAGGGCCGGATTCATGTCATTGTGCCATTCATTGGAAGAAAGAATGGCTTTTTGACAGCCCGCTAACAATGTTACAATGAGGTGCACGGGTGGCATAGGGCACACATTGAGCAGCTGTTTGCTCGGTTGTGGCACGCAAGATGAGGCAGAGGATGAGGCAGAAGTGTGTGTGTGTTGTGTTGCCAGGACGCTCCACCGTCGCAGTTTGTGATGAGTGTAAGGAGCACTATTGTACTGAATGTATTGACACCCACACTTGTGGGACCAATGTTATGATGCAGCTCTACTGTTCGTGATACCTCAATAACGCCTACCCCTTCTACTGGAGATCGATGCGGTTGTGCTATCCTAACCCCCCATTCTCCCAACTTGCTAAGGTGTGGACCAAGATCGCCCTTAAAGGAGCGAGAGTGGTACTGTGTACCCCAGTTTGCAACTTTCTTGAGCTGGGGCAGTTTGGGTCACCTAATTCTAAGGGCGCTTCCAAGGGGTGTGCTTGGGGGCTCTTCGGGGGGAACATAGTCTAAAAGTAGCGCGCAGGGCGCGCGCCGGGCAAACATTAACATTCCCCCTTAGCCCGGTTGGCGTAGAATGGCGGTACCATGGAATGTTGCCCCAAAGCGGTCATAGGGGCCTGAGCATCGCATTTTGGTGCCCAATTGTTGTGTTTGCGTGGGATCTAGCATGTTGGGGTCCCAGGTTGGGCAGCAGGGCACCTTGTAGATTCGAAATTTTCGGTTTCACCTGCTTTGCTTTCAACAGGACACATGGCAATGAATACTGACCTTTTGGCGCCCGGCAGTAGTGCCTTTTATCTGAGAGGCACCATAGGGGAATGTGTGCCTGCCACTGTTGTGGGCCTCTTGTCCTTCCTGGAGCGTGTCGCCATCAGTTATGAGCGCTCAGGGCATACACAGTATTACCGCGATTGCCCCGTGGCGGGCGTCCCCTTCGGGGTAATCTTTTTTTTTAGATGCAAACTGTTCTTTTTTAGATGCACTAAAATTTAAGAAAAGTGCGAAAATTTAAGTCAAAACAGCTAAAAAATGAGCAAAAACATCTAAAAAAAAAAGATTTCGCATCAAAAAAAAAGATTCTCTGCTAAAAAATAACATTCCAACAAAACCCAAAATCAAAAAAAAAGTCATTCGCATGTTTAAAAAGTCAAAAAAGCAGAATCTTTTTTTTTAGATGGCCAGGTAAAAAGTGAGATTTTGGTAAAACCAAAAGAACACAAAGCCAGGGGTGGGAGGGGAGGCACAAATGCAGTTCTCAGGGGCACCCCACCGGACGAATCATCCACATTCCCGGGCGAACTCTGCAAAACAAGGCACAAAGCAAAGAACGGTAAAGAATGCCAACAAGACCGGAGTAGATGGCTGAGCATTTGCAGAACGTGCTATTGCACTACACACTACTTTACGTGAAGATGATGTAACCCACTTGATGGCGTCGGGACATGCCACTGTGCAAATGATGCACAAGACGCCTTCGTTGTGGAGAAGGGCTAAAATGCCGTGGATTTTTGGAAATGCCAAACAAATACAGAACCAGCATCCCTCCTTGTGTGCACCTTGGTCCGTCCATGTTGACCGCCATCTAAAGATATTTGGAATGAGCAATACTTGAGCATGAAATGATGGGCAATCATGGGCACCCCGTGAGTAGTGCTTGAAAACAACCTCTACGACGCAATGCCAATCGCCTTTGTGCACCGAATAATGCATCTAAACAAAGTTTGAGCAAGGAATCTGAACGTTGGGACTGACTGGGCAGACAGCAAAAGCTACAAAAAATGCGCATATAATGCAGGACCAGAAGTGTTGAATGCAAGGTTCTTAGGAGTTGATCACTATGGCTGGCAGACACTGCAACACAAGCACGCGGGTGGCACAATGCACTGCAGAAGAAATGCGCAGAAAAAACCGTGAAAAAACCTCCCTGTGAACAAAATATGAGCAAGGAATCTGGAACTAGGGACTGACTGAGCAGACCGCCAAAGCTCCAAAAAATGAGCATACAATGCAGCCACGGATGTGTTGGGATGCAAATGTCCCAAGAGTTGATGACTATGGCTGTCAGACACTGCAGCAACGTACAAGAAGGTTGATGGCACTTTGCATTGCAGAAAAAATGAGCAGAAAAAACTTGGCTAGAGGTCCCCACTCAGCAACCACGACACACTGCTTGTGTGGACAGGCAAACGGTGGGGATCACTGTCATTCTTCTTCCATGTACTGACCACACACCCGCAGGAAGACTCGAAAACTTCCGGCCCGTCGATTTCCCAAAGGCCTCTGCGCCTGCATGGTTCGCAGGTGAAAGGCGGATCTCAGAAGACTTGCGCCTGCCATGTACAACGACCTTCCAAAAATCATAACATTTCTGTTGGTCGTGGCGCAGGTTACCAGTGTACCCCACGGGCACCTCGAAGCGTTTCTTGTTGATGTACAAGGTTTGACGGCTTTGCGATCTCCGTGGCTGGGTATTCATCTGTGCAGCTGAGTGCAGGGACGTTTTTGGGCTTGTAGCTTCGTGGCCGGAGTCTGGATACAAAGGGGCCTCTCATGCACTATCGAAACTTGGAATGCTATGAAAAGCAGCCCATGCCACTGCCTCAGTAAGAAACACATCTGCAATGGAATGAGAACTGGCTTTCTTATCAGTCTTGATAGTGCACTGAGTGCCCTCCACCGAGGTAATTTGACACTATGGAAGTGATTTGGCATTGAATAGAACTCTGCAGAATAGAATACGGCATTAGGTCCAGCACTTGAGGGACGCAGACGCCCGAGAGACAGGCTGGACATAGCCAGGTTGTCAACAATCATCAGAGATCATGAAAAATTGCACATGTTGTACACTGCGATTTTCTCCTGCGGAGACTGAGTCTAGTTGGGAGGTAGGATGGCTGGGATTGGTTGGAGACCTCCTGTGTGTGGGGCGCTCAGCTTGTATTGCCGAAGTTATAACGACCCTCAACGAGCGGGCACCGGCTTCTGTGCTGTTCCACTTCCAGTTGTGCTTGCGCAAAAATTTGTTCACAAAACTTGACGTTAAGACATAGCAAAACAAATATATACAAAAAACTGAAATGAAAATGAGATTTCAACACCATTTGAATCACTTCCAAGAACCATAATTAGGCTTTAACACGGTTTGGGCCGCTGCAACATCTCACGTCTCAACGCTCTCTGTCCAAAAGGGCGCCGGCACAAAAGATTCATCGGCAGCAACAATTTTTCGGCACTGATATGGCAACAATTTTTCGGCAGTGATATGGAGCATTTTAGGCATAGCTATAAATATCGATTCCCCCAAGTATGTAGTGATGGTGGTACACGCCAGAGGGGAATTCCATTGCTCTGCATATTCACCAACCTACTCCAAAGACCACCAGAGAGTAATTACAGGTTTAATCTTGACCAAATGTGCTTCCCCATCCAATCAGTTATTGCCCTGGTCTGATTTTTTGTTTGATTTG
This sequence comes from Eutreptiella sp. 'Long Island Sound 2002', assembly GCA_964036045.1. NCBI lineage: Eukaryota > Euglenozoa > Euglenophyceae > Eutreptiales > Eutreptiaceae > Eutreptiella > Eutreptiella sp. 'Long Island Sound 2002'. The sequence goes on from OZ038392.1 coordinate 43,894,481, forward strand.
GCCCAATAAAATGAACCATTACAAAAATTGGATTATCTAGGGGTATATATGAATACCGATCGATTGTACATGAAATACTTTTAATTCTCCAAAAATTCAGACAAATTGTCGATGCAAGATTGTACAAAATCTCCGGAGTGTTTGGTGGCACTATTAGAACACCCATTGCCAAAAACATTATGAAGAACTAGCACAAAAGCAAATCGCCTCCACCTACCTGTGCCTTTGATAGCCACATAGAACTAATGAATTTTGATCATGCATCCAAAATGGGCCAGCAATCCAGCAATAGGTTTGAGGAATTTTTTGTTTGTTGGGCAAGGTATATGAGTGACTCCCAAACCAGGTACCAAGACGTTCGATGCACGAGCACAATGTACCGATCCCTAATTTTGCAATGTCACGGCTCCAGACTCACTCTTGGTGTATCATCCAAGGTTAGCAAAATGCTCTGCCTCGAATGGCATAGACTTAGCGGTGCATGTATTTTGTGCAAGTTTGTCCAATCCTCTCTTCAAAATGAGCGTTGCACTTGATCCCGGCCTAACAAGCGACTTTTCCTCGACATTGTTGAACTACATTCTCATTGTTGAAACTGAAGCGGGACGTCAAGGACATGGGCGGTCGCCGTGCCGTCGTGCCTGTATACGTCGATATGGGTGAATCATTCAAGGTTAACAAAATGTTCCACCTTTGCTCTCTTCACCGTGAGGGTTGCACTTGATCTTGACCAAGCGAGTTTTTTCCGAAACATTGTGGAGTTATGTCCTTTGTTGTTGAAATTGTAGCGGTGCTTCGGGACCATTGGCTATCGCCGTGCACTCTTGCTTGGACACAAGCACAACCGGTTAATCCCTTCTTAGCTACTCGTAGACGGCACCTTGTTCCATGGTGCATGCTTCATCAAGCCACCGCCTTCAGCTGCGGCTGGTGCGTACTAAAAAAAACCCTCCGTTTTTGTACTGAAGACCCCCATTTTGTACGAAAAGCTCCCCACCCTGAAATGCACTAAAAAAACTCCCGTCCAAAAGAAAGAGTGCACCATAAAAGAGAGAGTGCCCATGTGGGCAGTTTTCCCATGATTGTGAGATATTTTCTAACTATCTTTTCCTAAATCTGCAGTTATTGTGAGTTCCTTTGTTGATACACTATTTCCTTTGACTGCAGCCCTTCATGTTGTGGATTTGCTCCTGTGTTTCCTCTCGTGCACTGTGGGTACTTGCAGTTTTGGTTTATTTCAACAAAACATTTATATTTGGAAAACCTGAGCTGCATCAAGAAGCAGCAGGAGCAAGCAGAAGCACAAACAAAACAATATCATAAAAGCAATCAACAGTGGAAGCCTGTTCTAACTTTCTCTGCGACAGGCTATCTTCGTCCAAAAAGGGCTTGGGTCTTTTTGTAGGTTGCTTCATTGCCACGCCATTCGCGCGAGGAGGGTGCGGTGGGTTGCAAAAGGCAAGCATGGCATGTGAATGGCACTCGCTGTTGCAACTTGCACACATTGCGTCCAAATGGCACTCATGGATTTGAAATGGCACGGATCATGTCTCAATAGCACTGGTAGGTTGCAAATGGCAGATGTTGTGTCTAGATGGTATTAGAAAAATTTACTGAATCTCCACAAAGCCGACAAGAACACAAAATGCAGGAGACACCAACAAGTCGGATCGAAATAGTTTTCGATAAGAATCCATAGTACTGTAGTACATAGAAGGGCTGCAGACAAAAATAGACAATGTCATTTTAGAATACAAATGAGATGCAAAATATTTTATATACAAAGGTGATAGCACTCTAGCTAAATAGACAAAAGTTAGCATTTGATGTGCACTGTTTTGTTGAGTAGGCAATGGGTTAGGAATCTGGGGCAAGTAGGTTGGGCGTGACACAGCACGTGGCTGGGCCACCCTGCCCAAGCAACTGAGTTCCAAAATAGCTACAAATTAGAACCAAATAAGTAAGTACAACTTCAGAGTATCTAGGTCCTAGGGTGGGAGACCGTTAGGCTTAACCTTCAATGGGAAATGCACGAACTGCCTAGTTTTTTTCGGTGTGTACCTCCATGAAGGATGATACCTCCGCTTCTTGGAGTGGTAGGGGTGAACTTCATGGGAGTTTGGGGTTAATAACTCCAAAGACAAAGAAAAGTGTCCCTTTTGATAGATGTGCGCATTAAGTAAAGGTCCACTACTAACAATTAGCTCAAAGAATGCTCTAGGGGTGGAGGAGGTTATATAGTGGGGCTGCTGCCTAGTCTGAAGGCCCCAGGAAGGACATGGTGGCTCCTTTTTCTGACTCCCCTCTGGTCCACTAGGTGGTCAAACTAGTGTGCCCAAGGAAAAAGGCCCCAGCACACTGCATTCTTACTTCCCATGCACTGCTGTAGATCCTATGCGGTCATTATCTGAGAAAACACACTGTTGGTACCTGTTGTACAATGTATTGCATGCAACGTGTATGATGTCCTGAATGAGGGACATTCCTCAAATGTTTCAAAAAATGAGCGAAAGCGGTTGGTAAAAAAATGGGGCCATTTTGGTTGGAACCCATGACTTCTTGCCTGATATGTGTATGGTTCACCAGTAGGCTTGCACAACAATGATTGGGGCTGGGCCATATGGTCCATACTGGCCATTTCAGTGGTCCATGAAAACTGATTTGAATTCAGCTCCATATTGATCAACTGTGATGTGAGTCTCCCGTGGATGGGGCATTCTGGCAAGAGGAGCACGTTCCAGAAAATCAACTTGGATACAAGCTCTTGTGAATGCCCAAGTAGAACACTGGTTAGGGACATGAAGGAAGATACTTGGACTAGAATGGGATGGACTGAAATGGGGTCGCTGGGTGTGCTTTGGTCCTGTGTCTGTGGGGCGGGCTCTTTGTGATTGAGGGGTCTCCGGGCCGCGCTTCCTCGAGTCTTTGTTGGCTGGCGAAGGAGTATCACCTGCCACACCACACCCACACCCACATACTTCCCTCTTCACAACGTAGCATGGCAACAACCCTACCCACGGCCAAGTATCTTCAGCAGACTACCTTCCCACGACAGCGTTGGGAGCGTTGGGGGGAGTTGAAGATCCGACGGCTCATAATGAGAGCTACATGTATTTTTGCCTCAGCAACACAGCATGCACAAAAGCAAATGCGTCATAGCATTCCAGATGTTGTGAATGTAAAAGCAACAATAAATTGATAGAGTAGTATATACACGGTGCAAAACTTCAGTTTGAGTGTGTCAAACTTCAGATTTCCTTCAAGTAAGTAAGTAAGTAAGTAAGTAAGTAAGTAAGTAAGTAAGTAAGTAGGTAAGTAAGGGCAGCCGCGTCCGCAGCCTCATCTGACATCTCCTTGCTTGTGTTACATGGTGGCTGCCTCTGGCGGGAAGGAGAGCTCTCCACCATCAGTTCCCCTGGCGACCCCTTTCTCACCTTACGCCCCAGAACTTCAACCAGGTTCCCTTGGGGCATGACCGGCGGTAGGTGTCCTTCAGTCGCTGCCCTCACGGTCTCAGCTCCTTCTGGTCACCCATCGAAGGATCCTCCGGCCTTCCCCCCCTAGCACAGCCTTTTGGGCGCCTGCAGGCGGGTTTCCTGTGGATAGCCCTCGCCGACAGCGGAGCATTTCTCTCTGTCGACCACATTCCGCCACTCCCCATCCCTCACGGGTTGGAGTACCCACTCGGCTCCCGGATGCACTTGGGTGTCGTCCATCCGCGGCTGGAGGCCAGGGGGCGACCCTTTCCACGTTCCCCCAGGTCCCGCTCACGCGTGAACCTACGTGTACTTAGGCCATTGACCCGGGGACCTCAGGGTCAACCCTCACCCCTGTGGACACCTCACGGCCGTCCCGGAGTTCAGGGCATTTTCCCGACTTCCTGTGGCCAGGCTCTCCATGGTTGGTCCATGGTTCACCACTCCATGGCGACTGGTTTCCCAATCCCACGGGGCTGTTGCTTGGCGCTTTCGGCCTCCCATCCCATCCCATGTCTCGTTCCCCTTCGCCACATCCCGTCACCGGCCCAATCCCCGCGCCCCGTGGTTTCCCGCTCCCATGGGGCTGTTGTGTGGCCCGTGCCACACCCCTGTCATATCCCCGTGCCCCCATCGCATCCCTCATCCCGTGTTTATACCCCACCTGGCCGCCAGCAACGCCGTGGCGCGGGCCCACAGGATCCTCATCCATCCCGGGACCGTTTCGTGCTCCTTGCACAGGTCGCTCCTATCCACTCCCCTTCTTCCGAGCACTCGGCGCATTCTCCTCCGCACGTTCCTGTCCGGGTCGTCTGGCCACTTTTCCCATGTCATGGGCCCTTTGGCCCACCTATGTATTGGCACGAGAACACAGCGTGTCCAGGCGGCTGTGGCCAAGCAGGGACGCCACTACACGTACCCCCACTAGGGCTTGGAGGGGAGCTGTGTTCTGTGTTCTGTATGCTTGCACCGCCTGCTGTCTTGCCCATCCTTGACGTCGTCTTGCATACCTCCTATGGCAGATTGCCCTTCTGATTTTTGCCCCCCGCCACTCATGGCCGAGGGTTCTTCTTTCTGCTGTTCCCCCCATACCTGGCTCGTGCGTGCTGCTGTGTGTGTGATCTGCGCCCTGGGTCATGCAGGGTGGGCAGCCCATGTGATGCACCTGTGTTTGGGCACAAGGTAGGTAGGTAGGTCGACTCGGGACTGGGGTTGCCCCGCCGGGGGGTCTTACCAAGGGGCCTTTGCTCACCCACCCACGGCCCTACTGCTCGTGCCCCCAGAAAGCGGCTCCCCCACATGGGGGAAGGGCGCGGTCGCCGCGAGCAGTACCCTACAGCGGGTTTGAAGCCGGTTCGGACCCCCGTGGCCATCTTGGGGTCACTTGGGGTGTGTATCTATGTGCCGGCAAGCCGCCATTGGCTGATATCATACTCTCCCATCCACCTGACCTAACCCAATGTGATAGTGTGATGGGTTTGGCCATTCCGGCTATGAGCGGCCATATTCAGTACTGAGGCGCCGCCAGCGGAGATCTATATATCAGAATATCAGGAATCAACAGGGTTTTTTTATCATAATGTTTCCGTAATTTTTCAGCCTTCCGTTCTGATAGTCAATGTATCGGCGACTGTCAGTTGGCTCGCGATTTTGCGGTAACCGAATGGTTAACTGTTATTTACAGATATTTTGGCGGAAACTCCGATGAAGGGTCAGATTTCATCAGTAAAGGGTTCGTTGCTTCCGCAATTTTCATATTATACACTCGCAAAGTCAATCCGATTTTTTCAGACTTTCAGAATTGGATTTTCGACCTCGACATCGCCGCACTTGATATGATGAATCTCGAGTGGTCGTACATTTTTCCCCGATCACGAATCAGCCTTCCGTTTGTTATATCCCTCATTTTTCTTGGAGATATAGTCGAACCAAAAGTGATTCATGAGGCCACTTTGAAGAATCATATCTCCGGTTCATGGCGAGGAATATCAAGTGTGTGAATTGGGTTTGAACCGCCTTGGTCTCAACTTAATTTAGGAAGCATCAAACGCCTTAGGTGTGTACACATGCCCGGTATAGCAAGGGATAAGGGTCAAGAGGGTATAAAGTGATATGTAACTCTTGGACCGTGCAACCGAATATTTTATTGCGACTTTCGAGTGTACCGCATGAGTGTTGGGGTTGCATAGATACTTTCCTTGGGTTCCTACGTATTTTTAACGTGAAGTTATGACCATGGAGGGGCATGGCATACCATGGTGGGAGCCACTTTTTGAGGGTATGTGTTATATGCATGGTATGTGCTTCGATATGCTCACGCCCATGTTATATATCTTCGTGTGGCCGAAGAGATGGGGAACCACACGTGACAAGGGCTTTTCCCATGTCCCAATTGTGGGATTCAAAGCGCTAGACTAAGTCTACCGCGTATGTATTGCTCATGGTATGTTTGACAAAGAGATCCATGAGTGCACTCCCATTTTCATGGGGCATGTAGATATGAGTGGCGAAGGTATCTCCATGCGCCCGATTGGGGATCCAAGTGGGGGAATTGTTCGCAAATGGTTCCAATCATTTGTGTATTGAACCATGAGCGGATATCATGGGTGAGCATAGAGATAGAATATCATGACAACTTGGTATTTGGACATATTTTCATGTTTTTGACCTCAATTTTTGCTCATTTTTGCGTTTTGTGTACTTACCTGGTCGGCAAACAGCAAGAAGCCTATGGAGAGTCGAACCGTGGTATGTTGTTCATATGTTGGCATATGCTTTGGAGTTGAACACCACCATATGCCGGATCGCGTACTCCATTTGGCTTGGCGCACGAAGGATTACAAGAATTGGTCTCAAGATCATGGGCTGACCTGGGCAGTGCGTGGCGCCAATATCCGAAGGGGTTTCGAGGGTAAAGTGGGGATGTACATTGGCAATGACCTTTGGTCTCTATCCTCCATGAATATTAGACTTCAATTCCATGCATGCTTTGAGCCTTCGGATACGTGGTAACTTCAATTTTGAGCATATATTTGATATATGGCCAATATGGTGTGAATTGGCAGTTTTTTGGCATGTTATGAGTTCAGACTCATGGGGCATATCTCCAAGCCCATTCCACTCCAAGTCCAACCAAGTATATGTCAGGGTAGGGCATGGTCCTGAGTGCCACTCTAGGCCATGACAGGCCACCTCCCCTATTGGGCTAGGATTTAGAGGCTTGGGAGTGAACACATTTTTGGGGTTTGTGTATTGACTTGTGACACATGGTATTCAGCCAGCCCATTTGACCTGGTTCAGGGCAATATGTTGGTGAGTCAAGGGAAGGTCTTGAGTCCAGGGAATGAGGGGTTTATGGCTGTGAATGTGTATGTTTACCTCTTTCCCCAACTTTGCTTTATTTGTGCTCATATGCCATTTTCAGGGCTTTCTTCTTTGGTGCAATTCTTGTACATGCCCGCCATCGTGAGACAATCGATGTGCTGAACGGAAGCCCGCCATTTGGATTGGATTGTGGATTGGGTTATTGCTGTATTTGTGGGATCTGGTTGCTGTTCAGGGTTGAAGGAGGATTGTATTTTCTATATTTTTGGATTTTGGACCCTGGAATTTGATAAATGCAATCGCTGATCCGGAGTAAATCAGCAGGGGTAACAGGCGGAAGGGGCACAGCGGGGGCCGGTCCTGGTAGGGACCTTCTTTATGGTAGCAGAGGCTTACCTGCTGCCCCCACCTACCGCCGACCCGGGGACTTGGGCCCCTATGAGCCCTGCCCAAGTACGCCCCGGGTGCGTATTGTGGACTCGGTGGAGAGTCAGAGTCAGAGCCAGAGAAGAGCCGAGACGCTCAAGAGCATGGCGAACTCCGGAAGTTGAAGCCCGAAGAGAAGTACGACATTCGGGAAGAGGAGGACTTGACATGGAGGACCTGGTCTCCATGTGCGAGCGTCGCTGCCGCAAGGCATGCAACCTCCGCTCCGCCGCGGAGGACTCCGATGAGGCCTGCCATTCAGGCAGCAGTGGAGGACGGGCCCGGCGCTAATGGAAGCGCGGGTCACCCAAGCCCGCGGCAGGGGACGCCGGGGCTATGGATACGGACCCCAGCCCGGTCAGGCTGTGGGACTCCGAGCACTCCGAGGGCTATAGGACAGCTTATGAGCAACCCTCGGAGTCGGAGGAGGCGGCCAGACCGCCCACAAGGGCGAACACGGCCCGAGAACCCAGCCTGGAGCATGATGCCGAGGCGTTGGAGAGGCCCGCAAGAGCCAGGACGGCGCCTGTGGCCCGGCACACGGAGCCAACGCGGGATAGCATGGGTAACACACCCATGGCGGCGGACTCCGAGGCGCCGGTAACCGCGGGATGCGCCGGATCAGGTGGAAAGCACGCTGAGTACCACTGCGAGCACGTGTCGTTCCTCATGGGCAAGTACCCAAAGATGGGGATGGACGCCATCGTGCATCGCCTAGACCGCCTGGACAACGCGAAGGACGGCCTAGAGGAGGACGTAGCCGGGACCCTGGATGACCAGTCGGCCGCGGAGAAAGACATGGAGGAGCTGCGAGCACGGGACCGGTACCGCGAGAATCTGGAGCTGGCCCTGGAGAAGCAGCAGCGAGTGGTGGACAGCCTCCTCCACCTGGTGGAGGACATGTCGGGACGCCTGAAAAGGCTAGAGGAGCTACAGCCCCTCGCCTCGGGTCCGGAGCTCCCGGCAAAGCCGGCCGCGGCAGAGCTGGTGGAGCGGGTTAAGACCCTCAGGAGCGCCATGGATAAACCAATGGGCGGCCCTGCAGAGGCACCCTACGCGCCTCCGCGTGTTGACCCGGGTGCGCTGCCGTTTGTTCCCATGTTCAGCGAATCCACAATGCTCGGGGAACACACGGCACCGGCTGGGTCCATGCGGGAAGGGCACGTAACCACGGACCCGAGGAGCCTGACGGTATAGATGTCCCACGCCGCCCAGGATCTACCGCCAACTACGCATACCCATGCAGTTTATGCGGAAGAGGGGATCCAGAGCCAGACCATGCAGGGGCGAATCATGGGAAGCGCCGACGGACATGGTCGAGGCCAACCAGGCGGAAACCTGTGGGCGAAGGACCCCAATACGGGGATTTGGACGGCCGATGGAGCAAGTCCTTCCCGCATTCCAAACCCCATGGGTTCAGGCCCAACTGGACCGTACTCCATGGAGGAGAGGGATGTACGGGGAGTGTACTCACACCCCCCGGCCATAGGTGGTACCCGTCTCGGTGGAGTGATGGCTGGGGACGTCGGAGACGCCATCAGGATTGACGACCTCAGGGGAATCAAAATCCCCTACTATGATGGCAACCCCTCCAACCTGGACGACTTCATCCTGGATTGGGAGGACTTCGCCGAGGAGGTCGTCGGCGAGATGCGGGGAGCACCGCGGGACAAGTGGGTATGTCGAACATTCCCACATCGGCTGGCGCAGGACCTGAAGGAGGAGCTGCGGGATCAGATCCGGGAAGGATTGATCCGTACGGAGCAGGCCTGCCTCCAGTGGTTGGAGGATGAGGAGCCGGTGGACGCTCCAAACCAGAAGCTGGAGGACTTGTGGTCCATCCCGCTGCAGCTGGACCGCGGTGAGCTGCGGGTCCGGGAGTGGAACCAGTACCTGCGGAAGTACCGACGGAGCCTGAAGCTGGTGGAGGACTGGAACGAGTCCAGCGAGATCCGCCACCTCCTGAAGGACGTCCTCCCCGGCCACTGGAAGAGGCGAGTGGAGGACGAGGAGAAGAAGCGCGCCAAAAAGCGGGTGGCGGTGAGGATCATGGCGGCGGAGGATACCCATGCGGGTATCATGGAGTTCTTCAGGAGGAACCTGGGCGAGCCCAACCGGATGTTGGGACTGAAGAACGCCGTGTACGTGGAGATATTTGGAGACTCCATGGGGCAAAGGTTGCTGCGCCTCAACAACGTGGAGTGAAGGTGCGGGGAGCCGCTGAGGATGCAGGTCATCTTCGCCCGCATGAGCCTGGACGAGATCGTGAAGTACATCACGGTGGAGTTGAAGCTCAATGCGAAGAGCGAGGCCCACGTGCAGGATCGACATGGTCATGGACAACGAGGCCACCGAGAAGACCGCCATCATCGGGAGATCCAGAAGGACACGGCCAACTCTGCGGAGGATGGTGGTGGAAGTGGCCAAGACCACTGGTCCCGGGAGGATCACGAGGAGGCCCATTTCTTCGCGTTTGTGGCGCACAACGTGAGGAACCATGGGCAGGATCGGTCCAGATTGAGCCAGGTGGGACCCAAGAAGGGCGAAGAGCCAAGGAGGATCGGGAACCCACCGCTCTCGTTCCGGGAGTACAGGTCTCAGCACGACGGGTGCTGGGTCTGTTATGGCAAGGGAAACAACCATGCACACGACCACCGTCAGTGCAAGGTGTATGAGGCGGACAAGAAGGCCTACTTCGCCGCCCACCCCGAGAAGAAGCCCAAGGAGCAGCGGATTGCCGATTGGAAGGCGAAGGGCGGAGATGGGGGAAAAGGCCAAGGCAAAGGCCAAGGAAAAGGCGGAGCAAGAGGCTATGGTGGTGGACCTGGCCAAGACCGACGAGTGAGGTCGATCGAGGAGGTTGCTGAGGACATGTTGAGGACGTTGGAGGAACTCAAAGCCCAGCAACGTGGTGGACAAAGTCCTGCGGATCGCAGCCGGAAGGGGCTGCGGGAAGCCAAGTCTAGAGGAGCCCCCACGGGAGTGGGACCTCGGAGGTCTCTCCTCCGAAAATCAGTGGAATCCCAGAGAAAGCGAAGGCACATCAGGTGCCGAAGAAGGCTCCAGAAGAGCCAAAACCACTGAGTTTCGCCACTCCCAACCCCTGGAGCGCCCTGCCAAGGGAGGTTTATGTGGGCAAGGGACGTGGTAAGAAGGAAGGAGTGACCACGGAGAGCCCCGTGGACGGGCAAGACCAACCCAAGATCTACACCATCCGTGATCATACCCTCGAAGTCCTGATGCGCCCGGACGTGCTAGAGTTGCATGCCGTGAGAGTCGTCCATACACCGCATGGTGACGAGCGGCAGTTGCACTTGAAGGTACGTGTACGGTGCGGACAAGAGAAGTTGGTGGTGGATGTTCTGGTGGATACGGGTGCCCAGGTGAGCCTGGTCCGGAGAGGGTTGTTCAAGGAGGAATCCCTGCAGCCCAGCCGTAGACCGGTACGCGTGAAGGTGGCCAATGGAGAGATTATGGGTGGTGGCACCCATGAGGCCACTATCAGTATGGAATTCTGGGAACATGAGCGCTTGAACCGCCCTGATCTGGCGAAGAGAAGCACTCTATCCGGGAATCTCTATGTGGCCGACATTACAGATTGGGATATGATCATGGGGTATGACTTCATGGTGGCAAATGCCATTGGAGCCTCTCCCCATCGTGCAACGCTGGTCCGGGAGGATGATGAATGCCTCACATGGCTGTCCACGGACTATGCATGCGGATCATCCCAATGGAATGCTGAGGAAGAGGATCGGATCGTCCAAGCGGTGCAAGCTGTGGGTGCCAAGTCCAGAGGAGACCGTGGAGTTCAGCTCACGGAGTATGGAATGGCGCCGCAGGTGTATGCCAGGATGATCCAGACGCTGGGAGCCGAAGCGCCCGAGACAGACGTCTTTGCTTCCCGGGAAGCCCCACTTCTGAGGAAGTGTAGGCGGCACTGGCATCGAGGAGACTCAGCCTGGCACCAGCATTGGGGTTTGAAGGAGTGGGGACCCATGTATTGGCATGGCTCCCTGGACAATACCAGACGTACGGTGGAGAAGATCATCGCGGATAGGGCGAAGGGGATCCTGGTCATAACCGGCATAGGATCCACCCCATGTCCGCTGGAGAGTCTCAAGTCGACGCTGGACTCCATCACCCTGAACGAGATGTCATTCGGGCCAGAGGAGGAGTTGTTCATCGACGCCAAGGGTGTATCAATGCCCTCCCCGGGTCAAGCGTGGGGTACCAAGGCTTTCCTGGTGGATGGGGCGCAAGCCCAGCCCACGGGTGATGAAGCATTCATCCGTAGGGTGGAGGCGGTGCCCATGAAGGTCATGTTTGAGCCCAAGGAGGGGACGGATCAGCCTATTGATGGCATTGACGTCCTGTCCCACGCCGAGATCGACGACGTCGTCAACTACATGCGGATGGGGATGCATGACCGTGTGGCAGCCAAGAAGAGGCGGGCCATGGTCACATCTCCGCATTGGTAGGATGACAAGATGTTGGTCACCGGCAAGTACGAGAAGGACGAGTTCGTGGCGAGGGTCATGGATCACATCGCGGACCAATTCGATGGTCCGGTTGGGTGACCCACCGACATGCGATTTTCCAAGAATGGGTGCCGATAGCGACAGTCACCAGCCCGATGCCGCAAATTTCCGAAGATTATCGGTGGGAAGAGCTCCCCACGACGATGAAGACGGCATATCGGACGAGGAGAAGTCGGAATCGGACCCAGAAGAGGCCTATACCGCAGTGCGGTCGGTTGTATCTATACCGAAGCAAGCGGCTGAAGAGGCCCAGGAGAACCCGAAGGTAGCCGAGCCGAAGGAGAGGCTGATCAATGCCTATCCGCGGCTATTCAGTGGCGTCGCCAACAAGAACCCTCCAGATCGTGAGAGGTTTGGTACAGCGAAGATCAAGCTGAAGCCGAACCCGAAGATCTATCGTCATCGGGAGTACCAACTTCACGGCGATCAGGCCGAGGCCATGAAGAAGCTGTTGGCCGAGTTCATTGAGCGAGGATGGATCGAACCCTCCGACAGTGAGTATGCCAGCCCAGCCTTCATCGTGCCCAAGAAGGAGAAGGGCGAGTGGAGATTGGTGGTGGATTACAGAGGTTTGAACGAGCAGACCGAGCACGACTCGTACTCGCTTCCCCTGATCGACTCCATCCTCCAAAAACAACAGAAAAAGCGGATTTTCACGTTGTTAGACCTGAAACACGGCTATCACCAGATGCCGCTACACCCGGACTCCAGGCCCTGCACAGCGATGTCGACGCTGCTGGGGCCCATGCAGTGGAAAGTGGTGCCTATGGGCGCCAAGAATGGCAACGCCGCTTTCCAGCGCATGATGGAGGACCTACTCGGTCCTGTCCGGGACTGTGCCGATCCCTTCGTGGATGACATCATCATCGGGTCCGGCACGGAGAACATGACTGAGGATGAGCTCATCGACGTGCATGAGAAGGATCTGCGCCGAGTGCTCAGCGAGTTGGACAAGCACAACATGGTGTGCAAGCCCACCAAAGCCTCACTCTTCGTGAAGGAAGTGGAGTTTGCGGGTCACGTGGTTGGTCACGGGCAACGCCGTCCCATGCCTGGGAAGCTGGCGTCCCTGCACCACTGGGAGAAGCCCCAGACCATCAGCGAACTCCGGTCCTTCATGGGGTTCTGCAATTACTATTTGGGCTATGTCCGGATGTATGCAGAACTCTCAGGGCCGCTGCACAAGATGCTGCAGGTGGGGAAGTTCGATGGCCGGAAGGGGAGCAAGAAGAAGCTTGCCTGGACCCCTGAAGCCGAAGATGCGTTCAGCCGCCTGAAGGAGCGACTCCTGGGGCAGCTGGGGCTATTCCTGGTGGACCCGGACAAGGGATTCGTGCTACAGACGGACGCCTCAGACTATGCTGTAGGGGCAGTCCTCGAGCAGATCCGGGACGACGGGTCGCACGTACCCGTGGCGTTCTGGAGTCGGATCCTGGCCGAGGGCCAACGTCGAACATGGACCGCGAGGGAGAAGGAGACGTATGCCATTGTCTGTGCGCTCAGGAAGTGGTCTGGCCACATCGGATTGCAACCGGTGGTGGTTTGTACAGACCATCAGTCCTTGCAGAGCTGGCACAAGGAGCACGTCGACACCCCCTCAGGACCGGCGGCAAGGAGGGCCCGATGGCATGAGACGTTCGCCAAGTTCGACCTCAGCGTCGTATACGTCCCGGGGAAGGACAACACTGTGGCAGATTGCCTCAGTCGGTGGGCCTACCCCGCGGGCAAGGCTTGGATGGACATATCCAGCCATGGAGACGCCGAGGAGACCGAGGAGGCCAAGCGCATCATCGAGATGGAGAAGGCCATGGAGCAAGAGGGGGTCAAGTGCTTTGTGGTGATGACAAACCGTACGGACCTGGCCAAGTTCCGGGGCGCCCGAGTCCAAGCTATTCGAGAGGAAACCCTCGAGCAGTGGATGGTGGCCCCTGTAGAGCTAGTCAGGTCAGTGCTCACAGAGGACTGGTCGGATGACTATGCGGCATCCGATCACTGGAGCAAGTACTGGAATGCCGTGAGCGCTCCGTCGGACGACGAATGGCCCGAGGGTTTGACCGAGGATGGGGACAAGTTGTTCCTCAAGGACAAGCTGCTGGTGCCCGAGAACCGAGTGGAGGAGCTCATTGACCATTGGCACAACGCCCAGCTCATGCACCCTGGCCGAGACAGGATGCAGCAGGACCTGGAGTGGCGTTTCAAGTTCCCTCCGGGGTACTACGCCATCCTGGATAGGTACTGCAGCGACTGTGCCGTGTGTCGGGCCACGAAGAGCCCCAACCACTCCACAGCGGGCAACCCGGTGTATACGGCTATACCGGAGGCCCCTATGCGGTCCGTGGCCATGGATGTATTCGCCATGCCGGAGGTCACCGTGGAAGGAGAGACCTACGACTGTGTCATCCTGGCGGTGGATAGGCACAGTGCGTATATCGTGGCGGTCCCTGGCAAGAAGTCCAAGAAGAAGGACAAGAAGGACAAGCATGGAGTGGGGCTGCAGGCCAAGACCGTCGCTAATGCCATGATCAGGCATTGGCTGACGATTTTTGATGTCCCAGCTGTCATCTGCAGCGATCGGGGCAGCCAATTTGTGGGGACGTGGTTCAAGACGATGTGCAAGCACATGGGCATTCGACATGCCAAGACCGTGGCGTACCACAGCCGGTCGAATGGACGGGCTGAGGTTGCCGGGCGGCAGATGTTCGAGAAGTTCCGCCAGCTGCACATCGACGAACCGGGCCGGAACTGGTACAATTCGCTGTGGAGAGTGCTCCAAGCGTACCATGACCTTCCGGGACCCACTGGACTGTCGCCCCATCGTATCCTGTTCCTACGGGATCGAGTGTCACGCACTCTCCCGTGGTTGAATCATGGCAAAGTGGCACGGGATGCGAACGCTATGATGGCTGAGGCGGACGACACGGCGGCCAAGGTATGCAAGGCACTTCAGAACGAGCATGACAAGAGGGCCAAGTACTTCAAGCAGGGAAAGGTGCAGAAGTATGCTCTCCAAGACACCGTGTGGGTGGAGCGGCACCACAAGGATATCCTGTCCAGGCATCGGCAGGCATCTTGGTATGTGCCGGGGGTAATCGTGCGGAAGGTCGGGCAGGATGTGTATGCGGTTCGTGTGGGGGATAACAAGATCCTGGACCGCGACCATACCCAGCTTCGTCCCCGAGCACCAGACCCCAGCGGACGTCCCGTCACCTTCGAGTTCACGGCTGGCGATGTTGACTCGGACGACGAGGGTGAGGACGACGACTTCACCGCTGAGAAGATCCTGGCGGACAAGCCGGACCCGGGGACGCCTGGGGGGAGGCTTTATAAAGTCCGTTGGAAGGGATTCGCCGCATCCAGGGATTCGTGGGAGCCTCCGAGCAGTTTCGTGCCGAGGTATACCACGGTCTGGATGGACTATCTGAGGAAAAAGAATATTTCTTTGGATGTCAAGGACGTGTTGGTCCATTTGGTTGCTGCTGTAGCACCGTAATGGATCCCCTCTTGGCATTTTGTTTGTTTCTGTGCTTGGGGAGACGGGTGAGGGCGTTCATCCGGGGATTTTTCGGCCTTGATTGGCCATCTACCCCCTTCACTCGATCTCCAGATATATATTTCATTGTGGTATACTTATTTAGGTCGACCGACGACGTTTCTCTATCTTTGATCCCCTTGGTCCATGTTGTAGATCACGAGGAGACCGGATATGGCGTAGGGCACCGATTTTCAGTGTCCTCACCCCTCCCTTGGGGCATGGGGGACGCCTACGACGTGTGTGGGGCCTCCATGTGTCCTTGGGACATGGAGGGGGGGGTTTGGAGCCCATTGGGGTCCTCCTGTCCTCTCTTCAATGACTTCCGAGCGGTAACAACGCTCTGAGAAGGGGGGTGAAGCCGGTTCGGACCCCCGTGGCCATCTTGGGGTCACTTGGGGTGTGTATCTATGTGCCGGCAAGCCGCCATTGGCTGATATCATACTCTTCCATCCACCTGACCTAACCCAATGTGATAGTGTGATAGGTTTGGCCATTCTGGCTATGAGCGGCCATATTCAGTACTGAGGCGCCGCCAGCGGAGATCTATATATCAGAATATCAGGAATCAACAGGGTTTTTTTATCATAATGTTTCCGTAATTTTTCAGCCTTCCGTTCTGATAGTCAATGTATCGGCGACTGTCAGTTGGCTCGCGATTTTGCGGTAACCGAATGGTTAACTGTTATTTACAGATATTTTGGCGGAAACTCCGATGAAGGGTCAGATTTCATCAGTAAAGGGTTCGTTGCTTCCGCAATTTTCATATTATACACTCGCAAAGTTAATCCGATTTTTTCAGACTTTCAGAATCGGATTTTCGACCTCGACATCGCCGCACTTGATATGATGAATCTCGAGTGGTCGTACATTTTTCCCCGATCACGAATCAGCCTTCCTTTTGTTATATCCCTCATCTTTCTTGGAGATATAGTCGAAACAAAAGTGATTCGTGAGGCCACTTTGAAGAATCATATCTCCGGTTCATGGCGAGGAATATCAAGTGTGAGAATTGGGTTTGAACCGCCTTGGTCTCAACTTAATTTAGAAGGCATCAAACGCCTTAGGTGTGTACACATGCCCGGTATAGCAAGGGATAAGGGTCAAGAGGGTATAAAGTGATATATAACTCTTGGACCGTGCAACCGAATATTTTATTGCGACTTTCGAGTGTACCGCATGAGTGTTGGGGTTGCATAGATACTTTTCTTGGGTTCCTACGTATTTTTAACGTGAAGTTATGACCATGGAGGGGCATGGCATACCATGGTGGGAGCCACTTTTTGAGGGTATGTGTTATATGCATGGTATGTGCTTCGATATGCTCACGCCCATGTTATATATCTTCGTGTGGCCGAAGAGATGGGGAACCACACGTGACAAGGGCTTTGCCCATGTCCCAATTGTGGGATTCAAAGCGCTAGACTAAGTCTACCGCGTATGTATTGCTCATGGTATGTTTGACAAAGAGATCCATGAGTGCACTCCCATTTTCATGGGGCATGTAGATATGAGTGGCGAAGGTATCTCCATGCGCCCGATTGGGGATCCAAGTGGGGGAATTGTTCGCAAATGGTTCCAATCATTTGTGTATTGAACCATGAGCGGATATCATGGATGAGCATAGAGATAGAATATCATGACAACTTGGTATTTGGACATATTTTCATGTTTTTGACCTCAATTTTTGCTCATTTTTGCGTTTTGTGAACTTACCTGGTCGGCAAACAGCAAGAAGCCTATGGAGAGTCGAACCGTGGTATGTTGTTCATATGTTGGCATATGCTTTGGAGTTGAACACCACCATATGCCGGATCGCGTACTCCATTTGGCTTGGCGCACGAAGGATTACAAGAATTGGTCTCAAGATCATGGGCTGACCTGGGCAGTGCGTGGCGCCCATATCCGAAGGGGTTTCGAGGGTAAAGTGGGATGTACATTGGCAATGACCTTTGGTCTCTATCCTCCATGAATATTAGACTTCAATTCCATGCATGCTTTGAGCCTTCGGATAAGTGGTAACTTCAATTTTGAGCATATATTTGATATATGGCCAATATGGTGTGAATTGGCAGTTTTTTGGCATGTTATGAGTTCAAACCCATGGGGCATATCTCCAAGCCCATTCCACTCCAAGTCCAACCAAGTATATGTCAGGGTAGGGCATGGTCCTGAGTGCTACTCTACGCCATGACAGGCCACCTCCCCTATTGGGCTAGGATTTAGAGGCTTGGGAGTGAACACATTTTTGGGGTTTGTGTATTGACTTGTGACACATGGTATTCAGCCAGCCCATTTGACCTGGTTCAGGGCAATATGTTGGTGAGTCAAGGGAAGGTCTTGAGTCCAGGGAATGAGGGGTTTATGGCTGTGAATGTGTATGTATACCTCTTTCCCCAACTTTGCTTTATTTGTGCTCATATGCCATTTTCAGGGCTTTCTTCTTTGGTGCAATTCTTGTACATGCCCGCCATCGTGAGACAATCGATGTGCTGAACGGAAGCCCGCCATTTGGATTGGATTGTGGATTGGGTTATTGCTGTATTTGTGGGATCTGGTTGCTGTTCAAGGTTGAAGGAGGATTGTATTTTCTATATTTTTGGATTTTGGACCCTGGAATTTGATAAATGCAATCGCTGATCCGGAGTAAATCAGCAGGGGTAACAGGCGGAAGGGGCACAGCGGGGGCCGGTCCTGGTAGGGACCTTCTTTAGGTTCTGCCCAGAGAGGTAACCCATGTTCGACCGAAGTCTTACATTCCTCTCCTTTGGGCGGATGACACGTGGGGGAGGGTCCCATAGCACACCCTCATCAACCTCCGGATTCTGGGGCCCAGGGGCCGGGAGCCAGGCCAAAGGCCCTGTCCTGCAGGCACCCCCACCTGGGTTGGTTTTCAGTAGGCGTGAGGTGACTTGAAGAAGCACGTGCTACGGGACTCGCATGCCGTGGCGCACACTCACGCCTCCTGACTCGGTCGAGCTTGCGCTCTCCCGGGGGACCGGGGGTTCGAAGTAGGTCGTTGTGGTTGGTTGGTCGGTCGTTTAACGGTTCGGCGTAGTCTGGTAACGTTGGTTCTTCGGTTGCGTGGCGGCTGAGTCACGGTTTTGTTCGCGGACATGGTTGTCGGCGGGCGTGGCGCACCACGGTGTCGCCAACTCGATGGACGCCGTTCCCGTTTCAACCCATGCACGCCTGGCTGGTTTGGTGTTGGCCGGCTTGCATGTGGTCTGTTTACGGTCAAGTGGCGGCTGCAGCTACGGTGTGGTCGGTGCGCGGTTGTCTTGGCCGCCTCATGGTCGGCTTGGTCTGCGTGGGTTTCGTCGCGCTGCTGCCGGTGGTCGTATCGCCGAATGTTGTTTCTGCAGCCGGCACGTCCGTGTCGGCGCTGGATAGTTGCGTCTTGGTTGGTCCAAGTGCGGTGTAGTGCGGTTTGTCAGCGCTGGTTGGCCGCGTTCGTAATGGTAGAGTCGCGGTGTTCTGTTGTGTTCGTGGGCATGGTCGTCAGTGGGCGTGGCGCACCACGGTGCCGCCATCCCGTTGGACGCCGTTCCTGTTTCGACCTGGGCACGCCTGGCTGGTTTGGTGTTGGCCGGCTTGCGTGTGGTCTGTTTACGGTCATGTGGCGGCTGCAGCTGCGCTGTGGTTGGTGCGCGGTTGTCGCGGCCGCCTCATGGTCGGCTGGCTTTGTGTGGGTTCCGTCGCGCTGCTGCCGGTGGTCTTATCATCAAATATTGCCTGTGTAGCCGGCACATTCGTGTTGGTGCTGGTTAGTTGCGTCTTTGTTTGTCCAAGTGTAGTGTAGTGTAGTTTGTTAACGTTGGTTGGCCGCGTCCGCAGTGGTAGAGTTACGGTGTTCCGCTGTGTTCGTGGGCATGGTGGTTGGCGGGCGTGGCTCACCACGGTGTCGCCAGCCCGTTGGACGTCGTTCTCGTACCGGCCCATGCATTTTTGCACTGAACGGCGCCTTTAGTGGCTGGCCAGGCTGAGTACCGGCCCATGCATGTCCGGCCAGTTTGGGGTTGGCCGGCGTGCGTGCGGTATGTTTATGGTAATGTCGTGTTCGCTGTAGTGGTTTTGTTGGTGTTCGGTCATGTTAGTCGCCTCTTGGTCGGTTCGTTGGACGTTGGTTCCTTGTCGTTGCAGCGGGCGCTTGCGCAGTCGGATTTGTTGCGTGCAGGTGTTGTGCTTGTTGCGATGTTCGTTGGTGCCAGTTGCGTGGGGCCGGCACGGTACGTTTTTACTGTGCGCCGTCTCCCCACCGTGTGGGAGAAAAGTAATGATAAGTGGTTGGACCGCTGTAAAAACATTTTTCCAAATTTGGTGCCCTTTTCCCTGCCCCGCCCTGGCAGTGTTGCATGCACAACCCATCAACCGGTACTTCGTGGTGCTCTGTGGCCGTCCTTCCAGTTTCGCCTGTGCCATTCATATGTACACCCCCCGCCGGTGGCAAGGCCCCGTTGGTCCCCCTTGGTGCGTCCCTGTGCTCCCAATGGGTGCCCCAGGGTGCTGTTCCGGCTCGGTGGTGCGGTGCTCCTGTTCGTGTCTGCCTGCCTGCCGTGCGCCATATCGTGCCGTGTTTTCCGGGTCATGTGGGTGACGTGCCTGTGTCGCAGTGCTGAGTTTGGTGGTTAGGTTGGTTAGGGCGGTTCGGCTCGTGCTGTGGTGCCGGGACATTCCGTCCGACGTGGTGGGCTGGGTTCGGCGTAACACATCCGTGCCCGCTGGCAGGGGGTCGGCGTGGCCCCGTGTGGCGAGCCTGTGGTCCCCCGCGTGCCCCGGGTGGGGTTTCGGAGGATAGGAATACCGGGCAGTGTTGCAGCCCCCCTTCCGCTTATTGACGGTGTTGGCTTTCTGCAGGGAGTGTGTCCCTCGTACCATTCGCGTAGGTTATATTGACGCGTTCCCGTGGGGAGCCTGGCCACGGGACGCTGCGGTGACACGCAAAAGCAAGCAGGCAGGCAAAGCACTGCGCTCACAGGGGCATCAATTACGCTCGTGTCGTGAGACAAAGCGTTTCAGGATCCTTGCCACTCTGAAACAAGGGAACAAAAGTATGTACAGCAACACATCAGGGTATGTACACATGGGGTTAAGACTGGACTGGGGTAAGGGCATCACAGGACAATAGACACTCAGTCCGTACTCATATCCCAATCCCAGGTCCGACCCTCTCAGTTGCTGGTGGGGGCGGGGGCTCAAACACAACCCATGCCCTGCTCAGTCCGGACCCTGAAACCCTGCCAATAGGGAAGGTGTCCCACCCAGCCACAGGCGAGCTCCTGGGAACCAAGGGGCTCCAAGGGCAACCGACAGTGGCTCCCTATGCTCCCTCAACAGCAGGTCTCAACTTCTTTCTGAGCCAGAGATATGGCCCCGCCATTATCCCCTAGGAGTTGGTAGCTGAGAATGGGCTGTTTCAGCCCAAACTGAAATTAGCTCAAAAATCTCCAAAATTGACCCCTCGTCTGGAACCGCCAGAGGTAGGGACGAGGCAACTGACCCTATGCCCTTCGAGTACGAACTTCTTGGAGCCCTCACCCAACCTGGTTCTTCCTGAGGTCCCGGCATCAGGGGACCACCGGTTCGTCAAGTGGGGTCATGATGCCAAAATCACCAAAATTGGCATCATTCTCACGCGTGGCTCGCCCGGCCAGGGCAAGGCCAATGGCTCACAGGATAGGAGGCAGGACCTAGGATCCATATCTGAGTGTACAACCTGACGTTAGGTCCAGGCTCCCTGTGGGCATATAGATATGGGGGCGCCAATTGACCACACGGGGGGGTGAAATTGGGGTCCCAAAAGGGGGTCATTTTGGCTGCTCGAAATGAGCCAAAATTCGGGGGTGCTCCCAATAGTATATATCCACGCCGGCTTGGAGATCCGATCCGCCATTCCATACGCGATCCACGCAGAGTCCAACAGAGACTCCCATGCCTTTGGCTCTCAAAGATCTCCATGCCACTTGGCGTGGTGACAATCCCAATTGGGTCCACAAATGCCATATGGCAAAATTGTCCACAGTCACTTTGGGCTAGCACCCTAACGAAGGTTGTTCCGCTTCGCCCACGTGGTGTGTGAACCATGGGGACCAATGTCCATAACACCCATGTCATATATGGTCCATTGGTCCATGAGTCCGGCGTGCACGAGGTGGGTGAACATGGTGCACGGCGGGCAGAAAATGTGGAAAATTGCTCAAAATGGCCGAAACTGCGCACACTCATGGTTGGGGCAAATGAGGCACATGCCCGACTTGGACCGGAGTGTGCCATATGATTGGTATCAAGTCATATGTGTCCAACATATCTTTTGGGCGTCGCCCAACTCCTCCGGTATTGGGAATGGCAGGGTCGCCAAGTGAGCCCATGACTTGGGATAGTCCCAAATCGCCAACATGGCGGCCACGGTATGCCAAGCCCAAGAGGAGTTATTCGTCGGGTCCAAGATATGTTGGGCACCGAAGTATGTACCCCCATGACATGCTTGGGTCATGATGTCAATTGAGCGCAACGTTGAGATACACGGTCGCCACTTGACATCATGACGGGCAAAAAACAGCAATATTGGCGAAAAAACACCCAAAAGGGCCTTGAAAGGCGCACAAATATATCATAATATCTTCGGCTTGGATTGAGTAATCGACCAATCCTTCTAAACACAATGACTTGACACCAATGACCTTCGATTCCACATATGTGCTCCACTTGGGGCGCTTTGAAAGGTTACGAGCGCTACTTCCCAAGTGGGCACATGAAAACATGGAAAATTGCAAAACACACACCTTGCTCCCAACGCATCGCTTTGGGATCGCCACACAAGCTTCCCTCCACGAAGGTTAGGCTTGCAATTGATCGTGAGGAGTACAAGGAAGGGCCTCGTGCAATTTGAGGTCCATTGGTGGGTGTATCGCTCTTGGCCAAACCCGCCAAATGGGCACGCAATACAACACATGGCACATACCACATATTGCCCAAAAAGGTAGCTCCCCCCACGATATGTCATGCCCCTCCAAGGGCATAACTTTGAGTCAATCCCTCATAGGAAATCAAGGAAAGTTCCTATGCAACACCAACACTCGCGCGCTACACTCGAAAGTTATCTTAACGCACGCAATATCATGGCCAAAGAGTTATAACGCAAACTCCACCCTCTTGACCATGATCGGTTACGCTAGCGCGCACGTGTGGAGACGCAAGGCGTATAAAGCTTCCTAAATTACGTCGAGAGTATTGTGAATACATCCCGCGTTTCCTTATTGTCATTCCTCGCAAGCGGCACGAGATATGACCCTCACAAGTGGCCTCACGAATCAACTTTGTTTTGCCCATATCTCTAAGACAAATGGAAGGCAAGACAAAAGGAAAGTTGATTCGTGCATAGGGAAGCACGTAGGTCCACTCGAAAGAGGTCAAATCAAGTGCGGGGATGTCGAAGTCGAAAATCCGATTTCGACATCCTGAAAAATTCGGATTAAGGTTGCGAGTGTACAATATGAAAATTGCAGATGCATCAATGCAATTCCTGAAGACTTTAGAGTCTTCGTCACGGATTGCGCTAAAATATCTGTATATAACAGTTAAACTGGCGGTTACGCTAAATTCGCGAGCCAACCGCCAGCAGTCAAAACATTGATTATCAGAACGGAAGCGTGAAAATTTACGGAAACAATATGAAAATAAAACCCTGTTGATTCCTGATATTCTGATGTGTAAATCTCAGCGGGCAACGCATCGGTTACCGATGCGGCCGCTAATAGCTGAAATGCCCTGATCTCTCACACAAACACGTCTTACCTACATCTGTTGTTAGGGTTAGGTTGCCGAATCGACGGCCGAAGGCGGTGCGGGGCAGATTGGCGTGAAATAGTAAGATACCGGCAAATGGCAGTTTGTCGGTACATGGTAATATGCCCCAAGTGGCCGGAATGCCGTCACGGGGGTTTTACGGCAAGGGACACGCTCCTGCCGGGCTCTCACGTGGCTTCAACGGGCGTCTTCCCCTCCGTACATGGGGTTGGTGGGCACACAGAGACCGGTTGTATACCCCACCATGGTCATGGGGTTCTGGGTACCGCTTCACCCCTCTCCTTAGAGCAAACCCTGGGGGGGGCTCGATAACACCCAAGCATGGCAGCGGGTACCCAGGACCATCTCCTGAAGGGGGGGGGGCGTCGCATCCTATTTCAGGCTGATTTGCAGGTTAGGATGCCCAAATCCCACAGTAAGACAGGTACGGTGCTGCAGCTGTTAGTAACTGCAAGTACAGTATCAAGTATCAAGTCCCGGGTCCTGGTGGCGATTGTTCGGCATCCAAAGGACCCGTTAACCCATACCAGGCGCACCAGGTGCCGGCTGCGACGGTCACCACCACAGTGGCAGTGGCATACACGGCCAACATAGGCGTCACACGACGACCGAGGTGGTCCCACAGGTCGAAAGCGACCACAAGGATCCATCAGGCTACCCCAAGCTTCCCAAGGCCCGCCGGCTGGGGGACAGTCCCCACGGGTCCTTCCTCGGGCGCACCATGTCCATATCCACGACGCGAGTCCAGAGTGGTACAGCCGAACGAGCTCCTCCTTAAGGGATCGGGCATCAAGGCCGTCTTTTCCCTCGCCCTATTACCACGAAGGCCATACATGAGGGAGTCCTCATGCAGTGTGGGCGGAGGCGTCGACTCCTCAAACCACCAGTGTCCCAGGCAAACCTTCCCCATCCGACTGCAAGTGCGTCTGCGAGTCGGCAGGCTCACACTGGGACTGACAGTGGCGGACCGCTGGGAGTGTAGTCAGGCAACTGGGCTTCTCGCCTGGCGCCATCAGGATCTCCACATCACAGCGAATAGGGCACACGGTATCACGGGCACTCAAACAGAAGAATCTGTACTTAGGTACTGGTCCAAGCTGGACCCTATGTAAGAACATGTAAACGGCGACTCAGGGCGCCTTCGTAGTCGATTCGCATCCCGTCGGGGGGAAAAACAGTCCACTCCGGTGATGGGCTGACATACAGATGCACATATCCTGGGGAACAGAGAAACCAGCAATAAACGGGGTAATAGGCGTGTAAACACACTCTGGACAGAGCGCCAAACCACGCCCCGGTTAAGATAAGGCAGGTGCAGGAGGGTGGACAGGAAAACGCCTGCGTTCAGGCCATATATAGTCTGCAGACAAACGTCGACTGGTCTGGATTCCGCAAGTGCCATGGAACCAGACCACACACCAAACAAATTGCAATGCCGATGACAGCGGCATCCGTTGCGCAACGTCGTATGGGCTTCAAGGCCCCAAGAGCTCAAAAAGTGTGAAGGTCAGTCGCCCTACCTGGTTTCCCAAGGATTCAGCAGGGGGGGGAGTGACTAATAGAAGTGAAAGAGAGGGGCCATCCTCCTCTGCATTCAGCAGGGGGGGGTATATGGCCACCCTGATGGCAGGTCACCGAAAGATGTAAGAGAGCAAGCAAGTGAGGGACGATCCGTCGACCACACAAGCGCTCAAATTGCATCAGGGGGGAGCTCAGGGCGCTGATCAGGCACCCCTGGCTGCAATCGCCCGGGTGAGTGCTGCCAAGTCCGAGACGTGGATCTTGGTCTTGTGCTTGCGGATGTACTCCATGAAGGGAGTATTAACCCGCGGCACGAACGAGGAGACGGGTTCCCAGGTGTCGTGGGACGGCCCATAGCCTCGCCAACGAACCTTGAACTCCAGACCTCCGGGTGCCCAGGCGTTCGGACGCTGAGCCAGGATCTTCTCGACAGTATAGTCGTCCTGCTCAACATAGTCGTCGTCCGAATCTGTCTCATGTGCGGCGTAGCTCAGGGACACATGTTGGCCACGGAGGTCGGGTTCCCGCACACGGAGTTGACTCTCGTGGCGCTCCCGGAACTGTCCGTGACCCACCTTGATGCGGTAGGTGTCCTCACCAATCCTGCGGACCACCTCTCCCGGTGTGAACCAGGTCTTGGTGCGGTGGTTGCCTTAGGGCGGGGTCTGATCACCCACACCGGGTCTCCCACCCTGAACTTTTGCGCTGTTGAGCTCGGGGCGGACTTCTGACGCTCAGCATGCTCCTTCTCGAGCTGCTGGCGGATGTCACGCGCCGTTGCCTCTTGCCGCGGAAAGAATTCCTTGGCGTCCATAGCCATGCCATCACCAGACAAGGGAAGTCCCCGACCCAGGGGGTCCCTGCCGAACAGAATCTGGTGAGGGGACAAACCACCCGGCGTGGGGGTGTCATGATGGGCCTTCAGAGCAGGCCACATCTCCTCAAACCAGTTCCGACGTGGATTGGTGATGTGAATCTTGCGCAGCTTCTCAATCAGCTGCCGTCCAGCCACTTCGGCTCGGCCGTTAGACCGGCTGAGATAGGCGACGCTCTTGGCGTGACGTATTCCCATGAGGGAACACATGGGCTTGAAGCAGCCACCAGTAAACTGGGGCCCTCGGTCACTGCAAATGGTGCGGGGGATGTCAAAGACGGTCAGCCAATGATGAATCATCATGACTGCCACTTCCTTGGCAAGCAACCCCTTTTTGCGTGCCGGAACGGCTACTACGTAGCCACTGTGGCGATCCACACAAAGAACCACACAGTCAAAGGTCTCCTTGCCAATGTGCACTTCGGGCATGGAGAAGACGTCCATGGCCACGCTCTCCATGGGCTGGTCAGGAACCGGGGTCCATTGGGCTTCCCCGTTGACGTTCCGGTTGTCGGGATTGCAGGCCTGGCAGATCGAGCAACCCTTCCTGACCTTCTTGATGGCCGTGTAGAGATTGATCTGGTCGATCTCGAACCGGCGCTGCATGTCAAGGGCTTGCTTCTTAACCCCTGGGGGCATCATGTGGTGGTGCCAAGCCTCGCACAGCTCGAGCACCCGGGACTCCGGTACTAGCAGCTTACCATTCCGGTAGAGCTTGCCATCTTCCTCAGTCAGCCCCTTTGGCCACTTCTGCCCGTCGTCAGGGTCGGTCACAGCCCTATACTCAGCCGCAAAGGCCTCAGACTTGGCGTAGTCGTCGGTCCAGTCGTCCTAGAGGCAAGACTCAGGGAAGAGGTGCTTGTCGGACTCAGCTCCATCAGGGGCGAGTACTCTGACCGCTCTGCCCATCCTCGTTCCGAGGGAGGCATCCGCAGCCATGATGACGAAGCATTTAACACCCTCCTCCTCCATCAGGCGCTCCATCTCAATGATCCTCTTGGCTTCAGCGGTCTCAGCCTCATCGCCACGGGCAGAGATATCCGTCATGCCCTTGCTGGCGGGATAGGCCCACCTGCTGAGACAGTCCGCCACGGTGTTATCCTTCCCAGGAATATACACAACCGTGAGGTCGAACTTGGCCAAGGTCTCATGCCATCTTGCCCGTCGGGAGGCGGGACCAGAGGGGGTGTCCACGTGCTCCTTGTGCCACGACTGCAGACTCTGATGGTCGGTGCAGACGGTGACGGGATGGAGGGCTATGTACCCAGCCCATTTCCTGAGAGCCATGACGATGGCATACGCCTCCTTTTCTCGGGGCGTCCACATCCGTCTCTGGCCTTCCGCCAGGACTCGGCTCCAGAAGGCCACGGGCACGTGCCTCCCATCGTCAAGCACTTGCTCCAACACAGCGCCAACGGCGTAGTCGGAAGCGTCGGTGCGCAGGACGAACCCTCGGTCGGGATCCACGAGGTGCAGACCCACTGCGGATAGCAGCGCCCGCTTCATCCCCTCAAAGGCACGGTCGGAATCAGCATCCCAGACCAGAGCCTTCTTGGACCCCTTCTTGGTCTCCTCTCGGTTGCCCTTGAGCATGGTCGTCATGGGGGCTGCATACTCGGCATACATTTTGATATACCCCAAGTAGTAGTTGCAGAACCCCAGATACGCCCGTAGCTCAGAGACCGTTTTGGGCTTTTCCCAGTGCTCGATCGCAGCCACCTTGCCAGGTATGGGTTTTGGCTGCCCGTTCCCAACTACGTGGCCAGCGAAGACCACCTCGCTCACCGCAATGGTGGCCTTGTCACTGCTGCCCGTGAGTTTGTGCCGAACCAACAGGTCCAGCACTCGAGTGACGTTCCTCTCGTGTGCCTCCAGGAGCTCCTCGTAGCTCATACTGGGGTCCCCGGACGCGATGATCACGTCGTCCACGAAGGGGTCCGCACAGTCACGCACCGGCTCAAGCAGGTTCTCCAGCATCCGCTGAAAAGCCGCATTGCCGTTGGTAACGCCCATGTGCATCACCTTCCACTGGAGAGGTCCAAGTGGGGTGCTCATGGCTGTGCAGGCACGGGACTCTTCGGCGAGAGGCATCTGATGATAACCATGTTTCAGGTCAATCACCGTGAAGATCCTCCGCCGATGTTGTTTTTGCAGCATGTCCTCAATGAGGGGCAGCGTATAGCTGTCGTGCTGCGTTTGGGCGTTTAGGCCGCGGTAGTCGACCACGAGCCGCCACTCACCGGCCACCTTCTTGGGGACGACGAAGCACGGAGAGGCCCATTCGGAGTGGCACGGCTCGAGCCAGCCTCTCTCGATGAAGTCACGGAGGATCTTCTCCATGGCCTCTTTCCTCTCGCCCCTCAGGGCAAACTCCCGGTGCCGATACACACGGGGGTCCTGCTTCAGTCGTATCTTGGCCTCGCCATACGGTCCACGCACCGGTGGGGGAAACACAGGTTTTCCGCTGAAGAAGGTATCAACATACTTCTGCTTCAGCCTGGCCCTCAATGCCTGAATCTTGGGGCAGTCATCGGACTCCGCCTTGGCTTTTCCGGGCACCTGGACCACTGAGCTTACTTGAGGGGCAGCGACCCCGCTCGGCTTCGGCTCAGGCGGTCTTCCCAGGTGGCCCAAAGGGCCATCTCTGGTCTTGCCTCGGAATAGATCGCCGTAGGTGGGTGGGTTGCCCCCGATTGGCTCGTCCTGGCCGGACATGTGGTCCAGTACCCTCCTTACGAAGGTATCTCCATCATAGGAACCAGAGACGATCGAGTCCACTTCCCACCAGGCTTTGTCCTGGCCCTTGCCCTCACGCTGGCTTCCCCAGTCGTGAAAGGGCTGATCCATATACCCCTGAACCAGATCCAACTCCTCTTCTGTGAGGGGGTCTTCCGATTCTCCGATGTCAACAGGGGGAACCGCAAAGCATTGCCTCCATGGCTCTGCTACGATGCGGTTGACACACACGAAGTCCGTGGCGTCGGCCTGATCAAGGCCCCCATTCCACATAGTGGAATTCCGTTGGCCATCTCTGGGGTGGCATGGGCTGTCCCTTAGCGTCTTGATAGACACTCTCTCCAGCCGGTAGGACGACCTTGTTTAAGGTCATGTTGGTCAATGAGACTACCCAATGTCGGGTACTTTCCTCCTCCGTGCATCCCATAGGAACAACCAGCACTGCCTTGGAGCGGTCCTTGCGAATATTCGCTATCGCTCTCCGAATGCCCCATCGAGGGCAATGGATCCACATCAAACCCTGATGCGGACCCCAGTGCCTTTTCCACGCGGAGTCCTGGGCGCTCCAGTACTTCTCGCAAACCCGAAGATGGGCGGAGGTTCCTGAAGAGAACGCATCCAGGGCCAGATCCGAAGCTCCCAGGTCCGCAACCACTCGGCTCGCCACTTCCGGCATTACGCCGTACTCCTGGTTTGCTGGCCCAGTTGGCTCAGTGTCCAGCGCGGCCACTTCGAGCTGATTGCGTTCCGGGTGGATCCATTGGCATTCCACATGGTGCTCAGGTGACAAAAGCCACGAGAGCTGGTCGTCCTGGTACAGGGTCATGGAGGCCTGGGCCGGGAGGACGCCGGAGTCCGTCTCCATCATGAAGTCGTACCCAACGATCATGTCCCAGTCCATCTCGGCCTCGTAGAAGCGACCTTGCAGGAGGATTTCCTTGCCGAGGTCTGGGCGGCTCAGCTCACGATGGTTCACGAACTGCAGCCCAATGGCCGCTTCCTTCGTGCCTCCCACCATGTACTGGCCGTTCGCCACCTTCAGCCTGACAGGTTTCCGACTGTCAGTCAAACACTCTGGCGGAAGTAGGCCAGCCTTGACCAAGCTGACCTGTGCTCCCGTGTCGACCAACACGTCGAAGACCTTTTCTACTTCCCCGCATAAGGCACGGACCTTAAGGTGCAACTGCCGCTCACGCCCCACTCGGCGCACGGCGTGCAAGCTCAGGATCTCCGGCCGTTCCAGAAGCTCAACAAGCGACTGGTGCAGGTCGTGGACAATGGGCTGAGGCTGCCCATCTGCAGCATCCAGCTGCGGTCCGGGTGATCCTCCGATACTCTCGGATAGATCTTGTAGTACATCAAACACATTCTTGGTCGCGAAGGATGGACGGGTGCAAGGGTTCGTGCCTTCACTTGCCCTCACCCCGCCTCCGCGACTGGGTGCCGGACCGGGCCTTCCGCCCGCGGCAGTCCCTTTGTGCTTACCGACTCCCGACAGGGATGGTGTGGCGCTTCCCACGACACCATCCTGCGACCGCCCTAGCTGGGGCCTTTGGCTGCAGGGGCTCCGCTAGGGGGCGTCGGTTGTGGTGGAAGTAGGGGTATTCTCCTCCGCGTCAACCTCGTTGACACCCTTCTTCCTCCTATTCCTAGGCTTCTTGTCCTTGTCCTTGTTCTGGTCGTTTTGGTTGTTCTCCTTGTTCTTGTTGTCCGACCTGGGGACCCAGTTCCTCTTGATCTCCTGGATCTCCTTGGCCAACTCGGTCCCCACCGACATCAGCTTGGAGAGCTCATCCTTGTCCACCTCCACTTTGGCCTCCCGGATACCCGCAGGTGCACGCTTCTTCGACCCGTGCGCCTTCCTGTAGGCCTCCGTGTCGGCCTGGTGGACGGGGCATGTTCGGTGGTCATGGTTGAAGCCTTGCTTCCTCCCATAACACACGAAAAAGCCCTGAGTATGAGCTCGTATGAACTCCCCAAAGGACAGCGGAGGGCTGCCAATGCGACGAGTGTCCTTCTTCTCCTTCTTCTTCCAACCTGGCTGCAGGGGCTTCCAGCTTCCCCGGTTGCTCCCCGCACCGTTGTGGGCCACGAAGGCACAAACGGCCATCTCGGCGGGCACATCGTCGTCGTCATCGTCGACAAGAGTCTCATCGCCGTCGGCTCCCGCTGGGTTCATGGCAGCTTCCCCGCCAGATCCATCGCCAACATAGTTGACGTCGCGGTCGCCGGGCTTCAACCCGCGGTCGTGGTGGAGGTTCCGGTACTCCTTGAGCACCTCCTCTCCAACCCACAACAGGATCTCGTCGCAGCTCATCCGCGCCGGGATGGCCTGCAGACGGATGGTCTGGCCGCTCACGTCACACTCGTCAAGGCGCCACATCGCGGTCTTCTCGCGATCGCCCGAGACGGTGATGAGGAGAGCGTTCCGCAGGGAGTGCCGTTTGACATCCCGGGCCACGTTCTTCCTCGTCCAAGCCACCACGTTCGTATGATACTCTTTGGGGAGCATCATCTTGACCGTGTGGTTGGACTTGGCCCTCTTGGCTTCCTCCTTGGTGACTCTCTTGATCCATGCTTCCGGCAGCATGGAGAGCAGGCGAGCCTGCTCGTCACCCTCGTTCCAGTCCTCCACGTTGCGGCGGAAGAGGGTGTATTGCCCCCGGAAGTCCCGCCAATCTCGTAGGCGGATCTCCCGTCCATCATGCTGAAGCTTGATGGACTTCCACCGCTTGGCAGCCACCTGCGGAGCGTCCACCCGCTCCTGCTCGTTGAGCCACTTCTTGGCTTCCTTGAGGGTCTTGATCTT
This sequence comes from Eutreptiella sp. 'Long Island Sound 2002', assembly GCA_964036045.1. Classification (NCBI taxonomy): domain Eukaryota; phylum Euglenozoa; class Euglenophyceae; order Eutreptiales; family Eutreptiaceae; genus Eutreptiella; species Eutreptiella sp. 'Long Island Sound 2002'. The sequence continues at coordinate 43,925,523 of OZ038392.1, forward strand.
CCCCTCCTTTGTCGCCACGAAGTATAGCTCTTGGAGCACTTCCGGCAGGCGGTACCTGAACCGTCTGAAGACATATTTCTCCGCATCTGCGGGATCAGTGTCCTCAGTGACGGTCACCCCCCAATGGTCCAGCTTCTCCAAGAAGCGGTCGAGGTTAAGGGGGTTGCCATCGTACATGGGGGGCTTGATGTCCTTCAGGTCTTCCCACACGGCGGCATCCGCGGCCTTAGAGACCATGAACGCCGGCCGCGAGGTCGACCGAGGTTCCCATCGGCCTCTCCCACGGACTCCCACGGCTGCCACGTCCATCTCCTCCATGGAATCCCTGTGGCTACGCCGCGGTTCCTCCATGTACGCTGAACCCAGATGTTCACGCCGTACTCCTTCCATGTACGCCTCCTCATCACGGCGCCGGCGGCTGCGTTCAGCGGCCTCCCGTCGTACACCACGCGGCGGGCTAATGTCGAACTCCTCCAGGTCCAGGTCCAGGTCCTCACCTTCACCGACATCCCACTCCACGTCTCCTCAGCGGACCTCGTCCCTGAGTCCACCATAACGTCCACCAGCCATGGGGATTGGCTCCGGGGCTGGTGCGGGGCGTCGGGGGCGTACCGGTGTCCGCGGTGGAGCACGGCGGTTGTTGTAGTCCGAACTGAGCCACTCATCACGCCAATCCTCACTGCCACTGCCGGGCGGCACGCGCTCGTTGCGGCGGCCCGCGCTGTGGTGAGAGGGGGCGGTGAGAGAGGGGGCACTGGCGCTGGGGCGACTCCTGGGGGCTCCGCCGGGAACGTGCGGTCTGCCTGGACCTGGTCCGGGTCCCCAGCCGTCGTCCGACGAGCCAGACTCCAGGGGTGGGTGGTCGCTGCCGACGCTCCCACGGGCTTCCAGCGCGTCCAGCCTCTGCTGCAGGCCGCTGATGACCTTGTTCAGCGACCTGGTCTCGCCCATGGCGATGTCCAGCAGTTTCTGGGTGGCGGTGGCGACCTGGGCGCTCTTGACCATCTCGATCTTGGCGATGTCCAGCTCCCTCTGAGCGCGCGCGGCGACCCTGGCGATGCGAGTCATCTCGCCCTTGCCGGTGTCTACCTCGCGCTCGAGGGTTCCGACTCTCCTGCGGAGGTAGACGATCCACCGCCAGGTGGAATCCGGGTCGCCGTTCCCTGGTGGGTTGTCAGGGTCCCCAGGGGGTCCTCCAGGAGGGCCTCCGCCGGGTCCGCCCGGTCCAGGGGCTCCTCCTCCGCCAGGGGGTCCGCCTCCGGGGGGTCCACCTGGTGGGCGTCCTCCAGGGGGTCCTGATGGTCCTCCGCCAGGGGGTCCCGGTGGGTCTCCGCCGGGTCGCCTCGGTGGGTCCGAGGATGGGCGCTTCTTCGTGATGTCGAAGTCCATGTCGTCATCCTCGTCCATGTCACCCCACCTGGGCGTCTCGGTCTCGGAAGACTCCGAGCTCCGGTAGGGAGGAGGGGGATCCTCATCCTCACCTTCCGGCTCCATGGGGACGTCTCCGCCTCCTCCGCCAGCCACTCCTCGGCGATGTCGGCGGCCTCGTTCATCCCCGTCGCTGGCGGTGAAGAAGAGGTCGCTGTCGTGGGGGTGTCCGCCTGCTGGCCCCCGTGGCCTCTCAGGGGTCTTCCCCTTACCCTTCCTCCGTCGGTAGGCAGTGGGGCCACTGCTCCCACTGCTGCCCGTGTCGGCCTCGTCCAGCGTCATCTTGGAGGAGGCGTCCCCTTCGAAAAGCTTTCGAAGGGTCTCCACTCGTGATCCTCCCGGGGGAGTCTCGCGGCGGAGTTTGGCCTCTGCCTCCTCCATTGCGGCGGCGGTAGCTGCGGCAGCTCGCCCTTCGGCTTCCTCCCGGGCACGAGCCGCTTCGGCTTCCCGGGCCTGCTGCAGCCGAGCCTTCTCCGCTTTCAACGCCGCCAACTCCGCCTCCGTCTTGGCCCTCTCCTCAGCGACCTTCCGTCGCGAGGCCTCGATGGCGTCCTTCTAGGCGGCGTCCGCCTGGGCCTTAGCCGTTGCCTCGGCGTGGGCCCTCTCCTCCGCCTCCTTCTTTGCCCTCTCTTGGGCCAGCGCATCTTCCAGCGCCCTCACCTCGGCCTCCATGCAGGCAATGGCCTCCTGAGTCAGGCGGGCTTCTTCGTCGGCTGCCGCCACCTCACCGTTGACCTGGGCAGTCGCTGCCCCATGGGCGGCTACGGCCGTGGGTCCGGCTGCAATGGCCGCCGCGGTCGAGGCGTGAATGGCCATGCCATGCGCCCACTCCGCAGCCTCCTGCTGGGCGATGCCGACGGCGCCCTCGGCGGCAGCGTTGTGCTGCGTGGCCCGTTGCCGCGCAACCCGAAGGTTGCAGGGCACCCCACAGGCGCGCTCACAGGCGCGCGCCACGTCCCTTTGGTCGGGAGCGACGCTGCTGCTGGAGCCGGCCTGGTCGGCCGGCATCCTCCCGCGGTGGGCCGACTCCACGTCGCTGCTGGGGCCTGACTTCCTCAGGAGCAGCGGACGGGGCTTGGCCTTGGTCTGCTTGGCGACTTGGAGGTGGTCGCCAAGGGTGGTGTGGCCGGGGTGGTGACCGCCATTGGCCCGTTGGGGACTGTGGGCTGGGGTTCCGCCCCTGGCGCCTTGGGCGGCTTCGGCGGCCAGGGACTCCTGGTACTCCCGCCACTTCCTGTCCCGCCTCCTGTCCCCGGCGGAACGCTTCTCCTTCCCAGGAGACGCGCTGCTGCTGCTGCCCTGCAGCCTGCGCTCGTTCCCCAGCGCCGGGAACTCCTTCTCGATCATGTCCCACATGGAGACATTGATCAAGGTGCCCGACGGGTACTCGTTGGGCTTCTCGTCCTCCCCAATCCTGTCGGGGCGCAGCCCTTCGCCGGGCCTGTCCGGGCGGGTCCAGGTCCTCCAGCGCTTGCGGCGGAAGCGGTACTCATACACTTCCGCCCGCAGCCACTCCTCCACTGCCCGCAGGCGGTCCTCGCCCATGTCCTCGCGGAGCTCGAAGCTCCCGGGCATGCCGCCTTCGCACTGCGGATTGCTGTGGCGGTACTGCTGCCCCCACAGCAACCCACACAGTAGGCGCGCAGCATGGGGGTGGGGCTGCGGCCAGGTCTTGCCCTCCTCGTCCCAGTTCACCATCGGTGCTCTCGATGGAGTGGTCCTGGGGTGGTTGTTGAGGTGGGTGATGTAGCACTGGACTGGGAGTGCGGCCGGTGCTGGTCGGCCGGTGGTTGTGGAAGTGGTTGACGCGACTGGGTGTGCGGCCTTGCTGGGCGGCCCATAGGACTCGCTGATGAGGGAGTCCTGGTCAGTCCACCTCCTTCACGGTGGCGGCGCCTCCGTGGTCGCTCAGGGCGATGCTCTGGGCGGCGCTGCAGACCGCTGCGCTGCGCTGCGAGCTGCGAGCTGCCAGGTGCTGCGCCGCGCTGCTCGGGATTGGTGGCCCCGAGTGGCACGCGAGGGATGGGTAATCCTGCGGCGGTGAAACGCTTTTGACGCGTTCCCGTGGGGGGCCTGGCCACGGGACGCTGCGGTGACACGCACAAGCAAGCAGGCAGGCAAAGCACTGCGCTCACAGGGGCATCAATTACGCTCGTGTCATGAGACAAAGCGTTTCAGGATCCTTGCCACTCTGAAACAAGGGAACAAAAGTATGTACAGCAACACATCAGGATATGTACACATGGGGTTAAGACTGGACTGGGGTAAGGGCATCACAGGACAATAGACACTCAGTCCCAACTCATATCCCAATCCCAGGTCCGACCCTCTCAGTGGCTGGTGGGGGCGGGGGCTCAAACACAACCCATGCCCTGCTCAGTCCGGACCCTGAAACCCTGCCAAAAGGGGAGGTGTCCCGCCCAGCCACAGGCGAGTTCCTGAGAACCAAGAAACTCCAAGGCCAACCGAGAGTGGCTCCCTATGCTCCCTTAACTGCAGGTCCCAACTCCTCTCTGAGCGAGAGATATGGCCCCGCCATTATCCCCTAGGAGTTGGTAGCTGAGAATGCGCTGTTTCAGCCCAAACTGAAATTAGCTCAAAAATCTCCAAAATTGACCCCTCGTCCAGACCCGCCAGAGGTAGGGACGAGGCAACGGACCCTATGCCCTTCGAGTACGAACTTCTTGGAGCCCTCACCCAACCTGGTTCCCTCTGAGGTCCCGGCAGCAGGGGATCACCGGTTCGTCAAGTGGGGTCATGATGCCAAAATCACCAAAATTGGCATCATTCTCACGCGTGGCTCGCCCGGCCAGGGCAAGGCCAATGGCTCACAGGATAGGAGGCAGGATCTAGGACTCATATCTGAGTGTACAACCTGACGTTAGGTCCAGGCTCCCTGTGGGCATATAGATATGGGGCCGCCAATTGACCACACGGGGGGGTGAAATTGGGGTCCCAAGAGGGGGTCATTTTCGCTGCTCGAAATGAGCCAAAATTCGGGGGTGCTCCCAATAGTATATACCCACGCCGGCTTGAAGATCGGATCTGGCATTCCATACGCGATCCACCGAGAGTCCAACAGAGACTCCCATGCACTTGGCTCTCAAAGATCTCCATGCCACTTGGCGTGGTGACAATCCCAATTGGGTCCATAAATGCCATATGGCAAAATTGTCCACACTCACTTTGGGCTAGCACCCTAACGAAGGTTGTTCCGCTTCGCCCACGTGGTGTGTGAACCATGGGGACCAATGTCCATAACACCCATGTCATATATGGTCCATTGGTCCATGAGTCCGGCGTGCACGAGGTGGGTGAACATGGTGCACGGCGGGCAGAAAATGTGGAAAATTGCTCAAAATGGCCGAAAATGCGCACACTCATGGTTGGGGCAAATGAGGCACATGCCCGACTTGGACCGGAGTGTGCCATAGGATTGGTATCAAGTCATATGTGTCCAACATATCTTTTGGGCGTCGCCCAACTCCTCCGGTATTGGGAATGGCAGGGTCGCCAAGTGAGCCCATGACTTGGGATAGTCCCAAATCGCCAACATGGCGGCCACGGTATGCCAAGCCCAAGAGGAGATATTCGCCGGGTTCAAGATATGTTGGGCACCTAAGTATGTACCTCCATAACATGCTTGGGTCATGAAGTCAATTGAGCGCAACGTTGAGATACACGGTCGCCACTTGACATCATGACGGGCAAAAAACAGCAATATTGGCGAAAAAACACCGAAAAGGGCCTTGAAAGGCGCACAAATATATTATAATATCTTCGGCTTGGATGGAGTAATCGACCCATCCTTCTAAACACAATGACTTGACACCAATGACCTTCGATTCCACATATGTGCTCCACTTGGGGCGCTTTGAAAGGTTACGAGCGCTACTTCCCAAGAGGGCACATGAAAATATGGAAAATTGCAAAACACACACCTTGCTCCCAACGCATCGCTTTGGGATCGCCACACAAGCTTCCCTCCACGAAGGTTAGGCTTGCAATTGATCGTTGGGAGTACAAGGAAGGGCCTCGTGCAATATGAGGTCCATTGGTGGGTGTATCGCTCTTAGCCAAACCCGCCAAATTGGCACGCAATACAACACATGGCACATACCACATATTGCCCAAAAAGGTAGCTCCCCCCACGATATGTCATGCCCCTCCAAGGGCATAACTTTGAGTCAATCCCTCATAGGAAATCAAGGAAATTTCCTATGCAACACCAACACTCGCGCGCTACACTCGAAAGTTATCTTAAGGCACGTAATATCATGGCCAAAGAGTTATAACGCAAACTCTACCCTCTTGACCATGATCCATTACGCTAGCGCGCAGGTGTGGAGACGCAAGGCGTATAAAGCTTCCTAAATTACGTCGGGAGTATTGTGAATACATCCCACGTTTCATTATTGTCATTCCTCGCAAGCGGCACGAGATATGACCCTCACAAGTGGCCTCACGAATCAACTTTGTTTTGCCCATATCTCTAAGACAAATGGAAGGCAAGACAAAAGGAAAGTTGATTCGTGCATAAGGAAGCACGTAGGTCCACTCGAAAGAGGTCAAATCAAGTGCGGGGATGTCGAAGTCGAAAATCCGATTTCAACATCCTGAAAAATTCGGATTAAGGTTGCGAGTGTACAATATGAAAATTGCAGATGCATCAATGCAATTCCTGAAGACTTTAGAGTCTTCGTCACGGATTGCGCTAAAATATCTGTATATAACAGTTAAACTGGCGGTTACGCTAAAGTCGCGAGCCAACCGCCAGCAGTCAAAACATTGATTATCAGAACGGAAGCGTGAAAATTTACGGAAACAATATGAAAATAAAACCCTGTTGATTCCTGATATTCTGATGTGTAAATTTCAGCGGGCAACGCATCGGTTACCGATGCGGCCGCTAATAGCTGAAATGCCCTGATCTCTCACACAAACACGTCTTACCTACATCTGTTGTTAGGGTTAGGTTGCCGAATCGACGGCCGAAGGCGGTGCGGGGCAGATTGGCGTGAAATAGTAAGATACCGGCAAATGGCAGTTTGCCGGTACATGGTAATATGCCCCAAGTGGCCGGAATGCCGTCACGGGGGCTTTACGGCAAGGGACACGCTCCTGCCGGGCTCTCACCGGGCTTCACCGGGAGTCTTCCCCTCCGTAAATGGGGTTAGTGGGCACACGGAGACCGGTTGTATACCCCACCATGGTCATGGGGTTCTGGGTACCGCTTCAATATGTGCCGTAACCCCCCCGGCGTCCTGGGCGTTTAACTTTCCCGGAGAAGGTGTGCGCCGGTCCCCACGATGCACGTATCCCTGGATGCTCGCCTTGGAAGGCAATACTCTGGACGATTGTTCGATAACATTCTCGTGGTCATCGGCCTGGCCGTGGGTCCCGCGTGTTTGGCCGGGCCCTTTGCCCGGCGCCTTGTGGATCCGGCTCGCTGCAGAGGAGGGTTAGGTGGAAGGACGGGTCCGGGTGTGAGCGGCCTCTTTGCCTGTTGCAGGTGCGTTGCGGGGGTCCGGGAAGCGTGGCCCCCGCCCGGGGGATGTAGGAGGAACTCGTTGGGTTTTCGTTCGTGTTCGACACCACGGGATGCTAAGGCTAGCCCCCACTCTTCGGGTATCTGTTGCATGTGTCGGGCAGGTTGACGTCTTTCCCGTCGGTGTGTTCGACCAACAGGTGTTGCTGGGGTGTGTTGCGCGGCCGCGTGTCGTTGGGTTGTACGAGGGGTCCTTTTGGGCGAGGTTGGCTCGCCTAGGGTCGTCGTGGTTTATGGCCGGGTGCGCAGCCGTTGGTGTGACGTCCATCGCCCGGCCCTCCGGTGCGAGGAGGGGATCCCCCAGCCGTCGTGTCGTCTCCCCCCTTGCGCATGGCCGGTGCGGGACTCGCGTCGCGCGTGTGCGGCTGTGCGTCGTCGCTGCAGGTCCTGTGGCCAGGTGCGGTAGGTGTCCTTCAGTTGCTGCCCTCACGGTCTCAGCTCCTTGCGGTCACCCATCGAAGGATCCTCCGGCCTTCCCCCCCTAGCACAGCCTTTTGGGCGCCTGCAAACGGGTTTCCTGTGGATAGCCCTCGCCGACAGCGGAGCATTTCTCTCTGTCAACCACATTCCACCACTCCCCATCCCTCACGGGTTGGAGTACCCACTTGGCTACCGGATGCACTTGGGTGTCGTCCATCCGCGGCTGGAGGCCAGGGGGCGACCCTTTCCACATTCCCCCAGGTCCCACTCACGCGTGAACCTACGTGTACTTAGGCCATTGACCCGGGGACCTCAGGGTCAATCCCCACCCCTGCGGGCACCTCACGGCCGTCCCGGAATTCAGGGCATTTTCCCGACTTCATGTGGTCAGGCTCCCCATGGTTGGCCCATGGTTCACCACTCCATGGTGACTGGTTTCCCAATCCCACGGGGCTGTTGCTTGGCGCTTTCGGCCTCCCGTCCCATCCCATGTCTCGTTCCCCTTCGCCACATCCCGTCACCGGCCCAATCCCCGCGTCCCGTCGTTTCCCGCTCCCATGGGGCTGTTGTGTGGCCCGTGCCACACCCCTGTCCTATCCCAGTGCCCTCATCCCATCCCTCATCCCGTGTTTATACCCCACCAGGCCGCCAGCAACCCTGTGGCACTGGCCCACAGGATCCTCATCCATCCGGGGACCGTTTCGTGCTCCTTGCACAGGTCGCTCCTAGCCACTCCCCTTCTTCCGAGCACTCGCCACATTCTCCTACGCACGTTCCTGTCCGGGTCGTCTGGCCACTTTTCCCATGTCATGGCCCCTTTTACCCACCTATGTATTGGCACGAGAACACAGCGTGTCCAGGCGGCTGTGGCCCAGCAGGGACGCCACTACACGTACCCCCACTAGGGCTTGGAGGGGAGTTGTGTTCTGTGTTCTGAATGCTTGCACCGCCTGCTGTCTTGCCCATCCTTGACGTCGTCTTGCATACCTCCTATGGCAGATTGCCCTTCTGATTTTTATCCCCCGCCACTCATGGCCGAGGGTTCTTCTTTCTGCTGTTTCCCCCATACCTGGCTTGGGCGTGCTGCTGTGTGTGTGATCTGCGCCCTGGGTCATGCAGGCTGGGCAGCCCATGTGATGCACCTGTGTTTGGGCACAAGAACACAGCGCGTGTTGTTTTTTTTTTTTTTGGTTTGCGGCTGTGGCCTAGCAGGGACGCCACCAAAGGTACCCCTGCTAGGGCTTGGATGGATGGAGTGCTCCGCTGTCGTGCCCTGCCTGCGTGGTGGTGTCCATGTTGATGCCCTCTCTGTTGTGTATATGTTTCCGCCCTTGCTTTAGCTAGCTTGTCCCACCTGCGGTACCAGTGACTCATGCATGGTGGGGGTGCGGAGAGGCGTAGCTACCAGCACTCACGTCTGGCCTGCTATACCCGGTCAAGGGCCCGCCTTAGCGCGGCCTGTCGAGCCCAGCTCTTGTGCGGACAGGCTGCCAGCCCCGGATGATCCAGTCTGGGGCACCAGGCCGCCACTTGTCCCTGGATGATCCAGTCCGGGGGACGGCGGCTGCTGCTGCTTGCTCCGCTCCGGATGATCCAGTCCGGTGCGTCTGGTCTTATTTCACCGGTTAATGCTCGCGTCGTGCTTCGGCCATTCCTTCTTGTTTTGCCCCGGATGTTCCAGTCCTGGGCACTTCTTGGCCTCGTCTCCGCTCCGCTGCATTACCACAGCCTCGTCCGGGTCTTCTCATCACTGCATCACCACGGGCTCCTCCTCTTGGCTGCCGCACTGCTTCTCCATGGCCGCGTCCTCTTGGCTGCTGCTCCCCTTCACCTCGGCCTCGGCCTCTTGTTTACCTCACTGCATCACCACAGCCTTATCCCCCCCATGGTTGCAGTACCTCTCCGCGGCCTTGTCCTGATCTCCGCTTCTTTGTTGTACCCCGGCCTTATCCTCACGGCTGCTTTTCTGCATCACCCCGGCCTCACCCATAGGTCTGTTTTGCTGCTGCACCACGGCCCCGTCCTCATCTTTGCTGCCCTGCGCCTCCTCGGCCTCGTCCACTTCTCTGCCTCCCTGCATTTCATGGCCTTGTCCTTTGCGTTGCTTCCGGTCTTATCTCCTTCGCTGCACCACCTTGGTCTCGGCCTCCTGTTTCCTTCGCCTCTGGCCGCCACTTTCCCCTGGACACTCCAGCCCGGGGGGTGGGGACCCCTTCTAGTTGATCCGCCCCGGGCATTCCTGCCCGGGGCAGCAACCATCTTTCCCCGGGCCCGGTGGTTGTGGCCACTCCTTCTTGTTCTGCCACAAATGCTCCAGTCAGGCGCGTCTGCCCACCACGTGTCCCTCGACTTTCGTGTCGTGGGTGCAGTGGCTCTTGCTGCCTGCTCCACCCCGGATGTTCCAGTCCAGGGCGTCTGGCCGCCCTTTGTCCCCGGATGATCCAGTCCGGGGTGCGGCGGCTCGTGCTGCTTGATCCACCCCGGATGATCCAGTCCATGGCGTTCGGCCGGCGCTTGTCCCCGGATGCTTCGGTCCGGGGCGCTTGTTCCGCCCGGGATGTTCCAGTCCAGGGCGTCGGGACTCCTTCCTCCGCTTTTTGTTGTCGCATTGTTTCGGCCGCTCCTTCTTGCGTTGCCCCGAATGATCCAGTCTTGGGTACTCCATGTCTTCTTCTGCTTTTTGCTGCTTGTCCACGGCCTCGTCCGGGTCACTTCCTCACTGCATCTCCTCGGGCTCCTCCTCTTTGCTGCTCCACTGCTTCTCCTGGGCCTCGTCCCCTTGGCTGCCCCACCTCATCCCCGCCTCCCCGTCCACTTGTGTGCATCGCTGCATCTCCTGGGCCTTCTCCTCATCTTGGTTTCTCTGTTTCTCCTCGGCCTCGTCCTCCACTCCGCTTCGCTGCATCTCAACTGCCTCGCCCTCGTGGCCGCATCTCTAGCTCTCCGTGGCCGACGATCCCGTCCGTGGCGATCGGCCGCCGCCTGTCCTCGGTTGTTCCTGTCCGGGGGGCAGCTGGCCCTGCTCCTTGTTCTGTCCCGAATGCGCCCGTCCGGGGCGTCTGGCCGCCACTTGTCCCCAGATGTTCCAGTCCGGGGGGTGGCGGCCCCTGCTGCTTGTTCCGCCCCGGATGTTCCAGTCCGGGGCGTCGTGACTCCTTCCTCCGCATTTTGTGGTCGTTTTGCTTCGGCTGCTCCTTCTTGTTTTGCCCCGGATGATCCAGTCCTGGGCACTCCATGTCTTTGTCTGCTCTTGGCTGCTTGTGCACGGCCTCGTCTTGGTCGCCCCTTCTCTGCATCTCCTCGGGCTCCTCTTCGTCGCTGCTCTGCTGCTTCATCTCGGCCTCGTCCCCTTGGCTGCTCCACCTCATCCCCCCGTCCTCGTCCTGTTGTGTGCATCGCTGCGTCACCTTGGCCTTGTCCTCTTCTTGTTTTCTCCGCTTCTCCCCGGCCTCGTCCTCCACTCCGCTTCGCTGCATCTCCACGGCTTCGTGCTCGTGGCCGCTTCTCTGGCACCCTGTGGCGCCTGCTGCTTGTTCCGCCCCGGTTGATCCTGTCCTGGGAGTCCTCCGCCACTGGTCCCTGGATGCTCCGGCCCGGGAGGCGGTGGCTCTTGCTGCTTGGTCCGCCCCGGACGTTCCAGTTCGGGGCGTCCAGTCTCTCTGGCACTGCTTGGCCCCGTCTCCACTTCGGTGTCGCTCCTCGGCCGTGGTTGTGTGGTTGTGGTGCGCGCTGTCCGGGTTTGCGGCACCCGGTGGCCGTTGTTGCATGGCACCTGTCCTTGTGCCGTGGTTGTAGCCGGCAGCGTGCCTCTCTGGCGTGCCTTGTGGCCCTGCGTGGTGCGCCCAGCTCGTCCGGTCCGGTCGCTCTCGGTGCTCCGGTCGGCTTTCCCGACGCCGTGGTGCCTTTCCCCATCCCGGGGGCTTTTGCCCCCGGATTTACTGGGCGGCTGCGCAGGGCACGCGGAGGCCGGCCAAGAACCGGGCTCATTGTGCCTGCCGCTGGCCCCCGCCGAGGCAGGGGCGCTCGGCTCGCTCCGCGTCGTACCCGTTCGGGGCCCTGCAATGGGGTTGTCCCTGGCGGGTTCCTCTGGCGTCGGTCTTGGGCTGCTTGCGCTGCGGTGGTTGGCGTGTGTGGACCCGGTCTCTGACGCGTCCCGTTTCCCGTACCGTCCGTCTTGCGACGGGGGACTCGGCCGGTGCACCGGGGCTGTTTCGTGTGGACGCCGACACCTCCCCTTGCGGGTCGGAGGACGCCACGCCCGGGTCCCGTGCGTGTGTGCGTGTGCTCGTCCTTCCTGGCCAGTTCGGTCGGGCTGGCCTCCCGGGCGCGTTTGGGTGCGCCTCCCCTTTTCCTCTGGCCGCTCTGTCTTTCTGCTTTGCTCGGCCCCCTCCGGGCTGGGGTTGCCCCTATCTTGGTCCTTTGTTTGCCCTCCCCCTGTTTCCCCTCCCCCCCCCCCTTTTTTTTTCTTTTTTTTTCGCGGGCCCCCTTTGTCTCTTGCTTTCTTTGATATTCGGCCCCGGGTGCCTTGGGCCTTGGCACTTTGTTTTTCTTTCCCCCCCCCCGGCCTGTGGTTTTTTTTCTCCCTTTTTGTGCGCCCCCTTTGTCTCTGGCTTTCTCTCGTTTCCGGCCCCGGGTGCCCTGGGCCTTGGCGCTGTGTGCTGTTTGTTTTGTTGGCCGCCCGCTTCTAGGCTCTCCGTGCGCTCTCGCCTCGTTTGTGTTTCCCGTCTGGCCGCTGGCTGCTCTCTGGTGGTTGCCGCTCCCCCCCCCCCCTTTGTGTCTCGCGGTTTCTTCGCTGCCTCTGGCTCCTCGGTTTTTTTTAGTTTTTCCGTTCGTTGTGCGCCCCCGCTGTCTTCGGCTTTCGCTGGTTTCCGGCCCCGGGTGCCCTGGGCCTTGGCGCTGTGTGTTGTTTGTTTTGTTGACCTCCCGCTTCTCTGCTCTTCGTGCGCTCTCGCCTCGTTTGTGTGTCCCGCCTCGCCCCTGGCTGCTCCCTGGTAGTTGCTGCCCCCCCCCCCCCCCCTCCCCCTTTCTGCTTCGCGGTTTACGTCGCCGCCGCTCGGTGCTCCGGTTTTTTTTTCTCTTTCGTTGTTCGCCCCCGCTGTCTCTGCCCCCGCTGTCTCTGCCTTTCTCTGGTTTCCGGCCCCGGGTGCCCTGGGCCTTGGCGCTGTGTGTTGTTTGTTTTGTTGGCCTCCCGTTTCTCGGCTTGCTGTGCTCTCTCGCCTCTTTTGTGTTTGCCGCCGGGCCCTGGGCTGCTCCCTGGTGGTTGCCGCCCGCCCCCCCCCCTTTTTGTGTCTCGCGGTTTTCGTCGCTGCCTCTCGGTGCTCGGTCTTTTTTTTCCTTTCGTCCTGCGCCCCCGTTGTCTCTGGCTTTCGCTGGTTTCCGGCCCCGGGTGCCCTCCGCCATGGCGCTGTGTGTTGTTTGTTTTGTTGGCCTCTGGCTTCTCGGCTCGCTGTGCGCTGTCGCCTCTTTTGTGTTTGCCGCCTGGCCGTGGGCTGCTCCCTGGTGTTTCCCCCCCCCCCCTTTTGTGTCTCGCGGTTTTCGTCGCTGCCTCTCGGTGCTCGGTTTTTGTTCTTTTCTTTTTTTTTTCCCTTTCTTTGCGCGCCCCCGTTGTCTCCGGCTTTTTCTGGTTTCCGGCCCCGGGTGCCCTGGGCCCTGGCGCTGTGTGTTGTTTGTTCCCCACACGGCTGGTTGTTGTGTCCTGTGTTGTGTCTCGTCCGGCGTCTTGTCGTGTGGTGCTGCGGTCTGTGGTGTGTTTTTTGCTGTGTCCGGTGTTGTGTGGCGTGCTTTTGTCTGGTTGGGTTCTTGCGCCGTGTTGTGGTGGGTCTTGTCGTGCTGTTTTTGTTGTGCTTTGCTGTCGTGCGTTGCTGCGTTCTCTGCTGGTTTTTTTTTTTGGCGTTGTTAATTGCCTTTCCGTGGTTCTCCGGGCTGTTTTGGTTTCTGTGCTCTGCTTGTGCGGTGCGGTGCCAGTGTGCCTGCGGCGTTGCTCTCTGTGCGTTGCCCTCCTGCCCCTGCGGCGCTGGCTGGTGTTTGGTGTTGTTGTCTGTTGTGTTTGCATGTTTGCTGTTGGGCCTGGCTGTCCTCTGTTGTCTCCTGGTAGGTCCTGGCGGGTCCTGGTGTCGTGTTTCGGTGGTGTGCTGTGGTGTGTCCCTGTGTTTGGTGTCGCTGTGCTGCGCCGTGTTGCTGCTTGTTGTACCGCCTGGCGTTGTGTTGTTGTGCGCTGTGTTGTTTTGTTTTGCTCTGCTTGGTGCTGTCACGCGCTGTGTCGCGTCCTGGGGCGCTGTCCGTCGTCCTGGGGTCCTGTGCCTTCGCCGCTGTGTTTTGTCGTGTCTCGCCGCGCTGTGTGTCTTTTGCTGTGGTCTGTTGCTGCCTGGTGTTGTTCGCCGCTGTGCTTTGTGCCGTGTGCGTCCTGGGGTGTCGTGCTGTGCGTTCCCTGTCCTCTCCGCCCTGTGCGGTGTTGCTGTGCGTCCCTGCTCTCCCTTGGTGCCCTGCTCCACTGTGTTGTGCCCCGTGGTGCTGTGCTGCTGTGTGGTGTTGTGGTGTCGTGTCCTGCTGCCTTGTTTGTTTGGTTACTCCTACTTGTAAAACCGCTGCAAAATTTGTTTTTAATGCGTCAGAGCATTCCAGATGTTGTGAATGTAAAGGCAACAACAAACTGATAGAGAAGTATATACACGGTGCGAAACTTTAGTTTGAGTGTGTCAAACTTCAGTTTTCCTCCAAGCTGTTCAAGAGAGGGCTCCTCTTGTGCTAAGGTTCGTAACTGGTTTTACTGATTGTCGTCGACAATTAACAGCGGTTGTTTGTCAAAATAATCGGAACAACACGCTTTTTTGTTTCTTTGAAAATTTGACCTGCTTTCTGCCAGAAGTGTAGCTTGTGCGCATCACTGTCCACCATAATAGGGACCCTTTTTCTGTCTTGGTTGTGTACCCCCTATTTCGGACATAGGGAATCCAAAATTCAAAGATTCCAAGCTGGATGACATGATAAGAAGGCATGGTACAAAATTCGAGAGCAAAGGCCTTGTATGGCCAAATACATTCGTTTTGTATGTGTTCACCCCCACCCCTTCTTCCATGATTTGTGACGGAAACACGACCGAGAACTACCCCCTGGGCCACCACAGGTCAGTTTTGAGCTCAAAGCTTGTATTCTGCAAAGGCACTAGCCGCGGTCTAGGATGGCTAGAGCACAAAACGTTGGAGGTTGTGGCTAGAGGTGCCGTTGGAGTCGCGTTTTGAGCCATGTAGCCCAAGATACGGCTTGTTCTTGGTTTGGGGCTGTCGGCGACCAATGTGCGCCGACTGTCGGGGCTTTTCTGGCGTACTTTGGGGGTGTTTCTTGGACATATGGTGGAGTCAGAGCGCACCAAGAGGCTCTTTTCATACAAAGAAGTCAAGCAGCATGTGAGGTGTTGTAACTGTTTCTCTTTGTTTGGCTGTTTTGACCATGGTCCGGGGTTGTTTTCGGCAAAAAGTGGCAGGTTTGGGCCAAAGATGGTGCAGATCTGGGAGGGCACCTCCTGACTTGGCACCTACGCCCTGGGCTGCCACCGTTCAGCTTTTCGCTACAAAACAAAATTTGGCCACCAATCCGCTGGCAGCCCTGCCAGGTTGTTGCCGGGGTCTCGGCTGTGGCATGACTTTGATCTGTGGAGTTGGTGACAAAGATGTGCCCGCCTCTTCGCCCTCTGTGTATTCCGTCCCTCTGGGACGCAATCCACAGGTGGATTCGTGGTGTAGTCAAACAGAAACAGGAGCACCACAATCTCTCGGTTTTGTTTGAAGCTGCACCATTGTTTTCCATTGGGTAAAACGGCCTTGTCAACCTTGAGCTCCAGGTAACTCACATGTGCAAAGTGCAAGTTTTGTTGCAATGAGTTCAGAGTCTCTGTGCCCTGGGTGTGGGGTGGGCAGGGGCACCTGGTGAAATCCCAGACCCCCAACAGGGTTGTGGTGGCCAAAGGCCCCAGATAGGGGGGGGGGGGTTGAAGGGGGAGGTGGCTGCAGAAAGTCACACAGGGGGTGCAGCCAGCGGCGTGTGGGAGGGTAAAAGCCAACTAACCCCTGTGATATGGGGGGAGGGGGCTGGGGGAGGCTTGCACACAGTCCCCACCCAACATCCAACCATGCATGTTGCAGCCGATCTGCATGGTGTGGGGGCTTCACACGTTTCAGCGTTACATTGGGTGGAGCGTTTTCCCACATATGCAGGATGCTTTCATCATGAACCGGTGTGGAAAAGTGAAAAAGAACAGAGGCCACTCACAGACAAAGACTTGTACACCAGGAATGCAACCACTACCCTTCTGTGTAACAGGCAAGTGCTCTACCAGCTCATCCATTGCTCACATCTGCCAGCATTGTGCAACAGGTCATCCAAAGCCTGCACAGCATGTCCAGAAACAATCCCCAACCACTGTTTTGCCATCATTTTTGAATTCTCCGTTAACTTCTGAATATTTTGGGTTTGCACTCATAGAGTGAAAAAAAAAAAAAGGACTCCCGAGAAAAGCGTTTCAGGTGCCTCCAGCCCCAAGATTGTAGCCAACAATTATCAGGACCTAGCTAAAGGCCCGGAGGGGGGGGAGGGGGGGGGGGGGGGGCTGTTGGGGGGCGAGCATCTGAACTGGTGGCCCCCTGTGATCTCCCCCGCTACCAGAACGAAAATTCAACAAGTGCAAATGGCGTCATTGCATGGACCCAATTGTATCAAACAACGTCGTCAGTGTGCCACAATGGGCATGGCACATTCACTGGAGGAGAGGACTGTGTGCCTCAATCACTTGTTGACCCCAAAAGCCCCGAAGTCAGGCCAATTAGTCGGAGAGACAAGCAATCATGACTCGGATTCAGATCGACAGTCATCGAATCCTCATGCCGCGCGGGCCCTCAATGGACCTGAAGCCTCTTTTCGGGTTCGCCTTGTGGAACAGCGGCACACGGACTTCATTTGCGTAGGGCCCCACTTTGCTCAGGCCAAGTATGTGTTGGCAGCAGGTAGAGTGCGGGTGACGGGGCTGTTCTGGGGTCTGAGGCCTTGGGAGGGTGACTAGGCCATCTACAAATAAACCCCTGCCCCAAACAAGAACATGTGTGAGCACTGACAGGTGCAGAGAAGAAGATTGAATGGGACGAAGCAGTTTCTTACGTCCGAGCTGAAGCAGACGCCTGTTTTCTGCGTTAAGCAGGGGTCTCATGGGAGTCACGTGGAACAGAAGTGGGGATGGGGTCAGGATATCAAAACTCTCATTTACGCACTGCCAAAGGAGAATCAAGGGTGCCCTTTCGGATGACAGGAGGGAACTGGTGGAGCAAATGGGGCTGGAATTGTGAGGGTAGCAAAGACATCCACTCTGACACGCTCGGGTGTTCTGGTAGCGAGATGATTTGGAATGTGTGGGCAAGCAATACTTTGCAGCTCTCCATATGTTACAAAGGCAGACACAGTACCTTCACCAGTCAGGGGACAAAATCAGAGGGCAATTGGCCATAGGATGGAAGGAAATACTGTAGAAACTCCCAAAAACTCTGGAATCCCATCTCTTGGTTTTCCTTTGCATGCTCCCATCGTATGATTTGCTTTACCAACATATTTTCTGCAAACGCCAAATTGCGAGACCAAAATTTACCAAAAAATTCCAGCTTGGGGTTGTTGCGTACCTGGGGCCGTTGATCAGTCCTTCTCAGGACGCCAGAGGCCTCTCGGTAGTCACCAACTGCTGCACTCCAATCACGGTTCTCAAAATGGAATGAAGCCCGACGAACATATCGCTCCGCTACAGTGACCTCCTCTTCATGGTATGTGTTGATCCCCCTGGTTAAATGGGCAACGGCTTCCTCTGCTCTTGCAGACAAGGGAAACCTGTTTGTAGACCGCTAAAAGGCCGCATTCTGGGTCAATGGCTCTTGCTTGTTCTATGTCGCACTCATCCAGATTCTGTGGGTTGAGGCAGAAGGCACGACCGAGGTACCCCCGGGCTCTCTCTTTCGCAAATCCTGCATGCTCGATGAGCGTGTTGGCCATGCAGTTTTTTGCTCTTTGGCTCCCAGCTATCCAGGTTGGGCCTCCTGTGCGGTGTTGCCATGCGGTTCGCTTGGTCACAGTTGCCAAGCTGGTTGTTCGAGGTTTGAGGTTTGAGGTTTGATTTTGCGGCTACTAGACGCCATTCGGCTCTGGGGGGCCACCTGGTCGGGCCAGGTGATATCCTCCCCACCGCGACCTAGCGGGGGGCCCTTCATGACACACCTCCTGCCTGGTGGCGGAATTCCCCGGGTTCACGGGGCTCGGAGCCCTGTCCCTCCCCGGCTTCCCCATTTCGCCACTCCCCGGTCAGTGCATCACTTAGCAGCCGTAGCTGCAGGCGCTTACCCACCGCGTCGCCCCCCTGATGCGTGGCCCGGGGCGCCGGCGCCGCCGGGCCCGTGCTACTGGCTTGTCGCCAGTGGGACCCCCGTGGGCTGGCGCGGAGGCTGCCTAGCCTTGGGGCTGGTGCGTGGCGCGGTGCGCCACTACTGCCTTGGCGGGTGCAGTGCCCTGGTCGTGTGTGCGCGGCGCTCACGGCCGGTTCGGGGAGCTCGGGCCGTACGTGGTGTCGTGTCTTCCCCGTTTTCCCCTTCCCGCCCTGCGTGTCCTGCGCCGTGTCTGGCGGGCCGTCCCGTCCGGGTGTCCCTTACCCTCGCTCGCTGGTACGCCATTCCACGCGGTCTGTGCGTTCCGCGGGCTCGGTCCGGTTGCGCTGCTGGTATTCCCCGCGTCTTTGTTGTGTGTGTGTGCGCTCACGCTCCCGCGGCGTCCGCCCCTCCCCCCTCCCCTGGTTGGTGTGGGGCGCGCACCGCGCGCGGTCCCGGTGCTGGGCGCTGGTAGGGCCGTTCCACACGTTCCGTGCCCCTCCGCGTGTCCTGCCCCGGTCCCGTGCCCCGTGTGGTTCGTTTTTTTTTGGGGGGGGGGGCGGCCCGGTCCCGTTTCCCCCCTACCTGGCTTGGGGCTGTGCGCTCCCCGTGGGCTGGGTCTGCGCGTCTGGGGCGTTCCAGCGCCGGGGGGTGGGGTGGGGAGGGGGGGGGCGGCCTGTGCGCCGTGCCCCCCGACTGTGCGGCCGGGGGGGCCAGTGGGGTGGGGGGTCGCCTTGCCTCGGTCCGTCCCTCTGCCTTCCCTGGGCAGGCAACAAAGCGGGTGTCCTTGGCCTCCTCATCATGATATGCGTTGATCCCCCTGGTTAAATGGGCAATGGCTTCCTCTGCTCTTGCAGACAAGGCAACCTGTTTGTAGACCGCTAGAAGGCCGCATTCTGGGTCAATGGCTCTTGCTTGTTCTATGTCGCACTCATCCGGATTCTGTGGGTTGAGGCAGAAGGCACGACCGAGGTACCCCCGGGCTCTCTCTTTCGCAAATCCTGCATGCTCGATGAGCATGTTGGCCATGCGACTCGCTTGGTCACAGTTGCCAAGCTGGTTGTTCATATCAACAGCGAATGGAAGTGCAAAAGTTGGACAAATTTGGAGGGAATGGTCAAGGTCCAACTGTGCCAACTTGGTTTTACCCTGGCCGAGATGCGCTCTGGCACGGTTCATGGGCAACGCGTAAGTCTGTGGATAGCCAAGTCTCAAAGCCTCCATCAAGACACGGACTGCGTCCTCGTAAATATTACCATCGAGGTAGCCACAGCCCACATGGAACAGGATGCGAGCGTCACCTGGTCCGTTACCTGGTTCCAAAATGTGACACTCCGCAAACAGGTCGTGTGCGTCTTCACCGTATCCAAACACGCCCAGTTTCAACACCATGAGCTTCCTTCGCCAAATTTCCGTGGGCTGCACAGGGAGTGCTTGCTCCAAGCACCTAAGAGCCTCCTTTCCCTCGTAAATCTGTTCTGAGATGGTCACGTTCCAGAAAAAGGCCTCTGCCAGTCCTGGAAAGAGGATCACGGCCCTGTTCAAAAGCTGCGAGGTTTGCGACAGACAGTCGCCTCTCTTCATGGAGAGCAACGCTTCTGTCAGCAACTCCTCCGCAGCCATTTGGTTGAATTCCTTTTGGCCCCTTGTCAACTTAGCCCAACACTTGCAGACGGCAGCAGAAACCGGAAAATGGTCCGGTGGGAGGAAAGAGATGATCACTCTGTCCAAATCTTTGAACAAAAAGCCTGGTTTTCTCCCAACAGCCACCATTGCAGGCGACTCCATGCATATCACCTGCGGCAGTCTGCTGTTTCGTGAGTGCATGAAATACAAGCTTGAAAACCACAAAGGAAAGAAGCATACTATTTACTGGAACCACACTTCCCCCTCCTCCAAAGGGATTTTAGTTACTTGCAACCTGCAGTTGTGGGGGAGAAGGCGCCTCAAGAAGTGCACAAAAGTTTACAATGGAAAAAAAAGCAGATCGCCTACACAAGTGCAAATTTCAGACGCTCGCGACAACTTCAGTGAAAATAAGTGAAAACACCATCATTCTAGGTAGGTAGGTAGGTGCACTGGGTCGTGGAGGGGCGCCCCATGGTTCCCCCTGGCGTTGCCCCTGTGACGAACAGGAAGAGGCTCCGCGCGTGTAGAGGGGAGGCGGCTTACATCCCGCTAGACCTGCCTGTTGGCCCCCAACAAAGCGGCCCCGGGCGACACCGGGAGGGCTGATCGCCGCCAGCGTGACGTGCTTGTCTCGCCCGAAGGGTGTGCCCCCGTGCTTGCGCACGTCCCCTCCTTTGGGCAGAACCCTGGAGGTTCACCGGACTTCCTGGCGTATCCCGTTCTCAAGGCATGCATGCACGTTCTTGGTACTAGGGTTCCGAGGCGCTTGGGTGTCGCACCCTCCGCCTGGAGTCCCAAAGCAGCGCAGGCCTTAGGATGCAGCCTTACCCCCGGTCTCCGGAACTCGTTTGGCCGGGTCACCTGCATAGCACGGGCTGCCTCAGTGCCCGGGCTGTGGGCACTGGGTTTCCTACTGTTGTGTGGCATTTGTGTTTGGGTCCGGTTTGCGGTCGGGTGTGGGTTTTGTTAACCCCGCCAGTCCTGGCTGGGGTCTTGGGTGGGTGTGTTTGGGCACGGTTTGTGGTGTTGTCCCTATTTTGCCGGCTGTTTGTGGTGTTAGTGGTTGGGCTTAGGTTTCGGCCTGCTTATGGGACGTGTGTGGTTTCGTGCGCGCTCCGCTTGCCCCCCGCCGTTTCCGGTTCCGGCGTGCGGTGTGGGCGTGCGTGCTTGGCCCGGGTTTTGGCTGTGCCCTGCCCTTCTTTGCTGGGTTGTCGGGGTGTGTTTTTTGCGCTTTTGTTTTTTTTTTTTGGCTTTGTGGTGTCGGTTGCTTGGTGTCCCTGTCCTGGGCCTTGTGGTCCCTGTCCCCTCATCCCCTTTCTTTCGGGCTGGGCTGCTGGCTCTTTTCTTTTTTTTCGTGGTGTGTGTCTGCATGTTTCGGTGTCCCTTTTCCCGGTGGGCCGCTGTTCCTGGCTTGGTGTTGCCCGTTTTGGCTGGGTGGTCCCCCTGTGCCTCTTTGGGGGTCCTGTCTTCGGTGCCTTCTGGGTGGGGGGTTTGGTCGCCTCTGGTGGTGTTGGCGGGCGGTTTGGTGGCTGTGGGCTGTTTTCGCGCCCCCCCCCCCTCCCCCCTCTGTTGTTTTTTTTTCGGGGGGGGGGGCTGCCTGTTCCTCCCTCTGCCTTCCCTGGGCTGGCGCACGCACTGGCCCGCATTCGGTGTGGTCTTCCGGGCTGCTGTTGGCGGTTGCGTTCTGTTTGGCCGTGTTCCGGCCCCATGGGTCGGGTGGGCTATGTACACGTTGGGCTCGGCGCCCCTTCTTCTCGGGTTAGGTCCTGGCTCTGCCGGCTGGGCGGCTGCGCCAGGCGGCTGCGTGTGGCTCTGGGTTAGGGGGCTGGGGTTGTTCGTGTCCTTTCCCCTCTGCGGTGCCGGTTTTAACCTTCTTGGTGGTCCGCGACCGTTGTTGCCGGGCTCGCGGTGGCCCCGTGTGTGGCCTGCGGTGCCGGTGTGTTGCGTGCTGGTGCGGCGCCTTCCGGGGTGTGCGGTGGCTTGCTTCGGTTAGTCCTTCAGGTTAGGGTCAGTCGTGCCGTGTCGTGCCACTCTGTGCCGCGTCGCGTCGCGTCGTACTGTGGCGCGTTGCATTGTGGCGCGCTGTGGTACGGTGTGCCGTGGTCTCGCGTTGTGCCGTGGTGGGTCAGTGGAGGTCAGCCTGGCCTGTGTCGTGGTGCGGAGTGCGGGCCGGAGTGTGACTGGCTGGTGGCTGGGGGGTGCGGTTAGGTGTGGGTGTCTCGCAGGGTCCGTGCTGTGGGGGCCTGGGCGTGGCGCTCGGGCTGGTTGGTCGGGTAGGCGTCCGTGGGGTTGCCCTCCCTGGGGGCCTGTGCCTTGGTCCCGTGTCCTCTGGGGGTTCCGGTCCCTAGCCCTGGTCGCTGTGGCCGTGCCTTCGTCCTCTTCCGGTGCCTGTGAGGTGGCCCTTGTGGCGGCCGGGGTCGTCGCCTGGCGGTGAGGGCGTGGTGGTGCGCCGTGCGGCGGCATTCCCTGCGGTTCCCTCTGTGGGTGTGGCCCCTTCTCCCCGTGTAGGTGTGCCCTCCATTCCCCGTGTGGTTTCCGGTGGCTGGTGGCTGTGCGCCGGTGTGATCCGTACGGCGTCCGATGCTTGCTTCGTCGGTGCGTGTTGGGGGGTGCGCCCCCGGGAGTCGTGCAGCGTTCGGTGGGGCTGGGGCGGCGGTGGTCCCCCCGTCGTGGTATGCCCTTCCTGGGTGTGGGTCGTGGCGTTTGCCGTGGTGCCCTTTTTCTCCGCGCCTTGGTCCCCGCTCCTGCCCCTTCCTGGTTCTTGGCTGGTTTCCTGCCCCCATGTGGTGTCTCTTCCGGCGCCCTGCCCCTATGGGTGCCTGCCCTCACTTGGGGCCCCTCCGTGCCCTCTTGCCTGAGTGCCCCTTGGTGTCCCTTGCCCTCCCCTTGCCCTTGTCCTTCCCCTTCGTGGTGGGGTGGTGGCGGGAGGGGCGGGGTGGGGAGGGGGCGCCGATGGCGCAGGCCTGGGGATGGGTGGTCTGGAGCCATTGGCGGAGCGCTTGGGGGGTGTAGGGGGGGCGGAGGCCCTGGACCGCATCGCAGAGGAGGGCCTCCCATGCCGCTTGCGGCATGATGGCATCCGGGGCGGCCTCGTGGGGGTCGGCGGGGGTGCGGGTGCGTATCTCCTCGAAGGTATGCACCATGTGCACCCCATCTTGCCTTCCTGCTCCCCCGGCCCACTTGACCCAGCGGCGGAGCTCGTGCAAAGCGGGGGCAGACCACCAGGCGAGGTGGACGGGGGCCTTGGGGGGGGAGGGGTCCGTGCCCGGGGTCCTGGGGCGGCGGGGGGAGGACGTGGACCTGTGGTGGTGGTGGGGGTGGCGGTGCCTGGGGGAGCGGGAGCGGCGGTGGCGGGGGCTGGGGGTTGAGGACGGGTACGGGCGGAGGGGGGAACGGGAGGGGGAGGTGGACATGGGGCGGCGGTGGCCCGCTTGGTGGCGTCCCGGGGAGCGAAGTGGTGGTGGCGGGGGCTGGGGGTGGTGGATGGGTATGAGCGGCGGGGGAAACGGGGAGCCCGGCGGGGCCTATGGGGGGAGGGGGAGGTGGACGTGGGGCGGCGGTGGTGTGCCTGGCGGCGCCGGGGGGGAGCAGGAGCGGTGGTGGCGGGGGCTGGGGGTGGGGTTCTTGTATGGCCGCAGGGGGGAGGAGGAGGTGGACATGGGGCGGCGGTGGCGTTCGTGGTGGCGCCCGGGAGAGCGGGAGCGGCGGGAGCGGGGTCCCGGGGGGGTCGTGGTGGCACCTGGGGGAGCGGGAGCGGCGCGAGTGGGTGGTTGAGGCGCGGTGGCGGTGTGGGGAGTGTGGGCGCCAGGGGCAAGTGTGACGTGCGGGGGGGGAGCAGGAGCGCCGCTGTTTGCGGGACCGGACCTCATCGCTCGAGTCGGGCCAGTCAGGAGGCGTCGGCGGGTCCTGGGGGGCTTCGCTGGTGCCGTCTGGTACTGGGGGGAGGGGGGGGAGGTCCCCCGTCGTCCATGGATCCGCCACGTAGGGGTGTGGTCGCGGCAGCGGCTGGTGGTATGGGTCGAGTGACTGTCCTTGGCGGGGTTGGGCCCGGGGGGCCCCTTCGGCGTGGACCTGGTGGCCGGGGGGATACGGTTCCTGGTACGGGGGGGGTGGCTGGTACGGGGGGGGTGGCCCCTGGTGGTAGGTGGGGTATGCGGGTGGAGCGTCTGGTGGCTGCCATCCCATTCGCTGGTGCTGTTCGTGCACGGGGGGTTGTTGCCCGGTGGGGTAGGGTGGTGGGCAGTGGTAGTGGTGGGGGTGGTGTTGGTGATGGTGGTGGTGGGTCCGCTGGCGGTGGTGGTGTTGGTAGTGGTGGGGTTGGTGTTGCGGGTATGGCCCTTGGACCCCTTGTGGGTTTTCTGGTCCACCTTGTGGGGGTGGGGGGTTGGGCATCGTGCGCAGCCCCTGGGGCTGCACTATGTGGCTGGCAGGGGGGGCGGGTCGGGGGCCGGGCTTGACGGTGACGATGGTCGAGGGGTCCCACGTCCCTGGGTCGGTTTGGCCGGCGGTTGTGGTGGTTCGTGGGGGATGGATGACGGGGCGCTTGGTGACGGAGATGTGGACGAGGGTTTGGACGGGGTCGTGTTGGGTGGCCGCCTCTGCGGTGGTGGTGGCTGCCGTTGGGAGGGGGGCGTGGGTTGTGGTGGGTGGGGGGTCCTGGCTTGGGTGAGGGTTTGGGTTAGGGCGGTGTCGGTTGCGTTTGCGTCGTTGCGTTTGTGGTGTTGTGTGTGCTCGCTTGGGCGCCGGCTTGGTTTTGGGGTCGGGTTCGGGGTTGGAGTCCGGTTCCAGGTTGAGGAGGACCTCTGTCTGGAGGTGTGAGGGCGCCGATGTTGGGTCCGGGGTCTTCCCAGTGCGTTGCCGGGGTGCCTGAGTCGCCTGTGTGGGGGTCGGGGGGTCGGTGCGTGCGGCCGCGGCTTTGGCTTTTGCCCTGGCCTTGAGGATGAGGGGGGCGGGGAGGGGGGGGTCGGAGGAAGAGGTGGAGGAGGTGGATGAGGCTGAGGATGAGGAGGAGGTGGTGGACGAGGGTTGGGCTGTGATGCGGGCGGGCTTGTGGGCGGCGGCTTCTGCTGCGGCCACGGCGGGGAGGATGGAGGGCATGTCCTCGGGCTGTAGGTTGGGGGCGGGCGGGTGGGGGGCCCCGGTCGTGACCTGGCGGCCCGGCGGGCCGATCTGGTCGGCAGCGGCGGGGGAGGGAGGCCTGGGGCTGTGGCCTTCTCCTTCTGGGCTTGGCTGGGCCGGGGTCCTGCAATGTGTGAGGTTGTGTGGGTTGGCGTCCGCGGGGGGGAACAGTTCGCGTGGGCTGCATTCAGGGGCCGGGGGGGGTGGGCCTGGGTCTTCTGGGGTGTGTGGGGGGGGCGTGGGCGGGCCAATGGGTGGGGTGGGCGTGCCGCGGGGCGCGGGGCTCCTCTCGGCGGGTGTGTGCGGGTTGTCGAGTGTGGGGGGTGGTGAGGGGTGTCCGGCGGGTGGGTGTGTGGCGGGCGTGTGCTGGTTTTCGGGCGGCAGGGGGAGGCCCGTGTCGCGGGGACTGGGGGTGCGCGCGATGGTGGGCGTGTGTCAGTCTCCGGGTGAGCTGCGAGAGGGGAGGGGCATGGGCGGGGATTGTGCGGCGGGGTGTGTTGTGTCGGTGTATGTGTCCGCTCGTCGCGGCGCGCTTGCGTGGCCAGTTGTAGGCCGGGCGGTTTGGAGGAGAAGCTTGCCGTCTTCTGTTGCCGCAGCAAGGATTTTGCAGACGAGCTTGCGTATCTGGTGGACCTCTTGGTCAGTGTAGGGAAGGGGGTATGCTAGCTTTGGGCTAAGACCCACGCGGCTGAGGACCCTGTGGATGGTGTGGTACCCGCAGGTGAGGGATTGCTGCGGTCTGGGGGGGGGGGGTTGGCCGCGTGTCCGGGCCCGCCTCGACTTGTGTGTCGGCGGTGGGGATGGCCCAAATCTAGGGCACGGTCACCTTGGGTGGCCAGCAGCGCTGGATCCAGTGGGTCAGGCAGAGCATGGCCAATCCCAGGTGGTAGCCCGCCTTCCCTGAGGTGATTTGGGCCAGGGCGCGGGCTGGGGGCTTGTCCCCTGGCTGGAGGACGCCCCTGAGGACCCTGTGCTGGGTGGTAGGGTCCCCTACTACCCCTGGTGGGGCGGCCCCCGGGGGGAGCATTGTGTTTGTCCCTTTGACGAGCCATTGCGGGCCGGGGGACGTAGCCGTAGCGGCTATCACATAGTAGTGCCCGCGCTCGAGGACTGTAACCCAGACCTCCGGCGGGGGGTGGTCACTGTCTGTAGGTGGGGGGGGGAGGTCGTCGTCTGGGGTGCGGAGGCCGGCGGCGCGGAGGGCGGTGTCGCGGGTTGGTGCGGTGGCCTGTTCCCACTGCTCCGGGCGGTTCGGGTCCGCTGGGTGGTCCTTCTCCGCTGGGGCCCGTCGTAGGCGTACGGTCCCTTGACGCGTGACGTTGATGTCCGTGTCGTGTGTCAGGGCCTGGCCCCACTCGATGGGGGGGATCCAGACGTGCTGGCCCTGGGTGTGTTTGCGGGGTTGCCAGAGTACGAGGTCTACGATGGTCTCGTGGAGGCCGTTGCCTGGGGTGGTCAGGTCCCGGAGGGCTTTGACGGTGAGCTTGGTCGAGTCCTCTTGTAGGCGGTACCAGCCCAGGGGGATGGTCGGGGCCCTGCCTTGGAGGGTTGCTCGGAGGAGGTCGGGGTCGCGGATGGTGGCCGGTGTGAGGGGGGGGTGCCCCGGGTCCGGGGGGGGTGGGCTGGATGGGTTGCGGGGGTCTTGCGCGTCTACGTCGACGTATGGTCGGCCCTGGTTGGGCTCGGCCGGGCTGGGCGGTGCCGGGTGGCTTTTTGGGTGAGAGATGGGCCTCGGGGCGCTGTGGTGGTGTCTTGGAGGCCTGCCGATGGGGATGCGGGGCGCGTGCGGGGCGCGGAATGGGTTAGTGGACGTCTGGGTCATGCACGGCACGGTAATGGATGAGACGCTGCATGTGTGCCCTGGCGGTGGGGTCGGTGAGTTGCTCCGCGTGTGTTAACAGCAGGTGTTTGCGGTGTACCATTTGGGCCGCTGCTCTGCGGACTGCCTCTAGCTGGAGGTGCGCTGCTGCCTCCATGGGGCTTTCCGTGTGTTTGGTGAGGTGTCGGTGCAGGGCCTGTGTCACCGCCCATCTCATGATGGCTTCTTTGACCAGGGGATCCCCGAAGAGGTGTTCGGTGGCCTGGTGTGCGTGGCTGGGGGCTGGCCATCCTTCGTGTTGTCGTAGGGTTTCCGCCGGCGACCAGCCCACTAGCGTGTCCCTGCCTGTATGGAGGGGGCATTTCTTGAAGTGTTCCCAGCCCCCCGGGGTGGTGTGGTCGCACAGGCAACGGGTGTGTTCTTCAGGGACGTGGATGTGTTTGCGGGGGAGCCATCTGGCGACCCTGGTGAGGAATGATAGTTGCTCCCTGAGGAGCTGGATGCGTCTTTTTTGGAGGTGGGCTGGGACGTTTGCTGGGCGCAGCGCTGAGTGGTAGAGGGGGATTTGCAGTCTGTCCTGGAGCTCCTGGATGTGCGCCCGGCTGTCTGCGTCGCCGAGCACGCGGGCGAGATGTTGGATAGGGTTGGGGTAGTGGTATGCTCTGTCGTGGGAGGAATAGGGGGCGTCCTCTGGTACCCAGTAAGGGGTTCTTATGGGACTCGGGTAGGGGGGTATGTGTTGGAGGTGTGTGTGGTTTCGGCCGAGGTCAGGGATCTGGAGGGCTGGTAGGTGCGTTGTGCGCTGGTGTACTGCCTAGTTGTCGGCCTTACCATTTCCGTATTGGTGTCTGTGGGACTCTTGTTTCACAATGTGGAGTTGGACGTAGGGGGGAAGGCTGCGAAGGGCTTTCCAGAGCAGCAGTGCCTGGGTGCCGAGGCTCGTCGCGGTGGCTTTGTGAAGTGGTTGCCTTGCTATGCGGAGGAGCAGGTGTGTGTCGACAGTGGCGTCTACCACGAACCAGACCCAGACGATGTGCGGGAGGTGGGCGGGTGGGTGGGCCGCAATCTCGGCGATGGCGTCGGCCATGGCCCCTAGCTCCCCGTGGGAGGAGGCCCCATAGGCGGTGTGGCCCGTGTGGTGGTCCATGTGGTAGTGTCCCCCGGTGTGGGTTAGCTGCAGGGTGGCCCCCCCGGTGATGGGCGTGAGGGGGGATTCACCTGAGGCGTCGGTGAAAAAGAGCCGGTCCGGCAGTGATGGTTGTGGGAGGCGGCATGGGTTCATGGGCAGGTAGGCGTATATGGCGAGGCCCGTGGCGAGGTGGGCTACTGGGGTTGTGGGCTGCAGGATGGGGGTGGCGTACACCCCTATTCCTTTGGAGATGATGTGTTTCGCTTGGGGGGACAGGGCTATGAGTCCCTGCTCCGGCTGTCCTTGTGTGAGGTAGGAGTAGATGTAGTGGAGGATGTAGGCTGTGTCTGGGTTTAGGTCGTGGCATGTGAGGGTTTGTGTTCGGTGCTCCGGTGTGTGGCAGGAGTGGTGGAGCGGATAGTAGGGGTGCTCGTGCTTGCCCGTTCTGCCTGGCTCGTACATGCTGTAACGGATGGCGACCCCTGCCGGGTCGGGGCGGAGCCATGTGGGTATAGTGGTGAAGAGCCGTTTGGGCGCGTGGTCGGGGTTCCACGCTACCGTGGGGTTATTGTCGCTGCGGTGGAACCATGGGGCTACCCATGCGTAGGCCTGTGGTGGTAGGTGGGTTGTGGGGTGGGTGTGGTGGCGTGCTATGAGGTGTAGTACGGGCCATGGTGTGGTTGGTGCCTCGGGGTCACAAGCCGGACATGTGCGTGGCATGCTCTGGGAGTCATGGGGGACCCGTGGTAGGTCTCGGGCGGTCATGTGGTGTTTCGGTATGCGGCATTTTGCCCCGTGGTGGATGACGGTGGTCTGCATGGGTTTGGCTTCATTCGGGGCCAGTAGTAGGGTTAGTGGTGGGACTGGGCCCGTCACCGGGGGGACGGGTTCGTGTTTCCAGCCGGTGGGTGCGTAGGGCGGTGTGACTGGGATGGGTCGGGGGTTTTGCTTTTTGAACTCTCGGTAGGCTGCCTGCATGTCTGTGCTTCCCGGCAGAGTGTGTCCCGCTGCTCGTGCCGTCTGCGTGAGGTACTGGTGGAAGAGGCGGTATTGAGGCCATTCCGGAAGCTGTAGAAAGGGGGTGTGGTGTGCCCCGCTGTGGTGTAGGACCCGCATTTGGGGGAGGGTGACGTATACTACGGTGATGGAGGCCCCGACAAGGTCTATGGTGTGTATGGTGCCCTTGGGGGAATGGTGGAGGTCCCCGCAGAGGACGGCTAGAGGCCCTTCATCTGGGCACGTGTGGTTGGTGAGTATGGCGTGGTGTGGGGATGGGAGGAGAAGCTGCAGGTGGTTCCACAGGCGCGTGTTCATGTCGGTGGGCATGCCCGTATGGTGGAGTACCCAGCGCGGGCATGTGTTGCGGGCCCGTTGTGCGGCTTGGAGGCGGATTGTGGTGACCTCGCGGACCTCCGGTGAGTGGTTGTGGGTCATGCGGTGAAGGAGGAGGGCGGTGTGTCTGGTGTAGGCCGCTTTCACCTCATCCCCAATGGCGTCCCCATAGTGGGGCCATGCCGCTCGGATGGCGCGGGTGGGTATGGAGGTGGGGCAGCCCCCGTGTGCTGCCCATGCCTTGGTCACGGCGCGTCTGGCCGGCTGGAGGGCGGTGGTGGGGTGTGTCAGGTGGAGTGCTTGGAAGCCTATGGAGGCGTTCAAGACCCCGGTGAGGTAGTACGCCAGGCTGTGGTTGGACAGGGAGAGGGCCTTGGTGGTCGGGGACGCATATCTGGGGAGATGGGCGAGGTGTGATTGCAACTTGGGAGGGAGGGTGGTGTCCTCAGGGTTGGCGGCCTGCATTACCCCCAGGTGGGTGGTGGTTGTCACGACTTGCATCGGGGGGCCTTGTGTCCCTAGGGTGGGGGGTGTGGCAGACCCCTTGATCATGGCCACTGACTTTGTGGGGTGGACGATGAGGTTGTTGTGGGAGAGGTAGGAGACGGTCACGTCCAGTAAGTCATTGGCGTGTTGGGTGACCGTTGGTCCGGGGTCCGGGGCACGGGGTTAGTGTGGGGTGTGCGCGACCGTGAGGTTGGTGTCGTCCGCGAAGCCCACCAGGGGGGAGAGGAGAGGGTAGGGTGCGTAGACCGGGTAATCCTGCTCGATTGCGAGGGCCAGGGGGAGCGTCACGAGAAGGTACAGGAAGGGGCCCTCTGCTCCTCTTTGGGGGACCCCGCTGCCTGGCTCCAGGAAGGGGGTGAGGCCTGCTCCAGTGCGGACCGTGTATTTGCGGGTGCGGATGTAGCCGGAGGCGAAGTTGTAGAAGGGGAGGCCTAGGCGTTTCCACACCGCTTCTAGAAGGAGCCAGGGGGTTTTCGGGAAGTCTCCTTTGACGTCAAAGGAGGAAATGATGAGGTTCACCGGGTCCATGTCGGCGATGGTGTCCTGGAGGAAGATGGCCTCGTGTGGGGACCGGCCTGGGATGGCCCCCCAGAGGCTGGCTGGTTTGTGGGGGTCAAGGTGGGGGCGGATGCGGCGTAGGAGGATGGT
Source organism: Eutreptiella sp. 'Long Island Sound 2002' (assembly GCA_964036045.1). NCBI lineage: Eukaryota > Euglenozoa > Euglenophyceae > Eutreptiales > Eutreptiaceae > Eutreptiella > Eutreptiella sp. 'Long Island Sound 2002'. The sequence continues at coordinate 43,955,489 of OZ038392.1, forward strand.
CCAGACAATTTTGACCTCCGTGACCGCACAGACTATGGGGCGCCAGTTGTCCGGGCCTGCCCAGCCCCCTTTTTTGTAGAGGGGGCGGACAACGTTTGCCCAGTCTGGTGGCAGGGGGGTCTGCCCCGTGACGATGTCCCAGAGGCGGTGGGCGAGGATGCGGAGGAGGTGGGCGGGGAGGTGGTAGTATGCCTCCGCAGGGAGGCCGTCGTAGCCTGGGGTTTTGTGTTGCCGGAGACTGTGGATGGCCTTCCGGACTTCGTGGATGGTGAAGGGGCGCTTTTCCAGTTGCCTCCTCTGGGCGTGGTTGAAGACCCGAGAGAGGCGGTCGATTTTGGCCTGGGTGTCTGGGTCCAGTGTGTCTTGGGTGGGCGTGTGTTGCCGGAGGAAGCTGTCTTGGGTGGCTTGGAGCACTGTGGCTGGGTCGTTGGTGAGGAAGCCGTCCTCCTGCCGGACCGTGGTGATGGTGCGCTGGCCGGTGTCGGTCATGCCGTCGTTGAGGTGGCGGATGGCCTTGTAGGGGAGTTCATGTTGCGCATACCGTTCGTGTTCCTGGGCGATGCGCTGTTGCCTGTGGATGTGCCACCGCTGCAGGTCTGCCCTGATGTGGGCTATCTGCGTCCTGCAGTGGTGTATCTGGCGGCGGGTTTGGGGGGTGTCGGTGTGGAGGAGGGTCGCCAGTTGTTGCTTCGCATGCCAGAGGTCATGGAGCATGTCCCCTAGGGCCGTGGGTGGTTGGTCGTCGTCTGTGTGGGGGTGTTGCTGGAAGCCGCAGGCGACGGCGGCCGTGCGCATGGCTGTGAGTAGGTCGGTGGGGTCTGGTTGGATGCGCCGGGCGCGGTCTATGCCCCTGTGATATTGGGACCAGGCATGCTTGTCATGCAGTGGGGGCATCTTCAGGGGGGGTGGTAGGCCTTGGTACGCATCCTCTGGGGGGCTGGGGGGAAGGTTGAGGATGCTGAGGCGGATGTGCAGGGGGCTATGGCCTGTGGGTCCCAGCGGGAGGGGTCCATATCGGGCCTCCGCCCGGATGATGGTGGTTGGGTCGCCATAGCATACGTCGATGCGGGATGGGGCGGCGTCTGTTTGGTGGGGGAAGTGGGATGGTTGGCCTTCAAGGTTGGCCGTCAGGTCCATGAGCCCCAGCATTTTGATGGTGTCGCGGACTGCATGGTCCTGGGGTGTGGCCTGTCCCCCTCGGTCCGCCGGGCAGGGGGCGGCGTTCATGTCGCCGATGATGATTGTGGGGGCGAGCATGGCCATCTGGCGGTATGCCTCGGCCAGGGCTTGGAGGAAGGGTTCCGTGGCGTCGCCGATAGGGACGTGGGCGTTGATGACGTTGAGTTGCCATCCGTCCCCGACGACCTCATAGACACCTAGCCTCCCTGGGACGCTGAGGTGGTGGACGAGGTGGACGTGGATGCCGGCTCGGGCGTATAGGGGGGTCCCCTTGTGCCAGTAGCATTTGTACGCTTTCTGGTCCGGGGTATATATGGGGGTGGTTTCTGGGGGGTCGTCGCATTGTAGGCCTTGTTCCTGGAAGGCGAGGAGGCAGGGAACCCACTCTGGCCCCTGTGCCATCGGGAGCTCCTGGAGGGCGGTTGTGGCTTCCTTGGAGTATGTGACAGCCAGGTGGTTAAGGTCGAGGAAGTTGACGGTGGCCTCGGTGGGGGCGGGCCGGGGCTGTGGAGGCTTGTGCCCTTGGCCCTTGCCCCGTCAGGGAGGGGGACTGGGGCTCCGGGACTTTTTGCCTGTTGGTGGGCGCTTGGGTAGGCGCGGCGGGGGAAGTCTTCCATTCCTCTCCTTCGGGCGGATGACACGTGGGGGAGGGTCCCATAGCACACCCTCATAAACCTCCGGATTCTGGGGCCCAGGGGCCGGGACCAGGCCAAAGGCCCTGTCCTGCAGGCACCCCCACCTGGGTTGGTTTTCAGTAGGCGTGAGGCGACTTGAAGAAGCACGTGCTACGGGACTCGCATGCCGTGGCGCACACTCACACCTCCTGACTCGGTTGAGCTTGCGCTCTCCCGGGGGACCGGGGATTCGAAGTAGGTCGTTGTGGTTGGTTGGTCGGTCGTTTAACGGTTCGGCGTAGTCTGGTGACGTTGGTCGGTCGGTTGCGTGGCGGCTGAGTCGCGGTTTTGTTCGCGGACATGGTTGTCGGCGGGCGTGGCGCACCAGGGTGTCGCCAACTCGATGGACGCCGTTCCCGTTTCGACCCATGCACGCCTGGCTGGTTTGGTATTGGCCGGCTTGCGTGTGTTCTGTTTACGGTCAAGTGGCGGCTGCAGCTACGGTGTGGTTGGTGCGCGGTTGTCTTGGCCGCCTCATGGTCGGCTTGGTCTGCGTGGGTTTCGTCGCACTGCTGCCGGTGGTCGTATCGCCGGATGTTGTTTCTGCAGCCGGCACGTCCGTGTCGGCGCTGGCTAGTTGCGTCTTGGTTGGTCCAAGTGCGGTGTAGTGCGGTTTGTCAGCGCTGGTTGGCCGCGTTCGTAATGGTAGAGTCGCGGTGTTCTGTTGTGTTCGTGGGCATGGTCGTCAGTGGGCGTGGCGCACCACGGTGCCGTCATCCCGTTGGACGCCGTTCCTGTTTCGACCTGGGCACGCCTGGCTGGTTTGGTGTCGGCCGGCCTGCGTGTGGTCTGTTTACGGTCATGTGGTGGCTGCAGCTGCAGCGTGGTTGGTGCGCGGTTGTCGCGGCCGCCTCATGGTCGGCTGGGTTTGTGTGGGTTCCGTCGCGCTGCTGCCAGTGGTCTTATCATCAAATCTTGCCTGTGTAGCCGGCACATTCGTGTTGGTGCTGGTTAGTTGCGTCTTGGTTCGTCCAAGTGTAGTGTAGTGTAGTTTGTTAATGTTGGTTGGCCGCGTCCGCAGTGGTAGAGTTACGGTGTTCCGCTGTGTTCGTGGGCAGGTTGGTCGGCAGGCGTGGCTCACCACGGTGTCGCCAGCCCGTTGGACGTCGTTCTCGTACCGGCCCATGCATTTTTGCACTGAACGGCGCCTTTTTTGGCTGGCCAGGCCGAGTACCGGCCCATGCATGTCTGGCCAGTTTGGTGTTGGCCGGCGTGCGTGCGGTCTGTTTATGGTAATGTCGTGTTCGCTGTAGTGGTTTTGTTGGTGTGCGGTCGTGTTAGTCGCCTTTTGGTTGGTTTGTTCGGCGTTGGTTCCTTGTCGTTGCAGCGGGCGCTTGCGCAGTCGGATTTGTTGCGTGCAGGTGTTCTGCTTGTTGCGATGTTCGTTGGTGCCAGTTGCGTGGGGCCGGCAGGGTACGTTTTTACTGTGCGCCGTCTCCCCACCGTGGGGGAGAAAAGTAATGATAAGTGGTTGGACCGCTGCAAAAAAACTTTTCCGAATTCGGTGCCCTTTTCCCTGCCCCGCCCCGGCAGTGTTGCATGCACAACCCATCGTCCGGTACTTCGCGGTGCTCTGTGGCCGTCCTTCCAGTTTCGCCTGTGCCATTCATATGTACACCCCCCGCCGGTGGCAAAGCCCCGTTGGTCCCCCTTGGTGCGTCCCTGTGCTCCCCATGGGAGCCCCAGGGTGCTGTTCCGGCTCGGTGGTGCGGTGCTCGTGTTCGTGTCTGCCTGCCTGCCGTGCGCCATATCGTGCCGTGTTTTCTGGGTCATGTGGGTGGCGTGCCTGTGTCGCAGTGCTGAGTTTGGTGGTCAGGTTGGTTAGGGCGGTTCGTCTCGTGCTGTGGTGCAGGGACGTTCCGTGCGACGTGGTGGGCTTGGCCCGGCGTAACACATCTGTGCCCGCTGGCAGGGGGTCGGCGTGGCCCCGTGTGGCGAGCCTGTGGTCCCCCGCGTGCCCCGGGTGGGGTTTAGGAGGATAGGAATACCGGGCAGTGTTGCAGCCCCCCTCCCGCTTATTGACGCTTTTAGCTTTCTGCAGGGAGTGTGTCCCTCGTACAATTCGCGTAGGTTATATGTGCCGTAACCCCCCCTGGCGTCCCAGGCGTTTAACTTTCCCGGAGGAGGTGTGCGCCGGTCCCCGCGGTGCACGTATCCCTGGATGCTCGCCTTGGAAGGCAATACTCTGGACGATTGTTCGATAACATTCTCGTGGTCATCGGCCTGGCCGTGGGTCCCGCGTGTTTGGCCGGGCCCTTTGCCCGGCCCCTTGTGGATCCGGCTCGCTGGAGAGGAGGGTTAGGTGGAAGGACGGGTCCGGGTGTGGCGCCGCCTCTTTGCCTGTTGCAGGCGGGTTGCGGGCGCCCGGGAAGCGTGGCCCCCGCCCGGGGGATGTAGGAGGAAGTCGTTGGGTTTTCGTTTGTGTTCGACACCACGGGCTGCTAAGGCTAGCCTCCACTCTTCGGGTATCTGTTGCATGTGTCGGGCAGGTTGACGTCTTTCCCGTCGGTGTGTTCGACCAACAGGTATTGCTGGGGTGTGTTGCGCGGCTGCGCGTCTTTGGGTTGTACGAGGGGTCCTTTTGGGCGAGGTTGGCTCGCCTGGGGTCGTCGTGGTTTATGGCCCAGTGCGCAGCCGTTGGTGTGACGTCCATCGCCCGGCCCTCCGGTTGGAGGAGGGGATCCCCCAGCCGTCGTGTCGTCTTTCCCCTTGCGCATGGCCGGTGCGGGACTCGCGTCGCGCGTGTGCGGCTGTGCGTCGTCGCTGCAGGTCCTGTGGCCAGGTGCGGTAGGTGTCCTTCAGTTGCTGCCCTCACGGTCTCAGCTCATTCCGGTCACCCATCGAAGGATCCTCCGGCCTTTCCCCCCTAGCACAGCCTTTTGGGCGCCTGCAAACGGGTTTCCTGTGGATAGCCCTCGCCGACAGCGGAGCATTTCTCTCTGTCAACCACATTCTGCCACTCCCCATCCCTCACGGGTTGGAGTACCCACTTGGCTACCGGATGCACTTGGGTGTCGTCCATCCGCGGCTAGAGGCCAGGGGGCGACCCTTTCCACGTTCCCCCAGGTCCCGCTCACGCGTGAACCTACGTGTACTTAGGCCATTGACCCGGGGACCTCAGGGTCAATCCTCACCCCTGCGGACACCTCACGGCTGTCATGGAGTTCGGGGCATTTTCCCGACTTCCTGTGGCCAGGCTCCCCATGGTTGGCCCATGGTTAACCACTCCATGGCGACGGGTTTCCCAATCCCACGGGGCTGTTGCTTGGCGCTTTCGGCCTCCCGTCCCATCCCATGTCTCGTTCCCCTTCGCCACATCCCGTCACCGGCCCAATCCCCGCGTCCCGTGCTTTCCCGCTCCCATGGGGCCGTTGTGTGGCCCGTGCCACACCCCTGTCCTATCCCCGTGCCCCCATCCCATCCCTCATCCCGTGTTTATACCCCACCAGGCCGCCAGCAACCCTGTGGCACTGGCCGACAGGATCCTCATCCATCCGGGGACCGTTTCGTGCTCCTTGCACAGGTCGCTCCTATCCACTCCCCTTCTTCCGAGCACTCGGCGCATTCTCCTCCGCACGTTCCTGTCCGGGTCGTCTGGCCACTTTTCCCATGTCATGGCCCCTTTGGCCCACCTATGTATTGGCACGAGAACACAGCGTGTCCAGGCGGCTGTGGCCCAGCAGGGACGCCACTACACGTACCCCCACTAGGGCTTGGAGGGGAGTTGTGTTCTGTGTTCTGTATGCTTGCACCGCCTGCTGTCTTGCCCATCCTTGACGTCGTCTTGCATACCTCCTATGGCAGATTGCCCTTCTGATTTTTGTCCCCCGCCACTCATGGCCGAGGGTTCTTCTTTCTGCTGTTGCCCCCATACCTGGCTCGGGCGTGCTGCTGTGTGTGTGATCTGCGCCCTGGGTCATGCAGGCTGGGCAACCCATGTGATGCACCTGTGTTTGGGCACAAGAACACAGCGCGTGTTGTTTTTTTTTTTTGGTTTGCGGCTGTGGCCTAGCAGGGACGCCACCACACGTACCCCTGCTAGGGCTTGGATGGATGGAGTGCTCCGCTGTCGTGCCCCGCCTGCGTGGTGGTGTCCATGTTGATGCCCTCTTTGTTGTGTATGTCTTTCCGCCCTTGCTTTAGCTGGGTGGGCAGCTTCAGGTGCACCACTTCACCCTACTTGTCCCACCTGCGGTACCAGTGACCCATGCATGGTGGGGGTGCGGAGAGGCGTAGCTACCAGCACTCACGTCTGGCCTGCTATACCCGGTCAAGGGCCCGCCTTAGCGCGGCCTGTCGAGCCCAGCTCTTGTGCGGACAGGCTGCCAGCCCCGGATGATCCAGTCCGGGGCGCCAGGCCGCCACTTGTCCCTGGATGATCCAGTCCGGGGGACGGCGGCTGCTGCTGCTTGCTCCGCTCCGGATGATCCAGTCCGGTGCATCTGGTCTTATTTCACCGGTTAATGCTCGCGTCGTGCTTCGGCCATTCCTTCTTGTTTCACCCCGGATGTTCCAGTCCTGGGCACTTCTTGGTCTCGTCTCCGCTTCGCTGCATTACCACGGCCTCGTCCGGGTCTTCTCATCACTGCATCACCACGGGCTCCTCCTCTTGGCTGCCGCACTGCTTCTCCATGGCCGCGTCCTCTTGGCTGCTGCTCCCCTTCACCTCGGCCTCGGCCTCTTGTTTACCTCACTGCATCACCACAGCCTTATCCCCCCCATGGTTGCAGTACCTCTCCGCGGCCTCGTCCTGATCTCCGCTTCTTTGTTGTACCCCGGCCTTATCCTCACGGCTGCTTCCCTGCATCACCCCGGCCTCACCCATAGGTCTGTTTCGCTGCGGCACCACGGCCCCGTCCTCATCTTTGCTGCCCTGCGCCTCCTCGGCCTTGTCCACTTCTCTGCCTCCCTGCATTTCCCCGGCCTTGTCCTTTGCGTTGCTTCCGGTCTTATCTCCTTCGCTGCACCACCTTGGTCTCGGCCTCCTGTTTCCTTCGCCTCTGGCCGCCACTTTCCCCTGGACGCTCCAGCCCGGGGGGTGGGGACCCCTTCTGGTTGATCCGCCCCGGGCATTCCTGCCCGGGGCGGCAACCATCTTTTCCCGGCCCCGGTGGTTGTGGCCACTCCTTCTTGTTCTGCCCCAAATGCTCCAGTCAGGCGCGTCTGCCCACCACGTGTCCCTCGACTTTCGTGTCGTGGGTGCAGTGGCTCTTGCTGCCTGCTCCACCCCGAATGTTCCAGTCCAGGGCGTCTGGCCGCCCTTTGTCCCCGGATGATCCAGTCCGGGGTGCGGCGGCTCGTGCTGCTTGATCCACCCCGGATGATCCAGTCCATGGCGTTCGGCCGGCGCTTGTCCCCGGATGCTTCGGTCCGGGGCGCTTGTTCCGCCCGGGATGTTCCAGTCCAGGGCGTTGGGACTCCTTCCTCCGCTTTTTGTTGTCGCATTGTTTCGGCCGCTCCTTCTTGCGTTGCCCCGAATGATCCAGTCTTGGGTACTCCATGTCTTCTTCTGCTTTTTGCTGCTTGTCCACGGCCTCGTCCTGGTCACTTCCTCACTGCATCTCCTCGGGCTCCTCCTCTTTGCTGCTCCACTGCTTCTCCTGGGCCTCGTCCCCTTGGCTGCCCCACCTCATCCCCGCCTCCCCGTCCACTTGTGTGCATCGCTGCATCTCCTGGGCCTTCTCCTCATCTTGGTTTCTCTGTTTCTCCTCGGCCTCGTCCTCCACTCCGCTTCGCTGCATCTCAACTGCCTCGCCCTCGTGGCCGCATCTCTAGCTCTCCGTGGCCGACGATCCCGTCCGTGGCGATCGGCCGCCGCCTGTCCTCGGTTGTTCCTGTCCGGGGGGCAGCTGGCCCTGCTCCTTGTTCTGTCCCGAATGCGCCCGTCCGGGGCGTCTGGCCGCCACTTGTCCCCAGATGTTCCAGTCCGGGGGGTGGCGGCCCCTGCTGCTTGTTCCGCCCCGAATCTTCCAGTCCAGGGCGTCGTGACTCCTTCCTCCGCATTTTGTGGTCATTTTGCTTTGGCTGCTCCTTCTTGTTTTGCCCCGGATCATCCAGTCCTGGGCACCCCATGTCTTTGTGTGCTCTTGGCTGCTTGTGCACGGCCTCGTCTTGGTCGCCCCTTCTCTGCATCTCCTCGGGCTCCTCCTCGTCGCTGCTCTGCTGCTTCATCTCGGCCTCGTCACCCTGGCTGCTCCACCTCATCCCCCCGTCCTCGTCCTCTTGTGTGCATCGCTGTGTCACCTTGGCCTTGTCCTCTTCTTGTATTCTCCGCTTCTCCCCGGCCTCGTCCTCCACTCCGCTTCGCTGCATCTCGACGGCCTCGTGCTCGTGGACCCTTCTCTCGCACCCTGTGGCGCCTGCTGCTTGTTCCGCCCCGGTTGATCCTGTCCTGGGAGTCCTCCGCCAGTGGTGCCTGGATGCTCCGGCCCGGGAGGCGGTGGCTCTTGCTGCTTGGTCCGCCCCCGACGTTCCGGTTCGGGGCGTCCAGTCTCTCTGGCACTGCTTGGCCCCGTCTCCCCTTCGGTGTCGCTCCTCGGCCGTGGTTGTGTGGTTGTGGTGCACGCTGTCCGGGGTTTGCGGCACCTGGTGGCCATTGTTGCATGGCAGCTGTCCTTGTGCCGTGGTTGTAGCCGGCGGCGTGCCTCTCTGGCGTGCCTCGTGGCCCTGCGTGGTGCGCCGCGCCTCGTCCGGTCCGGTCGCTCTCGGTGCTCCGGTCGGCTTTCCCGACGCCGTGGTGCCTTTCCCGATCCCGGGGGCTTTCGCCCCCGGATTTACTGGGCAGCTGCGCGGGGCACGCGGAGGCCGGCCAAGAACCGGGCTCATTGTGCCTGCCGCTGGCCCCCGCCGAGGCAGGGGCGCTCGGCTCGCTCCGCGTCGTACCCGTTCGGGGCCCCGCGATGGGGTTGTCCCTGGCGGGTCCCTCCGGCGTCAGTCTTGGGCTGCTTGCGCTGCGGTGGTTGGCGTGTGTGGACCCGGTCACTGACGCGTCCGGTTTCCCGTACCGTCCGTCTTGCGAAGGGGGACTCGGCCGGTGCACCGGGGCTGTTTCGTGTGGACGCCGACACCTCCCCTTGCGGGTCGGAGGACGCCATGCCCGGGTCCCGTGCGTGTGTGCGTGTGCTCGTTTTTCAGCGCCAGGTCGGGCGGGCCGGCCTCCCGGGCGCGTTTTGGTGCGCCTCCCCTTTTCCTCTGGCCGCTCTGTCTTTCTGCTTTGCTCGGCCCCCTCCGGGCTGGGGTTGCCCCTTTCTTGGTCCTTTGTTTGCCCTCCCCCTGTTTCCCCTCCCCCCCCCCCTTTTTTTTTCTTTTTTTTTCGCGCGCCCCCTTTGTCTCTTGCTTTCTTTGATATTCGGCCCCGGGTGCCTTGGGCCTTGGCACTTTGTTTTTCTTTCCCCCCCCCCCCGGCCTGTGGTTTTTTTTTCTCCCTTTTTGTGTGCCCCTCTTGTCTCTGGCTTTCTCTCCTTTCCGGCCCCGGGTGCCCTGGGCCTTGGCGCTTTGTGCTGTTTGTTTTGTTGGCCCCCCGCTTCTGGGCTCTCCGTGCGCTCTCGCCTCGTTTGTGTTTCCCGCCTGGCCGCTGGCTGCTCTCTGGTGGTTGCCGCTCCCCCCCGCCCCCTTTGTGTCTCGCGGTTTCTTCGCTGCCTCTGGCTCCTCGGTTTTTTTTAGTTTTTCCGTTCGTTGTGCGCCCCCGCTGTCTTCGGCTTTCGCTGGTTTCCGGCCCCGGGTGCCCTGGGCCTTGGCACTGTGTGTTGTTTGTTTTGTTGACCTCCCGCTTCTCTGCTCTCCGTGCGCTCTCGCCTCGTTTGTGTGTCCCACCTCGCCCCTGGCTGCTCCCTGGTGGTTGCTGCCCCCCCCCTCCCCCTTTCTGCTTCGCGGTTTACGTCGCCGCCGCTCGGTGCTCCGGTTTTTTTTTCTCCTTCGTTGTTCGCCCCCACTGTCTCTGCCCCCGCTGTCTCTGGCTTTCCCTGGTTTCCGGCCCCGGGTGCCCTGGGCCTTTGCGCTGTGTGTTGTTTGTTTTGTTGGTCTCCCGCTTCCCGGCTCGCTGTGCACTCTCGCCTTTTATGTATTTGCCGCCGGGCCCTGGGCTGCTCCCTGGTGGTTGCCGCCCGCCCCCCCCCCTTTTTGTGTCTCGCGGTTTTCGTTGCTGCCTCTCGGTGCTCGGTTTTTTTTTCCTTTCGTTGTGCGCCCCCGTTGTCTCTGGCTTTCGCTGGTTTCCGGCCCCGGGTGCCCTGGGCCGTGGCGCTGTGTGTTGTTTGTTTTGTTGGCCTCTCGCTTCTCGGCTCGCTGTGCGCTGTCGCCTCTTTTGTGTTTGCCGCCTGGCCGTGGGCTGCTCCCTGGTGTTTCCCCCCCCCCCTTTTGTGTCTCGCGGTTTTCGTCGCTGCCTCTCGGTGCTCGGTTTTTGTTTTTTTTCTTTTTTTTTTCCCTTTCTTTGTGCGCCCCTGTTGTCTCCGGCTTTTTCTGGTTTCCGGCCCCGGGTGCCCTGGGCCTTGGCGCTGTGTGTTGCTTGTTCCCCACACGGCTGGTTGTTGTATCCTGTGTTGTGCTTCGTCCGGCGTCTTGTCGTGTGGTGCTGCCGTCTGTGGTGTGTTTTTTGCTGTGTCCGGTCTTGTGTGGCGTGCTTTTGTCTGGTTGGGTTCTTGCGCCGTGTTGTGGTGGGTCTTGTTGTGCTGTTTTTGTTGTGCTTTGCTGTCATGCGTTGCTGCGTTCTCTGCTGGTTTTTTTTTGGGGTTGTTAATTGCCTTTCTGTGGTTCTCCGGGCTGTTTTGGTTTCTGTGCTCTGCTTGTGCGGTGCGGTGCCAGTGTGCCTGCGGCGTTGCTCTCTGTGCGTTGCCCTCCTGCCCCTGCGGCGCTGGCCGGTGTTTGGTGTTGTTGTCTGTTGTGTTTGCGTGTTTGCTGTTGGGCCTGGCTGTCCTCTGTTGCCTCCTGGTGGGTCCTGGTGGGTCCGGGTGTCGTGTTTCGGTGGTGTGCTGTGGTGTGTCCCTGTGTTTGGTGTCGCTGTGCTGCGCCGTGTTGCTGCTCGCTGTGCCGCCTGGCGTTGTGTTGTTGTGCGCTGTGTTGTTTTGTTTTGCTCTGCTTGGTGCTGTCACGCGCTGTGTCCCGTCCTGGGGCGCTGTCCGTCGTCCTGGGGTCCTGTGCCTTCGCCGCTGTGTTTTGTCGTGTCTGGCCGCGCTGTGTGTCTTTTGCTGTGGTCTGTTGCTGCCTGGTGTTGTTCGCCGCTGTGCTTTGTGCCGTGTGCGTCCTGGGGTGTCGTGCTGTGCGTTCCCTGTCCTCTCCGCCCTGTGCGGTGTTGCTGTGCGTCCCTGCTCTCCCATGGTGCCCTGCTCCCCTGTGTTGTGCCCCGTGGTGCTGTGCTGCTGTGTGGTGTTGTGGTGTCCTGTCCTGCTGCCTTGTTTTTTTTGGTTTCTCCTACTTGTAAAACCGCTGCAAAATTTGTTTTTAATGCGTCAGAGCATTCCAGATGTTGTGAATGTAAAGGCAACAACAAACTGATAGAGAAGTATATACACGGTGCAAAACTTTAGTTTGAGTGTGTCAAACTTCAGTTTTCTTTCAAGCTGTTCAAGAGAGGGCTCCTCTTGTGCTAAGGTTCATAACTGGTTTTACTGATTGTCGTAGACAATTAACAGCGGTTGTTTGTCAAAACAATCGGAACAACACGCTTTTTTTGTTTCTTTGAAAATTTGACCTGCTTTGTGCCAGAAGTGTAGCTTGTGCGCATCACTGTCCACCATAATAGGGACCATTTTTCTGTCTTGGTTGTGTACCCCCTATTTCGGACATAGGGAATCCAAAATTCAAAGATTCCAAGCTGGATGAGATGATAAGAAGGCATGGTGCAAAATTCGAGAGCAAAGGCCTTGTATGGCCAAATACATTCGTTTTGTATGTGTTCACCCCCACCCCTTCTTCCATGATTTGTGACGGAAACACGACCAAGAACTACCCCCTGGGCCACCACAGGTCAGTTTTGAGCTCAAAGCTTGTATTCTGCAAAGGCACTAGCCGCGGTCTAGGATGGCTAGAGCACAAAACGTTGGAGGTTGTGGCTAGAGGTGCCGTTGGAGTCGCGTTTTGAGCAATGTAGCCCAAGATACGGCTTGTTCTTGGTTTGGGGCTGTCGGCGACCAATGTGCGCCGACTGTCGGGGCTTTTTTGGCGTACTTTGGGGGTGTTTCTTGGACATATGGTGGAGTCAGAGCGCACCAAGAGGCTCTTTTAATACAAAGAAGTCAAGCAGCATGTGAGGTGGTGTAACTGTTTCTCTTCGTTTGGCTGTTTTGACCATGGTCCGGGGCTGTTTTCGGCAAAAAGTGGCAGGTTTGGGCCAAAGATGGTGCAGATCTGGGAGGGCACCTCCTGACTTGGCACCTACGCCCTGGGCTGCCACCGTTCAGCTTTTCGCTACAAAACAAAATTTGGCCACCAATCCGCTGGCAGCCCTGCCACGTTGTTGCCGGGGTCTCGGCTGTGGCATGACTTTGATCTGTGGAGGTGGTGACAAAGATGTGTTCGCCTCTTCGCCCTCTGTGTATTCCGTCCCTCTGGGACGCAATCTGCAGGTGGATTCGTGGTGTAGTCAAACAGAAACAGCAGCACCACAATCTCTCGGTTCTGTTTGAAGCTGCACCGTTGTTTTCCATTGGGTAAAACGGCCTTGTCAACCTTGAGCTCCAGGTAACTCACATCTGCAAAGTGCAAGTTTTGTTGCAATGAGTTCAGAGTCTCTGTGCCCTGGGTGTGGTGTGGGCAGGGGCACCTGGTGAAATCCCAGACCCCCAACAGGGTTGTGGTGGCCAAAGGCCCCAGATAGGGGGGGGGGGGGTTGAAGGGGGAGGTGGCTGCAGAATGTCACACAGGGGGTGCAGCCAGCAGCGTGTGGGAGGGTAAGAGCAAACTATCCCCTGTGATATGGGGGGAGGGGGGTGGGGGAGGCTTGCACACAGTCCCCACCCAACATCCAACCATGCATGTTGCAGCCGATCTGCATCGTGTGGGGGCTTCACACGTTTCAGCGTGACATTGCGTGGACCGTTTTCCCACATATGCAGGATGCTTTCATCATGAACCGGTGTGGAAAAGTGAAAAAGAACAGAGGCCACTCACAGACAAAGACTTGTACACCAGGAATGCAACCACTACCCTTCTGTGTAACAGGCAAGTGCTCTACCAGCTCATCCATTGCTCACATCTGCCAGCATTGTGCAACAGGTCATCCAAAGCCTGCACAGGATGTCCAGAAAAAAGTCCCAACCACTGTTTTGCCATCATTTTTGAATTCTCCATTAACTTCTGAATATTTTCGGTTTGCACACATAGAGTGAAAAAAAAAAAAGGACTCCTGAGAAAAACGTTTCAGGTGCCTCCAGCCCCAAGACTGTAGCCAACAATTATCAGCACCTAGCTAGAGGCCCGGAGGGGGGGGAGGGGGGGGGGGGGGGGCTGTTTGGGGGGCGGGCATCAGAACTGGTGGCCCCCTGTGATCTCCCCCGATACCAGAAGGAAAATTCAACAAGTGCAAATGGCGTCATTGCATGGACCAAATTGTATCAAACAGCGCCGTCAGTGTGCCACAATGGGCATGGCACATTGACTGGAGGAGAGGACTGTGTGCCTCAATCACTTGTTGACCCCAAAAGCCCCGAAGTCAGGCCAATTAGTCGAGAGACAAGCAATCAAGACTCCGATTCAGATCGACAGTCATCGAATCCTCATGCCGCGCGGGCCCTCAATGGACCTGAAGCCTCTTTTTGGGTTCGCCTTGTGGAACAGCGGCACACGGACTTCATTTGCGTAGGGCCCCACTTTGCTCATGCCAAGTATGTGTTGGCAGCAGGTAGAGTGCGGGTGATGGGGCTGTTCTGGGGTCTGAGGCCTTGGGAGGGTGACTAGGCCATCTACAAATAAACTACTGCCCCATACAAGAACATGTGTGAGCACTGACAGATGCAGAGAAGAAGATTGAATGGGACGAATCAGTTTCTTATGTCCGAGCTGAAGAAGACGCCTGTTTTCTGCGTTAAGCAGGGGTCCGATGGCAGTGACGTGGAACAGAAGTGGGGATCAGGTCAGGATATCAAAACTCTCATTTATGCACTGCCAAAGGAGAATCAAGGGTGCCCTTTCGGATGACAGGAGGGAACCGGTGGAGCAAATGGAGCTGGAATTGTGAGGGTAGCAAAGACATCCAATCTGACACGCTCGGGTGTTCTGGTAGCGAGATGATTGGGAATGTGTGGGCAAGCAATACTTTGCAGCTCTCCATATGTTACAAAGGCAGACACAGTACCTTCACCACTCAGGGGACAAAATCAGAGGGCGATTGGCCATAGGATGGAAGGAAATACTGTAGAAACTCCCAAGAACTCTGGAATCCCATCTCTTGGTTTTCCTTTGCATGCTCCCATCGTATGATTTGCTTTACCAACATATTTTCTGCAAACGCCAAATTGCGAGACCAAAGTTTACCAAAAAATTCCAGCTTGGGGTTGTTGCGTACCTGGGGCCGTTGATCAGTCCTTCTCAGGACGCCAGAGGCCTCTCGGTAGTCACCAACTGCTGCACTCCAATCACGGTTCTCAAAATGGAATGAAGCCCAACGACCATATCGCCCCGCTACAGTGACCTCCTCTTCATGGTATGTGTTGATCCCCCTGGTTAAATGGGCAACGGCTTCCTCCGCTCTTGCAGACAAGGCAACCTGTTCGTAGACCGCTAGAAGGCCGCATTCTAGGTCAATGGCTCTTGCTTGTTCTATGTCGCACTCATCCGGATTCTGTGGGTTGAGGCAGAAGGCACGACCGAGGTACCCCCGGGCTCTCTCTTTCGCAAATCCTGCATGCTCGATGAGCGTATTGGCCATGCAATGCGATTGGTCACAGTTGCCAAGCTAGTTGTTCATATCAACAGCGAATGGAAGTGCAAAAGTTGGACAAATTTGGAGGGAATGGTCAAGGTCCAACTGTGCCAACTTGGTTTTACCCTGACCGAGATGCGCTCTGGTACGGTTCATGGGCAACGTGTAAGTCTGTGGATAGCCAGGTCTCAAAGCCTCGGTCAAGACACGGACTGCGTCCTCGTAATTATTACCATTGAGGTAGCCGCAGCCCACATGGAACAGGATGCGAGCGTCACCTGGTCCGTCACCTGGTTCCAAAATGTGACACTCCGCAAACAGGTCGTGTGCGTCTTCACCTCATTCAAGCACGCCCAGTTTCAACGCCATGAGCTTCCTTCGCCAAATTTCCGTGGGCTGCACAGCGAGTGCTTGCTCCAAGCACCTAAGAGCCTGCTTTCCCTCGTAGATCTGTTCTGAGATGGTCACGTTCCAGAAAAAGGCCTCTGCCAGTCCTGGAAAGAGGACCACGGCCCTGTTCAAAAGCTGCGAGGTTTGCGACGGACAGTTGCCTCTCTTCATGGAGAGCAACGCTCCTGTCAGCAACTCCTCCGCAGCCATTTGGTTGAATTCCTTTTGGCCCCTGGTCAACTTAGCCCAACACTTGCAGACGGCTGCAGAAACCGGAAAATGATCCGGTGGGAGGAAAGAGATGATCACTCTGTCCAAATCTTTGAACAAAAAGCCACGTTGTCTCTCAACAGCCACCATTGCAGGCGACTCCATGCATATCACCTGCGGCAGTCTGCTGTTTCGTGAGTGCATGAAATACAAGCTTGAAAACAACAAAGGAAAGAAGCATACTATGTACTGGAACCACACTTCCCCCTCGTCCAAAGGGATTTTAGTTACTTGCAACCTGCAGTTGTGGGGGAGAAGGCGCTTCAAGAAGTGCACAAAAGTTTACAATGGAAAAAAAAGCAGATCGCCTACACAAGTGAAAATTTCAGACGCTCGCGACAACTTCAGTGAAAATAAGTGAAAACACCATCATTCTAGGTAGGTAGGTAGGTGCACTCGGTCGTGGAGAGGCGCCCCATGGTTCCCCCTGGCGTTGCCCCTGTGACGAACAGGAAGAGGCTCCGCGCGTGTAGAGGGGAGGCGGCTTACATCCTGCTAGACCTGCCTGTTGGCCCCCAACAAAGCGGCCCCGGGCGACACCGGGAGGGCTGATCGCCGCCAGCGTGACGTGCTTGTCTCGCCGGGAGGGTGTGCCCCCGTGCTTGCGCACGTCCCCTCCTTTGGGCGGAACCCTAGAGGTTCACCGGACTTCCTGGCGTATCCCGTTCCCAAGGCATGCATGCACGTTCTTGGTACTAGGGTTCCGAGGCGCTTGGGTGTCGCACGCTCCGCCTGGAGTCCCAAAGCAGCGCAGGCCTTAGGATGCAGCCTTACCCCCGGTCTCCGGATCTCGTTTGGCCGGGTCACCTGCATAGCACGGGCTGCCTCAGTGCCCGGGCTGTGGGCACTGGGTTTCCTACTGTTGTGTGGCCTTTGTGTTTGGGTCTGGTTTGCGGTTGGGTGTGGGTTTTGTTAACCCCGCCAGTCCTGGCTGGGGTCTTGGGTGGGTATGTTTGGGCACGGTTTGTGGTGTTGTCCCTCCTTTGCCGGCTGTTTGTGGTGTTCGTGGTTGGGCTTAGGTTTCGGCCTGCTTATGGGACGTGTGTGGTTTCGTGCGCGCTCCGCTTGCCCCCGGCTGTTTCCGGTTCTGGCGTGCGGTGTGGGCGTGCGTGCTTGGCCCGGGTTTTGGCTGTGCCCTGCCCTTCTTGGCTGGGTCGTCGGGGTGTGTTTTTTGCGCTTTTTTTTTTCGCTTTGTGGTGTCGGTTGCTGGGTATCCCTGTCCTGGGCCTTGTGGTCCCTGTCTCCTCATCCCCTTTCTTTCAGGCTGGGCTGCTGGCTCTTTTTTTTTTTTCGTGGTGTGTGTCTGCATGTTTCGGTGTCCCTTTTCTCGCTGGGCCGCTGTTCCTGGCTAGGTGTTGCCGGTTTTGGCTGGGTGGTCCCCCTGTGCCTCTTTGGGGGTCCTGTCTTCGGTGCCTTCTGGGTGGGGGGTTTGGCCGCCTCTGGTGGTGTTGGCGGGCGGTTTGGTGGCTGTGGGCTGTTTTCGCGCCCCCCCCCCACCCTCCCCCCTCTGTTTTTTTTTGGGGGGGGGGGCTGCCTGTTCCTCCCTCTGCCTTTCCTGGGCTGGCGCACGCACTGGCCCGCATTCAGTGTGGTCTTCCGGGCTGCTGTTGGCGGTTGCGTTCTGTTTGGCCGTGTTCCGGCCCCATGGGTCGGGTGGGCAGTGTACACGTTGGGCTCGGCGCCCCTTCTTCTCGGGTTAGGTCCTGGCTCTGCCGGCCGGGCGGCTGCGCCAGGCGGCTGCGTGTGGCTCTGGGTTAGGGGGCTGGGGTTGTTCGTGTCCTTTCCTCTCTGCGGTGCCGGTTTTCACCTTCTGGGTGGTCCACCACCGTTGTTGCCGGGCTCGCGGTGGCCCCGTGTGTGGCCTGCGGTGCCGGTGTGTGGCGTGCTGGTGCGGCGCCTTCCGGGGTGTGCGGTGGCTTGCTTGGGTGAGTCCTTCAGGTTAGGGTCAGTCGTGCGGTGTTGTGCCGCTCTGCGCCACGTCGCGTCGCGTCGTGCTGTGGCGCGTTGCATTGTGGCGCGCTGTGGTACGGTGTGCCGTGGTCTCGCGTTGTGCCGTGGTGGGTCAGTGGAGGTCAGCCTGGCCTGTGTCGTGGTGCGGAGTGCGGGCCGGAGTGTGGCTGGCTGGTGGCTGGGGGGTGCGGTTAGGTGTGGGTGTCTCGCTGGGTCCGTGGCGTGGCGCTCGGGCTGGTGGGTCGGGTAGGCGTCCGTGGGGTTGCCCTCCCTGGGGGCCTGTGCCTTGGTCCCGTGTCCTCTGAGGGTTCCAGTCCCTAGCCCTGGTCGCTGTGGGCTTGGTCCTCTTCCGGTGCCTGTGAGGTGGCCCTTGTGGCGTCCGGGGTCGTCGCCTGGCAGTGAGGGCGTGGTGGTGCGCCGTGCGGCGGCGTTCCCTGCGGCTCCCTCTGTGGGTGTGGCCCCTTCTCCCCGTGTAGGTGTGCCCTCCATTCCCCGTGTGGTTTCCGGTGGCTGGTGGGTGTGCGCTGGTGTGATCCGTACGGCGTCCCATGCTTGCTTCGTCGGTGCGTGTTGGGGGATGCGCCCCCGGGAGTCGTGCGGCGTTCGGTGGGGCTGGGGCGGCGGTGGTCCCCCCGTCGTGGTATGCCCTTCCTGGGTGTGGGTCGTTGCGTTTGCCGTGGTGCCCTTTTTCTCCGCGCCTTGGTCCCTGCTCCTGCCCCTTCCTGGTTCTTGGCTGGCTGCCTGCCCCCATGTGGTGTCTCTTCCGGCGCCCTGCCCCTATGGGTGCCTGCCCTCACTTGGGGCCCCTCCGTGCCCTCTTGCCTGAGTGGCCCCTGGTGTCCCTTGCCCTCCCCTTGCCCTTGTCCTTCCCCTTCCTGGTGGGGTGGTGGCGGGAGGGGCGGGGTGGGGAGGGGGCGCCGATGGCGCAGGCCTGGGGATGGGTGGTCTGGAGCCATTGGCGGAGGGCTTGGGGGGTGTAGGGGGGGCGGAGGCCCTCAACCGCATCGCAGAGGAGGGCCTCCCATGCCGCTTGCGGCATGATGGCCTCCGGGGCGGCCTCGTTGGGGTCGGCGGGGGTGCGGACGTGTATCTCCTGGAAGGTATGCACCATGTGCACCCCATCTTGCCTTCCCGCTCCCCCGGCCCACTTCACCCAGCGGCGGAGCTCGTGCAAAGCGGGGGCAGACCACCAGGCGAGGTGGGCGGGGGCCTGGGGGGGGGAGGGGTCCCTGCCGGGGGTCCTGGAGCGGCGGGGGGAGGACGTGGACCTGTGGTGGTGGTGTGGGTGGCGGTGCCTGGGGGAGCGGGAGCGGCGGTGGCGGGGGCTGGGGGTGGAGGACGGGTACGGGCGGAGGGGGGAACGGGAGGGGAAGGTGGACATGGGGCGGCGGTGGCGCGCTTGGTGGCGTCCCGGGGAGCGGGAGTGGTGGTGGCGGGGGCTGGGGGTGGTGGATGGGTATGAGCGGCGGGGGGAACGGGGAGCCCGGCGGGGCCTGTGGGGGGAGAGGGAGGTGGACGTGGGGCGGCGGTGGCGTGCCTGGCGGCGCCGGGGGGAGCAGGAGCGGTGGTGGCGGGGGCTGGGGTTGGGGGTCTTGTATGGCCGCGGGGGTGAGGGGGAGGTGGACATGGGGCGGCGGTGGCGTTCGTGGTGGCGCGCGGGGGAGCGGGAGCGGCGGGAGCGGGGTCCCGGGGGGTCGTGGTGGCACCTGGGGGAGCGGGAGCGGCGCGAGTGGGTGGTTGAGGCGCGGTGGCGGTGTGGGGAGTGTGGGCGCCGGGGGCAAGTGTTCCGTGCAGGGGGGGAGCAGGAGCGCCGCCGTGTGCGGGACCGGACCTCATCGCTCGAGTCGGGCCAGTCAGGAGGCGTCGGCGGGTCCTGGGGGGCTTCGCGTGGTGCCGTCTGGTACTGGGGGGGGGGGGAGGTCCCCCGTCGTCCATGGATCCGCCACGTAGGGGTGCGGTGGCGGCAGCGGCTGGTGGTATGGGTCGAGTGACTGTCCTTGGCGGGGTTGGGCCCGGGGGGCCCCTTCGGCGTGGACGTGGTGGCCAGAGGGATACGGTTCCTGGTACGGGGGGGGTGGTTGGTACGGGGGGGGTGGCCCCTGGTGGTAGGTGGGGTATGCGGGTGGAGCGTTTGGTGGCTGCCATCCCATTCGCTGGTGCTGCTCATGCAGGGGGGGTTGTGGCCCGGTGGGGTAGAGTGGTGGGCAGTGGTAGTGGTGGGGGTGGTGTTGGTGGTGGTGGTGGTGGGGCCGCTGGCGGTGGTGGTGTTGGTAGTGGTGGGATCCGTGTTGCGGGTATGGCCCTTGGACCCCTTGTGGGTTTTCTGGTCCACCTTGTGGGGCTGGGGGGTTGGGCATCGTGCGCAGCCCCTGGGGCTGCACTATATGGTTGGCAGGGGGGGCGGGTCGGGGGCCGGGCTTGACGGTGACGATGGTCAAGGGGTCCCACGTCCCTGGGTCGGTTTGGCCGGCGGTGGTGGTGGTTCGTGGGGGATGGATGACGGGGCGCTTGGTGACGGAGATGTGGACGAGGGTTTGGACGGGGTCGTGTTGGGTGGCCGCCTCTGCGGTGGTGGTGGCTGCCGGTGGGAGGGGGGCGTGGGTTGTTGTGGATGGGGGGTCCTGGCTTGGGTGAGGGTTTGGGTTAGGGCGGTGTCGGTTGGGTTTGCGTCGTTGCGTTTGTGGTGTTGTGTGTGCTCGCTTGGGCGCCCGCTTGGTTTTGGGGTCGGGTTTGGGGTTGGGGTCTGGTTCCAGGTTGAGGAGGACCTCTGTCCGGAGGTGTGAGGGCGCCGATGTTGGATTGGGGGTCTTCCCAGTGCGTTGCCGGGGTGCCTGAGTTGCCTGTGTGGGGGTCGGGGGGTCGGTGCGTGCGGCCGCGGCTTTGGCTTTTGCCGTGGCCTTGAGGATGAGGGCGGCTGGGAGGGGGGGGTCGGAGGATGAGGTGGAGGAGGTGGATGAGGCTGAGGATGAGGAGGAGGTGGTGGACGCGGGTTGGGCTGTGATGCGGGCGGGCTTGTGGGCGGCGGCTTCTGCTGCGGCCACGGCGGGGAGGATGGAGGGCATGTCCTCGGGCTGTAGGTTGGGGGCGGGCGGGTGGGGGGGCCCGGTCTTGACCAGGCGGCCCGGCGGGCCGATCTGGTCGGCAGCGGCGGGGGAGCAAGGCGCGTGGCTGTGGCCTTCTCCTTCTGGGCTTGGCTGGGCCGGGGTCCTGCAATGTGTGAGGTTGTGTGGGTTGGCGTCCGCGGGGGGGAACAGTTCGCGTGGGCTGCATTCAGGGGCCGGGGGGGGTGGGCCTGGGTCTTCTGGGGTGTGTGGGGGGGGCGTGGGCGGGCCACTGGGTATGGTGGGCGTGCCGCGGGGCGCGGGGCTCCTCTCGGCGGGTGTGTGCGGGTTGTCGATTGTGGGGGGTGGTGAGGGGTGTCCGGCGGGGGGTGTGTGGCAGGCGTGTGCTGGTGTTCGGGCGGGTGGGGGAGGCCCGTGTCGCGGGGCTTGGGGGTGCGCGCGATGGTGGGCGTGTGTCAGTCTCCGGGTGAGCTGCGAGAGGGGAGGGGCATGGGCGGGGATTGTGCGGCGGGGTGTGTTGTGTCGGTGTATGTGACCGCTCGTCGCGGCGCGCTTGCGTGGCCAGTTGTAGGCCGGGCGGTTTGGAGGAGAAGATTGCCGTCTTCTGTTGCCGCGGCAAGGATTTCGCAGACGAGCTTGCGTATCTGGTGGACCTCTTGGTCAGTGGTGGGAAGGGGGTATGCTAGCTTTGGGCTATGACCCACGCGGCTGAGGACCCTGTGGATGTTGTGGTACCCACAGGTGAGGGATTGCTGCGGTCGGGGGGGGGGGGTTTGGCCGCGTGTCCGGGCCCGCCTCGACTTGTGTTCGGGCGGTGGGGATGGCCCAAATCTAGGGCACGGTCCCCGTGGGTGGCCAGCGGCGCTGGATCCAGTGGGTCAGGCAGAGCATGGCCAATCCCAGGTGGTAGCCCGCCTTCCCTGAGGTGATTTGGGCCAGGGCGCGGGCTGGGGGCTTGTCCCCTGGCTGGAGGACGCCCCTGAGGACCCTGTGCTGGGTGGTGGGGTCCCCTACTACCCCTGGTGGGGCGGCCCCTGGTGCGAGCATGGTGTCTGTCCCTTTGACGAGCCATTGCGGGCCGGGGGACGTAGCCGTAGCGGCTATCACGTAGTAGTGCCCGCGCTCGAGGACTGTAACCCAGACCTCCGGCGGGGGATGGTCACTGTCTGTAGGTGGGGGGGGTAGGTCGTCGTCTGGGGTGCGGAGGCCGGCGGCGCGGAGGGCGGTGTCGCGGGTTGGTGCGGTGGCCTGTTCCCACTGCTCCGGGCGGTTCGGGTCCGCTGGGTGGACCTTCTCCGCTGGGGCCCGTCGTAGGCGTACGGTCCCTTGACGCGTGACGTTGATGTCCGTGTCGTGTGTCAGGGCCTGGCCCCACTCGAATGGGGGGGATCCAGACGTGCTGGCCCTGGGTGTGTTTGCGGGCTTGCCAGAGTACGAGGTCTACGATGATCTCATGGAGGCCGTTGCCTGGGGTGGTCAGGTCCCGGAGGGCTTTGACGGTGAGCTTGGTCCAGTCCTCTTGTAGGCGGTACCAGCCCAGGGGGGTGGTCGGGGCCCTGCCTTGGAGGGTTGCTCGGAGGAGGTCGGGGTCGCGGATGGTGGCCGGTGTGAGGGGGGGGTGCCCCGGGTCCGGGGGGGGTGGGCTGGATGGGTTGCAGGGGTCTGGCTGGGCGGTGCCGGGTGGCTTTTTGGGTGAGAGATGGGCCTCGGGGCGCTGTGGTGGTGACTTGGAGGCCTGCGGATGGAGATGGGGGGCGCGTGCGGGGCGCGGAATGGGTTAGTGGACGTCTGGGTCATGCACGGCATGGTAATGGATGAGACGCTGCACGTGTTTCCTGGCGGTGGGGTCGGTGAGTTGCTCCGCGTGTGTTAACAGCAGGTGTTTGCGGTGTACCATTTGGGCCGCTGCTCTGCGGACTGCCTCTAGCTGGAGGTGCGCTGCTGCCTCCATGGGGCTTTCCGTGTGTTTGGTGAGGTGTCGGTGCAGGGCCTGTGTCACCGCCCCTCTCATGATGGCTTCTTTGACCAGGGGATCCCGGAAGAGGTGTTCGGTGGCCTGGTGTGCGTGGCTGTGGGTTGGCCATCCTTCGTGTTGTCGTAGGGTTTCGGCCGGCGACCAGCCCACTAGCGTGTCCCTGCCTGTATGGAGGGGGCTTTTCTTGAAGTGTTCCCAGTCCTCCGGGGTGGTGTGGTCGCACAGGCAACGGGTGTGTTCTTCGGGGACGTGGATGTGGTTGCGGCGGAGCCATCTGGCGACCCTGGTGAGGAATGGTAGTTGCTCCCTGAGGAGCTGGATGCGTCTTTTTTGGAGGTGGGCTGGGACGTTTGCTGGGCGCAGCGCTGAGTGGCAGAGGGGGATTTGCAGTCTATCCTGGAGCTCCTGGATGTGCGCCCGGCTGTCTGCGTCGCCGAGCACGCGGGCGAGATGTTGGATGGGGTTGGGGTAGTGGTATGCTCTGTCGTGGGAGGAATAGGGGGCGTCCTCTGGTACCCAGTCCGGGGTCTGATGGGGCTCGGGTATGGGGGTATGTGTTGGAGGTGTGTGTGGTTTCGGCCGAGGTCAGGGATCTGGAGGGCTGGTAGGTGCGTTGTGCGCTGGTGTACTGCCTGGTTGTCGACCTTACCATTTCCGTATTGGTGTCTGTGGGACTCTTGTTTCACGATGTGGAGTTGGACGTAGGGGGGAAGGCTGCGAAGGACTTTCCAGAGCAGCAGTGCCTGGGTGCGGAGGCTCGTCGCGGTGGCTTTGTGAAGTGGTTGCCTTGCTATGCGGAGGAGCAGGTGTGTGTCGACAGTTGCGTCTACCACGAACCAGACCCAGACGATGTGCGGGAGGTGGGCGGGTGGGTGGGCCGCGATCTCGGCGATGGCGTCGGCCATGGCCCCTAGCTCCCCGTGGGAGGGGGCCCCATAGGCGGTGTGGCCCATGTGGTGGTCCATGTGGTAGTGTCCCCCGGTGTGGGTTAGCTGCAGGGTGGCCCCCCCGGTGATGGGCGTGAGGGCGGATTCGCCTGAGGCGTCGGTGAAAAAGAGCCGGTCCGGCAGTGATGGTTGTGGGAGGCGGCATGGGTTCATGGGCAGGTAGGCGTATATGGCGAGGCCCGTGGCGAGGTGGGCTACTGGGGTTGTGGGCTGCAGGATGGGGGTGGCGTACACCCCTATTCCTTTGGAGATGATGTGTTTCGCTTGGGGGGACAGGGCTATGAGTCCCTGCTCCGGCTGTCCTTGTGTGAGGTAGGAGTAGATGTAGTGGAGGATGTAGGCTGTGTCTGGGTTTAGGTCGTGGCATGTCAGGGTTTGTGTTCGGTGCTCCGGTGTGTGGCAGGAGTGGTGGAGCGGATAGTAGGGGTGCTCGTGCTTGCCCGTTCTGCCTGGCTCGTACATGCTGTAACGGATGGCGACCCCTGCCGGGTCGGGGTGGGGCCATGTGGGTGTAGTGGTGAAGAGCCATTTGGGCGCGTGGTCGGGGTTCCACGCTACCGTGGGGTTATTGTCGCTGCGGTGGAACCATGGGGCTACCCATGCGTAGGCCTGTAATCGTAGGTGGGTTGTGGGGTGGGTGTGGTGGCGTGCTATGAGGTGTAGTACGGGCCATGGTGTGGTTGGTGCCTCGGGGTCACAGGCCCAACATGTGCGTGGCATGCTCTGGGAGTCATGGGGGACCCGTGGTAGGCCTCGGGCGGTCATGTGGTGTTTCGGTATGCGCCATTTTGCCCCGTGGTGGATGACGGTGGTCTGCGTGGGTTTGGCTTCATTCGGGGCCAGTAGTAGGGTTAGTGGTGGGACTGGGCCCGTCACCGGGGGGACGGGTTCGTGTTTCCAGCCGGTGGACGCATAGGGCGGTGTGACTGGGATGGGTCGGGGGTGTTGCTTTTTGAACTCTCGGTAGGCTGCCTGCATGTCTGTGCTTCCCGGCAGAGTGTGTCCCGCTGCTCGTGCCGTCTGCGTGAGGTACTGGTGGAAGAGGCGGTAGTGAGGCCATTCGGGAAGCTGTAGAAAGGGGGTGTGGGATGCCCCGCTGTGGTGTAGGACCCGCATTTGGGGGAGGGTGACGTATACTACGGTGATGGAGGCCCCGACAAGGTCTATGGTGTGGATGGTGCCCTTGGGGTGATGGTGGAGGTCCCCGCAGAGGACGGCTAGAGGCCCTTCCTCTGGGCACGTGTGGTTGGTGAGTATGGCGTAGTGTGGGGATGGGAGGAGAAGCTGCAGGTAGTTCCACAGGCGCGTGTTCATGTCGGTGGGCATGCCCGTATGGTGGAGTACCCAGCGCGGGCATGTGTTGCGGGCCCGTTGTGCGGCTTGGAGGCGGATTGTGGTGACCTCGCGGACCTCCGGTGAGTGGTTGTGGGTCATGCGGTGAAGGAGGAGGGCGGTGTGTCTGGTGTAGGCCGCTTTCACCTCGTCCCCTATGGCGTCCCCATAGTGGGGCCATGCCGCTCAGATGGCGCGGGTGGGTATGGAGGTGGGGCAGCCCCCGTGTGCTGCCCATGCCTTGGTCACGGCGCGTCTGGCCGGCTGGAGGGCGGTGGTGGGGTGTGTCAGGTGGAGTGCTTGGAAGCCTATGGAGGCGTTCAAGACCCCGGTGAGGTAGTACGCCAGGCTGTGGTGGGACAGGGAGAGGGCCTTGGTGGTCGGGGACGCATATCTGGGGAGATCGGCGAGGTGTGATTGCAACTTGGGAGGGAGGGTGGTGTCCTCAGGGTTGGCGGCCTGGATTACCCTCAGGTGGGTGGTGGTTGTCACGACTTGCAGGGGGGGGCCTTGTGGCCCTAGGGTGGGGGGTGTGGTAGACCCCTTGATCATGGCCACTGACTTTGTGGGGTGGACGATGAGGTTGTTGTGGGAGAGGTAGGAGACGGTCACGTCCAGTAAGTCATTGGCCTGTTGGGTGACCGTTGGCCCGGGGTCCGGGGCATGGGGTTCGTGTGGGGTGTGTGCGACCGTGAGGTTGGTGTCGTCCGCGAAGCCCACCAGGGGGGAGAGGAGGGGGTAGGGTGCGTAGGCCGGGTAATCCTGCTCGATTGCGAGGGCCAGGGGGAGCGTCACGAGAAGGTACAGGAAGGGGCCCTCTGCTCCTCCTTGGAAGACCCCGCTGCCTGGCTCCAGGAAGGGGGTGAGGCCTGCTCCAGTGCGGACCGTGTATTTGCGGGTGCGGATGTAGCCGGAGGCGAAGTTGTAGAAGGGGAGGCCTAGGCGTTTCCACACCGCTTCTAGAAGGAGCCAGGGGGTGTTTGGGAAGGCTCCTTTGACGTCGAGGGAGGCGATGATGAGGTTCACCGGGTCCATGTTGGCGATGGTGTTCTGGAGGAAGATGGCCTCGTGTGGGGACCGGCCTGGGATGGCCCCCCAGAGGCTGGCTGGTATGTGGGGGTCCAGGTGGGGGCGGATGCGGCGTAGGAGGATGGTCCAGACGATTTTGACCTCCGTGACCGCACAGACTATGGGGCGCCAGTTGTCCGGGCTTGCCCAGTCCCCTTTTTTGTAGAGGGGGCGGACAACGTTTGCCCAGTCAGGTGGCAGGGGGGTCTGCCCCGTGACGATGTCCCAGAGGCGGTGGGCGAGGATGCGGAGGAGGTGGGCGGGGAGGTGGTAGTATGCCTCCGCAGGGAGGCCGTCGTAGCCTGGGGTTTTATGTTGCCGGAGACTGTGGATGGCCTTCCGGACTTTGTGGATGGTGAAGAGGCGCTTTTCCAGTTGCCTCCTCTGGGAGTGGTTGAAGACCCGAGAGAGGCGGTCGATTTTGGCCTGGGTGTCTGGGTCCAGTGTGTCTTGGGTGGGCGTGTGTTGCCGGAGGAAGCTGTCTTGGGTGGCTTGGAGCACTGTGGCTGGGTCGTTGGTGAGGGGGCCGTCCTCCTGTCGGACCCTGGTGATGGTGCGGTGGCCGGTGTCGGTCATGCCGTCGTTGAGGTGGCGGATGGCCTTGTAGGGGAGTTCATGTTTCGCATACCGTTCGTGTTCCTGGGCAATGCGCTGTTGCCTGTGGATGTGCCACCGCTGCAGGTCTGCCCTGATGTGGGCCATTTGCGTCCTGCAGTGGTGTATCTGGCGGCAGGTTTGGGGGGTGTCAGTGTGGAGGAGGGTCGCCATTTGTTGCTTCGCATGCCAGAGGTCATGGAGCATGTCCCCTAGGGCCGTGGGTGGTCGGTCGTCGTCTGTGTGGGGGTGTTGCTGGAAGCCGCAGGCGACGGCGGCCGTGCGCATGGCTGTGAGTAGGTCGGTGGGGTCTGGTTGGATGCGCCGGGCGCGGTCTATGGCCCTGTGATATTGGGACCAGGCATGCTTGTCATGCAGTGGGGGCATCTTCAGGGGGGGTGGTAGGCCTTGGTACGCATCCTCTGGGGGGCTGGGGGGAAGGTTGGGGATGGTGAGGCGGATGTGCAGGGGGCTATGGCCTGTGGGTCCCAGCGGGAGGGGTCAATATCGGGCCTCCGCCCGGAGGATGGTGGTGGGGTCGCCATAGCATACGTCGATGCGGGATGGGGCGGCGTCTGTTTGGTGGGGGAAGTGGGATGGTTGGCCTTCAAGGTTGGCCGTCAGGTCCACGAGCCCCAGCATTTTCATGGTGTCGCGGACTGCATGGTCCTGGGGTGTGGCCTGTCCCCCTCGGTCCGCCGGGGTGGGGGCGGCGTTCATGTCGCCGATGATGATTGTGGGGGCGAGCATGGCCATCTGGCGGTATGCCTCGGCCAGGGCTTGGAGGAAGGGTTCCGTGGCGTCGCCGAAGGGGACGTGGGCGTTGATGACGTTGAGTTGCCATCCTTTCCCGACGACCTCTTAGACACCTAGCCTCCCTGGGACGCTGAGGTGGTGGACGAGGTGGACGTGGATGCCGGCTCGTGCGTATAGGGGGGTCCCCTTGTGCCAGTAGCATTTGTACGCTTTCTGGTCCGGGGTATATATGGGGGTGGTTTCTGGGGGGTCGTCGCGTTGTAGGCCTTGTTTCTGGAAGGCGAGGAGGCGGGGAACCCACTCCGGCCCCTGTGCCATCGGGAGCTCCTGGAGGGCGGTTGTGGCGTCCTTGGAGTATGTGACGGCCAGGTGGTTGAGGTCGAGGAGGTGTTCAGGAGGTTGACGGTGGCCTCGGTGGGGGCGGGCCGGGGCTGTGGAGGCTTGTGCCCTTGGCCCTTGCCCCGTCAGGGAGGGGGACTGGGGCTCCGGGACTTTTTGCCGGTTGGTGGGCGCTTGGGTAGGCGCGGCGGGGGGAGGCCTTGGCTCCACTCCGAGGAGAGCTCCTCAGTGTATTTGGTGCCTCTGTGGGCCTTGTTCTCTTCGGTGCGGAGTCGGATGGGGTGGGCGCTGGTGAGCTCCAGGGTGTGGCCTTCTGGCTTGTCCGGGGCGCTGCTGCCTTGGTCTAGCTCCTTTTGGCGGTGCCAGACCACCCGGATCTGTGGCCCCCCGTTGTCCCCCGGGTCGCGGAGGCGGTACTGGATCGTGCCCTCACACCAGATCCAGTCGCCTGTGTTGTCGTTGCGGAAGGGCTGCTGGACCTTCGCGCCCTTTTCGAATCCTGGGTACGCTTCGGGCGGGGGCGGTGCTGCTGGAGGGAGGGAGGATGATGAGGATGCCTGGTCCGGCTGGGGGGGTGGTAATGATGGGAGGGATGATGACGAGGATGCTTGGTCTGGGTTCGCCGGGTGGGTCGGGTGGGGTGCGGAGGGTCGGGAGGTCCCTGCTTTTCCGTCTCGCTCGCTTGGGTGGGACTGGAGGTAGCGGGGCCGGGGGGGCGTGGGGTTTGAAGAAGGGGTGCGTTGCTTGCTGGCCCGGATCTCTCAGTGGGGGTTCTGCGGGCATTTGCATGTTCGCTTTCGCGTGGCTGCGCATGAGGTCGGCGAGCTTGCGCACGGTCTCCGGGGGATCGGATGGCCATGGCAGTGCGGCCGGGCTGTTGTCGAAGAGGTGGTGAAGGTGGTAGTTCCTCATGGCCTTGGCCCGCATGACCCAGGCCTCCGTGGGTTCCGTTGTGTCTGGGCCGTTGGGGGAGCCTTGAGGCCAGTAGAGTGCTGTGTGGAGGGCTTCCCAGGGGGCGCCTTCGCGGCCTGTGAGGGTGGTGGCCTGGAGGAGTCGCTGCCGGCCCCGTGGGGGGTCTTCCGGGTCTATTTCCCGGGTATAGGCCTGGGCCGCCACGAGGACTCCGTGTGCCCAGTGGAGGACCAACCATTGGGCGGCCGCTTTGAGGATGTGGATGGCGGGTTGTTGGGGGGGCGTGTCCAGAGTGTCCCACGATGCGATGGCTAGTTCTATCCTGGAGGGCTGGAGCTGTGGGGTGGCCCTGCGGCTTAGGAGTTGATCCATGTTGAAGGGGGTGACGGGATCTTTGGGGCCCTGCGGTGGTGGGGGCATCGCTGGGATGGTTGTGGGGTCCCAGTGGCGTTCGTGGGCGGCGAGGCTGTATGGGGCGGCGGTGATGATGTGGTGGGCTTGCCCATCCAGGACGATGTGGCGCTCCGTGCCGAAGTCCTTTGGTAGGTGGGCTGCGGGTTGGACGGTGATGTGGGCTAGGGCGCGTTGGTGGGCCTTTTTTCCCCCGTCTGGCGCCTGTGTCCATTTGTCCCCCGGGATGTGCTGGTGTTGGTGTTTTGGTGGGGGCGGTCCCAGGGCGAGGGATTCTACACCGTGGAGGGGGATGGCGTGTTCCCTGGACCTGTTGGGCAGGATGTATATGCCCGGATCTCCCGGTACGGTGCCCAGGTACATGTTGCCCGTGATGGTGGGGGCCGGCAGCGGTTGGCGCAGGGGCGAACTGCATGGGGTGGAGCAGGGCGGGTCATGGTGCTCACACCGGGGGTGGTCGATGCCGTACGGGGTGACGTGTACGGCGAAGGGTCCGACGGCGCGCTGGAGTTTGTGGGGTTGGATGTTGTGGAGGCGCGCCACCGCCCGTGTGTGGGAGCGCCCTTCGCTGATGCACACGGTGTCTGCCCGCGACGCCGCTGGGTTCAGGCAGTCCGTGGTGATGCCTGTGACCGTGCGGTTGTGGGTGGCATCTGACACTCTGGCGGGGGGGGCGCTGATGCGGGGGATGGTGTGGTCGTCGTGGAGGGTGCGGGCCTTGCGCCTCGCATCTTGTCGGTGCTGGGCCTCCTGGGCGGGGGTGTGCATACCTGTGTGTTTGGGCTTCTTGTTGGGGCGGTCTGCTGTGTGGAAGGGGGTGGGCCAGGAGGGGGCGTTGTGGAGGGTGGGGTGTGGGAGGTCCCCCCGTGTTGCCCATGTGTAAAGGGTGGCCGCGGCGGCCCATTCTGCCTGTATGGTGTATCGCTCGTCGTGTCGGCGACGGGTGACGAGGACGTTGGGGGCCGTCAGCTCATACACCTGTGTGGTGTGGGGGAGGTGGCGGGTGACGGTGATCTTGGCGGCGTCGTTCTTGCAGGTGGTGGTGTGGGGGATGATGTAGCGGGTCGCCCATTCGTCCGGGGGGGTGTGTTCCGTCGTGTCCAGCTTGAGTGGGGGCTGGAGCGGCTTCGGTGTTGGGGGCTTTTCTTGGGCCTTCGCGTGGGGCGCCACTTTGGTTTCGACCAGGTATTGTTGGCCCCAGAATTATGGGGCCCCTACCTGTGTGGCTGCCGCTGCTGCGGCTTGGAGGAGGGCGGTTGTGTTGGTGTCTAGAGGGGGGGGGGCTGGTTGGGGGGTGAGGGTGTTGTGGTCTTGGTATGCCCACCAAATGGTGTAGCCTCGTTGGGTGTTGCGGTGCGGGGTTTGGGTCTGGGCTTGCTGGATGGATAGGGCGGTCTTGATGTCCTCCGCTGCTTGTGGGTTTATGGGTGTGGCGTACGCCCATCATCCCGGGGTGTGTATGCCGTGTGGTGCTTGGCCTACTCCTCGCATCGGGTGTAGGGTGTGGTGGGTGCGCGTGAGCCCTGGGTGGTCTTGGAGGAGGTCCCCCCGGATGTTCTCCCACCGTTGCTGCCAGGTGTGTGTGTGGTCGTTGGGGGCGGGGTAGGTGATGACGATGGCTTGCCATGGGGTGGGGCCTGGATGTACCGCCATAGGTGCCGACGATGCTTGCGGGGGTATGTGGACGGCGTGGGCAGGGGCTGCTGTTACGGGGTCTCCCTCCGTGGCTGTGATTGTGGCATCACCTTGGACGGTGAGGAGGAGGTGGTGGCGGCCCCTCGGTAGTGCCCAGGTGGTGGTGGGCTTGGTGATCAACTGGAGGCGGATGGCCTGGAACCCCGGTGTGATTTCGTCCCATCGGAGTGTGCCGTTGTGGACCGCCCATTCCCGTGGCGGATCTCGAAACCCGTTGCGGTCTGGGGTGGTGCGGTGTTGTGGGGGGAGCTCCATTGTGGTGATGGGGTGGGTGAGGGGCTCTGTACGGGGTTTTTCTTGTGTGGTTGGTGGTGATGGTGCCTGGGGCATCTCTTCGTCCAGTTGTTGTGGTGCTTTCGCCTCCTGGAGTTCTGCGCTGATGGTGGCGAAGACATCTGGGAGGGTGGGGGAGGCGGGGGGTTGGGGTGCCGGATCGTTTCCAGGTGATGTGGTATTCCTCCGGGTTCTTGGGGCTTTGCTGTACGGTGATGGCGGCGGTGGCGTCGTCTTCAGGTGTCCATCGGTGTGGATTGTGGTCCAGGGGGTGGAGGGTGATGGTGTGGCGGTGTTTCCAGCTGTCGAACGCTAGGAGGGCGTGGAGGCCGTGTCTAGTGTCCCCGGGCGGGCAGGGGTAGGTTTTGGCTGCTGCTTCCAGGAAGGCGTCCGTGGTGCCTTTCCAGGTGTCTTCCCAGAGAAGGTCTTCCTCTGTGCCCCACTCGTTGTCGTTCCTTTTCTCCTGCTTCCACCCCTGGAGGGTCGCGTGGTCCTTAGGGAGGTCTCGTTGGATGGACTGGTAGTACTGCTCGGCGTCCATGGGGGCTAGGGTGCTGGCCAGTGTGGTGTAGATGTCCTTTGGGGGGGGGGGGCGGTGGGGGCGTGGCGGCGCGATCGGGGTCGGGCTCCTCTCGCTGGTGTTCCGCGTTCTGGTCTGCGGTGGATGCGGGGGATATGGAGCGTGGTGGCATGGGGTGGTCGGGCTCCTGTGGTTCCGTGGGTTGCTGGTGGGCTTGTGGGCGCGGGGCCGTGGCAGCCAGTAGGTGTCCGATGGCCGAGAGCTCGTCGTAGTCGTTGTCCCAGCAGTGGGCTGCAGCGCACGTCCTGTCGCGGGAAGCGGGGGGGCGTGTTGCGGAGCGGTGTACAATAGGGTGGGCGACGCGTGCGGGTGGTGGCGTGCTCGCTCTGCTGCTCCGTTCCCCGCGAGCCCTGACCCTTGGGGGGTGGTGGTGATGTTGGTGGTGAGGGTGGTGTGGGTGCCGGAGTGGATGATTGTGCCGCTGGCGGTGTTGTTGGCGAGGGTGGTATGAGCGTTAGCGTAGATGAGGTTGGTGCTGGGCTAGTTGATGGTGGTTAGTTGGTGTGTCAGCTGTTGTCGCTGTCGTCGTCGCCGGTGGTGTTGGTGCCTCTGATGTCGTGGACACTGATGGCGAGGGTGATGGTTGGTGAGCATGGCGAGGGTGACGTATGGGGCGTATGTGGTGTTGCCGGTGGTGTCGATGGTGAGGGTGTTGTTTCTGGCCGTTGGGGCGTACCATTTGTGGGCCGGACGTGGCGGTGGTGGCGAGGGTGCTGTAGACAACGGGTGGTGTGGCCCACGTCGCTTCCGGTGGTGGAGGTGTGATAGGTGCCGTGGTGGTGAGGTTGGTGTTGGCGACGGTGGGGTGCCGCGGGTGGTGTATTGGTTGTTGGTGGTGGGGCTGTTCTTGGTTTGTGGGTAGTCCCCGTCCGGCGGTGGTGGTGTTGGTGGTGTTGATGTTCGTTGAGGCCGTTGGCGATGCCAGGGGTTCCTGGCCTCGCGCGGGGTGGTGGTGGCGCTGGTGAGTGTAGGTGGTGCCATGGGCGGCGGTGCCATTGACGGCCCGGCCGGGTGTTCTGGCAGTGATGCTGACGGTGTGGGTGCAGTGGCCGCAGTGTTGTGGTCGTTAGTTCATCGAGGTTTGTGTCTTTCCGGGTGTCAGTGACACTGATGGTGGGTCGGGGTAGGCGCTGCTGGTGGGTGTGGGTCCGGGTGTGGGAGGTCTTTGGGTTGTTTTGGGCGCTATGGGCTGGCTTTCCTGCTCGTGCTGATCATCGTCTTCTGGCGGAGGGTGATGTCGCTGGTGGGTTGTCCGCTGGTGCTGCTGCAGGTTTTGGGTGTAGCTGTGGTTTAGGGTGTGCCGTTGGTGGGTGGCGCCGACCGTGGGTGGCGTGACTGGTGGGGGGCAGCGGTAGTGGGGGTGTCGGTTGTTGGTGAGGCTGCCGTCGTTGGTGTTTCGGTTGGTGCTGGTGATGGTGTCACTGGTTGTGCAGATGGTGGGGGGTGGGAAGGGGGACCCGTATTCTGGTGGTTTGTGAGGGTGTCGTGGCTATCGGTCAACGGTGCTGCTTTCGGTGGTGTTCTTGAGGGCGGTGCGGGTGTTGGCCGGGAGTGTTGTCGGCGATGCTCTGGTTTTTAGTGCCTGCGGTTCGTGGTCGTAGGTGGTTAACCGGGCTTTGTCGCTGGTGAGGGTGGTGCAAGTGGTGTCGGTGACTGTTCGGCTGGTGCCGTTTGTGCGGGCTGTGTTGTCGTTGTGTCAGGGGTTGGTGGCATTGGTGACAGTGACGGTGGTGCGTTGGGGGTTGGTGCCGGTGGTGGCGCTCCGATGGTGAGGCTGCCGGGGACGCTTGGTGGCTCCGTGTTGTTGGGTTTTCTCCTCGACATTCCCGGCGGAGGGTGCCACTGGTGTCGCTGGTGGTGAGGGTGGTGGATGTGGTGGTGTAGCTGCGGTTTTTTGTGCTGCTTGGGTGGTGGGGACCCCTGGTTGACGTTGACGATGCTCCGGGTGATGTCGATGCGGTGGGTGTGACGGTGTGTGCTGTTGCTGTTTCTACCCTTGGCTGGGGGCCCGGTGGGTGGCGCTGGTGGCGTTTGTTCGCCAGCCGTGCTGGTGTCTTTGGTGATGACGTCGGTGGGGGCGCCCTAGGTGTTACTCTGTGCCGGGGTCATGGTGGTGGTGGTAGGGGTGTTGTAGGTGACGGTACCTCAGCACGTTGTTGACGGGGTTGATGGTGGTGTGGATATTGCCGTGGTTGTTGGCGGCGTTTGTGTTGCCGACGGTGAGGGTGTCACGGTGGTGGTTGGCGTGTCTCGAGGTGGTCTCATGGCGTGGGTGTTTTTGCCGTTGGTGCTGGGCGCCGCCTGCGTTTGGGTGGTCGGCGGTTCCGGGCGTGCCACTCGTGGCTGGTGTTTGGCCGGATTGTGGTCCTGGTGGTGCCGGTTGTCTCTGGTGTTGGGTTATTTCCTTCGGCTGTCCTTGGGTCTGTAGTTGCAGGTGTTGCATCGGTTGTGGTCGAGAGTGTCGATGCTGCGGGTGGTTGGCGGTGTTGCCGTGCTACCGCTGTCGGTGGTGCTGGTGATGGTGTTGGTGAGGGCGCCGCCGAGGGAGCTGTGAGTGTTGGCGTTGTAGAGCGTTGTAGGTGATGCCCTGGTGGTGTTCTGACGGTGCAGGTAGGTAGGTAGGTCGACTCGGGACTTGGGTTGCCCCGCAGGGAGGACTTACCAAGGGGCTTTTGCTCACCCACCCACGGCCCTACTTCACGTGCCCCCACAAAGCGGCTCCCCCACATGGGGGGAGGGCGCGGTCGCCGCGAGCAGTACCCTACAGCGGGTTCTGCCCAGAGAGGTAACCCATGTTCGACCGAAGTCTCACATTCCTCTCCTTCGGGCGGATGATACGTGGGGGAGGGTCCCACCGCACATCCTCATCAACCTCCGGATTCTGGGGCCCAGGGGCCCGGAGCCAGGCCAAAGGCCCTGTCCTGCAGGCACCCCCACCTGGGTTGGTTTTCAGTAGGTGTGAGGCGACTTGAAGAAGCACGTGCTACGGGACTCGCATGCCGTGGCGCACACTCACACCTCCTGACTCGGTCAAGCTTGCGCTCTCCCGGGGGGCCGGGGGTTCGAAGTAGGTCGTTGTGGCCGGTTGGTCGGTCGTATGGTACGGTTGCAGTGTAGTTTATTAACGTAGGTTGGTCGGTTGCGTGATGGTAGAGCCAAGTTTTGTTCGTGGGCATGGTCGTCGGCGGGCGCGGCGCACCACAGTGTCACCAACCGTTTGGACGCCGTTCCCGTTTCGACCCGTGCACGCCTGGCTGGTTTGGTGTTGGCCGGCTTGCGTGTGGTCTGTTCACGGTCAAGTGGCGGCTGCAGCTGCGGTGTTGTTGGTTTGCGGTCGTCTTGGCCGCCTCACGGTCAGCTTGGTTTGCGTGGGTTCCATTGCGCTGCTGCCGGTGGTCGTTCCGCCGCATGTTGTTTATGCAGCTGGCATGTCCGTGTCGGTGCTGGTCAGTGGCGTTGTGGTTTGTCGAAGTGTAGTGTTGTGTAGTTTGTTACCGTTGGTTGGTCGCGTTTGTATTGGCAGCGTTGTGGTGTTCTGCTGTGTTCGTGGGTACAATCGTCGGTGGGCGTGGCGCACCACGGTGTTGCCAACCCGTTGGGCGCCGTTTCCGTTTCGACCCGTGCACGCCTGGCTGGTTTGGCGTTGGCCGGCTTGCATGTGGTCTGTTTAAGGTCAAGTGGTGGCTGCAGCTGTTGTGTGGTTGGTGCGCGGTTGTCGTGGCCGCCTCATGGTCGGCCGGGTTTGTGCGGGTTCGGTTGCGCTGCTGCCGGTGGTCTTATCGTCAAATCCTGCCCGTTTCGCCAGCACGTTTGTGTCTGCGTTGGTTTGTGGCGTCTTGGTTTGTACAAGTGTCGTGTAGTGTAGTTTGGGAACGTTCGTGGGCCGATTCCGTAGCGGTAGAGTCGCAGTGTTCCTCTGTACTTGTGGCCACGGTGGTCGGGGGGCGCGGCTCGCTACGGTGTTGCTAGCTCGTTGGTCGTCGCTCTCGCACCGGCCCATGCACGCCCGGCCAGCTTGGCGCTGGTCGGTGCGCGCGCGGTCTGTTCACGGTCACGTTGCATCCGCTGTAGTGGTTCTGGCGGTGTGTGGTCGTGTTAGTCGCCTCTTGGTTGGTTTGTTCGGCTTTCGTTCCTTGTCGTCGCAGCGGGTGTTCGCGCAGTCGGATTTGTTGCGTGCAGGTGTGCCGCTTGTTGCGATGTTGGTCGGTGCCAGGTGTGTGGGGCTGGCACGGTACGTTTGTACTGTGCGCCGCCCGCCCGCCGCGGGGGAGAAAAGCCATGACAAGTGGTCGGACCGCTGTAAAAAAATTTTCCCCTGTCGGTGCCCTGTTCCCTGCCCCGCCCTGGCAGTCTTGCATGCACAATCCATTATCCGGTATTTCGTGGTGCTCCGTAGCCGTACTTCCAGTTTTGCTTGTGCCACTCATATGTACACCCCCCGTCGGTGGCAAGGCCCCGCCGGTCTCCCTCGGTGTGTCCCTGTGCTCCCCATGGGAGCCCCAGGGTGTTGTTCCAGCTCGGTGGTGCTGTGCTTGTGCTCGTGCCTGTCTGTCTGCCGTGCGCCTTCTCGTGTCGTGCGTTGCGGGTCATTCGGGTGGCGTGTCTGTGTCACGGTGCCGGGTGTCGTGGCTAGGATG
Organism: Eutreptiella sp. 'Long Island Sound 2002'; assembly: GCA_964036045.1. Lineage (NCBI taxonomy): Eukaryota > Euglenozoa > Euglenophyceae > Eutreptiales > Eutreptiaceae > Eutreptiella > Eutreptiella sp. 'Long Island Sound 2002'. Next base: position 43,991,383 of record OZ038392.1, read on the forward strand.
GTTAGGGTGGTTCGGCTCGTGCTGTGGTGTCGGGACGCTCCGTCCGACGTGGCGGGTTGGGCTCGGCGTAACACACCCGTGCCTGTTGGCAGGGGGGTCGGCGCGGCCCCGTGTGGTGAGCTTGTGGCCCCCCGCATGCCCCGGGTAGGGTTGTTGGGGACAGGAGTACCGGGCAGTGTTGCAGCCCCCCTCCCTCTCATGGACGCTGTTAACTGTCTGCGGGGAGTGTGCCCCTCGTACCATTCGCATAGGTTATACGTGTCGTAACCTTACGCGTCCCAGGCGCTCAACTCCCCGGAGGAGGTGCGCGCTGGTCCCCGCAGTGCACTTATTACCGGATGCTCGCCCTGGACGGTAATACTCTGGCCCGTGGTTCGTTAACATTCTTGTGGTTATCGGCCCGGCCGCGGGTTCCGCGTATTTGGCTTGGCCCTTTGCCCGGCCCCTTGTGGATCCGGCTCGCAGGAGAGGAGGGTGAGGCGGGAGGACGGGTCCGGGCATGGCGCCGCCCCGTTCCCTGCTGCAGGTGGGTCACGGGGTCAGAGAAGCCTGGCCCTCGCCCGGGGGGTTGTAGGAGGAAGTCGTGGGGTTTCCGTGCGTGCTTGACACCACGGGTTGCAAAGGCTGGCCTCCACTCTCCGGGCATCCGTTGCATGTGTCGGGCAGGTTGACGTCCGTCTCCGCGGTTTGTCGGACCGTCAGGTGTTGCTGGGGTGTGTTGCGCGGCGGTGTGTCACCGGGTCGTCGCGGTAGGACCTGTCGCCAGGCGCGGCTCAGGGACCTGGGGGGGCGTCCCATGCGTCGCACCGGGGCGCCGTGGAGGTTACTGAAGTTTGCGTGCACAAGGGCTGGGCGTGCCGCCCGGGTCTCCGCCTCAGTGCGGACGGCGGGTTGCCGTCAATTGCCCAGCGCCAGTGCCCGGATCCCGTGGCGTGCGCTGATCGACAACACCCCCGTGGTCATCGGTTCGGCCGCGGGCTCCGCGTGTTTGGCTGGCCCCTTTGCCCGGCCCCTCGCGGACCCGTTACGTGGGAGAGGAGGATCAGGTCGGATGGCGGTCCCGGGTGTGGCGCTGCCCCTTTCCCTTGTTGCAGGCGTGTCTCTGGGGTCCAGGAAGTGCGGCCCCCGTCCGGGGGATGTGGGAAGAGGTCACTGGGGTCGTATTTGTGTCCGACACCGTGGGCTGCTAAGGCTAGCCTCCACTCCTTGGGTGTCCGTTGTGCGTGCTGGGCAGGTGGACGCCGTCCCCGCTGGTGTGTCCGGTCGACGGGTGGTGCCGTAGCATGTTGCGCGGCCGCGCGTTGCTGGGTTGTACGAGGGGTCGTGTTGGGCGAGGTCTGCCCAATCGGGGTCGTTGTGGTTCGTGGCCGACCCCGCTGCCGCTGGCGTGACGGTCATCGTCCGGTCCTCTGGCGGGAGGAGGCGGTCCCGGGTCCGCCGCGCCGTTTCTCCCCTGCGCGTGGCTGGTGTGGGACTCGTGCCGTGCGCGTACGGCCGTGCGTCGTCGCTGCAGGTTCTGTGGTTGGCCGCGGGTCAGGGCCCTGGGGGGTTACCCGCACATCGTACAAGGGCGCTGCGGAGGGCACTGAAGATTTCGTGCACCAGGGCCGCGTGCGCCGCCCGGGCCTCTGTCTCAGTGCTGATGGCGGGCTGCAGCTGCCCACCCAGCGCCAGTGCATGGATCTGGTGATCGCGAAGACGGGGCATAGGTTGGGCTCAGTGGGGGTTTCCGCCGTCGGTTCCGGGATGGCCTCCATCTGCTGCCGGCCGTCGAGGTAGAATCTCCACGCCGCTGACCACGCCCTGGTGTGCGGCCAGCGGCGCCGCGCACACCGCCAGAGGCAGTAGAGGGCGTGGCCTGGGTGCCAGGTGCCTGCCGTCCCCGACACAATGGCTGTCAGGGGGTCCGGGGGTTGGTTTGGGAGCAGGGGGGTAGGGTTGTCCGGCAGGCCTGTGGTCGCCCGGAGCATGGAGTCGACGGCCTCCACGCTCCAATGGTTGTCCTGCAGGTGTTGGATGAGCCGCACCTGGTAGTAGTGGCCATTCTCCAACACCATCATGGTGATTGTACCGGGGTCATGTTCGCGCAGCGGGGGTGCTGCGCGCGCCGTCTCCGGGTAGTGCGCCATCAGGTTTGTGAGGTTGTGCCCCCTGCTACGGGCGGTCCCGCTTTCCCATGCCTCCAGGCCCTCGTGCGGTGGAATACGGAGGTTGTCGGGTCTCGGTGGTGGGGCGGCCCGCTCCCGGCCTCCGGTGGTGGGTGCGGGCCTGGGGTCCGTCGGTGGCGCTATGAGCGTGTGTACCCAGCCCAGGTGTGGGACCCACACGCCCCCTTGGGCTGGTTGGTGGGTGTTGAACCACCAGATTTATGCTTCAATGAGGTCGTCAGAGACCTGTGTCCCGGGGGTGACGAGCGCCTGGAGCTGTCGCACAAAGATTTGGGTTGTCGGGGCATGTGGCAGGGGGACTACGGCGAAAAACCTGTTCCGGTCGACGTTACGGAGGTGTTCCCAGAGGGTGGCCACCAGGTCGCTCGAGGGCGTGGAAGCGTGGATGTCGTAGAGCGCCCTCAGTTCCGCTTCGTCGAAGGGATCCGTACCCCGTTGCTGTGGCGGTCGGGGGGGCGGGGGGGGCATGGCCACCCGGTCTTGGTTCAGTGCCGCGTCCCCCTGGGAGGGGTGCCGTGAGGTGGCGCCCGGTTGTCCACCAGGCACGTACTCCGTGGGGGGTTCCCGTTGTTGGGGCATCGAGCAGGGTGTGGCGGTGGGCAGCGGGCCAGCGGGCTCCTGGGGGCTGGAGGTCCCTGTCATCTCTGTGTCCGCCCTTGGTCCGCTCGCGTCGTGTCCCGGCTGCCGCGATGTGCCCTCTGTGGCCTGGCGGCTTCTGGACTGCGGGGAGGGCTGCCCCGCCGCCCCTTGCGTGGGGCTGGGGTCGGGCGCGGGCTCCCTTGGTCGCGTGTCCGTGGCGTGTGGTCCTCTCGGTAGCGGATCGGCCGCTGACCCCGGGAGGGAGGCGGCAGATGAGGTGGACGTTTCGCCCGCCGTCTGGCGAGGGTCCGCTTGAAGCGTTGCTTGCCGCTCGCGCTCGGCCGGCGGGAGAATGGTGGGGATGTGCGTCCGCTCGGTGCGGGGCCTCTTGGACCGGCGTCTGGGGTCGGAGGTCGATGATGTTCGCCCAGTGTGGGGGTCGCGGAGGCCCCCCTGGTCCCTGTCGATATCCTCATTGAAGACGACTCGTCGCGCTGCGGGGGGCGGCGTGCGGCTGCGGCGACGGGATCGGCCAGGGTGCCTCGTTTCTTGGCGCTGCTCCGGCGTGTCGCCTTGCACCCTCGAGGCGTGGGGACTGTCCGGTGACGGTGGAGGCGGGACCTCGCCACTCCTGGCGGAGGTTCCCATGGGCGTCGCTGGCCGGTGTGTTGGCCCTGGCCCCCTTGGTGTCGTTGTTGCCGATGGTGTCGCACCGGGTGGTGTCGCCGTGGTGGCTGTCCCGGACGCTCCGGGTTGCTGTTGGTGAGGTCGCACTGTCGGTGGTGCGGTCGGTGATGGCGGTGGTGAGGTCGTTGCGGGCGTTGCTATGGTTTACGGCGTCTCTGATGTTGTTGATGCTGCTGGTGGTTGGTGTGGGTCTATGTGTGGGTTGTCAGTGGCCTGTGTTCGGGGGTGGGCGTTGGCTGGTTCCTGTGGCTCTGTCTGGGAGGGTGTGCAGTAGGTGGCGTGGTCTGCTGGTGATGCTGTTGGTGAGGGTGGTGCCGCCGCTGGTGTGGGTGCCGGTGGTGACTGCGTGGTGGATGGCACCCTGTGGTTGCTTTGGTGGCGAGGGTGTCATTGTTGATGGTTCTGGGCGTGTGTCTTCGCCTCCTCTGGCCGGGGGTTGGTGGTTTGCTGGTTCACCGGTTGTGGTGGCTTTTGTTTCCTCAGGTGGCGGAGGTTGCCGGTGGCGACGCTGATGGTGGGGTGATGCTGGCGATGGTGTGTTTGATGCCGTTGGCTTGGGTGATGTAGGTGCTGTAACCGGTGTCGGCGTGCGTAGGTATGGTTGGCGATGGTCAGGACGGCGGTGCCGCTGGTGATGGGGATGGTGAGGGTATTGTGTTGGCTTGATTGTTGGTGGTGTCGGTGTTTCCGATGGTGTGGATGCTGTTGGTGGTGGTTCTGGGTGCGGGTCGGTTGGTGGGGCGGTTGTAACGCCTTGGGTGTAACATGGTCGTTGGGCGGTTTCTTGTGTTGGTTCGATGTTGGCGAGGGTGTCTCAGGTGTTGTGCTGGGTGCTGGGGTTGCTGGTGTTGCCGACGGCGTCTCCGTTGGTTCCGGGTGTTTCCGCTCGTGAGGGTGTTGTGGCGTTCGGTTTGAGGGTTGGTGGCGGTGCAGGTGTGGGTGTCGCAGTTACCGGTCCTGGGTTTGGGCGTGGTTGGTTGGGTGTTGCTGGGTGTGGGTCCCGCCCCTCCTGGCTGAGGGCTTGGTGGCGTTTGTTCGCCAGCCGTGCTGGCGTCCTTGGTGACGCCGATGGTGGGGGTGCCCTAGGTGTTACTCGGTGCCGGGGTCGTGGTGGTGGTGGTAGGGGTGTTGTAGGTGACGGCACCTTGGCCCGTCGTTGGTGGGGTTGGTGGTGGTGTGGATAGTGCCGTGGGTGTTGGCGGCGCTGGTGTTGCCGACGGTGAGGGTGTCATAGGTGATACTTGGTGGTTGGCGTGTCTCGTGGTGGTATGATGGCGTGGGTGTTGTTGGTGTTGGTGCTGGGCGCGGCCTGCGTTTGGGTGGTGGGCGGTTCCGGGCGTGCCACTTGTGGCTGGTGGTTGGTCGGTTTGTGGTCCTGGTGGGGTGGTGCCGGTTGTTTCCGGTGTTGGGGAGGTTGGTGCTGTGGGTGGTTGGCGGTGGCGCTGTGTTGCCGCTGTCGGCGGTGCTGGTGACGGTGTTGGTGAGGGCGCCGCCGGCGGAGCTGTGGGTGATGTTGAAGGCGAGGGCGCTGTAGGTGATGCCCTGGTGGACAGTGGTGTTCTGACGGTGGGGGTGGGACCTCGCCACTCCTGGCGGAGGTTCCCATGGGCGTCGCTGGCCGGCATGTTGGCCCCCTTGGTGTCGTTGATGTCGATGGTGTTGTACCGGGTGGTGTCGCCGTGGCGGCTGTCGTTGACGCTCTGGGTTGTTGTTGCTGAGGTCGCACTGTCGGTGGCGGTGTCGGTGATGCCGGTGGTGAGGTCGTTGCGGGCGTTGCTATGGTTTACGGCGTCTCTGATGTTGCTGATGCTGCTGGTGGTTGGTGTGGGTCTGTGTGTGGGTGGTCAGTGGCCTGTGTTCGGGGGTGGGCGCTGGCTGGTTTCTGTGGCTCTGTCTGGGAGGGTGTGCAGTAGGTGGTGTGGGCTGCTGGTGTTGCTGTTGGTGAGGGTGGTGCAGGCGATGCCCCGGGTGGTGTCGTGGGTGAGGGTGGTGTTGGTGGCGCCGGTGGTGTGGGTGCCGCTGGTGACTGCGTGGTGGATGGCACCCTGTGGTTGCTTTGGTGGCGAGGGTGTTGTTGTTGATGGTTGTGGGCGTGTGCCCCCGCCTTCCCTGGCCGGGGGTTGGTGGTTTGTTGGTTCACCGGTTGTGGTGGCTTTGGTTTCCTCTGGCAGCGGAGGTTGCCGGTGGCGACGCTGATGGTGGGGTGATGCTGGCGATGGTGTGGTTGATGCCGTTGGCTTGGTTGGTGTAGGTGCTGTAACCGGTGTTGGTGTGCGTAGGTTTCGTAGACGTTGGTGCCGGCGGTGATGGTGTTGGTGAGGGTGTTGTGCTGGCTTCATTGTTGGTGGTGTTGGTGTTTCCGATGGTGTGGATGCTGGTGGTGTTGGTTCTGGGTGCGGGTCGGTGGGGGTGCGGGTGCGGTCGTTGGTCAGTGTTGGGTGGCTTCTTGTGTTGGTTTGTTGTTGGTGAGGGTGTCTTGGGTGTTGTGCTGGGTGCTGGGGTCGCTGATGTTGCCAACAGTGTCTCCGTTGGTTCCGGGTGTTTCCGCTGGTGAGGGTGTTGTGGCGTCCGGTTTGGGTGTTTGTGGCGGTGCTGGTGTGGGTGTCGTAGTGCCTGGTCCTGGGTTTGGGCGTGGTTGGTTGGGTGTTGCTGGGTGTGGGCGCTCGACAATCCTGGCTGAGGGCTTGGTGTGTCCACCTTTGTGTCCTAGCGGTGTTTCTGGCGGCCCTGCGACTCCCCTGGCGGGGGGTTGCTGGGTTCTTGTTCTTTGGGTTTTCGTGTGTCACGTGCGTTTGTGGTGCGGGCGGTGCTTGCGCTTTGGTGTGTGGTGTGGGTTTGTGGGGCTCGTGTCGGTGGCGCTTGTGGTGGTGTGTGTTGTGTGCATGCGCGGGCGTGTGTGCGGTGTGTTGGTGGTGCGTTTCGGTGCCTGTCCTCGCCTTTCTGGGCTTGGTTTGGCGGCTCTGTGTGGGTGTGGGGGCTGTGTGTCGTGGCCCCTCTCCCGTCTCGGCTGTGTGATTCCCCGCCCCCCCTGGCTGGGGTCTGTTGGTGGTGTGTCCCCCCGCCGCCCCCTTTGCGTGCCCTCCCCCCTCTGTCTCTTTTCCGCGTCGCTTTGGGCGGTGTTTCCCTGGTGCCATGCCCGGACCTTCCTTGCTGTGGTGGGTGGGGGGGGGTCCTTGTCGTCGGCTCGGGTCCCTTCCCCTGGTGTTTCCCCTTGGGGGGGCCGATGCTTGCACTGCCCGTCAGAGTGTAACTCTGTTGTGCAGGCCGTCCATTTGTACCCGCTCGGTACAAATGGACCTGCTCCGTAGCCAGGTACTACAGCCGCTCCCCGTACCGGGGTCGGGTACACTGTGGGTCGCAGGGGAGTCCTTGCGGGATAGGGGTGTCTCTTGCCTGCCCCGATGGACGGTGTGCCCTACCCGCAGCCCCTCGCTGGGCCCGAACCGCAGTAGGTGCCGTGGGGAGTGCTCTTGGTCAGGCCTATTGGTCAGCCCCCCAGGCCGGTGCCACCGCAGGCCGCTGACCAACGGTCCCGGGCGTATCCCACCTTATTGCGTTTGCTCAGGTGGGGCCGATACGGTCACCGGCGGGGCCCCCAAACCCCTGAGGTTGGGTCCCTCGCCTGCGTCTCCTGTGGGCCCTTTTCGCCCCGCCCCCCTTTTCGCTGTGTGGTTTGCGGGGGTGGGTTTCCCGTGTCTCCCGGGGTGGTGGTGGTGGGGGGCGCTTTTCGCTTTTCCTGGCCGTGTTGCTTGTGTGCGTGTCCCCACCTCCCCTGGTTGTGGTTCGCCGCCGGTGTGTGTGTTTGTGGCGCGGTGCGTGCGCGCGTGGTGTCTGTGTTGGCGTGTGTGTCATGTGTTCGTGGTGGCGTGGGTGTGGGTGTGCCTTCCGTGTCTGTTGGTGTGTGTGTGTGCGTGTGTGGGTGTGTGGCTGGGGCCGGCTTGGGCTTGCTGCTGGTGTTGGTGTTGGTGTGGTTGGTCTGTGCCGTGGTTGGTCCCTCGCCACTCCTGGCTGAGGGCCCCGGGTGCGGTTCCCCGCCACTCCTGGCTGGGGTCCGCTGGCGGTGGTGCTGTGTGGTGAGTGGTGTGTGGTGTGTGGTGTCTGGTGTGCGGCGGTGGTGTGTTGGTGGGGTTGTGGCTGGGGTGCGGTGTGGTCTGTCCCTCGCCACTCCTGGCCGAGGTTCCTGTGTGCTACTCCCCGCCACTCCTGGCTGCGTTTCGCTGCCGGTGGTGGTTTGGGTGTCCCTCGCCACTCCTGGCTGAGGGTCCCAGGTGCCGTTCCCCGCCACTCCTGGCTGGGTCTCGCTGTCGGCGGTGCTGGGTGCTCCTCACCTCTCCTGTCTGGGGGCCCCGGGTGCGGTTCCCCGCGACTCCTGGCTGGGGTCCGCTGGCGGCAGTGGTGTGTGGTGTGTGGTGTGTGGTGTGTGGTGTGTGGTGTGCGGCGGGGGTGTGTTGGTGGGGTTGTGGCTGGTGTGTGGTGTGGTTGGTCCCTCGCCACTGCTGGCGGAGGTTCCTGTGTGCTACTCCCCGCCACTCCTGGCTGGGTTTCGCTGCCGGTGGTGGTGGGTGTTCCTCGCCACTCCTGGCTGAGGGTCCCGGGTGCGGTTCCCCGCCACTCCTGGCTGGGGTCCGCTGGCGGCGCTGGTGTGTGGTGTGTGGTGTGTGGTGTGTGGTGTGTGGTGTATGGCGGTGGTGTGTTGGTCGGGTTGTGGCTGGTGTGTGGTGTGGTTGGTCCCTGGCCACTCCTGGCAGAGGTCCCTGTGTGCTACTCCCCGCCACTCCTGGCTGCGTTTCGCTGCCGGCGGTGGTGGGTGCTCCTCGCCACTCCTGGCTGAGGGCCCCGGGTGCGGTTCCCCGCCACTCCTGGCTGGGGTTCGCTGGCGGCAGTGGTGTGTGGTGTGTGATGTGTGGTGTGTGGTGTGTGGTGTGCGGCGGTGGTGTGTTGGTGGGGTTGTGGCTGGTGTGTGGTGTGGTTGGTCTCTCACCACTCCTGGCGGAGGTTCCTGTGTGCTACTCCCCGCCACTCCTGGCTGGGTTTCGCTGCCGCTGGTGGTGGGCGTTCCTCGTCACTCCTGGCGGAGGGTCCCGGGCGTGGTTCCCCGCTACTCCTGGCTGGGTTTCGCTGTCGGCGGTTGTGTTCGGTGTGTGGTGTGTGGTGTGTGGTGTGTGGTGTGCGGTGTTGTGTTGGTGGGGTTGTGGCTGGTGTGTGGTGTGGTTGGTCCCTCGCCACTCCTGGCGGAGGTTCCTGTTTGCTACTCCCCGCCACTCCTGGCTGGGGTTTGCTGCCGGTGGTGGTTGGCGTTCCTCGCCACTCCCGGCGGAGGGTCCCGGGCGCGGTTCCCCCCCACTCCTGGCTGGGTTTCGCTGTCGGCGGTGGTGCATGCTCCTTGCCACTCCTGGCTGAGGGCCCCGGGTGCGGTTCCCCGCCACTCCTGGCTTGGGTCCGCTGGCGGCGGTGGTTTGTGGTGTGTGGTGTGTGGTGTGTGGTGTGTGGTGTGCGGCGGTGGTCTGTTGGTGGGGTTGTGGCTGGTGTGTGGTGTGCTTGATCCCTCCCCACTCCTGGTGGAGGTTCCTGTGTGCTACTCCCCGCCACTCCTGGCTGGGTTTCGCTGCCGGTGGTGGTTGGCGTTCCTCGCCACTCCTGGCGGAGGGTCCCGGGTGCGGTTCCCCGTCACTCCTGGCTGGGGTCCGGCGGTGGTGGTGTGCGGCTCCCCGCCACTCCTGGCTGGGGCCTGCCGGTTGTGGTGGTGTGTTTCGCAGGTGGGGGTGTCCCTTGTTGTGTGTGTTTGTGGTGTGTGTGGCTGTGCGCGGTGGCCGTGCTGTGTTGTGTGTTGCGTGTTTGTGGTGTCTACGTTGTTGGTGATGTGGTGTGGTGGTGCGGTGGTTGTGTCTTCCGCATGTACTGGTCTGCTTGGTTGCATGTGTGTGGTGTGCCGGTGGTCTGCGGTTTGGCCTCCCCGCCCCTTATTCCTCCTGGCCGTGGGCCGTGGGCGTGGTTCCCCGCCAATCCTGGCTGGGGTCCACGGGTTGTGGTCGTTGGGGCCCTGGGTGTCCTTCTCCTTGGTCTTGGTGTGTGTGTGTGCGCTGTGTGGCGCTTCGTGTTGGTGTGGGTGGCGTGGGGGGGGTTGTGCGCGGTGTGGCTGCCATGCGTGTGCGTGTGTGTGCTTGCGGTGTGTGGTTGGTGGGGTTTGTCGTACCTTGGTTTGTTCTCGTCGTCGGTCGGCATGGTCGTGTTCAAAAAGCAGAAGAAGAGGTCCTGTAGACGTGTAGCAGAAATGCGTGGTATGCGCGACGCGTATTACGTACCTCTCTATTTGTCCCACCGTGTTTTCTTCTCCTGTAGAGAGAGAGCGTGTGCAGGTCTTCGGGGGGTTGGTTGGTTGTTTTTGCGTGTTGTGCCTTGTGTCTCCCCCTTTTTTTTTTTCGTAGCGTCTTGGATAACATACCTGTCTGCCTTGCGTTTCCCCTATAGAGAGGGCGTGGAAGGCGCCTTGGTGTTTTTTTTCCGTAACATACTTGTCATACCTTGTGTAGCTTCTTGTTGTCATCCCCTATAGAGAAAGCGTGTGCTTGTTTGTGGGTGGGGCGGGGGTGGGGTCTCATACCATGTTTCTCCTTTGTCTGGTCTCTGTCTTGTTGTATCTTGCGGCCTTGTGTACGTTTGTGTTTTCGTGTGCGGTCCGTCCCTTTGGCGCCCTCCCTCGCATTCTTAACATACTTGTTCGCCATACCATTGTTTCCCCGTGGTTCGTGGCCTTCCCCTATAGTGAGAGGGTGTGCGTGTTTGCGGGCGGGGCGGGGTGGGGTTTCATACCATGTTTCTCCTTGCTCGTGCCTCCGTCTTCTTGTACCTTGCGGTCTTGTTTATGTGTGTGCGTGTGTGCGTGGTCCGTCCCTTTGGCGCCCTCCTTTGCATTCTTAACATACTTGCTCGCCATACCATTGTTTCCCCGTGGCTCGTGGGCATCGCCTATAGCGAGAGCGTGTGCACGTTGTGTGGGTGGGGCGGGGGTGGGGTTTCATACCATGTTTCTCTTTGACCTCGTCTCCGTTTTCTTTCACTTTGCCGCCTTGTGTACGTTTGGGTATGCGTGCGTGGTGCGCTCCCTTGGCGCCCTCCTTTGTATTTTTAACATACTTGTTCGCCTTTTCTTTGTTCTGCCATGGTCCGTGGCCGCCCCATACCTTTTGCGCTTTTGTTGTTTTTTTTTCGTCGTGTATCTCGCGTTGCTTGGAGCCTATGGAGGAATATGGGGGATATATGGTTGTGGTTTGTGTTTGTCGGCATGCCTTATGACGTGCGTGGTGTTTCGTCGTTCTTTTTTGCGTGCGGCGTTGTTTCTTGGGCGCCCTCCTTCGCAACATACTTGGTTTTCTCATCTACGCATGTGTAGCGGTGGATATGATATGTAGGATGCATGGGGCCGTAACATACTTGTTTGTCATACCTTTGTTTTCCCGTGGTCCGTGGCTGTGTTTTCTTTGTTTGTGGTTTGGTGTTTCTCCTTTTATTGTGTTTCCTTCTTTTTTTTTTCTGACGCGCACAAGCTGCCTAGCTCCTATGGCACGCACGTTGCTAGGTGGTTTGGAGCACGCAATGTTCAATTTCTTCGTCATCGCGGCTCGCTTGTTCCTGGTGTTCGCCTCTATTCTTCTTCTTTGTTGTTGGAGCGCGCACAAGTCACTAGCGCCTAGGACACGCACTTTGCTAGGTGTTGTGGGGCAAGCAACGCTCATCTTCGTCGCCGTCGCGACTCTGTTGTTCTTCTTTTTCTGTGAGTGTCCTAAATTTTGCGACCTCGCCAAACAGCGGCGTAAAATTTTTGTGGGGGTTTCTGAGGTCCGAAAAATCTATTTTGCACTTTATTTTCTCTGGTTGTGCGTCTTTTTCTTGGTTTTTTTTTCCTTCTGCTGCGATCGCGCGACGAATGACACCGTGGATATATGTGAAGAAAACACCATCATTTTAGATAAAAAGACACTTAACCTTCACTAACTCTTGCTTCTCTTTCAACTCGCATTCTAACCTTTCTGAAATGTAAAAGTATCCTCAAACAGCAGCTTTGAACAGCCAACAAAGAAAAAAACAATCGCTGTGTTACACCCAGATCCAGATCTGAGGGCAACCCACAAAACTACTTCAGGGGAAATTCTTCCCAACCCTGCCCACATACCCTCAGAACAGATTGGATGTAGACAAAACAATAATCCCTTTCATTGACATGGCAGTTTTTGGCCTCTGCACACATCCAACAGGTCTCTGCATGCTCCCCTGGCCCTAGTGAACCCTTGCGACGTACTTTGAACTGCGCAAGTAGACCGTCCATTCCAAAAAAGCTCCGTGGATGCCTCTCCTTCCTGCTCCTTAGCACAAAGCCCAATTGTGCCTTGGAAACCCAAGATTCCAACCCAATGTGCACTTTCTTCACTGCACTCCTGTGCACTGCCCTCATTGGTGGAAAGTAAGGTGGAAAGTACCTAGGGGGGAGGGAGGGGGGGTACTATTCCCGTAGGAGAAAAAAGCCCCCGCATCGCCCCTTTTGGGGTGAAAAAAACCCCATATGGGGTGAACCAAACCTTCTTTTTGGGGGAAAAATTCCCCCAGAATGGTTCAACCCACCCCGCCCCGTCCGGAGATAAAACCTCCCCCACCGTGGCATGCCCTAACCATTTGAAAACAAACTACAGGCCCAAAACCGAACTTCCTAGCGGAGCTTCCATTGAGGCCTCATTAACACTCCCTCCACCCACCATCCTTTCCTGCTATTGTCACAACCGAATTTCAAGCTTCTCCTCCTCACCAAAACACTTTCCTTTGCAGCTCCCCTGTCGTTAACCCCCCCCCCCCCCGCCCTTCTGCCCTAAGCTGACCAAAAGCTAAGTTGGATACTTTGACTCAAACTCCACTCCCTTGCACAAGAGTGAACAACACAATGCAATTGAAATCAGAAATCTCTGGATACATCCTCCTCACATCTGGTTCCACCACCATGCCCTATGCCTGTGTCATGCTCCTGCCCCCCCTCCCAATTTGTTCCTTCTTGGCAATGCATCCCCCTTTCTATCGCCTTCATCACCATCACCTCTCCTACTTTCATGCCTGAAATGGAAATGGGACCCCCCCCCTAGTCACAAAACTACCCCCCACGATAGCACAATGAAGGGGGGGACCACAGTTGACCACCATTGCAGCCCACACGCACATATGTGCTGTTATTCCAACTCCACACCTTGCAAAGGTGTTGTACAAGACAACATGTGGTCAATTGGCAGCCTGCAGCCCCTAAGAAGGGTTGCCAAAGGGAGTTACACATGCCTATCAAGGCCCCCTGTAGAACGCATGGGCTACTGGTAAAAGGGTGATCACCTTCCCCCACCACAAGTGAGGAAAAACCTCCCAAACAGGGAGAAAGACCCCCTAAACCCCCCCTCTCCAAAACGAACAACCCAGTTTAGCCTCAGTTAATGCAAACTACCTTGGGGGGAGTTTAAGATCGGACGGCACATAACAAGAGCTACATATTTATTTCCTTCAAATCGTTCAAAGAGAGGGCTCCTCTTGTGCTAAGGTTGATAACCGCTTTTACCAATTCATTGGAAGAACTGGTCATCGGGAATTGACAGCGGTTTTTTGTCAAAACAATCGGAACAACAAGTTTTTCTTTTTTTGAAAATTTGACCTGCTTTTTGCCGGAAGTGTACCTTGTGCACATCACTGTCCACCATAATAGGGACCATGTTTCCATTTGGGTTGTGTACGCCCCATTTGCGACATGGGGTATCCAAAATTCAAATATTCCAAGCTGGATCAGATGATAAGAAAGCATGGTGAAAAATTCGAGTGCAAAGGTTTTGTATGGCCAAATTCATCCGTTTCGCATGTGTTCACCCCCACCCCTTCTTCGATGATTTGTGACAGAACAAGACACATACAACGTCCGTCGAGAACAAGCCGTATCTTGGGCTACACGACTAAAAACGCGATTCCAAGGGCACCTCCACCAACAACCTCCCAGGTTTTGTGCTCTAGCCATCCTAGACCGCGGCTAGTGCCTTTTGCCAAATACAAGCTTTGAGCTCGGAACTGACCGGTGGTGGCCCAGGGTGTAGGCTCTTGGTCGGTGTGGTTGGTTTGGGGCTGTCCGAGACCAACGTGCTCCGACTTTGGGGCTTTTTGCCACATTTTGGGGGTGCTTCTCGGACATATGGTGGCGTCATTGAGCACCAAGAGGCTGTTTTATACAAAGAAGTCAAGCAGCATGTGAGGTGGTGTAACTGTTTCCCTTCGTTTGGCTGTTTTGACCGTGGTCCAGGGTTGTTTTCGGCAAAAAGTGGCAGGTTTGGGCCAAAGATGTTGCAGATCTGGGGGGGCACCTCCCGACTTGGCACCCAAGCCCTGGGCTGCCACCGTTCAGCTTTTGGCTGAAAAACAAAAATTGGCCAGCCCACACACCACCTAGTCTCTACGATGGCTAGAGTGGAGTGGGGCCCAAAGCGTTGCAACGGAGCAATGGCCAGAATGACAAGCTGAAATGCTTCATTTTGATGCTTTTCTTCCTTGTTGTTGTTGTTGTCGTTGATGATGATGTTGATGTTACTTAATTTGAGGGGAAAGGGGTGTAGTAAAATATATGGCCGTTCTGCCAGAGGGGGGGGGGGGGGGCAAACAGGTTGTGTTAATGCACATAGAGCCACTTTTTCATGAAATCGGGAATTTTGATTGAATGTTGGCATTCTGACACGGTTAGAATTGGTCCCCCTTTATTTTGCACATGCCTAATTCAAAAAGAAAAACACAACAGAGGTTGTAGCTTGGTGAGACGGTGGCGAGGTTGTGTCAGGGGGCCAAGTTGGGCTATTTGCCTTTTTTCTGCAGGAAGTGTACCGTGTGTGCATCACTATGCAGGATAGAAGGCCCATTCTTCTATCTGGGTTGTGTACCCCTATTTTGCACTTGCAGAATCCAAAAGTCAAAGGTTCAAGGCTGGATGAGATGATGGGATGAAACGGTGGAGCATTCGAGTGCATACGCCTTCCACTGCCAAATGCATCAGTTTTGCCTGTGTTCACCCCCCCCTCCGTGACAGAACACGACACATACAAAAGCAACCCCAATAGGTTCCGCATTAAAAAAGTGCATCCTTGTATTGTCTTCCACCTTGTGGTTTTGTGACGGTCTGTTGGAGCAATTGGCCCGACTTGGTTTCTGGGTACCACCGATTCGCTGGCAGCCCTGCCAAGTTGTTGCCGGGGTCTCGGCTGTGGCATGGCTTTGATCTGTGGAGGTGGCGACAGAGATGTGCCCGCCTCTTCGCCCTCTGTGTATTCCGTCCCTCTGGGACGCAATCTGCAGGTGGATTCGTGGTGCAGTCAAACAGAAACAGGAGCACCAAAATCTCTGGGTTTTGTTTGAAGCTGCACCGTTGTTTTCCATTGGGTAAAACGGCCTTGTCAACCTTGAGCTGCAGGTAACTCACATGTGCAAAGTGCAAGTTTTGTTGCAATCAGTTCAGGGTCTCTGTGCCCTGGGTCTGGGTCTGCCACTCCCCCCTTGTGATATGGGGAAAGGGAGGGGGGGCTTGCCCATGGTCCCCACCCAACATCCAACCATGCATGTTGCAGCCGATCTGCATGGTGTGGGGACTTCACGGGTTTCAGTGTGACATTGGGTGAACCGTTTTCCCACATATGCAGGATGCTTTCATCATGGACCCGTGTGGAAAAGTGGAAAAGAACAGAGGCCACTGACAGACAAAAACTTGTACACCAGGAATGCAACCACTACCCTTCTGTGTAGCAGGCAAGTGCTCTACCACCTCATCCATTACTCACATCTGCCAGCATTGTGTAACAGGTCATCCAAAGCCTGCTCAGGATGTCCTGAAAAAAGTCCCAACCACTGTTTTGCCATCATTTTTGAATTCTCCATTAACTTCTGAATATTTTGGGCTTGCACACATAGAGTGAAAAAAAAAAGTATACCTGACAAAAAAACTTTCAGGTGCCTCCAGCGCCAAGATTGTGGCCAACAATTATCAGCACCTAGCTAGAGGCCGGGAGGGGAGGGGGTAGGGGGGGTGTTGGGGGGCGGGTATCTGAACGCGTGGCCACCCTGTGGTCTCCCCCGCTACCAGAACGAAAATTCAACAAGTGCAAATGGCGTCATTGCACGGACAGAATTGTATCAAACAGCGCCATCAGTGTGCCACAATGGGCACGGCACATTGACTGGAGGAGGGGACTGTGTGCCCCAAGCACTTGTTGACCCAAAAGCTCCGAACTCAGGCCAATTAGTCGAGCGACAAGCAACCATGACTCGGATTCAGATCGACATTCATCGAATCCTCATGCCGCGCGGGCCCTCAATTGACCCGAAGCCTCCTTTTGGGTTCGCCTTGTGGAACAGCGGCACACGGACTTCATTTGCGTAGGGCCCCACTTTGCTCAGGCCAAGTATGTGTTGGCAGCAGGTAGAGTGCGGGTGACGGGGCTGTTCTGGGGTCTGAGGCCTTGGGAGGGCGACTAGGCCATCTACAAATAAACCCCTGCCCCAAACAAGAACATGTGTGAGGACTGACAGGTGCAAAGAAGAAGATTGAATGGAAAGACGCAGTTTCTTATGCCCCAGCTGAAGAAGACGCCTGTTTTCTGCGTTAAGCAGGGGTCTCGTGGGAGTCACGTGGAACAGGAGTGGGGATCGGGACAGGATATCGAAACTCTCATTTACGCACTGCCAAAGAAGAATCAAGGGTGCCGTCTATGGAATGAGATTGATACCATAGCTTGCCATTTCGGATGACAGGAGGGAACCGGTGGAGCAAATGGAGCTGGAATTGTGAGGGCAGCAAAGACATCCACTCTGACACGCTCGAGTGTTCTGGTAGCGAGATGATTGGGAAAGTGTGAGCACGCAAAACTTTGGAGCTCTCCATATGTTACAAAGGCAGACACAGTACCTTCACCACTCAGGGGACAAAATCAGGGGGCAATTGGCCGCAATCCCAAGAAGTCTGGAATTGCATCTCTTGGTCTGCCTTCGCATGCTCCCACCGTATCATTTGCTTTACCAACATATTTTTTGCAAACGCCAAATTGCGACACAGAAAATTTACCAAAAAATTCCAGCTTGGGGTTGTTGCGTACCTGGGGCCGTTGATCAGTCCTTCTCAGGACGCCAGAGGCCTCTGGGTAGTCAGCAACTGCTGCACTCCAATCACGGTTCTCAAAATGGAATGAAGCCCGACGACCATATAGCTCCGCTACAGTGACCTCCTCATCATGATATGTGTTGATTCCCCTGGTTAAATGGGCAACGGCTTCCTCTGCTGTTGCAGACAAGGCAACCTGTTTGTAAACCCCCCCCCTTTTCATTATCACGCATCCGAAATGATATCACGCATGCATGATATTGTTTTATACCTCAAAAATAATATCACGCATGCAATTCTTGACGTGAGAGGTAGCAACACAAAAGGCGGAAACCAGGATTTCTTGCAACACCATTGCGACTTGGTCCGGTTATTTGGAGAGAAATGCAGACATTGACAATTTCCTTGAACTGGTTTAGGGTTGGGCTTGGGCTTGGGTTTAGGAGCAGATGCATCTCCCCTTGGGGGTGCACAAGGAGCCCAAGACAACCCACAAGTTGCTTGGCAGCCCTGGGCACTAACACAAAAGCCCCAAGATAAATACCCCCAAAATAACCCTTAAAAGGACCCGAAATTGGCCTAGTACGGCCCATTAACCCCCCAGCTTGGCATTCACATCCCTCCATGTCCGTGGCAAGCTTGACCCTGGGACCTACATCTAACAGTTCCATCGAAATCTATGTGAAGCCGGAAGCCACAGGAGGCACACGCAGCAACATACCTGTGAAGGGGGAGAAAGCAAAGGGGGGTGAGGGTGAGCATGATAGCAAAGGACCTCAACCCCCCCCCCCAGAGCAAGGGGTCACAGTTGCACGAATCTTTTGCGCATCCCTGGGTGGCGGTCAAAATAATATCACGCACCCCCTATTATCATGCACCGAAATATTATCAGGCGCATGATAATGAAGGGGGGGGGGGGTTTAGACCGCTAGAAGGCCGCATTCTGGGTTCATGGCTCTTGCTTGTTCTATGTCGCACTCATCCGGATTCTGTGGGTTGAGGCAGAAGGCACGACCGAGGTACCCCCGGGCTCTCTCTTTCGCAAATCCTGCATGCTCGATGAGCGTATTGGCCATGCGATTCGCTTGGTCACAGTTGCCAAGCTGGTTGTTCATATCAACAGCAAATGGAAGTGCAAAAGCTTGACAAATTTGGAGGGAATCGTCAAGGTCCAACTGTGCCAACTCGGTTTTACCTTGACCAAGATGCGCTCTGGCACAGTTCATGAGCAACGCGTAAGTCTGCGGATAGCCAAGTCTCAAAGCCTCGGTCAAGACACGAACTGCGTCCTCGTAAATATTACCATTGAGGTAGCCACAGCCCACATGGAACAGGATGCGAGCGTCACCTGGTCCGTCACCTGGTTCCAAAATGTGAGACTCCGCAAACAGGTCGTGTGCGTCTTCACCGTATCAAAGCACGCCCAGTTTCAACGCCATGAGCTTCCTTCGCCAAATTTCCGTGGGCTGCATAGCGAGTGCTTGCTCCAAGCACTCAAGAGCCTGCTTTCCCTCGTAAATCTGTTTTGAGATGGTCACGTTCCGGAAAGAGGCCTCTGCCAGTCCTGGAAACAGGACCACGGCCCTGTTCAAAAGCTGCGAGGTTTGCAACGGACAGTCGCCTCTCTTCATGGAGAGCAACGCCTCTGTCAGCAACTCCTCCGCAGCCATTTGGTTGAATTCCTTTTGGCCCTTGGTCAACTTAGCCCAACACTTGCAGACGGCAGCAGAAACCGGAAAATGGACCGGTGGGAGGAAGTAGATGATCACTCTGTCCAAATCTTTGAACAAAAAGCCACGTTTTCTCCCAACAGCCACCATTGCAGGCGACTCCATGCATATCACCTGCGGCAGTTCGCTGTTTCGTGAGTGCATGAAATACAAGCTTGAAAAACACCAAGGAAAGAAGCATACTATGTACTGGAACCACACTTCCCCCTCCTCCAAAGGGATTTTAGATACTTGCAACCTGCAGTTGTGGGGGAGAAGGCGCTTCAAGAAGTGCACAAAAGTTTACAATGGAAAAAAAAGCAGGTCGCCTACACAAGTGAAAATTTCTGACGCTCGCAACTACTGAAGTTATGGCAGGTTGCAAGGGCTGTAGACGTCCAGTTTTTGAGATCAGTTGCAGCTGTGCAGTCTCAGCGAAAACACACATAATCAACATATGGCATGGTACTCCCTAGCATTCTGGGTGTGTCCCCATCCAGCACGCAACAGTGCAACTACAGTACGGGACCATTGTCATCTCTTTGTACTTCCGTTTCCTGAGCCATTGTCACATGTACCTGACGTCTTGCAGCAGTTGTCATTACTCATACCCCATGACTTGGACTGATTTTGTAGTGTACAAAAAACAAAGCCCAGACCCTTCTGTTTGGCATATGGAATGGGGTCTGGTTGGGCTGAGAGGGGACACAATCTCCGTTCACTGAAAATTGAGGCTACCCAACCTATTGGGTACGGGCCAATCAAGAACATATGCTTTGGAAATGTATTCTGGCCATCGGCCGTCTGCAACAGAGCATAATGCAGCATGACACACAATGCATGGGAATTGGGCAAAATGAACATTGCTGGCGTTTGTTGGACTAGGGGCATGAAATACATTCCACCATGATACCCTACTCGCAGTGCCATGCCTGCACCACCCCACCACCGTTGGGCTCTGAAGAAAAACTCCAGAGGGCCATGAAGCAACAGATACTTAGCTACCAAGCGCTCCCGTGTCACAGGTGACTGGTCACAGCTCATCAACGTTCTGCTGCACTGCAGCACTTCCAAACCAGTACTGAACGTTGCCTTGAGTTCGCCCGCAGTCTATTGAATGTTTCATGGGCTGGCTTGGGTCAGCTCTTCCCCCTCCCGAGAACCTGGTCAGGCACCCAGTCCCTTGCGTCTGTTCTGTACTGTGCCCTGAGACTCATATGAGCTGGTCACATTACTGTCGCTCCGGGCAGGGGGGGGGGGCGAGACCGAATAAAAACAAACAGACCAATGCAAACCAGAGGTAATGCATGCTACAGTCAGGCATAAGTGCATCTTCATTTTTTATGCCTAACCTCGTGGAACCTCAGGACACACACTGTGTCTGAAACAGAAAACAGAACATCATATCCGATTACAGTTAGTCAGACAATCACAGTCAGCCTTAGCCCACGGAAACTGCACCCCCCTTTTGGAAGAGAAGGACCTAAAAAATGACCGCCTGAAAAACTATTCTTTTTGGACATTTGCAACACACATGACCCAGATACCACCGAAAAAATACAATTTCACCCAATTTGCTGCTTTTTTCCACTTTTTGTTTTTTAAAATAAACTATTATTTTGTCTGATTTGAAGGGTGTGTTTTACCAATCTTGTCGTTTTTGTATTTCAAAACCCAACTGGTGTGTGCCTGTTCGGGAGCTCATTTTCAAAAATGACATTCTGCAGGTCTTCAGTTGCACCTATGTTTGTCATGCGATAAATTGCTTTTTTATGTCCCTGAGTGCGCGAGGCCTCGCGCACTCAAGGTCATGGAAACAATTGTGTAAGAAGGCAACAAAAACAAGACAGAAAGCGCACAACATACAAACACTGAAATAAAAGCTCGGCAAAAATGTACAAGCTTTTAAGGGCATATAACTGCATTCGCGTCGAAGGCGAGTGCGCGAGGCCTCGCGCACACATGACTGCAAAAACCAGGAGAAACACTTGGGTTAATGGTGGTTTACTTCTTCTTCGGTCCAGCAACACTAGACAACCTTGAACCCAGGCTTCTTGCCACCGCACTTGTCCCACTTGGAGAGGCAACGGTACCACGAGACGGCTGGGCACCAGAACGCGAGGGCGGCTTGAACTCTGCACTAGCGGTGGCAGCAGTCTTCGCTTTCTTCTTCGGCTGTTCCTTACCAGATGCCGGGCTTGCATCGAAGTGAGCGGCCGCTGCCCGCTTGCGCTTCTGCTGGGTCTCCAGTACTTGCTCCGGATCCTCTTCTTCCTCCTCCTCGTCGGTATCATCGTCGTCTGATTCCGTGGGCTTGTCCGATTCCTTCGCTTTTCCTTTTGCCTGCTTCTTGCTACTCGAGGGGGTTCCCTTTCCGGCTGCAGTACCCTGAGTTGGTATAACTTTGGCAGTCTTCTTCACCTTGGCTTGCATTGGCAAAGTAGGTGCAGGCGCAACAGGCTCAGTGTCGTCAGCGGGGGCCTCAGTCACGACATCTTCCTGGACGGCCTCTGCAGCATGCACCTGCCGGTGCCCTTCATGCCCTCGGTTGCTGTCTGTAAAGGGAAGCTCAGGACAGGACAGAACAAGGTTGGTTTCTTCTGTGGACCTCTGCATTTGGCAGGGTCAGGATTACAGCAATTATGTCTAATTTTTGTTTGTTGTGCATGACATAGCCCCATATAAGTTATTTGCTGTGGTGCGTCGCAGATGCCGCTATTTGGGCACTGCAGGGCACGCGTGCGCACTGATTTGTGCATTGTTTTCTTTCTGAGAAGCACTGATTTTTATTATAAAAAGATCTGATTTTGTAGGATTTTAGCATGTTTACAGTGTATGTATTGTGCTGAGCGTCCATTATTGTTTAGGCCATGAAACGGCTTATCTGTTGAATCACTCCGTATCACCAAGTCAAGATTGATCAACTCATTTGATTTATTGCCTGCGGCAATTTACAAGAAGGGCGTCGTTTCAAGGTTTTCAAAATGGGACTGCAGGAGATTCAAAATGAGAGGTTTGAAAATTCTGAGTACTGGCCGAACCAAGACTCTGAGGTCTTGAAATATTCAACAGATAAACACGACGTTTCTTTGCCTTTGCCTGTAGCTGCAGATGAGATCAATAAGAGTGAGGAGTGCAATCACAGGAGTCTACGGCCCGGCCGAGCCGTCAATCAAGACACCATCAAGGCGCCGTCCAGACCAGCGCCAGCCCCGCCCAGGACAACACGGCCGCCGCAGCGCCTTTCAAGTGGAGTAACAGAAGTGCCACGATGTGCTGAAGCCGCCGCCATCACAGCAGTGCAACGACTCGTCGCACAGGAAGAACGAATAAGGCAAAGTCTCAGGTATGAGCAACAAGTCATCTGCGCGAAGAGGTACGCGAACTTTGGCCACGTTTTTCAAAAGCTCTATTGCCGGTTGTTCCAGCCTTCGTTGAATTCGGGGCAGACAAGTACGCCGCCGAACGAACTGAAGGAGCCAGGGAAGCGCTCATTGAAGGAGCTGGCGGATTCCAGCAAGGCAACGCCAAAGAAGAACACCGCAAAATCGAATGCGCCGCCGAACAAGAACAAAGCGTCTGAGTACTCAGGTGTGTTGGCGAAGTTGGAGACCTCGTTGGAAAATTCCTTGAAGCGATCCTTAAGTGACCTCCGACGAGTTGTGGAACTGTTGGGTAACTGTTCGCCCTCTGTGTCCGTCAGAACGAACAAATGGAACAAGTTCGTCGAGAAGCAAGAACCAAGGCCCGTTTCAAGTGTGACGAAGCGCCGGCAGAACGAATCCCAAGTGACTGAGTGCCGAACGGACGAGTTACAAGCGAGTTTGGATGATTTTGACGCGTGGACAGTAACTTCGGGAGATCCTGGTGGAGTTCAGCAGCGAAGGGGCTCCACAAATGAGTCGTCGAACGTCGCGAGGCCCAAACAAAGGGGACAGCGAGCAGGACGAGCTGTGCAGCGTCGCCGCGCTATAGCCAAGTTCTTTGAGGTATTAAACTCAATCCAAGGTCGCGCATGCCGAGGTACAAGCGAGAAGAAGACCGAGTGCCCTACGCGAGACATGTGGGGGCAGTCTGTGGTGAACTCCAAGGAGAACCAAGGGAATCCCTTCTTGGACTGAGCAGTGCTCTTTAAAGCGCGCTGCTTTTGCCGTTGGCGCGCTGGCTGAAGCGCAATGCCTTTGGTGTGCTCAACGAAGGGAGAGGCCTCCGGAAAATAGTGGATCATAACCATCAACAAAATGATCAACAAGTTCGGAAACTTCACCAAGACCTCATGGGGTTTCATACTTCGTTGAAGCAATCATACGACAGACTTGTGGAATGCGCAAGCAATGTAGACAAACAAATGGAGACCATCACCAACTCAATTTCGACATCAACAAGCATGCTTTGGCCATGATTCAACTACAAGAGGAGCAACAACAAGCCAGCTCTTCACATCAGGGGCCATTGGTTCAATATGGTGGAAATGTTCCACAAACACCACAAGATCAATTGATACCTCATCAAGAAGGGCCCCAAGAGTTACCACCACATCAAGATAGTGCAGTGGATAATATGGGAGTGCAACCGTGAGCGTTGTTCAATTTGCGAGCGCTTGCAGCGCTTTCTTTGTCAGCTTTTGGCGCTGTGAGCGCCTTGTGGTATATATCTGCCACAGATGGCAGAATGTGATGTAAATTACAATGCATCCAAAAGTTGACTTTGTCAACGAGGTCTTTTTTGGCCTCTTCTTGGGCGCCAAGCGCCTTGTTTGCTGGCACTGACATGTGCCTTTGCTTTCTTTTTCGTTGTAGATACTATTTTGGATCTGCAATGAGCAGTGGTGGGATACACCCTGCTTTACACTTTGAGTGAACTCTGGTTTACTCAGTTTTGCAATTCTGTTTTGCTTTGCACCTGCCTGCTTGTGAGCAGTGTGTCTTTTTTTCTTTTTCAGCTGCTTCTGTCTTGGAGAAAAAGCAGAGTGGTTTTCCCGTTTGTTTTTCTGCTTTGGTTGGAAAAAGCAGGGGTTTTCTTTCAGTATTTTTATACTAAATTTTATCTGTGCCATGAGCACCTCAGGTTGTGTGCCATGAGCACTTATCAGGTTTTTACACCCTTTGAGGAGTTTGAGTGGGTATAGGTTGAAACACCACTTCACCTCGCCCCTAGGGCACTGTTTTGTGACAGAAATCCCTTTCAGGAGGGTAAAGCTATCTATGGTATCAGTGGTATTCCACTAGCATGATCTGCACATAGATAGTAGCTGTTTTTACCTGGAATGGATAGAAATAGCCAGATCACAGACAGTAATATCTGTATTGTACTGTATTGTAGGTTAAAGCCTGCATGTTTTGCTATTTTTTTTTCTCGGGTCAGCAACTCATTTGGGGAGTGCTGAGCCTGGGGGGGGAGTGTAAACATGCAAGGCAGCCTTTTGGGTGCTTGCGTTTTACACCCACCCAGCTCTGTCTGAGCTTTTCCCAGCCCTATGGTAAAACCCTTCGCACCTTTTTGTTTTGGGGTCTCAGCCACACATCAGGTATGTGTGGGCTTGGGGGGGGAGTGTAAAGGGAAGCTCAGGACAGGACAGAACAAGGTTGGTTTCTTCTGTGGACCTCTGCATTTGGCAGGGTCAGGATTACAGCAATTATGTCTAATTTTTGTTTGTTGTGCATGACATAGCCCCATATAAGTTATTTGCTGTGGTGCGTCGCAGATGCCGCTATTTGGGCACTGCAGGGCACGCGTGCGCACTGATTTGTGCATTGTTTTCTTTCTGAGAAGCACTGATTTTTATTATAAAAAGATCTGATTTTGTAGGATTTTAGCATGTTTACAGTGTATGTATTGTGCTGAGCGTCCATTATTGTTTAGGCCATGAAACGGCTTATCTGTTGAATCACTCCGTATCACCAAGTCAAGATTGATCAACTCATTTGATTTATTGCGTGCGGCAATTTACAAGAAGGGCGTCGTTTCAAGGTTTTCAAAATGGGACTGCAGGAGATTCAAAATGAGAGGTTTGAAAATTCTGAGTACTGGCCGAAACAAGACTCTGAGGTCTTGAAATTTGTAAACATGCAAGGCAGCCTTTTGGGTGCTTGCGTTTTACACTGTCCAAAACCCACAGTGGAATGCCACGCTGAAGCCACTCTTCTTGAGTATCCCAAGGTGCAGCTGTTGCTCCCTGCTCCGTCTGATCAGCCTCCAACATGTACCGCATGATGATTGCATGCTGCAGAGCACCTCCAACGGCAATCCCAAGGTCCTTTTGCTTGATCGTTGACACAGCCAGAAAGGCAACTTTTGTACGGAGGTCGGACATCGCAATTTTTGCGGCCATGGCAGGCGTGTCATCCACAACAACCACTGCATCAGAATACCCACTGCCCAAAAGATATTTGTCCAGGTACCACAGCACGTGAATCAGAGGCATGAAACCACCAAGGTTCTTGTTCTGCATCTCTTCGAAATGTCCAGCGGAATACGACACATAGTTCGGCAACTGTAAATGTGATGTATAAAGACGAATAACGGAGGCAGCAGTGCGCGAGGCCTCGCGCACACAACGGCATCGTAACAGGCGAAAGAAGCAGATATACCTGCTTATCCCAGCGACTCGTTGTTCCGATCCACATACAGTGCTCGTCGAACTGATACGTACTGCTGGTCACGGGACCCGATAACCAAGAGTATATCGGCAACCGAACATGGTAGAATGGCACTGTGGTTGGATCCTTGTCCTTCTCCATACGCCAGAGCCTCTGAATGTCGCGGCCAATACGGTGCACAACATCAGCCTAGCCATAGAAAATGAGGTCTTTCCCCAGCATCATCACATCGAACGGCCACTTCGGAACAAATCCTGCAGTGTCATATTCAACGAAAAGGTCAGCGTTGATGACCCACAATGAGTACTGCAGATCCCGGAAACGGGCTGGCGGTGTCTCTTCAATATCCTCAATACGGCACGCCGTCAAAGAGAATTTGCTCCCTTGCTCGTCCTCCTTGGAGACATTGATCACATCGCCAGTACTCAGCTGTGTCTGTGACGCTGCCGATGATGGTGCCTCAGTCTTCCTTTGCAGTTGTCTCCGCACGGCCAGCGTCTGTGGTAATGGAGGTGCGCCCTTGTCCCCAGTCCGCCACAGAGGTGCATTGAGCAACGTCTTCCATTTTGGCCACGGCGACCGATACCTCGTACTTGTATCCGGCCAGTAACCCCAATTTCCCAGCCCAGTTTCTGTCGGGATCCATATCTGTTCTCCGCCCCACAACAGCATCCAGTTTCCGTGTCAGTTGGTTGGTGGGATGCGTTTTCTCGTCAATGAGGGCATCTGGTACGTTGTGACCAAGTAGCCGGTAGTAATCGTAACCAAGGGGTTGTGTAGGTGAGGGTGGAAATCTCGGTAACCTCCGCGGCCACAAAGTTGCAACGGTGCTGACTCTGGCCAAGTCCCATTCCACATACGCCATGCAAATTCGGTCTGTTGCCAAAAATCTTGTCAGTCGTTGTCGCATGCTGTGTACCAGGTTCTTGGGAACGTTTTGCACCCCCACGCGTTTGCCACCAGGACCAACCTTTAGTAACAAGTAATGGTTTTCGACCTCCTCAACAGTAACAGAACCCGTGTTTCTCGCCTTGTCCCGCACCAATTTGCTCAACATCCCTTCTCCAAACTCCTCTGAGTGTGCCTGACGGGGCAGGTCCTGGTGCCACTTGCTGTTGTACAGCAATGTGCACATGATCGTGCGTTAGTACTTCAGTACGGTGTCACACGGTCCTTGACGCAGCCTCCTCAACAGACACAAAGGCAACTGCAACGCCTCCTGGGCTCATGACCCTGTACCGTTGTTTTCCCCTGACCAGTTGCATTCCCGTACCACGTGGCCCAAGTACAACAACAACGGGCACCATTCCGACAACAAATGCAAGACTGCGTTTGCCACTGCTGCCCTGTTGGCATGCGCAGTGTCAGAACCACTGATCGCGGTTGCAGCTTGTGCCTTGCGCCGATACGGGCGTAGTATTCGGGGGGTGGCAAGCATCAGCGCAGCAATAGTTTTTTCCATAACTATCAGTTTGGGGTATGATAGTATGGTGGAACCAGGTCGTAGCAGACCTTTCCGTAGGTAGGTTAGAATGGGCCAGAACACCCGAAAAGTATGAGTAACAACGAACTTGTAGGCATGCCAGACACCGTAAACTACAGGCACGTAACGCAGGTACGCACACATGTTCCATCGTTGGTTCTTGGCACCGTACAACAACTTTAGTATCCTGTAGTGTATGTTTTCGTCAACCAACAGCGGTAAAACTCTGTTTGTCTGTTGCGCTACGTCCTTTGCAAAGTGTAACAAGTTTAACAGACCAACACCACCAGTTACCTTTTCTTTTGACAGGGCAAACGGGCGCCACACCGGTGCCTGCACGGTCGTTGCATCCCTCCTCACATCCAACGGTGCTCTCACGTTTCCGGTGTCTGGTGTACACCCATCTGCATACCCCATGTCACGCAAAGTCTGGGGGATTCTTCGTTCACGTTGTTGCAGAGCCCTTGCCACTGTCGTTATCCGCGCTACCAGGTCCTCAACGGCTGGATGTCCTGCCCAATACGTGGGCCTCTGCTTCAGTTGAAGTACTGCCATTGCAGTACAGTTTTGTGACCGGTCACTTTCGTCTGGGTGTGTGGTGTATTGTGCCCGGTACCAGTTGTCTATCCACAGCACACAACACGACGAAAGCACCAGTGACCACGTTGCTTTAAGTGCTGCTGCTGCCTGTTCCTCCACTGTATCTGCGGCAGCGTCTGCTTGCCCAAGTCGTACTTTTGTTCCTCTTTCTGTTTGTGTTAGGTACCCTGTTTTGTTTCCCGGTTTTTTCCTGTTTGGTACTGCCCGTTGACGCATCAACAGGTACAGGTTCCAGCCCTCCTGTCCAAAAATCGCACCCAGCGCTTGTCCTCCTGCCTTTTAGCTGCTGGTAAACTGTGGCGCATTCTTTTGTTGAACCTGAGTCGCTGTGCAAATGTTAACACCAGTTGCGCCGCCAGGTCGTATCGTTTGAGTCCTTTCCACAGGTCGTCTGCTGTTTAGTATGCTGGTTCTGCCGCGCATGCCTCTCGTAGTGCTGCTGCTCCTTTGCTTACTTCTGCTATCATCTGATGCGTTACGGATTTTCTGCCTCGAAGTGGCATTTTGCGTCTTTCTCTGTGGAATTAGATTTACGCACATATTTTGGTTATCGATTCGCAAAGCGATCTTTAAAAAAAAGGTGTTTGAAAGCATCTGGCCCTTTCCTGTCGTCATTTCTGGTGCGCGTGCTGCCGCCGCAGATTGTATTTGGTGTGTGCGTGCGCTCCGTTCCCAGTAACCGAAAACCGTTTTCGCAACCACAATTTCCTATTCTGTTTCCTTTTGTAAACCCAGCTGGAAAAAAAAACCATATCTATTGGGCAGCGAAGGCTACGGCCGCTATTAGAACCGGACACGTCTGCCATTGAGTGGCTGTTGGAAAAAAGCAAATCATTCCCCTGATCCCCTGAAAAATATGACAAAGGTTACCGATGTATAATCGACTGTCACAGGTGGTAGCCGTGAAAGGGAATGTAAATACCGGCGTAGCCTGACCTGCCTGCTTTTTCATTTTCTTCCGTCGTTTGAGTGCGCGAGGCCTCGCGCACTGATTGTTTCCGTGGGACAATGTTCTATGCCTTGTTATATCTGACCAACATGGTGTCTACACACACATACACCCGAAAAATCAAATGTGTTTGTCCGTCTGGTACCGTACCTACAATTGTACGCGTTATTTCCATTCTGCAAATTCAATACATAACTTGACCTGAGTGCGCGAGGCCTCGCGCACTCAGGGTGCCTATATTTGTATTTTATTTTCACTTTCCAGTATATGTGTTTCCCCTAACATGGGAAGTCCGACAGTCCTACACTTCCAATGCTCCGTGGGCAACACAATCCTACTTTCAATACCGTGTACCGAGCTGCGTATTTCCGCAAACGCCAGTCCTTACGGGTGTTTGGGTTTTGTGATAAACTCTACTTTGAACATCTTGAGTGCGCGAGGCCTCGCGCACTCAAAACACCACAGAAATGTAAAAAACGTCGCATTGAGGAACGCGGTGTTGCACAACACTAAAAAAGCAATTTATTTCCCTATGTCTAAAATCACGTTCATCAAACATCCAAAAAAATATTTTTTTTGCCCTGTTGCGAACCGGTCCTTTTCTGCACGTTCGGCGCGCAAAACAGGGTGCAGTTTGCGTGGGCTAAGTCAGCAGCTGTCAGTCAGACATCAGCAATCCGTGTCGGACAAAGACACCATGCATTACTAGCCGTAAAGAGCTGCCCGCCGCTTGCCGGCTGAAGGAGACTCCCGGGGGCTGAGACCTAATTAAAAAACAGACAAATGCAAACCAGAGGCAATGCACTCCACAGTCAGGCATAATTGCATCTTTATTCTCTATGCCTAACGTGGTTGAACCTCAAGGCACTCAAATGCATACTCAGGAGCATGAGGCCTTGAGCATGCTATGCATGGCATGTAGCATGCATCTTTCCCAGCGGGCTCTTTTGCGGATGCGGCGCCGGTGTACCCAACGGGACCTAAGGACCGTTCGGAAAAGGGTAATGCCCTACTGTCCACAAGCAACTGTTTGCACTTGCATGGCTCGAGTTATTGGGAACCCCCCCCCCCCTAGTGGCGTTACCCGTGTGGTAATTTGTGTGGATGCACCTTCCCTTTGGAAGGCATCCTCGACACGTGCGAATGTACGGATCGATGTAGGGGAGGGGGGGCAAAGTAAGTGATGTGAAGCTATGGTCCTCATGGTTTTGCATGGATGGGGGGAATGAGCGGGCTTTTTGAAGAAGCCTGGTTGTCTCCGCTGACCTCAATCAAGAGGTGAAGGACGTGGAGGAGGTAATCCTCCAATTTCAAAACCAATTTTTGACTTGCATTGTGATTGTGACCGGAAATGGGAAAGCGATGCAAGCAATTGGTGGGGCTGGCTCTAAGTGTTGGCATTGCAAAACGCACTGAGAGCACCCTCACATCCTTACCCCCGGGAACCCCTGGTAAAGCCAAAGCTATTGCACTTTTGTAGGCGTTCAAACAAGCCCTCAAGGATGAGACCTCAGGCATTCCTGTGAGGGAACGTCTCCCCTCGGCCTCAAGGGCCAAGGAAAAAGACTTTGATCTTACGAGCGCCAAAGTGTTCCTCACATGCCCCTCTACCTTACAAAGGTATGTCCCCTCAGCGAGGACCCCCGGTGGCCCTCCATTATGGGTTGTTGTGCATGTCATGGTGAAGTGCATTGAGGGTTTGTACGACCTTTGGAGGGTGACGGATGTTTACACTCTAACCCAACTGGAATACCAGCGTGCGTTGACCACAAAATTTTTCCAAGACTCGGGGTTGTCGAAGAGAGAGGGGGCTTGTGAACTACTTCAGCACCGGTAAACCAAGAGACAGAAGCAAAGTGAAAGCAAGCATAAAGTCTACAGTCACTAGGCCTCAACCCCTATCTTTCACGATTTGTACCAAAGCTCTACATCATTTCTATCACCACACCTCTTGTAAAAACATGACCTGATGTGTGCACATATCCTAAGAAAAAAAACAGACAAAACAATTCAGCACCCATGTGCCTGGATCTCCTCATAGCTGCTCTGGGAAAGACCGGTAAAAGCAAAATAGTTTGTTTCCATTTCCCATCCGCATTTGCAGATTTTTGTTCACATGTTTATTGTGCCCCAACATCCCATTGCAATGGCCTTCTGCAAAACAAAGCACTCAATACTTCACAAAAAATGATAAAAGTCACCATGGTTGGTGTGCCATTTCGATCGAAGTTTATTTTGTGTTGAAGAACAAATACATGCAGCTTCAAAAATCAACTACTTGAAAGATATGCCAAATATACTCCCATCTAAGCATGTAGATCTAAATCAGAAGCAGTGACGTTGTTAATTCTTGGTATTTGAGGTAGTTCGGGAAGATTTTTTGGAGGCACAAGTGATGTAGCAGGGAAAGGTACTTGCGCAGGTGAAGGCTCTGCCCTTTTTGTCCATGACATTTGCGCATGCACATGTGACGATCAAGCCGCAGCCTTGCTGTGCCTTCTTGCACTGGGCTTTGGGAAGTCTCATTCCTAGCTGCACTCTTGGCCATATCTCTTCATGCATTGGTGGTAGTCCCCTTTATGTCCGACCTTCAATCCACTGGGACGGGCTATCTTCGTCCAAAAAGGGCTTGGGTCTTTTTGTAGGTTGCTCCATTGCTACGCCGTTCCTGAGAAGAGGGCGCGGTGGGTTGCAAAAGGCAAGCATCGCATGTGAGTGGCACTCGCTGTTGCAACTTGCACACATTGCGTCCAAATGGCACTAATGGATTTTAAATGGCACGCATCATGTCTCAATAGCACTGGTAGGTTGCAAATGGCAGATGTTGTGTCTAGATGGTATTAGAAAAATTTACTGAATCTCCACACAGGTTTGGAAATGTGAAACCACATGCTTTTGAGGGCCGACAAGAACACCAAATGCAGGAGACACCAACAAGTCAGATCGAAATACTCTTCAATAAGAATCCATCCTACGTAGAAGGGCTATGGACAAACGTACACATTGTCATTTTAGAATACAAATGAGATGCAAAATATTGCATATACAAAAGTGATAGCACTCCGGCTAAATAGAAAAAAGTTAGCATTTGATGTGCACTGTTTTGTTGAGTAGGCAATTGGTTAGGAATCTGGGGCAAGTAGGTTGGGCGTGACACAGCACATGGCTTGGCCACCCTTGGCTTGGCCACCCTGCCCAAGCAACTGAGTTCCAAAATAGCTGCAAAGTAGAACCAAATAAGTAAGTACAACTTCAGAGTATCTAGGTCCTAGGGTGGGAGACCGCTAGGCTTAACCTTCAATGGGAAATGCAAGAACTGCCTAGTTTTTTTCGGTGTGTACCTCCATGAAGGATGATACCTCCGCTTCTTGGAGTGGTAGGGGTGAACTTCATGGGAGTTTGGGGTTAATAACTCCAAAGACAAAGAAAAGTGTCCCTTTTGATAGATGTGCGCATTAAGTAAAGGTCCACTACAAAGAGTTGGCTCAAAGAATGCTCTAGGGGTGGAGGAGGTTATATAGTTGGGCTGCTGCCTAGTCTGAAGGCCCCACGAAAGACATGGTGGCTCCTTTTTCTGACTCCCCTCTGGTCCACTAGGTGGCCAAACTAGTGTGCCCAAGGAAAAAGGCCCCAGCACACTGCATTCTTACTTCCCATGCACTACTATAGATCCTATGCAGTCATTATCCGAGAAAACACACTGTTGGTACCTGTTTTACAGTGTGTTGCATGTAACGTGTATGATGTCCTGAATGAGGGACATTCCTCAAATGTTTCAAAAAATGAGCGAAAGCGGTTGGTAAAAAATTGGGGGCATTTTGGTTGGAACCCATGACTTCTTGCCTGATATGTGTATGGTTCACCAGTAGGCTTGCACAACAATGATTGAGGCTGGGCCATATGGTCCATACTGGCCATTTCAGTGGTCCATGAAAACTGATTTCAATTCAGCTCCATATTGATCAACTGTGATGTGAGTCTCCCATGGATGGGGCATTTTGGCAAGAAGAGCACGTTCCAGAAAATCAACTTGGATACAAGCTCTTGTGAATGCCCAAGTAGAACACTGGTTAGGGACATGAATGAAGATACTTGGACTAGAATGGGATGAACTGAAATGGGATCGCCGGGTGTGCTTTGGTCCTGTGTCTGTGGGGCGGGCTCTTTGTGATTGAGGGGTCTCCGGGCCGCGCTTCCTGGAGTTTTTGTTGGCTGGCGAAGGAATACCACCTGCACACACCACACCCACACCCACATACTTCCCTCTTCACAAAGTAGCATGGTGACAGCCCTACCCACGGCCAAGTGTCCTCTTCAGCAGACTACCTTCCCAGGACAGCGTTGGGAGGGCCGACAAACTACCTTGGGGGGAGTTGAAGATCCGACAGCTCGTAATGAGAGCTACATGTATTTGTGCCTCGCAAACACAGCATGCACAAAAGCAAATGCGTCATAGCATTCCAGATGTTGTGAATGTAAAGGCAACAACAAGCTGATAGAGAAGTATATACACGGTGCAAAACTTTAGTTTGAGTGTGTCAAACTTCAGATTTCCTTCAAACTGTTCAAGAGAGGGCTCCTCTTGTGCTAAGATTCGTAACCGGTGTTACTGATTGTCGTCGACAATTAACAGCGGTTGTTTGTCAAAACAATCGGAACAACAAGTTATTCTTTTTTTGAAAATTTGACCTGCTTTCTGCCGGAAGTGTACCTTGTGCGCATCACTGTCCACCATAATAGGGACCATTTTTCTGTCTTGGTTGTGTACCCCCTATTTCGGACATAGGGAATCCAAAATTCGAAGATTCCAAGCTGGATGAGATGATAAGAAGACATGGTGGAAAATTCGAGTGCAAAGGCCTTGTATGGCCAAATACATTCGTTTCATATCTGTTCACCCCCACCCCTCCTTCGATGATTTGTGACAGAGCACGACACATACAAAGTCCATCCACCACACCGACCAAGAGCCTACGCCCTGGGCCACCACCAGTCAGTTTTGAGCTCAAAGCTTGTATTCTGCAAAGGCACTAGCCGCGGTCTAGGATGGCTAGAGCACAAAACGTGGGAGGTTGTGGCTAGAGGTGCCGTTGGAGTCGCGTTTTGAGCCATGTAGCCCAAGATACGGCTTTTTCTTGGTTTGGGGCTGTTGGCGACCAATGTGCGCCGACTGTCGGGGCTTTTTTGGCGTACTTTGGGGGTGTTTCTTGGACATATGGTGGAGTCAGAGCGCACCAAGAGGCTCTTTTAATACAAAGAAGTCAAGCAGCATGTGAGGTGGTGTAACTGTTTCCCTTCGTTTGGCTGTTTTGACCGTGGTCCGGGGTTGCTTTCAGCAAAAAGTGGCAGGTTTGGGCCAAAGATGGTGAAGATCTGGGAGGGCACCTCCCGACTTGGCAGCTACACCCTGGTCTCCCACCGTTCAGCTTTTGGCTAAAAAACAAAATTTGGCCACCAATCCGCTGGCAGCCCTGCCAAGTTGTTGCCGGAGTCTCGGCTGTGGCATGGCTTTGATCTGTGGAGGTGGTGAAAGAGATGTGCCCGCCTCTTCGCCCTCTGTGTATTCCGTCCCTCTGGGACGCAATCTGCAGGTGGATTCGTGGTGTAGTCAAACAGAAGCAGGAGCACCACAATCTCCCGGTTTTGTTTGAAGCTGCACCGTTGTTTTCCATTGGGTAAAACGGCCTTGTCAACCTTGAGCTGCAGGTAACTCACACGTGCAAAGTGCAAGTTTTGTTGCAATGAGTTCAGGGTCTCTGTGCCCTGGGTGTTGGGTGGGGGGGGGGGGCACCTGTTGAAATCCCAGACCCCAACAGGGTTGTGGTGGCCAAAGGCCCCAGATAGGGGGGGGGGGGGGCTTGGAGGGGGAGGTGGCTGCGGAATGTCACACAGGGGGTGCAGCCAGCGGCGTGTGGGAGGGTAAAAGCCAACTGAGCCCTGTGATATGGGGGGAGGGGGGGCTTGCCCATGGTCCCCACCCAACATTCAACCATGCATGTTGCAGCCGATCTGCATGGTGTGGGGACTTCACACGTTACAGCGTGATATTGGGTGGACCGGTTTTCCACATATGCAGGATGCTTTCATCATGAACCCGTGTGGAAAAGTGGAAAAGAACAAAGGCCACTCACAGACAAAGACTTGTACACCAGGAATGCAACCACTACCCTTCTGTGTAACAGGCAAGTGCTCTACCAGCTCATCCATTGCTCACATCTGCCAGCATTGTGCAACAGGTCATCCAAAGCCTGCACAGGATGTCCAGAAAAAAGTCCCAACCACTGTTTTGCCATCATTTTTGAATTCTCCATTGACTTCTGAATATTTTGGGTTTGCACACATAGAGTGAAAAAAAAAAGTACACCTGACAAAAAAATTTTCAGGTGCCTCCAGCGCCAAGCTTCTAGCCAACAATTATCAGCACCGAGCTAGAGGCCCGGAGGGGGGGGGAGGGGGGGGGGGGGGGTTGTCGGGGGGAGCGGGTATCTGAACGCGTGGCCACCCTGTGGTCTCCCCCGCTACCAGAACGAAAATTCAACAAGTGCAAATGGCGTCATTGCACGGACCAAACCGTATCAAACGGCGCCGTCAGTGTGCCACAATGGGCATGGCACATTGACTGGAGGAGGGGACTGTGTGCCTCAATCACTTGTTGACCCCAAAAGCCCCGAAGTCAGGCCAATTAGTCGAGAGACAAGCAATCATGACTCGGATTCAGATCGACAGTCATCGAATCCTCATGCCGCGCGGGCCCTCAATTGACCCGAAGCCTCCTTTTGGGTTCGCCTTGTGGAACAGCGGCACACGGACTTCATTTGCGTAGGGCCCCACTTTACTCAGGCCAAGTATGTGTTGGCAGCAGGTAGAGTGCGGGTGACGGGGCTGTTCTGGGGTCTGAGGCCTTGGGAGGGCGACTAGGCCATCTACAAATAAACCCCTGCCCCAAACAAGAACATGTGTGAGCACTGACAGGTGCAGAGAAAAAGATTGAATGGAAAGACGCAGTTTCTTATGCCCCAGCTGAAGAAGACGCCTGTTTTCTGCGTTGAGCAGGGGTCACTTGGGAGTTACGTGGAACAGAAGTGGGGATCGGGTCAGGATAACGAAACACTCATTTACGCACTGCCAAAGGAGAATCAAAGGTGCCGTTTATGGAATGAGATTGATACCATAACTTGTCATTTCAGATGACAGGAGGGAATTGGTGGAGCAAATGGAGCTGGAATTGTGAGGGCAGCAAAGACATCCACTCTGACACGCTCGAGTGTTCTGGTAGCCAGATGATTGGGAATGTGTGAGCAAGCAAAACTTTGGAGCTCTCCATATGTTACAATGGCGGACACAGAACCTTCACCACTCAGGGGACAAAATCAGGGGGCAATTGGCCGAAGATACCAAGAACTCTGGAATTGCATCTCTTGGTCTGCCTTCGCATGCTCCCTCCGGATTTTTTGCGTTACCAACATATTTTCTGCAAACGCCAAATTGCGAGACCAAAGTTTACCAAAAAATTCCAGCTTGGGGTTGTTGCGTACCTGGGGCCGTTGATCAGTCCTTCTCAGGACGCCAGAGGCCTCTCGGTAGTCAGCAACTGCTGCACTCCAATCACGGTTCTCAAAATGGAATGAAGCCGGACGACCATATAGCTCCGCTACAGTGACCTCCTCATCATGATATGTGTTGATCCCCCTGGTTAAATGGGCAACGGCTTCCTCTGCTGTTGCAGACAAGGCAACCTGTTGGTAGACCGCTAGAAGGCCGCATTCTGGGTCAATGGCTCTTGCTTGTTCTATGTCGCACTCATCCGGATTCTGTGGGTTGAGGCAGAAGGCACAACCGAGGTACCCCCGGGCTCTCTCTTTCGCAAATCCTGCATGCTCGATGAGCGTATTGGCCATGCGATTCGCTTGGTCACAGTTGCCAAGCTGGTTGTTCACATCAACAGCGAATGAAGTGAAAAAGTTGGACAAATTTGGAGGGAATCGTCAAGGTCCAACTGTGCCAACTCGGTTTTACCCTGACCGAGATGCGCTCTGGCACGGTTCATGAGCAACGCGTAAGTCTGCGGATAGTCAAGTCTCAAAGCCTCGGTCAAGACACGGACTGCGTCCTCGTACATATTACCATCGAGGTAGCCACAGCCCAAATGGAACAGGATGCGAGCGTCACCTGGTCCGTCACCTGGTTCCAAAATGTGAGACTCCGCAAACAGGTCGTGTGCGTCTTCACCGTATCAAAGCACACCCAGTTTCAACGCCATGAGCTTCCTTCGCCAAATTTCTGTGGGATGCATAGCGAGTGCTTGCTCCAAGCACTCAAGAGCCTGCTGTCCCTCGTAAATCTGTTCTGAGATGGTCACGTTCCAGAAAGAGGCCTCTGCCAGTCCTGGAAAGAGGACCAGGGCCCTGTCCAAAAGCTGCGAGGCTTGCGACGGACAGTCGCCTCTCTTCATGGAGAGCAACGCTTCTGTCAGCAACTCCTCCGCAGCCATTTGGTTGAATTCCTTTTGGCCCCTGGTCAACTTAGCCCAACACTTGCAGACGGCAGCAGAAACCGGAAAATGGACCGGCGGGAGGAAGTAGATGATCACTCTGTCCAAATCTTTGAACAAAAAGCCACGTTGTCTCCCAACAGCCACCATTGCAGGCGACTCCATGCATATTACCTGCGGCAGTCTGCTGTTTCGTGAGTGCATGAAATACAAGCTTGAAAAACACAAAGGAAAGAAGCATACTATGTACTGGAACCACACTTCCCCCTCCCCCAAATGCATTTTAGTTACTTGCAACCTGCAGTTATGGGGGAGAAGGCGCTTCAAGAAGCGCACCAAAAAGTACGATGGAAAAAAAGGCAGGTCGCCTACACAAGTGAAAATTTCAGACGCTTGCGGAAACATAAGTTTTGGTAGGTTGCAAGGGCTGTAGACATCCAGTTTTTGAGATCAGTTGCAGCTGTGCAGTCTCAGCGAAAACACACAAAATCAACCTATGGCATCTGGGCTTTGTTTTTTGTACACTAGAAAATCAGTCCAAGTCATGGGGTATGAGTAATGACAACTGGTGCAAGACACCCGGTGACTACCAACATGCGGCATGCCGAATCCTAAATGGCATTGCAAAACGCACTGAGAGCACCCTCACATCCTTACCCCCGGGAACCCCTGGTAAAGCCTAAGCTATTGCACTTTTGTAGGCGTTCAAACAAGCCCTCAAGGATGAGACCCCAGGCATTCCTGTGAGGAAATGTCTCCCCTCGGCCTCAAAGGCCAAGGAAAAAGACTTTGATCTTACGAGCGCCAA
The DNA here is from genome assembly GCA_964036045.1 of Eutreptiella sp. 'Long Island Sound 2002'. NCBI lineage: Eukaryota > Euglenozoa > Euglenophyceae > Eutreptiales > Eutreptiaceae > Eutreptiella > Eutreptiella sp. 'Long Island Sound 2002'. The sequence continues at coordinate 44,028,600 of OZ038392.1, forward strand.
AGTGTTCCTCACATGCCACTTCCCCTTCCAAGGGCATTTTGTGGATTGCCTCAAAGAGCATGTCCCCTCAGCGAGGACCCCCAGTGGCCCTCCATTATGGGTTGTTGTGCATGTCACGGTGAAGTGTATTGAGGGTTTGTATGATCTTTGGAGGGTGATGGATGTTTACACTCTAACCCAACTGGAACGCCACCGTGCGTTGACCACAAAGTTTTCCAGGACTCGGGGTTGTGCAAGAGAGAGGGGGCTTGTGAACTACTTCAGCACCGGCAAAGCAACAAAAAACTCATCAGCGATCAGAGACTAAAGCATAGAGAAAGCAAGCATAACGTCTACAGCCACTAGGCCTCAATCCCTATCTTTCACGTTTTGTACCCAAGCTCCACATCATTTCTATCATGACAACTCTTGTAAAAACATCGCCTGATGTGTGCACATATCCTCAAAAAAGAGACAAAACAATTCAGCACCCATGTGCCTACATCTCCTCACAGCTGCTCTCTCTTAACACCATAGGTTCGTCCCTTTTGATACCAACCAATCATGGTCTTGAAACCCGGGATCCTATTTCCTAAGAACCTCTTGAAAAGCCTCAACGGCATGGGTCGCCACCATTGGTCATGCACGCCCAGACCCCAAAGGAGTGACCTCAGATTGCAAAACACATCTTGCTTATTCAAGGCACAGAGCAAGGATTTATATAGGATGGAGGGTAAAAGCGGCTGCAGGACGGTCTTGGCATTCAGTGAGTGGGCGTCCACCCACTGCTCCCATTCCGCATCTAACACACCTTGCTTCCACGTGTGAAGTGCGTGCACTAGGCCTTTTCTGTGCAGTGCAAAATCGTGGAGGTGGACATTTTCCCGGTAGACATTTTCCCTGTGCGAGAGGATCAAAGCTGCTTCACCGCCAGGTAGTAGACTCACTGTGAAGCTCCCACTTCGGGGATATCCCATACATAATTGTTGTCAATTTTTCAATACCAAAAGTCAAGGCTGCCTCAAAACAGGGAGAGACTTGTAAGTGCGGCTAGCCCCATCTGCTCAGATTTTCAGACATTCTGCCCAGATTGGCTACATTTTGGTCGTTTTCTTTGCTTCGGCGGAATTGCCGCCTCGCAGCTCAGTCACAGGATATTTCCTATATATTTCTGAGATGCCGGATTTGATTCCGCGGTCCATTTCCCGTAGATCCGCCGCATTCCGCTATTTTAGCTGGAATCGCCATTTGCCGCTGACGCGCGCTCGCGGGCCAGATCGGCCAAACGTTTTTACATAAATGGATTATTTAAATCTTTTCAGACAGTTTTGGACACTCAGATGTATTTAGAATAATTCCCCTCAATTTTCTTCATAGACTGGGATTTTCTGCCGGACCACAATCAGCATGGACCTTGCTTCTGTTGTCCCTGCTCTCGCCTCCGTTGGTGTCCGTGTCTCTGGTTCTACCCCCAATAACAACATCCAGGAAGACTCCTCGCGTGCCTGCCCCACTGGTCTTGCCGGCCCCGAGCCCTCCGGCACCCACAACGACCCAGGGCAGCACTTTCATGGTAGCAGAGGCTACCTGAATGTTGTTCCTTTGGTGTCCCAACCACAGCTAGCCCCTCAGTACGGCCCCGTAGACTCCGCCACCTCCGGAGACGTAACAATTACGCTGCCGTGGTGTTGTGCGAACGAGGCCTTGAGAGGACTGCCTTGCGCAAGCCCAAATTGCCCAAGAAGGGTACAAATCAGCAGCTGTGGAGGCCCAGATTACAATCAAGATGCCAGTCGAAATTGGCCATCAAGCAGCTGGAATCTCCCAGCCTACGCTAATGGCAACGCTCCGGTGGAGCTTACGGACCTGGCAGGTACTAATACTCCTTACCAATGTCCACATTTTGAGACCATCGACGCCGACATTGACGACATTGAGATGGGTGGTCCAGGTGAGGTACCTGCCTATAATCGACCAGCCTCATGGGCACAATGGGACAACCATTTGTCTTCCGAAGTGACCCGTAACCTTGAGGCGCTTGAGGCCCTGTGTCTATTAGCCACGTCTAAGCTGATAGGACAAGAAAGAATCGCCTCTGATTTTTTATTCGAATATTTTTTCCTCCTTCAAGAAGAAATTAAGACCAGGATGTGGTGGTGTTCTCAAGAAGATGAATCTTTTGCCATTTTCTTGCAGATCTGGGAGGCAAGTCCCTTCCCGAAGGAGAAGACCAAGGCACCTGTTGCCGGGGCCTCCGCCCCTCATCCCTCTGTTTCCATCCGCGACGATCTAGCCGCCGCGGTTGAGGAAGGAATTTTAGAGGCAGCTAGGCAGGCAAGTCTGGAAATTAGGACTGAAGGAGCTCCCCAAGTGGACTCCTGGCTGCGAACCACTGAGATTAGCGGTCCGACAGCCTGCTCAGGCCCTTCAGGACACGGTATGTACTGTCCTGCCGACTGCTCTTGCAGATTACAGCGAGATACTGAGCTCCAATTGCTCAAGGATCAAATGCAACTCATCATTCAGACGCTGGGAATTAAAGATCTTTTCAAGACCCACATGAGGTCTGAGGGCGCATCATCGGTGGAACAAACAACAGAACCGTCAGAGGAGGCGACAGAAATTTTTTCGATTGCTCCTTCGGTGGACTCTAAGACCACCGACGCAAGGATCAGCAGGACTAAGCTAAAGGAAAGGGTTACAATCTCTCGATCTCAGAGTAGGTCGGCGAAGGCTAGGACTGAGGTTCAGAATGCCAAGCGATCTGCCTCCCGTACTGCCCGTCCTGCTGTTGATTCCAATGCAATTGCCCAGATGTTGCTCGCCCAGACCCTCGCCGGAGCTGGTGTGGCTAATGATGCCGCCAAGGTGTCTGCCATTACGGCCGGTGTTGGGCTGGATTCACTTCTAAATCCCACTTCATTGCGACTTCGTCAGGTTGCCAAGCAACCGAAGTATAATGGGAACCCCAGACGTTGGCCTCAGTTCCAACGGGAATTTAAACTGTGGGTTAAGACTCAAAAGCTCCAGGATGATCAGTTCCTGATGGCCCTCCTGGACTGCCTTGAGGGAGCGCCGGCCAACACTTGGCTCAGAACCTGGAGTGATCGTGAAGATTCAAGTTCCCCCCTTACCTTTGATGAGGTGTGGGAACAGTTGGAGGTACGTGGATCCCGGCTGCCTGAGGACCATTACCACCAGATGTTGAAGAATTTTCCTTCGTTCTCGTGATTGATCTTGCACGAAGTGCAAGACAAGAGACAGCGCTTCTGGAATCTCGTAGAAGAACCTGAACATTCAGGCGAAAAATTTTCTAGTGCCGAGCTGAAAAATCTGATTTTTGACAAGATCCCCTCTGAAACCGCCGCCACCCTTCGGAATAAACAATCCGAAGAAAAGGTCAAGACCTGGTGGGCGGAGATCGATGGCTTTGACGCCTCGGCCAACCGGTTTACCGTCAGGGAGGCACTTCAAAAGTGCTCCCCCACGTCGTTTACCAAGGTGAAATTCACTGAAAACACGTGGAAAATCAAGTTTAATGAACACGAGGATCGGGACTTGTTTGTCCAAGTCCTCAATAGGGGAGTAAGTTTCCACGGCCATCGCCTGAAGGCCAGGAACTGGGTGTTTTCGTTTACCCCGCAGGAACTGTGGGAAGAGGTTGAGCGGCTCGCTGACGCCGCCAATCAAAATTTTCATGAGGGTCTTGGGGGAAACAAGAACACCCAGCAAAACACCCAAAATGGGGCCCAAAAGGGCAACAAAAAGGTGAATGACACCCGGAATGTTCAGGATCATTGTAGCATCTGCCTTCTTTTAGGTTCTACGAACCGAGCTAAGACGCATTCCACTGCTAATCACCGATGGTCTGCTTACGATCACAAGGTGGTTGGTGAAAATGTCAGTAATTCGCAGAATTCAGACAGGAATGACAGACAGGTGCATGGTGCTAAGGGGGGAAAGGGTAATCCGACCCCCTCCGGTGGAAACAAAAATACCGGAGGCCCTGGCGGGTCCCAAGGCAAAGGAAATCGGACTCCATCCGGTTCCGGTGGACAGCCGAACGGCCAGACAAGTCCTAATGGCAACGCCGGAGGCGGAAATCGAAATCCAGGCCAAACCCCTCAATCCGGTACAAACAAAGGAAATGCTCCAGGATCACAGGGTAAGGGTAAGGAAAATCCTTCAGGAACCCCCTTCTCTGGTAAGGGCAGAGGGCGTGGCGACGGTGGTGGTCCATCATCCGGCGGCCGTGGCCGTGGACGTGGAAAGGGAAATCTTCGTGTGGATCAGGTCTCAGGTGCAGATCAGGTGTCCGATGCGGATCGAGATTATGTCGAAAATGCCCTGAATCCAGCGGATGATCCGTTCCAAGATGAGTGGATCGACGAATCAGGCTGTGTTCACAATGTTAACGCAGCCGCTGGAGGTCAGAACGCCTAGGGGAGCCACGAAAATCGCCCCTCCCCAGGCGATTTCAGGCATGATCCCCAAATTCCTGATCGACCATTACTTGATGTAGGGTCGCTTGTCTCCTCTCCCCTGGATCCGGCAGCGGATCCTTCTGTTGTAGTGGACGAGGTTGGTGTACAGTCCAAGCACAGGGCTCGTCAGTTTGTCACAAAGCTGTGGGTCTCTGATTGCAAGGGAAATTTCCACCTCGCCACTTGTTTGTGTGACAATGGATCAGAGGTAAATCTCCAATCCAATTCATTCTTACCCGACGACTGCGTGTTTGAATCGCCTCATCCTGTTACCCTCGAGGGAGTTTCTGGACATTCTCTCGCAGGTGGGCAACGCGGTTGTTATATATCAACTCATTTGGTCGCTCAAGACCTTTGGGAAGAGCAAAATGTGGAAGAAGTTGTCCTTAAGGATGACTACTTCTATCGTGCTGACATAAGGTATGACCTTTACTTGGGCCATCCTTGGCTTCGCAAGAACAGGGTAGCGCCCGTAGGTCATCGTCGTTGTTTTTTGCTGGAGTCAGGTCCCTTGGAGCGTCCTGAATTTCGTTTTTTGCACGCAGGGTTTAAAAGTGCAGAAGAATTTTTGAAGCAAAAGGTGACACCAAAATTTGGTGAAGATGTCACCATTGCAGAGGTGAATGGGAGTGCCGATTACTCCCAAGAGTTAGAATGTCTTCGTAGGGACTCCCAGCCACGACGCCCTTCGCGCTGGCACTCTTCATCCTACAGAGTTGTCGACAAATGGCGCAATGCAATTTGTGAATACTTTCATGAACATCATTCATTTTGGCCACAGTATGATGCATTTGCTAACCGTATGAACAAGCGCTTTGACAAGCACTTTAGCGACGCTTGGACCCACAAATGGGACAAGAAGTTGTGGATTAATCCTCCGTTTCACTTAATCCAGCAGGTCATCCATAAAATCAAGCAAGATAAAACCCAGGCAATTTTAGTTGTGCCCTTGTGGGACGACAAGCCTTGGTTTCAGGAATTACAAGACATTTGTGTTGATTACATCGAACTTCCCAGGAAGATTAAGCTGTATGCCAGGGACGACACAGGTCCCCTGCCACAGCGGTCCTGGAGTTCGCTTGCATTCCTGGTGGATGGAAAGCTTTCTGACTCTAATTCTGCTGATTCTAGTACAGATTCCTGTGTTGGGTCTGAATCTGAGGTTGAGCGTGGTACTGATGATGAATCTATTTTTTCTGATTTTTGTCCGTCAGATACCCAAGGTGATTCAACGTCCAATGGATCCGCCTCGTCTCCCTCTTCCCCAATACGGTCGACATCGAAAAGAATCTTCAGTGCACGGGCGAGGAAAAATCTCCAATCGCGCCGCAAATTCAGAGTTTTTTATGAAAAACCCCCTGTGGAAGCTTTCATGGATCCTTTCGAGGAGCTGGATCACGAAGAGAATCTCTGGGATTTCGACACACGACCCACCTATCTTCAAGAGGCAGTTGATACGGACCTGTTTAGGGACATCCGTAAGAAGATTCTTCCTGCCAAAGCCGAAGAAGTCGCCAAAGTTTTTTCGACAGTAATTCCTGGCGATCAGGTGGACACTGAATTGTGTTCCAAGTCAAGAGAAAAGATTTTTGAGGAACGGAAGGACACAACCCTTTCAGGGAAGTTGATCAAAGACCCCCCTGTCCGTGGACAGTTCGGTGAAGCCTTCATCGAGCTTCGTGAAGGGTACAAGGCAAAAAAACAGCGCCCTTATGAAAATCATGGACACAAACATGAGATACTCCGAAAAATCATCCAGAGAAATCTCAGGGAATTTGGTTGGCTTGAGGGTTGTATGACCAGCGAATGGTGCTGTTCACCCTTCACAGTCCCGAAGCCACCGCCTGCAGACCAGAACACCATTGATGGTTGGCGAATGGTTGTTGATTTTCGCAATCTCAACGCCGAAACCAAGGCGGATTCACACCCCCTGCCCCTCATTGAGGAGGAAATCGCCAAGAGGGCGAGAGGTCGTTTGTTCTCTGTGCTGGATCTCCGTCACGGCTTTCACCAAATGCCGTTGAGGAAGGACAGCCGACCTCTCACCTGTATGTGCACGCCATGTGGCCCAGTCCAATGGACCGTCATGCCCATGGGGCTGAAGAACGCCCCCTCATTTTTTCAAAGAATGATGGAGGATGTGCTGTTCACAACCCATCCTGAGCTTCGTGCCTTCGTGAGTGTGTACATAGATGACATAATCATCGCGACGGAAGGGGAGGGACTGACCGAAGCCGAGCTGGTGGCCCTACATGAGAAGCAGCTGAACCAAGTTTTGGACATTCTTGACGCCAATCAGCTGATTTGTGGGCCAAAGAAGGGAAAATTATTTTTAAAATCAGTCGAATTTTGTGGTTCTCTCCTAGAGAATGGCACCCGACGACCCAGTCCAGGGAAGCTCGTCGCTATTCAGAAGTGGAAGCGCCCTGAGACGATCACGGAGTTGAGAGGATTCCTGGGTTGTTGCAATTTTTACCACACTTTTGTGCCGAATTATGCCAAATTTGCTGCCCCCCTCACTGAATTATTGAAGGTAGGGAGAGATGCAGGCAAGGCAGGTTCAAAGGTTCGTGTCAAGTGGACTGACGAGTGCGAGGAGGCCTTCCATCACTTGAAGGCGGCCCTCTGCGAAGTCGCCACGTTGCATGTGCCGAAATTTGACCGACCCTTCTACATTAGAACCGACGCATCTAGGTACGCGATCGGAGCTGTCCTTGAACAGGTTGATGAAGCCACCGGCGATCATTACCCTCTTGCATTTTGGTCTCGGAAGCTAGCCCCACGCCAAATGCAATGGTCGCCGCGTGAGCAAGAGACGTATGCCATCATCTGTGCTTTAAAAAAGTACCAATCGTGGGTTGGCACCAATCGAGTCGAGGTCCTGACGGATCATCGATCTCTGGAGTATTGGGCCACTGAACACATTGATACTGTCGCGAGCCCAGCTGGTCGACGGGCCAGATGGCACGAATTTCTCTCTCTGTTTGACCTCCATGTGTCGTATCTGCCTGGAAAACACAACACGGTAGCGGATGCTCTGAGCCGATGGGCTTACCCCGCCTCAGAGGGGCTGCAAAGTACCAACATCCATGGTACGGAGCAGGACCGCCATGTCATCATCGAATGGGATCAGGAAGAAAAGAAACTCATTCGACGTGCATGCATGCAGTGCGCTGTTAAACAGCACGCATTGCCGTGTCACGACATCACGGCCATCACAGATCCGGCGCATGCTCACGAGATCTGCACCAAAACGCTGAAAGTCGTGGAAAAAGTCACCGATCCCTCCTCAGGGAGTGTGAAACGGTTTGACTATACCCGACAAGTAAGTCGATTTCGGTTGATCGAGGGCATTAAGCGTCGAGATCCGGCCAAAACTCCACCCCTGCCTAAAGATTCCCTGATAATCCGTGACTGGACGTCCGATTACCTGCAGGATCCCATGTTTAAAGAGGTCTTTGGAAATCTCCAATCCAAAGATGCTCACAAGGATGGGATTTTTGCTGAGTACTCGTTGGATGGGGGGAAGCTGTGGATGGAGGGTAAATTGTGTGTGCCAGACGCCCTAGCCCCCCGAGTGTTAGACTGGTGGCATAAATGGGAGTCCCCCCACGCACATGGCCGTCGACTGTGGTCGATGATTAAACATAGGTTGTTTGGCTCACGGCTATATACTCACTGCATGAAAGTAGCCGCCGGATGCGCCCAATGTGCTGTCTCGACGCCCCCCAGCGCGAAGAAGCACGGCCATCTGAGGCCTCATCCTATTCCGGAGCGCCTCTTTAACAGAGTCACCAGTGATTTTTTCTATCTCGGTGAGCTCGATGACGAAGAGTGCCATTGGACTAATAAAAAAGTCAATGGTGTGCTCCTTATTCAGTGCCGTCATTCCGGCTACATTCAAGTGTTGCCTTGCAACATTGAGTCGATGACTGGCAAGGCTGCCGCCAAATGGTGCGCGCAGACCTGGATGGGAGGCTGGGACGTCCCATCCGAGGTGGTGACGGATTCAGGCAAAGAGTACACCTCCGAATGGTGGAGAGAATTGTGTACTCGCCTTGGAATCCACCACCTGCGATGTGAAATCCACTCGCATCGAGCGCTGCCTGGCGAAAGAGCCGGCCGCTCACTTATAAATATGCTTCGTAAGGAGCTCGCGAGTGAAAAGGATTTCCATTGGCTTGAGATTCTGTTCGCCATGCTTCGCCGTTACCACAACACGCCTTTGTATCATGGCCTTTCTCCAAATGAAATTGTCTTTGGACGAAAGAAGTGTTGGTGGAACATGCCGTTGAATAATCCTCGCCCCTGTAAAGATGCTTCGCTGTTTTTGGACGAAGTCCAACGAGCAGATAAGACTGTGTCGAAATTAATCGAGAAGCATCAAGCTGACTGGCTTTGGGTTCAAAATCAAGGCCGAAAAAACCCCCACAATTTTGAAGTCGATGATCGAGTTTGGCTTCGAAAATCCGAAACCACCCTGGACGGAGATGACAAGCTTCTCCCCTTGTGGGAGGGGCCATTCGCTGTTACAGCGCGTCTTGGTGAGAACAGGTGGAGGATCCGTGTGGATGTCAGCAGGGAAATTGACGTTTCGGGCGATCGCCTCAAGAGAGAGATCCCCTCTCCCAAGGATCGGGTTAAACCCCTTTTTTGGACTTCGAAATTTTTGTCCGATCGGGTCATCGAAGGGGGAAAGTACGAACTCAAGAGGATTGTTGAAGCAAGACGTGACGCCAAGGGCGAATGGGAATTTCTGTGTGAGTGGAGGGGCTTTGATTCCAGTCACAACAACTGGGAACCAGCCCAATCATTTGTCCATGGGTACACCAAGGGGTTCATTGACTTCCTCAAGAAGCACCCCGAAATTGGCGTACTCCTGACAGATTGTTTGTCGAAACCAGACAGACAAGTGGAGAGCGACGGAAAACGACCTGTGGTGAATCGAGATCCCGCCTTTTACGGCCCTCAGCAGCCACATTCCAGGGCTGATCCGTCGATCCCCCCTCCTGCGGTCAGGCCAGCCCAGGAGCCAAATGAGGACCAAGCTTCAAGTTCGACCGCTGATTTGCAGCGCCCAAGCCGTACGAGGGCCAGGCCAGACAGGTTGGTGGTCACATGTATTCGTGCTTGGCCAAATTGAGGAAGCCATCCTACCACATTCTGCTCAATCCACTGTTCATTCTTTCTGTTTATGTCATGATGTGGAGAACTGCGAATGTTTGATAATTTGACGTCAATCAACTTTTCTTTGGTCTCCGTTCGGCAGACAAGGCGTAGATACGCTGACGGAGTGTGCTGCCGTGTTCAGAAAAAACCAAACTCAGGCTTAATTCAGGCAGATTCGGGGTAATCTTGTCTCTGTTGGTCTGTGCATCTTTGGAATTTGGCTACTCGTGCAGATGGAAGCAAATGTACATAGTGTCAACGCCGGCCGGCGACATTCACCCCTACAGGCAACCCCTGTAGTACTGGCTGCACCAGATGCGACGCCAGGAACTCAGATCTCACCTTCATTTGCTGTGATGCTGACGCCAAAGTCCAGATTCAGATCCAGGATCCTCAAATTTACCTTGAATTTCTCAAGTTTGTCCATCATTCTGCCACTGTTGTACGAAACCCAGACGTCAATTGTTCAGACAACCTTCAGATAGGAGCTCTAGGGACTTCTAAAAGCAACCTCTGAAGTCCGTAAGCTTCGTTGTATTTTTGGCACACGCCAATGTGAGCTCAATCCGACCTGAAAATGTCGAAATTGGTGAATCCAAGTGTCTTGTGGGACTCATTCGAAAGATTGGCCTTGTCCAAGTCGATTGACACCGCCGCCACTGTAAATTCGGTGTCTCTCAGTTATATACTGTCAGTAAAGCGCCTTCAGTGAACCTTCGGCGCGTTACATGCCAAGGATCCAGGGTCAGCATGTCCCATCATGATGCATCATCACATGATCCACATTTTGATGGAATCTGTTGGATGCTCGCGAACCAACGTGCCGGAAAGCACAATTGAGCTGAATAAACGACAATATATATTAACTTTAGTCTAAACGAAGGTGTTGGTAGTTTCAGTTGTACACATTCCGCTTCATTTCACCTTCATCTCAGGGAATTTACTCATGTTAGGACAATTTAGATTGATTACCTTGTCATCTCCCATCATTCCTCGAAGATGTGTTTAGATCTAAGTGAACAGAAGAACATCTCTACCTTCGGTGGTTCACTTAGGGTCTGTAGACTACATGTGTATTTGTTTAACCTCTCGGTGATTGCTTAATCCCTTCAATCTCTGCCCAAATTCATTCTCAATTTTGCTGAATCTTGTGATCATCCACCAGATGCGCCAAATCTGAGCCACATGCTGTACTTTTCAGAACGACAAAAGCGGGATAACACGATGTAGAGTTCGGCGAGGACACCGTAGCGTGCCCGCGACAGCGAAACTGTGCCAGAGCACTGAGATGGCACTCCAATTCTTGATCCCCCCACTCAATCCATCAATAATCTACCTCATTCTCAACCAATGCATGGTTTGGTATCGATTCTCGATACGTTTACATGCTTTTTAGCCCGTGAACTAATGTTTTACTGCACGGAGGACTGTTCGTCACTTCTCATTCTGTCTCATTTCAGGTTCATCCACCCTGATTCAGTGCCAATTCAGCCCAAATCAGGTCAGATCAAGCAGATTTCGCCCCATCGAGGCTACATTTCTATGTTTTTCTGGGACTTACCCGCACTACGTTCTTCGTTGACGTAGCGACACACCCCAGTGTGTTTTTGGAGGGGGAGTGTAAGTGCGGCTAGCCCCATCTGCTCAGATTTTCAGACATTCTGCCCAGATTGGCTACATTTTGGTCATTTTCTTTGCTTCGGCGGAATTGCCGCCTCGCAGCTCAGTCACAGGATATTTCCTATATATTTCTGAGATGCCGGATTTGATTCCGCGGTCCATTTCCCGTAGATCCGCCGCATTCCGCTATTTTAGCTGGAATCGCCATTTGCCGCTGACGCGCGCTCGCGGGCCAGATCGGCCAAACCTTTTTACATAAATGGATTATTTAAATCTTTTCAGACAGTTTTGGACACTCAGATGTATTTAGAATAATTCCCCTCAATTTTCTTCATAGACTGGGATTTTCTGCCGGACCACAATCAGCATGGACCTTGCTTCTGTTGTCGCTGCTCTCGCCTCCGTTGGTGTCCGTGTCTCTGGTTCTACCCCCAATAACAACATCCAGGAAGACTCCTCGCGTGCCTGCCCCACTGGTCTTGCCGGCCCCGAGCCCTCCGGCACCCACAACGACCCAGGGCAGCACTTTCAAGACTCCGACCAGGGCAATATAGATATTAACTATGTATCGGAACAATATCACAACAGGCTACAAAAGAGGTGTGGGGACTGCACAGCGACCCACCACAGCATGGTCCAAAAATGGGCGGAAGTGCAGTGTCAACCGTGGATTCTCGGGGGTCCCAAACAAAGGGGAGCAAAATCAGAATTGGCTGCCTCAGCCATGCCTTCTTAGGGGCCCAAAAGTGGGCGGAAGTGCTATATCACCCTTGTATTGTTGGGGTTTCCCAACAAAGGTGAGCTAAATCAGAATTGGCTGCCTCAGCCATGCCTTCTGGGTGGCCCCCAAAAGGGCGGAAGTGCTATGTCACCCCTGCATTCTCGGGGGTCCCCAACAAAGACAACAACAAAGCAGAACGAAATCAGAATTGGTTGCCTCAGTCATGGCTTCTTGGGAGCCCAAAAGTAGGCGCAAGTGCTACGTCATCCCTGCATTCACGGGGGTCCCCAACAAAGGGGAGCAAAATCAGAATAGGCTGCCTCAGCCATGCCTTCTCGGGGGCCCAAAAGTGGGCGGAAGTGCTGTGTCACCCATGCATTCAGGGGGGTCCCCAACAAAGGGGAACAAAATCAGAAAGGGCTGCCTCAACCATGCCTTCTCGGGGGCCCAAAAGTGGGCGGAACTACTACATCACCCCTGCATTCCCGGAGGTCCCCAGCCAAGCGGAACAAAATCAGAATTTGCTGCCTCAGCCATGCCTTCTCGGGGGCCCAAAAGGGGGCGGAAGTGCTATGCCACCCTTGCATTCTTGGGGGTCCCCAACAAAGGGGAGCAAAATCAGAATTGGCTGCCTCAGCCATGCCTTCTCGGGGGCCCAAAAGTCGGCGCAAGTGCAACATTACCCCTGCATTCTCGTTGGTTCCCAACAAAGGAGAGCAAAATCAGAAGTGCCTGCTTCAGCCATGCCTTCTCAGGGTCCCAAAGGTGGGCGGAAGTGCTACGTCAGCACTGTATTGTCGGGGGTCCCCAACAAAGGGCAGCAAAATCAAAATCTGCCGCATCAGCCATGCCCGATCGGGGGCCCAAAAGTGGGCGGAAGTGCTTCGCCACCCTTGCATTTTAGGGGGTCCCCAACAAAGACAGCAACAAAGCAGAACGAAATCCGACTTGGTTGCCTCAGTCATGCCTTGTTGGGGGCCATAAGTGGGCGGATGTGCTACGTCATTCCTGCATCCACGTGGGTCCCCAACAAAGGGCAGCAAAATCAGAATTGGCTGCCTGAGCCATGCCTTCTCACGGGGCCCAAAGGTGGGCGGAAGTGCTATGTCAGCCCTGCATTCTCGGGGGTCCCCAGCAAAAAGGGGAGCAAAACCAAAATTGGCTGCCTCAGTCATGCCTTCGCAAGGGCCCAAAAGTGGGCGGAGGTGCTATATCACCCTTGCGTTCTAGGGGGTCCCCAACAAAGGGGAGCAAAATTAGAATTGGCTGCCTCAGCCATGCCTTCTCGGTGGCCCAAAAGTGGGCGGAAGTGCTATGTCACCCTTGCACTTTGGGGGTTCCCCAACAAAGACAACAACAAAGCAGAACGAAATCAGAACTGGTTGCCTCAGTCATGCCTTCTTGGGGGCCCATAAGTGGGCGGGGGTAATATGTCGTTGCTGCATTCTCGGGGGTCCCCAACAAAGGGGAACAAAATCAGAATTGGCTGCCTCAACCATGCGTTCTCGGGGGCCCAAAAGTGGGCGGAACAGCTACGTAACCCCTGCATTCTCGGGGGGCTCCAAAAAAAGGCAGCAAAATCAGAATTGGCTGCCACAGCCATGCCTTTTCGGGGGCCCAAAAGTGGGCGGAAGTGCCATGTCACCCCTGCATTCTCGGGGGTCCCCAACAAAGGGGAGCAAAATCAAAATTGGCTGCCTCAGTCATGCCTTCTCGGTGGCCCAAAAGTGGGCGGAAGTGCTATGCTACCCCTGCATTCTCGGGGGGCCCCAACAAAAAGCAGCAAAATCAAAATTGGCTGCCTCAGTCACGCCTTCTCGGTGGCCCAAAACTGGGCGGAACTGCTATGCTACCCCTGCATTCTCGGGGGGCCCCAACAAAGGGCATCAAAATCAGAATCAGAATTGGCTGCCTCAGCCATGGCTTCGCAAGGGCCCAAAAGTGGGCGGAGGTGCTACGTCACCCATGCATTCTCAGGGGTCCCAAACAACGGGGACCAAAATCAGAATTCGCTGCCTCAGCCATGCCTTCTCGGGGGCCCAAAAGTGGGCGGAAGTGCTACGCCACCCTTGCATTCTCTGTGGTCCCCAACAAAGCGGAGCAAAATCAGAATTGGCTGCCTGAGCCATGCCTTCTCCGGGATCCAAAAGTGGGCGGAAGTGCTATGCTACCCCTGCATTCAGGGGGGTCCCCAACAAAGGGGAGCAAAATCAGAATCGGCTGCCCCAGCCATGCCTTCTCCGGGGCCCAAAAGTGGGCGGAGGTGCTACTCCACCCCTGCATTCGTGGAGTCCGAAACAACGGGGAGAAAAATCAGAATTGGCTGCCCTAGCCATGGCTTCTCAGGGGCCCAAAAGTGAGCGGAGGTGCTACGTCACTGTTGCATTCTCGGGGGTCCCCAACAAAGGGCAGCAAAATCAGAATTGGCTGCCTCAACCATGCCTTCTCAAGAAAGAAAAGTGGGCGGAGGCACTGCGTCACTCTTGCATTCTCGGGGGGCCCCAACAAAGGGGACCAAAATCAGAATTGGCTGCCTTAGCCATGCCTTCTCAGGGACCCAAAAGTGGGCGGAAGTGCTATGTCACCCATGCATTCTCGGGGGTCCCCAACAAAGGGGAGCAAAATCAGAATTGGCTGCCTCAGCCCTTCTCGGGGGCCCAAAAGTGGGCGGAAGTGCTACGCCACCGTTGCATTCTCTGGGGTCCCCAACAAAGGGCAGCAAAATCAGAATTGGCTGCCTCAACCATGCCTTCTCAGAGGCCCAAAAGTGAGCGGAGGTGCTACGTCACTATTGCATTATGGGGGGTCCCCAACAAAGGGGACCAAAATCAGAATTGGCTGCCTCAACCATGCCTTCTCAAGACACAAAAGTGGGCGGAGGTGCTACGTCACCTTGCATTCTCGGGGGTCCCCAAAAAAGGGGAGCAAAATGAGAATTGGTTGCCTGAGCCATGCCTTCTTGGGGGCCCAAAAGTGGGCGGAAGTGCTATGTCACACCTGCATCCTCGGGGGTCCCCAACAACGGGGAGCAAAATCAGAATTGGCTGCCTCAGTCATGCCTTCTCGGGGGCCTCAAAGTGGGCGGAAGTGCTACGTCACCCTTGCATTCTCGGGGGGGGGCCAACAAAGGGCAGCAAAATCAGAATTGGCTACCTCAGCCATGCCTTTTCGGGGGCCCAAAAGTGGGCAGAAGTGCTACGCCACCCTTGCATTCTCCGGGGTCCCCAACAAAGGGAAGCAAAATCAGAATTGGCTGCCTCAGCCATGCCTTCTCAGGGGCCCAAAAGTGGGCGGAAGTGCTATATCACCCTTGTATTGTTGGGGTTTCCCAACAAAGGGGAGCAAAATCAGAATTGGCTACCTCAGCCATGCCTTTTCGGGTGCCCAAAAGTGGGCAGAAGTGCTACGCCACCCTTGCATTCTTCGGGGTCCCCAACAAAGGGGAGCAAAATCAGAATTGGCTGCCTCAGCCATGCCTTCTCCGGGGCCAAAAAGTGGGTGGAAGTGCTACGCCACCCTTGCATTCTTCGGGGTCCCCAACAAAGGGGAGCAAAATCAGAATTGGCTGCCTCAGCCATGCCTTCTCCGGGGCCAAAAAGTGGGCGGAAGTGCTACGCCACCCTTGCATTCTCAGGGGTCCCCCACCAAGCGGAGCAAAATCAGAATGGGCTGCCTCAACCATGCCTTCTCAGGGGCCAAAAAGTGGGCGGAAGTGCTACGCAACCCTTCCATTCTTGAGGGTTTCCAACAAAGGGGAGCAAAATCAGAATTGAATGCCTCAGCCATGCCCTCTCGGGGGCCCAAAAGTCGGCGGAAGTGCTATGTCATCCCTGCATTCTCCGGGGTCCCCAACAAAGGGGGGCAAAATCAGAATTGGCTGCCTCAGCCATGCCTTCCCAAGGGTCCCAAAAGTGGGCATAAGTGCTACGTCACCCTTGCATTCTCGGGGGTCCCCAACAAAGGGGAGCAAAATCAGAATTGGCCACCTCAACCATGCCTTCTCCGGGGCCCAAAAGTGGGCGGAAGTGCTACGTCACCCCTGCATTCTCGGGGGTCCCCAACAAAGGGGAGCAAAATCCGAAATTGGCTGCCTCAGCCATGCCTTTTCGGGGGCCCAAAAGTGGGCAAAAGTGCTACGCCACCCTTGCAATGTCAAGGGTGCCCAACAAGGGGAGCAAAATCAGAATTAACTGCCTCAACCATGCCTTCTCGGGGTCCCAAAAGTGGGCAGAAGTGCTACGTCACCCTTCCATTCTCCGGGGTCCCCAACAAAGGGGGGCAAAATCAGAATTGGCTGCCTCAGCCATGCCTTCTCCGGGGCCCAAAAGTGGGCAAAAGTGCTACGTCACCCTTGCATTCTCGGGGGTCCCAATGAAGGGGAGTAAAATCAGAATGGGCTGCCTCAACCATGCCTTTTTAGGGGCCCAAAAGTGGGCGGAAGTGCTATGCCACCCTTGCATTCTTGGGGGTCCTCAACAAAGGGGAGCAAAATTACAATTGGCTGCCTCATGCCTTCTTAGGGGCCCAAAAGTGGCCGGAAGTGATACATCACCCTGGCATTCTCGGGGCTCCCCAACAATGGGGAGCAAAATCAGAATTGGTTGCCTGAGCCATGCCTTCTCGGGGGCGCAAAAGTGGGCGGAAGTGCTACGCCACCCTTGCATTCTCCGTGGTCCCCAACAAAGGGGAGCAAAATCCGAATTGGCTGCCTCAGCCATGCCTTCTCAGGGGCCCAAAAGTGGGTGGAAGTGCCATGTCACCCATGCATTTTCGGGGGTCCCCAACAAAGGTGAGCAAAATCCGAATTGGCTGCCTTTTCGATGCTGCAGGAATTCGTCGACGACAATGCTGCATACATGTCACTTTTGTCACCTGGCACTATGTTACTTCTAATTTTGAGCGGTGTTCATGTGCAGTTAGGTCTGTCGTTTCTGTGCACATACCTTGAGCAGTGATCATATTTCACTCAAATCTCTATGGCAGTGTCTCATTGGATGGTCAAATGAAATGGGACGGCTTCATTATATGGTTGCAAAATCAGGTAATCATTTATTATGTGTCAAAGCTGCGACCAAAATTCTGCTCGGTCATTGTGGAAAGCGACAGAAAAATTGTACAATCTATCTCAATGGTCTACTGGCAATGCGACAGCTATGGGCCCTATACCCCCACTCTCAGGACTCTTAGTGTGCATTGTGCTGTAATTTTCAGCCAACATCAATGTTCATGTTCAGTCAGATCTACCATTTCTGTGCACATACCTTGAGAAGTGATCATGTTTCACTCAGATCTTTATGTGAGTGTCTCATTTGATTCAATGGGACAGCTTCATTATATGTTTGCCGAGTCAGGTAATCGTTTATCATGTGTCAAATGTGCTACAAGACTTCTGCTGGGTCATTGTGGAAAGGGACAGAAAAATTGTACAATCCATCTCAATGGTTTGCTGGATCTCATTTTCATTAGATTGTTTTTTAAATGCACATTACCCGTAGGAGGTGGCTGTTTTGGGTATGCAAATATGCCACAGATACCCACATATCTGCATACAGATGGGTGTGGTAAAGGGGGGGGGGGGGGTGCTGTAGGGAGCACACACAGAGCTGAGCACCCGGAAAAAGCTGCAACCCATCCTGAATGACATGGGACATCTTCATTATATGCTTACAGAGTGAATGATCAGTATTCCGCGTAGAATCTGCTACTGGACGTCTGTGGGGCCATTATGTGAAAGGACAGAAGAATTGTGCAATCGAATGTCAGTGGTGTGCTGCATTTCAGCTTTAGTACATGCTTACGTGCTGTTTTGCATTCATATTGCCTGCAGGATGTGGCAGTTTTCTTTCTGGGGGGGGGGGGGATCTGTGGAGGGCTGAGCTGGGGCCCAATACAGCAATGCAGGAGCACACGGTGCCATAAAGGAGGAAGCAAGTAGCTGCAACGGACAGTTTTCACCCCAAAAAAACGTGCGCAAGGGTGTGCGGGTTTAGCAGGGCTTGAGACATGGTAAAGGGGGCTTTTCCTGTTTGGCGGCCGTAAATTTTTTATGTGGTGAAAAGGGGGGTCTTTTAGTACAAAGTGGGGGGTTTTTTAGTACAAAATGGGGGTTTTTTTTAGTACAATAAGGGGGGGTTTTCAGTACAAAGCGGGGGGTTTTTTAGTACAAAACGGGGGGTTTTTTCGTATTCACCATCTTGGGAGGAGTGCCCGACAACACACACAACATTACCGTGGGGGTGAAAAGTACACGGCATCTACTGTGATGCGGCCTAGAATTGGGTAACGAGAAATTCTGGAAAACAAGAAATGCATATCCATCGTTCAATGAAAGGCTGCAGATGCTGCAATGGGGACAGGCATATGATACACAAATTTACATCCATCATAGAGGAGCCAAAACATGCCGCTTGAATCCGTTGGCATCAACGACTGTCACACAATTTCTTTGGTCTGCAACAGACCATATGCCCAAACCCAAAACTGACACCATCAAGTTGGACACCGTATGAAGCAAGAAAATGAATTGGTGGGAGGTCAAATCATACTGACAGATTACTGGTTAGGGTAGGGGGAAGCAGCCCCTTGAAACAAAAGGTGATTACTCCAAAAAAGGTTACTGGTTAGGGTCCATGTGGCGCAATCCTTTGAGTGTCCTCACATCCATCAAACAAGAATCCAAGAAATGTGCCAACAGCCATGACAGCTGTGTCTGGCAATCTCCAGAATCCACACATTCTACGAACCGAAAAGCGGAAATGGGCTGCCAGTATACAATGATCACCACACACCATTGCCAGTTGCTTTCAATTGCAGTGTCTCTGATGGTTGGGGATGATTGACCTGTGGCCAAACGAAGTGTTTTTTTTTCGCATTGTATGTGATCCTTCATGCAAATTTGATTAGACTTGGCTGGGCTGGGGCTCAGAATGGTGAATGATCGGATGTTGTAGTGGAGAAATGTGTTTGGGGTGGGTGCATGGTGACACTGAGGGGTTTTGCTTGCACGGAACAGAGCAGAGAAG
Source organism: Eutreptiella sp. 'Long Island Sound 2002' (assembly GCA_964036045.1). Classification (NCBI taxonomy): domain Eukaryota; phylum Euglenozoa; class Euglenophyceae; order Eutreptiales; family Eutreptiaceae; genus Eutreptiella; species Eutreptiella sp. 'Long Island Sound 2002'. The sequence goes on from OZ038392.1 coordinate 44,047,595, forward strand.
CAAACAGAGGGTGCCAACTGAGGCCAAGTAAGGGGTTAGCTGAGGCTCAGTGAGGATTCAGCGAGGGCTCTGAACGGTCAGGTCAGGTCAGAGGGACCGCTCTGGATGTGGCCCTTCCATACCTCAAACCTCAAACCAATAAAGAGGCCATGAGGTTCAGCTCAGGGCAACACATACACTTGCTCTTGCTGGCGTTTTGTGGCGTGGCACGACAGAAAATGGTCCCCATGATTTGAGGGGCATAAAATTGGGAAGACACAGCGCCGCAGCTCAAGACACGCAGGGTGCTCAGTTCAGTTCCGAAACTGCGGGCAGGAGGATTCAGAGTGGTCCGGCTCGACACGTAAGCCCCCCCCCCCGCGTGACCCAAGAGGTTGCGGGCGATTTTGGCGGGGTATCAGTTTCACACAAACATCGCATGCCGCCTGACCCGTGACGCAGGATGTCGGAAAGAATCACCGCAGCAGAGGAGAGGGTAGGGGTTGCCACATAATGCCAGTGGCCCGTTTGACCCCCACATGTCTGCAAAGCAATTAAGTTCCCGCGGGGATCCCTTACGGCCAAATCAGCCGGTCCTTAACGGACCACCAGGAAGGTCTCTCTTGCACAAGCGATGGGCGTTGCCAAGGACTACATACCTGGGGCCTTGATCCCAATCAAGGCACTTGGGCACAGAGGTCAACGGGAGTGGGATCTTCAAGGAACCGAGAAAGCTGGCATGCTGCTCGTTTCACTGTCATGAATAAGAGCCATCCTGAACAGAGGCTGTCCTTTTTTGCGCTCAATGTTCACTTTTTGGTCCGTACTGGGCCAACAAGAGCTGTCCTTAACAAGGGTTGTTCTGTATGGGGGCCGTCCTTGACAAAGAGCCGTCCTTCGCAAGGGCCATCCTGAACAAGTGCTGTCCATAACAATGACGAGGAAAAACCCGACTTCCATTGCGCCGGTGCCCAAACCGATCACTGTCAGCCTCAGCCCCGTCGTGCATGACTGGGGGGCATTCACTTGTGGAGAGAACATTGCCCAAATGGTCTACTCACCTGTACAAGCTGGTGCCTTACGTTCGCAACGTGCCACACACCATCAGGAACCGATGGGTCATTGTGCCCGCGAACGACGGATTGCACAACTTGGAGGTCGTGCATTTATGCGCTTGTGGTGTAGCTTTGTATGTACCATGCAGTGCACGGAATAGCAAACCATCAAGTTTAGAAACATGTCCTCAATACAGCGAGGGGCCGAGCTGCGGTGCTGTGCAGGAGGCGAGATCACTTTTCGGTAATCAAATGGAACCAACACATCAGCAGACGTGCAGAGGGAGCGTTGGGGATGCGGGGACACGCAGGACTAGGCATGGCCCAGGGCCAGGGTTAGGGTAAGATCGAAGAACGAGCAACATAAGTCCCTGGAATCATGGTACAAGGAAGATCTTTGTACCATGAGTGGTCCTATGGGCCGTAGGGGGCGATGGCATGAGTTCCTCTCCCGCTACAACATAGTGGTAGTGTATAAGGAGGGTGAGCGGAATGCAATGGCCGATGGCCTGAGCCGCTGGGCATATCCAGCCGGTCTCGCCGATGACAGCACGGTCAGTGAGGAGCAGATTCTTTAAGATCCTTTTCTGCTGATTTGGACATCTTTTCCTTCATATCGCTCACCAGCAATGTAATGCCCTCCTGCAAAATGTAGATGGGTGCATCTCCGTTGCAGACGTGGGGGATTCGATCCAGGACCAGGGCCCATGTACATCTCTGGAGCTCGACACAATCTAAATCAACAACACAACAACAAGCACCAGACGGGGCCACACCTTCGCAAGCTCCACGCCATCGTTGAGACTGATGTCCCCCAGACACGCCAGCGCCTCTTGCAGGCCATCAATGCTTGTAAAGAGTGGATCATTTGCATCTGCAGCCTGTTTATGACATAAAGCGAAGGATGAGAGCTTGGCTGGACACTGCGCCCCCGGGACACTATGCCTCAGGGGGGGGGGGGGATTGCGATCGGCGAGGGTCCAATCCAATTGCAGAAAAATTGCGAAAAAAAATGCGAAAAAATTGCGGAAAATCCCGAAAAAATTGTGGTGCCGCAACCAAACCTCCATGTTTCTGTGTCTCTTCAAACGTGGTCCACAGGTATCACAATTACAGCAGGCCCTCAATATCACCACGGGATTGAAGCATGAACCAAAGGCGACGGACATTGTTATCCAATTGGTGCTGCCGCTTGGAAATAGTGCCGCAATGTGAGAAAAAGCGCTCCACATCACCCCCAGGCAAGAAAAGCACCCTCTCTTGGAAAGCAATTGTGAAAAAATAGCAGAAAATTGCGGAAAATTGCAAACCACAATTGCCCCCCCCCCCCACCCCTGTATGCCTCCAGGATGCAGAAAAGTTGTCCACACACAACTGCTCCTCATTCCAGACCGCCATGCACAACACTCTGTCGCTGTGTTGATCTCCAGAGCCCCAAACAGCCACTCAACCATTTGTTGGCTCAACTGAATGCTGCTGCTCTTGCCTTCCTCCGTTTCGTTTGGCTAGCGGCGCACAGCGGTTTCCCTGCCGCCGGGGGGGGGGGGGCTACCAAAGAGCCTTGTGCTGTACAGGCCCTGAACAGGCCCCTGATGTGTTCCAAATGGTTCTCCTGGTTCTACCACTGATATCTGTGGGCCAGCAGGCGACTCCAAACAACAACACGGAACAGCACTTGTTTGTGGTAATGCCCGTGACACAGGGGTCCGCTGCCGGCTGCAAATTTAGGGGCTTAGATTCCAGAGGGTGACCTTGCCAAATCCCAGGTTTCAGCCCAAAAACCAACGGTGGTGACCCAGAGCGCTGGCCACAAATTGGTACCATACGCTCCAAGTTTGGCTAGCTCTGACCAAAAATGGCCACTTCTGACCCAAAATCGCACTGGAACTCCGATGCATGGCTAAAAATTCAATTCCCAATGCACATCCTCCACCGACACCCCACAACTTTGTATGTTTTCCAAACCTCAAGAACCCTTTAAATGAACGATTCAACCTACTCCGGGCAGCCCGATTGCCCCCCAGCCCTGCAAGATCGGCTCAGCTTTCGCCGATACTGCCAACCACAACGTTTGCTAAAGATTCTCAATCAGACAGAATGAAGCCACACCACAGAAAGCTTGCTTGGCTTGTGCCAAGCATGCTTTGCTTGGCCTCCAACTCCCAAATATGTCTGAGCTATGGTCCTAAACACTGCCCAATATGGCCCGGATCTACGAAATACAACTGGCAGCCCCAAACTCAGATCGGGCAACACCTTTAGCTATGCGGCTCCGAACCCAATGCCAAAGGCACCTCTTCCACCCGCATCCCCCAGTTTTGTATGGTTTTCAAACCCCAAAATCACCCAAATAGATGACTAAACACACATACTGGACCATACTCCACCCCTAGCCCTACTGTAGTGGTCTAGCTTTTGCCAAAAGTCGCTGGTTTTGCACAAAATCGCACAAGATCCCTATGCACATGGCTCAACCACATAAATTGAAATTCCCACTGCCTAAGCGGCTTGCTTTGCTCAAAGATGCTGTGCTTGGCCTTCAAATCCTCAATAAGTTTGAGCCTGGGCGAAACTGCCTACAAGAGCCCTAAAAGTGCCCAGTGCAAGCTGGGCGGCCACAAACCAAGATAGGGCCAAGTCTTGGGCTATGTGGCGCAAAATCAACCTCTGAAGCCACCTGGTCAACCAGCATTCCCCCAGCTTTTGTGGTTTCTTTGCCTGAAAAACACTCCAATGAAAAAACATACCCAACCCAGCAGAGAGAACAGGAGGGCATGCAACCTTTTTTGAGGATGTCGTGCTTTGGGGATTGTCTAGCTCTCGAAGAAAGACTGTGTATAAGGTTTTGTAGATAGCCTGATGTGGGCTGTGGGGTGGGCAAGTGTGCAAGATACGAAAATCGCCCTTGTTTTTCTTAACGTTGTGCCCGCAGTTCTTCGTGAGGTTTGGATGTGGGTGAGTGGAGACCTGGTCTCTCCCCTTGAATAAGCAAAATGGTCTAAAAAGCGGTGACGTCAGTTGAGGACAAAATCTGGCGCTCTGGTTGCTTGCACTAAGGCTGCTGGGGGCAACATTTCTCCGTCTTGTCAAGCGCTTTCCAAGGGCTTTTGCCCATTCTACACCTTCAGAACATGCCCTTTTCCGAATCAAGGCGTTTGTGCTGTACCAGGGGCAGCAACACCGCTTGCACTGAACTCGTATGTTGGCACGACAAGTGACTCAGAGGGTGAAGTTCCAGGGCATTGTAGACAGCTGCAGAATGTGAGAGTTGGAAGGGGGTGTGCACGGTCGTGAGGCGATGTACAACACTGCAGGCGGGGGGGGGGGCAGGGGAATGCATCGCCATGTCGGTGGCAGGGGGCGTCTGGCGTCACCCGCACAAACATAACGCACCGGCTCCTTTTTGATTTTCTTCTCTTTGTTGAGAGACCGCCGTGTATTCAAGCCCTTGAACATCTCCTGCTGCGCAGGCGTTATCTGTAGACACAAAGCATCAGCTGCAGCAACGAAGCAGCGACTGACAAGGGTGGATACAAGGAGGAGGAGGAGGAGGAGGAGCAGTGACTCAACTCGGTGGGGTTCAGTTAGTCAGGGTCGGCTCGCGTGAGGCTTCCCCAACCAATCCTCTGTGCTCCGCCTGGCACAGAATGACTGAGGGATAGTCGCAGGCTATGGTCGCTCTCCCGGGAGACCCACCAGCAAAGAGCTCCTGCTCGCCCTGTCCCACAAACATGACCTTGATACCATTCGCTCCAGGGGGCTCGCCCGCACACACGCCGTTGAGCAGCCCTAGGCAGGGATGGTTCAAAGCCGCTCCACGTGCAGATCTACCAGTTTGGGGGTTCATTTGTTGTGCGACATCCTTCTCATAAAACCCATTGCAGGTGCAATGCAAGCCTGAGAGTTTTCCGGGCTTGGATAGGATGGATAGGTTTGGATGGAAAGGCACAACTCTGGGGCCACTTAGTGCCGCATTGCTGGGGGCACTTCTCGGAAAGGTGGACCTGCTGAAGGCAACTTCATCGGGGGATGATTTGATCTCCCAAAATGATACCGGAGGACAGAAATCCCCCGTTCGGGGACTGGGGAAGGGGGTTCTCCCGGTGGACAACTTTGCCCCAGCGGCCGGAAAAAAATGGGGGTATATGGCATTCACGGCTGCACTTGATCTAACAACCCCTCTTTTGGGGGGATTCTGCTGCATGCTCCCACCACTCTAACAAGAAAGGCACATGGTGGCGTGGGTGATTTCCAATAGATTACCTACTGCCCAGACTGCTCCAGCTCCTGTTGCAATTCGGGAGTGGCAGGTGCACACAATGCTTCAACCCGTTGGGCATGAAGTGCATTTGCTTTCTATTTGCTGTCCAGGACGCACAATGGGTCAGAGGAAGGCAGCTGAGTCTCTCTGCATCTCGGTCTTACGATCCCCTCTCCACAAACAGTGACCCCCTGTCACAAAGTTTGGCAACACGATTGAGGGGTCTACGGGTGTCACAAACAGAAGATGGCATTTTGTGTACTGAACAATACAAACAGGGGACAGTAAGGGCAAAGTGAACAACCATGATAAATAGGTCACAGAAAGCAAGCGAAAGTTACTGCAGCACCATGAAACATCAACGAGTTGGCAACGAGCGAAATGTGGCAGCCGACTCAGGAGGTGGTCTGCTCGGTCCTGTATTCTGTGCATGCCCTCACAGAGATTCATTGAACGGAGGGCAACGGGAGGCTAAAGGTTGTGAATAGATCAAAGGCATCCGGCTGTTGGAGTGTCATGATTGTTCATTCACCCTTTGCAAATGAACACAAACGCACATCCCGATTGAGATACGAATGGAATTACATCGACAGAACCAACGCAAGCTCAAGATCGCCCCTACACACGACTAAACAATTGCCTCAATGGTCCCTGCAAATCGGCGGGGTGCTTGGGTAATGGGGAGTCCACCAGTGTGATCCCTGTGACTGCGTGCGGCAACCTTTCCGACGGCCCCACTAGCTCCACTGCAACGGCAAAGAGACCGTTGTTTGAACAGGGGAGGGGGCGGGGGTTCTCGCCCAACCCCAGCGACGTCTGCCCGTGCACAATTCACGGGCCTGAATGGGCCTGAATGGGCATGGGAAGATCAGCATCAGAATAGGAAGAAGAGGTCTGCATTCATCAGCGATTCATCCAACGTCCACGGGCCCAACAGCACCTTCGGTTCCGGACCTCCGTACAGGTCATGCGACAGCCGCTGTATTTCCATGGACTCATCCGTGACCTTGTGCACCTCCAACTGGTAATACTTGCGGTCCCGATGATCTTGCAGTACCGACTTCTTGAGCTTCGTGGCCAGAGCTTTGCTCTGTATCAGACAAGCGTGGGGTGTGGATCTGCCACACACTATCCCGGCACCACGCCTCCGCACCTCATCGCCCACTTGCGGCGGCGTGTCAGCGGTCCACAATCCGAGACGTCCGCGACTAAAGGGGGGGACACCCAGAGTTCCAGTTGAAAGGGGAGGACGGTCTCAGGGTGCGGGGGGGGGAGGGGGGCACAGTAGTCCTGAACTCTCAGAGAGAAATGTTTTTTTACAACAGCCCCCAGAACCAAAAAAAATGAAGCACAAACATGCGTGCCTCCAGCAAACGTCAGCTGCCATTCTGCGGTTCAGCGAGGGGTCATTGACCCTTTTCCTTCCGAACCGCAGGGGAAGGGGGGGTGGGGCAATACGCAACTCATTGAAAAGGCAACGCTTGCGCACGCTCAGGCACACTGCCACGAGCAGTACTATCGGACCCATCCTTCCAACCATTCCCACACCCTTTCACCACACCGCATAGTAAATTCCTGTCCATCATACTTCTCCCTGGTGGGGTGATCTCCCCAGCCTCAACCTAACAAGGTTGTGAAGGCTAGGAAGCTGGGCATAGCCACACGCCCCATCCAGGAGGCCTCCATCCACACACCCCTTAAAGCCCAGCCATTCCCCATCCACGCAGTCCATCCTCAGACAACACCACAGCCCGACACCCCATCTGCACACCCCATCCTCACATTATGCCGTCCTCACACCACACCACAGCCTGACATCAGCATGCTATGCACACGCTATTGGATGTGGGTTTCACACAAATCACACAACCCACATGAGTGCAGACAATGCAGAACAGCCCAACCATCAGCCCCACTCCTGGAATGCCGTGCGACACAGCACGGCACAGGGCTGGAAGACCTCTGCCTCCTTCTTCTTCAACTTCTGCTTCCAAAGGGCTGTCGGCACTTCCGCACGATGCCATTCTTTGCATTGCGCCTTCATTTCCTGAGATAAAATCAAAACATCCCATTCACCAACCCCCTCACTCCACTTAGAATCCCCCCAGGCGGGTGTGGGGGTGAGACCTAATTAGTTGATTGGATTGTAATGATAGAAAAACAGACAGACAGTGCAAAATTGCAACTTTGAGGGACAGCACTCTACAGTTAGGCATAAGGGCATCTTTATTCTCTATGCCAAACCTGATCAAACCTCAACACACACACACACACACACACACACACACACACACACACACACACACACACACACATACACACACACACACACACTGCGTCTAATACAGGACGACAAACATATCATGTCTGACTACGTCTGGTCAGACAATCACCTACAGTCAGGCTATCAGTCAGACTACAGTAAATGTATACAGTGTGCAATCAGTGAACAGAGAATGTGTGTGTCAGACTGGAACAAAAGGGAGAATTCAGAGGGGTATTGAAAAAAGGCGGGGGGGGGGGGGTCAAAAAGTCATGAGTGCCATTTTACTGAAGCCCACCGAAAACACATGCTTTCTCGGGCTGCCATGGGTTGCCTTGAATGTATGATGGATGGGCTTCATATAGGCCGCTCTGAAGCCTTTACACGTGTTCCGCAGTGGTGGCTGATATTGATGTTGGTATTGCTGTGCAGAATGACTTGGAAAACGAGGTGACGATCGTTGGGACTGTTAGTCTTCTCATGGCAGTGCTGCATGCTTTTTGAGAAACTCCTTTGCCCCTGCGGATTGTTGTAAGCGGCGGTGAGCAAACCATTGCTGCCTGACACGACCATTCGCTGCAATCATGGACAACCCGCGCAACGCCCGGCATAGTCACAAGGTCGGTGTTGGCTTGGGTTCCGGCTGGGAAAACAGGGGACTTTAAGATTTTGTTTGGGCCCCAGGCCAAGAAGGGCGGGGGGAGGGGTCTATAAAGTCACGCGGTTCATGTGTGCGTGTTGTTGGGGGGGTAGACATTACGCACACACCAAAGGACGCAGCAACACCACCGATCTGCAAATGAGGCTGTCAACACATCTCCCGTCGCCTCCTTGTGACAAATGCTCTCGGACGAAACACACGCCTGCCTGTCCGACATCGCCGTGGATGGTGCCTGCGTGCACCTGCCCATGAAGCGCAGCCACCTCCCATGCCCTTGACATGCGCAGCGGTGCCGTTTACGGGCCGAGGCTTAGGGCAGACATGCGGAACATGACGATGAAAGAGAGAGATCCCCAGGGCCATCCCTTTTCAGGACAAGGGTCGAGGTGAGACCAGGGGGATGGCTCAGGCTTCACAGCGGCAGGTGGCGCATGCCCATTGTCCGACGTTCGAGCGCTGGAGGGCTGCGAGGGGCTCAGGGGGATGGAGGGTTGTGGGGGGGCGGATGAGTGTTGAAGGGGCCGCGGAGTTGCCAAGGCTCCACATTGGAGCACTGCCCAGGGAATTGCTTAGTGATACGGGGGGGGGGAGGGGCTAAATGGGTCTTCCCGGGATTTGGGCTGACCCCCAGCACCACTTACATACCCCAGGGGCGGGGGAGGGGGGTGCCTCCAAACAAAAAGACACCTGCCAAGAAACTCATGCCTCTCAGCCCATGGACAACTGTGGCGGTCTACCAAGCTCAGCAGCCCACCCACCCACCCACCCACCCACAACAGCGAACACCCCCCCCCTTGGGGGCCCTGGGGGGGCACCTGCATTCTTCCCAAAATCAGGGGGAACCAGAGAAAACCACCCACCCACCCTCAGACCCACCGACCCCGCGGTAAAGTAGCAACCGGCCACTAAGCAACCCCCTGTGGGGCACACACCGCGTTCTCCTTTTCTCTTCGCCTCTGCTGATCACTTTGTAAGGCCTTCTGAATGCGGTCGTACTCCTCCCGGCTCTCGGTGTTCACTTCGCTCAGCTTCTCATACTCCGTCTTCAGCGTCGCCAATTCCCGTTCCAGCCGCAGCTTTTCCTTGGCCCAGTCCTCCGTCTTCTTCGCAACCTGCGAATCCAAAAAGCGCAGATTGGCAACCGACCGTCCCCTGGCAAACAGGGCTTTCTCCTCCAGAAAATGGTTCATGATTACACAGTACAAAGATGACGTAACGATTGACCATGGCCCTGTGAATCGAGCCCCCTTGCCCAACCCCCCCACCTCCGCGTCTCGGGGCTCTATGGGCCTAAGATGTCTCCTGTTTGGGGTGACGTTGTCGAAAGCAATCCACCGACCCCCACCTCCCCAAAGGCACTGCGAAAGGGACTTGGGCACCCTTCGAATGCTGAATGGAGCGGAGCGCGGCAAAGCAAAAGGGCAACAGGCAGTGAAACTGCCGTGCTTTTCTCAAAAGAGGCTTTTTGGCACCAATCTTCCACTTCCTCAGAGCTTGCTTTCCTTTACCTCTGCCTAGGCCTTGGAATAGCCTCTCCAACAATGGTCATCCCTTCTTCAGGGAGACACCAATTGTAGAGAGCTAGGCATCCATGTGTGCCCCGTGTGTGCTTGGGCAAAGTGCTGGAGAAATGGGGCAAAATGGTGGACTAAGAACAGCTACTCATGAACTAGAACTCGATTCCACAGAAATTGTACCAAAGCTCACGATGACCGAAAATTCCACACAATTGACCATTCTATTCGATTCCCCATCTCAGACTACAGTGCTGTGGGTGAACAAACATGTGCAGGCGAAGGTGGCGGTCCAAGTTCCATCTTTAAAAATCCGGCTTCCATAGGCCCGGAAACGGGATCCCTGGGACCCCAAAGGCTACCAGAGAGAAGGGGGGGGCTTGAGTTTCGAGAACGGCTGCAACACTGTGGCCCTTAGAGCAGGTTCTGCAGCGGCACTACTCTAATGATGTGTGGTTCCCACAGTGGCTGCCAGCTCTGCAGGCTCCCTGGCGCCCAGCAAATCCTGCAGGGCCACACCCGTATGGCTCTACACTCTGTACAATCAAACGGGGGTTTTGAAGGCAGGTGCGTCTTGCGACTGAGCACACGCTCCTTGTTGTTCGTGAGCCCGAGGGATACAAATAGAAGAGAGAAGGGCCGGGCAGGGGGTCCGGGAGCCAAATTTTGTGTTCAAAAAATGGCCCAAACCAATGTTTCCTGAAATAAATTTTCACTTTTTGCCACTTTAAAAACTGGGTCCAGGTGGGTGGGGTTTAAACCCCCCTCCCTTCTGTGCATGAGACTGTCAAGCATTCCAATGTATCCCTGACAAGTGGGGAAAATGTCACACGGGCATTGAAAAATGTCATGTGAGCGCTTGCATGACAAAAAGATAGAATATATATATTACCACATCCTCCTCCCCAGAAATCCACCCCCAACAAGCGAGCAAACAAGAAGCATTTCACCAATTCACTCTCTGAAGTGATCTGTCTTAGCGACCCGGCACCCGCCGCAACTCCACGGGCTTAGACCCCCACAGGTGCCCTTGCCAAGTCCGAAACTGGAGCTCGATATTCACTCGTGGAAGCTCGGGACGCCAGCCGCAGGTCGCCAAGTGGCTGCAAACAACCCCAACCCAAGATTGGGCCGCATCTCGGGCTATGCGGCACCAAGGCCCATTCTGAGGGCAACCAAACCTGCAGCAAAATGGGTCCACCGGGGGTCCAACAAGCTCTCCCCAGACCACTTCAGATGCCCAAATCAGTGATTTTAGCCCAATTTGAGCACGTGGTGACCCATTTTGGCCATCCCATAGTCCCAAAAACCTTGAAAATAGGGGAGTTCAGGACCAAAAAAATCGGCCAAAAATGGGCTGACAATGTGTGATCCTCGACCATTTAAGATGCGCCAGTTAGTGTATTTTGCCCATTCGAGGCTGTTCTTGACATGTTTGGGCTCTCCGCAGGTGCGCATATGACGTTTGGCGTATGGTGTGCTTGCTTGAAGTGGTAAGGAGGGTGTAGATTAGCAAATATATTACTACATCCCTCTCCAAATTCCGTTTTGCCAATATCTTTGTCCCTTTATCTTTGTCGCTTTGGGCTCAACTGTATTCTGACCATCTTTTGCATCGACACACCCGTCCCGAATCCAGAATTTGAGCCCCCAACTTACCGGTGGCGGCCCGGGGCACAGGTGCCAATTCGGCAGGTGCCCTCCCAAATCTGCGCAGCTTTGGGTCAAAAACAGCCGTTTTTCGCCCAAATCAGGCCCCAGACCCGTTCTAAGCAGCCAAACAAAGGAAAACGGATGACAAACACCGCGAGCTCCTTGTGTAAAAGAGCCCCTGATGGCCTCTAACACTGCGACATGGCAAAATGGCCCGAAATTTGCACAGTTTTGCTGCAAAGAGCCCCAAAGGACCCCGAGAATGGGCCACATCTTGGGCTACGGCGATTCTGAGGGCACCCAGTCCACCCGCAACTACCACGCCTCCGAGTAATCCCACTGGACGCCTGGACCTCTGCACCGGGGCGCACTATAGCCTACGAGGGCAGCACACAGAGCCTAGACCAACCAGGGCCAAAAAGGGTCCACAGGGGGTCCGTGGGGGCTCCAAATTTTTCCCAAAAATGTTCCCAGACCATTTGGGATCCTCAAATTAGTGGTTTTAACCCGTTTTGAGCCTGTGGCGACCCGTTTTGGTCCCCCGAAGCTCCCAAAACCCTTGCAAAAGGGCCACGTCGGGACCGAAATAAGGTCGAAACTGGGTCAAAAATAGTGTTTGGTTACAACGTTCCAGACTCTTTGGGGTGCTCCAACAAGTGGAGGCCCTGGGCCCTCTGCAAAAATGTCTTCTTTTTTGTGCCGGATGTGCTGGCCAGTATGGTTTCCCTCTACCTTTAGCCGCGCCACTCTCCAGCCCCAACCACCGCGGTAGTAGAGCTGAATCCCATGTGCTCAGAAGGTCAGTAGGGTGCGCTGGATCCTGGCTTCACAGCACCCACAACGGTAGCACAACGGGTCGAACGGACAGTGCACACCTCTTCCGCCTCCTTCTGAATACTGGGGACACGCGACCTCTCCAGATCGATCTGGGCACAATGCAGCTGCTGTTTCATGTCCCGCAGGGCCCGCATCATCTGCTTGTTATCGGTGTAGGTCTGCACAAACCAAGAGAGGAAAGGGGGGTGGCGCGGGGGCGGGGGGGGGGGAGTGAGGCGGGCAGGCAGGCAGGCAGGCAGGCGGTGGATGGTCAGGAGGCAACCAACGTCGTAGGGAATGCAATGGTGCAGTGCCTCTACGACGAAGTGCGGGTACGAAGCAGTGCAGGGGGGAGAACAAAGGGAGTCCGCCTGAAGCATGCGCATAATAAGAGGGTGATCCGTCTGCCAACGGCCCACGCAGTACCCAAGCACCCGCCCTCCCGTGTGCTCGCTCCCCTGGAGGTGTGTGTGTGCGTGTGTGGGTCTGGTGCTCCCGCGGGACAAGGACTGTAACTGCCAATCCCGCGAGGTGCCGCCTGTTGCCATGCTTTGATGGGCAGACTAGGGCCCGCCACAGCCCCCACAGGGCCGGTGACCAATCAGAAACGCGATGCATGTGGACCGGGTCTTGGAGCCGGGAGCCCTGCCCAGTGCCGCTGCGGGCCGCCATCCCTTGCCCCCTGTGTGACATTCCGTCTGGTTGTTGTTCCTTTACGGGGCCCTGGACGGTCACCCGTTCTTCCCTTCGCATGTTGCGTCGGGTCGCTGCTTTCTGTCGGCCGCTGCGGCCGGTACTCTTGCTGGTGTCGTTTCCGCGTTCGCGGAGCCCAGTAGTTGGTGTGTTGGGACTGTGCTGAATGTGGCATGGTGTGCCGTTTGCGTGTCAGCGGCGCCCAATAATTGGCGTATTGAGGATGTGCTGGTTGTTGCCGGGGTCGTTTGACTGTTTTTGCTGTCCGCACACCTCTGTCCACAGGCCGTCCATAGCCTGCCTCGCTGTGTTTCTGTGCGGCCCAGGTGCCCTGTCCCCCCCCCCTTCAATCCGTGAACTCAGTGTGTGGTATGAAGGCCTGTCGCTGCATGGCAACTGTGCGTACTGTCTTGACTTGTCTTGTGGTGTCCACACCGCAGGCACCGTTGCTTCGTCCCATTCTGTGACGAACGGGCCCTTGGACCCGATGGTCTTGTGGGCCACTGACCAGCCAATTTTCTCGCTGCGTCATGTGCTGGGCGCTGCTTGTGCCACGGTGCATGAACACAGACTTCCTTCGGGGTGCCACAGGGCCGGTATGCCCCTCGTTGGACCAGGCTGCTCCCCGCAACCCCCTTTGCAGGCGCGTGAAAACATGGGAGAGTCGGTGCTGTGGGGGGGGGGGGGGGGAGAGGGGGGATGCAGCAGCAGACTTTCTGGTCGGCATCCCACGGGGGTCGTCTGGTGCTGCGCGGCCATGCACTGAAATTGACCCCCCCGGAGCCATTGCTTGGTCCCAGACCAGGGGCGGTGGGCAGGGGCGTCCGCAGTGGAGCGACTGGCCCCCAGTGACTGACTGGGCCACACCGGGCGCAAAGTGGGCAAAGGGGCCCTTGGGACCAACATCCCGCCGGCCCGGCCCGTCGTACCCACACACACACACAGTCTAAGCCCTTGGTATCCCTTTCTCAAAGATGCGCCCACGCAAACCAACACTGGCAGCGCCTGCACGGCACTGCGTCGCTGTGTGGGGCACGGTCCCCCAGAGAGATCCGTTCTGTCACCGTTTGTTTGCTCGGGCCATTTCTGGCTCCAGCCCATCCCCCGCCCGGTCCCCTCTGCCGTGCACTGTACGCCTGCGCCGAGAGTACCCGGAGTACCTTAAAGAACACAGTGGTCTCCTTCTCCATTTGGACGACGTGCTGCCTCGCCTCCTTCTTCAATTTGACAGCCTCACTGCCAGAGAACAAAGGTCAACGAGACGTCAGTGATGTGTGCATTCTGCTCGTTGGACTTGGTGGGTGCACAGTGGGCGCCCCGGAGGTGCGCAGCGGGCGCTCATTGGGGCCCCGGTGGGCGTTCTGCGCGGGCTCGGCGGGCGAGCAGTGGATGATTGGGGGAGGCTCGGGCCATTTCTTTGCGTCGTGGACGAGCGGTTTGACGGCGCGTGCGCGTATCTGTCAAACAGATCTGTCCTTGCTTTTGCTTTTGTTGTGGGGTGTGTCGCACTCTTCTGTCATCCCCCCGCCCCTTCGGTGTCTTCGCTCTGTGCCCTCCGTTGCAGACACAGACCCCCAACGGAATCTGCCGGTGTCGTCGCATTCCAGTGTGGAAATGCTTTCCGTTGTTGATGTGCCTACTTCTCAGCGCCTGAGCACCACCACCGTCACCTTCCCCTCCTCTTCCCTCTTCCAACAGCGCCGCTTCGCTCAACACAATGCTGTCTCCTCCGTGTGTTGTGCTGGTGCACCTTTTCTGGCATCCATTGCTCGGTCCTGCGGTGTGCACGTCGGCTCGTTGATGACTTGGAACTGATGACGGGTGGACTTACAGACCGGGGGGGGTAAAGTGAGCTCGGCGAACGTGCAAGTGGGGCCTTTGGTTAAGAGCTACTGGATGGCACCCACTCAAAGGCACACAACTTCAAGAAAGAGCGGGAAGGGGGAACGATGCCCAGGCGTTTGGAAAACGCGCTGGCGAAACGCACAGTCAGAGCGAGACCCTAATGCACATCCGCTATTTGTCTGGATGCATTGGGGAGAGGGGGGGAGGGGGTTCGAAACGAAATTCAATACGGAGAGCACATGTCCGCCGCTGCTTCATTCGCCGCGCTCCTGCGGAATCCCACAAATCGTTGGACACGAAACAGCTTCAAAAATTCCAAACGGGGGCAATGACCCCCTTTCAAAGTGCAGAGACCAACGAGCAGCCTCCACGGGCAAACAAGGGGGGCGGGGAGCGATGGGCGGCAGCGCCAAACACCTGTTGTGGGCATTCCGATTCTCTTGGATCTGCTGCTCCAGCCGCGTCAGACGGACCAATTGCGTCTCCTTGGCAATTAAAATGTTTTCGCGCAACGCCGAGCGCTCGGTCAGGGACTCGATCTCCTCGTCCTTTGCCACAATCGCCTCTTTCAAATCCTGTTGCTGCTTCTCCAGATCGGCAATGCTGTGATTTGCAGGCGGACTGCGTCACACCCCCATCCGCCAATGCACACGAAAAGCAAAGGCAATCCCTGCCGCAGGCCCGACGCAAGGACTCCCGCCGCCTCATTGGATTTGCGTCCCTTCAGGTTGGTCGAAATGCACGGCCACGAGCAGCAATGGCATGAAGATGAGTGCACGGCACCGCAGGGCATTGCTCACCAACAGAGAAAGGGGGGGGGCGGGCGACTCAGGCAACACACTGACCTCTGGGAGGGGGTTGGAGGGTTGAGCCAAAGGCAATGGACCATGACGTTCTACTCATCCTGTGGGTTGTAGACACCTGAAAGGAACCGGATGCGGCTCCTCGGGGAGTACGGTACCTCGGAGGTTTGCCCGTTGGAGAACCCTAGACTCAAAACCAGAAAAATCCTCCCCTGCCCCGAGAGGGGGGCGGGGGCTTTCGCCCATGTCAACTTCCAGACCATCTGCCCCCCCCCCCCCCCAGGTCCGTAGGGGTCGGCCTGTCCGGGCAGGCAGCAGGTGGACAGCAATGCAAACAAAATCCCCATTCAGCAACTGATGCCACGATGAGAATGCCAACGACTTTGCACCTCTTTTGAAGCTTCTTCTCCAAGGCCTCCTTGCTTTCATGCAGTTCTTCGCAGTTCTTCCCTTGCGCAGACTCTTTCTGCATTGCGGCTTCCACCTGCTTCCGCAACTGCTCAATACTTTGTTTCTGTTTCCGGGCTTCATCAGTCCGTAATTGCTGGGCGGCTGCAACTTGTTTTCGTAGTGTCTCCTGAGAAAACCGAGACGACATTGCAAATCATTTGCAGCAACTTCCAGCTGATTCCACACCTGACTACGCCAGGCTGCATAACCTTTGGACCACCGGACTACTCCTGGTCTGTGTGGAATCCGCAGGGCTGGAGAAGGGAGTGTGCTGGCAGAAATTTGAGATATGCCATAGCACACGATCCGGGTGGGTCAGAGGTGAGATTGGGGTGGGAATGTTGGGCTCTTAATCAGGCCACTCATTGGCCCACCTCGGTGCATGCAACATGTGTCTGATGATTGCTGAATTACATGAGTAGGAGCGCATGTGCAAAACTTGACAATGCCATCATGAGGCGTCTGTCTCCGGCAGCACGTTTAATACGATGCTCTTGCCCCTACTTCCAAGAAGAAAAAACCAGACAACAAGCCGTTGCACTGCCGGGAAAAAAGCCAAGGAGATGAACAATTGGCCACCCCATGGCATAATGGCAGGCTGATGCCAAATGAATTCCTCTTAACAGCTCGCACGTACCCATTGTTGTGAAACAGCGAGGCTCACCACTATTTGGCCCGACACTCAATCACTTGAGAAATTCTCGGTAGTAGAGTGGTGAGTACACCGAGATCCAGTCAGGGTACCCGGGGGTCGATTCCCCGCCGGCGACAGGATATCAACCCGTACCCGTTGGTTACCAATTTCATGGCACACTTCGGCATCAGGGCATTTGTCCAGGAAACTGCTGGTATTCGCAATACGGTTGTTTCCAAAGCACCGCTACTTCAGTCACCGCAGAATGGTTCCAAAACATACCCCAAACAAACAATTTTTTTTTGTTTCAATGTGCAACCGGCCCCCGCCCACCACCACACCACACAAATACACGTAATGAGCAAACTGAGCTCTCTTACACTTCAGCTGTGCACGATCAGGATCCTTTGAAAATGCAACACACAGCGACACACAGACGCATCTTGACCTTCGCATCTTCCTTGTCATTCAGCATCTGTCGGATATTTCTCCTCATTTCATCCAGTATGGAGACTGTGCTCTTCTCCCCGACGGCAGCTTTAAGTTTCAAAAATTGTTGCTTTGAGGCTGGATCAGACAAATCCAGTGCTTCAACATCGGAGGCAAACTCGAAATACATGTCCTTGACATATTGTTCAAGTATTGGCAGCTTCTCAAGTTTGATCCACCCATTCTTAGTCTTTTCCTGTGAGAACGTGGGCTTGAGGACGAAAAGCTGCAGAAATCCCGCCGTACAACACGCAACCCAAACCCCAACCAGTTGCAGCGACGGACTATTGTGTTCCTCATGAAATGGGAAACCGAAACAGAGCCAAACAACCGTAGTTTACCTTAATTTCATGTCTCGTGCCTGGAGGAAAAGCGATTACCTGTAACACCTGCAGCTGACCTTTTAGCCTGTTCAATTGCTTCTGGTGCTGAGTGTCAGTGTCCGCGACCACTTTTTCCCATTTGTGGGTGTCATCTGCAGATAGCAACGGATACGATGGCCACACGACAGGCCACAAGAACAGCAGAAGCATAACAATACGAGGAGCAAATACTCGCAACAAAACAACGTTGTTGATGCTCGGTATACTACATCGGTTTACAACAAGTTTCAGACAACGAACACACAAGATTTCGGAAATGTTATTCTGTTAACAACAAATGTCAATTCTGTTGTTAACCCAGGCAATCCATCTCCCATACTGCGTATCAACTTCACCCTATCCACCAAGAAAGCCGTGCAACAAGACGTAGCAAGCCCCCTGTGAGGTTCGAACTCACGACCTTCTCATTACGAATGAGACGCACTACCACTATGCTAAGGAGGCTCTGCTTTGAATTTCATATCCCGGCATATGTAGAACATTACGAAAGAAAATGCACGTGCTGCATGTGATCTGCGTTCCCTTTCGCCCCCGCACCGCACTTTTAGTCCGCAGGCGATCATACCAAGTCTTCAACAACACCAGAGAAGCCAGAAACAGAGGGCAAGACCAGGCTTGATACAGAACAAGATGCTCCTGGCGGGGCTCGAACCCACGACCTTCGGCTCATAAGACCGACGCCCTAACCGACTGGGCGACAGGAGCTAGTTGCTACGACCCCTTTTGCGCGACATATTAATCGTACATTGAGGCACCAGAAAACACACTTTGCAGAGCTTCCACCTCCCCCTGCAGCCTGACCTCGTCTCGTTTGAGCCTCGTCAGCATGTCTTGCATTTTGGTCATATCTTTACCTTCCCCTCTGAGTTTCCATTTGCCCATGCCGCCGTCAGATTTTTTCCTCTCAAGGGTCATGTTTCCTTCACTATCAAATCTTTTCACCCTACACAAAAAGGGATGCACAAGCACAATCGACCTTCCCACACCTTCCCACCCATCAACCATTCCTGCAAATGCTCCAAAATCCCAGAACCCACAACAATCAAGTCCAGCACCATCTGACTTCCCAATAAACCCATCCAAATTTTACACCCAAACACACCAACGATCCTGCTTCCTTGGCCAAGACCCTGACCCAGGGGCCTTCACCCTGGTTCCTCCATCCCTTTAATTGCTGGTGAGTTCCCAGCTTGTTCCAACCCCATGCCAAATCGCCCACCCCAACCAATGCTAACCTCCTCCCTTCCCAATTCCAACATGCCCCATCCAGTCCCATCCAAATTGCCGAATCCCATAAGAATGGATCCATACTCCTCAGTGGCATCTGGATGCTCAGCTGCATCATCATCTCCCTTCTCTGGCGTGCCCCCTGCCGCGTGCTCCGCTGCCTCTGCAAAGGTCACCTTGCTCATGGATCTTGTCTTCACTGCTTCCTTGCGTGCACTGTGGGCCTTGTCATTGGGTCCTGCAGATTCACAGATCCACTCATCCCTCTTCCATCGCTGAGGGCTACAGTTCTATCAGTAACATCTGCACTGCATTGCGGTATAAGCCTTACAGGCTGATAAACTGGCGGGCAGCAGCACGCAGTAGTTGATTGGAAGATCCTGGAGGACAGGACGTGATGAATCTGCTTATCTTGGCACAATAACTTCTGAAATGTGTGTTCACGATCATTTCGTTCGGAACACTGGCATTTCATTTCTCGTCACACTCTCGGAACAGAATTCCCCTCTTTCGTTTGCTTGCAGCACAATGTGAGCGTGGCACCTGGGATTTTGCAAAGGGGGCACCGGTGTGTTTCACTGGGATTCGACGAGGTGCAAGCCGACATCCGTGCCTCGATGCGCCGAACCGCCCAGGTCTAGGATGGTGCGTCAATTTGATTTGCATCTGGCAGGGTTGGGACCAGGAGCGCAATCGACTCAAGAGCATGGCATGCACAATGTACACAATGGGCCATCACGTTGGATGGCAAGTTTATCCTTTTCTTTCCCAACCACAAATGGCAGCAGACAGCACACCTTTCATTTGGGCAAACCCCACTTCAATTATTTGCACCCACAGCAAGCTTCAGCATCAATGAAGCATGGCAAGAAATCAACATGAACAGCATGCGTGCATGGTCCATGATGCATCTGTACAGCGACAAAAAAATAAGGTACAACGAGGCTCTCCGGAAACAATCCCCGGGCTCAACATCAGCTGTGTAGGCCACTCAGTCCCTGCTTTTCAGCAAACCATATTGGCAAAAATTGCCTGCCCCTGACTGGGGTACTGCAGTCCTCTGATGCACCGAAATGCACCGGAAACTGCCACGTGTTGCCACTGCATACATTTGTGGCCACCATCAATGCAACACGCAACATTTTGGGGGAGCTGTGTCCTTGTGCAACAGAGTCATGTCCACGGGTTTCTCTCCATGTCCATCGCTTTGTGTCAGTCCATCACTGAGGCACGCAGTGTGTGCGGAGTCCCCCCCCCCCCCCGGACCTCCAGCTGTTGCAGTTGCGCGGATTGACAAGTATGATCTGCAAACTCCATGGCCGTGACTCAGTGGACAGCAATCACTCTTGAACGCTGTGTGATCCAGGAGCTTTGGCTACGGGGAGGGGCCACATCCATGGGGGAGTATTTGCCCGCACGCTACTCTTATGGCGGGATTGCCCGGAATGGGTCGGCTTTATCCCCTCACAAAGGCCCCCGAAGGGGAGCAAACCCTTGAGCACAGGACATGCTTAAAAATCCCTCTGTCTTTGCCCTATCCGGCGCCTCCGAAGGTGAAACTACATAAGATGGCCCCTTGGGAGCTACCACCACCCTAGTTTTGGGTCTCCCTGCTGGGTTGTTGATTTTTCCTTCCCTTGTCCAAATAGCGGAGGGAAATTATGGCTGCTTCGGCCCAGGCACAAGTTAATCTCCAGCTGCTTGGTCGGGCCAAACGGCCAAATCTCTGCACCACGTCAGGTGCTCTCCCCCTAAACTTACTAACACTACTGACTCACCCTCTTTCCAAAAATATCCTTCTGTCCCGAGTGCCACATACGCAGGGAAGCGTGAGGGGAAGGGGGGCCAAAGGCCTCAATGGTCAGGTTGCAGTGTGCAGCCCCCAACAGACGCGTTAGGCTGGCCAAACCTGGCTTGCAGCACCCCCGCCCCCCCTGACCATACCACTGCTGGCCTTGGGGGTGCGCCATCAATCGGGGCCTGTTGCCCAGACCCCGGTCCCTCGCAGCTGCAGGCGCCTGTCGTCCACAGCCCCATCAGCACCCATCATATCTGCATGAGTACCAACACCCTGCACCACCAGCACACGCGGAGCAGATCGCTCAAGCGCCTCCGTGCTGCAACCAGTACGGAACGGGCCCCGGGTAGGTGGCGGCACCACACCACTCAAGGGCTTGCAATGCAACACGTGGGCCTGGCAGCGCCCCCTGATGCCCAAATCCCGGTCCCTGCGCACGCCGCACGTGCGTCGCCCTCTGCTGCTCAAATCCCGGTCCCTGGCTGGGGCGCGCGAGTCCCCACCGCCATGTTGTATCCGGCGCCACCTCAACTCGACGTTGGTGCTGTTCATGGGTCGACCCCGTGTCTCTGCCCACCCATGGGGTCTCAATCTCCGCCACTTCCGTACATCCCTCTCCCCGTTTTGAATGCTACCTGCGACTGTCAACCCCACCAAAGGCTGTTGACAGTACTGCCATTACGGGTTTGTCATTGAAAATGCGACTTGGCATCATCAATTTTTGGCAACATTGGCAACATCTCGGAATTACTTGGGCCGCCACTTTCAAGTGACCCATGACAATGGAGGTGCCAGTCCACAAGTGGTCCGTATTCCCTTACAAAATCGCCCACATGAGCCAACCACACCTGCACATCCTGTTGACGTACCCCACGCGCAGACTGAATATCTCTCCCAGAGTCTTCAGCGGTTCACATTCAGTGTTAGGGTGCAGACAAATCAACGACGGACTCGGTCCGTCTCCTCATCCCAATTCCCACGTCTTTCTTTCCCTGCTGACTTCCTCCGTCTCCCCCATTCTCCCTTTCCCAACTTCGCCGGGATGTTGTTGAAGCTGGGCGCATCTCAGGACTTAATATCCTACCCACTGTACCCAATGCCCGATGATTCACAAGATTGATTCCACAGGCAACAGTAGCCATCGTTCAAAGCCATCACCCGATCTGATCTGCATCACATGACATTTGCAACCTCAGACCGAAGAACATGTGCAGCCTTCTTCCCATTCTCTCCTCAACCCACTTGGTTGCGCTGCTCAATGCCATTGTTGAACACTGCATTTCCTGAAAAGTCTGGTCCAGGAACCAATGAAATGCGCATTCCCACATCATGATGCCCTCCTTCTCGTCAACCACTTTGTTGCATAGCACAACAGATATTGGTTCAACATGATGCTGACGCTCAGACTTATGCAGCACAGTACAATTCAAGATACACGTCAATGGGCTGAAATAGGGCTGCGCTGGATCATGCTTTCACCTTGGGTCAGGGTTAGAAAGGTATTTGTGGCGCGACTCGGAACCTTGTTTCAGACAAATTGAACAAACGGAAATGACCCGCCACGGCCTGAGGCATATCCCTTTTCCCCAGTTCACTTGACAGGCTCCGCAACCCAAGACCTCCCTTTTAGCGTGCTCAAGAGACGAAAAGATGCCCAGATGTGGCGAAGCTTAGAAGGGTTACTGACCTGAATCACACCACTGGGCACCAAAGCTTGCTCGATGAGGGAATGCAAAGAGCCCGTATGCGAAGGACCGGCCAATCAATCAGGAGCTGATATTGTTCGAATGGATTGTCAGCAAAACAACGGGGATGCCCGGGGCACACAAGTGCAGGGCACCACTGTGTATTTGAAGTCAGCGGATACGCACAATCTCTGGATTGCAAATTCCAAGAGGTGAGGCGTTCTGCTCTGGATGTGCCACGCCTCAATGAAAATACGCAATGTTGGTCAGTGCCGTACCTGAGGGGCGGTCTTTGACGGCGGGGCAAAAAAGCAACAGCTCTGCATCCAATCCACGGAGACCAGCAGTTAGGGGGGGCAACAGACGGCGTTTGGAGGATAGTTGAGGGTGGTAGGAAGGATCCTGAGGTGGCCTCTAAGCGCGCTCTTTCACAAGGACAGACACAAAAGGAACCGTGCGGTTGAAGACCGCCCAATTCAAGGGTGGGCTTTTGTTCGCTTCGTCGAAAGAATAGGCACCCTGCGGTTGAAACCTGCACCGCATCTCCCCTCCGGGCTTTGCTGGAGGGTCAGAGAAAAAGAATGGCAAGCTCCACTCATGGGCTGTCAGGGCATTGCCGGCATGAAGCCTCCCACAAATGGGTACATTTGGGGGCTTGCCGGCATTTGCAGACTCAGAAATGGCCCGAGAATCGCTAGCCCCTTGGCGTGGCCGAAGCCCTGGCTGCAGGGCCAGACATGGCTCTTTGCAGCCCCCGATGCAGCCCCCCCCCCCCCCCCGGCTCGGCCCAGAAACGTGTTGAAGTTTCCGGACGGCCTTTGGTCCCATTGCAGGCGGCGATTGCGGGCTGAATGGGGTCTGTTGGTGGTGTTCTGTACCTGTACACTCCGTTCAGAACACACTCCGTTCAGAACAAGACTGCGTCGGCGTCGGCACCCACACCCGCCCCCTGTGTGACATTCCATCGGGTTGCAGTTGCTTTACGGGGCCCTGAACAGTCACCCGCTCTTCCCTTCGCGTGCTGCGCCGAGTCAACACCCCCCCCCCCCCGGGTCTGCACGGTTTCGTTTGGAGGGCATCCCGCTGAGTTTGAACTGGGCCCTACCCCACCTGGTTTGCCTGAGTGGCCAAATACTTGCACTGGGCTCAGCCCCCCCCCCCCCCCCGTGCCCTGTAGCTGTGCAAAACTGTGGAATCCACATTTCAATAGCGTCGCAAAACAACACCCCTCCTCGTGTTCCTTTGACAAAGCGTTGTGTGTGCAGAAGGCGGTGTACGCGGGTGTGTGTCCAGGGGAGGGCCTCAAGGGTCAGGCTGCAGTGTCCGTGTTAGGCCCTGGCCACGCCTGCTCCCCACGACTTTCATCGCCTGCTGTCCGCACTGGTCGCCACCAGCTCCCTCAGGTCCACTGATGTGTTCTGGCCTGCTCCCTCCCTCCCTCCCTCCCGGAATGGCTTGGGTTGCCGCCGCTTAGGGGGTGTTGTCGCACGGTGCGCGCACAGTGCGGCCCCTTTCCGGTGTTTCTGGGGATTTTACCCAGTGGAGAGGCCCACAACAAACCACTCTGGTGGGTGTTCCCAAATGCTTGTGGATGGTCACCAAAGGCCTTTGGGTGATATCTGGTGTTTCTTTCTGCCTTGCAGGGCTTTTTTTGTTACTTCCTGGTGGGTCTAATGGTTTTCATACGTCCAAGTGTCCCTAATTCTGCCCCTGTCGGCCCCTGCTGGTACACCAGTGTATCAGTTGTAGTTGCAACACCTCCCCCATCTTCAGCAATAGGTCCACCTGAATTGTCCTCATGGCGTTGTGGTGGAGATAATGAGGGTGATGGGGAGGGGCTCCTAATCTGGAACTCAATGCGGTGAAGTGCAGCGGCCTCATGAACAACTACTTTGCCACCAAATTCATATTGGATCCGCAAAAAGTCCCCAGGCTGCGGTGAAGAACCCAACACAATTGCTGGGACTCGATCACCCGTACTTGCGCGATTGTAGAAGACATCCGTACCAGGGGTGACCCAGGACAAAGACATGATAAATCTGAGCTGGAATGGGGGGTTTTGGCATGACGCCATGGTGTGATGATCTCGTCTGCAGCTGGCGGCGCCTACTGGCCGATCGCCATTCGCTGCCCTTCCCTTGGACCCTTTCCCTCCATAGGCGGTGGTGCCCATCAGCTTCTCACCACCCTTTGACCTTCCTCTTCCTCCTTGCCCTAACCTTCCCTCTCCCCTCCCCTTTCCCTTCCCTTGGCCTTTCCCTCTGTAGGCCACCGTGCCCATCGGCCTCACCACACTCCTTCCCTTCCCTTTCCCTTGGTCGGTTGTGCCAACGGAGCCCCCGGACTTACCTGGACTTAGCTGGAATGGGGGGGGGAAACACTGCCCGTGAAAATGAATATATCGAAACTTTGCACGGTGCGCGCACGGTGCGTGCAACTCCCTCTTAGACTCCAGCGGGTCAGGCGTACATCCACGTCAAAGGTCACACCCGATCTGGGCGTGCATGGCTGGCCCCATTCGGCCCCCTGGTCAGGCTTCTGTCGGGGGGGGGGTTAACCTCCGGGGGGCGTAGCGGAGCAGGAACGAGAGGATATGCACTCAGCCAGGCTGTCTGGCAGTGGCTCTCAAGTGCTGAGAGCTCTGCACATGGGGGGCTAGCCCCTGACCTCACGGTGCACGAACATGGGCAGAAATTGTGGCGGCGTTCGGCGGCCTCTGGCATCCAAATGGACCGAGGGTTGGCTCACTGCCGGCAGCCTCCAGGTCAAAGAGCCGGGGGGGGTTCAGCGGGACCAACAACCACATCCGGCGACCTCCAGCAACACATCAGCACCGCATCCGCCGACCTCTGGAGCGGGAGGGCCTTCGCACCGGGCGGCTCTTGGTTTGCTGGAGCAGAGCCTATCCTCCGTCTGGGGCACCTCTTGGGGGCGTGTCCCTGGGGACGGACACCCCTTGTGGGGGTCCCGGGCTTCTGCAGCGGGGTCATCAATGGCCCGCAGACATCGCTGGTGATGCTGAGATTTGTATGGCACACATTAGAACAATAGAGCAACAGGAGGGCGTCACGGGTATTTGAACCCGCGGCGGGAGAAGGGGGGGCTGAGGACGGGGAGGGAGTGGCCTCCTGGCGAACGGGTGTTGCATTGCCCGGCAAAACTGGCGCGGGGATGTTCGTGGCGTCGCAAACGTCGCAGCGGCACTCCATACAAACGTGTGATGCAACTCGCTGCGTGAAGCGCACGGGCACAACCCGCATCGCAGGCCCACCGCCTCATCCGAGTAGTCCATTTTGCAGGGAGAGCGACTGGCTACACGCAGGGGCCCGCAACAAAGAGCGGAGGCTGGACAACTCAAATGTGCCCCGGGTCCCGCGTGCAAAGGGGGGGGGGCGGGTAATTGATTCCACGTGGGCCCCGGGTTTGCGTGTAACCCCCGTCCCTTGTCAAAGCAACGGTAAATGGCCGGAAATCGGCGGAACCAACGGCTGTTGCCGGGACAAGGGCGTTGTTGGCATACCACAGAGTGCGTGGTCCACGTGTAATGGACGGGGCACTGTCCTGAGGACCAAAGGGGCAAAGAATGCCACAAACCGTCGTGGGCAGACCAGGCCCCCGGACACAACGCACGGACATCACGCGACTGACTCCCAAAGGCATCGCACGCACACACCGCACGCACCGCACCGACTAAAACAACGCACCGCCACAATCGACGGTGCAGACATGGACAGGCCCATCGCCCGGTGTTGCGTAGAGGTGTTGCTTGGCCATAGGACGACGATGGTCGTCACCCTCCGGCATCACTCCGGGCTCTCTCTCAGTTCATTGTCATGAATACGGCGCCGCTCGGACAGAGGCGTTGCTCGGACAAAGGGGGGTCACCGATAACGTCCCCAAATGGTCGCCCTGTCCCAGAGCCTCTCGGGTTCAGCGGTTGCCCAGAAGCCAAGCAGTTCCTAAACGGCTGCGGGGCCCCAAAGGGTGGCCGATCCGGGGGTGCCCGGCGTACGGCCCCGGACCGCCCCCGGTAGCGAGGGGGTCCGGAGGCAACAGAAAAGTGGGCCCGGACCTGAAACTCAAGCCCCCCACTTCCCCCCCTCCAGCCCCCCGCTTTGGGGGTGTGTGCCCGGCCCCGGAGGAGCCCCCCGGGGGAGCAACAGCAGAAGAGACCAACGGAACGTCATCCGTGACAATAGCGTGGGCGCCTTTCGCCGTGACACAGAACACGCCCGTGAGGCTTTGGTTCCGGGGCTCTCGGTGTTGCCGATCCGGTCCCCACGGCATCGCACCACAGTACCCGCCCCGGTCTCGTGGAGTGCGCCGATGGTGCGCGGCCGTACGAACCAACAAAGCCTTTGGAAGACCGCCCCTCCCCACCCGCCCCCTGTGTGACATTCCGTCGGGTTGCAGTTTCTTTACGCGGCCCTGGACAGTCACCCGTTCTGCCCTTCGCGTGCTGCGTCGGGGTCAATGCGTTCTGACGGCCGCTGCGGCCGGTGTTCCTGCTGGTGTCGTTTCCGCGTCAGCGGGGCCCAGTAATTGGCGCACGGAGGGTTGTGCTGGTTGGTGCGGGGGTCGTTTTGCGGTCTTTGCTGCCTAGCCCCCTTCAGGTCGTCCACCTCACCGCGTTTCCGCGTGGATGAGGCCCAATTGCTCCGCCCCCCCCCCCCCCGCCCACTGCCGGCGGGTTCAACAAATGGGGGGAGGAAACCCCTTCCCCCCACTTGTCAGGGCGCCGCATCAAACGGAGGGGATCCCCAAAGCAGGGCCTTCAGTACAAAACATGGGCTGTCCCATTGCTTTCCCGTCCAAAGATTGGGCCCATTCCCGGGAAGTGTGCCGGAGGGCCCGAAAGAAAACCCACAGCGCAAAGCCGAGGGCGTGCAAAGGCGGCCACGCTCGTATACAACACCCGGAGACGGTGGCCGACCGCTGTCAAACGGTCGTTGGTTGACCATCAACCGTCAGCGGCTGGCGGTTCACCGCCGGTGGCGGCCCTGGACTTTCCTTCCGTTGAAAAAAACTGCCCTTCCCTGCGGACGCCCCCTGTCCTGGGCCCAGTGAATCCCGTCGGCTGATGCCCCTGCCACCGGGCGGGTCGGCAGGGCATGCCCTGCACACCACAATCAAACCCACAACACATGCGATGTGTTGCGGTGAGGCATCGTTCCCTGGCGGCGTCTGCGGCGCGTAGAACGCTGCTGCCTTTTGGGGGTCGGGGGGCTGTCTGCCGTGACGAGACGGTGTGGCGCAGCTCGAGTATTGGGCCTTGGGACGATGCGTGCCCGAGGTCCAGGGAATTGATCACACCGACGGAGGCCTCAGGGCACAGCAGAGGGGCATACCGTGGGGACTCTGCAACTGCTGTTCGGTGGGGGATGGGCCCCATGAATCTGTTTCACGTTCCCTACGCCTGGTACACTCGAGGACGAGTGCCTGGCGCCCTAAACGAACGACGGCAGATATGAGGCCCATGCAACAGCGTTGTGAGCGGCCATCCGACTTTTTGTGGGCTTCTGATCACCCGGCGGCTTCTTTCAGACGTTGCGTTGGTTGTGGGGTGGCGTTGGGTCTATTACACACAGGCCCCGAAACAGCTTAATCCTCCACAAAGTCCTCCACGTTGTCGTTGTCGGTGTCAATGGCCGCACAGTTGTACACGGCGTACAGCAACTTGTTGCGCATCACCTCTACGCAGGAATACTTCGGGAGGTCCAGGGTATTGCCGCATGTGTGAGAACAGGGCAAGTACTCGTCCTGTGGTGTAGGGGCGGCTTGGCAGGGCGCCAGATAACAGTGGGGGGTTCACTGGACCCCAGCACGCTCAACTTCTCGGAGGGGATGGGGGCAAAATCTCCCTTCAGCACCCCTTCCAACCCCTCCACAACCCTGTGCAATCCTCTACACCCCTCCACAACTCTCTACAACTCCCTACTGTAGGGCCGGCCACCAGGGTAGTGGTGGTGGGTAGGGTAAGGGACTACATAAAGGATGCACGGGTACAGCTCGGCTGGGGAAGGTATACCCTTTCCCCGTGAAAAGAAAAGTTCGAAAGTATGAAAACGAGGGACTGGAAATGTATCAGGGAGAAAAAGAAAAGGCATTTCAAGTGTCTGGCTGGTTACTCAGGGGGCTAGTGGGTTGTTTTTTTCAGATAAAGCACTGGTGTATCGTACCAGCCGCCGTTGCGCAAGGTGGGAACCGCAGTCAATGTTGTCCAGCGACAGGGAGGGATAACCCCAGCCAAGGGAGAAGCACGGGTTTACAGACCGGGGGGAAACACATCCCCGTGCTGTGGGTTGACCCACGGGGGGTGTTTGAGTTTGGTTCTGGTCCCCAACACCTGCAACGTGCGGCGGTGACAGCGGTGGTGATTTGTCTTCTGGTCTTTCTTTTTCAGACCCCTTAAATTCTGAGCATGTGGACGGCTCATAACTGAGGGAATCAATTTTCGAAAATTTTCGCAATACTGTGCAAATTGTCTGTTGTGTTTTTGACATATTTGATGAATTCCCCATCAAATTTACGTCGGGAGGGGGGGGGGGGGGGTGCTGGGGTCCGGACCTGCGCTTAGCCCCCCCCTGTTGGTGGTCCGTTTCAAAAAAAAAAAGAAAAAAACACACAAAAAGGCCGGCAGTTCGGTTGAAATACCTCTTCACCATCCGATCGCCCACACGCCAAATCGAGTCGAATGGTGACAGGGAGACGGGAGCGGCCCGTGACGAATCTAAGCAGCCGTGAGCGCTCGCAGTTGGTCATGCCCTCCACTGCCTCCCAGAACATGACGACCAGTGGGTGGCTGGCATTCAGCTCATCGGAATAAGTGGTGGAGGACTTGAGGCTGGCCACGTCGATGTCGGGGATGCCACACACACGGTACTCCAAATCCTGCGGAAGTTACATGAGCATCGAACGCAGGGGTTGAATATCTGCCTCCTCGAAAGGGCGCGAGCCCTGTCAACAAGGAACCCAAAGGGCCGGGGGGAGTCGCCCCCTCGGTTTTGGACGACAACTACCCCCCCCCAACTAACCGTTGGCCGGAGGCCCCTTGGTGGGGGGGGGGGGGGTTCTGGGAGGGGCGATGGGGGGGGGGGGAGGGGGACCTGCTAAAAACGGCCAAATGAAGGGAAATAGTGGCTACTCTACACATGCAGCTAGACTTCCCCGTGCCGAAGGGCCCTCTAGGGCCCTCTAACTCCACAATATGTCCGCGAACCACCCCCAAAAGGCCCAGAGTTTGTGCACATTGGCCGCTGACAGGCCCAAACCAAAAACAGACCATGTCTTGGGCTATGTGGCTCAAAACGCGATTTCGAGCGCACCTAAGCCACCCACCACCACTCACTTTTGGTGGTTTCCACCCCTCAAAATTGCCCTAACCAACGCCTAGACCCCCGTACCTCGGCCGAGTGGGCTGCGGCAAGCTGCAAGAGGTAGCTGCCCCAAAGAAGTGGGTGCCAAAATGGGTCAACAAGGTCCACCGGGTGCAATTTTTTTTTCTCAAAAATGATCCTAGACCGCATAGAATGCCAAAACAAGTGTTTTCAGTGCGTTTTGAGCTCGTGGTGGCCCGGTTTGGCCCTGTGCTCAAACCAGTGGAATGAGCCCTTTTTGAGCCCATTGCAAGCCATTTTGGCCACTCTAGAGTCACAAAATGCCTTGAAAATGGGCTGTTTTGGGACAAAAAAGGGTCAAAAAAGGGTCAAAAATGTGTTTTTCCAAAGATACTTTTGGACCATTTGGGGTGCACAAACAAGTGGAATGAGCCCATTTGGAGCCCATGTTGAGCAATTTTGGCCCCTCTCAAGGCTGAGAGGGCCTTGAAAATGGGCCAATTTGGGACCACAAATGGCTCAAAAACATGTGAAAACCATGGTTTTCCAAAACTGATCCTAGTCCGGTTGTGGTGCCCAAACGGATGAATACAGCTCATTTTGAGCCCCTTTTGAGCCGCTCTCATCCATTTTCCAGTGCGTACCTCATTTGTTGTGGAAGTCTCCTCGACAATGTTCCTGCCCCCACCAACTCAATCCCAATATTCAATCCTGGTTAGGGTCACTGAGCTGGTGGAACCACTCTTGGTTTTATAACCCTCTTTAGTGTCTAGGGTGGACCTAACAAGTTTGGCAAGTAGCAAGCAGCAAGCACGCAAGCAGCAAGCACGCGCGAAATGGGGAAAAATCACAGCTCCGTCGTGGTGCTTCGGATTCGGCCAAAAATTTGGTGGATGCTACCTATGGGTGTGAGGGACAACCACACAGAGTATGAGCCAGAAACTCAACGGTGGCGGTCGGTAACGGGTGTCACACGTGGTGGGCCTCCGTTTCAAAATCTGTGGACAATGGCCAAAAATTGGCAGTTTTGGGGCAGCTTGGGTGCCTAGGATGTCCATGGAGGGGTCCAATTGCATTGCAACCAACATGGATGATGAAGAAACACTTTTAATCCCCGTTTAGTGTGTTATGCATATGACTGGTTGCCCTAATGACCCCCTTTTGGGCCCAAAAGACCGCACAATGAGACTTGAAAAGCACCCTTTTTGCATACCTATTTAAGTTCCACCTTCTTGATATGTGTTTGATGGCCATGGATCGCGTTGGGCACCCTTGTGGTGATAAACAATGATGAAGAGGATCAGTTGCAAGCTATTTCCGTGCGGTCAACACCCTTCAATGCCCCATTTTGGCACCGGGGAGTGATGGAGCGCGCACAGTGCGCGTGCTAGGGTAGGGTTACGGGGTCACCCGAGGGTCCAAAAATGGTCAAAAATGATTTTTTCCAAAATTGTTCCTAGATCATTTGGGATGCTCAAACAAGTGGTTGAAGGCTATTTTGAGCTGTATTTGACACATATTAGCCCATGCAAGTTCCCCAAAAGCCTATCCTATCAACGTTTGTTGACTAGTTTGGAATAGTACTGTTTTATGCCCCCCTTTTTGGCTACCTCTCTCTGTGTTGGCAACAGGCTTTCGCTTCACCGCGATCCCATCAATCCATCAATGTTTGCTGAATAGATTGTAATTTTTTGTGCCCTCCCCCCCTCCCGCCTTTTTGGCTCCCTCTTTTTGTGTTGGTAAGTGGCTTTCACTTCACCGCAATCCCATCAATGTTTGCTACATAGTTTGTAATTTTTTGTCCCCCCCCCCCGCCTTTTT
Organism: Eutreptiella sp. 'Long Island Sound 2002'; assembly: GCA_964036045.1. NCBI lineage: Eukaryota > Euglenozoa > Euglenophyceae > Eutreptiales > Eutreptiaceae > Eutreptiella > Eutreptiella sp. 'Long Island Sound 2002'. The sequence continues at coordinate 44,078,962 of OZ038392.1, forward strand.
GGCTCCGTGTTTTTGTGTTGGCATGTGGCTTTCACTTCACCGCGATCCCATCAATGTTTGCTGAATAGTTTGTAATGATACTATTTTTTATGCCCCCCCCCCCTCCCCCCCCTTTTTGGCTACCTCTTTTGTGTCGGCAAGTGGCTTTCGCTTCACCGCAATCCCATCAATGTTTGTTGACTAGTTTGTAATGATACTATTTTTTATGCCCCTCCCCCCTTTTTGACTATCTCTTTTTGTGTTGCCAAATGGCTTTCGCTTCACCACATGTTTGCTGAATAGATTGTAATGGTACTATTTTTTATGCCCTGCCCCCCTCCTCCCCCCTTTTTGGCTACCTCTTTTTGTGTAAGCAAGTGGCATTTGCTTCACCGCGATCTCATCCATGTTTGCTGAATAGATTGTAATGGTACTATTTTTTTATGCCCTCCCCCCTCCTCCCCCCTTTTTGGCTACCTCTTTTTGTGTAAGCAAGTGGCATTTGCTTCACCACGATCTCATCCATGTTTGCTGAATAGATTGTGATGATACTATTTTGTGCCCCCCCCCCCCCCACTTCACATGGAAGGGGTAGGGTACTGTGGGATAGGTAACCCATTTGGTAACACTTCACCAAATCTGAAGACAACAATTGTCTTATGGTCTCAAGGCAAAGCAAAGTGACAAAGCAAAGTGCCTTCCCCACCAGCTCGGTCCCAATTTTCAGTCTTGATCGAGGCTAGGATTCAGGTTAGGGCTAGGGCTAGGCTTAGGGGTAGGGGTAGGGGTAGGGGTAGGTTTTTGGTTAGGACTAGGTTGAGGGTTGGGGTGGGTGTTAGGGTTAGGGTTGGGTTTAAGGATAGTGCTGGGGTGCAAAATGGACAAAATTTTCCTTCGGGCGGCTTTGGTGCCCATGGACTCCTGAGGGTGGCACCTTTGGCAACTAACTGGTGGCCGGAGGCCCCCTAGGGGGGGGGGGGTAGTTGGCCGTCCTAGGACCCGCGGAGTCCCCCCCCCCCCCTCCGGGCCAAAGGGCCATCTGCACAGCACCAGTGTAACGATGGCTTACGAGGGGCAGCAGCAAGAGAAGGGCGAGCTAGTCAACGGTCAGGACACAGTCTGATGAACTGATGCAACAACGGATGTCTGGAAGGGATGCCGTGCAGTGCCCGAGTGGAAGGGGAATGCCAAAAGGCAAGGCGGGGTGCATATTGGGGGGGCAGAACTGTTGAAGAACAGGTTTTGGAAGAAATTTGGATGGTTTTGGAGGGGCACAAGGGCTTACAAAGGGGTAGGAAGGGCTAAACCAATCCGGGGTTGGCACTGCTGCGGACAGAAACCAGTTTTTTTCTTTTAATTTGAAGCCCCAGAATAGGGGGGATGGGGGACCCCAACCAACATCAAAGCCCGCCTGAGGACGGGGGTGGCTGGTATTGACACGAGAAAACCAAAGTGCTTGCGGTATATGACCTTCGTTTTTTTGGTTTGGCTGTCAAGAGGGGGTCTGAGGGGGAATTTGGAGCAAAGAATGGCTGTTTTTGACCAAAACTGGGCCAGTTTTGGAGGTAAACACTTTACCCCTAAAAATGGCCAGTCCTTGTCCTTTAGCCTTTAACATGTTGACATACGCCGATGGTCCCCCCCCCCCCCCCACCACCACCAACTGGGCTGTTGGGGTTATTCATCCCCACAGCCTGCAGCAGCACACAGCACACTATGCCAGTGTTGCCTCCAGCAGCACCTTCCCGCGGGTTCTCAGCCCCAACAGCCCTTCCTGCCCCAACAATCCCCAAAACATGTTCAGTGTGTGCCCAGTGTGTGGAGCACCCCCTGCAACCACAGCCCTCGTGCCTGCCCCACCCACTGCCCCGGTGACCTGCCATGTGAGAAAGTCCACCACCGTCTGAGGCACAACCGTGAAAAGGCCCTCCCGGATGGCGTCCTCCTGCAGAGCGCCTTTGGACAGCAGATGTCGCTGGAGGAGGGCTATGTATTCCTCGCGGTTGGCCCACGTTAGCGCTGTGGAAGCGCCTCTCGGGATTAATTCGGTGACGGTGCCTGTGTGATCCTCGGCCACAAAGAATGTGTCTTGAAAGCAGAACTCGAAATCCTCCTGCGGAGGGTGCAGCATTGCGGTGTGTGCGAGGGGGACAGTGGGTAGTGCACAAAATCGCCTGAGGGGATGGGGGGGGGGTTGAGAGGTGAATAGGCCAGCAGTAGAAATGGGCCGAAGGCCCCCTCCCAGGGGGCGGGGGGGGGGGGGGAGGTGGCGGGAGGTGTGCTGTAAAGGCTCAGAAAGTGCCGGTTGGTACTTCCGGGTGTGCGCACTGGTTGGAATTTTCAGGGGGGAATTATCCACTCGTTTGGTCCACAGGCATTGAGGGAATGCATCCTTGGGTACGTGAGAGTCGGACGGTTGTCCCTCTGCTCAGGAGGGCTGGTTCTGCCCCGCGTCCCTCCTACGCCGGCGCTGTCCTGCTTCAGAAAAAGTGCTTTCCAAGACAGTGAAAGTTTGGAGAGTGCTCACCACCACTGATTTGGGACAGGGCCCCGGAGGGGGGGGGGGGTGAGACCTAATTAAAAAACAGACAAATGCAAACCAGAGGTAATGCACTCCACAGGAAGGCATACGTGCATCTTAATTGTCTATGCCAAACCTGGTTGAACCTCAAGACATACAGTGTGTCTGAAACAGAAAACAGAACATCATGCCCGACTACAGTTAGTCAGACCATCACAGTCCCTGGAAAAGGGGTTCCTCACATGTTCACTGCCAAATAGTCGCTTGGCATTTGCACGGGACATTTTCCAACACCAAAAATCTGTCCACTACAACACGCCCTTGACACTGCTCAGGGCTCTGAGCAGTGTCAAGCAGCGCGGATGGAACACACCGACAGTGTGGAGCAAAGCTGTCCATCGAGAGCAGCAGAATCCATTTTGCTCGGCAGGCACATGAATGTGGCACATTATGGTCCGGCATCCCCAGAGGGTGCCTTCACGCAACGTATGGGGACTCCCAGCACCTCATACCCTAAACAACGCATGGAAAAGGGGGCAGGGGCTCTTCGACACAGATCGAACCCACAGGGGGCAGGGGGCAGGGCTTGTTGACCTTGTTCCCGGGAAATGCCCGCCGCCTGCACGACATTTCGTCCACCCCAGGGCTTTTCTTAGCAACGGGGAGGAGGGGGCGGGGGCAGAATGAGAAGGGCAGGCACCCACTTTTGGCAGGCACCCACAGCGCTTGACCTACCCCCACGGGGGGGGGGGTCAGCTCAAGAGGCACCCACCCACTCACCGACTGACCAACACAAGCGAAAATGTAAGGGAAACAATATAGCCCTTCCCCTCAAAAACCAACCCACTCTTGGCCCATCCCCCCCCCTCCCGGGGGAGGGGGGCGTAGGGTAGGCGAGGCACTAAGAAAAGGTCTGGTCCACCCACTTGACCCAAGGGGCCCCCCATGACATTGTTGGGCTGGAATCGATCTGTTCGCTGGTGCCGCCGTCGACCCCTAAACACCCTTCGTATGCACCACCTCGACGTGGAATGTCACACCTGAACCTCCCGGGGCTATGCCCCGTTCTTTACAATTGGGTGCCCCCCAATTGGGGCCACACATCGTCGGATGCGGCTGGTGGGCGCAAGCGCCACAGTGTCCGCATGGGTGCGGCATCGTCCTCGGCACATCCCTCGTCCACTGAAATCCCGGGCATGCCCCTGGACAAGGAGGTCTGATTGGGGGCGGCCACTGGCTTTCCCGTGGTCTGTCTGCCGCCGTTGACTCTCGGCTGCCCGTCCGCTTGGGCGTTGGGCGCAGAGTCAGTCCTCCCCCTTCGCCCCCAGCCCAGTGACGTGTGGGTGTGCCCCGTGTGGGGGCGGTGGCCTCGGGCGAGGCAGAGATTCGCCCCCCGTCCCACTGCCGGACGTCGCTGGACGGACCCCCGGTCCCCTGTGCCGGACCGTTGCCGACCGGACTGCCTCGTGGGCCACGGCAGACGGGCCCCTGTCGGGCTGCACATACCTGCGACATGCTGCGCATCTCCTGCAACGACTTCGTCTTCGCGGTGTCGACTAACGCCAAATCGGACTCGTCCACGGGGCACTGGACCAGCCGCTTCCAGAAGAGCGGCGGGAGCCGGAGCGGCAGCCGCTCCCACGTCCGGAGGCACAGCCCGAACACCGCCCCCAAGAAGCGGTACATTGATAACTCGTGCCCCGAAGTGGCCCGGGGGTTGACCATAAACAAATCGCGGTCTGTGCCGAGGTTCTGCGCACAAGAGGAGAATGGCATGGGACTGCCCAAGCGCCATCGGCAGCACGTCCTTTCCCCGATACATCCCATTCATTTTGCTTTCCCTCCGATGCTGCGGTGTTCTATGAGCCCCCACAATTCCCTTGCCCTCCACCCCCATACCCCACTGCCAATGGCAGCACACGGACAAAGCCGCTTGCAGTCAAAAGACCATCATGCACCGAGCTATCGTGTGACCAGCAGCTGTGCGGCGGTGCTGCACCAACGGGGACACACGACTGAGAACCCATTGCCTCCCGTCACTTCAGCCCCATAGACAATGACACGCTTGATACAAGATCTTGCATGGGAACCCCAAATCTCTCGACTCACTGCTCAAATTCCTTGTCCGGAAGGCCCAAACCACTCGCTCTCCGTCCCCCTTATGAGTGCACACTGAAGCCAGTGGAACCAGTCAACACAACCCGCCGACTCGTGACTCACTGCATGGGGCCGGTGTGCACGTCCACTGCAGGGGACAGCGGGATTATTGCACAGCAGAACCACTCTAGGTCTACTGCCTGCTACCCTATCCCGTCAGATTCAACGACAAGTTTGTGGTTGGCAGGCAATACAAATTGCAGCTAAGTTGTGGGTGGAACCCCGTTCATCGGCAAACTGTAAGCAGTTGTCTTGGATTCCCAGCTGTTTGCCCTTCGGGCAGGGATGTGGAGACGGGACAAACGGGGCATGCCACCGATTCGAAGATGACAAACACGCGATATTCGTGGACATCGTCAACGGGCACCGCAACGCTACGGGAGCCCGGGCCAGACCTTCATTGCTTGTCCCCTCCTCCAGGCAGCCCCCTGCCTCATCCTCTCAAGTCTCGCCATATAACAGAACATGACCTGGACAGTGGACAGCTCACATGTGCTGGTGGGCGCCACCAACCATCGCCAGTAAACCAACCAACCAACATCACTGGGTAGCCGCCAACCACCGTCGGTTGACCGCCAACAACCACCTTTGGTCAACCACCAACTGACGGTCAACCGATTGAACTGCCATGTCCGCAAAAATGGAGGGAAGTCGAGAAGGAGCGGGGGTAAGATGGGGTGGGGCTACCACTACCGCCATGTGGACGCTATGATTCCTCCATTGTTTTCAGGCCCTTGGAAACTGGACAGGCCTGGGGGTCTCGGGTAGTGCTTGCAACTGTTCAGTTTGGGCCAGGCCCCATTGGGCCAGGGCTTCAGAGTTGGGGAAAATGTTCAGAAATTTTGGCGGTGGGCCATCTTGGGGAAAGCTTGCAATGTTACATGCGAGGTTCCAAGCCTGATCTGGCTGGGGTGGGAACTTGCAAAGAGTCGTGCATGGTGTTCGCTATTTGTGGATGGTTGCTGTTGATAGGGACCAACTAAGAAAATTGGTTGTGAAAAGCAGAGCAGAGCGAAAGCGGCACAGTCTAGCACAAGAACATTCTCTGCTAAGCTTATGTGCAACATCTGGTGCTTCAAGCATAAATATCACCTATCTTAGGAAACCAAACATGCTTCCCAGACATATGGCTGAATGAAGCTGTTGGCAAATGCAGTGAGTTCAGTCATTTCTTGACCAAAGAACCTGTTCTAATCCAAAATGACAGTTTGAAATGGACAAGAAGCAGAAATGCGAAAATGGGTGTTTGGCCACACAAACAAGTGACTACTTTTCTAAGGCAGTGGCTCGAACTGTCCAAGCTCCTTTCCCATATGTGTGCCCCAACTGACACTTGGATTCATATCAAGAAAATAAATGTTAATTTTCATGCGAAACCGGTTTGCCACATATGCTTGAGCTCTGTGGTGCACATGTGGTGTAGCAGCCCACTTGTTGAGGGTTTTTGCGATGAGGGAATTTTTCCCGTGCCATAGGGGAAAGGCAATATGTTGTATTGCAAACTATCAAAACACAATGCTGGCAAAAAAAACTGTGCACATTGATCTGCTAACACCATTTTCCCTACAAAGGAGAGACTGCGGCCCCACTCGACCTATAAAATACGGTGGGAATTTCATCCTTCTACATGTCTACTGTGGTTCGAAGGAGGGATGTCATTCCTTTCGGAAGAAGTGTCAAAACCCTGAGACTGCTCCACTCATACCCTGATATTACCGATGGAACACCAGTCACGATCCACATCCACATCCACATCCACATCTCACACACTTGGTACAAAATACTCCTCCACATGATCAATAATTAAAAATGTATCATTCGTTTGCCAATAGCTGCCCTCCACTTGTTGCCCACCATTGCACCATGCATGTCTACCATGTTATATGGTATGCAAGTTGGATATCAGTTGCGGTTGGTTAAAGCGCCCCCTGCCATAGACCAACCTGACCACCATGGGCACCAGTGGGAAATGAAACAAAGAGTTGAGTCATTGCCCTGGCGCATGCGGTGCGGCAGGTATCACCAGCGGCCCCGAAGCCGCTGCACCACAGGTCCCGTGAAATCAGAGGATGCAACGGCAAAGGAATGTGGGTGAAGGGCGGGAGGGGCAAGGCAAGGCAGGACATGGGCACACCTGCGTGTTGTTTTCACTGGGCACAAACAGCGACAGGGCGTCCGACATGAGCTCATCCCCCATGACCGAAAACGCCTCGCGGTAAGGCCCTCCGGCATCCACTGCCCCCTCGCCCACCAATCGCACGTTGAACGCCCGGGCCTTCGCAGGCAGTGCGAAGAGGCGATGCAGTGGCTTGGAATGGATTTGCGCATAGATTTGGCCGAAGCACGAGCGCAGCCCGAGAGGGTCTGCCTTCGGTTCGGACTTGTGAGTAGCTGCCTGCGAGATGTGCCGTGGCGTTGGGAGGTGGCACAGAGGGGGGGGGGGGGAAGAGAGAGGGGTGTGCGCGTGTGAAGGCTGAGTGAGTCGGCTGGTTGGTACTTCCGGGTGTACGTAGTTGGTCACCTTTTGGGAGGGAGTCCTCCACGCATGGATAGGGGGTTGGTTGCCCACCTGTTAGGTTGAGAGTGAAGGGGGCGGGTTCAAAAATTGCGAGACGTGGGGGAAGGTTTGGGGAGGAAACCCACCGTTTATGGTGGTGGTGGTGGTGGTGGTGGTGGGGGGGCACCAATTGGATTGGTTTGGGGGGATTGGATCAATGTGGCCGGGTTCCCCTCCCCACACCCGCAAAGAGGGGGCCGGGGTGGGGGGATGAGAGAGAGTGTGTGAGAGAGAGAGAGAGAGAGAGAGAGAGAGAGAGAGAGAGAGAGAGAGAGAGAGAGAGAGTGAGAGTGAGAGTGAGAGTGAGAGTGAGAGTGAGAGTGAGAGTGAGAGTGAGAGTGAGAGTGAGAGTGAGAGTGAGAGTGAGAGTGAGAGTGAGAGTGAGAGTGAGACAGAGAGAGACTTTGGCTCAGAAGCGACTTCGTAGACTGCTCTCACCGAAACTTGCCACTAGCGTGGACCAGTTTAGACGGATCAGAAGGAGATGGTCCTACTGAGTCGGGTTCATACATAACTCTGGGCACCTGTTCAAATTTTTGTAGAGGGAATCCTCCAGACTGTTGGTGGTTGATGCCTCTGCACAGCCTCTGGGACCCCCTTTCGAGAATGTGTAGAAAATTGCTGGCGGAAGCATCCGGATTGGTTCGTTGGTATCCGCCCTGAGTAATGTCCGCGCCTGTTGCACCCGGAAGTCAGTAGGAGCCAGCCGCGTCGGTCCCTATTCACGAGCTCGATGGTTCAACCCCCACTTCTGCCCCCTCCCGCCCGTCAAAGCCTCTTCCCTCCCCCTTTCTCCTGGAATGATCCCCTGGCCCGCACCCCGGCGCCTGGGAGGGACCTGAAATAGTATGTCCCTCAACAAGACTGGGGGCTTACACTCATGGAAGGAGAGAGGAAGGAAGGAGGGAGCAGGACGGATTTCGTCATGATTCAGCCCTATACCATGCGCCATATCATTGCTTAGCAAACCCCTTGGGGGGTGGTAACTGAGCCCTGTGCCCTGTGCCCTGTGCCCTGTGCATACGCGAACTGCTTGCGATCCTTGTTGTTGTTGTTGTTGTTGTTGTTGTTGTTGTTGTTGTTGTTGTTGTTGTGGTCGTTGTTGTTGTTGTTGTTGTTGTGGTCGTTGTTGTTGTTGTTGTTGTTGGTGCGTAGTTGTTGTTGTTGATGTTGTTGTTTACCCCCCGGGGGGGGGGGGGTTGTTTGGGGCCCTCGCCAACCGGAGCCGACCGACCGACCGACCGACCGACCCACTCACCCACCCACATCAGAAATACTGCCTCAGGGAAAAGTGAAATTTACAACAGCAACCGGAAATTTGAGGTCGGTTTTCCGGACACAAACTTTGTTTGTTTCGGGACACAAACTTTGTTTGGGCCTCTGACCTTTCTGCCACACGGAGCCACGGCCTGAGCCACACCCAGGCCGCGAGGTTGGGCTCTCCAGCACTGATGTGCGCACAGGAGTGGGGCTCCCATGGCAGTCAGTGAAGCCTCCCTAGTGGCAACGTGCGAATGTGGGTCCAGGGATGAATGTTTGTGTGTGTGTAGGCGTGACTGCAGCCATGGGCAATGCAATGCACAGGACCTCCAGACGATTCATCGACACAGACGGGATATCAGTGGCAAGGCGATGGCTGGTACCCAACAATTTGGCCAGAAACTCATCCTTCGTGGGCTGCAGCAGCAATTGTGGGACCACCTGAGCCCAAATGAACAAGATGCAGCGTCCATCACCGACGAGGGTTGCCGGCAGGGAATGCGGGTATGGCACCAGGCCTGAGGAGGCATGAGCTGCCAAAACCAAACAACTTAGAAGGAGGTGAACGGATGAAGTAGAGGAACACAGAGTGCAATGCAAAGCATGCTGGAGGGTAGCCCTACGACGTACTGGGAAACGTATATCCGCTGGCCTGTCTTGCATGTGTTGCAGGGCTTAGGTGTGAGGTTGTGCGTACATGCCCCATTGCTGCCTCCTTGGGGGGGGGGGGGGGGGCACGAGTTGGCCATGGGCGTTGATGGGGACGCGGAAGGGGCGGGGCGGCCTGTTGGTCACACTGGGGGTGGGGGCAGTCACAGTACTGTGGTTGCTGAACACTGCACAAGGCACCGAACCAAAAACTCGGTGGCAGGACCACTTTGTTTAGCCAAAGAAAACCCTTTTCCTGCGGTGTGTGCAATTTGGGTAATTGTCACAAAACAAAGAAAACGTAGTTCTGTGTAGGCACACAGAAAACAGGACCGCTGTTTTTCCATTGGTGTATCATCCCTTTTGGGCCTCCGAGTGCCAGAAAAATGCCAGTAAAATTGGGCAACTACTCTCCTGCTTGGAGACCCCAATACAGCAAGGATTATGCACACGTCCCTCCTCTCCGCCTCGACCCTGATACAGCAGGGGGCACACTCACACACACAGTGGTATGACGGTGAACTCACTTATGGTGGTGTGTGTTGCCTGATCCAGGGGCCATGGGGTGGCACCAGTATCAGGACCTGCTGCTGATTGTCAAGGGGATGCTGTCCCTCTTCCGTAACGATAGTAGACAGGTGGCATACCCTACCACGTCTGTGCATTGATCCAGGGCCATGGTCTCTGCTTGAAAGAGAGCAATGGTGTCGACACACCACCGTGCACATTAGTTGCCAGCTTGCCTTTGTTGACAATTGACAAATCAGCACATTACCCTTACCTGATGCACGCACACATCACCCAAAAAGCGTTCTGGAAAGGCATTTTGCTGTGCGATGGGGCGGGCGGTCATTTTAGAGTAGAGACTAGCACACTCAAGTGGCTGAAATCCCATCAAAACACGGCACCAAAATGCGGAAAAATGTGGCAAAAATATGGAAAATGTGGCAAAAAAATGCCATGAAAAATGTGGTTCTATTGTCGTGATGCGTGCGCTCCAAACTGTTGTTTTTTTTTCAAAGTGCATGTTGATCTGTTGACACCATCGCTTTTTTCTTTCTTTTTTTTTTTCAAGGGACTACGGCCCGGGTTCAACATGCACAGCGTAGTAGGGAATCTCACCCTTCTTCTGTGGTTGTGGGGGAGGGGCTACTCCTTCGGAAAGAAGGAGCAGAGCCCCAATACTGCTTTCGCCCCATACCCCATTACAGCAAGCATCTCACACTTGCCGCCCCAATGGTGCATTTCTAAGCTCCTTGGCAAGTGCCCACATCCATGCCCACATCCATCCTAACCGGATCCGTTTTGTGATTTGTAACGACGCTGGGGGTAGCAATCTATTTATTCTCCACTGCCAATTGTGCACCCTTGCTCCCTAGGAATGCAACGTCCACAAAGAATTTTAAATCTCCTCATCGGCACAATTTTAGATTCTCGAGCCAAACTTCACTTTCATAGCACATAGACTTCAATAGGTCCACCATAGACTGTCCATTTCAGGCTCACAATTTTACATTTGTAGACAAAAACCCAGTTTCAGACCAAAAACAAACTTCAAAACAGGTCCACTCTACATTGCCACAGACACAACCGTATAATTGGTTTTTTGGATTCAGCAACTCCAGTTTTGGGATCATCCACCATCATCATCCATCATGCAATCACCAATCAGGGTTACAAATTTAGAATTGGGCCAAAACTCACCATCACAGCAAAAAAACATCAAAATGGGTCGGCTCTAGTGTGTTGGAGACACAACTTCATGGGTGGTTTTTGGAATTGGTCCAAATTCAGCATCTCCGATTCTGGGATCATCCATTATCACCATCCATCATCCAAACCACAATCAGGGTCTGGACTGGTGGGCCAAATCTCACTTTCATACCAAATCAACGTGAAAGATGGTCTGTTGAAAGATGGTGAAAGATAGACTGTTGCAGACACAACGGTATGAGCGGTGTTGGTTGTTTGTTTCAGATTCAGCATCTCCAATTTTGGGATGAGGCAGCATCATCATCCATCATGACATCCCCAAGCAAGGTTATCACTTTAGATTCTCGGGCCAAAAAACTCACTTGCACACCAAACCGCCGTCAAAAGAGGTCCCTACAGGCTTGTACGTACTCCCCTTGTCACCAAATGATGATCCACCAACAGCTCAAGGGTCCCTGGGGTTGGCGGAGGTCACCAAATTGTGATTTTTCAGCCAACCCCTGCCGGCCTGAAAACAGCTAAGTCCTGACCGCTGGGGCCCATAGAGGGGCCGATCTTGGAACCTTGAAGATAGAACCTGGGGCCCCCGTCAATGGTTACGGGGGTCCATATGGAAGAAAAAAGTTCTCAGAGGCCTGGGTCTGGATCGATGCACAGGGCTGGCTACAGGCCAACCAAGTTTTGACCCCCTCGCCCCTCCCAAAAAGAATGGCACCCAGGTAAGGGGAAGGGGTGGGTGGGGTGGAAGGGTCAGAATCGAAAAATTCAATTAGGGGTAATTTTGTCTCCCTGATTTTACAAGGGGTGAGACCTCCGATATCATATATTGGGGTATGCTGCGTCAATAAGCCCCCCCTCCCCAAAAAAAATGGGGGTTATGTGGCTCTCAGGGCTGCGCTTGATCTAGCAATCCTATTCGCGGTGATTTCCTGGCACTGTTTGTGCTGGAGTTGTGTGACAAAAAGGTGTAGCTTGCCAGTTCACATCCCATGAGCTGGAAATATGACCATTTTCAACGCCCCAGTGGCTACGGCTGGGCCGAAAAGCTTTGGAATCGAAAAAACTGTCTTGGCTTGAAAACCAGAATTCCAAAAGTTTTGCGCTTCTGAGCAACAGCACATGGAATAGTTCGGTAATGACAGGACATCACCGTGGGTCGGTGGGATGACCTTTCTGAAGCGGTCATACATGGGACACCGCAATCGGTCCCGAGTTGGGTCGTCCACACTGACAATGAACGGGAGCGCCGCCCCAAAGATGAGGTTCACTGTTGTGAGCACATCTCGGGCGCAATGAAGGGTTGCGTAGTCCACTTGCTCCTGCTCTGCGGGGGGCGGTGGCTCCGAACCACTTGTGGTGGGCACTGTGGGGCTCGTGGGGCTGGTGGCAGTGCAGGCGCTGGAGACGGGCGGGCAGAGGAGGGGGTAGGCCGCGAGCTTCTGGGCGTTCCAGGGCACATCCGTGACCTGCGGAGATATGAGCGGCCCCGAACACGTGGCCCTGCGCACGGATTGGGGCTTGCGGTCCGTAAATGTGAGGGGCCACCGGACACCAGACGAGCAAAACGGATGCGCTTGTCTGGACACGCTGTGTAAATGTTCCGTGCGGAGATCTGTACATCTGGTGGAAGGTTTGTCGATCTTATATCAAATGTACTCGGGTATACGACGATTGACACCCACTCCATGTGCGAAATGTGCCCACATTTTCGTGAAGTGCAAACAGCAGCAGCAAATGGGCACTGGATCGGAACGGGGCTCAGCTTTGGATGTAGAGCCGATGGCCTGAAAGGATGGATCTCCGAAGCGGTTCTGGAAACAAAATCAGTCAACTGAAGGCGCTGCCGGTGTTGTACTACTCCCTCGTCTTTTGGGCTGCCCGATTCGCAAAATGACAGCAATTCGCCGGAATCCAGCAGCCCTTCGAGTGCTGTTGCTGTGGCCAATGTGGCCCCAGTTTTGTGGTGCGGTCACGACCAGCATTCATGGGAGCTCCCGAGAGCCGGCCCCGAGGCTCTCTCGTGACGGTGGAAACCATGGACGGCCCCAACGGCATGTCCGCACTCCTGAGCTGCTGGCCCCCCGGCCACTTATCCGTTGCTATGCCCTTGGACTAGATCTGTATGAGACCCCGCCACTATGGTGCATGAAGCCAAACAATCAGCTACATCCCCCCCTTTGGACAGTCCCCACAGAACGTGTGACGGGGTCGCCCAAGGCCGGACTGTTCAAAGGGGGGGGATAGCTGCTGCTACATTGCTGCCAACTCTACTGCCGTTGCTTAGCCATCAGCCCCCAATGATTAGCCCCCAAATACCGTCGGTTGTTTGGCCATCCAACCGCCGTCAATCCAACCGCCGTGGCCCTTGTCCAACTGCCTTTCCAACTGCCGTCGGTTGTCCTCGGACGGCGGTCCAGTACCCTCCCGTCGGCGGCGGCCTCAGGCTGTGAGGCACAGAAAGCAAACGCGAATGAAACCGCTTCCGGAACGTCGTGCTGATTTGGCTGCTTGTTTAGCCAGCACGACACTGCACACCAGTTCTTGAACGACAACACTTTGTACGCAGATCGACGACTTAGAAATTGGGACGTTGAAGGAACAAAAGGATCGAACACCAGAGAGAGAGAGAGAGAGAGAGAGAGAGAGAGAGAGAGAGAGAGAGAGAGAGAGAGAGAGAGAGAGAGAGAGAGAGATAGAGAGATAGAGAGAGAGAGAGAGAGAGAGAGAGAGAGAGAGAGAGAGAGAGAGAGAGAGATAGACACAGAGAGAGATAGACAGAGAGGACCTGCAAATGTGCGTTCGTAGTCAGCGCCACGTTCAAGTATTGCGCTAACTCACTGCTCAGGCTCAGGTTCAACGTGGGCCCACTGTTCGCTCGCTCGCTGCCCTTGGGCGTGCGGCGGTAGTAATGGAGAGCCAGCCTGCGAACAGGGAAAGCACTGCACTGCGTCGCACGCCCCCAGACTCCAAATACACTGAAGGGTACAGACCAGATCAGACGCGGCAGAAGTCAGGGAGCTGAACAGGGGTGCACGCCGGGGGTGGAAGCAAGAGGGTCATAAAGTGGGCCACCAACCGGCCCCGAGAGAAATGTTGCGAAAACAATTTCCCCGTGATGCATACCTGAAAATAATCAGCGCAGCATGGGAATCAATTTAAGGGGTCTATGTTTGGACAGAATTCCCAGATTACCGGAATTTCCTGTAGGCCTCTTATTGGTTCTAGATGGTTGCTGTCATTTCTTGGATGCTTCTGGATTGTCCGCCTTGTAGCTTTCTGTTGTTTGACACCTGCAGAGCAATCTGTGCGGGCACAATGATAGTGTGCATGCCAGGAGCGCTAGAATACCCTAGAATAATTGCTGAGGTTCTGAAAACACCATGCCATAATTTGGCACAGTTTTGCATTGCCAAATCTTGCCATTCCAAATTTCACCCTCTCCAAAAATTTCCCTCCTGTGGTAGGAAGTGCGTTTCAATGCAAAAAATCACCCTGTTACAGAGTGGCATGAGCAATGCATCCACTGCGTGCGTCCTGACAAATGCATTGCAAGAGTCAGTGTATGAAGGCGAGAGAGAGGAGGGGGTTTTGGCATGTCGCCTGGGGTTTGCTGTTCTTGTCTGCAGCTGGCGGCGCCTGCTGGCCGATCGCCATTCACTGCCCTTCCCTTTCCTTTCCTGGAGTGAAGGTCCACCAAGCCGCTGTTTTGGTCCGCCGTTTCTGTTTCTCCATCGGTGGCGGGTCGCATCAACCAAAACATTAAGGATCCATACGGAGAGAGGAGGGGGAAGATCTCCCTCCATCAAGAGCATCTCTGTCCGCAGAGCTTGGCCCAGGTGGTAAAGGCTACCGATGGTTGTTTTTTTTTGGAGGGGGGGGGTGCTGAGGGTGGTGAAGGCTTGCTTAGGATTGTTGAGGGTATTTGGGTTCTGTTAAGGGTTTTTGAGCGTTGTTGAGTGATGTTTAGTGTGAAGTAGGATTGTCGAGACCTGTTGAGCAACATCACCAACATCACCACCCAACATGTCTGAGGAGGGCATGTGTGCGAAGGTTTGGGGCTGGGGTAGGGCCCGCCTATCTCGGCAACTCACAGCTCGGCGGCGGCTGACACTAACGGACGCCCCTTCTCAAGGGCTGTGGCATGACATTATAGCGCAACGGGACAAGCATTGTCGCCGTCCCTGTGTGTGTGTGTGTGTGTGTTGGGGGGGGCGTGGGATGCGTATGGGATTCTACTGCATGTGCCTATGGTCATTCACTGCCCTGAAGGCAGGTGCATTCCCTTTTTTCCGGTCAGGTCCTTCCACACTGGCCAGAGGCTCTTGTGCACTGAGGCTTGACCTTGCAGGATCCCCTTGAGAGAGGGCGTTATAATCCTTGGGCTTGTGCTGCAACTCTGCCGGGTCGAATACGAAGTGTAGGGCACGGCCACGATCTAGGCGACCGAAGGGGTACACGCCTTGAGCCGTGTTGATCGTGTCCACTACACCGCGGCTTTGACCGTTGACTGACACAGAGAACTTTCCTGTGTCGCAGTCCAGCCTGTGAAAAGGGGGCGTGTACCGGACATTCGGGGGATCAGGTTGGGGCAATCTATGAGTGGGAGTGAGGGGTGTGCAGTGTAGCGTATGGCAGAGGGAGGGCATGAGAGAGTCTGGATTGCCGGCGAGGGAGGGGTATGAGGCGAGGTGGAGGGACGGCGAGGTGTGGTAGAGGAAGGGTGTGGAGTGTGGTAGAGGGAAAGTATGGGGTGTGGTAGAGGAAGGGTATGGGGTGTGGTAGAGGGAGGGTGTGGGGTGTGGTAAAGGGAGGGTGTAGGGTGTGGTAGAGGAGAGCGTGTATGCGATGTGATGGATAGAGGACGTGGAGTGGCAGAAGAGGGTTATGGAGTGTGCACCAGGAGTGTGGTGCTGGTGGGGGGTTGGGGGTTTGAAAATCTGCGAGCAGTTTCCAGAGGCCAACCAAATCCGGATGACTTTCTGTCGCCTTCGGCTGCCACATACTTCAGGATCTTCAGCAGCTCCTGTGGTGACCGAATTCTACAAAAATCGGGGCGGGAGGGGGTCTGCGATATAAGAAAGGGTTGTTCGACCAGCATCTGCTGTCCCCACCAACTGGCGGTGGTTGACCGGCTGACTGTCAAGCGCCCTGGGTCACCCGCCAACTGCGTTTAAGATAACCTGTAGACAATGTGCACCCTTGGCCGCATGGTCCAGTCCTGGGAGCGAGATGGCGTCGAATCAACGCCATTTTTGTGTTATGCTCACGTTACACTTCGTTCATCTCTTTCTTTCTTGGGGGTTGGAGGGAAAGATGATGTGTTCCACAAGGAGGACTGAGCGCCGGAACGGGCAAATTCAAGGTTGTCATGTGCCCCCGTCGGGGAAGTGACCCCGCAAGTAGACATGCTAAGACCCAACAGCTGCCGCTGGAGGGGGTTCCCCCACCGCTGGTATGGGGTGTCTGCCTGGACGTGCCTGGCCGATGGCGAGGGTCATTGCCCTGCCCTGTGTGGACCAGACACCGAGCAGTGAAACAGGGACAGTTTCTTGCATTTGGTTGGCTGAGCCCGGGAAGATTAGCAAGGGCCAGGACGGCTCAGGGAGGGGTGGCCCTCCCTGATCAAGCGGTGTTCGGAGGCTGGGAGGGTGTGGGGCACACATTCTTCACAGACATACGGATGTGCTGGGGAGTGGCGCAGTGCAGGACTACTTCCTGCGGAAGCAAGGGCCATACCAAACGCCCACAACGGTGCCTTTGTCGTACGACAAGCACCCTCTGATGGAGCTGGTGGCCACCCACCACTCGTAGGATTGGTCATTGTTGCACCAGCCAACCTCTGGAGGCCCTCGAGACCTTGTTAAACACCGAACCTGCATGAGAGCAGAATGTGAGGGGAATGGAAGAACACATCCGGAACGGCGAGGGAGAGACACAAGGGGCATTTGCAGGGGACAGTTCCACGGGTCTTTTGTTTTCGTGCCTCTTACACCTGGTTTGGTGCCTGCTGCACCTGACTTGGTGTGGGAATCCAAAGGCTTGAACTACTACCCCGCATGCCCCATTTGCGAGCCCGCAATCGCTTATTAGCACCATTGACACTACACATAGGACAGCAATGGACCCGCAAATTTGTCGCAAAATGTGTTTTTCGAGCCGATTGCGCCCAGGAACGTGCTTGCCTCATCTGCTGAATGCGGAGGCGCATGAAATCCGATTACCTGGCTGGCACATGCTCACACATGTCAGTGTTCTAGGGCCCAGCCTCAGCCTCAGCCTTACAAGAACCTAACAAATCCATCACACACGCATCGCACATACATGCGACATCCATGGCAAATCCAGTACCAAGCCATTGCACATCAAAAGCACGCGCATCAAACACCCATCACAGATCCATAACACACCCACTACACACCCATGACATCCATCACACATCCAGAACACATCCAGAACAAATCTGTGGCGCTCTAGAAGTCATCCTTGAAAATATCCGTCGCCAAAATCCCCCTTTTGCGAAAGAACATGCACCCAAGAGAGATTCATTTTGGAGGATTCCTTTTTTTCTTTTTTCTTTTCGAAGATCATTGTCAATCCGGCCCCAAAGAACTGGTGACAGGCACAGTGACTACCTCATAATACCACTTGCCGGTACTTACAGGGGTTGTGCCCATGACGGTGGTGGTCCCCCAACATTTCCAAAAAACACGATTGTTCAGCAGCATCGCGGACACGCCGTCGTCGTCGATATCGGCCTCAAGGCGCATCGTGCGCCCGTCCTGGGAGAAATGCGTGTGGAGGATACCCAGGCGTGCCGCTACTTCACAACTGTCCCCCACTTACCACATCCCAAACCATCTACAACACGCACCAACTATCCCACACGCCAAGCCCCACAGCCCACTCCACAACCCGCGTCCTTTCTCTTGCGCCATGACGCTGGTTGGGCGCTTGCCCACAAAATGCATGAGCAGGCGGTCTTCCGGGGCTAAAGGCTACCCACTGTCCTTAGCCAGGGCGGTCCTCTCTCAGGTCACACCCAAGGGTTCCATATTGCATTTTGGAAGGCGGAGTCCATCACTGCCCTATGTCAGTTCGGGACAACCTTCTTGTTTGCCGGAACGCACTTCCCCAGCACAGGGCGCAGCTGATTGACGTGCGCCATCGTTTTCGTTTTGTTGATCACGCAGCCACTTGCTCCATATGTTCCCTAATCCACCGTGAGTACATTTTATTGAATTGGTCCTTACAGTCAAGCTCATAGATACACGCGACGCCAATGCTAATTGAGACATTGGTGCAATTTTGTAGCACTGTGGAATGCTGATGGAATTTCTTGGAACAGAAGGTTGAGGAATGCAGAGTACGCATGTGTTGCAATCGCAGATGCTGCATATCACTTGGGCTGTGGGTATGCAAAAATTGGGCGCCACAACCCTCAGCCCTGCACCAAACTCTTACCCTTTCCAATGACGTGCAATCTACACATCTGGGCCTGAGGGCCAACGATACTTCTACAATGCTGTGTTGTGCGTAGCTTGCACAGCAACCAGAGATGCTACATCCTCCCTGTATCCCTCGGTGTGCAAAAATTCACACGTGATATCCCAGAGTCACGTGTTGCAAAAGGCCCACATCTGCCCTGGGGCCTTATCAACAATCCTGACGCACATCGTTTGACTGATTGTGCGTGCAATTGATTGGGTTTCATAAAATAAGTAAGCTAATTCCTGAAATATGCTGTGGGGTAGGTTTGTGGGTATGTCTGGGACCCGTCCCTTGATCTGCTTGGCAAACGCCGTAATTGCCTTGATGGCCATGTTCCTCGTACACACATTATTGATGGGGAGGGGGTCACGTGGTCGTGGACCCTGCATGATCACTGGTGCCACAGCGACATGCCCATTGCTGTCAGACACAGTCACACACACACACACACACACACACAAACACACACACATACACACACACGCACGCACACGCACACGCACACACACACACACACGCACACACCACACCACGCCCCACACCCCAAACCATACCCCGTTGCCAAGGATGAAACACCACGCTTCACACCCCATACCCCGGACTCCAATCACGGTACACCGCAGTACTTGTTCACTTGGAAGTGCATGCACCTGCCTCTGCAAATGGCCTGGCACCCAGAAAGAAAACCAATTACTTGGTGGTGTTCTTGCATTTTCATCTGGATTCGTTCTTGCACCAAAGCTCAGGAACACGAAATACTGCATGAAGCATGCCCCGAACTTCATTTACATTTCCAGGAAACCTTATGCCTAGAACCTCCGGTTCATAGCCCCGTGGTGCTGTGATGCCGCGGGCTAAGTATTCTCTGAAATTCCTTTTCATAGCAGACTGGTGCTGTGTGTTCCTTTGACGTGACCGTAGCATCACGTTTGTTGGCAACAGGCATGCTGAATTCCCTGCAAACCTGCATATTCACTGCAGATAGCACGTGTCGTGCACACACGGACTGCGACCCACAGCAGACATACATGCATGGATGAGCAGTAGCTCGGCAATGCGGAGCCCTGCAAAACACAGCGACATATGTCGTCGGCTGCGAGCAATTGAATGGGGAGTGGCTTTAGTGCCACAACCTTGTCGGCAATGGCTTGCTGGCGCTCCTGCCGCGACAGCAGCGGCCAGCACCACTGGGGCCCGCCCTGACTTGAGCTCGAGCTCTCTGAGTCTGAATCGTCGTGCCCCTCCGGATTGATGTAGTCTTCAGGTTCGCAGCAATCACCCGCCGCGCCGTCCTCGGGCGCTGAAAATATCTCCAGCTTTTGGAAGCTTTTGTCGCGGGCAGCCCAGGCCACCTGCGCTTGGTGCAAGGCGACCATGAAGCGCATGCCCTGCCTGTGACAGTGTGAGGCTGAGAGGTCTGAGAGCCATCACTGCATAGAATACAATTCGCGGGATAATACATTGCACGCACAACGCAAGACATACACAATGCACAACACAGTGCAGTTCACGGCACACCACAACGCAATGCAATACAACCCAACAGAACACACAATACACGATATGCACAACACACCACAATACATTATACACAACAGAGCACACAACACCACAGCACAGCACAGCACAGCACAGCACAGCACAGCACAGCACAGCACAGCACAGCACACCACACCCCCGTTTACCTGTACCCGTGGGTAGACATCCCGGCCATTGCCTTCTGGTAACAGCGCCTTCGGCACACCACACCACACCACACCACACCACACCACACCACACCACACCACACCACACCACACCACACCACACCACACCACACCACACCACACCCTGAGTACTCCCCAGCTCTACCCACGGGCTGGGTGCCGGGTGCGAAGCCCCGGACGACAGGGCCCGGGCACTGCCAATAGGCGGTGTACTAACAGTGTCGGGTGCGCGCACGTCCCAGTGCCAAGCACCATCCCCAGGGACCCCGCGGCCCCTAGTACCGGCCGCCTCGGCCCTGGGAACGGTCAGCGACCCCCAGTAGAGGACGGCTGACCAAGCCTCCCCCTCCTCTCTTCCCCTACACGCCCGCCCACGTACCGGGCCCGCACCGCAGCCCAGACATGCGCCCCCCCCCGCGCTCCTGCCCCAGCCCCCCCACGGCCGCCCCTCCGCGCGCCCCGACGGCCGCCCCTGTGCTGCCTCCTCTCCTCGCCCCCTGCTGCCTCACCCATCCCAGAACCCTCCCTAGCCCTACCCCCCTTGCAGGCTGGCAGCGCCCGAGCGGCGCGCCCCCAGGGCCCCGCATCGGCGGCCGGCCGCGTGAGGGTATCAGCCACACCGAGGAGGCCCCCATGCAGGGGCTTCGGTGGCGCAGCAGGGCCAACAGGGGTATGCAGGGTGTGTGAGTGGGTGTGAGATTTAGAGGGACTACGGGAGGCTGAGAGAGCGGAGCGACACCGCAGAGCCTGGAAGGCCTGTGGCCCAGACATGCGCGGGGGGCCTCAAAAACGACCCCCCGCCCTGCAAGACCCGCCTACCCAAGCCTGCCTGAGTACAGCCGGCAGGACAATGCCGGAAGGGCAGTGTGGCCCCGCTGGTGATGGCGGTTCGAGGCCACGCTGCCCTTGTCCGCTCTGTGGCCCAATGGCCGGTGGTTAAAACAGGAACGAGGTGGGTTGCTCAAGGATCCCCTGTCCCCGTCCGGCTGGACGCCCCGGTATTAGGTATCCAGCATCCTTTGAGGTACGGTATAAGGCTCCCCGGCCACCACCCCGGCGCCAACACCAGGGAGGGCGTCCGGGAGGGGTAACAGCCCCCGATCCCCCAAAGGCAGCCCCAAAGGTGAGCGCACCACTGGAGGGGCATGTCTGCGGGGTAAACAAATTCGCTGAGTAAAACCCTAATGTAATAATTAGTGCCTACTGCCATAAGTAATGCTTAACCGGGTAAAACGGCCCTCTCCCGGTGCCGGTTTAGTGCGCAGCCCCCAGAGCCGGACCCGACCGGCCGTACTGAGGCGAGCCCAGAAATGGGTATGGCAGGCCAGACTTTAAGTGCTGGTAGCCACGCCTCAGTACACTCCGTGGGCTCATAAGGCCCACGGGGGCCCCAAACACCGTTACGTTCGGGAGTTAAGCCCCGGCGGTGTTTGGGGTTGTTCCTGGTTAGGAGGACTCACGTTGAGTCCCAGATACCGTTACCCCGGGGTTATGACCCCCGGTACTGCCTGCTTACTTGCCTGCTGCTGCTAAGAGGTAGGAGGGAGTACCCACGGGTCCTGCCGGAGACTCCGAACACCCCCTGGGCTGGGCTCCCCGTCCCCCCCAAGCCGGTGCGCCCAGTTCTCTGAAGAAGATGGCCCCCCATTGGCCTTGCAGGAGACTGCGAACACCCCCTGGGCAGGACTCCCCGTCCCCCCCGGGCCGGTGCGCCCGGTTCTTTGAAGAAGATGGCCCCCCATAGGCCTTGCAGGAGACTCCGAACACCCCCTGGGCAGGACTCCCCGTCCCCCCCGGGCCGGTGCGCCCGGTTCTCTGAAGAAGATGGCCCCCCATTGGCCCTGGCAGGAGACTCCGAACACCCCCTGGGCAGGACTCCCCGTCCCCCCCGGGCCGGTGCGCCCGGTTCTCTGAAGAAGATGGCCCCCCATTGGCCCTGGCAGGAGACTCCGAACACCCCCTGGGCAGGACTCCCCGTCCCCCCCGGGCCGGTGCGCCCGGTTCTCTGAAGAAGATGGCCCCCCATAGGCCTTGCAGGAGACTCCGAACACCCCCTGGGCAGGACTCCCCGTCCCCCCCGGGCCGGTGCGCCCGGTTCTCTGAAGAAGATGGCCCCCCACTGGCCTTGCAGGAGACTCCGAACACCCCCTGGGCAGGACTCCCCGTCCCCCCCGGGCCGGTGCGCCCGGTTCTCTGAAGAAGATGGCCCCCCATTGGCGTGGCAGGAGACTCCGAACACCCCCTGGGCAGGACTCCCCGTCCCCCCCGGGCCGGTGCGCCCGGTTCTCTGAAGAAGATGGCCCCCCATTGGCCTTGCAGGAGACTCCGAACACCCCCTGGGCAGGACTCCCCGTCCCCCCCGGGCCGGTGCGCCCGGTTCTTTGAAGAAGATGGCCCCCCATTGGCCCTGGCAGGAGACTCCGAACACCCCCTGGGCAGGACTCCCCGTCCCCCCCGGGCCGGTGCGCCCGGTTCTTTGAAGAAGATGGCCCCCCATTGGCCCTGGCAGGAGACTCCGAACACCCCCTGGGCAGGACTCCCCGTCCCCCCCGGGCCGGTGCGCCCGGTTCTCTGAAGAAGGTGGCCCCCCATAGGCCTTGCAGGAGACTCCGACCACCCCCTGGGCAGGACTCCCCGTCCCCCCCAGGCCGGTGCGCCCGGTTCTCTGAAGAAGATGGCCCCCCATAGGCCTTGCAGGAGACTCCGAACACCCCCTGGGCAGGACTCCCCGTCCCCCCCGGGCCGGTGCGCCCGGTTCTCTGAAGAAGATGGCCCCCCATTGGCCCTGGCAGGAGACTCCGAACACCCCCTGGGCAGGACTCCCCGTCCCCCCCGGGCCGGTGCGCCCGGTTCTCTGAAGAAGATGGCCCCCCATTGGCCTTGCAGGAGACTCCGAACACCCCCTGGGCAGGACTCCCCGTCCCCCCCAGGCCGGTGCGCCCGGTTCTCTGAAGAAGATGGCCCCCCATTGGCGTGGCAGGAGACTCCGAACACCCCCTGGGCAGGACTCCCCGTCCCCCCCGGGCCGGTGCGCCCGGTTCTCTGAAGAAGATGGCCCCCCATTGGCCTTGCAGGAGACTCCGAACACCCCCTGGGCAGGACTCCCCGTCCCCCCCGGGCCGGTGCGCCCGGTTCTTTGAAGAAGATGGCCCCCCATTGGCCCTGGCAGGAGACTCCGAACACCCCCTGGGCTGGACTCCCCGTCCCCCCCGGGCCGGTGCGCCCGGTTCTCTGAAGAAGGTGGCCCCCCATAGGCCTTGCAGGAGACTCCGACCACCCCCTGGGCAGGACTCCCCGTCCCCCCCAGGCCGGTGCGCCCGGTTCTCTGAAGAAGATGGCCCCCCATAGGCCTTGCAGGAGACTCCGAACACCCCCTGGGCAGGACTCCCCGTCCCCCCCAGGCCGGTGCGCCCGGTTCTCTGAAGAAGATGGCCCCCCACTGGCCTTGCAGGAGACTCCGAACACCCCCTGGGCAGGACTCCCCGTCCCCCCCGGGCCGGTGCGCCCGGTTCTTTGAAGAAGATGGCCCCCCATTGGCCTGGCAGGAGGCTCCGAACACCCCCTGGGCAGGACTCCCCGTCCCCCCCGGGCCGGTGCGCCCGGTTCTCTGAAGAAGGTGGCCCCCCACTGGCCTTGCAGGAGACTCCGAACACCCCCTGGGCTGGGCTCCCCGTCCGCCCCAGGCCGGTGCGCCCGGTTATTGGAAGATGATGGCTCCCCATGGGCCTTGCAGGAGGCTCAGACCACCCCCTGGCCTGGACTCCCCGTCCCCCCCAGGCCGGTGCGCCCGGTTCTCCGAAGATGATGGCCCCCCATAGGCCCTGAAGGATGCCCCGACCACCCCCTGGGTTGGACTCCCCATCCCCCCAGGCCGGTGCGCCCAGTAGTACATCCCCACAGGCCCGGCACTACACTCCGAGCACCCATTGCAGGAGTTGCACTGCCCACTGCCCCCAGGCAGTGAGGCCGTGCATTGCAGGAGTTGCACTGCCCACTGCTCCCAGGCAGTGAGGCAGTGCGTTGCAGGAGTTGCACTGCCCACTGCCCCAGGGCAGTGAGGCAGTGCATTGCAGGAGTTGCGCTGCCCACTGCCCCCAGGCAGAGCGGCAGTGTATTGCAGAAGTTGCACTGCCCAATGCCCCCAGGCAGTGGGGCAGTGCATTGCAGGAGTTCCACTGCCCATTGCCCCCAGGCAGTGAGGCAGTGCATTGCAGGAGTTGCACTGTCCACTGCCCCCAGGGAGTGGGGCAGAGTAATGCAGGAGCTGCACTGCTCACTGCCCCCAGGCAGTGCGGCAGTGTATTGCCGGAGGTCCACTGCCCACTGCCCCGAAGCCAGTGCGGCGGTGCATTGCAGGAGTTGCACTGCCCACTGCCCCCAAGCAGTGCGGCAGTGCATTGCAGGAGTTGCACTGCCCACTGCCCCCAGGCAGTGAGGCAGTGCATTGCAGGGGTTCCAGTGCCCACTGCCCCCAGGGCAGTGAGGCAGTGCATTGCAGGGGTTCCACTGCCCCCTGCCCCCAGGCAGTGGGGCAGTGCATTGCAGGAGTTCCACTGCCCACTGCGCCCAGGCAGTGAGGTAGTGCATTGCGAGAGTTTCACTGCCCACTGCCCCAGGGGAGTGAGGCGGTGCATTGCAGGAGTTGCACTGTCCACTGCCCCCAGGCAGTGAGGCCGTGCATTGAAGAAGTTGCACTGCCCACTGCCCCCCGGCAGTGAGGCGGTGCATTGCACGAGTTGCACTGCCCACTGCCCCCAAGCAGTGCGGCAGTGTATTGCAGGAGTTCCGCTGCCCACTGACCCAGGGCAATGAGGCAGTGCATTGCAGAGGGTGCACTGTCCGCTGCCCCCAGGCAGAGGCAGTGAGGCAGTGCATTGCAAGAGTTCCACTGCCCACTGCCCCCAGGCAGTGAGTCAGTGCATTGCAAGATTTCCACTGCCCCCTGCCCCCAGGGCAGTGAGGCACTGCATTGCAGGAGCTGCACTGCCCACTGCCCCGAGGCAGTGAGGCCGTGCATTGAAGAAGTTGCCCCGCCCATTGCCCCCAGGCAGTGAGGCGGTGCAATGCAGGAGTTGGAGTTGCACTGCCCACTGCCCCCAGGCAGTGAGGCAGTGCATTGCAGGAGTTCCACTGTCCACTGCCCCTAAGCAGTGGGGCAGTGCATTGCAGGAGTTCCACTGCCCACTGCCCCCAGACAGTGAGGCAGTGCATTGCAGGAGTTCCACTGCCCACTGCTTTGGGGCAGTGAGGCAGTGCATTGCAGGAGTTGCACTGCCCGCTGCCCCCAGGCAGTGAGGCAGTGCATTGCAGGAGTTCCGCTGCCCACTGCCCCCAGGCAGTGAGGCAGTGCATTGCAGGAGTTGCACTGTCCACTGCTCCCAGGGAGTGGGGCAGTGCATTGCGGGAGTTTCACTGCCCACTGCCCCAGGGGAGTGAGGCGGTGCATTGCAGGAGTTGCACTGTCCACTGCCCCCAGGCAGTGAGGCAGTGCATTGCAGGAGTCGCACTGCCCACTGGCCCCAGGGCAGTGAGGCAGTGCATTGCAGGAGTTGCACTGCCCACTGCCCCCAGGCAGTGAGGCATTGCATTGCAGGAGTTCCGCTGCCTACTGCCCCAGGGCAGTGGGGCAGTGCATTGCAGGAGTTGCACTGCCCACTGCCCCCAGGCAGTGGGGCAGTGCATTGCACGAGTTCCACTGCCCACTGCCCCCAGGCAGCGAGGCAGTGCATTGCAGGAGTTGCACTGTCCACTGCCCCCAAGGCAGTGAGGCAGTGCATTGCAGGAGTTCCACTGCCCACTGCCCCCAGGCAGTGAGGCGGTGCATTGCAGGAGTTGCACTGCCCACTGCCCCTAGGCAGTGAGGCAGTGCATTGCAGGAGTTGCACTGCCCACTGCCCCCAGGGCAGTGAGGCAGTGCATTGCAGGAGTTCCACTGCCCACTGCTCCCAGGCAGTGAGGTCGTGCATTGTAGAAGTTGCACCGCCCACTGCCCCCAGGCAGTGAGGCGGTGCATTGCAGAAGTTGCAGTGCCCACTGCCCCCAGGCAGTGAGGCAGTGCATTGCAGGAGTTGCACTGCCCACTGCCCCCAGGCAGTGAGGCATTGCATTGCAGGAGTTGCGCTGCCTACTGCCCCAGGGCAGTGAGGCAGTGCATTGCAGGAGTTGCACTGCCCACTGCCCCCAGGCAGTGGGGCAGTGCATTGCAGGAGGTCCACTGCCCAGTGCCCCCAGGCAGCGAGGCAGTGCATTGCAGGAGTTGCACTGTCCACTGCCCCCAGGGCAGTGAGGCAGTGCATTGCAGGAGTTCCACTGCCCACTGCCCCCAGGCAGTGAGGCGGTGCATTGCAGGAGTTGCACTGCCCACTGCCCCCAGGCAGTGAGGCAGTGCATTGCAGGAGTTCCACTGCCCACTGCCCCCAGGCAGTGAGGTTGTGCATTGTAGAAGTTGCACCGCCCACTGCCCCCAGGCAGTGAGGCGGTGCATTGCAGGAGTTGGAGTTGCACTGCCCACTGCGCCCAGGCAGTGAGGCAGTGCATTGCACGAGTTACACTGCCCACTGCCCCCAGGCAGTGCGGCAGTGTATTGCAGGAGTTGCATGCCCACTGACCCAGGGCAGTGAGGCAGTGCATTGCAGAGGTTGCACTGTCCGCTGCCCCCAGGCAGTGAGGCAGTGCATTGCAAGAGTTGCACCGCCCACTGCCCCCAAGCAGTGGGGCAGTGCATTGCAGGAGTTCCACTGCCCACTGCCCCCAGGCAGTGAGGCACTGCATTGCAGGAGGTCCACTGCCCACTGCCCAAGGGCAGTGAGGCAGTGCATTGCAAGAGTTGCACTGCCCGCTGCCCCCAGGCAGCGAGGCAGTGCATTGCAGGAGTTCCACTGCCCACTGCCCCAGGGCAGTGAGGCAGTGCATTGCCGAAGTTACACTGTCCACTGCCCCCAGGCAGTGAGGCAGTGCATTGCAGGAGTTGCACTGCCCACTGCCCCCAGGCAGTGAGGCATTGCATTGCAGGAGTTCCGCTGCCTACTGCCCCAGGGCAGTGAGGCAGTGCATTGCAGGAGTTCCACTGCCCAGTGCCCCCAGGCAGCGAGGCAGTGCATTGCAGGAGTTGCACTGTCCACTGCCCCCAGGGCACTGAGGCAGTGCATTGCAGGAGTTCCACTGCCCAATGCCCCCAGGCAGTGAGGCGGTGCATTGCCGGAGTTGCACTGCCCACTGCCCCCAGGCAGTGAGGCAGTGCATTGCAGGAGTTGCACTGCCCACTGCCCCCAGGGCAGTGAGGCAGTGCATTGCAGGAGTTCCACTGCCCAATGCCCCCAGGCAGTGGGGCAGTGCATTGCAGGAGTTCCACTGCCCAGTGCCCCCAGGCAGCGAGGCAGTGCATTGCAGGAGTTGCACTGTCCACTGCCCCCAGGGCAGTGAGGCAGTGCATCGCAGGAGTTCCACTGCCCACTGCCCCCAGGCAGTGAGGCAGTGCATTGCAGGAGTCTCGCTGCGTACTGCCCCAGGGCAGTGAGGCAGTGCATTGCAGGAGTTGCACTGCCCACTGCCCCCAGGCAGTGAGGTCGTGCATTCTAGAAGTTGCACCGCCCACTGCCCCCAGGCAGTGCGGCGGTGCATTGCAGGAGTTGGAGTTGCACTGCCCACTGCCCCCAGGCAGTGCGGCAGTGTATTGCAGGAGTTGCACTGCCCACTGACCCAGGGCAGTGAGGAAGTGCATTGCAGAGGTTGCACTGTCCGCTGCCCCCAGGCAGTGAGGCAGTGCATTGCAAGAGTTCCACTGCCCACTGCTCTGGGACAAAGAGGCAGTGCATTGCACGAGTTGCACTGTCCACTGCCCCCAAGCAGTGGGGCAGTGCATTGCAGGAGTTCCACTGCCCACTGCCCCCAGGCAGTGAGGCAGTGCATTGCAAGAGGTCCACTGCCCACTGCCCCCAGGCAGTGAGGCAGTGCATTGCAAGAGTTGCACCGCCCACTGCCCCCCGGCAGTGGGGCAGTGCATTGCAGGAGTTCCACTACCCACTGCCCCCAGGCAGTGCGGCGGTGCATTGCACGAGTTGCACTCCCCACTGCCCCCAGGCAGTGAGGCAGTGCATTGCAGGAGTTGCGCTGCCCACTGCCCCAGGGCAGTGAGGCACTGCATTGCAGAAGTTGCATTGCCCACTGCCCCCAGGCGGTGCGGCAGTGTATTGCAGGAGTTGCACTGCCCACCGCCCCCCAGGCAGTGCGGCAGTGTATTGCAGGAGTTGCACTGCCCACTGCTCCCAGGCAATGAGGCAGTGCATTGCAGGAGTTCCACTGCCCACTGCCCCCAGGCAGTGAGGCAGTACATTGCAGGAGTTCCACTGCCCACTGCCTCCAGGCAGTTGGGCAGTGCATTGCCGAAGTTGCACTGTCCGCTGCCCCCAAACAGTGAGGCAGTTCATTGCAGGAGTTCCGCTGCCTACTGCCCCAGGGCAGTGAGGCAGTGCATTGTAGAAGTTGCACTGTCCGCTGCCCCCAAACAGTGAGGCAGTTCATTGCAGGAGTTCCGCTGCCTACTGCCCCAGGGCAGTGAGGCAGTGCATTGCCGAAGTTGCACTGTCCGCTGCCCCCAAACAGTGAGGCAGTTCATTGCAGGAGTTCCGCTGCCTACTGCCCCAGGGCAGTGAGGCAGTGCATTGCAGGAGTTGCACTGCCCACTGCCCCCAGGCAGTGCGGCAGTGCGTTGCAGGAGTTGCACTGCCCACTGCCCCCAAGGCGGTGAGGCCGTGCATTGCAAGGGTTCCAGTGCCCACTGCCCCCAGACAGTGAGGCAGTGCATTGCAGGAGTTGCACTGCCCACTGCCCCCAGGCAGTGAGGCAGTGCATTGCAGGAGTTGCACTGCCCACTGTCCCCAGGCAGTGAGGCAGTGCGTTGCAAGAGTTGCACTACCCACTGCCCCCAAGGCGGTGAGGCCGTGCATTGCAGGGGTTCCACTGCCCCCTGCCCCCAGGCAGTGGGGCAGTGCATTGCAGGAGTTGCACTGCCCACTGCCCCCAGGCAGTGGGGCAGTGCATTGCAGGAGTTGCACTGCCCACTGCCCCAAGGGCAGTGAGGCAGTGCATTGCAGGAGCTGCACTGCCCACTGTCCCCAGGCAGTGAGGCAGTGCGTTGCAGGAGTTGCACTACCCACTGCCCCCAAGGCGGTGAGGCCGTGCATTGCAGGGGTTCCACTGCCCCCTGCCCCCAGGCAGTGGGGCAGTGCATTGCAGGAGTTGCACTGCCCACTGCCCCCAGGCAGTGGGGCAGTGCATTGCAGGGGTTCCACTGCCCACTGCGCCCAGGCAGTGAGGTCGTGCATTGCAGGAGTTGCACTGCCCACTGCCCCGGGGCAGTGAGACAGTGCATTGCAGGAGTTGCACTGCCCACTGCCCCCAGGCAGTGGGGCCGTGCATTGCAGAAGTTCCACTGCCCACTGCCCCAGGGCAGTGAGACAGTGCATTGCAGGAGTTGCACTGTCCACTGCCCGAAGGCAGTGGGGCAGTGCATTGCGGGAGTTGCGCCGTCCACTGCCCCCAGGCAGTGAGACGGTGCATTGCACGAGTTGCGCTGCCCACTGCCCCAGGGCAGTGAGGCAGTGCATTGCACGAGTTGCACTGCCCACTGCCCCCGGGCAGTGAGGCAGTGGATTGCAGGAGTTGCACTGCCCACCGCCCCCAGGCGGTGAGGCAGTGCATTGCAGGAGTTCCACTGCCCACTGCCCCCAGGCAGTGCGGCGGTGCATTGCAGGAGTTGCAGTGCCCACTGCCCCCAGGCAGTGAGGCAGTGCATTGCAGGAGTTCCGCTGCCCACTGCCCCAGGGCACTGAGGCACTGCATTGCAGAAGTTGCACTGCCCACCGCCCCCCAGGCAGTGCGGCAGTGTATTGCAGGAGTTGCACTGCCCACTCCTCCCAGGCAGTGAGGCAGTGCATTGCACGAGTTCCACTGCCCACTGCCCCGAGGCAGTAGGGCAGTGCATTGCAGGAGTGGCACTGCCCACCGCCCCCAGGCAGTTGGGCAGTGCATTGCAGGAGTTCCACTGCCCACTGCCCCAGGGCAGTGAGGCAGTGCATTGCCGAAGTTACACTGTCCACTGCCCCCAGGCAGTGAGGCAGTTCAT
This sequence comes from Eutreptiella sp. 'Long Island Sound 2002', assembly GCA_964036045.1. Classification (NCBI taxonomy): domain Eukaryota; phylum Euglenozoa; class Euglenophyceae; order Eutreptiales; family Eutreptiaceae; genus Eutreptiella; species Eutreptiella sp. 'Long Island Sound 2002'. The sequence continues at coordinate 44,109,114 of OZ038392.1, forward strand.
TGCAAGAGTTCCACTGCCAACTGCCCCAGGGCAGTGAGGCAGTGCATTGCAGAAGTTGCACTGCCCACTGCCCCCAGGCAGTGAGGCAGTGCATTGCAGGAGTTGCACTGCCCATTGCCCCCAGGCAGTGAGGCCGTGCGTTGCAGGAGTTGCACTGCCCACTGCCCCAAAGGCGGTCAGGCCGTGCATTGCAGGGGTTCCACCGCCCACTGCCCCCAAGCAGTGGGGCACTGCATTGCAGGGGTTCCACTGCCCACTGCCCCCAGGCAGTGGGGCAGTGCATGGCAGGGGTTCCACTGCCCACTGCGCCCAGGCAGTGAGGTCGTGCATTGCAGGAGTCGCCCACTGCCCCGGGGCAGTGAGACAGTGCATTGCAGGAGTTGCACTGCCCACTGCCCCTAGGCAGTGGGGCCGTGCATTGCAGAAGTTCCACTGCCCACTGCCCCAGGGCAGTGAGACAGTGCATTGCAGGAGTTGCACTGTCCACTGCCCCCCGGCAGTGAGGCAGTGGATTGCAGGAGTTCCACTGCCCACCGCCCCCAGGCAGTGAGGCAGTGGATTGCAGGAGTTGCACTGCTCACTGCCCCCCGGCAGTGAGGCAGTGCATTGCAAGAGTTGCACTGCCCACTGCCCCCAGGCAGTGAGGCAGTGCATTGCAGGAGTTGCACTGCCCACTGCCCCCAGGCAGTGAGGCAGTGCGTTGCAGGAGTTGCACTGCCCACTGCCCCCAAGGCGGCGAGGCCGTGCATTGCAGGGGTTCCAGTGCCCACTGCCCCCAGGCAGTGGGGCAGTGCATTGCAGGCTTTCCCCTGCCCACTGCGCCCAGGCACTGGTGACCTGGCACCAGTCTAAAAACCCTCAGGATGGTAGCTGTAGGACGGATTGCCTACACGCACTGCCACGCTCGACACCAGTCGTGAATCGTCGTGATAGTCGTGCCACCACGTGACTCAGCTCTGCCATCGTGGCCCTCTCTCCGCTCAACTCCACCCGTATGGTGCACTCTCTCTCTCCCTCTTCATCCCGTGTCTCCAAGGGCTGAGTGCCGCACCTCAAGTGCGTCCCTCCCCCTTGCAAGCCGTTTCCTTCTCACAGTGGGCACGTCGTTCTAAGTTCGGCTCTGGCAAGACGTCGACCTCGCCGTGGCAATCTTCCAGGCCGCTACGCGGGGAGCCGCGACGGGGACTGCATTTGACGTATCCGCCGCTCAAGCGTGACGCCTTGTGCAGGGGTATCATCAGTCGTCCGATTCGTCGTCCCAACGTGGGGCCCCTCTCTCCCGTGCGCCACTAGGGTTGCAGCACCACGCGCCAGCGCGGTGCTCCCCTCGCACCCCCGCCCTGTGTGTCCTGGGACCCCCGCTCACCGACCCGGTCCGCCAGGCGGCCCCATGTTACTCCGCGCCATCGCGCCATGCTCTTTGTTTTGTCACACTATGGCCACGCTCGTGGTACCCCTTGTTTCTCTCCTGCGCGCCCCATCCGATTGGGGCTGCCTATGATGTCAGTGCACCTCCGTTTACCAACACCTCGATCTGCTCCCCTCCCCGGCATATTGCGGCCACAGGCCACCCGCTCTTTTCTTGCCACAGCCTACCATGTCAGACCGCTCAACACCGTCCCAGGACACCCCCTCTCCCGCCCCCGACACCGGTCGAGGCGGCGCCATTCGTCGGGGGCCGTTCCCCATGTTTCTGATGGACATCGCCCAGTCCGAAGATGCTGACCGTCTCCTGCGAGAAGTGGACATGCTGAAGGATGACGCACTGGAAGCAGCAGATACGGCTATCCAGGCCACCGACCCCGCCCTGGCTGACTTGTGTGATGCCCTGCGATGGACGGCTGCCAACGGCGACATCCAGGCTATTACAGCTGTGACGGGGGTGTGGACGCCGCGGGGGCTCCTGCTCACAGCCACCGTAACAGTCGCCGCAGGCCCGTCTGACACGAAGGTCATCGAACACGTCCCCCTGTCGCTGGTACAAGGAGGCCCACTGCTGGAGTATGTCTCCAAGGACCCTGAGGCCCTCGCAGCGGCACTCGTCACGCGGTGGAGCCCAAGCCATGCTCCAATCTCAGCGTCACGCCTCCGCAGCCAAGTCTTCACGGGCCTGTACACAGCCCGCGAACAGCCGCCGCCCGTCGACATTACCGTCCCTCCAGACATCCAAAGCCAGAAGGTCTCTCACAAGATCCACAAACCCATCAGCCAGTTCCTTGCCCCCCACCTCAGACCGTCATGGGACCGCCTCCGCACCCGAGAGGTAGTTGCGGCCTTTTGGGCGCTGCCCAACGACGTGCATGCGGTCCTGCAGGCAGCCCATATCCCGACGGCAGACCTCGTCCCGCTGAAGTTCGGACTCCTGGCGTGGGCCTCCTCCGTCTGCCTCACAGGGCAGTACACGCCAGCCCCGGTTCCCACGCCCCCCGCCCTCGCCAACAAGGGCATGTGGACCCCCGAGCAGCTGCGGCCGCTGCTCGAATGCTCGGTCCTGCCGATCCGCAGCGTGGAGCTGCTGCATCAGATCGAGCAGGCTGGCGAGCACTCCTGGGCCACAGCCCCCACTTTCGCCCTGCTGCAGGCCGGCATCGCCGACACCGCCAACCCGCCCCCGCTCACACCGCCCAGCCACGCACCTTACCTCACCAAAGGGCAAGCAGCGCCCAGCCCCGCCGGCACTCTGTTCGCCACGGCGGCGTTCACCCCAGCGTCAGCCCTGTACAAGGCCCAAGGCAAGCCCACCCCTTCGGGGTCCGAACCATCGCCTTCATCACTGTTGCCCGAACAGACAAGGCTTTCTTTCAATCTCCCAGAGCCTGCCTCCCAGGTACCACCGGCTGCCGCGGACCCCACGCCTCCGGAGTCACCGGCCCCGGCCGTCGGGTCAGCCCCCCCCCAGTCCCTCCCAGGTGGGGGAGCCTTTCGTCCCGGACCTGGATGTCACGGCCTACTCCACCGACTACGCTCAATGGCATGACGAGTATGAGGCCCAACGGCGGGAGCTGGCCGTGGCACGGAGCGACCTGGAGTCCCTCACGCGGGATTTGGACACGGTGCGCACCGAACGAGATAATGCCCAGCAGCAGGCCCAGCGTTGCGCCGCGGCACAGCGGCAGGCCGAAGCCGTTAGGCTCAACAACTTCATCAGGTCGGTTCCCCCCCTCTTGTCCAGCGCCACCAGACTCCACGGCCTCCAGTCCACGCCGCCAACGTTCGCCAGGGCCGTGCGCAGTACCGTTCCGGCTTCATTCGAGCTGCCTCCCCCCGGCTCTCAGCAGTTCCTGGTCCTCGTGCCGGTCATCCTCGCCGCAGCAGTTCTCACCTCGCCCCAGGCACCCAACCTCGAGGAGTTGGCCGACGTCCTCTGTAGGGCTATGGCCGCGCCAAGCGCCGTGCCGGTCCCGGAGACCCCTGCGCGTGCACCCGAATTGTCGTTCGCTGTCCCGGACCCGATCCCTAAGCCGAGGGCGGTCTCTGCCTTTCGGGCACCGGGCGCAACTGCCCAGCCGCCGCCGTCTCTGCCGTCGCCTGCTGATGCCGCCCTGACCTCCCTGCTGGAGTGGATCCCGGAGATCCCCAAGGGCTGTGAGGACGAGGTTGCGCACGCGCTCCACCTCCAGCTCTTCCGCCAGTACGGCGCGAAAGTCAACACCCTCCCGCAGTCGCCGATTCGGGACCAGTGGGCCTGGGTCCACAGCCACGCGCCCAGCCTGCCCGGCATCGCGGAAGTCCTGCGCTCCTTCCTCTCCAACCCCCCTGCAGTCCAACGGGTTTCTGACAGCCCAGCCACCTCCCCAAGAGAAGCTGCAGCCGCCAACCAGGCACAGGGCGCAGCGAAAAAGAAGGGGTATACGCCCCAAAAAATTGATCCGCAGGTTTTCTCGAAAACCCTGTGGGTTGGCTGGCAAGAAGTCGACGATCCGCCGTCCGGTGAAGTTGATGCAGGACTCCTCGGTGGTATCCTTCGGGATAAATTTGGTGCAGGCCTTTCCTCCATTACTGAAGAACAATTGAACCATACATCCAAGTTCACGATCGTCGGAATCCGACCAGCAGAGTACGAGCGAGGCATGCGACTGACCAGGCAGCACACGGCTCGTGGCTGGCGAGTGACATGGGCCGAATCGAAGAAACAACCGTTCACGCCCTGGGTGCCTGACCCTGACCGAGACCATCCGCCCCGGAGGACTCATCGGGGAAGCCGCGGGAAGCAGCGCCGTCCACGGGACCCTGACGATCAGGTGGACCTTACGGCAACGTCGGGATCGGACGGAGAACCAGACTCCAAATATCAGCGCAGGTACAGCCCCCGCAGCTCGGACCGGTCCCCGTCCCGCCGCCGCAGCCCAGGCCATCGCCGCGATAGCCCGCCGCTGAGGCGTCGTAGCGCGTACCGCGATGAACCCCAAGCGCATTCCAGCCGCCACGACCACCATGCAGCAGCCCCCCTCCAGCCCTACCCGTACTCGGGGGACCCCCACGACCCCCGGGTGGCCATGGCCCACAACCCCTACGCTCCCCCGCCCTGGAGCCCCCCAGCCGACCCCCACCGCTACCAGCCGTACTTCGGTCGGCATCCGCGAGACCGGTAACCCGGGACATGGCGGGGCGCAACGAGGACATCCCTGACGCCGTGTCTCAGCTCCGCCACTCCCACCTCGACGGCGTCCCCCATGTCCGGGACCTGCACCTGGGCGCATACACTCCCAGCTCCCCCCCCAGAGAATGGGGCCTCGTACCGGTGCCGGCCCCGGGCACTGCCCAGTTCATCACGCCCCCCTACGCCCTCGAAATGTGCCTGCACCTGCCGGTGGGTGTGCACTACTACCGGGCGTGCAGCGGGGCAGACCCCTGGCCCCGTGACGTTCTGTCGTTAGTGGGCGCCGTGCACTGTGTGCAGGTGGCGGGCTCCCATCAGTTGCAGCTCTGCCGCAAGGGCCTGCCACCCACCTCTTTCATCTTGCCCGAGCACCACCACGTGGTCCTCCCACAATCCCTACACAGCCGTGTCTCCATCACAGCCACAGGCCTCACCCGGGCGAGTGTCTTGGCGATAGCGGCCACGTACCACCACCGGCACCTCCGCAAGTGGGTGCGAGGCCTGCCTTGCGCCCTCCCCGCAGCCGTGGACCGCAAGCTAACCCAGCACTCCACCGCCGCCGGCTCCTGCCCTGGTCCCCCCCCCACCGGCCACGTGTCGCCCCGCCCGGACGTGATGACCCTCAACGTGCAGATGTCCCTGCGACCTAAGCTCCGCGCCCTGGACGTCCTGGTGCGCGAGTGCCAGTACCCGCTAGCCCTGCATGTTCAAGAAGCGGGACCCCTGATCATCCAACGGGTGCACCCCATGTACCACACCATCCAGGCACCAGCAAGAGTGGCTGGGGGATGTGCCACTCTCCTCTACAGGACCCCGGACCTGGTCGTGACCAGCCACAGCGCCCACCCGTCGGGACGAGCCCTCGTCACACACTTCACCATGGCTGGCGTGACCCACTGCCACGCCAACGTGTATCTCCCCGCCGACGGGAACCTCGACACCCTCCAAGAAATCCTGGATTGGGTGTACCCGTACCTCCTCCTCACCCCGGCTAGAGTGGTTGTCCTGACAGGGGACCTGAACGCCAATTGCCGCTGGGTCTCGCACCTCCATGTCTCCCCTGCCTCCCTCTGTGACCTCGTCCTCCCCACGCTCACGCGCCTTGGGATGCGCCGTCTGCGCCCCCTTGCGGAGGCCCCCACGTGGGTGAGCCCGCAAGGTTTCGCCGGTGCCCTGGACCACATCTTCCTCCGCGCCCCTTCGGAAGCAGCCCACACCACGGAGGTGCGCTCCGACTCCAGTTTCCCATCTGACCACCTACCCGTGACTGCCACCCTCCATGACCTCCCGCGAGCGCCCCAATTGGTGTGCCCTTCGAAAAAGGGCCGCTTCCCCATCCCGCGGGAGCCCCTCGCCAGCCAGCTCCGCACCCTCAACGACACTTTTCGGGCCGAACTCACTACGCCGCCCCCAGGCGCGCCCCAAACGCAGCCACGCTATACCGAGGTGACCTCAGCGCTATACGCCGCAGCTACGGCTGCCTACGGGCCCCCCGTCCCCAGCCAGCCGGTACCATCGACGATACGTGTCCACGTCACCAACCTTCAACGCTACACCCTCGCCTACCCGGATTGGGCATCCCAATCGTCGCACCTCGTGGAGGTCGCCCGCCTCAAAGAACGCATCCGAGCGGCCTGGGATGTTCTCCTTCTGGAGAAGGATGTAGGGCTGGCGCCCCTACCCGCTGCCCCTGGCCACCCCACCAAAGTGGACTACCGCCGCACGTTAGGGGCGCGCTATGTACCCCCGGCGGATCCCGTCTACGTGGTAGGCGTCCCGGTACCTCTCCATCAACAAGCCGCCGTTGCGTTGGACCAGCTGCGCCAAAGGCACCTTGCCCCTCTTGAGGCGCTCTCACTCGCGCACGTCCGGACCATCACGGGATGGGAGGGCAGGCTGCTCGGCCCACCACCCAACGCCACCACCGCAAACCTGCGAGCCATCATCCGCCGGGCGGCGGCCACTGTGCCGTACCACGATTTACTGGAGTACCGGCTGTTCGGACAATTGGAGGATGCCCAATTTGCGACGATCGTGGACCTAATCAACAGTATTCTCCGTGGGGTACCCGTGCCCCAGGCACACTCTGCAGATTTCATCAACCTTCCGAAACCGACGCCGCACGGCCCCATTGCAAACGGCAGGCCGCTGACCAATCTGGCCACGATATGGAAACTCACGGCCGCCCTCATCAAAGACCACTACCAGCCCCGCCTGGTTCAGGGCGGCATCCTGCCGCCCTACCAGTTCGGGATGTCCCCGCACTGCTCCTCCGTGGAGCTACTCCGCGTCCTACACGATGTATGGTGGGACCGCTGGCGCAGGCGCCTAGAAGCGTGGGTTTTGTCGGACGATGTCTGCCACGCGTATGGCTCCATCAACCACACCTCCGAGTACGCCGTCCTCACCGCCGCAGGGATCTCCCCAGCCGACGCCGCGACCCTTCAGCACCATGACCGCGCCCTTGAGGTGCACATGGGGGGGGCTGACGGTCGCTCTCCGTCCTCCACCCGGTCGGGGGCCGGCACGGGGCAAGGGTGCCCCGTGTCCGGCATGAAGTACTGCATATATGGCGAAGTTCGGGGGCACGAGGCCTGCCGTTCCGTCCCCCCCACCGACACCCCCGCGGGCCCGCTGAACCGGGTTCTCCTGATGGATGATACCCAGTGGCTGCCCGGCGACCGTTGCCACTTGCCCGCCCTCGCCAGCGGCATTGAGAGGGCAGGCCGCCTCACCAACCTCCACTGTGACCCGACCAAAACAGTCTTGGTCGGCACCGACATGCGCGATGGTCAGGTCTATTTCCTCAACGACACGGTATACCTCAATGGTCACCCCTTGCGCTGTGCCACGAGCCAGGACTACGTCCGCGTCCTTGGCCGCCATGCCCTTCCCCACCTCTTCCATCCCGTCGACTCCAGGCGCCTGTTCTTGGGCACCCGCGCTGCGTGCCGGGCGCTCCGCGCCCCGCGACTCCCCGCCCACTACCCCCTCCCCATGTATACCGCCAAGTGTCATGGGACGGTCAACTGGTTTACCAGTGTCCGCCCCCCCTCCTACGGTGCCCTGCGCGTGCTGGACGCCATGGCCGCCTCGGCCATGCGCGCCACCGCTGGGTGGGCCCTCTCCGCCTCTGCTCACTTCCTCCGCGAGGTCCCCGAAGGGGGAGTCGGTATCCCCCCGGCGCCGGTCGTTGGGTTTACTAACTTCTTCAAGGTCTACATCCGGCACCTGAACCACCCCAACCCCCTGGTCTGCCGGTCCACGCGCCACGGGCTCCTGACTGCCCTCTGGCGATTCCATCCTTCCCAGCCCTGCCTCACCCCAGAGCTCGGGCTCCGGTGCACCGCACACCCCACGGACCACGATCTGTTTGTCGCCCTGTGCCACCGGTGCGACATCGCCATCCACTTGCCCCCTGACAGCCATCTGCCACACCACACCCCCCATGTGCTGGCCCTGTCGTCACCCGGACTCGAGGTCCAGGACACCCACGCGTGGATGCTTGCAGCCCATCGCAGTACAGAGGACGCGCGACGGAAGGGGTGGCCCCGGGCCTCGCCCCGCCCCACTCCGCCGGTCGGCACCGTCCCCCCGGTTAGACGCTGCCAAGCGGTGACTGCGACAGTCCCCACGTTCTCCTGGCTCCCTGAGAACTATGGGATCCTCCACGACGCGTCGTGGTGCCCGAAGACCCGGCGCTGCGGCGGGGCAGTGGCGGTGTTCTGCCCCGTCACCCTCCGGTACCAGGTGTACCCCGTCCCCATCCCCTTGAGGCTGGACAACGCCTACACGGCGGAGCTGTACACGGCATGGGTGGCCCTCACCGCCAGGGGGCCTTCAGCCGACCCTGCCATCGGCTTCCGGTCCGGTGCGTGGCACTTTGCGGACTGCAAAGGGTACATCACAGCGCAGGAAGGGCGCCGCGAGCCGGAGGACTTGCTACAAGGAGATCTCATAAGATCGTGTCGCGACATGGCCCACGGTCACGCCCCGCCCCGTCACCTCTATTCCCATATCGCCGGCACCTGGCTCGATGCCCTGCTGGACCAGGTGGACGAGGCGGCAGGGCGAGCTGCGGACGCCTGCCCAGACGCCGTGGGATGGCTCGGCCCCCTACAGCAACCCCGCGTCTGCTTCTCCCACGCGGGCCTCCAGGTCCACGACGCCGTGCCCCACGCGCGCCGCGCCTTGCTCGCCTCCCACCACGCCTACTCTGCGTCCCCCCCGCCTCAGCGCCACCCCGCCCTCAACGAGTACGCCAACGTCGTCAGCCACGGCCTCATCACATGGGGGGACCACCTCACGGTCACCGGCATCCGCCTCTCCCTGTTCCCCCCGAGGGACGCGTCCTGCCCCCTCTGCAACATGCCCGCCTCCGGGGACCACATCCTCTCATGCCCACTAGACCCGCTCATCCGCGCCCACTACCATCGGTGGCTTGCGGCCCGACTCTCTCAGAGGTGCCATGCCTGGCGCCACTGTACGCCCACTGCTTGGGGCACCCTCGTCCTTTGGGGGGACGAGCCGTTCATACTGGCTGTGGATGGCTCCCCGGCCCACCACACCATCGCAACCTACACTATTGGTCGTCTCGGAGCCATCTCCACGCCACACAGGGATGCCCTGCTGCACAGAGGTCTGCGTCCTGCGCGTCTCCGTCGCCTGCTCTGCGACGTCGTTCTCACTACCGTCCTCCTACATAAGCGGCACGCGGTGCCCGTCCTACCTCTTGCCGACCACTTCTCCCCCTTGCCGCGGGTCCCCGTGAACCAGTCCCTCGCCAACAACCCACCGCCAGAGTGGTATCACGTTGCCAACTGGGCCCCAACGCCCGGTTCGGGCAGGTGGCCGGCCTGGGACGTCCTCCTAGGACTCTGGCTATCAGGGGACCTCCTCCTGGCCCCTAAGGTGAAGTCCGTCATCTCCACCCGGAACAGGCACAGTCTGTACCGCGTCCTGTATGTGTACAACGAGACGAACCAGATTCCGCCGGCCGTGCGGCAGGAGATTGAGCTGAATGCCCATGACGTGATCATCTTGGACAGTCTCGGACGGCACGGGCTTGCCCCCCATCTCCCGGATGGACGCCGCCTCTGGGCCATCCATTACGGTGGCAATGGACGGAGCCTGGAGGCCGGCCTCTGTGGAGATGTGATCCCCTCGTGGTGTGCCGCACTACATTCCGCGTTCTCGGCCATCCTCACTGCGGCTTCCCAAGGACCCCGCACGGTCTTCAAGGACATGCAGGTGGCCCTGGGACGGCCCGCCCCGTGGCCTGGTCCCCGGCCGTGACCCGTCCTCGACCTCACGCGCCCGGGCCGCTCCGGTGCAGCGCGCAGCCGTGCCGGACCGCACTCCTTGTCTGGCGGCGTTCTAAGTCGGAGGTGATGCCCCGGGAGACCCACATCTTCCGTGCCCGTTGATCTTGGAACGCTGACTCGGGTGGATCCAGGACAGGTCGGAGCGGTTGGTGGCCGGGACCGGAGAGCAGATCGAACCGTAGCGTTGTCGTACACCGACGTTGTGACCCAGACGGCCTGCTGGGAGGAGCGTTCTGAGGTGTGCGACGAGATTCGTCTTGCTCTAGCGGAGGTAAGACGGAGGACTCCCTCGGCAGAGCCTGCGTGGGGCCCCCGAGGGACGACGCCAAGGCTCACCGTACGTGGGACCGCGGCAGGCGCTCCTCCTCCTCCTCCTCCTCCAGGCAGTGAGGTCGTGCATTGCAGGAGTTGCACTGCCCACTGCCCCGGGGCAGTGAGACAGTGCATTGCAGGAGTTGCACTGCCCACTGCCCCCAGGCAGTGGGGCCGTGCATTGCAGAAGTTCCACTGCCCACTGCCCCAGGGCAGTGAGGCAGTGCATTGCAGGAGTTGCACTGTCCACTGCCCCCAGGCAGTGAGGCAGTGCATTGCAGGAGTTCCGCTGCCCACTGCCCCAGGGCAGTGAGGCAGTGCATTGCAAGAGTTGCACTGCCCACTGCCCCCAGGCAGTGCGGCACTGCATTGCGGGAGTTGCGCCGTCCACTGCCCCCAGGCAGTGACACGGTGCATCGCAGGAGTTGCGCTGCCCACTGCCCCAGGGCAGTGAGGGAGTGCATTGCAGGAGTTGCACTGCCCACCGCCCCCAGGCAGTGAGGCAGTGCATTGCAGGAGTTCCACTGCCCGCTGCCCCAGGGCAGTTAGGCCGTGCATTGTAGAAGTTGCACCGCCCACTGCCCCCAGGCAGTGAGGCGGTGCATTGCAGGAGTTGCACTATCCACTGCCCTCGGGCAGTGAGGCAGTGCATACCAGGAGTTGCACTGCCTGCCGCTCCTAGGCAGTGCGGCAGTGCGTTGCAGGAGTTGCACTGTCTACTGCCCCCGGGCAGTGAGGCAGTGCATTGCAGGAAGTTCCACTGCCCACCGCCCCTAGGCAGTGCGGCAGTGCATTGCAGGGGATCCACTGCTCACTACCCCCAGACAGTGGGGTAGTACATTGCAGGAAGTTCCACTGCCCACTGCCCCCAGGCAGTGCGGCACTGCATTGCAGGGGATCCACTGCTCACTACCCCCAGACAGTGGGGTAGTACATTGCAGGAGATACACTGCCTACTGCCCCCAGGCAGTGAGGCAGTGCATTGCAGGAGTTCCTCTGCCCACTGCCCCAGGGCAGTGAGGCCGTGAATTGTAGAACTTGCACCGCCCACTGCCCCCAGGCAGTGAGGCGGTGCATTGCACGAATTGCACTTTCCACTGCCCCCGGGCAGTGAGGCAGTGCATTGCAGGAGATCCACTACCCACTGCCCCCAGGCAGTGCGGCAGTGCATTGCAGGAGTAGCACTGCCCACTGCTCTGGGACAGTGAGGCAGTGCATTGCGGAAGGCCCACTGCCCACTGCCCCCAGGCAGTGGGGCAGTCTATTGCAGGAGTTCATCTGCCCACTTCCCCCGAGCAGTGAGGCAGTGCATTGCAGGAGATCCACTGCCCCCTGCCCCTAGGCAGTGGAGCAGCGCAATGCAAAAGTCCCACTGCCCACTGCCCCCAGGCAGTGAGGCAGTGCGTTGCAGGAGGTCCACTGCCCACTGCCCCCAGGCCGTGGCGCAGTGTGGCGCAGGAGTACCACTGCCCACTGCCCCAGGCAGGGCGGCAGTGTATTGCAGGGGATGCCCGGCCCACTGCCCCAAGGCAGGGAGGCAGTGAGCGTCGGGGGTACCACTCCCCACTGCCCTCAGGCAATGCGGCAGTGCGAAGCACGATTTCCGCTGCCCACAGTCCCGAGGCTGCCTGGCAGTGCGTTACACTGCCCACTGCCCCCTGCCCACAACAACAGTGCAGCAGGGCACACACAGTGCAGTGTGGTGCAGAGCACCAAGCAGTGCGGCACCACACAGAAGGCACAGGTGGTGCAGCGCGGCACGCAGGGTGCAGTGGGCAAATGAGACCCTGTGTGACAGCGCGCAGGCGTCGGCAAGGCAGTGTCGGCCAAGTGCGAGAGTGCACTGGTCCGGCTATGCCACAACACACTTACACACAGCGCGCACACAACACACACAGCCGAGCCCGTTTACCTTTACCCGTGGGTAGACATCCCGGCTTTTGCCTTTAGGTAACAGCGCCTTCGGCACACCACACCACACCACACCACACCACACCACACCACACCACACCACACCACACCACACCACACCTCCCCACAGGCCCTGCAGGACGCTCCAGCCACCCCCTGGGCAGAACTCCCCGTCCCCCCAGGCCGGTGTGCCCGAATCTACCTCCCAACAGGCTAGTGATGCACTCCGACCACCCCCTGGGCAGGACTCCCCGTCCCCCCAGGCTGGTGTGCCCGAATCTACATCTCCACAGGCCCTGTAGGACGCTCCGACCACCCCCTGGGCAGGACTCCCCATCCCCCCAGGCCGGTGTGCCCGATTCTACCTCCCCGCAGGCCCTACGGGACACTCCGACTACCCCCTGGGCAGGACTCCCCGTCCCCCAGGCTGGTGTACCCGGTTCTTCATCGCCACAGGCCCTGCAGGACACTCCGACCACTGACCGCTGCCCACTGCCCCCAGGCAGTGAGGCAGTGCATTGCAAGAGTTCCACTGCCCACTGCCCCCGGGCAGTGAGGCAGTGCATTGCAATAGTTGCACTGCCCACTGCCCCAGGGCAGTGAGGCAGTGTACTGGAGGAGTTGCACTGTCTGCTGCCCCCAGGCAGTGAGGCAGTGCATTGCAGGAGTTGCACTGCCCACTGCCCCAGGGCAGTCAGGCAGTGCATTGCAGGAGTTAGACTGCCCACTGCCCCCAGGCGGTGGGGCAATGCATTGCAGGAGTTGCAGTGCCCACTGCCCCCAGGCAGTGAGGCACTGCATTGCAGGAGCTGCACTGCCCACCGCCCCAGGGCAGTGAGGCAGTGCATTGCAGGAGTTGCACTGCCCACTGCCCCCAAGGTACTGAGGCAGTGCATTACAGGAGTTCCACTGCCCACTGCCCCAGGGCAGTGAGGCAGTGCATTGTAGGGGTTCCACTGCCCACTGCCCCCAGGCGGTGGGGCAATGCATTACAGGAGTTGCACTGCCCACTGCCCCCAGGCAGTGAGGCACTGCATTGCAGGAGCTGCACTGCCCACCGCCCCAGGGCAGTGAGGCAGTGCATTGCAGGAGTTGCACTGCCCACTGCTCCCAGGCAGTGAGGCAGTGCATTGCGGGTGTTGCACTGTCCACTGCCCCTAGGCAGTGGGGCAGTGTATTGCAGGCGTTCTACTGCCCACTGCCCCCGGGCAGTGAGGCATTGCATCGCAGGAGTTGCACTGCCCACTCCTCCCAGGTAGTGAGGCGGTGTATTGCGGGAGCTCCACTGCCCACTGCCCCCAGGCAGTGAGGCAGCGCATTGCAGGAGTTCCAATGCCCACTGCCCCCAGGCAGTGAGGCAGTGCATTGCAGGAGTTGCACTGCCTGCTGCCCCCAGGCAGTGAGGCAGTGCATTGCAGGAGCTGCACTGCCCACTGCCCCCAGACAGTGAGGGAGTGTATTGCAGGAGTTGCACTGTCCACTGCCCCCAGGCAGTGAGGCAGTCCATAGCAGGAGTTGCTCTGCCCACTGCCCCCAGGCAGTAAGGCAGTGCATTGCAGGAGTGGCACTGCCCACTGCCTCCAGGCAGTGAGGCAGTGCATTGCAGGAGTTGAACTGCCCACCGCCCCAGGGCAGTGAGGCAGTGCATTGCAGGAGTTGCACTGCCCACTGCTCCCAGGCAGTGAGGCAGTGCATTGCAGGTGTTGCACTGTCCACTGCCCCTAGGCAGTGGGGCAGTGCATTGCAGGAGTTGCACTGCCTGCTGCCCCCAGCCATTGAGGCAGTGCATTGCAGGAGCTGCACTGCCCACTGCCCTCAGACAGTGAGGGAGTGTATTGCAGGAGTTGCACTGTCCACTGCCCCCAGGCAGTGAGGCAGTGCATTGCAGGAGTTGCACTGCCCACTGCCCCCAGGCAGTAAGGCAGTGCATTGCAGGAGTGGCACTGCCCACTGCCCCCAGGCAGTGAGGCAGTGCATTGCAGGAGTTGAACTGCCCACCGCCCCAGGGCAGTGAGGCAGTGCATTGCAGGAGTTGCACTGCCCACTGCTCCCAGGCAGTGAGGCAGTGCATTGCAGGTGTTGCACTGTCCACTGCCCCTAGGCAGTGGGGCAGTGTATTGCAGGCGTTCTACTGCCCACTGCCCCCGGGCAGTGAGGCATTGCATCGCAGGAGTTGCACTGCCCACTCCTCCCAGGTAGTGAGGCGGTGTATTGCGGGAGTTCCACTGCCCACTGCCCCCAGGCAGTGAGGCAGCGCATTGCAGGAGTTCCAATGCCCACTGCCCCCAGGCAGTGGGGCAGAGCATTGCAGGAGTTGCACTGCCCACTTCCCCCAGGCAGTGAGGCAGTGCATTGCAGGAGTTGCACTGCCTGCTGCCCGAGGGCAGTGGGGCAGAGCATTGCAGGAGTTGCACTGCCCACTGCCCCCAGCCAGTGAGGCAGTGCATTGCAGGAGCTGCACGGCCCACTGCCCCCAGACAGTGAGGCAGTGTATTGCAGGAGTTGCACTGTCCACTGCCCCCAGGCAGTGAGGCAGTGCATTGCAGGAGTTGCACTGCCCACTGCCCCCAGGCAGTAAGGCAGTGCATTGCAGGAGTGGCACTGCCCACTGCCCCCAGGCAGTGAGGCAGTGCATTGCAGGAGCTGCACTGTCCACTGCCCCCAGGCAGTGGGGCAGTGCATTGCAGGAGTTGCACTGCCCGCTGCTCCCGGGCAGTGAGGCGGTGTATTGCGGGAGATCCACTGCCCACTGCCCCCAGGCAGTGAGGCAGCGCATTGCAGGAGTTGCGCTGCCCACTGCCCCCAGGCAGTGGGGCAGTGCATTGCAGGAGTTCAATGCCCACTGCCTGGGGCAGTGCATTGCAGGAGTGGCACTGCCTGTTGCCTGAGGGCAGTGAGGCAGTGTATTGCAGGAGTTGCACTGCCCACTGCCCCCAGCCAGTGAGGCAGTGCATTGCAGAACGTCCACTGCCCACTGCCCCCAGGCAGTGCGGCAGTGGATTGCAGGAGTGGCACTGCCCACTTCCCCCAGGCAGTGAGGCAGTGCATTGCAGGAGTTGCACTGCCCACTGCTCCCAGGCAGTGAGGCAGTGCCTTGCAGGGGTTCCACTGCCCACTGCCCCCAGGCAGTGAGGCAGTGCATTGCAGGTGTTGCACTGCCTGCTGCCCCCTGGCAGCGGGGCACTGCACTGCAGGAGTTGCACTGCATACTGCCCGAGGGCAGTGAGGCAGTGCATTGCAGGAGTTGCGCTGCCCACTGCCCCCAGGCAGTGCGGCAGTGTATTGCAGGAGTTGCGCTGCCCACTCCCCCCAAGCAGTGGGGCAGAGCATTGCAGGAGTTCCACTGCCCACTGCCCAACGGGCAGTGAGATAGGGCATTGCAGGAGTTGCGCTGCCCCCTGCCCCCAAGCACTCGGGCAGAGCATTGCAGGAATTCCACTGCCCACTGCCCCCAGGCAGTGAGGCACTGCATTGCAGGAGTTGCACTGCCTACTGCCCGAGGGCAGTGAGGCAGTGCATTGCAGGAGTTGCATTGCCCACTGCCCCTAGGCAGTGAGGCAGTGTATTGCAGGAGTTCCACTGCCCCCTGCCCCCAGGCAGTGAGGCGGTGCGTCGCAGGAGTTGCACGGCCCACTGCTCCCGGGCAGTGAGGCAGTGTACTGCGGGAGGTACAGTTTCCACTGCCCCCAGCCAGTGAGGCAGTGCATTGCAGGAGTTGCACTGCCCACTGCCCCCAGCCAGTGAGGCAGTGCATTGCAGGAGTTCCACTGCCCATTGCCCCCAGGCAGTGAGGCAGTGCGTCGCAGGAGTTGCACTGCTCACTGCTCCCGGGCAGTGAGGCGCTGTACTGCGGGAGTTACAGTGTCCATTGCAGTTACAGTGCATTGCAGGTGTTGCACTGCCCACTGCCGCCAGGCAGTGGGGCAGAGCGTTGGAGGAGTTCCACTGCCCACTGCCCCCAGGCAGTGAGATAGGGCATTGCAGGAGTTGCATTGCCCACTGCCCCTAGGCAGTGAGGCAGTGTATTGCAGGAGTTCCACTGCACCCTGCCCCCAGGCAGTGAGGCAGTGCGTTCCAGGAGTTGCACGGCCCACTGCTCCCGGGCAGTGAGGCAGTGTACTGCGGGAGTTACAGTTTCCACTGCCCCCAGCCAGTGAGGCAGTGCATTGCAGGAGTTGCACTGCCCACTGCCCCCAGCCAGTGAGGCAGTGCATTGCAGGAGTTCCACTGCCCATTGCCCCCCGGCAGTGAGGCAGTGCGTCGCAGGAGTTGCACTGCTCACTGCTCCCGGGCAGTGAGGCGCTGTACTGCGGGAGTTACAGTGTCCATTGCAGTTACAGTGCATTGCAGGAGTTGCACTGCCCACTGCCCCCAGGCAGTGCGGCAGTGTATGGCGGGAGTTGCGCTGCCCACTGCCCCCAGGCAGTGGGGCAGAGCGTTGCAGGAGTTCCACTGCCCACTGCCCCCAGGCAGTGAGATAGGGCATTGCAGGAGTTGCACTGCCCCCTGCCCCCAGGCACTCGGGCAAAGCATTGCAGGAATTCCACTGCCCTGCCCCCAGGTAGTGAGGCAGTGCATTGCAAGAGTTGCACTGCCTGCTGCCCGAGGACAGTGAGGCAGTGCATTGCAGGAGTTGCAGTGCCCACTGCCCCCAGGCAGTGAGGCAGTGTATTGCAGGAGTTCCACTGCCCACTGCCCCCGGGCAGTGAGGCAGTGCGTTGCAGGAGTTGCACTGCTCACTGCTCCCGGGCAGTGAGGCGGTGTACTGCGGGAGTTACAATGTCCACTGCCCCCAGGGAAGGAGGCGGTGCATTGCAGGAGTTGCGCTGCCCACTGCCCAAGGGCAGTGAGGCAGTGCATTGCAGGAGTTCCACTGCCCACTGCCCCCAGACAGTGAGGCAGTGCATTGCAGGAGTTGCACTGTCCACTGCCCCCAGGCATTGAGGCATTCAGTGCATTGCAGGAGTTGCACTGCCCACTGCCCCAGGGCAGTGAGGCAGTGCATTGCAGGAGTTGCACTGCCCACTGCCCCCGGGCAGTGAGGCAGTGCATTGCAGGAGTTGCACTGTCCACTGCCCCCGGGCAGTGAGGCAGTCAGTGCATTGCAGGAGTTGCAATGCCCACTGCCCCCAGGCAGTGGGGCAGTGCGTTGCAGAACGTCCACTGCCCACTGCCCCCAGGCAGCGAGGCAGTGTATTGCGGGAGTTCCACTGCCCACTGCCCCAAGGCAGTGCGGCAGTGCATTGCAGGAGTTGCACTGCCCATTGCTCCCAAGCAGTGGGGCAGTGCGTTGCAGAACGTCCACTGCCCACTGCCCCCAGGCAGTGAGGCAGTGTATTGCGGGAGTTCCACTGCCCACTGCCCCCAGGCAGTGGGGCAGTGTACTGCGGGAGTTGCACTGTCCACTGCCCCCAGGCAGTGAGGCAGTGCATTGCAGGAGATCCACTGCCCCCTGCCCCCGGGCC
The DNA here is from genome assembly GCA_964036045.1 of Eutreptiella sp. 'Long Island Sound 2002'. NCBI lineage: Eukaryota > Euglenozoa > Euglenophyceae > Eutreptiales > Eutreptiaceae > Eutreptiella > Eutreptiella sp. 'Long Island Sound 2002'. The sequence goes on from OZ038392.1 coordinate 44,126,726, forward strand.
GTGGCGCAGTGTGTCACAGGAGTTCCACTGCCCACTGCCCCAAGCACGGCGGCAGTGTATTGCAGGAGATGCCCGGCCCACTGCCCCAAGGCAGGGAGGCAGAGAATGGCAGGAGTACCACTCCCCACTGCCCTCAGGCAATGCGGCAGTATGAAGCAGGATTTCCACTGCCCACAGCCCCGTGGCAGTGCGTTACACTGCCCACTGCCCTCTGCCCACAACAACCGTGCAGCAGGGCACACACAGTGCAGTGTAGTGCACAGCACCAAGCAGTGCGGCACCACACAAAAAGCACTCATGGTGCAGCGCGGCACGCGGGGTGCAGTGGGCCCATGAGACCCTGTGTGACTGCGCGCAGGCGTCGGCAAGGCAGTGTCGGCCAAGTGCGAGAGTACACTGGTCCGGCTATGCCACAACACACTTACACACAGCGCGCACACAACACACACAGCCCAGCCCGTTTACCTTTACCCGTGGGTAGACATCCCGGCCTTTGCCATTTGGTAATAGCGCCTTCGGCACACCACACCACACCACACCACACCACACCACACCACACCACACCACACCACACCACACCACACCACACCACACCACACCACACCACAACACACCACACCGATGGAGGGAAGTCCAACGGCGCAGCCGGGGGCCTCCGCGTGATATCGTGGAGATTCCGTTGGACAGCAAGGCGCTGCTCGACCTTAGAGAAACCCTATCAGCCCTGTATTTATAACCCTTTTTAGTGTCTAGGGTGCACCTACCAGGTTTAGCAGCAAGCAACAGCAGCAAGCAGCAAGCAACAGCACGCGCGAAATGGGTAAAAATCAGAACTCCGTCGTGGTGCTTTGGATTTCGGTGAAATTTTGGTGGATGATACTTATGGGTGTGAAGTACAATCACACAACGTTTGAGCAAGAAACTCAGCGGTGGCGGCCGGGAACGGGATTCGCAAGTGGCGGACCTCAGTTTCAAAAACTGCAGTTTAGGGCCAAAAACAGCCATTTTTGGGCCAAAAAAGCCCTGGAACACATTCAAAACGGCCAAACGAAGGGAAACGGTGGGTACACTCCACGTGCGGCTTGACTTCCCTGTGTCAACGAGCTCTTTGCGGCCCTCTAACTCCATGATATGTCCCGGAAACGGCCCAAAAAGGCCCCCAGAAGCTCCAAATGCCGACAGCCAAAAACCAAGAATAGGCCATATCTTTGGCTACATGGCTCAAAATGCAATTCTGAGGGCACCTACTCCACCCGCAACCCCCCACTTTTTGTGGTTTCCACCCCTCAAAATTGCCCAAACGGACACCTAGACCCCAATACCTAGGCCCACTCGGCTGCAGCAAGCTGCAAGCTCAAGCCCAAACAGGTGGGTGCCCAAATGGGTCAACAAGGTCCAATAGGGGCAAAAAGATGACTTTTCTCAAAAATGATCCTAGACCATGTGCGACGCTAAAACAAGTGTTTTTGGACCGTTTTGAGCTTGTGGTGGCCCATTTTGGTCCTCCGAGAATCCCAAAATGCCTTGAAAATGGGCTGTTTTGGGACCAAAAATGGGTCAAAAATGGGTCAAAAATGCATTTTTCCAAACCTCATCCTAGACCATTTGGGGTGCACAAACGGGTGAAATGAGCCCATTTTGAGCCCATTTTGGGGCATTTTGGCCCCTCAGAAGTCCAAAAAGCCTTGAAAGTGGGCCTCATGGTGATGGGGTTCACTTGCAAGCTGATTTCCCTTTGTCAAGAGCCATCAATGTGTGAATCATTCTTGATGTCCTTCACCAATCATAGCTGATGTTCCCTCCCCCACCAGCTCGGTCCCAATATTCAGTCTTGATTAGGGTTAGGGCTAGGGTTGCTGTTAGGGCAAGCAGCCTTCCTGTAGCCCTCCTTCAGGTCAAAAATTTTTCTTGTTGTTTTAGCACAAATATGAATTTTCTACAAAATTTTGAGTATTTGGAGTATAAACACATAGTATGAAAAAAAAATTGGCGCCTTCGGCGCCGGACAGTTTTCTCTAGGGACACTTGTTGAGGGCTGACCCAACACCACTATCTTTCAAAACCGGGGGGGGCGGGGGGCGGGGGGGGGGGGGGGGCTGGGGGGTGGGTCGCATACAAGGATCCGGCCCGGCTGCCCCCCCGGGCCCCCAGGGCACGCCCACGGCCCCCCGTAACCTGCCGTAGGTGCGGGCGGCCATTTGGAAGTAGCTGTGCCCCCAGCGGCTCTCCCCGGTCGCGGCCATGATGGTGCTCATGGCGAAGCTCCCGAGCAAGGTGCTCCCCCTGGCTAGTGTCTACCGCCCCACGGCCAGGTGCACGCGGCGAATGACGCCCTGATGGTCAGGGGATACAAGCACATGACGGGTACCTCCCGCCATGCCCACACACGCCAGACACCCTCTACGGGCCCTGGGAGCATGGCTGCTAGGGCATGGCCCGATCCTCCCACTCGTGGCAGGTCGCGGTCGTCTGGGAGTGGGTCCGGCAAGGTGCTTGGGCGAAGGAGGAATTTGGCGCATCCCAAGCCTACACCCTCCAAACTCACCAAGCGCTCAGAGGAGGCTGCCCGGCCGTACTTACCCCAGGGCAATACACCCACCATCCGCGGTGCCCCCACCTCATCCGTACGCTGCAGCGGGTGGTGGATGAGGTGTCCCTGCCGGTGTGGATGCCGGGCCGGTGCTCGGGAACCACCCCCATACTGGTGCGGGGCCCCGGCGGGCCAAGAGCGGGGGCAATGGCGGCCCCCGCCCCCCGGGTGGCGGTGTACAACACCCAATACGGCGGCGTCATGCAAGTGATCGTCCCCCCCCCCCTTTGGGAGATGGTGCAGGCTCTGGGGTACCACCACCTGGGGGATCTGTACACTGCAGACCACCGGGCCGCCGGGGAGCGGGCCCTGAAGGAAAGAGCGCCCACCCGCAAAGGTATCCCCGGCCTCAGGGTGTGGCTTGCCCGCCACGATGCCGTCCTGGTGCCCCTCCTACGGGCGCCCACGCCGCGGTGGCAGGTTGTTCCCAAGGACTGGGTCCCGAGCGCTACACCTGCATACCCCGCGGAGGCGGTCATCGGGGAACGGGTGGCAAAAACCACCAAAGAGGAGACTGTGTACCACAGGGGGTATGCGGTCAAGGTCACTACTGCCATGAAGGACGCCATGGAGGCTGAGAACTAGGCGCCAGAGCTCCGGGTGTGCTGCCAGCCCCCCGGATGCACTACCTAGCGACACCAGACTGCACCGCCTCCTAGTGGTCCTTCTGGGTGTGCAGGTGTAGGTGAATGCACCTCTGCACGCCTAGCTATGGGATGACCACCAGCACGTGCTCCTAGACCATCTCTAGGGCACAGGGTTATAGGCGCCACCATCGTCTGGCTGTCCGGGCAGCCGATGGCGGCGTGCTTGCAGTGGGCGCAAACGTCGCCTGCCCCCTTGGTTACATTAACTACAGCGGTGCTGCCGTGGCCGTGGATTGCCATCGCCCCGGCCGCGGTGGCAAAATTCAAGTACCCCGCGGAGTGCGTGGCGCACATGTGCCTAGGGCACCCGTACAAGGGGCCCCTGTACTACTCGCTTAGCACGGTGGGTACGTTGCCGGCCGAGCTCCACCCGGCCCTGAAGACCCACCTCCGCAAACACCACAGGGACTTGGCCCTTCCGGCACCGCACGGCCTCGCCACCGACCCCCCCAGGCGATAGCTCCGCGGAGGGTTGCCAGTGCCGGTAAGTCATGGAACCGCATCCCTAGCTCGGTGTTAGGGGCCAGGGCCACAGCTAGGGATGTGGTTCCGTGACCTGCCGGCACTGGCAACCCTCCGCGGAAATATTGCTGCGGTGGAAGCTGGGACGACACCGGCGGGCATGGCTATGGCAGGGGTTGCCCAGTGTGGGCATGAGGCCTACTAGGCCGACGTTGCCTCCAGAGTGGGCACCTCCCAAGAAGGGGAGACCATGATCCTCCCGTCTTACGTCCGGCGGATGGCTGGGCAGCCGGGCGTGTATTGGGTGGTGCCGGACTCCAAAGCGGCGGTGGGGGCCCTCTGTACTTATCAAGAGGGGGGCCATTGTGGAGATGGTATACACCACTTGTATGCCACGGTCCTGGGGGGCCGTCGCGTGTCCTGAGCCTCGGCCATAAATATGGTCACCACGCCGTCGCACTGGATCACGGACCTCAAGGTCCGAGTGGATGCGGCGACGCAAGAGCCACTGGACGTGGACCTCACATGGCTGATTCGCCGCCCCTTCTCCTTTCTCCCCCCGGAAACCTACCGGGACCACTGCCAGCTTTCCCCCACAGCGCTGAGCGACTGTTTGCAGGAACAAGCCTCCATTCCGGCGCGGGTCCGACATGAGGCTCGATGGGGGGCAAACTACGCGCCGGGGAATGGCCTCCCCCTCGACTGGTTTGCCAGTGACCAGCAGTGCCATATATCGGCGCACCACATGGACAATATCCCAATGATTACTGTCTTGGCGCACAGATCGTCCCACCGCAACACAGTGCTGGACACCACGTGCCTCCTCTGCGGGGCACAGCCAGAAACGGTGCCTAACCTCTGGGCCTGCTCGGCCTAGTCCCACGAGTGGAGGCCGGCCCGCCAGCACCTCCGTGTCCCCTGCAGTGCGGCAGAGTCACCAAGGAGTCCCACTGCCCACTACCCCTTGCACCGTGGCAGTGTGCTGCATGAGTCCCAATGTACTGAAAGATTTACATTGCCCGTTGTGCAATGCACTAAGGCGGCCTACTATAGGAGTCCCACTACCCACTGCCCTTGCATTGCGGGTGTCTGAAGGATCTACCCTGCCCACTCACGCTCGCGGAGTGGTTAGACCAGAAGGTGGGGAGTCGGGCTGTGTCAGTGCGCAACTAGCTGTGGGAGCCGGCTGTTCTAGAACAGTGGGTGGCTACGTTGCGCACCCCCTCCATGCAGCGGGCCCACACACTGGGGACAGAGTTCATATGCCATGTCATCGAGGAGTCCATCACAGTTTGGTACGCCCGCACCAAGGCGCGTGCCACGTTGTTGAAGGCCCGCCTGGGCCTGAACATCATGATGGCGTGGGTGTTGTAGGAGTTGCGCTTGCACCAGCAGGCGGAGAGAGAGGGAGTTCAACGGGAGCTTCTAGGCTGATAGCAGTCGCCTGGTGGGTGACCTCTAGGTTTCCCCTATTCCCCTCTTTCCGCCGATATCAACACTCTTACGCACAACGCGCACACTATACACACAATCCTCCCGTTTACCTATACCCGTGGGTAGACATCCCGGCTATTGCCTTTTGGTAACAGCGCTTTCGGCACACCACACCACACCACACAACGCAATCCACACCACACCACACCACACAACATAACACAACACTACACCACACCACACAACACACCACACAGGAGTTGCACTGCCCACTACCCCCAAGCAGCGTGGCAATGCGTTGCACGAGTTCCGTTTTTAGGCAGCCACCGCCTCCTGGCCACGACTCCCCGTCCCCCCAGCTGGTGGGCCCGTGCATTGCAGGAGTTCCACTACCCACCGCCCCCGGGTGGTGTGGCAGTGCATTGCAGGAGTTGCACTGGCCACTGCCCCTAGGCAGCGGGGCAGTGCGTTACATGAGTTGCACTGCCCACTGCCCCTGAGCAGTGTGGCGGTGCATGACAGGGCTTCCACTGCCCACTGCCCCAGTGAGGCAGACCCCTTGCCCCCCAGGCAGTGTGGCAGTGCATTGCAGAAATTCCACTGCCCAATGCCCCCGGGCAGTGTGGCAATGCATTGTAGGAGTTCCGTTTTTAGGCAGCCACCGCCTCCTGGCCAGGACTCCCCGTCCCCCCAGCCGGTGGGCCCGTGCATTGCAGGAGTTCCACTGCCCACCGCCCCCGGGTGGTGTGGCAGTGCATTGCAGGAGTTGCACTGGCCACTGCCCCTAGGCAGCGGGGCAGTGCGTTACATGAGTTGCACTGCCCACTGCCCCTGAGCAGTGTGGCGGTGCATGACGGGGCTTCCACTGCCCACTACCCACTGCCCCCAAGCACTGAGGCAGACCCCTTGCCCCCCAGGCAGTGTGGCATTGCACAAATTCCACTGCCCACTGCCCCCGGGCAGCGTGGCAATGCATTGCAGGAGTTCCGTTTTTAGGCAGCCACCGCCTCCTGGCCAGGACTCCCCGTCCCCCCAGCTGGTGGGCCCGCGCATTGCAAGAGCTCCGATGCCCACCGCCCCCGGGTGGTGTGGCAGTGCATTGCAGGAGTTGCACTGGCCACTGCCCCTAGGCAGCGGGGCAGTGCGTTACATGAGTTGCACTGCCCACTGCCCCTGAGCAGTGTGGCGGTGCATGACAAGGCCTCCACTGCCCACTGCCCCCAAGCACTGAGGCAGACCCCTTGCCCCCCAGGCAGTGTGGCAGTGCATTGCAGAAATTCCACTGCCCACTGCCCCCGGTCAGTGTGGCAATGCATTGCAGGAGTTCCGCTCTTTAGGCAGCGATTGCCTCCTGGGCGGGACTCCCCGTCCCCCCAGCTGGTGGGCCCGCGCATTGCAAGAGTTCCACTGCCCACCGCCCTGGAGACGGTGGCCAGTGGAACTCCTACAATGCGCAGGCCCACCAGCTAGGGGGACGGGGAGTCCTGCCTAGGAGGCGGTCACTGCCTAAAAACGGAACTCGTGCAATGCACTGCCACACTGCTTGGGGGCAGTGGGCAGTGGAACTTCTGCACACTGCCCTCAGGCAGTGTGGCAGTGCATTGCAAGAGTTGCACTGCCCACTGCCCTTGAGCAGTGTGGCGGTGCATGACAGGGCTTCCACTGCCCACTGCCCCCAAGCAGTGAGGCAGACCCCTTGCCCCCCAAGCAGTGTGGCAGTGCATTGCAGAAATTCCACTGCCCACTGCCCCCGGGCAGTGTGGCAATGCATTGCAGGAGTTCCGCTCTTTAGGCAGCCACCGCCTCCTGGGCGGGACTCCCCGTCCCCCCAGCTGGTGGGCCCGCGCATTGCAAGAGTTCCACTGCCCACCGCCCCCGGGTGGTGTGGCAGTGCATTGCAGGAGTTGCACTGGCCACTGCCCCTAGGCAGCGGGGCAGTGCGTTACATGAGTTGCACTGCCCACTGCCCCTGAGCAGTGTGGCGGTGCATGACAAGGCCTCCACTGCCCACTGCCCCCAAGCACTGAGGCAGAGCCCTTGCCCCCCAGGCAGTGTGGCAGTGCATTGCAGAAATTCCACTGCCCACTGCCCCCGGTCAGTGTGGCAATGCATTGCAGGAGTTCCGCTCTTTAGGCAGCGACTGCCTCCTGGGCGGGACTCCCCGTCCCCCCAGCTGGTGGGCCCGCGCATTGCAAGAGTTCCACTGCCCACCGCCACTGCCCGGAGACGGTGGCCAGTGGAAGTCCTGCAATGCGCAGACCCATCAGCTGGGAGGACGGGGAGTCCTGCCTAGGAGGCGGTCACTGCCAAAAAAATGGAACTCGTGCAATGCACTTGTGGAACTTCTGCACACTGCCCTCAGGCAGTGTGGCAGTGCATTGCAAGAGTTGCACTGCCCACTGCCCTTGAGCAGTGTGGCGGTGCATGACAGGGCTTCCACTGCCCACTGCCCCCAAGCACTGAGGCAGACCCCTTGCCCCCCAAGCAGTGTGGCAGTGCATTGCAGAAATTCCACTGCCCACTGCCCCCGGGCAGTGTGGCAATGCATTGCAGGAGTTCCGCTCTTTAGGCAGCGACTGCCTCCTGGGCGGGACTCCCCGTCCCCCCAGCTGGTGGGCCCGCGCATTGCAAGAGTTCCACTGCCCACCGCCCTGGAGACGGTGGCCAGTGGAACTCCTACAATGCGAAGGCCCACCAGCTAGGGGGACGGGGAGTCCTGCCTAGGAGGCGGTCACTGCCTAAAAACGGAACTCGTGCAATGCACTGCCACACTGCTTGGGGGCAGTGGGCAGTGGAACTTCTGCACACTGCCCTCAGGCAGTGTGGCAGTGCATTGCAAGAGTTGCACTGCCCACTGCCCTTGAGCAGTGTGGCGGTGCATGACAGGGCTTCCACTGCCCACTGCCCCCAAGCAGTGAGGCAGACCCCTTGCCCCCCAGGCAGTGTGGCAGTGCATTGCAGAAATTCCACTGCCCACTGCCCCCGGGCAGTGTGGCAATGCATTGCAGGAGTTCCGCTCTTTAGGCAGCCACCGCCTCCTGGGCGGGACTCCCCGTCCCCCCAGCTGGTGGGCCCGCGCATTGCAAGAGTTCCACTGCCCACCGCCCCCGGGTGGTGTGGCAGTGCATTGCAGGAGTTGCACTGGCCACTGCCCCTAGGCAGCGGGGCAGTGCGTTACATGAGTTGCACTGCCCACTGCCCCTGAGCAGTGTGGCGGTGCATGACAGGGCTTCCACTGCCCACTACCCACTGCCCACAAGTACAGTGCGGCAAGGCACACACAGTGCAGTGCACTGCACAGCACCAAGCAGTGCGGCACCGCACACAAAGTACTGATGGTGCAGCGCAGCACACACAGTGCAGTGGGCCCACTAGACCCTGTTTGACCATGCACAGACGTCGGCAGAGCAGTACTAGCCAAGTGCGACTGTGCACTGGTCCCGGCTGTACAACAACACACTAGCACACAGCGTGCACTAAGTCACACAGCCCTCCCGTTTACCTGTACCCGTGGGTAGACATCCCGGCCATTGCCTTCTGGTAACAGCGCCTTCGGCACAACACAACACACAATACACAACCACACAATGATGGCACAGCATACGGCACAACACACACGATACAATACCTGAGGCGACATGCGACACAACACACAACACACAGGCACGCGACACCCCAATGCCCCAACGCGAGGCATGCCGCAACATCCGACAAAATGCACCACACAACGATGAGTGAGTGGGGTTGGCAGGCGGCTGGGGACCATTTGGTGGGGTGGTGCAAAAGCGGAGTGAGCGGCGGCGAATGTAGGAGGCAACGTGGCCACTGATATTACGAATGTTTGTCGTGGACACTGTGAGCTCTGGTTGTTTCGGAGCGTAAAAGCATTGGACTACACTACAACACAACACCTGACGCGAGGTCACACAGGTCACACAACACAGACATGGGGAGTTTCCATGCATGCAAGGGATTTCACCAGGCATCTGGGGGGGCTTGCCCACGTTCTGGCAGCGGTTCAATTCTGGGAGGGCCAGCCGAAGGTTGGGGCGGAATGCAGACCTCACCAGAGGACTGTGGCTGCCGCGCCCCACTTCGGCCGTGTACACCTCCTTCATGCGTGACACAAAACCGGACAGGATCCCCAGGCCCGAGGGGGCCACGGGGCCGGGACTGGCCACCAATTGCGTCAACAGCTGCAACACCACCAGCCGAGTGGCGCCCGTCACGCGGTACAGGGCCAAGACCAGAAGCAGGCAAACCTCAGGAGTAGGGGTGTCGGCGACCTACAGCGCAGCGGGAGGATTGTGCCATGAAGCCGACGGCAAAACGCGCCGGAGGATTCGGCGTGGAATATGATGCCATTCGCAGAGCTGCATGGCGTCCGATGTACGTCAGGGGTACCGGCATGACGCCCCATGTGCGTTTGGAATACCGATATGACGTCCAGTGTACCAACATCACGTCCAATGCACATGAGGACGGTGACGTCTTATGTGCATCGAGAATACCGACACAACATCCAAGTGGCGTCATCTTGCTTTGGCTACCTCTGGCTCCCTCTGGCCACATCTCTGCTGTCTGGCAGCAGGTTCACCAAAAACAAAAGGGCTAGTTAGCCGGCTTTGTGAAACCATTTCATTGTTACATCGAGTAGACAGGTACTCATTCCATGCCATGACACTGACCCTCCATATCCCCTGATAACCCCGTACCGCTTGTGTGTTGTTTGTCGACACTGAGAGTCATCTTATTTGTGCTTATATGGATCATGATCTCATCGTGCGTCCGTCTAGTATCTCAGTAGTCCTCGGAGTAATCTATGCCATCCCTCGCAAATTGCCGCGGAGCCACATGGTTTTTTGACCAAGGCTGGGGGCGTTGTTACCTGAGGGCTGAGTCGGAATGCGCTTTCTTTGTGAATAAAATGTGTTTGTGTTAATTTGACCTGTACCGTAGATGCTGAGTGGCATTGTTGGGTATCATGCAGTCCCAAATGCAGACGTCTTGTGTGGCGTTCCTTGGCGGTCACGTTGGTGGACAAACCAATGTGGTGCTCATGGATTGCGACTTGATCTACCGTCCCGATGAAACAGTTGGGGTCCCTGTATCATGGGACACCCCATGGATGCCAGATACCGTCTCTTTAAACCTAACAAGTTGGTTTGCTTTGTCCAAATTTTCCAGGCGCACAGTCATTCTGCATCATGTGCAAGAAACCAGACGAGCGTCTGAATTCTGGTGCATCAATCTATATTCGTAGATTATGACGCAGGCAGGGGAGACAACGAAGAGAAAGCGGGAGCTCAGCCAGGGGGTCAGGGTGGGTTTGTTGTCATCAGTGCACTTGCATACCCAGCTTTGGGGCGTTCTTCTGCGTCTTATGAGGCTTATCCCATTACAGCGTGTGCGTCGGGGGGGCGGGGGGGGGGGGCTTAATTCAGGCGAGCTAAGCGAAGGTGTCAGGTGGAACCTTTGGTGGACTAAGCTTGTGTGCGTGTGTGTGTGTGTGTGTGTGTGTGTCTGTCTGTGTGTGTGTGTGTGTGTGTGTGTGTGTGTGTGTGTGTGTGTGTGTGTGTGTGTGTGTGTGTGTGTGTGTGTGTGTGTGTGTCAAGGTATCAATTCCATTTATGCTCGAGGTTCGACATTCCTAAATCCTGGCACTACAGCAAACCATCAGTTCTGAGTTCGGCCCAGCGCAATGCCGGGCTTGGGCTGGGGCAGGGGTCTTGGACGCGAGGCAACGCCGGCGACGGCACGGGGCCGTCTCCTGCGACTGTCGTGGCACTGCCATACCGCACTCGCGCGCAACATGCAACGCGCAGCGAAGGAGAACGACGTGGACCCGGTGCCGCTTTGGGACCATCAGAATCGACGGGTGAGGCCCGGGGGGGGGGGGGGGCTGCTGATGCCGGACGCATCAAGTCCCGACCAAATTTTGCGCACGGATCACACACAATGGGACTTGCTGCCGAGACACGCCCCCGGGCGGGGGAACTCTTTGCTCAGGGCTGAGCACCGGTGCGTCTGCGTGTTGGTCAGGGCTGTTTGTGTCGACGGGGCTGGGGAGGCACAAGGGTCCTTTTGTGGATAAGAGCGGTAGATTTGTCCCACTGCTCATTACTGTGGCCTACTGCCCCCCCCCCCCCCAGAGGCCCCCAGGGCAGTAATAGAAGGGGGGGGAGGGGGGGGGGTCTGGGTACCAAATGTGTACCAACAATGGCCCGACAAGATTTTCCCTCTTGTAAATTTCGTCTTTCCCCAACGATGGTCACTTTGGTCTGGGGTGGGGGGGGGGTCCAGGGGAGTACCCCCCCTCCTCCTGCGGTGTACGGCTATTCTGCTACTTCCCCGGAGCCCCCTCCTCTGCCACCGCACGCAGGCGCTGCATGCAGCCATTCCCGGACGGCGGTCGTGGCTGCGGCCCACTGACCAAGGCCCGCACAGGGGGGCACCGAGCGCCAGGGGTCACGACCTGCAGAGCACTCAACATGGCAGTCCCAAGGCGGACACAGCCGTCGTGGTGCTTGGGGACTGCGGCAGAGATCACTACGAAGGGCAACCCCGTTTCGGGGTCCGTGGCTCCTGCGGACGAGGGGCCGGGCGGAGGAGCATCCGCCGGCGGTCCGGAGGGGGGGGCGGCTGCGGGGGGCGCAGGGGCCGCAGGGGCTGGGCCGTGGTCCGATGGGGCCGGGTCTGCATCGGGGGTCACCTGCAGAGTCACGCCGCTGTTGCACTTGATGTGGACGGTGTTGCCGTCCAGGGCCGCAGCGCTGACAGTCATGTGCGGCTCGTGGGTTGCGGATTGGGAGAGCGACAAGCGCAGGGGCCGGGGGGCCTTCCCGAGGCTGTGGAGTGTGCCGCTGTAGCTCTCTGCCTCCGGCATGTTCACCTTCGATGAGGAAGGTAAGTCAGGGGGTCATTGGAAGGGAATGGGGCCAGAGCGAGGGATGTCAGGAGCGGTTAGGCACTCGCTTGGGGAGGGGGCAGGGGAAGTGGGGGAAAGGGAGAGAGCGGCGGGGGCCATTGTCCGGCCCACAGGGGGTGCCCGTCGCTGGGGCAATCAGAAAGGCCAGTGCTCATCATAGAAAGGCACACATGTGTACTTTGCAAGGCAGCATGCAATATGATTGGCAAACATGGACACAACTTTGGGACAGCAAACAACGTCAAAATTTCCGGGCTTTTAGCTTCGGCAGTGCCCATCGAATCCCCCTAAATATCGCCACTGATTTTGGTTGCGCCTCTCGGACCGTCAAGAGGGCCCCAAATTTCCAGGCGCGTGCCTACCGGGCAACACCCAACATCGTGAACAATAACTCTTGTGTCTTGGGACCTCCGCTCGGTTCAAAACTTCTAGGCAATTTGCAAACATACCAACAAAAAATTTGAAAGTCCGTAAGAATCATCTCATGCAAAATTTGGGGCTGCACCAACAAGCTTTCCGACCAATGGGTGCCATGAAGTGTCGGAAAATTTGTGAAATGGGGGGCGGATGAGGGAAGCATAAAAACCTTCTGTCCAGTGCTAATTTGCGACATGTGAAGTCTCTGGGCGGAGACTGGGCTCCAATGACCTGAGAGCCCAGACGACTTGGGGTCGGGGTGCCTGGAGTGGCGAGGCAGCAGGAGCTGCGTGGGGGGAGTGGGACCATCCTCAATCCTGTGGCACGAAGGTGTTGGTGGGGTCGCCCTCCCCAGTCCGCGTGGGCGGTGCAATGCCAAGGCACTCTGGGTAGCATCGGTAGGGCAATCCTGCCAGAGGCTGGGAGGGGGTCCCTTGGTATGCTGCACACCATCTGGAGGTCATCAGGGGAGGGTGGAGCGTGTGCCAACGGCCCTTGACGATTGAAGGGCAACAGTCGGCGGTTGCAGGGTGATCCACGACGGTGAAAGGGCACCACAGTTGACAATTGCAAGGGAAACTGACAACAGTAACTAGCGGTCCTGAATGGCGGTCCTTGACGGCAAAATAGGCCGCCCGTCAGCGAAGAAACCAAAGAAGGAAAAAATACCTCCATTACACTGACAAAACAGAATGCTCCCGGCTACCCCCCCCAACCGCCCTTTGGTTACCTGCCACGGGAGCGCCGTCCATAATCCCTGTCTGGGAGGGAAAAACAAAGAACCTGGATCGTTACAGACGATCCAGGGCACAGATGGCCCTGCGGCAAACAAAATGATGGGGTCCTCCAGCGCCGTCCTGGGGGCAGTGGTTCTGATATCCGCAAAGGGGGACTGTTGTGTGCTCCGTCATCACCACCAATCACCAAGTCACCCCGTGCCACACCTGCAGTAAACAAGGCTCGTCGGGGAGGCGTCGAATCAGAAGAGGCAGTCGACCCTGCAGCAGCTGCTTGGCAAGCGCCAGCGCCTCCTCCTGCTGCTGCTGTCGCAAAAGGTCGGCCAGGGCCTCCAGGGCCGGCTCCTCTTGTCCGCTCTCACCCACCAGCCGCACCAACAGCTGCAACACCTCCGCACGGGAGTTAAGCCCGTGATCCGTGAAATGCTTGCAGCACCTGCCGTGCGTTGGGTAGTGCGCAGGTCTGGGGCACGGGCCGACAAGGCAGAGGGGCAGGCCTGGGGCACATGTGCTGTGCCATGGCGCACAGCATTGGAGAACGATGGTAAGGGGACGGGGCACAGGTCTTGCTCGCGCACGGACATGGACTGACTTCGCAGCGCGTGCCCGGGAGGGACATTCTAGACCTCAACGTCAGAGTGCTCATTGCACTCTGGACCAGCAGACGGATCCCAGCGCAGCAATGAAAATGCACACATTGCAGAAACCCTCTATCTGCACGAAACTAGTACACGGCAGCACGGAGGCTTGCGTTTGGTAGCCGGGGTTACTTTGGGGCCCTGGCCGACCCCAACCGACCTACCCACCCAAATCAGAAAATTTTCCTCAGGCAAAAAAACGAATTTTACCAAAGGGGGCCGAAGTTGAAGGAGGATTTTTTTTTTTAGGTACACAAACTTTTTTTTGCCCCTCTCCCCCCGCTTTGGATGAGATCTCTGCGTAGTGTGCAGCGAGGTAGATGGGGTGTCCGCACAGCAGGCCCATATTCATCCCCACACAGCGACCAATGGCAAGCAATTAGTTAGTACACTGGTACACAGGTCTACCAAAGTGACTTCTCACATAGCCCAAGAGAATGGTACAGGTGGCCCCACGCCTTTCTGTCTCTTGTACTCCTTTGAAAGTAGTCACCGCCGCCCTCAGGCAGAAGTTCCGGTTGTGGTAATCACGTCAGATGCAACGATTGTCTTCAATGCTGTATGCAAATGCAAAATGCAAAATAACGGTGCATGCAAAAAAGGCTCTTCAATCGCCAACCACCAGCAGGAAATTGTCACTTCCTTGTTGACTGTCAGCTGCATACAAATGGCCAATCTTCCGGCGGTGAACCTCTAGCCACCAACAAACTAACAAAGCTAGACAGGAGATGGCTCGACACTAAGTAAAGAGGAACTAAGTAGAGGCATCTGGCTCTCACCCGTAGGGCGTCCTACCTTCGCTGTATGTGCTTCACGGATCATGCAGCGCTACAGTACTACGAGCTCTTTGACTGGGGTGTGGCTTTGTTGTCTAGCACCGCATCCATCAAATACAGCTCTTGGCTGCCGTGCCACACCCTATGGTGCCAGCCACCAACTAAACCCCCCAACAGCGGGCCACAAAGGGTCCGCCCACCAAATAATCAACACTTGTGGATGTCATAGCCGGTGTGATTTCTGAGACCGAACGACCACTAATCCAGTGTTGGGCCACAGAATTGCGTGAGGGAATTGAGTATTGAAGGGGGATCGTAGGAGCGGCTGGAAAAGCGGTTACGGACATGGAGCAACGGGGGGCATTTTCGGCCGACACAAACGCAGCCCGCAGGTGTGACATTACTACAGGGACGAGACATGACGTGTCATTCTGGCCTCATCCTTTCCTACACCTACTATAATTGGTCCCATGCAATGGTTCCATATTTGTGTGTTGCCACAGTCTAGGCCCTTTGGGGTCCACACTCTTTTTAATGATCTCCAACGGCATGCCGGCACATGCATCAATGGACTCTGATGTGGAGCCAATACTTGCATACCTTAGTGGAGAGCCATGGCGTCAATAGATCAACAATAGATCATCCCCAGGAGAACAATTGAAAGGAATGTTTAATTGGTCCCATTTCGATCTGTGATAGTGCATTTTAGAAAGCCTGGGGAAAATTGCATTACAGGGGGTTTCTCTTCCCTTGTGCACCCTACAATGCGTAGGAAACACCTCCAGGGTATAAGGGCTGCGGCTACAGCCTCTACCTCTTTGCCATATCAACATCCATATGTGTAACTGGTTAGGCATTGGGCATTAGGTTAGACATTGGGCAAGAAGCCCGTACGGTTGGCGCTCAAATGCCAACAATTGGCAGTCCACTGCCAGCAGTTTGGCGATCAACCACCGGCCGAGAGGGCTGTCCTTTTTAATTTTTGGGAGGAGGGGGTCGTGTTGATTACGGACAGCCCTACCTCAAAATGCACAAACGCCGAACTTATTGTCCAACTTCCTTTTCTTCCTGCCCTCTTCATGCTGCCCTCTGCGAGAATTTCCAATGGTGCTAGAGAATCGCTCGAAGGGGAGGAGGACCCATTCCTCCCGAAACACCCGTATACATCTAAAACACGAATTGCCTTGGACACATGGCACAAAAGCACAACCAATTCACAGCCCTCCTTTGGCCCCACAAACGCAAACGTTCTTGTAAAGCAATGTCCTAGTGCCAAATTCAACAATAACCAATAGTAACTCACACAGAGCACAAAATTCAGCGTCAACTTGCCAAAAGAATCTACACTCCTCAGATTGGTAGGTCTCTCTTCCCGTGTGCCTCAGGGCGCACCACGTGTGCCACAGGGGCAGCACCCGCCATAACCTCAAAGCGCCATTCTGTCAAAAAACCCGCATGCCCCATGAAACCATGACTTCTGCCCCAGGGCCTGTGCTTGTGGGGCACACAGACCCACCCCATCACCGGCGCCTCCCATCCGGCCCCAAACTGCACATCGACCACTTGTTTAACCGCCAGTATCACTCAGCCGGGGTGATCCCAACCGCTTTCGCCGCCGCTGGTAACGCTTTTGCGATGGCTCTTGAGGGCAACGCTTCTGAACCCGACCCCCAAAGCGCGCACCGCTCCTAAAAGTGCCCCCGGGCTGGGCCGTACTCTGTCAGGGATACCCTCCACACCTCAAGAACAGCCGCCGGGCGCGCCGCGCACAGAGAATCGTCTCGATGCAATGGGCTGTCCGCTGCAGCTCCGCCGTAGTGCCATCGATGAATTTGGCCACCGTCACGTGCGGAGGATGGCCCTTGTGGATCGGCTCCGGCGTGAACGACGGCGCCGCGCCGAGCTGCGCATCCGCGTCCAGCGTGACCACCATCTTCACCGCCTCCGGCTCCGGTGGCCCGGTTGCGGACTGCACGCCTCCCGGCGCAGCCCCTTTGCCTTCGTCCATCCCCTTGCCCTTGCGCACTGCAGTACCCACCTGAGCACTCTCACCATCACCTTCACCGTCACCCTCCGAGTCACCCTCACCCTCACTCACATTTGTACCGACGTCCGCCTCATCACTCGCATCCGCATCTGCATCCTCATCCTCGTCCTCGTCCTCGTCATTGCACTCGGACCCATCCGCACCGTCAGAGCCCGCGCTATCCTCAACCTCCTCAGCCTCACTCTCAGCCTCGTTCGCACTGGGAGGCAGGCCCTCGTCCTCGCTGTCCCCATCGCCCCCGCCCTTGCCTCTGCCCTTGCCCTTGCCCCACCCTCCCCCCCGCTCCGCCTCCACGTCCCCCTCCGTCGCGCTGCTCTCCTCCCTTTCCTCCCGCGTCACCGGCAGCGGGCTCCCAAACACTCGGCCCGCCGGCCGCACACCAGCCGCCCCGGCCCCGGGGCGCCTCCCGTGCCCCCCGCGCCGAAGTGCCGCCGACCGTCGGGCCAGCACCCGCCGTCGCCCGGCCTCGTGGTCCTCGCCGCGCACGGGGGCAGCCGCGCGCGCCCCCCGCGCGGGCTCTGCGTCGGACCCGGGGCCCCGGCGCAGCGCCTGCAGAGTGTGCCACAGCGGCTCCTCCACCGCGACGCTGTCATCGGACGGCTGGCTCTCCGACCCATCGTCTGTGTCCTGGTCCCAACCGTCGCCCCCGTCCGACGCCGTGTCCGTGTTGCTGCTCTCCTCTCCGCTCTCCGCGTCCCCCCCGCCCCCGCCCTCACTCTCCTCCAGCGCCTCCGGCAGCCCCACGCCGCTCTGCAACCGCCAGAACCGCCACGCGGCGCTCACGCTCTCGTACCACGTCGGCTCGGGGGCCGCAGGCTCGGGGGGCAGGGCGTACGCGGCGCCAGTGCCGGCGAGGGTCGCGTGCACGAGGGCCGCGCAGGACTCGAGGGTGCTCAGGGGCAGCATGGTCTGGGGCTCGTGGCACCGGCCCACCCCTGCCACGAGGTGCTGGATCACGCCGTGGTCAACGATCATCTGCTGGTACTTGGGGAGCACGGCAAAGGCCACGAGTGCCTGTGCGGAAGGTGGGGCGCGGCAGGCTGACCACGCCACGCCACGCCACACCAACACCGCACAATACAACACAATGCAGCACAATTGCTGTCCTTCGGCACAGACCTCGTGCAAAGGGCTTCAGCTTTGGGCATTGACGGATTGGGGGCTGCATGTTAAGAAGTCCGCACAAGCCAAAACAATCGTCCTGGTCACTGTCCAGCACCTGAGCCCTGGGGAGGGGGCTCGGGTCAATGCCCCCCCCCCTTGTGTGGTAAGAGGCCTGCGCGCGGTAATCGACAAGGAGTCCACACCGCAGATTGGGGCAACCAGAGCAATTGATGATCATACGTGGCGATTGCATCATCATCACTGTTCATTAGTGGTGTTGCCATGGCAGTGCGCAGGTCTACGCCCCATCTGCCCGGCATAATATACCGGAAAAGAAGTGGGGCGGGGGGTTACTTGGGTTGGCAGAGACCAGACTCCCGGGGTCATTGCTGCTGCTGCGGCGGCGGCGGAGGCAGATGGTGATAGTGATGGTGGCATTGTTGCTGCTGTTATCGGTGCCGTACTGCTGCTCTTGTTGTCATCATCATTACTGTACTTTCCGTGTCACCCGCAAAGACCCCCTGGACACCCACGCCCGTGGCCAGCGGGTAGGGCAAGTACACACACACACCTTCAGGATCCGCGCGTAGAGAGTCACGAGGACGGTGCTTCGTTGGGGATCCGCCACACTGAACACAGACGGCGGGAGGCGCATACGACACCAAGAGCAATCCGCCGGCGGCGGAGACTACCACATCCCCCCCGACCTCTGCAATCGCCATCCGTGCGTTGCAGGTGTGCGTGTTCGGGGGGGGGGCACGGCAAGCGGGAGGCCGGGGCACTGCGAGGGCGCCCCTGGGTCCGTTTGCGGACGGTGGCCATTCCTTCACAGGAGCAGCGCCGCAGGCCACGCAGTGCTCCTCCGACATCCTCTTCGTGATGATGCACCACCCCCGATGCACCGTTAGGCCCAGGAGAGCGGGCGTGGGGACTGGGAGGGGGACCACTCGCACGGCGGGCCCCCGGACGGGGCAAACAGCAATCGCTACAAATGTGGTGCCGCGCAGCCCGGCAGCCAAAGATGTGCCATGTCTCCGTCATGGTGCGGACCGGGCGCACCGCGCAGGCAATTCCCCTGGTGCTGCCAATAATTGAAAAGCTGGTGATACGGGGGGGGGGGGGGGGGGGGGTTGGTGGTGCAAAATTTGGAATGGGATGAAATTTGGTGTCAAGTCTTAAATGGCAGAAGCAGGGAACACTAGTCCTGCGGCACCTGCGGCGCGTAATTGGGATAATTATCAGGGGACAGGGGAAAGTGTCCCCCTTTTGAACCCTAATTTTGAATGGCGAGTGGTTATCGCAAAAGTTTTGTCCGTTTTGAGTAATGTGCCTCATCATTGTGCCCGTTTGACCTGCTTTGTTCACCCAAAATTGAGGGAAATTAATGCCGTGCTAACCCCCACAGCTAATGACCCTTCCCCTGTGGCACCTGCGGCACGCAGGAAGCATTCCCTCCTTGCCCCGATGCCTAAGTGCCAATCAAGACACCAGCTGATTCCAGGGTCCACACGCAGATCCACCATTACCTGGGCTCCTCCTCGCTGGTCTGCTCCACAGCATCTTCCAAGCTCTTGAACACATGAAGCAGCTGATGGAAGGCGGCGTCAAACACAACGTCCTCCATCACGTCCACGGGCACCGGCCCTACTTCTCGCAGTTCCTGGGGACATGGAGCATTGAAGACGGTGGCAATAAATCGAGAGAATGGGCGGCCTGTCGCATCTCACGTGTCCAGACACAACACTTGATGTTGCAATGCCTGGTGCAGCACGTGTCTGAGGAAGAAGGTGGACGCCATCGTGTTGCTGGGGGGCTCATGCAACCGGCTGATGACAAAATGTGCCAGGGACACATTTCCCTCATGTTTTACATACTTCTAACACAGTTGCTCCGCATCTCTGCCCCCCTTGTTTGAGCTGGCACACTTGTGTCAGGTGACTAGGTGACTCTATGACTTGGACATGGCAATGGCTTACATGCCTACCACCATTGTTGGTTATCGCGGCAGATAGTAGTTGATACCAGCAATCCGCAAGTTTACCTCTCTGGCTCCTGCACCGGATGCTTGCATGCTCCATGGAGAGTGCTATGTGGTGTGGTGTGCATTGTGCTTCTGCTGAATGGACAATCGTATGTGCCAATGGTGAGGAGTCCCAGAGAGGTAGCACCTGTCGAGTAAATAGACTCACTGTCCTGTGGAGGAGGGTATGGGTTGCTGACAGTTAGCGACTAGTGCTCAGGGCTTGCTACCACTTGGGTTCACCAACTCATCCCTTTCAGTTGACGACCCTTTCTGTTGGCAGGTGTACCGCCTCACTGACATCGCCAACGTCACAAAGGGGCAGGCTGCTACACAAAGGGTGTAGTCGCATCAAAGCTCATGAAGTAAGGGCCCAATCCCCCCCTCCCTGGTGATCTGACACCAGTTGAAGATTATCAAGATGTGTACGCGGTGCAAAATCGAACATTGTGCAAAAAGAAACTAAACTTTGGAAAATACTTGATATTGTTGTTAAAAATCATCCCATTTTAGTAAATTGAGCACCCACAAAAACACTCAAGATGGTGGCTTGCTCACATGCCACACGTGCAGACCCCCGTGCCCCTGGCCCGCGTTTCTGCCAATGCCAAGCACGCACAAAAACCTCGATCGTTACAGGCACAAGGCCCGTCGGTGATTGCTTGGCCTTGGCAATCGGGCGGGCCAAACCCACGCTTCCACCACTCCAGACCACCACGACCTCCTCCGAATGGCCCTGAGTGCAGGACCGCTCTGCGTGCAGGCCTGCGTACAGCCCCTGGGGCGTACCGCCCATGATCCCCACCACCTGCAGCAGATACTGCAGCGGCGGGGCTCCTCCCCCGGAGGCGGCGCGGGACTCGGTCATGAGGGCACGGGCGGCTGCGTTGTGCATCCACAGATTGGGTCCCCAGTCAGGGCCTTCAAGAAAGAAGGCAGTGGTCAGCGAAATGTGGAGCAGGGCCAGTGGCTCTCAGCCCCTCCCCGTAACCCCCACCCCCCTCCCCCACCCCCGACACACATCTTGCGCAACAATCAGCAACGTACCACTGTTTGGCCACAGGGCAAACAGTTTTTTTTGGTTTCAAAGCAAGAAACGTGGAGGTGGTCGTTGGGGAAGGCCATAGGCATTATTCTGCAGCCCAGGGCATTGCAGGGAGGGGCATGCGCGTGGCTTACCGATCGGGGGCTAAACCTTAAAACTACTTATTTGGATTCCTCATTAATCCAGACAAACCCATCCCCCTTTCCTCCTACAGCCACCACAACTGGTCCCACAGCCACGAAAGCGCAATTCTGTGAAACAAACATAGTGTCACGAAAAGCGCCATTTGAACAGGGGCTGGTCATTGCACAGGGGGGGGGGGGATAATGAAAAGGCGTGATATCATTTGGACAAGGCTTTTCGTGCTCAACAAGAGGACAGGGTTCAAAGTCGAGTAATCCGCCGGTCTATCCACCCCCAAAAACTCCCACACACGCCCAACAAATGTTCTCCAATTTACAAAAGCAGGTCCCACAACGGACATGGCACTGCGCCTGTTGCACTGCAGCCAACCAGCCGTTGTGAATCAGCCTCCCGCCCCCCTGTGTGACATTCCGTCTGGTTGTTGCTCCTTTACGGGGCCCTGGACAGTCACCCGTTCTTCCCTTTGCCCCCCCCCCCCCCCCACTTCATGAGACCCCTCCTTCCATGAACTCCCCACCGACCCCCCCGTCAGCGTGGGCGTTGCGGCTGTCCCATACTCTAGCCATCCGGTCTCGTGTTCAATTGCAGCTCTGCTTATCAGTTGCCTCAACACCTGAATCCTGGAGGCCAGACCGACTCTGGCGTTGCCAGCTTTACTCGCCCATCCTCTGGGCCCGGCACTGTGACTCCCAGACATCACCGCAGCGAAATACAAAAAGAAGTCAGTGAAATTCAGTCCGCTGCAGAAGAGCCATGAACCATTCACTGAACCGGTCGAGGCCAGCCAGAATGTTGCAGTGGATGCAATGGATGCGATGGGGGGCAGAAAGGTGGAGACAGGTATGGCGATCTGCTGCATCAAGAAAAAGTGTTGTCTTGCGTGTCTCCCAGAGGCACTGGGAGGGACCAATCCACATTACGTGGAGGCTTTAAGGAGTTGGGCCGAATTGCCGTAGTATCTTTGGTGGTGAAGAGCAGCAGCAGAATGTGCCGGCACAGCAGAATGAAACGCCCACAGTCTGTTGTTCCGATTTCCAATGCTCCTCTCCATTTCCCTTCTTTTCACCCCCGCCCCCCCCCCCCTTCTTTGCTCGTCACACACACGCGCGTGCGCGTGCACACCACCCACACCCCCGGGGCGTATGGTGCTACCCCCCTGCCCGCCCCGCAGCAACAGTCACCTACATTTTTGCACACCCCACTCCGACCCACGAAAGGGCGCTTTCCTCCCCCACTCCCGATCGGCACGCCTGACGCCTGTTGACGGAGATCCGGCGCTCCAGGGCTGCAGCGGAGGCCATGGGGCGTGCCATTGTCGATGGGGCATACCTTTGTGTTCCGTGGTCCTCTCCTCCGTCAGAAGGGATGCAAAAGTCCCCAGGTAAGAGCCCACGACGTGCAGCACCGCCGCCCGCCACTCGTCACTCCGCAGAAGCTGGGACACCACCACCATCGTGTGGGGGGTGGGGATGGCGAGAAGGAGGCGCACAGCCGTGGCCCCAGCGATGGCTGCGGAGAGGGCACAGGTACGGGACAAGGGACGAGTGTAATTTGATCGCGCACAAATGACGGCTGAGGTAACCCCCCGAGCGGTCTGGCCGGGCCATGTGTGGGGAGGCGAATCTGACGCTGCAGGGCTGTTCTTTTCAGCTACAGACAGCGCCATACAGATGGCCGTGGCGCAATCTGCGCGGTAGCGGGACAGCAGTGCAGCAACAGAACCGAAGGAAGCCACGTGTGGACGACGCATCAAACTGGCGGACCCCAACAGAGCACCGATCGAGCAGTGACTGCCACCCGATGTCGGTCGACCACCAACCGCCGTTGAAGCATCTATGACCCCTCGTGTGTGGTACATTCCGCATGACCTCTTGTATGAAGTGTGTGATGGGAGGGTAGGAGGACCGGGATCACGCCAAGCGGAAGGTATTGTGGATGTGTGGGGATCGACTTTGAAAATGATGACCATCTCTACGTCTCTCCCTCCATCTCTCTCTCTCTCTCTCTCTCTCTCTCTGTTCCTCCCAATCGCTCTTTCTCGCACCACCTTTCCTTAGCTCCCCTATTTCTCCCTCCCTCCCTCCCTCCCTCCCTCCCTCCCTCCCTCCCTCCCTCGCTCTCTGCAACCCGATCATCCTCCCACTCTCCCTCCCTCCCTCCCTCCCCCAATGCACGTGGCACACAGCCAAACTTAACCCAGATGCAGATCGCGAAGGGCAGATGGCCATGCAGTGCTCATGAACACAGAGACCAGGTGCAGTTACAGGGCGGGAGAGGGACATGAAACGACGGTACCCAGTCCACTGTTGTGGCATGTGATCTCGGCAGTTTCGGGTCTGCAAGGGCATGTGGCGACCCAGGGAGTGAGGCTACACACAGACAGGGGGGCAGTCTGCCGAGGCAGAGGGTACAAACAATGAACGGTTTTGGGGGAGCCCTTTGGCTATGATGCCATCCTGACCCGCACACGCCAGAGCAACACCATTTGTACTCAACGGCGCCGGCACAGTGCAGAGTGCAGGCCAACGCGACAGACCCACAGTCGATCCCCCCCCCCCCTCTCTCTCTCTCCGTGCCTCCGAAGGCACACCTTCCGGCAGCCCCGGATCCGACGAACACCCCGCGTCCTCATTCAACGCCCCCGCACAGATTTTGTCCGCATGCGCCCGGGTCTGCAGCGGCAGCAGCGCGGCCAGCACCACCAACGCGTTCTGGACGAGGACGTCTGCCGCGGGCAGCGCTGCCAATCCCGCCACGAGCCCGAGGAGGGCCCGCAGGAGGCCGTCGCACGGCCCGAGGGCGTCGGGGCACAGGGCCATGTCGCGCAGCAGCGCCAGCGCGTTGGTCAGCAGCTGAAGGCTCGTGGTCGCGGAGGCGCAGCACTCGGCCATGCGCTCCGCCCCGGAACGGTCGCGCGTGCCCAGGGACGCGTCGGGCGGCTCGAGGGGCGACGCAGGGCTGTCGTCGGCGGTGCCCGGCGGCGTACGGGCGGGGGCCGCCGCGGCGCTCGCACTCGACGCCGATCGGTCGGCGGCGTCGTCGTGGGGCTCGGAGGACGAGGACGAGGAGGTCCCGGGCTCTACCGCGGACTTGGGGTCAGGGTTGGGCGCAGGCGCGGCGGCGGCGGTTGAATGCGCCGGCGGTACCGGATGGCCCTGCGGCACCGACGCCGACGCCTGCGCCGGCGGAGACTGCGGCCGTGTCGGATGGGCCGCTGGCGGCGATTGCGTCTCCGACGCCGACGCCGACACTGCCGGCCCCTGTGCCGGAGGGGTCGGTGACGGGCTTTGGGCGTCGCCGGGCGTTTCACCATCGGACGAGTCGAAACGCGGCCGGGGCTCGTCGCTTGCCGGGGAGGCAGCGGCCCCAGCCTCGCCCGGACCCCCTTCTGACACCCCTCGCCCGGACCCCTTTCTGGGGCCCCTCGCCCGGACCGCGTACGGGCCGAGCCACGCAGGCTTGGCTCGAGGGGCGGGGTCGGCGGGGGAGAAGACGCCGCCCCACGGCTGCAGCTCGGGATGTTGTTGCCGCAGGCGGATCAACGACCAGTGGTGGGCCCGGAATGAGGCCGTGTGGTGCGTGACCAGGGAGGCCAGGACCGCAAGACCTGCACAAAGCGTGGGAGGGTGACATGCACGGGAACACTGGAAAGGGAACCGCTTGAAGTGGGGGGCGGGGGCCTCCGACGACTACCACTTTCGAAATACGAAATGGCCGCTGTCCACACCCCTACTCGCCGCCGACCGTTTTTGTAACCGCCAACCCGCTGCCTACCAACCACCCTCTACCAAAGGACAGGTCTCCAAATCGCCTCCAACCGCTTTCGTAACCGCCAAACCGCCGCCGGTTCATTACTACTGAGTAACGACCGCTTTGCCAACTGCCCTTGCATGGCCCCTGGAGCGCCTGTCCCTGACGCGATTCGCCGACACCGGGCCTCGCTCGCAGCCGCTGGCGGGAAGGGGGTCTGCAGAGGGGCCATAGTCCATTCAACAGACCTCCAGGACCCGAGGCGCCTCGAGCCGTTGCGCAGCACGCGTTGCCACGGGGGATGCCATCTGAACAACCGACGCACAGGCTCACGACCCGTCCTCAGGCCCCAATACCTGATTGGTGCACCAGTCACCGGTCATCTCTATGCTGTGCTACTTCCACTTCCCTGGCCCCAGACTTGCCCTACCGCTGCGGACGATCCTTCAGCCCCGTCACGGTGGGGGGAGGGCGCCTACGGATAGCATGCAAATGCAGTAGACGTCTGGCCGGGAGCGACACATGATGCCTGCCCCCCCCCCCCCCCCTCGGCGTCCTCGGGGCACCAGCAAAGCCGTATGAGTCCGCCGGCTCGAGAGGTCACCGGAGAAACCCTGGCGCTTTGGCTCATTAATACCACTTACTTCCCCCCAGGACAGGGAATTGCTTGAAAGGGGGGGGGGTACCCCCCTCCCCCCCAAGACCCTGGCCCTGACTCTCCCCCAAAGGCATTCCCATACCCCAACCCCAGCCCCAACCGCATTTCCAACCGCCAGTAACCGCCTCCCAACCGCTTGCACATCTCCTGTCACCGCTCTGCAACCGCTCTGGAATTTCCCCCGATCGCACCCCTCCCCTTCAAGCAAAGCCCTGCCCCAGGAGCTCGATACGGTACCTCCGTGCAGACGACGAATACCTGAGGTGGAGGTGCAGGCAACGAGTACATGGGGCGGAGGTGTAAGATGCGAAAGCAGGCCCAACATCAGGGACCCGAACACCAGAGGGAAAACGATGCAGGGATATGCTTTGGTAACGGAGGGGGAGGCTCGTCAATGGGGCTGCAGTGGCACTTGCGCATGGCACGAACGGCTGCGAGAATATACGCAGCACCGCCAGGGGTAGGCCCATGCACTACGGCAGCTGATCCACCCGAGCCCTTTGGTGGTGAGCACAGGGGGTGGGCTCCCCCACTCCCGACAAAGCCCTCCGCACACCCTCTTCCAGACAGGCTCGTGCCGCCCCTTCTGCTGAGCCGGGCAGGGCCTCCCCCTCTTCAGAGCCGCCCTCTGGCGCCTTCTGCGCCGTCTCCGCCGCTTTCTGCGCCGTCTCTGCCGCCGCCATGACGAGTTTGCGGAGGACCAGCCACGCCAAATACATCACGTCCACCGTCGTAGCCCGACTGACGGGGGCGGCGCCGGGGTCCAGCAGCGGCGTCCAGTCACGGAACCGGAACGGCTCCTCCCCGAAATTCATCTTGAGGCCGATGGACGTGTCCTCGGTGCCCACCACCGGATACCACAAAGGGCTGCTGCATTCCTGAGACACGAGACCAACAGGTCAACCACCGACAACTGCGGTCCAGTCCATCGGGTGTGCGCCTTCGGTCAGTCGCCAACGGACGTTGAATCAGGGATCCGGGGGCCAATGCGGTGGTTGGTACACGCGGGGCCGGGGACAAAAGGCGGGGGGAATCCCCCCGTCACCCCGACAAAATAGAATGCTCACAGTCCCCCCCCCCCCCTCCCCCAAACGCCGTCGGTCATCCCCCAAACGGGGCGCCGTCCATAACCCCGATCCATAAGGCCTGCATGTGCTCAGGCCGGGGGCGGAGGCGCTTCCCAAAAAGAGTGGCGCCAAGAGGAACAGCCCAAGACTCCCAACATCATTTTCCCGAGTCCGAAAGGTGCCCCTTGTGGCGCGCAGTCCCAAAGTTGAACACGGAGCAGGTGTGTGGAGCGGGGGAGGAGAGGACACGACTACAACGCATGCCCCATCGTGTGGTCCACCGACTGCGGCTGGCCGGCAATCGACAGCAGTTGGGGAGCGTTGCTGGTGGCGGGTAACCAAACGGCCGAGCACTGAGACCTGCAGCAAGCCGCTGGAAGCGGGCCCGCCCACCCGGTTGAGGGTTGGCGTGCACGGAGCAGGGGCTCAAGTGCAGCACTTCGACCCGCCCCAACGCGCTCCCAAAGGACTTAAGGACTGCAGGACTCCGCAACGCCAGCCCGGGGCCGTCTTCAAGGGCCGTGCCGAGGTGCCATGCAGATGCATCAGGCCAATCCCCGGGCCTCTACAGGGCCCTCCAGGGCTTCTTTTGAGCAAGGGGGGGGAGGGGGGGAGGGGGTTTTGGACCCAAAACTTGGTGTATCAAAAATGGCCCGACCAGATTTTCCCTATTGTAAATTTCGTTTTTTCCCACTATGGTCACTTTGGTCTGGGGAGGGGGGAAGGGGGTTTTGGGGGAGGGGTCCCCCCCCCCCTTGGTTTTTAATTATTCTAAAGAAGCCCTGGGGCCCTCCCTCCGCCGCACTGCACTTCTGTAACCCCCACACGCTGCTCCCTGTCTGCCCCGACGACCTCCCAGACCCCCCAGACCGGCCGTGTGACCTGCCCAGGGCCCTACGGAGGGCGGGGGTTCGGCCACTGTGACACACCTCCGGAATGGCAAAGGGGCTGCCCTGGAACACTCCGTCCCGGGCAAACCAAATCATTCGGGACTTGGTCACGATGCCACATCCAATGGTCACCCGTCGCCGTCCGTGAGGCGCACAGAATTTGTTGAGGGTCACGCTCTGGGCTCCCAAGAAAGTGGCACTGACATTCCCCGTCTGCTTGAGATGCACGAAGCTGCCTGCAGTACATACGAATGGGACAGTGTGGGAGCGGTGCACAGGGACTATGTGCGCCCAACGAGGGGTGCGTTCCACTGCGTGCGTGCGCGTGTGCGTGCGTTGTATGTGTGGGCAGGGAGGGGTGGCCGTTGGTGGGTGGGGGGCGTTGTGGGTGTTGTGTGCATTACTTGTGGTGTGTGTGTGTGTGTGTGTGTGTGTGTGTGTGTGTGTGTGTGTGTGTGTGTGTGTGTGTGTGTGTGTGTGTGTGTGTGTGTGTGTGTGTGTGTGTGTGTGTGTGTGTGTGTGTGTCCACCCCCTTGGACTGACTGGACATGGGGGCGTCAGAATCCAACGCGAAGGTGGCCCTACAGCGTAGATCCGCCAGATTCAGCGATTGGTGCAAACTAGAAATCATGGCCCGCTTTGTCGGACTGATTGGGGAGCCCTTTTTAGGGGGTTTGCTGGTATTTGAGGTGGGAAAGACATTGACCCCGACATAACCTCCCTGCTCCGCACAGCTGCTCACCCGCTCCGGCCAAGGGACCCTTCTGGCATTGGCTTGCCTTCAGTTTGCCCCAGTGCCGATCCCAGTCCGTGAGGGTGTATTGCCATCCTTTCAATCCTCTTTCTGGGCCACCCCCATCCCCACCCACATCAACATCAACAGCCTCACCCACATCCACATCTGCGTCCTCATCGACACCAACATTCGACTTCAATTCTCACTGTAGAAACCCCCACATCCGCATCCAAAACAAATCCCCATGACCGACGCCCACTGAGAGAAACACTGCTAACTGCCATCGATGCACCAACAACGGCTGTTGCTTAACCGTTCACCTGCCGTTGGCGAACCGCAGACGCCATCAGGAGGAGATCAACTGCAGCAGGGGCGGCGCTGGCACGAAACGAATGGTCCATAATGTACAAGCCCTGCTCATGGTGGTGGCGGGGCTGAACCCCCCCCCCCTCGGTGGCCGGACGACGGCTGTTGGACGCTTGGACACAGCACGCACTGCCTGTGCCCTCCACCATACCTTTCGCTGTGAGCCCCACGTACCACTCGGGGCATTCTTCGTCCGTGAGGACGTGAAGCGTGACTTCGAAGTACAAAACGGGCGGCAGCTTGGGATCAGAGAAGGCCCAGCCGTGCGCCATGGCCACCTCAGACTTGCAATCCAGAAGCACCGTCGTCCCGCTGAGGCTGGGGGACTGCAGAGAAGGGCCCGATGCAATGCAAAGCGGTGAAAGTGGGTGCCGGCGGAAATACGCAACAAAAGTGAGGATTGGGGAAGAGGGAATGCGCCTCAGGGGGGGGGGGGAGGTTGGAGACTGGGCAACTGCTGCGGTTACAAAACGGTGGAGGACAGGCGGGGGCAGTTGAAAGCAGGTGGAACGGAACTGAGCGGTACCCTTGAAGGGGGAAGCCCCCGCCCCGCCCCCCTTCAGACGTTCCTGGGAGTCGGGGGAAGGCAGGGCCCACAGGGACCCCTCGCGGAGCACCGTGGGCACAGGGGCGTGAATCCGCTAAGAGGTCACCCTGCTGCCATTGCAGAAATCTTGCGCTCTGGCTTCCCTACGGCGGGTCCCTCCCCCAACCGCATTTGTGGCGGGATTCCGCCCCTGCACCCACCTGCACTTCACTGGTTGGTGGGGCTGTTGACGACTGCACAGGGGCCTTGCTGTGATGAGCAGTGTTCAACCCTTCCCTTGCCTAACCCTTCCCTAACCTTTCCCCGCCCTCAGGTACCAAATGTTCGGGCACGGTCGAGGATTTGCACCGGGGGCTTGACACTGATGGTTGGAAACATGCCTCGTCATGCATTGGTGTGGGCGAGCGGTCCTCAGAAATAGGACTCGTGGCTTGGAATACCCATATAAATATCCCCCCCCCTCCTGGCAAACAACCTAATACCGAGGCCTTGTGCCAACTTCCCCCCCCCCCCCCCCATGTCACTGGGCAAGAACTACAGATCGTGACACTCTATCGGGGCATGATGCATGGGGTATTTGTGAGGGTGCAGAGACGGTGGCTTCACACCCAATGTTGATCAAAATGGAACTTCAAATCTTGGGATTTGAGCCTGGGACCATGAGTGCGGAAGTCCTGCAGTTCTCCTCACCTTTCCACAAACGGTCAACCGGCGGGGGTCTCTTATGGTCACGTGAAGAGGGTGTGTGTATTATGTTGCGTGGCAGGGGTGGATATAGTGGGGGGGGCCCCCCCCGATGACGATTACGATTACGATTACGATTTACCCGTTTGACTGAACTAGCAGTTTTGCCAGCAGTTTTACAACAGGACTGATCGCCAAAAAAGGCGCCAAACCTCGTGCTACCCTGCATTTGATCCCAGGACAACCAACTCATGAAACAATGCATGTACCACTGTACTACTGAGCCAAACTGCTAACCCTAAACACAAGACAATATATTGCACAGCGGTTGGTGTATCCCATGAAGACAGTCCACACAGTGCAATCATTTCTTGACACATTTTGCCAAAATGGCTTGCAATTCCGAATCATCTGTGCCTGAACTGCCTGAGCTCATCGTAATTGTGATCGTCATTCTGTCATCACTGCCTCCTGGCTCAACAGCCCCCCCCCCCCCCCTTTCCCCACCCCCACCTTGGTAATGTCGTCACTATTATATCCACCCCTGTTGCGTGGGACGCCATTCCTTCGAAGAGCCCTACGCAGACCTGGTTGACTCACTCTGTTTGACGGAGACGTGCTGCAGGCCCCAGACTGTCACACATGCTAATCCTACACCCATCTTGTCTGCTCTCCTGGCTTCCTTGAGGTCCCCAGCGCTTTCTGGTCACCTATGCCGACGTGAACCGAAAATCTTATTCACTAGTTTTGAAATGGCCCACATTGATGCTTTTCTTGCTTTCTGTGTAACTCTTTCTTATTTTGACGCCTTGTTTTCTTGTTGTCCAGGCGGCAATCAGCAATCAATCAACATTGGGGATTATAAATTATTTATATACCTTCTTGTCGGCAGACTGCTGAACATGGTCCCACATCATTTTATCATGAATGGACTGGTCAGAGGGGGAGTCCTTGTACTGTGTAAGCCTGCATGTGCACTCTGCGCTACTTTTGGAATGTAATTCCCCCCCAAAAGCCTTCAAATTGCCCCCCTGCCAAATGCCCACCAAAGTAGCTCCCGAAGAAGCCTACATTACAAGACTAAGTCCAAGTTCATGAAGAAGTCTATGAATGCAACCAAATTTGTTGCGGTTCTTGTTCATGTGCTGCTCCATGGGGGGCGCCCAGGTGCAGCCCCTGACAGCGACACCCCCTAAACATTTTGGCCCCCTGAAGAGGGGGGGGGAGGGGGGGGGCAGCCGGGCTAGGCTCCCGGGTACCCAAACATGATCCCCTCGTAACACTGATCATTTTGAACACACAGATGTGGGGTTTTGCCCCCTGTTTTTTCACCCCCTGGGCGTCCAGTCCTAGCAGCCAGGTTTGGGGGCTGGATGGGGGAGCTCAGAGGTGAGACCACAAGTGTGGTCTCAAAGGGCGTTAAGGGCAAACAGCTGTGACAAAAGGATTACACGAATGAAACACACATATCACCTTCGAACTGGCTGCGAGGTAGCTGTGACACTCTTGCATTCCAGTTGTCCCCCAGAGAATTAACGTCTGTATGCACTATGGACACACACAGCAACGAACAGAGTACCAACAATGGAACCAACATCACATTCATTCTTGCATAATCATGCAAGACTACGCAAATTACGCAAATTATACCCAAAACCCATTATGCAAAATGATGCACTTGTATAACCTCCCCCCCCTGTGGGAGGCAAGAAATTGTTTTTTTGTGATCTTATTTTTGTGAATTTCATTTTTACGAAGGGCATGGATCTGAAACTTATTTTTTTTCGCTTTTTTTTCACACCTTGTCCTAGGAATTAATTCTGTTTACAAAACATGGATATTTGTATGGTACCTCTGCTTCTACCTCTACCTCTGCCTCTACCTCTACCTCTGCCTCTACCTCTGCTTTCCAGGACACCCACTGCATATCCTTCCCGCCCCTCCGCACACCTCCTCCCTCTTGGCCTTCTTCAGCACATGCTGGATCTTATTGGTGTAATGCGCACAGTACCGCTCACGCAGCGGCAACACCGGGGGCTCCAACCCGCAATACTGTGCAGTATGCCGGTCGACAGCCGCGTCCCCCTCCGTGGGCGCGGCACAGACCACATCGGCCAGGAACGGGAACAGCCCCAGGTCCCCCAAGAAAGGGAAGTCCGCCCCCTTCCAGGGCATGTCCAGCCACTGCAGCAGCCCCGCCGTGCAGTGCACGGCGGGGCCGCGGCCCGCCCCGTCGCCATTGCTCCCCGGGGCCCCCATATGGACAGCCCCGAGCAGGCCCTGCACCCACTGCACCAACTGTTTGGCCACGGAAAAGAACCCGTGCTGCAGAGTGGAGTGCAGGAAGGACCCACAGCCAGTGATGCCGTCTGAGAGAGAAAGGGGAAGAGACAGAAAAAGTGGGGGAGGGGTGAGAGAGAGAGAGAAAGAGAGAGAGAGAGAGAGAGAGAGAGAGAGAGAGAGAGAGAGAGAGAGAGAGAGAGAGAGAGGGAGAGAGACGGACAAAGAGGGAGAGGGAGGAAGAGGAAGAGGGAGAGGGAGAGGGAGAGGGAGAGGGAGAAGGAGAGGGAGAGGGAGAGCCAGAGAGAGAGTATCCCTTGTTATCTCCTTGTTCCTCTTCGGTTGTGCTGTCCCCTCGAGTGTGTTCAACAGTGGACATCAGAAGACAAAGTGAGGAAACAAATGCCCAGTCAAAGGAGGAGGAGGACCAACTGTCTATGAAATCCACAAGCCACTCCAAATTTCAGTGTGCTGCGGCATGCTTCAACCGTTGGTGCTTGAGCATCACTGCCCCCAATGCATGCACCCCCCTGCCAGCGCCGACAGGCCTCACGGGCAGTCATTGCAAAGACTGTGTCTCTGAGGTAGGAATGTGCAGCGCCGGGGAGCGCAAGAGGGGGGCAGGGATTGCACAGAGCACGGCACATGGGGACAATGAATGGGCATGACCTGCGTGGTGGCCGCCGTGGGCGGTCTTTGCGAGCATCCCAATGAGGATGCCCAAAAAGCGTGCGTCTTGGGCCTCCGGCTGGGCCAGCAACTCCCTCATGAGCACCCAGGCCTCTGTGCGGGACTGCGCCATGTGCATGCGCGCCTCCATCAAGGAGACGAGGCATGGGATGTCCACGCGTTCGTCCATCACGAACTCCAGCACCTGCGAATGCGAAGCGGAGATGCATGAAGACTGGGTCGCAGGTGCCACCGGGCGAGGGAGGGGCATGTATCGTCCCCACACCTCAATGGGATGGGGGGGGGGGTACCCCCCCCCATCCCCGCGTGTCTAAGAATCAGCAACATTTTGCCGCGGAACCGGGGGTCAGTTCTTGCGCACTACCATGAGCAGCGCAGTCCTAGGAACCGCCTTGCACAAGAACCACCCACAGGTTCGGCGGCAATTTTCCCGCACTACTTTTTTTTCCCATAGAATTGGGTTTTTCATGGTTGCGGTAGATGCAGGGCAGCTATTCAGGTATGCAGGACAACATTTCATGTGTCTTGCATGGCAATACATGCATTTGGAACGCAAATTGAGGCACATGGCACAGAAAGGAAAGGGCAAACATCCCCTGGTTCAACGCGCCGGAAAAAATTTTTTGCGGCACTGGGTTGGGGGGGAGGTACATTCACACTATCTGCAATTTGTAGACACTATCTGCGACAAGTAGATGCGGTCTGCTAATCGCAGACACTATCTGCATGATGTAGGCGAGAATTGTGAGGCACAACACACTGAACTGTGTGGGTGTTTGGGGGCATGGGGAGGTAGGGGTGGGGAGTTGTGGGGGAGGGCGGGGGGTAGTGTTGGGGGGAGTCATGTATAAGGGGCTTCTGACCATACCAACACCATTGGAAGGTATGAGTACCAGGGTTGAGGTCAATCAAACAAAATTACCTTTGTTTTGGTTGGCGTGCACTAAGGGCCATTTGAAAACTCATTAGAGATTGAAATTTTCGGCGCGGGGGGAGGGGAGGGGACTCCTCGGTCTGTATGTCACAGTTGAGCAGATGGATGTTAGGCTCAGTGGGAAATGCCTTGGACTCAAGGCCCGTGCGCCTCTCCTGTCTCTGCTCATATCCTAAGTAAGCAGGAATTTTGCACCAGCTCAAAGGCGCCTGGCGCACTCACTGCAATGAAGATCAGTGGTAATATGTTTTGGTAATGAATCGGCATGCACATCACATGGGCAACAATACAAAACACAGTCGTTGTCAAAGAGACAATACATTTCAACTTTCTCTAGCCCACTGAGAAGAAATTGTTTCTCAGAGTCTCAGGCCGACAAGGGTTCACAGATTTCGTTTGACCATCCAATATGATGTGCTGGGTTCCACCACAAAAACTGATGTTGGTTCACCAGAAGACTCTGCACAAGGTTGTGTGTCAGAAGATGTAGCAACAGAAGAGTTGCACAACCAAGATTCTAAGTGCTGCAACTAGGATATTACGGCCTGTGGCTAGGATGCTACATGCTACAACCGGGATGCTACGTTTTTCAACCAAGGTTCTACGCACTACAACTAGGATTACAGGAGATGATGTTCCACATGACAATGTTATTTGTGCAAAGAAGGGCATGGATACAGATATGGTTTTGGATATGGATATGGATCTGAATGTGGGTGTAGATGTGGATGTGGATGTTGATATGGATGTGGATGTGGATCTGAAAATGGGTGTAGATTTGGATGTAATGTGGATGTGGATATGCTATGGACATGGATATAGACATGAATGTGGATGTGGAACTGGGTCTGGATATTGATGTAGAAAGGGATGCGAATATGGAGAGAAACCGGGATATGGATGTGGAGAAAGATATGGATGTGGATGTAAATGTGGATCTCAACCTGAATATTAGCGTTGATGTGGATGGCCATGTGGATATGGACATGGATATGGATGTGGATGTGGATGTGGTTGGGGACATGGGTGTCGATGTGGATACGGATGTGGATGTGGACATGGATATGGATGTGGATATGGATAGGGGTATGGGTATGGGTAGGTGGATATGGATATGGGTATCGCTGGGGACATGGATATGGATATGGATGTGGATACGTGTATGAATGTGGATATGGATATGGATATGGATTTGGATATGGATATAGAATGGGCATGGGCTGGTGGAGGTGGAGGGCGGGCGGGGGGGGGGGGGGGGGGCTTGAAATATTTTTTCAAATGTTTTTCTTGGGATTGCCAGGGATTCATGTGGCTCTCTGAAGCTAGTACCTGAAAACCACGGCAGCCAATCTGCAGCAATTGTAAAAAAAGTATGCACCGTACAATATCTACGTACTTGCCATCTTTCATCCATGTCCGCATCCACATCCACTTCTTTCCATATCCATATCAATAGCGCCAACCCTGATGGCACAGGCAGCACTATAGAGCAAACAAGGGAATTTCTGCCATCTGGAGCATTTTAAGTGTTGGGATTTCCAGGGGTGGTAAACTTCACCCCCAATACCCCCCCCGCCCCCTCCAAGCCAACCACCAAGGCCTTGTGCCAACCCCCCCCCCCCCCCCATCCCTGTGTATCTCACCTCCATCCCTACAGCCACTTCTTCTAGTATCTCCTCCTCTGAGCTCTCAGCCCCTTCCCCTCCTTTCCTCTGGCGTTCATCAACACGTGTGCGCTGTCTGATCAGGGTGGCCGTGTTCCCTTCAATTCCAGCCCCCTGCCTAAAACGGTGGGCTGCTCGGGGAGCCTGTGGGCACTGTGCGTGCGCACACCGCCTCTCGTGAAGGCACATGGGGTCTGTAATGGGGACAGCAAGAACCCGTGCAGTAGGTATCCGGTGGACAATTGGCGAAGGTTATAAAGGGGGGGGGGGGCATACACCCGCAAG
The DNA here is from genome assembly GCA_964036045.1 of Eutreptiella sp. 'Long Island Sound 2002'. Lineage (NCBI taxonomy): Eukaryota > Euglenozoa > Euglenophyceae > Eutreptiales > Eutreptiaceae > Eutreptiella > Eutreptiella sp. 'Long Island Sound 2002'. Next base: position 44,162,266 of record OZ038392.1, read on the forward strand.
ACCGCGTAGTCACTGGATATCGTATATGAGGTCATCTCAGTGGTATATGCTTCGGGCGTCAGAGCTGGGCTCAACTTCCACAGTCATCTGTCCCATGGTGAGCGGGTGCCTGCCTCCTGGGCTGGACCCCAAGGCTGGGGTAGGCATCATCGGTCATGCTCTTCCGACGGGTATTCTCCATTGGACTCTCTGTCGTCATCCCCTCTGGCCTGTTGCACGTCCGCAGCATCTGACATGGACGCTCGGCGCCTCATCTTTGTCTGTCCCGCCTGCACTTCCCCCAAACTGGTACCGTCAGCTTGAGCAGCCTTCTGGCGCTCATGCACACACACACAGACACAGACACACACACACACACACGTTGGGAACCGCGAGACAAGAACGAAGCAAGAAAAGCGGTTGAAAGAAAACTCCTCAGGAACAGCAGAGCTGTCCTAGACGTCTTTCGGTCTGTTGGTAGAGAATGAGCAAATGCAGTTCCGGACAGTGGACCTCACCATTTCCCGCGTTCAGTTCTGCACCGCGCAACAGACCATAAAAACCGCCCGCGGAGGAGCTCGTGCACTGCCGTTGCCATAGCCTAGATTTATCGTGTGCTGGGTGCCACCACCCCGCCACACACACACGCGCACACACACCCGTCACTAACATAAAAAGACTTGGCCTCATCATGCAGCTCCTTTTCTGCACCCGCTGGAGCAGATCTGGGCCAGCAAGGTGTCCCCATTTGAGCCCGCACTGGAACATGTGGCGAAATGCCTGTTTGGCGCACTTGAAGCATGGCTTTGTCTTAGCCTGGGATTCCCTTTCCTACCAGCGTTGTACCTGACCCCGGTGGTGCCTGGGCAAGGGAAGGTGGGGGGGGGGGGGTTGTGGTCAAGGACACCGGGTTCCAGGTTTGCCAAAGCAGGGCGCCGTTCGGTACTTCGGGGTGTGCGCACCCGTTTGAGGTTTTACAAATGAATTGTTTACGATGTTCCAAGGCACTGGGGGAAAACATTGGTCATGAGGGGGCGTACCCTTTCCCCCTTTCAAGCGCATGCCTCCCCCCCCCCCTCCCCCGGTTGGGGCACAAACCTGGCGGTTACAATGCGGTTGGTGGGCCGTTGGGACGCAACAAACTGTCACCCCGGATGGAAGGGGGAGGGGGGGTGGGTGCCACTAAGGCGCAGTAAATCTGCCGGTTGGTACCTCTGGTTGGCGCGCACCGATTTCATTTTTTAGAAATACATTGTTCACATTGCTTGTCCCAAGAAACTTGGGGGAACAGTATTGTTGGGAGGTGAGAGTGGGACGGTTGTCCCTCTGCTCGCAGATGCTGCTTCTGCCCCTTGGCGACCCTCCCACGCCGGCGCCGGCAATGCAAAGGGCAAAAGGGGGGTGCAGGACCAAACCCCCAACATCACGTCCATTGGCAGAAGAAGGACACGCACACAAGCGTACGCACGTCTGGACCCCCCGCAACCCCCAAGTGTTGCCCGCTTCCCCCTGCCCGGCCCCACCGCGCCCGCCCCTTGCCCCGCCCCCACGGACCTGCCGCGTCACGTCTGGGCCCCGGTTGCCGGCCACGTGCAGCGAGTGCTGCAGGCGGTAGCGGGTCTGCCATTGCTTGGACAAGGCGGACCAGTTCCGGGAGAGTCTCGAAGGGGCGAGGCGGCCCAGTTCGTGTGAGGGTTGGCGCCCAAGACTGGGGTCACGGTGCAGGAGGTCAGACCCCGGCTCCGCCGGGAGGTCCCCTACGTTAGCGATGAGGTCCTGCAGCAGGAAGACACACCGCGCGATGATGGTCTTGAGCTTGACCGGGTCGTCCTGTGCAAAGAGACGGCGCTCGCGTGGCGTGCGGGTGTGTGCGCACCCGCGATCGGGCGCAGGGGACGCTGCAGCGCCCCAGACACGCAGGGCGGTCGGAGGGGGGGGGGGGGGGGGGCATCAAGGCTGAGTGCGTATGCCGGTACGTACTTGCGGGTGAACGAACTTGTTCACCTTTTGAAGAGGGAATCCCCCATGCGGGGATAGGGAGCTGGCTGTCCACCCGTTGAGTTGGGGGATGTAAAAATTGCGAGAGGTGGAGAATCCCCGCCCTATCTTCGGCGCCTCAGGCTCTTCGTCTCTCAGAGCCGTAGGTCGTGCAGCTGGCGCTAAAAGAACACAGACACAGACACAGCGTCGGCGCGGCGGTGTGCAACCGCAAAAAGTACTCCGGCGCGCTTGACACGGACGGGCCCATGGTCACAGGTCAACGGCCACGGAGGTGTGACGCGCTCGTTTGGAGGGCCTACTGATGCCGGTTGGAGGGCTACCGACGGCGGTTGGGGAGTTCACACGGGAAAGCACTTTCTGGACGACGCCCAGTTCGCCTCGACACCGTCTCCCAGACCACCCCCTCCCGCCCGCCCGCAGGCCCTCGACCTTCTGCTGGTAGTACAGCTCCAGGAAAGTCCGCCACTTGTTGCACGCGCTGCTGTACACCGTCAACAGCGGGAGGCTCAGCTCAAAGCAGGTCGCGCCGGGCGGCGCATCCGCGTCCGGCGCGGCGTCCGCGTCCACGGCCACGGGCACGTGGTGGTGCTTGAGCAGCACGGCGAACAGCAGCCGCAGCGCCCGCTCGACAATGGGCGGCAGCTGCGGCGTCGGGTGCTGCGGCTGCTGCTGCCGCTGCCGCGCGCGCAGCTGCCGCCAGAGGTCCGCCCCGGCGGCGGTGTTGAGGGCGAGCTGCTGCAGCAGCTCCGCGTGGGACTGCATCGAGTCGCTGGCGTTGGAGAAGCTGCGGGACGGCACGTCCTGGACGGCCTTGGCGAGGCCCGCCTGAGGGCACAGTGGACGGCGTGAACAGTGGGACGAGCAGCAGGGGACACTTGTGGTGCGGGAACGCCAGACCCGCAGGCGTGGGGCGCCGCGCAACGCTGCATCGCACGCCACCGCACCGCACCGCACCGCACCGCACCACCCCCATGTGACACAACATCGTGGTGCCGTTAAGGATCAGAAATCATGAACCCTGGGCCAACACAAAAAGTGAACTCCTCTTTCTTACTCTCCAATATTGTGTCACACATTGGTAGTCACCGTGGAGGTTACTTTTGGGGCTGACGAAGGATTAGAGGTTTGGTCTAAGAGAGGGTTGCGGGTCGCTTCGGGGCTAACGGACTCTATCCATAACATACAACCTCATGCCACTTGTTGTGGCAGAATGTCAGTGTCCATCCCCAGGTGCCCTGCGGGGGTCGGGGGGCTTACCTCCGTCACCTTTGGCTCCACAAGACAAAAGTACCGCCTGCGAGAGGTCGCTACAGACCATACAGAGTGCCGCGCCTCCTTAGCGCCCGCCAGAACCTCCGCCAACATTTCATGACCTGAATTTGGCATCCGCCAAATCCGGTCTTGGCGCACGCTACGTCGCGTCTTGGCACGCACCAAATTCATGCTGTGTTGGTACCACACTTTCTTTGTCCGTTTTTTTTTATTTTTCGCAACTGCAGGGGGATTTTGAAACACAACACAGATTACCCACGTGAGCTCAATCAGGTCTGGTGCCCTGTGACTCACAGTCTACAACCGCACGCACCTGCAAGAGCGGACTTGTATCAAGGTACCGGGTGAGGACAGAGGGGTCCTTGGCAGTGGTCAAAGGCTGGGAATGAGGGGTGGCGGACAGCATGGACTGGAGGATGCGGACGCAGGAGTGCAGGGTGATGCCGATCTGCTGCCCCAGCCAGCTGCTGCTGTGGTCTGCAGGAAACAAGCGGGTGTGCAACCTGCTGGCAGATCTGTCAATGCCCTCCCTGCTTGTATTTTGCAAAACCCCTGAGACTCCTTACACCTCTTCTCACATGCCTCACAGCCCTCACACTTCACACCCTGACACCTTTCATCACGGGGGTTGCTCCCAGCCAATGTGTGACCCCAAGGGGTGTGCAACCATTTTGGGGGCTGTAGCGGGGGGGGGGGGGGGGGGGGCCTTGGGAGACCCAAACCTTGGGGGTCGGCGGGTCAGGCGGTCAGCCGCTGGGCTCCCCGAGGGGGGGGGGGGGAGGGTCGGTGGGTACCCCAACATACATACCTCAAAATGATCCCCATGACACGCATTTTGAATATACACAATTGGGGTAAAATTCTATTGCCTTCGGCAGTGCACCTCGAAGAGAGGTTGACAGTCAGCCAATCAGTCCCTGAGCCAGCAAGCAGGCAGTCAGACAGATACACACAGGTTGGGTTTTTTGTCAGTGGCAGATGCGGCCCCAAGCAGCAGGGAGGCCCATCGCCGTAGTCCAAGCGGTGGCCGAGTGGCAATGCAGCGAACCGGCATCCGTGCTGTCGGCGATTCGAACCCTGGTCTGGCCACTTTGGCGCCGCCGCCGGCGGCGGCGCTAAAATTCTGCAGACCAGGATTCGAATCGATGCCTGCAAATCTGGTATGGGCTGCGTTACCATTGGACCGCTGGCCGTGTGATGAACACAGTGCGTCCCCACTGCTTGTAGCCTATTAAGCAAAAACTTTTGACCCCCCCCCCCAACACCCCCACCCCCCCACCCCCCAAAAACGTGATATCCAGTTTTAGGGGATAGAGGCCTCAGAATCAAAAAATCCATTGGGGGATGGTCTTATTGGGCAAAATAATGATTTTACAAGGGGTTGGACATCCAATATCATGCCTTGGGGTATGCTACGCGAATGACCCCAAAAAAGGGGGGTATATGATGCCCGCGCCTGCGCTTGATCTAACAACCTCTCTTCGAGGTGATTTTTTCAAAAAAAATTTTGCCCATCAACTCAGGCTCCCATCAGCCAAGGTCCGACCCGGAGGTCGGGTCAGGGTCAAAATCCTTTTTTTGTGCTTTTCATCCATTTTTGAATTCTCCACGAAATTCTGAGTATTTTGAGTATACACACATAGGGTCAAACAAAAAATTCCCCCCTGCCATATGCCTAAAACAAAATCTCCGGCGCCTCTGGTGCCCACAAAACCCATTGTTCCGTACAACCATTTTGGGGTCTGTAGAGCCACCCCCCCCCCCCCTGTGTGACATTCCGTCTGGTTGTTGTTCCTTTACGGGGCCCTGGACAGTCACCCGTTCTTCCCTTCGCATGTTGCGTCAGGTTGCTGCTTTCTGTCGGCCGCTGCGGCTGGTGCTCTTGCTGGTGTCGTTTCCGCATTCGCCTAGCCCAGGACCCTGGCCAGGAGCAGCCCCCGTGCCTTTCATAGACCATGCACCCCCCGGATGCACAACTCACACACAGTGGGAGTGAACGCTGTCCGTCAATGTAGGGACACTTGTGGCGGTGTAGTAATTGCATTTGCGACGTGACTCTTAGCACATGCACACACACCAACACATACACACATGCACACACGACATGCACACAGCAGAGCGCCAGACATTTCTTGTCAAGCCAGTGAAGACAGGATGCGCACACAAAGGCGAGGCGCCATTCTGGACAGTGACATGTTGTCAGAGCTGGTAGCTCCCACCCACCCCTATGAGACAACTCACAACCGCAAAGAACTCTTGGGGGCACCCTTGCGCCCAACCAGGAAACGCACTAGGACACCTTTAGTGCCAACAGCCGAAATTAATGCCGATGCCTAACTCCAGGAAACACGCAAGGCACGGGGCGCGGAGGTTGTGCATTGGTTCACCAGACCCATCTTCGGGGCGCACACCGTACCGGAGAAGCCGAGGCCCCCTATGTGTGCCCCCATGTGTGGCCTTGGACGCACACACGTGTGGGTCACAATCAGGCACCACTGACACACTGCCATCTGCCAGCCCTCAGCCACCTGCATGTTCTCCTTGGGCTGCATCGCGTACAAGGAGGCCCCGGTGGACCCCAGGAAGGCCCATCCTGAACTCCCAAGCCATGAGGAAGGCAACAGGATTTGGGGAATGCATTGGATGTGAGGTCAGGACCAGCAACTGCCAAATCACAAGCACACTGACCATGCACGATTAGAGTGCCCACGTGGGTATGCCACCTCGCCACCTGTTGTGTTGTTGGTGGAAAAATCAGCTCTGGTACTAGCTTACAATCAATATGGTTAGAACTGCCATGAGGCAACCACAAAGACAAATATGTCACAACACATCCCAAATGTGCTGTACCCTGAAAGACATGGATCACGTTGGAGCTTGGACCTCCTGTATTACAATACGTTGCATCTACTTGATCAGACATGGGCATCATCAAGTTTCAATATCACCTGTCTGATGGCGACGAGTGAATGCTTGGCAATTGGTTAAATTACTGTGTACGATTGCTTGCCACACCCAACAATTCATTGGGTGCTTTGAGTGGCTTGGAACATGGCGGTACCTGCTTCAGCGATCTAACCCTGCATTCCTTCATTGAGCCGGCATGGTGTGTGAAATTTGCTGCTCCCTCTCTCCTCCACTCTCCGCTTTGGTCCATCCCTCATACCCCAAAGGTATCTCTACTCCTAGAATTCTTGGTTGTTAACAATTCTTGCCCCTGTGCCCCTCTGCCATGGTAGACGGCCTTCGCTCTTCGGGCCACAATACATGCACACACGATGGTAAAACCCAAAATGGCGCATTTGCATCCCCATTCCAATTTTGTACTGGTTGCTTAAATTGTGCTCCTTGGCCAACACTTGTTTGCAGCAAAATCCCACATCACATCGCACCTCATTTTTGTGTTGGCTTCCTTGCCATGCCATTTGGCCTCATGGATCAAAGGGCCTAGGTGAGGACTGTCAAATGCCCAGGCATTGGTAATTGCCCACTACAAGAGAATACCACTAATCATGTTCATACAGGGAGGCAAAGAAAGAACCACACACATAGTACTTAGAGACAGGTGTCCGTGTAGCAGCCTATTGAAGACACATTTGTTTGCATTTGTTTGGGCCAAAGAGTCCGTAATGCGTTTTGCCTTTGTGCAACCGCCGCCATAGTGGTCCATTTAATGTAGAGGACCACCAACACCAAGGTTGGATGAAAGCAAGCATAAATCAGTTCATCCAAATTGGAACCGCAAGCTTCCCAACAGCCCACCCACCATTCTACCGATTTGTTCCATGTTCGATGGAATATGGGATTTTCAAATTGTCTCCCTTTGCTTACATGATGGGTGGGCTTGCACTAAATAGTGTTTCACTACACTCAGTCTCCACGTGTACCATAGTCAAACAAAGAAGGCAGCCAAGCATATCCTCCCTCCCTGGTACAAGGGCCCCTTTAGCCACAAAGCACCATGTGACAAGAGTGTTAGTCTCCTACACCTACTCAACTATGCTAGAAAGTGGCGTCACCTTGCCACTATGGTCTCCCACGTGACACCACTTGGCCATAGCATGCCAACCATGGTTTTCTTGGGCAGTGCTCTCACGGCCTCACGTAGACGGAAGATAGGAGGTGGCAAGCAGTAAAATGGGTTGCTACATGTTTCATTGTGCAAGGCACACACACACTTTGAGAAGGAAGCTCGAACAATGACACCCCATGTGGATGTCTGAGAGTGCAACCCACGGACATGTCTCCAAAAAGACCTTGTTTGGCGAAACAATAAAAAAATGAAGGTGGTCATGTAGGCTGGGTGTGTTTCTATTTCTATACACCATAACACTGGAATCCAAGCGGGACGTAATCCCAACAAAAGGGTCAGTGTCACTCTGTGCTTTGAGTTCTTAGTGTCACCGAGTGCTTTAAGCCCCAGCCTCTCAGTTCTCGTCCACACAAAAATGGGCACAAAGAGGGAAGGAGTGCATTGGTGCTTGCACATGTGTTGTCATGTCTACTAGAGGATTGCACTCGTGTGCTTGGGAATGATTGACGTATCGGGGATGGATCCGTGGGTTACGCACAAAATGGTTGTAGAGCCTCATGTGCTCACAGAAACTTGCTGTATGACGGACTAAAGACACATAAAGAGAAGGGAGACAAAAGGGGGAGAAAGATCCGAACGCTCCTGCATGAGGTACAAACACCTCAATAGGTGGTACCGCAAAATGAAACCCACACCATATTGTAGGACCGGGCAAATAGATCAGTTGCAACCATCTTCGGAGCAAGCATAACCACTTGTTCACACACACACACACACTCTCTCTCTCTCTCTCTCTCTCTCTCTCTCTCTCTCTCTCATACAGCGGACATGGAGGACCTGCCTCATAAACATGGATACTTCGATCGTTAGCCTTGACAGTCATCTTCACTCCCCATCCGGTGAAGCCCGGATCATCTGGCACCAAATATACCTGCGGCAATCACACCAAGGGGGGGTCCACATAGACACGGCGAAATACGTGCGTGTGAGGGGGGGAGGGGGATAACACCAGGGACCAGGTGGGGGGGGGGGTTTGGATGGGGATATCTGCAGGGTGCAACTGTGCAGGGAAATGTAACAAAGGAGGGGGGCAGAGTGTGTGTGTAATGTATCAACCCAAGATTCACCAGGGAAAGGGAAGGCGGATCAACTCAGGGATGCACAGCGGCAACTCATTTTGGTTTGCCCCTTTCTGACCCCCCAAAATGCTGATCACTCTGGATGCACCCTTTCCCTCAGACGCCCCCATCCAATGCAGAAGGGGGTTGGCAACAGAGCACCCAATAGGCTGCATTTTGTACACGCAGATGCGGGGGGGGGGGGGGGTATACAGTGCCATGGGGGTGGACCATCCCATGCGTTGTGAATGGTCCAACGTGGGCTTTAGGGTGCTGGGCCCACATTTGGTTGTGCAAACCCCTGTAGACAATCATCAAAGTCTTCGGATCACCGATTGTTGTGTTGGGTTGGAGGTCCGCAACACAACCAAAAGCAGCCTATCTTTTTCACATGCACCCAGGGACGGTGGGGGAGTCAGAGTCAGGAAGGACCCTAAACCACTCCAATACTCCGGAGTGCTCACGCCAGGCAACCCCCAGCAGTGTAGGACATAGCGCCCCCCCCCTCCCCTGAACTGATGGGTGACAGGTGACAGATGGATGGGCCAGCAGCCAAGGGCCGACTTGGAGGTCGGGTCAGGGGGTCGAAATTGTTTTTGTGTTTTTCACCCATATTTGAGTTCTCCACAAAGATCTGAGCATTTCGAGTATAGACACACGGGTAGAAAAAAATATTTTCCCCTTTGGCAGGCCAAAAAAAAATTGTCCGGCGCCTTCGGCGTCCCATTTTTCTACATCTGTTCCAAAATAAGGTCACTCTCCCCACTTGCCATTCCCATCTGTCACTCTCCACCTGTCACTGAGTGACAGATAGCCCAACCCACCCCCCCCCCCACCCCCACCAAAAAATTTTGACCTGTTCTTATGCCCATCCCTACCCCCCAGCAACCGGATGCCGCGATTGGCCAGCGTTGAAACCCGCTGACAAACGCCCGAAAACCTGATAAGGCTGGGCTCCTGAGCGGTGGCAGCGGCGCTGTTGGGCTCTGCGCCCACTACTGGAAAAAACGGTTTCAGAATTTCTTATGTTTGAGCTGTTCAGGGTGGAAAACGGCATCAGCAGGTTATGCACCAGTCCCTTGGGAAGCCCCAGCCCTAAGCAGACCAAAATGGCCCTTTGAAGGGCCCATGGGCACCAGCAGGTGGGCCTGTGCGGCGCCACATGGTTCCCCATCGGTTCATATGTACTGCCATTGTCACCAAATGATGACCCAAATCTGGCCCAAGGGGCCCTGGAGGTCGTCAGGGGTCGCCGGAAAAAGTCGATTTTTCCAGCTTACCCATGCCGGCCTGGCATTGGCAAGCCTTCCCCGGTTAGGCCCCCAGTGGGGCTGAACTGGGGTACACGGAGATAGCATCCGGGACCCGCCATGGGCTAGGGGGTTCATATCGAATGAAAAAAAATTAATGGGGCGTGGGTCGGGATCGACAGATGGTGGTCGCAATAGGCCAACCAAGTTTTGCCCATCATCCTTCTGGGCCCACTCACGCACCATACCCCAAGGGGTCAAATTCGTGGTTTAACCCCTTGCCAAACCCCTTTTTGTCCAATAAAAGTATCCCCCGATCAGTTTTTGGCCGTGACCCACCTAGACCCCTCCCACCTGAAACCCACTTTTTAGGGGGGACGGCAGCCGGCACTTAGGGCGGGCACAGGCTCCCACCCAGCCTGGTTGACGACAACATCACAATAGAGAGCACGCTTCACAACAGATAGACATGCGGCATGGACAGGGTACTGGAGGGAGATATCTCACAGGTCGTCACGCTGAATCCGTGAGTTCCAACTGCGGGGCCGAAGTTGCCCCGAACATGCCGGATTCGGGTCACTTCTTTCCCAGGGCCCTCCAAAAAGCGAGTCTGCAAATTCGAACTCGGGGTCCACAATCGCCAAAATCAAAGCGGGCCGCTACACTCAAACCATGGAGGGCAATGGGACCTGCAATGTGTCCGCCTGGAAACTCCACTCCTTCCCTTTCTTGAGCATCGCCCGCAACTTCTTGTTGTCGACGACTGTGATCTGGGCTGTGGTGCCACCATAAGACGTGCTGGCCAAGATGTAGCACTTCCCCCACCGCCACTTGCTCTGCTTATCCCAGGACAACACCAGCTCTTTGGCCCCAGGAATGTGCAGTGTTTGCCCCCAGCCTGGAAATATTGCGCATGAAAGCGTTGGGCAACCGGGAGCCACTCGCAGGCCATTGCTGGGCAATGGGGAAGAGGGGCGGGGGTGGCAAAAATGGGTCCCAACCAACCCCATGTTGGGGGCACTGGCTATTGTTGCAGTGCACGCACGCAGTGCAAAATCTGCCCCAGTGAAACCATCCGAAATTGACAGTGCCTATCTGACTCTTTTGGCACGGAATTTGGTGACCTAACACTCAATATGCAGACGCTCTTCAAGCCCCCCCCCCCCCCCCCGCAGCAAAAAAAGGTATTTGGATGAAATGTGCCATTTTCAGTTTCCTGAAAACGGATTGCCACTTGTATCAGATGACATCGTGTGGCGCCCTGTTTTGAATCAGCCTTCAGACGCGTCTCAGTCACTTGTTCAGTGACAAAAATGAAAGGCCTCACTGCTGTCCCTTGCGACCCTCCCTTTGTAACGGCAAGACCACTGCGGTCAAAGGCCTGTCTGTGGCAGCAGAGGCTTGGGCTGTTGCCAGAGATGGCCGTTGTGGTGTTTGGGAAGCCTTGGGCTTCACGCTGCAGAGCATCGCAGCACTTGTGCAGCCCTGGTTGTCTGTCTTGATTGATTGACCAATCCATATTGCTTGGGCATCAACTGCCAAGGGTCAACTGCCTACCGCTGCTGGTTTCTAGCTGTCCACTTTGCACACTGTGTGTTGCAGTTCACTAACCCCGCCCCCCGAAAAAGAAGACACAACCAAAATAAATTGACGCGCGAATCTTATTTTCGAGTCACAAATAAAGAGACAACACACAGTCCCAGAGAGCCAACCCTTAACAGCAGAGCAATACATTCATTGTGTCTTTCAATTGCTGAACTGTTTTATTTGTCTACTTCTGCGAAAAGGCTGTCATGGACAGCCGCTTGGGTTTTGCTTCTAACGAAGTGTTCCGGGCTGCACAGGAGCAAACTGGGTCCCTCAATTTGGCATTCTTTGGATTCATATACCCTAAGCCCTTGGACAGGTCAACAACACTGATTTTGGCTCAGCTTGTTGCAGGCTCTGCTGCATGCATCAACAAAAGCATTGCGTGCACATACGGTCAGATTTTTTTCCCTCCAATGAAACTCACAAGTCATCCACAACGAGTTTATCATGCTGCTGTACTTCGTCAACATCCCCAATACATGCATAGAATGTTTCCGTGATGTGTGTCAAATTTCACTCCAACAAAAATGATTCAAAAGCAGATCACATAACTTCAACAATGCACATTTGGGGAGGTGGTCAGAAAAAGAACACAGACCAAAGAAGAAGAACACCAACAGATAAGAAGACGCATCCTCATATTTGGGGTGGGTTTTAGCAGTGACCAACTGCAGCAAATGCCTTCACATTCATTGGCCTCAACAGGCTATCTTTGAACAACAGGCAAACTCTTGTGCTGGTGATGGGGACCGCCTGCTAATAGGAATTTTGGGCAGTGCCTGACGTTCCTACGGACGGCATTTGGGGCAGGTCCAGAGCCCCTCCTTCTTTGAGCATCCCAAGTGGTCTTGTCTAACACCAGTTTTTGAAAAATCTGTCTTATCCACTTTTTGACCCTATTTCGGTCCCAAAATGCCCAGTTTTGGGGCTTCTTGGGACCTTGGGAGGGCCAAAACAGGTCCTCACGGCTCAAAATAGGCTGAAAACATTTGTTTGAGACTCCCAAGTGGTTCGGGGCATGAATCCTATCTGTGAGGATGCCAACACACTTGCACACGAGGGGGGTTTCCAATGGGGCCTCTGCCTGTCGCTCCGTCATTAGTTCTACCCGCTGTCCACCGAAAGCAGCTTCCTGGACCCTAGTCATGGCACTCTGTGCCCTTGGGGCACCATCTATCGAACCCGTGCGGCTCTCTTGCCTTTGGTTCCCACACACACCACAAAGCAAAAGGCGTCCACAGTGTCTCCTCCAGATGGCAGATGGTTGTGGCTTGCCATGTCCCATGCATTGCCAGGCCCGCAGGAGGCTTTACCTGTCCTGTAAAGAGTGCCATCAATATGGCGTTGCTACTAACCCAGGAGAAGGGGGCTACGCTACTGCCGGGTGGGAAGTGCCCCCTGGGGGCTTCACACCTACGTGCCCTGTATGGGGCTCCTGTGGCCAGGACACAGCGGCGGCACACAAACCACACAAACCACACACATCAAGCGTACTACACCACCCACATTAACTAAACGTGCTAAGCAAAGGACCCCTGCCCCCCAGTATTTTTGCCCTGCCAAATACATCTCAAAAGGATCAGTGCCACGTGACACTCGGTTTTGCCCCTCGCCACCCCCACCAGGCCCCCTTCCAGCGCCCTTTCAACTGATAGTTGGTGGGTGGGTTGGGCCGCCGCTGCGCCTATATGTCTTGTATCATGATGCTCCTTCGGATGATCAAGTGGCGAAAAAAGTTGTATACCTGGTTTCCAAACCTGCGAATGACAGATGGTCGTCTGTACTGGGGTGACCAACAGAGTTCGTGCCATGATGCTCTCCGCACTGTGCACGGCCCATTGACGATGCACCCCAACCGTACGCCACACGCACTCTAGCCCTTCAGACCCGCGTACCTGCCAAAGTGACTTTGTGTGGGGACTCGAGGGTGTACGACATGGGGCCCAGGGACAGCCCTCGCTCACATATGGCCGGCGGTGGCTCCTCCGCCACACCCTCCAACGCCCGAAGCCACAGCCGCGCGCGGTAAGCGTAGTGGGCCAGGCGCACGCCGAGCTCCGGGGCCTGAAACGCGTTGAGGGCGAAGGCAAACGGCGCCACGAGGCCGAAGACGGTGGATTGCGGGGCGCCGAGAAGGCGCGCCAGGGCCGGGGGTGCGAGACCTTCCAGGGCCCCGAGGAGGGCCTCGCAGTAGAGAAAGAACAGGGGGTGGTATGCGGGATCGTGTGCGGCAAAGCCACCGAGGCACAGTTGGCAGCAGGCGAGGACTTGGGCGTAGGGGTTTGGGGAGGTGACCTGCGCAGAGAAGGTTCGGGGGATGGCACAGGGATGGCACATGGGGAGTGGGGGACTGGCACGTGGGGGTTGGACATAGCCCATAGGGAGTAGGCCTTGGCGAATGGGGAGTGAGGCACGCCGAGGCGGGGAAACGGGCACAAAGAAACGCGCATGCAAGCGAGATGCCAGAGGTGATGCCGTAGCCTCTTCCACAATGGCGCACAAAAAACTCTGTTTTGAAATTGCGAAAATTGTTCATTTTGGGAAGAGAAAGGCCACCCGGATGTTATTGGAGAAGAGGTTGATGAAGCAGTTGAAGGCATGCACGGAAATATGTGTAACACACACTTCGCGATGAGGGGTTGTGGGGATGCAGCAATTGGGCGGGAGGGCCACTAGCCCCTTTACTATGGACTTGCTTTTTGGAAAAAGACAAATGCTACAGAGCCGACTCGTACTTCGCAGTTCCTACCCGTTGGTACGAATAAGCTGCTTCATGCTTCAGGCCCTATGCCACAGTGGCTTCAGACTCAGGAGTGGGGATGTATTTTTCAGCAAACAGAAAGTGGCGAACTTGGTTTCAAGCCAGTGATAGTAAAGTCCCCATTGCGTACCCATTCCGCTGTCTGTAATTCCCATGTAAAAGGCTTTGCTCAGTCTACATGCCAGATGCTGGACGTGGGTGCTCAGCACTTCGTGCATCATGTTGTCCTCACCAGCGGCACTCCCACACAATGCACACAGGCCACAGGCTGCTGTGCCCCATGCACCATTGTGCCAAGCCAAATGAAGAAACTGTGGCACAAATGGAATGCCAAATAATGCAGCGATCTGGCACACAACACCTCTGATTGAGGCAAATGTTGGCAATGGTGGTCGGACAAACTGTCCCAGTTTTGCAGGACGAGGCCTGCGCAAATCGTTTCCAGTGGTCCTGAAGGCCCTGGCCTCCGGTGCAATGGGCCGAAATGTCCCAACAGGAAAAATGCGAAGCCCCGCACGCCACACGGGCAATGCGACAAGCCAGCCCGGAGTTGGATGTGTCGTTGTCAGTTTGTTTCTGCGTTCTTTTTGTTCTCATTTGTGTGCGGCACCGTGTCGCCACCACCAGCTGCACTACGGCTTCCCGTGGCGCACGCACAGACTGCAGACCAATCACAGGTGGGCCACAGGTCGCTTTGTGCCAGCCCAGTGGGGGAAAACTGTGAAACATATAGCATGCTACATTATAGAAAGACTTGGCACACACCCCTCTCCATCGTGCAGGCAAATGCTCGTAAAAGGGGTCGGACAGCCTGGTCTCAATCCTACGGGACAAGGTGGAATTCGTAGAGCCCGTTGCTGTGTGGGTCCCTGTGCCTGCCGGTCAAGTTGGGCAAGCCCGTGCACAAAAGTCTGGAGTCGGTGGTGCTGTGGCCTCAGCACTGCCGCGTCATCTGACAGGTGCATGCAAATCCGTCACACACGCAGCTGGCTGCACAATGGCAGCACCAAACCACAGCAGAGTAGAACACAGGGCATGGGCTGGTGCATGTCTGTTGCAGGTACCCAAAACCATGGATCAGTGAGTTGGGGTGGTAACTGAAATGTGGTGTACATCAGGCCAGTTCGCAACAGCGATGTGGTCTTTGCTAAGTATGATACCGCAGGAGGGGGTTGAGGGCAAAAGGACTGCAACTACCCAACACCGACGGGTGGTGTCATGGAGAAAGAGCCAGCGGTGCACAAGCGACATGCCGCACAATTGAGGGACGGTAACCCGCGTGGCTGTGGTATCTGTGGACGCTATGGTGTGCCATTGGGGGCAGCTGTCTTTGCTGCGCAAGACGTGTTGGCACCAGTCGGTGCATCTGAAAAGACGGTCTCCGGCCCCGGCAGTGGTGCATGCATGTGAATTTATCTGATGGCGTGGTACTTGTACGGGGAAATATGCCTGTTCATGAATGTTGCTGATGCTGTCAGAGGTGGCCGTTAGGATGTGCACACACACACACACACACACACACACACACACAATATACGTAACAAACGGGCAACAGCCAAGACAGCACGCAGCAATCAAGGAGGCCGGCTTGCGCTGATTCTTGTCAGGCACAGTCAGAACAAGCCGAGCAGAAAAGCATTGTTGGACTGCGCTAGGCGGCTTTCTGTAGTACAGGGTACGTGGAGATATGGGTCAGCACCAGCCCGTGATGATCACCACTGCCAGCATCGCCCAGGCAGGGGCCTGCAGGACAACGCCACAGCCAGTAGGCTACTGATCCCCGTCCCTCCCCTGTTTCCAGCACACTGTACTACTCAGGGGGTTCAGATCAAGTAATGATGTTCCATGAATCACAGGCCCAGGGCAGAACCATCGTCGTTGCCTGCACCCCTTGCGCCCCCAGGACAAGATAACGGCACCAGTTTCTGGGTCTTCTTAGGGGGGGTAGAAACATACAGACACACACACACACACACACACACACACACAATGTATGCGACAAACAGGCACTTGACCAAAGCAGCCCGAGTGTTCTTGGTCTCGTCTGCTGTGTGTCAAAAATCAGTCACAAAAACAGCTCATGACACGCACTAGGCACATTTCTGTGGTGAGGAGAAGCAGGGCCAGCAGCTCGTGCGTGCAGTCCTCGGGCTAGCCCTCGGTTGCCGCCTGCAGAGCACACAGAGCATGTAGCTCTTGGCGCGCGCGCGCGCGCACACACACACACACACACACACACACACACACACACACACACACACACACACACACACACACACACACTGCGTGAGGTGAGATCAAGCGCACAGCGATAGCATGGCAGTGATCGTCAAAACAGCTCGTCACACACACACACACGTCGCCGTCAGCGTCGTCCAGTGCCTGCGGAGTCCGTGAAGATCCATCTGGGTCCTCCGCCTCGCGAAAGGCACAATCCACGATGCCCTGCAACAACGCCGAGTTGCCGTCCGCTTGGTACTCCGGCAGCAGCACGTCCTCCACCAGATCGGCCATGGGACCGGCTTTGGTAAACTTGGACAGGATCGCATCCCGAATCAGCCCCGTGCTTTGGGCCACGGCGGTCTGTGACTTGAAGGGCTTGGCCATGACCTCCTGGGGTCAAAATGAATGCAGACAAAACAGGATACAAGATGGTCAGGGCAGTCCCTGATGCACAGAGGAGCGGCGGGTGTCGGTTTTGCACGCAGACTATGAACAAGCGCCACCAGCCGCCATGGGTTGACCAAAAACTTGCCGGTGCAAACCGCGGCGGTTTCAAATCAAATTGATCGTTGATTCGTTTTGATTGTTGTAGCCATTGCTGTTCTTTGATGGGGCTTATTCTGATGATTGATTTTTCTGATCAAATTGATCGGTTTCCGCATCCGAACAACCAGCGTCATCAGTCAATCCAAAACCGCCGTCGGCAGTGGTCCTGAACGGGTCTGTGTTTTGCACTAAAAGGGTGGTCACACACCCTGCGGGCCCCGTGCAACTCTCTCCTGTCGTATGTGCCCTTGGCCCTGGCTGTATTGTCAGGGCCTTGGTCTGTGACTTTTCGTTGCACTCTGTTCCTCTTTGGCACGTTCATGGGACATTTCTGCGGCGTAAACGTGATGGAGTTTGGCGTCGGGGAGTTATCCCAAAATCCCCTGTACCGGACAGGAATCCAATGCCCATTCAGACCCTCACGGAGATGGTGCGCAGTTGGTTGCGCATCGAAGGCGGGAGAGAAAAGCCAACACTTCATGACAAAACTGAAAAACAAGCAAACTGCAGCCAACGGCCGCCGGGTTCCTGGAGAAGCGACAACCGTCAAAGGACCACAGTACGAGCGCTTGCGTGGGTTGGGGCGTAATGCAGTGCGACATGTCGTTCCTACAAGGACGGCCCTGACACGAATCCACGCGAAGAACACGAAGAGAGGCACACACGAACACATGCACAGATGCGGACAAAACCACACACCCTTCACAGACATATATGTGCACACATTCAGACAGGCACGCAAAGGTACACACTGACACACTGCCACACGGACACACGCATACCTTCAGCACAGCGCTGCACGCAGAGGCCTCCTCGTGTATTAGCAGGACGGTCATGCGGAACACACTGCGCACCGCGCGGCAGATCTCCAGGGCCATGCAGTGGCGCGACTGTGTGGGAAAGATGGGGATGTCCGGGCATACACCCACACCTGCAGGCGCGCTGAAGCCTTCCCCTCGGTCCTGCAGCCAACTGGTGACCTTGTTTCCGGGCACCGTCACGGTGAGGCTGCTGCAGCCAGGCCACTTCCCGCGCACCACTCTTCAAGCCGCCCCCTTTACAGTGGCATCTGCAGGTCTAGCATCGGCTGTCCAAGTGCACCCAGGGGGTGGTAGTCACTCGGGATGGAAACAATAGTGACTGAATGATTTTGGTGGGGGTTTGGGGGGGGGGGTCTGAGGGACGCGAGATGACGAAATGACGATTACGAAACTCCATTGTCCCTCTGATGGTAAAGGTAAAATTTGGTGCCGAAGCCGCCGAACTGTTTTCTAAGGGGCCAAAAGTGGTCCAAATCTCGAACACAATTTTCTTTCGAAAGTGTCACCCTCAACCTTCAACCCCGCACACTCAGTTGGAAGCGGGGATGGGAGCAGGGCGCGGGGAATGCACGTTGTGGTGTGCGGTACACTTGGCTATGTGCATCACCATTTGTCGCGAATGCAGGCACTTGTAATGAAAAACTTGGGCGGGGGCCGAGGAGCGGGCCCTCTGTAGAGCAAAATGGCCCTCCTCTTTGGGGACACCGGCGCTGTGTAGGACCGTGTCCCCTGCTCTTGGGCGTGAGCCGCCATGCGCAGCTGTTGTGGCATGGGGCACTGTTGCGTGAACATCTACCCAATTGTAGACGACCCCATGGGACAAGGGCGTGGGGGCAGCACAGGTCACACTGCCTCGCCGTGTAGTGTGCCAAGGTAGAAGTTGACACATCCAGGCACAGCGACGCAAATCATACCCCGAAGATTGAATATAGTGGAGGGGCTATTGACAGTGGCGGTGTTGTTGAGGCACTGGCAAGAATGTGTAGGCTCAAATTATCGCCCTTAGCAGCATACCAATACAAGGTTAGGAGACACGGTCCATACCGTAAGGGTGAATATAGGAAAGGGGTTTTCGGCTCGTTCTAGCGATGTGTGTAGCTACCCTTGCGAGGGATGCACTTGCAACTATTGTAGCTACTTACCATCACCACCCGCGATGGCACATCTGGCAAAATAAGAAGGCCAGCGCGCTTCTAAACCCAGGCCGTCTCCAGATGTGGGTGTTTGCATCTCCTCGTCAATCATGCACGACAGGAAACAATAACGGACCCCGCTGCCCACATTTGCTTCTGAACAGAAATATGGACTAAAATAACGCAACGGGTGTGGCCTAAGAACATGCTGTTACTCATCAACACCAACCAAGTGCGACAAGTAGGTGACCAATGCATCAAGGACATTTTTGCAGTAGGCTACCGTGGACAAAGTTTGCCTTCTGGCGCCTTCTGCGCTTACGGAAATAATGGTCCCTGTCAACCGGAGGGTGGATGGGGGGTTGGACTTTGCAAGACTGCGACATTGCCTTCTGCCGTGGGGTGTGTGTGTGTTCGCATGTGATCTGGTTCGCAGCTGCCGAGGGGAAACACATGCAACAGACACGCACAACAGCCACACTGCGGCGGCCCACCTCGAGCTCCGCGTCGTCCACGACCGTTCGCAGAAAGGCGTGCAAGCGCCGCACCGGCTCCAGCACCGGCTGCACTGCCCGGCCCGAGCCCTGCAGTGCCGCACGGCAGTTGGCCTGCAGCAGCCGCAGGCAGAAGCACGCCAGCACGGTCTGCCACGGGGTGTCCCCCGCCGCCCCCTCCTCCGTGCCCTGAATCAGATCCGCGCGCACGCCGGGCCATGCCCCCGTCAGCAGCTGCAGCAGCCCCTCAATGGCCCCCGGTCCGATGTCCACCGCGAACGGCCAGAAGTGGCGCAGGCCCGGCTGGCGACCGGGGCCGCTGAGGGCACCGGCGTCCAGCGAAGGGTCCAGCATCGCGAAGGCGGCGCGGTCGCAGGCAGAGAGTAGCAAGACCCCGAGGTCGGGCCAGGAGAGGCTGCTGTGTTGTTTGCGGCTCCTGAGGTGAGCGCGTGCGGGCAGGGCAGGGCAGGGGGAGGTCCTGCCTCAGGAAATGGATGGTATAGAATTGGGGGGGGGGGGGATGAGTCACCATTGAAGGGCGAGGATTCAGGCCGTAGCTTACTGACTTGAGGGTTGGGCTCCCGGAAGATTTACTTGGGGGTGGGGCGGGGGCTTGGAGCCCCTTTTCCAACCCCCCCCCCCCCCCGGAGGGGACTCCAAGGGCCGGCTCTCTTTTTTCCAGGTTTTTCATGCATCCCTCAAATCATGGTTTTCTCATATCACGTAGCAAAACTGCCTTGCCACTTGTTGGGGCCATTACTTCATTGCCGCACACTCCGCCAAACTTGAAATGCAGGCCCAGACTTCTGCACATCCAGTCACAATGCCAGCGACCATGTGCCACGCAGGAGGAGAACAGACCGCAGCACTTTGAAATCGTTGGAGGCAAGATTTCAGGCACTTGTATTCAGGAATTAAGCTTGTGGCCTTGGAGCCCCTTTCCACAAGCCAAGCCCCCCCCAGTAAAATTTTCACCAGCCTTTAGGGGGGGGGGAGGGGTTGGCACAAGGCCTCGGTATCAGATTGTTTGCCTTTGGCGGCGCCTATTGGCCACTGCCCATTCTGATCCTCTGTGGGCCCAAACGTGTTTTGGTTGTGTCAACGGAGCCCCTGGATGACTTGTCCTGTTTGACTACTCCAGGGTCAGCTGTCCCAGAGACGTTGTCCCAGAGAGCTGTTGCCCGTGCCGTTGACCAGGTGCATCCAGATGCACACTCCGAGTCCATGCTGGGTTTGCCGACTCCAGCACTGACTTGAGCACGCTGGGGTGTGCATCTGCAGGATAATTTTCCTGACAGGGGCCCCTTTTTCCTTTCCTTCTTCTCCTTCTGCGCTCTGCACCATTTTCGGCGAGCGCGGTCTGCCCTGTCCTGTTACCCTCCTTGGTTCGTCCCTTTCCCCCTGCCCAGTTTCTTCGCCACCCTCTCCATTCTTTCTGCCCTGGGGGGGATTGGGTGGCGGGTGTGTGTGTTGCTGTAGGGAGGGGGTAGTGGGAGTGGGTTCGTTTCTCCCGTTTCTTCGTAGCCCCCTCCTTCCCCTTGAGGAGGGAGATCCTGGCTCAAGGGGGCTCCTTGTTGGTGTCGGTGTGCTTGATGTGGGTGGTTTTGGCCACTTGCTTCTGCTGGCCCACATATCCCAGTCTGTCCTGGGCGTAGTTGCATGCTGTTTGCTGGCATGATGGCCTTAGCTCGCGCGGCGGTGGTAGACTATGCACGTAGCGCCCGCCGTCAGTCTTAGGGCGGGGGGGGGGGGGATTGGGGCCTGGGCAACCACAGCCACCCGACCCACCCACTCACATCACAAAAAATTGTCCCCAAGGATGAAAGTGATAAAAGGGGCTGGAAACTTGGGGCCGACTTCTGGTACAAACTTTTTATTCGCCTCTGCCCGCCCCCACCCCCCAAAGCCGGGGCCTACTATGCTATGGCCGAGTAGGATTGCCGGTTGGTACTCCCGGTTTCATGCACTCGGTTACCTCTAGGCCGCGGCGGGTTCCACCCACAAAGGCGTGCCAGGGGGCGGGGGCGGGGCAGAGGCCTGCGGGAGGACCTCTCCCACATCCACCGCACCGTTTGCACCGGCAACTGTGTCCACATCCGCCTGGCGTTGCAGGATCACAGGGATGTGCGGTCTCACGGCCCCCTACCTCCTGACGCCCGGCACTTCCGTCGTCCCAGAGGACGTCGCGCCCACTTCGCTCTTGCCCGTCGCCCGCTCAGTGGTCCCGGTCCGCCCCGTGCGGTCGTGCCTTGGTCAGTGGGGCCCCACAAGTCTGCCAGGGCGCACCCGGTCCATGCCACCCCCCGCCCCCCCCTGTGTGACATTCCGTCTGGTTGTTGCTCCTTTACGGGGCCCTGGACGGTCACCCGTTCTGCCCTTCGCATGTTGCGTCGGGTCGCTGCTTTCTGTTGGCCGCTGCAGCCGGTGCTCTTGTTAGTGTCGTTTCCGCGTTCGCAGAGCCCAGTAGTTGGTGTGTTGGGGCTGTGCTGAATGTGGCATGGTGTGCCGTTTGCGCGTCAGCGGCGCCCAATAATTGGCGTATTGAGGATGTGCCGGTTGTTGCCGGGGTCGTTTGACTGTTTCTGCTGTCCACACACCTTTGTCCACAGGCCGTCCATAGCCTGCCTCGCTGTGTTTCTGTGAGGCCCAGGTGCCCTGTTCCTCCACGCCCTGTCCGGGCCGTCCACCATATGTCCTTTTCCCCCTCACGGCTGGTCTGCCCCTGATGGGCTCCCGCTCCTGTTGCGCAAACAGCCCATCTAAGCTGCGGGAGACACCCCTCACCTGATGCCGGTTGAGCAGGGGTTGCCCTGGCACCCGGTAGCGACGGGGCTGGCTGGCCAAGCCATCCCCTTTATTGTCGCAGCCTCCCATGCGCACGCTCCACCATCCGCTCCATTCTGGTTCTCTGTTCCCGCTGTTCTGGTTGCCTCTCCTGCTTTGCTGTGCCCCTCCTCCTTGTCTGCTGTGCCCGCCCTTGTCCCTCTTGGTGTGGCTCCCGTGTTCTGTGTGTCTGTGTTGCTCCTCCCCCTGTCTGGTGGCGCTCCTGGGTGCCCATGTCGCGCACCCCCTCCTGTCCCACCCGCCTGCCCCCCTGTACGAGGATTTCACATCTCGGTACGACGTGGACTGTCCCGTGCGCGGTTGGCTGTTCACGGCCCTGTTGCCACCCCTGTGGCGGGCACCTCCCGGCGCGCTGGGCGCAGCCCCCGCCCTTGTGGAGTACGTGGGCACTTTGCACCCCCACGCACATGAATAGCCTCCCTTTTTTTCTGCGGCCGTGCTCTCCCGCAAAGGTATTACCCCCCGCCCCCCTTGTAACCCCTCACCCAATATCAGGCCGGTCCTCCAGGGGGGGGCGGGGGTGCACCACATAATGGTAGCACTAACACTGCAGCAGTCCCAATATGTCCTAAAGAAAATGTTTCTTCTGAGCCTCCCGAGCAAAGTCGAAAAATTTATTTTATTGTTTTGCGCAGAGGTCGAAAATGAAACAATCAATCGTTTTTGGTATCTGTTATATTTTTGTATCTGGGGTAATTGCATAGCTCAAATTTTTGCGGACCTAACACTTAATTAAATTTGGGAATCAATTTTTGTTCGTACGCAATGAATCTGTGCTTCTGCACACCTAATTAATGAATATTGCTAATTCCTTTTATTTTTGTATTAAGCCATTTGTGACCCATGTGGCCCAAATAATTAATTAATTTTTACTAAATTTTACATTTGGTCGGTAGTATTTCCCATGCTTTTTTTTCAAAGTGACGGTACCCCCCATGGGGGGGGGGGGGGTTATAAGGGGGTTGGGATGCAGAAATGCCCTCGTGCGACCAATTGTTCTTGCTGCACACCACCCTCCATCGCTGGGTCTCGTACCCGGGGCTGTGAGGCCAGAAAACCGGGGCCTGTGGCCACTGGGGCAACCGCGGTTCTCTACCTCCAACAGAACGCTCCCCAATGTCAGCGGACCCCACGTCCACAAGCGTCGCTCGCCACGCGCACAGCCTCACCAGAACGTTCTGTGGACGCACGCCCAGTATCAGTGCACTCCCATTACCCCCACGGAGTTGCTGCTCAGACCATTCGTCCCCAATGGACTACTCAGGTACTGATACAGCGCAGCAAGCGCCGCAAGAAATGCGGCGTCGGTGTGGCGGACACCCACACCCGGCGCATCAACCGAACTGAATGGGCCCACGGTGGGGGGGGGGGGGGCTGGGCTGCGCTTGAGGGGG
Organism: Eutreptiella sp. 'Long Island Sound 2002'; assembly: GCA_964036045.1. Taxonomy (NCBI): domain Eukaryota; phylum Euglenozoa; class Euglenophyceae; order Eutreptiales; family Eutreptiaceae; genus Eutreptiella; species Eutreptiella sp. 'Long Island Sound 2002'. Next base: position 44,185,725 of record OZ038392.1, read on the forward strand.
AGAGGGGCTGAAGGGGGGGTTCAAGAGCAGCGGCAGCGGCGGTTACTGACGGTTGGAGAGCGGTTGCAGTTCCCGTGCGGGCGGTTGTAAAACGGTTGGGAGGCCATGGAAGGCGGACAGAAGCGGTTGGGGCTGGACCGACAGTCATCCCCCGGGGCAGGGTGCAACACCCCCTTCAAGCGCAAGCCTGGGGGGGGTTTGGCATATCCGGCTTCGTGTCACTCAGTGACACACAGGGATTGACAGTGGCAACAGATGTCCCCATCCCCCCCACATCCCGTTCCCGAGGCTGAAGGCCGACCTGACATAAGACTCCACACTGTCGTACGCTTCGTGCAGCGCAAGCCGACCGCGCTGGACGAGGCGGGGGTCCGGCACAGCGTCAGACCGCAGCAGCGCCTCCCGCTCCGTATCGGTGGCCATGACACGGGCTGTTGCACGATCCCCCGGTGCCGCCGAGGGGGGAGAGTACCACACCACACTCCCTTTGGAAAGGCCTGGGACCGCGGCCACTTGGGCTTCATCCACCACCATCCCTGCGGTACACAAGGGGCAGCTTCGGTGGTGAGGTCACCACCGACCAAGGGAAGGGTGAAAGGGAAGGAAGGGGGTACATGCAGGTGAGGATGGGCCAGACCGCAAGATCAAAGGCACTCGGTGGTGAGAGGCAAGTGGGCACCACTGCCACCAGAGGGAAAGGGTTTAAGACAAGGGTAAGTGGCGAGAGGCCAATAGGCACCACCAGCTTCAGACAGTAATCCACCCAGGCATCATACCAACCCCCTCAGCACTCAGCCCGAAATCATTTGTGACATGTGTGAAGGCACTAATGAAAATCTGAAGGAGTCGAACAAATTGTGAGTTCACTCCACCAAGATTCTACAAATCGCGATCCCAAATTGTTATGTGCTACAGTTTCCGGTGGCTTGTCCACCATCCGCAACAAGAACAGACCCCTGCGGGAAGTTAAGGCTTCACCGCTGTTTGTTTGCGCTCGGCTTTGTCCCCAACCCCCTCCCCCTTTTCCTGTTCAATGGATAGGTGGATGGTGGGTTGCACTGGAACGAGTTCAGACCCCCACCCCCTGTCAAAGAAAAAGACGAAACACTTTGTGTCATTTATGTGCCTCGAGTGAATTGAGAAGCTCCTCGTGGACAGAGTGGCCTTTGTGAGGGTCCTGACCTTTGGCCAGACTGGTGGCTGTACGCACTGCCATATGGCCATCTGTCGCTTGTGTTGTCCACGGATTCTGCGTTGTCCCAGCGGTGCACACCGGCGTCGCTGTATGGCCTGTGCAAATGGAACCCCCGGACTGTCCCTGTTTCACTGCTCGGTGTCTGGTCCACACAGGGCAGGGCAATGACCCTCGCCATTGGCCAGGCACGTCCAGGCAGACACCCCCATACCGGCGGTGGGGGGAACCCCCTCCAGCGGCGGCGGCCAGGTCTTAGCATGTCCACTTGCGGGGTCACTTCCCCGACGGGGGGCACATAACGCCCTTCCACTGGCCCGTTCCGGCGCTCAGTCCTCCTTGTGGAGCGCATCATCTTTCCCCCCACCCCCCGACCCATCGCCGTATGTCCGCAGTGTGTGTACCACCTGTCAATCCGTGATGGGGTGGGGATGGGGGTTATCGTAGGAGGGGGATGGGGGGGGGGGAAGGTACGCCACCTTTGTCCTGCAACATGATCGCCTCGCTGATTATCTTGAGGTGCACATATTCGGGTACCACCAATTAACTTTGGGGCCAAACATTGCACCCCAAAATTTTTTCTGGTGCCTTCAGTGCCCTGTTCTTATGGACTTGGTGACCACTGGGCAATGAAACGAGAGGGGGTGGGGGCCGGGAGGGGGCCACGGACTGGGCCAGCGCCCCTCCCCCTGTGTTGGTGCTATGCGCCGGGTGTTGAGCTCCGCCGGTTTGCCCCTTGTGCCACAGCGTCCGGGACGTTGATGCGACGTGATGTCGCGAAACTCCGTCCGGGGGGTGAAGAATCACACCGCCGGGGGAGGGACTGCAAAGGGGAGGATTGGGATTGGAGACCGTCCGCACGCGAAAATGCAGGCCTCCGGCCCCTTCTGCGCTGTTCACTGCCGCATCCGGTGCGGTGCGGGGGTACTGTCTGTCATTCATGCCCCAGACCCGAAGCCTCGGGTGGGGTAAGGCCGATACTGGGGGGACTCGAGGAGTGACTCGAGGTTGTGCCTGCTGCTGTGGACCGAACGGAGCCCCCGGGGAGTGGGGCCAGTACAGCCGCGGTGCCGCCGCTTGCTTCGCGGCAGCGAGGCTCATACTTGGCCTCAGCGTCCGTTCAAACGGATGCAAACGGACGCCCCACGGAACTTGAAAACGGACCCAAACGGGCGCAACTTACAAATATTGCCTTGTGCCCTCACATCTTCTGCTCCCACACCGGAGGGGGGGGGGGGTGTTCGTGCGGGGAAAATTCCGTCACAGCTCCAATACCTGGCTACCCTCGCCACGGAGGATGCACAGAGGAGCAGGAAGTGCCCTGAATTGCACAAAAAAAATTTTTGGTGGGGAAAATTTCGACGCCAAACCGAAAAACGAAAAATTTCCCCACGAAATTGTCCCCGCACGACCCCCCCCCCCTGCAGCAGGGAGGCCTTGGGAACCTCCAGCCCCCAGCAACAGAAAAACGGACTCAAACGGACGGCCCCTTCAATGGCAAACAGATGCAAACGGACGGCCCCTGCAAACACAAACGGACGCAAACGGCCGTATCGCCGCCTCGAAACGGACACAAGGGCCACGCATGGCGAGGCTCATGCCCCAACACACAAGAGTGGAACAGGTGCACACACCCGTGTGCAGCGAGTATCTCGTCACTGCGACGCCCGCCCCCATCCAGCCCGGAGCCTCCCAGCTCAACACCACCAGCTCCTCCCCATTGGTCATGACCGTCACCCGCTCCAGTGGGCCTGGCAGGGCCGCGGCCCCACTGTCGTTGACCGGGAACTGTGCTGCCGCGGGCGGAGGGGGTGCGCTGGGGACCCACGAAGCATTGGGGCCCAGAGATCCGTGGCGTTCGTGGGGCGAGACGTCCAGAACGCGGAGTCCGGCGCCCTCTCGCATGGGCCAAAAGCCCACGAGATGTGCCGTCCCGAGGGCCATGGGCCCGTGGATGTGGATGCGTGCGATATCCCGCGCAGTCTGAGCGTGCGACGAGGGGTGGATGGGCTTTGGGGTGGTGGTGGGGCGGTGGTGGGGGCTGTCAAGGCACACACACACACACACACACACACACACACGGATGACGCAAAGCGACCAAAGCCCAGAACCAGCAAGCACAGGACAGGCACAGGCACTGGTCGGTAGTAGATTCTCGTCAGGCCGCAAGCAGTCAAATAAAAGTCATGACCATCAGCGACTAGGCGCCTTTCTGCAGGAAGCAGGTGCACGGTGTGTCGAACTTATCCCAGCCTGAATGAAAACGGAGGCATGCTGTCCAATGACAGCACTGCCTGTACTTGTAGCGTTCAAGGGACACACACACACACACACACACACACACACACACACACACACACACACACACAAACACCAAAAGACAGCTCCTAATCTACAAACACAACACGAGGGGTACACCAGCCCCTTCAGTGCCCTCCAGACAGGGCGAGGGTAGAAGGGGGGACGGGTCGCTTACTGCGCGGGTTGTCGGGACGAGAGCACCCTGCAGCCCACGACTGATCCCTGGGCGTCCTCCCCTGCACTGGGGCCCAGAAGGAGGGAGGGCACAGCAGGCTACCGCACACAACGCCGTGCCTCTGTCCTCTCCCAACCTCATTTTCCCTGGGGTGTTGGCCGAACGCTGTGCAGGTCACACTCTCTGAGTAGCCTCCGATCTTCTGCTCCGACCCGGCTTCCGACTATCAACGCAAGAGGAGGGGTGGCAGGACGTTTTTCAATGGCCGTCCAGGAGCCGGCTCAATATTTGGTCGGCTCAATAAATAGACGGCGGTTGCAGTGGTTGGAGGGTAACCGACGGCGGTTGAAGGGTAACTGATGGCGGTTGGAGGGTGACAGACAGCAACGGAGGACCACGTTTTTTTAACTAAAAAAACAAAATCCCGTCCACCAAAAAATGATCTGACGGGTGGGGGGCTGGTTGGTACGGGGGGGCAGGAGCAGGAGAAGTGGAAGGCACATACACAACCGCTTACCCCAATCGGCCTGGCCCGGCAGTGTGTTCTCCCCCTTGGCGGCCGGTTGGCCTCAACACTGACCCCAAATTCAAATCCAAGCCCAACAGCCCCGCAGTCCCAACGTGTCAACAGCCGTTGTCAACCGCATGCCTGCCAGTAAAGCACGCTGTGCGACCCACGACAGTCGCTGGCTGTCAGAACACGCCACATGGGCTGGTACCAGACTTGCATCCTGGCACATTGCTGCTTGCCAGACCCGGCGTACCAGGGCAGAGCGGACCTCCCCGTGCTGCACAACATGTCTGCCCCCACCCTGAACTGCTCCTCAGCAGGCTATTCCCCTGGGGCACAGACTGGGCCCAGGCCCCCCTACCCCCGCCCGTTCCCCAGGGCAAAGTGTGAAAGAAACGGTCCCATCTGCAGTATCGATCCACACTTGAAGGCTCATGATCTTTGCTTTGAAAATTGGCGGTGGCTTCCCTCAAGGTCTCCACAATTTCACTGGGTTTATCGAGTGTTTCCCGTTTCCGATCACCTGAATACCACGTGCGCAAGGCCTGTGGGCCCTGGAGATGGCGCATGAGGCAGCCAGAGGCGGTGCAGAAGGACTGCAGCACGTGCGGAGCCAGGCCGTGCGCACGGGCAGAAGCAGGGCGCGATGCATGTGGGCTACCGGGTACAGGGGGTTGTGCGGGGCGTGCACTGCGCGCGACGCAGGCACAGGGCGTTGGGCGTGAGGAAGGGCAAGAGACGAGGGAGTGCAATGCAGAAGCGACGGCCACACCTTCGCTCCCTTCCACACCGCCAGTCCCGCGACCTCCGCCTGCGCCAAGGACGCCACCCCACACCACGAGGGCCTGAGCGGGCGCTTGGCGTTGAACACAGTGCCCTTCGGCCCGAGGCTCTGGGCCCCGGCGATGGGGTGCCCGTTGCGGTACAGAACGCAGTTGGGCCCGTTGCAGGTCACCGCCAGATGGGTCCACTCCCGGCGGTGGATGGCCTGGGGCTCGTCCGGCCCCATGGGGCAGATCGTGTTCCAGTTGACGCCATCGATTTGCCACCCTGAGAGCCCCACACGTGGCGAGTGTGCGCGTGTGGGGGGCGGGGGCACGACACTCGGGCATGGCAAGGCGGATTCGCCTGCACGTAGGCGAGGAGCGCACGTTACGCGCCATGGGGGCTGCTTCCTGCGTGCCGCAGAGTAAGTGGAATTAGCTGTGGGGTAATTAGCACCGCTTTGATTTTCCTCAACTTTGCGTAAAAGAAGTAGGTCAAACGGGCACAATGGCGCGGCACAATACGCGGAACGGACAAAAATGTTGCGACAACTCGTCCCTATTCAAAAGTACGGTTCGCGAAGGGTACAATTTACCTTGATTTATGATAATTACCTGAATTGCGCGGCGCAGGATTAGCGTTCCCATGGGTATGCAATGCGCACACGTGCCACAGTGGAGGAGGTGGGGAAATCCTGGAAACCGCGTGCAATGCGATGCGGCGCAAGCGGGTGTAAAGACGCTTGCTAAGACAGCAGGAACAGCAGCCGGTGATCTGGCGGGAGCACGCCCATCAGGAAAAGCCCCGACCACTTGTGCGGTCTCGAATTCCGCATCGATCAGGCGAGATCACGGGTTTGAAAAACCGGGGCAGTCCTCGACCCAGAGAGCACAAGCCACGGCTGCGCAGCGCAGGTTTGCCTCGTGCTCGGATCAGGGCCGCCGGGATTCTGAGGTGGCCCCAAAATGCAGGAACACTCGACTTGAAGGGGAAACGGGATGGAGGGCAGCGGATGCTGTGGTTCGGGTGCTGGATGGGTCCCGGAGCAGCTCCCGGAAGCGCTGACCCTTTTTGGCGTCGCATGGGGTGGTCAAGGGCTGTCCTCGATGGGGGAAGAAAAGAGACAGCCGCTCTGCTGCGCTTCCACTTTCCGGCAGCGCCTGCCGACCGGCACCTCCTGTCAATTGCCGCCGTCCATTGACCAATTCATTGCCGTTGGCGAACACCCACCACCGTCATTGGGCCACCCGATGCTGTCAAGTGCTGTCCGGCTACCGCCACTCCCCCGCTGGTTACCCGTCGGTCTGCCACCTAAACCCTCGTGCGGTGCATTGCAAACAAACGAAGAGAAAAGAGGAAAAGATGGAGGCCCTCCTTACGCACAGCTCTGGATACCCTTCACGGCCGTCCACCGCACACACCTGCGGTGTACGTGTACTGGTAAGTGCCTTCAGCGGGGAACCACCCAAACTCGAAATGGTCCTCATTAGAAGATCCGATCTGGAACGTGAAGCTGATGGTGTCCATGGTGGGCAAAAGGGGCCGGATCCACAGGCTGACAGTCACGGAGCGTACCCACTTGCCCAGCACTTGGTCATCGATGACGGGCAGCGACACGCACCTGTGGCACAAGGGTCCGCGAGGGCGAAACCCTGACAGCAAACACTCAGCTATGCTTCGGCAATCAGGAGGAGGAGCTGGGGAAGTTAACAGTGTTTGGAAGCTGAAAAATCCCGACGGCCAATACGGCTGACAATCGCCTTCATAAGTCTGCTTCCGGGTGACGCAATAGGCGGCCAAACAAGTCACGGAGATGCCAAACGGGGCAGTTTTACCTGCAAAGTCCGGGGAAACCGAGAACCACGCAGTTCGTAAGAGCGGCCCTTCATGCACAAACACAGGGGAGGCGGTGATCAAGGGATGCCCTGCGTCAGGTAATCGATAAGTAAGACCTCAGGTACTGCCATCAAAGAACCCTCTTCAATTCCCCCGTTTCAATAGACCGACAACTCCTGTCGTTCAGCTACCAACTGCTATCTGTCAACCCTGACGCCCGCAATCGGTTAAACGCCAACGGCCTTCTGTGGGCCATCTACCGTACAACCAGCCCTTCGTGCAAAACCACGCGTCATACTCATTGCGGAGCTGCAAGGAACTGCAGGCGGGGGCGGGCATCCGATGCGGATTGACGACTCGGGACATTGTAAAGCTTGGGAGCGATTCCCCCGGCTGCACGTCCCAGACCAGAACGGTAACATTCGCCCTCGGACGCCCAGGCTGACCGACAGATTGGGAGTTGCTGGAGAAGGATGAAGACGAGGTGCTATTTGCCTGGATTGTCTCGGAATTGTGACCCCCGAGGGCGCTGGGCCGTACGGACGCTCGACCACTGCTGGCGCGGCGGCCGTCGTCATTGTCAAGATAAGCGTGTTGCCCTGTGCCAAAGAACGGGGCACATGGCGGCTGCTGAGAGTTGCTGTGTGTAGAACAGTGTCCCCGGCCCCCAATGCGCTTACTGACCCCTGCATCATTGCTGACCCAGGGAATGCGCCACCACACTGGAGACAGCACACTGCACCACAAAGCGACTGACTTTGTGGCAAACCACTCCATGTACGACACGGTGCTACTTCACCACATACCGCACCATATTACACCACACACTAGACCACACACCGCCCACACTGCTGCGTAGTCCGCTGAAAGACCCACTGAATTACAGCACCACACCCTGCACACCCTGCGCCACACACCACCATGCACCATGCACCATGCGCGGCGGCTGATTTTTGTCTGGTGCTACCTGTGCATCATGTGGTGCAGTGTTGGTGCACAAGTTCCCTGGATTGGGAATGATGCCGAGGTCAGTGAGGGCATTGGTGGCTGCCCCACACGCTGCAGGACACACTGCACGATACACTGCATACCACACTGCACCCAAAATGCACCCAAAATGGCTACATAACCCTTGCCATCTTGGGCCCAAATGGGGGTAAAATGACATAAAGCATGCCGTCTTGGAGACTCTCAGATCGGGGGATAAATCAAAATGGCTACATAACCCCTGCCGTCTTGGGCGCCGAAGGTGGGCAAAATGGCTGCAGAACCCTTGCCCTCTTGGGACCCCTTCAATAGGGGGATAAAATCAAAATAGCTACATAACCCCCAGATTGGGGGGGGGGGGGTCAAAGCGGCTACATAAGCCCTGCCATCTTGGAGGCCCAAATGTGGGTGAAGTGGCTGCAGAACCCTTGCCCCCCCAAAAGGGAGATAAAATCAAAGTGGCTCCATAACCCCTGCCGTCTTGCAAGCCCGAATGTGGACAAAGCGGCTGCATAACCCCTGCCGTCGGGGGAACACCCCAAAAGTGGGGATGAAAATCACAGTGCGTACATAAACCGTGCCGTCTTGGGGCCCTGAATGTGGGCAAAAGCTACACAACCCCCGCCGTCTGGGGAACCCCCCTAAAGGGGGAGGAAATCCAAGTGGCTAGAACACTCATACCGTCTCCGGGTCCCCAGAGCAGCATGCTACACACTGCCCCACACGCCACACCACTGGACCACACTCTGGACCACACTGCACCACATGTTGCACCACAGACTGTGTCAGACTGTACTGCACATTGCACAAGACATTGCACCACATACTGCTCCATACATTGGACCAAAAACCGGACCACATGTTGCCACAGAGTTTGCACACGCTGTATCTCGCCGCACAATGTGCACTAACGCGCTCATGCAGTTGTGTTTCTGTGTGGCCGCTGACATTGAATGCTTCGGCCGATGCCACTACGAAGCTGTCATCAACGTGTGCACACCTCCCAACTTGCCTCCCACACCCCAGAATACCCATCCCCACACCTCCCACTTTCTGGATACCTGGGAGGTGACACACCGGAATGCTGGCCACACAGTCTCCATACTCGGCTCCAGGCCCCCTTCCCCTTGCATGTTTCAAAGGTGCGCTTCATTTGGGTGCCTGGAGGCTGCAGGAGCTCCCTCCCTAGCCTTACCGATCTTCTGGAAAATCGGGGGGCATTGTGTATAGAATGTGGAAATTGGTATACCTGTGGGTGCACACATCCAGAAAACTGGAGACGATGACGAGCACCAACTGGAATTGATGCGCTCGGGGTGCATGCAAGGCACAGGCACGCGGGCAAGCCCGCAGGCGTGCGCGCGCACAAACGCACACAGAAGGGGTGCGCATTGGGAGGTGTGGGGTACGGGGGGGGGGGGGGGCACCATCATCATCATCATCGTCCTCATCATACGGCCCGCTGCGATCACTGACATCACTGCTGTCGCTAGTATCGTCCGAGGAGCTCTCGGTGTCGGAATTTTCCACCTCCCAATAGTCGCGAGCTCCATCCCCGCGCCCCTCGCGCGGCTTCTTGTCCGGTTTTTCGGCCTCTGGGTCCGGGATGGGGACCGGGTACCAGGCCCCAGGGGTCCCCTCAATCACGTACAGCAGGGCGCCGTCAGAGAACAGCTTGCAGCAGGAAGATGTGGACACAGACATGTACTCCAGGGTCACAAGGCCAATCTGTGAAATTAGGAGGTCGCGATTAGACGGTGAAAGGGGCAGTACAAAAGTGGGGACAGGGGCTGGCCTTGGAAACTGGGAAAGGTGGGGGAAAGCGGGGGCTGTGACGGGGAAAGAGGGAGGTGGGTTGAGAAGTGGTTGGTGTGGAGTGGAAATCGAGAAATGTGGGCGGGAAAGCAGGGGATATGGAAGATAAATTGGGAGGTATGGGGTATACAATGCGACGTGTGGGGGATGCACTGGGATGTGCAGAGTCGAAACTGAGAGTTGTGGGTAATAATTGGGATGTGGGGCAGGTATTGGGAGGCGTGGGGTATGAGCTGGGGTCTAAGTTGGGATGTCTGGGGTAGAAAATGGGAAGTGTGGCGTGTAAATTGGGATGCGTGGGGTATAGACTGGGAGGTGTGGAGCAGAAATTAGGGTGTGTGGTGTTCGTTGGAATTTGTAAGGGACCAATGGGGATGTGTGCAGGGAAACTTGGAAATGTAGGGTACACATTTGGAGGGTGGAGATTAAATTGGCATGTGTGGGGTATCAGTTGGGATATGTGGAACACATATTGGGATTCATGGGGGGGAAATGAAGAGGCATGGGTCTGTGGGGCGGAACTCCCCTATTTTTCAAAGGGCTCAGGTTCCCGTTGCTCACCCCCAAACTGTCCACGCCCACTTTGAAGCGAAGGACTTTTTTACTGCCACCTCCTATCCCAACACCACCATCACAACCCTGCCATGGATGTTTGTAAGCCGGGCGACCCGGGGTTCGGATAACAGGCACACAGGCTCAAATGATCTATATTTTGGGGGGTCTTTAAAAACGTGGGGGGGGCCGAATTTCACAGTGTCCCTATTTTTTGGAGGGTCCAGATTAGAAAGGGGGTTTTGGTAACAAATGAAGTGGAAGGGGAAAACCAGGCGAATGGGGGCAATGGGCTAACGGTGGTGGTGGTGGTGGTGGGCGGTATAGGTCTGCGGTGGCCTTCGAAAGGAAGCATGTGGCCCCCCAAAAGGGGGGACCTGCCACTCTTGGTCTGCGGCATATCAAAAGATTTGGGAAAATGCTGCCCACAGCCAAAACCCAAGGCCAAGGGGTTCCCATAGTGGTGTGAAATCAATATGGCCGCAATACCCTTCTGAGACCATGTTTGCTGCTTCCAGGTCACAGCTATCACTGTATGTGGACTCAATATATGGCTTCTAATCGGCTGTTCAGGACACTGTCTCAGACCTTGTTTGCAGCGTCTGCAGTTGCAGGTCACAATTTTGTATTTGCGTGTGTAATCGTCTTCCTGCTGCTGTGGTAGACTTTGTTTTTTGAAAGAAACACAGTGTTTGCATCAATTTGACCAGTCTGAGCCAGGTCAGAGAATTGTAGCCACAGGATTTGAAGCTAAAATCTCTCAAACATGATAGGTGACATTAATCAATCATTGTACTACCCATCTTTGATATACGAATGTTCAAGGATGACATACAGACTCAGGGGTGATTTTTTTTCAAAAGTTCTGAGGTGCTTTGGGTTTCCAAATGACTCTCAAGGGGACAACTGGCTATTGGCTATGCAAATACATAGCTCAAACCATTTCGAAGGATGTTTGGGACCGAACATCATCCAAAAATGTGGAAATGCAAAAGAAAAGGCAGAAGCACATGACCACCCAATATAGCTATTTGCGGGGGGGGGGGGGGGGGTTCAAAAAAGGCGCGCGGGGGGGTCAAAAACCCACCCCACGTTTTCGTTTTCAGAACTGCCCCCATTGGATGCAACTGGGTGTTTTTTCAATTACGTGGTGTTGAAAGGCTTGTAATGACCCGAAGACGCGTGGCGTGTAAAACTGGGATGCTTGGGGTATCATTGGCGATGTGTGGATTGGTAAATGGGAGGTGTGGGGTAAATTGAGATGTTGGGCAGACATTGGGGCTTGTCAGGTACAAATTGGGATGTAACTGGGCAGTGTGGGGCACAATGTGTGGTATATAAAATGTCAACCCCACCGGAGGTCCCAATTTCTCCCGGACACGTCGCACCTTGCACTCCAGACCACCTAGTTGAAACACACCCAATTTCTTCCCCACGCCTCCACACCCCACAAATACCACTTTCCAGCTCCTATCTCGTGCCTCCCAACAGATACCCCATACATCACATGCACATTATGACCCACATCCCGATTTATGACCCACACATACCAATTTCATCCCCATATCTCCCAATGGGCATCCTACATGATGACGCTACAGAATGAAGAATACCGAGGTGATGGCAATGCGACCCTGGCTGTACAAAACAAAACAAAACCCCTGGCTGTACCAAACGGCTCATTTGAAAGCGCTGCTCACACAGATTTCAAAAAATACACATACCCCTTCCTACTTCTTTTTGTATTCGAGAAAATAAATTACATGGAGTGCCCAAAGCTTCCACCTGACACCGCAGTGGCAAAACTGATTGCCCAGAGACAGAGAAAGAGAGAGAGAGAGAGAGAGAGAGAGAGAGAGAGAGAGAGAGAGAGAGAGAGAGAGAGAGAGAGACTCCGGACAAACAAGCAAGCAACAACAACAACAACAACAACAACAACAACAACAACAACGACAACAGTAGACCTCACACATCTCCATTCATCCCACACAGCTCAGCTTATGCCCCACACGTCCGAATTCATACCCCACACACCCCGATTTACACCCCACACACTCCACTTTAGACCCCACACATCCCGCTTTTTGGAGTACAAATTGCGATGTGTGGTATAAATTGGGATTTAGGGGGCACGATTGTGTGTGTGTGTGTGTGCGTGTGTGTTGAGGTTGGGGTTTGTCTCCTCGGTTTCCCTCACGAAGTGCGTGTGTTGAGGAAATCGTTGTGGTAAATTGGCATGGGATGGGCATAAATTGGGATTTGAAATGGGGGTACAATTGGGATGATATAATGGGTATATAAATGGGCTGTCGGGTGGAAAATCTTTTCGGTAAAATATATATTGGATAGTGTGGGATTGAAACGCGGGGTGTGTGTGTGTGTGTGTGTTTGTGTGTGTGAGGTATAAATTGTGAAGTGCGGGAAAAATATGGGGAGGAGGGATGGAAAATGGGAAATAGGGAGGATGCGTCGCCCGCCTTGCGACTGTCGAACAGCCCTTGATCCTTCGTGCTGCATGCCCTTGTTCCCTCATGTTCGGGTGACTTGGGATGTTGCACGTGACGTCAATGGATAGCCAAATGAAGGAAATCACCTGCTGCAAGTCGTCCACACTAACACATGCCACCTGCAGCTTCCTCTCGGTACCCTCGCAAGTACTGAGCTCTGGACAGGAGTAGAGTAGCTGGCCCTGTGCCCAAGCCAGAGATCCTTGTTCGCTGTGTTGCGGGAATTCGGCATTCTGCTGTACCAGATCAAGGCGGCCCTCGTTAGCAGGGCGAGCACAGAACAGGGCCAGCAGCCCAGGTCTGTACCCGCAAACGTGCAGGCAATCCTCTGCACTGTTGAAAATCGAAGAGGAGACTGAAGACGAAGATTTTGCGACAACACCCAAGAACCATCTTGCTTCTTGCCCCGACTCAGTCTCGGGTTGGGGGTTTAGGGCTCCGCAGCGCTTGGGTGGTCATCGGCTTGGAGTTGGAATAATTTTTGGTGACTCGGAGCACCAGGCGGCCTGTTGTGTGCTCCTGCCTTTTCAGCCCCTTTTTGGAACATGGTGGTCCCTCAGAAAACACGACGGTCAGAGCTTTCAATCAGGCTACACGAATGCCCAGAGGCCGCAATTGCCTGCCCACATCATACGGGGGTTGTGCTGTCACAATCGTCAAAGAATGCGAGTAAGATGAAAAAAGAGTCCACCTAAACAATGCGCTTCGAGACCAAAATCAAGGGCAAATTCAACGAAGTTTGTGACTTTTGCCAGTCACAAATCACTAGTTTTTGGTGCGATCACGGAAACAAGCCACTTCCTCTCCCCTCCATCTTTTTCGCAGTTGTATGAGGGACCAAATTCCCGTTCCAAACAGTTTTGTCACTCTGTTGCCTCAGTTCAGTAGACGCGGATGCAAGTGGACATCGTCCCGACCAACTTGGACGCTGACGTCGAGGATTATTGCGGGCCGATTCAAAGCGACATACATTTTGACACCAATTCAAGCCCATAACAAGTCAAAGATTGTCCCTGCAACAAGGCACCCCGGTTCGAACCAGGGACCACTCGGATTGCAGCCGAATGCTTACCACGGAGCTTTTGACCCTGGTTGTTTCACATGTTGAAATTGTTACACTCAACGTGCTTGAATTGAAAGGCTTTTCAACTCAAACGCACTTCGGGGACTGCACACCGTGGACGTCCGCCCACAGCACACATTACACAATCTAGTCAAACTACACCGAATGGGACAAGAGAATCGGTGGATCATTCGCTGGAAGCAACGAGGAAACAAGCGGAGAGGGTAGGCATTATTAAGCCAGCGAATACATGTTCGATATTTGTCATTCCTCTCCCTTGTAAATAAGAAAGTCTTTACACACACAGGCACAGCCCCACCTCCAACCACCTCTCTGATTCCTGTGTTTGCTCCAGAAACTCCAGAGAATCCCGGACGTGGCTTGGTTTCCATTAATTTTTGAATAACGCTTTCAGCTTATAATGTAGCTAGGAACCCAGTGATCATCAGCACCGGCAGGCCTGCACATGGGCAATATCTTTAGCAGACTGTAGAAAGCAGGGCATACCCCTCGGGACTCGAGCCATAGAAACTGGTCCAAGCGACGAAATCTGCAACGCGGTGTGGGGGCAGGACTGGGCTTGGCTTGGGCCCTGGTTCCACAGCATGGAGCGGGACGACCGCAAACGTTGACGCCAACATATCCACCCGCAGCCCAAGTCTGGGCTTACACGTGCTGAGGAAGCGCTGGATGATCTGCGGACGCAGAAAGGTGGCTATGGCATACGGAGGTAGGGTGGGGGTAGGTAGGACGCCAAAGCCAGCAGCGAAATTCGAGGGCGCAGGATACTCCGACGACTGGCAAAACCGAATAAAGCTGGAAAACCATCCTGTGCTGTGCTATGCTGTGCTGGCTGTGCTGTGCTGTGTACAATGTGGCCTTCAGCCGCTACCATCCTGCTCCCTCCCCCCGTTCAACAGCCTCTCCCTCCGACCACGGCCGCTTTGTCCAGTGTCGCTTCGCCTAGTCTGAGACGTTGGGGGACGTTGGGGGCTTGGCACCGGCCGCCTGGGTGGCCCGGAGGAGACCGGAGGAGAGGTTAAGGGTGCGTGCGGGGTTAGTGGAATTGAACAGCGCTCCACAGGTTGGATAGGGCTACATCGTGCAAGCGGGGCTGTCCAGGGCAGCAAAAATTGTTGAGCCAGGAAATGGTTGCACAGGTTGGAGATTCTGCAAAAGATTGAATGGTTGCAAATCGAGGTGCAAGTCGAAGAGTTGAAGAGAGCCGGAGTCGAAGACACTTGCAGGAATCGTTGGTTTTAAAATGGTTGGGTGTGAGGGGGCAATGGAGACAATGAAAGGGTGGTGCCGGTTGTGGAAAGTTTTGGATTTGTAGTTGCAAAGGGTCAGTGCGAGGAAGTGAAAGAAGACCGCAAAAACCCAAGGGACACGGTTGCAAAGTGTTGCACAGGGCTGATGCGCACAAAACAACCGAGCACATTTGAGCCGAACAAAGAAATGCGTAGTGCTCAAAAACATGCATAGCCCATTAAGAGGGACGCATATTGTTGCGAAAGAATGGCGGCAAAGATGTACGATACTACACAAAGACACAAGATGAAGTGTGCGTGTGCGTGCGATTGATTCGCCAGCTAATCAACAGCACCTGGACCACATCCGCTGACGGGCTTGAAGTGGGGTGTGGGCCAGTCATTAGTTGCTGTGCGACTTGTAGGATGGGTGTGAGCTCTCCTCGCGCCCAGCACAGTTTTAGCCACAACCCCATGGCCTCCATGGCGGACGAGGAATTGGGGTTCGCGGCCAAGGTAGCGATGAATTCGGTCAATTGTTGAAGCACGGCATTTGTGAGGTGAGGGGGCCGCGATATTGACCCTGGTGCCAAAGATAGAGGACCCACGGAGCCAAGGAATTTGGTTATGGGCCCGAGCAAGGCGGATTCCAAGTGAGCCTGCAATACAAAAAATGGAGATGGTTACTAAAAATTTCATGTACGTTCGTGACCTTCGGGTTTGGGGTCACCCAAAGGAGTGGAGGCTCATAGTCCCCTTCGCATCCCAATGCCATACCCTCTCACCCCTCGGAGCCCGATATTTGGCCTCAAGGACTCCCTCCGGGGCTGTTCCCGTCGCACGGGTACCCCGCACATGTCATTCCCCCATTCTGCCATTTGCGGTGTGTGCCTATGACAACGGTCCGGTGCGTGTTCGATGTACTAGGTCGAAGCGTGGGCCGGCACGCCAAAAGACCTTGATTGACGGGTGGTGAATCTTGCCCTTTAAACCAAAGAGCTCGCAAACTATGAGGTCAGAAGCATAAACTTATGGTTGTCTACAAGGGAAGGCGCACGCGCAATGCCAAACCTCTCGA
The DNA here is from genome assembly GCA_964036045.1 of Eutreptiella sp. 'Long Island Sound 2002'. Taxonomy (NCBI): domain Eukaryota; phylum Euglenozoa; class Euglenophyceae; order Eutreptiales; family Eutreptiaceae; genus Eutreptiella; species Eutreptiella sp. 'Long Island Sound 2002'. The sequence goes on from OZ038392.1 coordinate 44,201,757, forward strand.
ACGCAAGCACTCCGTGCTAACACCCCCAAGAGTTGTACGTAGCACTCCAGGGAGGTCTCGGAGAGGTCTGAATTGAATGCCTCGACTTTAGGCTCACCAATGCTCACCAAGGGGCCTACCGAAGAGGGCGGTCGTCGCAACGAGACCCGAGGGGAAACGATACATGTACATGCAAACACCCATGGATGCGGCCGACGCGTTAAGATTCAGGATGCGGAGGATTATCGAGGGTCGTCGGGTGCGCAAGGGTTGTAGGAGTTGTGGAGAAACACGTTTGTCGCTATGAACAAACAATAACCAACGAGTGCTTTTGCTATTGCGGATGTTGTTAGGCTGCGGTTATTGACATCATTCGTCGAGCACAAAGAAATGACCTGTGGTCAAGCTACCAATACTAGACAAAATTCGATTGTACACTAACACCCGAAAATGGTGAACATCATGCTCATCGAGGTTGGACGGTAGAGCGGTTGGCTCCAAGTCCCAAGTCTCAATTGCAAGCCTCAAAACTTTCTCTGTGCTGTCGGACACGACATTGGTGGCCGTTGACACGAAGGACGCTTCATCCCCACCAAAGTTCAAGGTGGCGCTCAAGGAATTGCCACAAGGCACCGTCTCGGCCATGACATTACCTAGAAGGACAACGTGATAATCAAGGTCTTTTTCGACAAGACGTGCTCTTTCTTCACATGATTATCCTCCTCGCATGCAACACACGTCGTCTTGGCATGTAGAACATTAACACATGTAGGATGCACTTTTCAAAAGCAATTTTTTGGGACGTGGTCGTGTGGCTCGTTTTAGGACATCTCTTCCAATTTCTTTTTTAAAAGTTGCCCGTGAACTTGCAAAACCCAAGAAGTTTAGTTGAGTAGTTTCCGCATTGGAACTCATTTTCATCGGACCGCACCACAAGCGGGGCTGGCAAAACTATGCGCCCATTCTTTATGACGTGCCTTCTTTCAACAGTGTGCAAAGCTTGCTTTTAACAAAAACAACGGTCCGCGAATTCCTTGTTCGACACTTTTCGCTCCCTTGCTTCAAAACACACAAACAATCATGCAAACTAGTCAATCCTTCAACACAGACAAGCAGGCAAGCACTGGATCGTCAGTGTATGAATGGCAGAGCCCGCACACAGGGGATGCCTCACAAAACCTGTCCAAAGGCAACGTAACAGGTGGACAGTTTTGGCTTTCACTCAGCACTGGATTGCTACTTGTGTTTGGTTCACACTCAACTGCATGATTGGTGGTCCTGTTGTGGGGCTCTGGCCTCGGCGGCTGAATACCCTACTTTACAACCAATTCCTGCTTTGACCTGACTGAGAGGAGAAACATGTTGCAGCGCCGCAACCAGCGATCATCGGACATCCTGGAAACCCTGACTTAAAGGTGCTCAAAATTCAAACTAGTCTTAAAAATAAGATTGCTGTTTGAAAATTCGCATTTTGTGCACCGAATGCTCTGGTCAGTCAAAAAGGCCACTTTTGAACAGGCGATTCGGGCCTCTGCGGGTTTTTTCAGGCGCCAGCGGTCACGCGCGCTGTGGAAGGAGATGCTGGCACTGTGCAGATCACTGAAAAGTCCTGAGGGCAAGCACAGGCAATGCGTGTACCATCAGAGCAACAATAGAAAAGCAAAGAAAAGAAACAGAAAACCAGAAAACACAGAAATCAGAAATCAGGAGGTCTTGAGGGCCGGTGCGAAGTGCGCAGCACGAGCCGGCCCGACAGACCTCCTGAAACCCCGACCCTCCCCAACCCATTTTGTGATTAGCCTGGCTGGAATTAGTGTATTGAGACCTGCAGCATGGACGTGTGCCCTGAAAGAGGGCCACCACCAACTTTTGCAATAGCCTTTATATCCACATCCCCTCACAATGGACGCCAGGTTTATTTGCCAGTGGGTATTGTGGAAGGCGTATACCATTGCTTTGTCAGTTAATGCAGGCATCATGGATTGGACGACCGATGGGCAGTTGGGGGATGCTGCATCTACCCATCTGTCCCAAATGGCATCATCGGGTGACGGGTTGGGTTCCTCTGGCAGCTGGAAAGCAATACCTTTCATAAGCAGGGCCAATTCAGGATCTGTCACTACCCTGCACTCACACCAGTCATTTACAGGCCCGTGTGGTTCCCACTTCATTGGGATGTTATATAAACTGTCAAGGAACACCTCAACAAACTGTACTACAGCATCACACATGTTTGCGGGGATAGCCACTAACCCTATGTAGGCATTATCCATGAACCTGGACAACAGAACTGTTGGCACCGGGGTACCTGTGTGGGATCCACCGGGTAAACAACCTTGCAGGTACTGAGTCTCAGCAAGCATCACTGATTTGTTGCTAAGCTGAGCGAAGTGGGTATTCAACAATGGCCTGGCACGCTTGGGGGCAGCATTAACAATGTACCCAAAGCGGCCTTGCGGGTGTGAGTCCCATAGTTGTAGCATCTGCATTCCAAAAGTAACACCTTGTAATGTCACGGTACCGAGTTTTTTGTTTTCTTGATCAAACCAACCGCGCATTCCATACTCCTCGAAGAAATGGAGATTTTTTGGCACTACCGGAGGGTTTTGGAAGGTCAGGCTGGGGCCTGGGGTGAAACTGAAGGGAGGGAGTCGCCGTTTCTTGCATACCTGCTGGACTGTGCGCATGTGCTTTTGCATACCTTCTGGGTTCATCAGGGGTATCTCAACCGCAATTGCATAGAGGATCATAATTTGTGCTGAAAGGAAGCCCCCTATGGGGACTCCCTTTGCACCTTGCCTCATCAGGATGTTGTCTATGCAGAACCAGGTGTTGTGCAATAACTCCCATACCACGTATTCATACACTTGTTCAAAAGAAATCACGTGAAACAAATCGTCAACAGACTTCCCCAGTCTGTCCCTGTGTCTGTCGTTTCCACATGCCACTGAGAACCACAGCTCTCCTCTTGTCGTGCCCTGCTCAGTAATGAGTGATTTTATGTACACCACTGCCTGGAGCGCTTTCTGTTTGGGAATTTCCCAGTAACAATTATCCATATCCCTTTCCTTGACCACTGTGCATTGCTGCCCTTTGCTCAAGGTGAGGAGTGAGAGAAACATGTCGCGGACGCCGACAAGTGAGGGCATGGACATGTAAGGGTAGAGGCTGTTGACTTCCCGAATCATCAGAGTTAAACATCGCCCAACCTTTGTAGCTAACGGCTTTATGGGGTGGTTCGCAAAAGAAATGATGTTTCTCCAGAGGAAGAAGTTGATCATCTCCTGCAACTTCCATTTCGGTAATGCAAAGATGGTTGGCGGGGCAGAGCGGCGCTTGGGTGCAGTGAGTGTCAGGAGGTCAGGGAAGGGTAGGACGTCCCACAGCGTCTCTGGAATGCAGTGCCTGCTAATGTACACTGTCCTGTACTGCGGGTCCTGTAATGCACTGTGCAGGACATTCATATCTTCACCCAATTTCAAAATTATGTGCCTGTGTGCGGATTGTAAAATCACGGACAATGCCATGGCCTGGCATTGCCAGTCTGATGGGCTAACACCCACAATATCGAACTCCTTGGCAGACAGGATTCCGTTCTGTACATGTGTCTCGCACAGCACTGTACAGAAACCCCCAAGTTTGTGCAGTTTTTTATCCCATGGGGTGGCCACAAGATTCCATGCTTTCAATTTCGTATGTGCCGTGTGCAGATTTTCTGCCGCCGTACAGCGGTGACGGTATGCAGACTGCGGCCCTAGCAGACTGCGAAAGACTGCGCACGAACAGGCGACACGCGCATTTACGACAACCGAAAAAACGACTGCAACTGATCTACTGCAACTGATCTTCTGCTAAAAGGCGACAAGGATGTTTTGAACCGTTCTGCAGCCCAAATTTATATATTTATAAATTTATATATACATATATATACATATATATATATATATATATATATATATATATATATATATACATATATACATATATATATACATACATGTATTTGTATATATATGTATATGTTTCACTTGGAGGGAGTAAATATTCAGTAGGAGGGAGTGGATTTTCACTCGGAGGGAGTATACATACATACACATACATACATACATATATATATATATATATATATATATATATATATATATATATATATATATATATATATATATATATATATATATATATATATATATATATATATATATATATATATATATATATATATATATATATATAGATACATAGATGTACATACATGTATTCGTATATAGGGAGTAGAAATTGAGTAGGAGGGAGTGGATATTCGCCTGGAGGGAGTGGATTTTCACTCGGAGGGAGTGGAAACTGAGCAGGAGGGAGGTGAAATTGAGTAGGAAGGAGTGGATATTCACTTGGAGGGAGTTGAAATTGAGGGGAAGGGAGTGTATTTTCACTTGGAGGGAGTATACAGCAATATATATATATATATATATGTATATATGTATATATATCTACATACATACATACATACATACATCTACATATATATATACATACATATATATATTACTACACCCCTCTCCCCTTAAATTTAGCTAACAAGCAACAACAACAACATGTCACCATTCCGTTTTGGCCACTGCACCTTCCCAACGCTTCGGGCTTGACTCTACTTTAGCCATCCTAGAGCCTAGGTGGTGCCCTTGCCAAATCCAAGTTTTGAGCCAAAAACTCCCCGGTGGCGGCCCGGGGCGGTGGCGCCAAGTCGGGAGGTGCCCTCCCAAATCCGCGCAGTTTTGGGCCAAAAATAGCCATTTTTCGCCCAAAACAGCCCTAATAAGGGTTCAAAACAGCCAAACGAAGGCAAACGGCTACTACACTCCACGTGCGGCTTGACTTTGCCGTGACCAAGGGACCTTTGGTGCCCTTTAACTCCACGATATGTCGGCGAAACGGCCCAAAAAGGCGCCAAAAAGCCCCAAAAACTGCGCAATGTGCACCAGCACCCCCAAACCAAGAAAGGGCCGTATCTTGGGCTACGTGGCTCAAAAACGAATTCCGAGGGCACCTAGTCCACCCACAACCCCCCACTTTTTATGGTTTACAAGCCTTAGAATCGCCCAACGAGACACGTAGACCCCCGTACCAGCGGTCACTTCGTGCAAATGGAGGGCCGGCCAGCCCACGCACAGTGGGGGCCAACGGTGGGTCCACCAGGGTCCCCAGGGCGAAAAAAATCATTTTTTCCAAAGTTGTTCCTAGACCACTTGGGATGCTCAAACAAGTGTTTTTAGGCCGTTTTGAGCCCGTGGTGGCGTGTTTTGAGCCATGGAAAATCCCAGAATGCCTTGAAAATGGGCCGTTTTGGGACCAACAATGGGTCAAAAATGGGTCAAAAACGCGTTTTTCCAAAAATGATCTTGGAGCATTTGGGATGCTCAAACCAGTGGTTTTCGCACATTTTGAGCCCGTGGTGACGGGTTTTGGCTCATGGAAACCCCAAAATGCCTTGAAAATGGGCCATTTTGGGACCAAAAATGGGTCCAAAAGGGGTCAACAATGCGTTGTTCCTAAAGTGATCCCGGACCATTTGGGATGCTCAAACAAGTGTTTTTAGCCCGTTTTGAGCCCGTTTTGACCGAGTTTAGCCCCTTCCACTGCATGTATGCACCACATTGTGCCCTTCGCACGTACCTTAGAGCCGTGCAGTGGAGCCACCTAGAGTTGGGAGAGGGGTGTAGATTGGAGGATATATATATATATATATATATATATATATATATATATATATATATATGTATATATGTATACATATATAGATATATATATATATATATATATATATATATACATATATATATATATATATATATATATATATATATATATATGTATGTATGTATGTGTGTGTGTGGATGTGTGTGTATGTATGCGTATATATATATATATATATATATATCTACATATCTACATCGATATATATATATATATATATATAAATATATATATAGATGTACATACATGTATTTGTATATATATATATATATGTATATATTTCACTTGGAGGGAGTAGAAATTGAGTAGAAGGGAGTGGATATTCATTTGGAGGGAGTTGAAATTGAGGGGGAGGGAGATGATTTGCGCACAGCGCTAAATGCGTTCAAAACAGCGAAGTAAAGGGCAACGCTCGCCAATCACACATCTGTCAGTAATTAATAATAAGTGACAGAGTGATCAGAAGGTGAAATTCGAACTAATTAGAACAACAACATAAAATTCATACCTTTCTGTCAGTTGCGGTGGTTTTTTCAGTTACGCGTGTCGCCTGTTCGTGCGCAGTCTTCCGCAGTCTGCTAGGGCCGCAGTCTGCATACCGCATACCGTATTTTTTTTCGATCTCTTACAGAAATTTGATGGATCCCCCCCGGCGACCAGGCGCCGCGGGGGGTACAGTGAAACCCTGGCCGGGGGGCAGCCGGGGCCTGCCAGGGCCGCGCCCCCCGCGACAAATGGACGGGTCGCCCGCGGCAGCGGCTCCTGCGGGGACTGTGAAAGCGGCGGATGGCCGCAGCGTGCGGCTCCCGGGGAGCAGTATATCAAGCAGTATATCAAGCAGTACGATGTCATGAGTAATACAAGAGATGGCCCAAAAGGTGAAACGGGCAAGGTGCATGTTGTGTACAATGCATGCAAATTGTTGTGCAAAGTGCTTGCATGGTGCGCGTGTACCAGTGCGTGCATGGACAGAGGGGGCAGGAGGATGACGGGGGGGTGGGGTCAGGGCGCCAGGAGGCAGGACCCCGAGCAGCCGGGCACAGAGGTAGAAAGGTGAAGGGTGGGGCAGGGCAGAGTATGCCTCGTAAAGTGTTGTGCATAGTGTCCTCGCGTAGTGTTGTGCATCTTGCACGTCAGTATCTCCTCCACCCTGGTGAAGCCTTCGACCCTCTGGTTTTGGCTGACGATCCTGACACTTTCGCTGAGCTGGAGGTGAAGGAGATCAAGAATGGCTGCTTGGTTATATTCTCTGTGTTCGGCTACTACGTGCAGGCCATCGCGACTGGTGAGGGTCCCGTTGAGAGCTGGGCCCCCCACACCGCCGACCCATTTGCCGTGAAAGGTATGACGAGCGCCAATGTTACTCTGCCTGTTCGCTTTTTCTCCTGTGGCCATGTTTGCCACCGCTGCCTGGTATGGCCCTCAGCGCAACAAGTGGTTGGGCCCATTTTCTGATGCCCCCTCCCCTGACTGCCTCACTGGTGAGTACCCTGGTGACTACGGTTGGAACGCTGCCGGTTTGGCTGCTGACCCTACCACCTTCGCCGCCGCGTACCATGAGGCCGAGTTGACCCACGCTCGTTGGGCTATGTTGGGCACTTTGGGCTGCTTGACCCCTGAGTTGTTGGCCAAGTACGCTGGTGTGCAGATCGATGAGCCTGTGTGGTTCACGGCTGGTGCTCATATCTTCCCTGAGAGCGGTCTGGACTACCTTGGCAGCTCCAGCCTGGTGCACGCCCACTCCATCCTTGCTGGCAGGCCTATTGTGTGCAGGGTGGTCCGCTGCACGAGAATCTGCATCTGCTCCGCCCTGGTGAGGCCTTCGACCCTCTGGTTTTGGCTGACGACCCTGACACTTTCGCTGAGCTGAAGGTGAAGGAGATCAAGACCGGCTGTTTGGCTGTGTTCTTTACATTCGGCTACTACGTGCAGGCCACCGCGACTGGAGAAGGTCCTGTTGAGAGCTGGGCCCCCCACATCGCCGACCCATTCGCCGTGAACGGTATGGCCAGCGCCAATGTGGCCCTGCTCGCTCCTTTCCCGGTGGCAACGTTCGCCACCGCTGCCTAGTAGGGCCCTGAGCGCAACAAGTGGTAAGGCCCATTCTCTGATGCCTCCTCCCGTGACTACCTCACGGGTGAGTACCCTAGAGACTACGGTTGAGACGCCGCCGGTTTGGCTGCTGACCCTACCACCTTCGCCGCCGCGTACCATGAGGCCGAGTTGACCCACGCTCGTTGGGCTATGTTGGGCACTTTGGGCTGCTTGACCCATGAGTTGTTGGCCAAGTACGCTGGTGTGCAGATCGATGGGCCTGTGTGGTTCAAGGCTGGTGCTCATATCTTCCCTGAGGGCGGTCTGGGCTACCTTGGCAGCTCCAACCTGTTGCACGCCCAGTCCATCCTTGCTATCGCGGCCCGCCAGTTTGTCTTGATGGGTGCCTTTGAGGCCTACCGTGTGAAGGGTGGTCCTCTGCGCGTGGATCTGTATCTGCTCCACCCTGGTGAAGCCTTCCACCCTCTGGTTTTGTCTGACGACCCTGACACTTTCGCTGAGCTGAAGTTGAAGGAGATCAAGAACGGCCGTTTGGCTATATTCTCTATGTTGGGCAACTACGTGCAGGCCATCGCGACTGGTGAGGGTCCCGTTGAGAGCTGGGCCTCCCACATCGCCGACCCATTCGCCATGAAAGGTATGACTAGCGCCAACGTTACCGTGTTCGCTCCTACCCCTATGGCCATGTACGCCACCGCTGCCTGGTATGGCCCAGAGCGCCACAAGTGGTAGGGCCCAATCTCTGATGCTTCCACCCCTGACTACCTCACTGGTGAGTACCCTAGTGACTACGGTTGGGACTTCGCCGCATACCGTGAGGCTGAGTTGATCCACGCATGTTGGGCTATGTTTGGCACTTTGGGCTGCTTGACCTCTGAGTTGTTGGCCAAGTACGCAGGTGTGCAGTTCGATGCGTCTGCGTGGTTCCAGGCCAATTGAGTGTTTAACAGTGTTTAACAGGTGGCCAAGGTGCGTGTCGTGCGATGTGCTTCGCAACCTGTCATGCATCGTGCTTTGCATAGTGCGCGAGAACCACCGGAGGGGGCAGAAGCAGGGCAACCAGAAGGCAGGAGAAGGTGAGGGCATTAGCAACATAGGTGCCCAAACAACGGGCGCGGGAAGGGAGAGGGAGGGGCGAGGGGACGGGTTAAGCTACGCACATTGCTTGCACAGTGCGTGCACACGCAGAGGGGGCAGGAGAAGGACGGAGGGGCGGCGACAGAGCGCAAGGAGGTGGGACGCCGCACGGCCGGGTGCAGGGGTGAAGGGTGGGGCAGGGCAGGGTGTGCCCCGTATGGTGTCACGCGTGGTGCCTGTAGTAATGAACTGGCTTGAGGTGCTGCACGTACACACTGGTGCCAGACCTCTGAGCTGCAGCAGCAGTACAGTGCTATCGGCAATGGCGCCAACAAAGGTGTGTGGTTCAAGGCTGGTGCCTCCACCCCTGACTTCCTTACTGGTGAGTACCCTGGTGACTTCGGTTGGGACGCCGCCGGTTTGGCCGCAGACCCTACCACCTTCGCCGCATACCGTGAGGCCGAGTAGATCCACGATCGTAGGGCTATGTAGGGCACTATGGGCTGCTTGACCCCAGAGCTGTTGGCCAAGTACGCTGGAGTGCAATTCGATGCGTCTGCGTGGTTCTAGGATTTCAAGGTGTTTAACAAGTGGCCAAGGTGCGTGTCATGCGACGTGCTTCGCAACTTGTCATGCATAGTGCTTCGCGTAATGCGCGAGAACCACCGGAGGGGGCAGAAGCAGGGCAACCAGAAGGCAGGAGAAGGGGAGGGCAACAGCAACACAGGTGCCCAAACAACGGGCGCGGAGAGGGAGAGGGAGGGGCGGGGGGACGGGTTTGCATCGCACATTGCACGCACAGTGCGTGCACAGACAGAGGGGGCAGGAGAAGGACGTAGGGGCGGGGACAGAGTGCAAGGAGGTAGGACGCCGCACGGCCAGGTGCAGGGGGTGACGAGTGGGGCAGGGCAGGGTGTGCCTCGTATAGTGTCACGCGTAGTGCCTGTAGTAATAAACTGGCCTGAGGTGGTGCACGGCTGCTGGGCATACTGTGGTGCCTGACCCCTGAGCTGCTGCAGAAGTACACTGCTACCGACAATGGTGCCTGTAAAGGTGTGTGGTTCAAGGCTGGTGCCATGGTCTTCGAGTTTTATGGCTTGAACTACATGGGTGCCCCCGTGTTGGTGCGCGCCCAGTCCATCCTTGCCGTGTTGGCCTGCCACGTTGTCTTGATGGGTGCCATCGAGGCTTAACGTGTGAACGGTGGTCCATTCGGTGGATGTGACCATGATCTGGTGTACCCTAGTGGCAAGTGATTTAACCCTCTGGGCTTGGCTGACGACCTGTAATGGAGTAGCCCCTGATACTTCCATTGTAGTGCCTTGCTCTACGTTAACCAAAAATCAAAAATAGAAAAAAGCTAGGGGCTTGAGATTTCTCTAAAATTTCAAAAAGAAAAATCCCCGAGCAAAGCTAATAAAATTGGCACAAACCCTCACCAAGACGAGGCAAACAGCACACAATACAACACAATTTTGTGTCTGACTTTTCCTCGTGGTCCCGGTTGTGCTTGGTGCGCGTAATGGGCTCGGCGCTTACCTTCACGATTGATATGACTCTCCTTGTAACAAATTGATAATCCACCACTTGGATTGAATTGAGTATTAATTGAAATTCATTGCAAAGAGTCCTGAGATACGAAAGAATTAGACCAAATCAAAGAGTGTCATCGAGGCACTCCATGCATGAAACATGTCGAACACATGGAAAGAGAGATGGAACGAAATTTGATCAAACATCAAACCTATAACCTAACCTCAAGACAAACATTGCATTCACTCGTGAGGTCATGAATGTAATTACACCACGGAGGTCAAAATACATAATGCATATCATGGCATGACACATGATCGAATATCGACTCGCATGATGAGGCATGCACACCTACTTGAGCCACCTCAAGTTGGTCATTAATCTAACATGGCAAATCAATTGCATACTATGTCTATTTATCCATGAAATGTAAATTCAAACAACAACATGGACCAATGTCGTGTAAATCCACAAGAGTTCAACGAAAGAGTATCCAAGACTAACCTTCATTAATTTTCACGGTTCAAAGGCGAAGCATTGAACAATCAACCAACTTCAAGAGAAATATTGGCTCCTTGCAGCAAGATGAAAATTCATGCCCAAATGAGAACAATACCATGGTAGGTTGAAAGACTCCCATCAATTGAAAAGATTCAAGGATAATTGAATTCATGGCATTCCAACAACCATTCACAACTCACCACAAGAGTGTGCAAACCCTTCGAAATTGTCACATGGACCAACATACACATACATGATTGTGACAGCAATCCATTGGCACCATGAAGGCTTCGCGTGACGAACATGGTAAAGGGAACCTCACAATTCCTAATTTAGGGATGACCTTGAGTAACACCTCGTGATCGAATATGCATTCATTAACCATGGAAACCTTACGAACATTCACGGGTTCTAATTTATGGACGGCTTTGTGTAACACCTCATAATTTGAATATACATTCATTTGCTCGAACACTCTTGGTCTCTCAGGGAAGCATGCATGTCTTCGACATTACAACAATACGCGTGGCTTCCGAATTAGACTGATATATCCTTCAATTCAAAGCGACAATTAATTATGCTCGACCCATATTCAATTCATTCTTGGCGGCGTGACTCAGTCAATGGATAGTAAATCGAACTGACCAGGGAATGCGAAAAAAAACACCAGATTGGAACAAACAACATATCTGTCGAGACTCAATCATCCAAAATTCTGTCTTCGTCACTGGAGATTGCAATCCGCGACCTGTCCGGTCTCGGCCAGCGACTGTCCAATTCTTGCAACTGGATTACTGAATTTCTGAGTCCTGACTGTTGACTGTCACCGATCCAGAAATGTGCAGTTCTATTACACTCCCTTCCTAAGCTACGAAGTCCCTGACTGAGTGGCTGATAACCACACTGATAGAAATGCACAGAACCTGGCATCTCAGGAATCTCATCTGGAATTCATCTGGAATTCATCAGGAAATGTCATCTGGAAGTCTGCAATCTGTAAAGGAATCGGGAACTGGAAACACAACAGACACTGGGGGAGGGAACAAGCATCATTGCACAGAAGAGGATGGGGTGACAGTTCAGGGGGTTGAGAAAAAACAATGCGACTGGCATCTGGAATGTGACCGACCCCATATAGCGGGGACGACGCTTCTGCTGATATATTTACCAAGATTCCACCCAAAAAATAGAAAAACAATACATTGGCCTTGGCAACAATCTGTCCTTCAGGGTCTACCGGGAAAGCGGTTACCGACCGTGCATGTACACAGTCCGAGACTGATCTCGGGTCCATAATCCCATCAGTTGTCAAAGAAAGGGGGTGGGGGTCATTGGGGGGGTTACGAACCTCAGTAAATACATCCCTGCAGCAATAACTTGAAGACATGGGGGGGGTCGCATCTGCAGCCGCATCACTGACTTACATCATAACGGCTGCCCATCTATCATATGTTTCCCTATACATCCGTAGACTACGTATACCCCTCAACTCCTTGGCATCTGCCACCGCCAGAGGAACAAAAGGAGTCAGTCTGGCTCGTTCAGCGGCAGCTTGCCTCAAAATACATCTCCATCCCAACTGCTCTTCCTGCAACACATCTGCCCTTCCCTGCATGGTCACTGAACCAGCTGCTTCCATCTCCTCACACACATCTGTATTATGTCTGTAACAAGCATGCGAAGTTGTCTTTGCCTGTAGTGTACGTACCTGACTGAGTGTGAGGTCTATACCATGCTTGGTATTGTATGTGCGCCAGTCCTCATTAATATCATGTAAAAATGAGGTAGCTGGCTGCCAGTCCGGTTCCGGGTAGCCGCGGTACTTCACATACCACTCGTATCGTTTATTTTTACCCTTGCCCACTTCCCTGTGGTCCAAAACTTTTTCAAGTATGTATGTGTCAGACTCCACCAGAAAGTCAGAGTCCGAATAGTAGTGCAGGGGTGGGGTCAATTCCTGATCCCGTTCCCCTTTCATTGATATGTATGGTTTGACACGCATGCTATCCAAAACCACCTCATGATCCCGTTCCGTTTTCACTCGGTACTGGTTTCGCCCCATACGCTGCATAATCATTCCAGGCCCCGTCCACACCCTGTGGAGCTTGGAATTCTTAGCCTTATCGTGCCCCCTGTACCACACATATTCCCCTTCCTGGTACACATGGGTGGGGTGTGTTCAGGGTGGTCAGCTAAAAACTTTTTTGCTTGCGCATCGTGGATGCGCTGTAGCTGTCGCTGTACATACTGCCGATTTGTAATCATGTCGGCAAAAAATTTGACTGCATCCTGAGACCCATGCTCAGGAATAACAGGGGGGCAGTCCCCAAACCCAATTGGGTGGCGACCGAAAAGGAGAAAATGGGGGGAATACCCATGTACCGGACCAGGAATGTCATTTGCAGCCCAGACTGCCAAAGGCAGTAACTGAGCCCAATTCTTTTTCCTGGTCTGCTCCAAAAACTTTCGCAGACTGTCGATGACAACCTGCACTGCACGCTCCGCTCGCCCATTAGAACGAGGGCGGTAAATGGGGCTCTGCTTCATGTCGATGCCCGACAAGGAACAGAGCGTTGTGAAAAATTTCGCAGTGACCAAATGGTCATGATCACTAAAAATTTGCTGTGGCAATCCCATAAAACCAACCACTCTGTCCAAAAACAATTCAGCGAGCTGTTCGGCTGTAATCGTTTTTGAACAGGGCAGAGCGACTACATAACCAGTTAGCCGGCAAACCACGACTAGTACATAATCGTAGGTATTGCCGTTACTTACTACAGGGTCAGAGGACAGATCGCAAAAATCGATGCAGATGCTGCTGAAAGGGAATTCAGGAATGGGGGCTGGCTGGTTAGCCTCCGGCTGAGTGCCACGGCGTGGTTTGCATGACTGGCAAACAGGGCACCTTCGCAGCACATCTGAAATACACTTATCCAGATCTGAACCCTTGCATCGCACTGAATATTTGCGGTCCATCATTTCTCTGGTTTTACGTACACCAGGATGGCTGAATGCATGCGTCGCTCTGACCACCTGGTCCAACAGGCCAGTGGGTACACATATCTTCCCTTGACTCCTCACCTTCCCTTCATGGAAAGTATACTCCTTCCCTTCTATTTCAATAAACTTGTCATTGACCATTTTGTCCCAGTGAGGACCAAAAAAATTGTCCTGTGCGTATTCTGGGGACCAATCCCTGGTCAGTACTGCCACTGCAGGGGGTATCTTGACGGTCTTGATATCCCTGACTCCCATCACCGAATCCTGTTGCACCAGATTGTACATCCCTGGTAAGTGCCAAGACATATGCTGAAATGCATCATACATCTGTGAAACAGTCATGTACCTGCGTGAAGCTGGTTTGGACTGCATCTGACGAATCCGACGTCGTTCTGCTCTGGATAACTTCGCTGTGCTCTGATTGGAAGCAACAGACGGTTCTGAGGGGGGTGTTTGAAGTGCAACAGTTCCAGGTTCAGGAATAGGGCAAGTATGCATGAAAAATTCGTCCATGGCATAAAATTGACGTCCCTCAGAATCAATGCCACAGATTTCATCTGTCATACCCTCGTGTACAGATGAGACGCTGACCTCCCTGAGCGCCCGTTCAACCCTGGGAGCATCCCAGCCTTCTATCTGTACCCTTTCCACCTTTCGCTCATCCCCAGCGGGTTTGTTGACAGAAAATGTTTGTGATGATCGCACGGGTTCAAAACTTTCTGGGTATTGCTTGTGCAATAACTGCCTGATTCGGTCCCTCTCTGCCCTCTCTGCAGCGTGCCAACCCTCCAAGTCGCAGTCACTGCCGTGAAAATTGGTATCTTGCGCCTCTCCCGCCGGATATGCCCAACGGGAGAGGGCATCCGCCGCTTCGTTGTCTTTTCCTGGCCGGTACTGAATAAAAAGATTGAACCGGCTCAGGAACTCATGCCAACGCCCACGGCGGCCGAGGGGACCTGAAATTGTGGTCAACTCCTCTTTATACCATTTTACTATGGCACTGTGATCTGTTTGGACCGTAACTTCCTGGCCCCCGATCCAGCTCTGAAATTTGAGCAAACAGGTCACAATGGCATAGCTTTCTTTTTCACGGGGCGTCCAGGCAATTTGCCCCAAATTTTTATGAAAATTTACTCCGTCAGCCCTTTGACCCTGCAATTCTCGGCTGTAAAATGCAACAGGCCTCCAAGATTGTTCATCCTGAGGGTTCTGCTGTTGCTCCAGCACACCTCCCACTGCATAATCGCTGGCATCACAAACAATTCTCCACTTACCGTGTGGGTTGGGAAGCCAGAGACCGTCCCCATCAACAAACTTGACAAGTTTGTCCTTGAGAATTTGAAAATTCTCAACCATCTCTGGCGTCCATTCAATTTTCGCTTCCTTCCCTGTCAATTTCACCCTGCGACGTTTTTTTGGTAATCCTGTGGCGTCCCTGGCAACAGGTGCACTGGGATCCTGGGCCTCGTACCTATATTTGCCCTTCAGAGCCTCCATAAGGGGCTGGGCATGCTTGGCAAAATTTTCAATATATATTTGGTACCACCCCACAAGGCCCAAGAACCCTTTGAGACGCTTGGGGGTGGTAATGGTACGATGGTCCCAGTTTGCGACAGCCTTAACCCTGGACGGACAGGGAAAACGGCGTCCATCCTTAAGGATGTGCCCGACATACTTCACTGTCTTGCGGAAAAAATGACATTTCTCCGGTTTGACAGTGAGCATGGCCCGTTCCAACGCCTCAAACAAGGAAAATAGGTCTTCGTAATGTTTTTGAAAATACTTTTCAAGAACCTCAGGTTCCTGTTTCTGACTGACTGTCACTTTCCCCGGCACTAACTCCTCCCTCCCATTTGCCGAAAGAATATCATCTATGTATGGGCGGGAGGAGGGGCATTTCTTGGTGACGTGCTGTACCATTTCCTGGTACGCTGCCGGTCCCACTTTGACCCCCATTGGCAGGACGTTCCACTCAAACACACCAAAAGGAGTGCAAAACGCCGTGAGGTGTTTGCTGTCCTCCTCCAGGTGCATCTGGTGGAAACCATCCTCCAAATCAATCAGAGTGAATAAAAAATTTCCACTCTGATTGGCCAATTGGTCTTCAATGACCGGAATTGGAAAATTTTTTCCCTTCAGCTGGGAATTAAGCCAGCGATAGTCAATGACTAATCGCCACTTATTACTTTCCGGCTTTGGCACCAAGAAACACCTAGAGACCCATTGGGGGTTCGCCTGTGCCTCCCTTAAAAACCCACGCGACTCAAAATCTTTCAGCTTCTGCTGAAGCATAGTTTCTCTCAATCCCACTGCTCTGATGGGCTTGGCCGCCCTGGGTTCTGCACCCTCAATTAACTCCAGCTTTACAATGGCATGCTCACCCCGCGCCTCTTGAGCAGCTGGGGTTATATGGGAAGCATGCTTGGGGGTAAATACAGTACTCCCAAAGCGCTGCAGGAGTGCATCACGATACTTTTCAGCCCCAGGCCACATTTCGTCAGCCTGGATCACTGATCGTACATTTCTGGTATACTTGGACCTGTCGCCATATGAACTACCCAAAACCTGCACTGAATCTTTAAACAACCCTTCCCGATGGCCATATCCAATTTTGGCCTTTCCCTCAGAGGTGAATCGCTGGGATGTTGAATATTCTGCAGACCCTTTCAGGGGTGGTTCATCTGTGTCACTCTCAGACACTGGTCCAGGTGACGCCTCAGCCATCGAGGCCTCTGACAACTCATCAGTTTCAAGAGATCCCTTTTTGGCAGTAGGTCTGGGTTTCTCATCATCTGCATACCTGATCTTAAGTATTCGTCGCTGCTTCCTGTTCATTTGAGATCGTTGGGATTCGACGTCATTGACTGCGCACAGGTCCTGAGCAGTAGGGGTGTTGGGGATAGGATCAGTGGGGGCGTCCCAATCAGCATCATTGGGGACAGTGTGAGGGATCTTGTATGCATTCTGAACACTCTCAGGGGGGGGTTCTGTCCCATATGCGTCAAACAGTACAATACGATACGGCACCGTGGTACACAATTGCTGTCCGATCGAATTGATGAAAAGGGGGGACCCCACTTCCACATCGATCCAGTCAATGGCAATTTCCCCAAAAGCCCAAAACCAAGGTTTGGACTTACGCACCGGGAGAAGGGCCAAACCCTTAGCACCTTCACCTATTACTTTAGTGACAGTCTGGTCCCACAAGGACTCAGGCGCATGTACCCATACCGCCTTGTCCGACCATGGCCGGTTTAAGGCTGACCTGGGGTTTGCCCCGTCCATCACAAGACGTTGCAAACCCCTACTATTACCGTACACATCAATGGAAAGCTGAAATTCCTTATTGTCTGGATCAACTCGGGCTGCCCAGGCCGCAAGCCGATCAAAAACCTCTGGTCGAACTGGGTTTACTTCATCCATCTTACGTTTCCTGTACTTCTTGAAACCTGCTTGTGTTTTTATATGCTGGACCCTCCTATCTGAGGATCGTGCTGGGCTCCTCTGAGCCTTACTGTTGGAAAGAGGCCTTGACAAGGGCGTGCACACCCCTGCGGACATATCATCCATGTCCGCCCACAGGTCGAGCTGCTGCAGATCAGCACACTCGGCGACTGGGAGCGTTGCCGGTGACTCCAGGCATTGCCTCCGTTCATAACCCCACCCATCTTGAAACCAATCTGGCGCCCACTGTGGATCGTCCCTTAAACAGTGGTCCTCTGGGGGTTCAGTCACTTCACCTGTGTGTTGTACCTCCGCCATACTGGGGATTTCCTGGCATCCCGTGCCACCTTCCTGAACCAGCTGAATGGCTTTAACTAGTATGGCCTCAGCACGATGTTCAGAAGCGTCCACTCCCAAATGCCTATCGGCACTCAGGGACGACTCCAGACGCCGACAAAGCGTCGGAGAATTCTGTTTTGGTACCGGTGGATAGTCACCAGCCACTGGAGCCCTCGACCCCGTCGATGCTCCTAAACACGTCACTACAACCGGCAACACAAGAGCCATTACCGGGAGGACAGAAAGCAAGAGCTGCAATTTTTGCAGGTCACCAGGCGACTGCACCGTCAAGCCTGGGGTCTCAGAAGATACAGGATGATTCGTGTTTTGATTGTAACCAGGCTCCCCTGAGCCAGCCACACTCATGGGCAATATGATTCGATGTATGTATAATAGTGTGTGATACACATATGGCAAGAGTTCAATCAGGGGTAAGGATGGGGCAGGGGTAGGGGGGGGGGTATCAGGCACCCTGATGCTTGGCGCCTCCACCAAAGAATCAGGATAGTCAACAAGTGAAATCTCATGTAAACCCGTACTACCAAATCCAGCTGTGCCCCTGGTTGATGTGGGTAGGTCCTGGACTACTGTCAGGCACGTAGGAACGTAATATTCAATAATGATCTGAGCGATTCTGTCGCCTTTGAACACAGCATAGGGCGATGAGCCATTATTATAAAGTATGACCTGGATGTTGCCTCGATAATCCCGGTCAATGACTCCACCCCTCACCTGCAAGCTGTGTTTCCACGCTAAGGAGGACCTGTCAGCGATCCTTCCATATGTGCTGGGAGGTCCCATCAATGAGACGTCAGTTGGAACCAATACTTTATCCTGTGGAGGGATTACTATATGCACAGCAGAATACAAATCATATCCTGCCGACTCGGGTGTTCCTTTTGTAGGAATGGTGGCATTTTCAGACAGAATTCTCACGTGCAGTGGCATGAGGCTGGTAGGACCTGCCAGGCAGGGGGGGGGGTACTCAGACTCAGGCTGCTGTAAGAAAGGTTGAGTTTTCAGACCTGGTCTGGACTTTCCCAGATATGGACGGTCCTGCAGGTCAGCCTCACGCAATGCTCGCACTCCCTTCCTAAGGAATTGAGCATCCTCTTGCCTGTCCTCTAAGCAACCCTGAACCAACCTGCTTGCACTGACATGTACCCGTACCTCAGGTCCGTGATCCATGACAATCATCTGGTTCCCAGGATAATATTGTACAGGATGGTGAAATTGTTCTGAAAAGGAAGGGCGGGGGTAACAACAGTCACACAAATGAGGAACATAATCGAGAAACGCGTTGTCATCACCAGTAACTGTTGAAAAAATTCTGCCACACCCGTGCCTGGTGCACTCAAACTGCCAAAAATATTGCAAGCGAACCCTCTGAAGCTCTGGGGGGGCGTCAAAAGCCTCAGGCAGTTCTGTGAACAAGACTGTCTGCGTTCCATACCTGATCTGCTGTCCATCGCCACTTCTGTCGTCCGCTGTACAATGACCAGCTTGATCGGACAGTCGTTTTGATGACTTCTGTGGTGCTTCTGCAACCACCTGTACGTGGGAAACATGATGTACATTCTCAGAACGCCCATGCTGATAATGGGGCTTATTGCGACGAAGTTTCACACATTCTGCCTGCACATATGCATCATATCCTGGCACGACGGCCAGCCCGTACCGAACCATAAATGGCAAACCCAAAATCAGGCGGGGCCCAATGGCAGCTACGTATACAAAAACATCCACGCATTTGAAAATTTTGAGTTTTCCATTTTTGGTGTAAACCGGCACAGAAACTGTCACTTTCACGCCCTTATCACCACCCTTGAGGCGGGATTTTCCCGCCGTCACCAACACGATTGGGTGTGGGGCATCTTCAAGTGGAATATTTTGAAATAGCTCATATCCACCAATGGCTACGAGCTCACTTCCTGTGTCCGCCAGGGCCAGAGTGACGATGGTTTCCTTGCCCATCGCATCAGGGAATTGTACCCGTGCTTGTACAAGTACTTCCCTCCTCATCTTGGAACCACGTTTGCCCCTGGTACGTGGTTCCCGGTAAATCTCCTCATCAAGGTCGTCCAGTTTGATCACATTCCCGTTGGCAAACTCTGCTCCTTGACCCACATTCAGCACCCGATGCGCTCCCACATGGTATAATTTCCTCCGTGTAGGTAACGGTAGGTCAGGCAATGACATCGGGGCGGTACTACGCCACTTCCGGAACTTATTCAGTTTTCGGTGGTGGCGGCGATGTCGCCTGGCCCCCTACGGGGCTGAGGGGCAGTCTTGGGCCCAGTGGCCCTTTCCACCACACTTCTTGCATATGTCCTTGGACTGTGGTCTACTTCGAGGTTTGGACCCTGACCGCGATTCTCGGCTCCGGCTGCGACTCTTGGGTCTCCCCCGTTCAGGATAACGATCTTTGCTTCGACTTCGCCCTCGTTCGCGATCCGGTGGTTTCTCATACCCAGGAGTATGCCCTCGCTCACTTCTGCGATCTCCACTACGTGGTCGACCGTCAGCACTGGACCGCCCTGGGCTCCGACCACGGTCCTGTCCGCTTTTACGGCGATCTGGCTGAAGGCAATCCTTCGAGGTATGGTCTGTGGCATCGCAATTGTAACACCTCAATTTATGAGGACAGTCCTTTTGAGTGTGGTCTTTAGACTTGCAATTGAAGCATCGACCCTCAGATTTGAGCTTGGCCGTAATATGTGACCGGCTTGACAGTACACTGCCATGTGGAGAATTTCTCCTGTCGTCATATCGCGACTGAGATGGCCCCCGGCCTCCGGTTTCTCCTCCACTGCGATCCTTGCTGTCCCTTCTGTGGTATGGGGACCTTGGCGTACCATCTCGATGTTGCCGACGGTCATCGTGTCGATCACGGCTGCCATTTCGACGTTCTCGGCTGCCGTCTCGGCGGCCCTGGCTGCCATCCCGGCGTGAACGGTGCTCATCTCGTCCCCGGGATCGTGATCGTTCTCTGGAAACTGCCCGTACACTGGCCGTGTCATCCGTCAAAAACTCCTCCTCCATCTCAGCATACTCGGCGGAACTTAAGAAAGGCATGACATGCATAAATAGTTCCCAATAATTGAATTCTAGGCCTCCATGATCTGCCTGAACTCGATAAATTTTGTTGTATGCCGCCTTAGTTGCAGCATCCTGTGGGCATTCTTTCACATGTCTGCGAAGCTCCTTGATGAGTCGGTCACGTGCTTGTCTGTGGGTGACGCCTCCCCGCACCAGACTGCCCTCCTCTGACCAGTCATTCATGAAATCTGTCCACGAGAGGGTCGTGAGGGGTTCACTGGGCAACGCACGTCTTCTCCACTTTGCTCCAGGTTTGTGGATGTTTACCATGCGACGTCCAGTGATGTCTTGCCACAGCTCCTCCAGGGATAGACCTTCTCTCCTTCTATTTTTGGCATGGCGGTCACGGACGTCTTCATTTGTCAGCGCCGCCAGAAGGATGTCAGACTGATGTTTTTCATCAAATCGCTCGGCGTAATCGGCCCTCCACTCATTGAATCGTTTGATCCACGCCTCTTGCGTCGCTCGCTCGCAATCCCAAGTGGGCACTTTGGCCATCTTTTTCAGTACTTCATTTACTTGGGGATCAAGCCACGAATTCGTTTGCGTTCCAAACATACCCTGTTCCGTCCGCGGGGCCTCACCAGAATCCTTCAAGTATTTCTGCAACTCATCCATCAATGGCACTGCCCGGACCTCCTTGAACGCTCGCATGTCATCTGGTACACCTGTAGGGCGTACTCTGTACTTCATCTTCATGTTATCGGCGCTTCTGCGTACCATATTAGGCACAAAATGCCCATCCTTCACATATGGCGCCACTTGCAACCACGTCAGTGGATTTTCTTTAGGACACCAATCTGGTGGAGGTTCGTCCGAGCTATTGCCCATGGCACTCGCCACCTCGTATGGGTGTGCATACGGGCGCACCATCTCAGATGCCTCACTTCTCGTGGGCAACGGGGCCGCGTGGTGCATGGGTGGCACCGAGCTCAGTGGCGGCTCTGGATGGTCTAAGACCACAGACGATGTTCCGGGGATGTCGTGCGCTGCTGTATGAGCTGGTGGTGCTGCAGCAGTGGGTGCTGCAGCCCCATGTGAGACCCTGGACACAGTGAAAGCGGCAATCTGGGCTCGCACATCCTGCATTGCCTGTTCCACTTGCGTTTTGTCCGCCTTCTCCTTCTGTATTTCTTCAATGTGACTCAGACGGGACTCCACGTGCGCTTTGTCGACCTTCTCATTTTGTGTGGCTTTGACCCTTCTGATTTTATCTTCCAACGCTCTGAGATCTTCAGAATTTGTGAAGTTGAGGTCCTGAATAGCCTCACCAAGGCGCTCCCGATCAGCCCTGTGATCCTTGTCGGAATCTTGGAGTTGCTGTGTGAGGGTACCTATTTGCGTCTTGAACTCCTCCCTCGTGACTTTCTCATTGTGGATCTTAGTGTTCGCTCGGTCAAGGCGATCAATACTCTCCTGCACACTTTCGGAGACGCCCTGTATCGCCCTGGCATGATTCTCATTAGCCTGTGCCACTTCAGATTTGGTGGCCTTCTCGCACTGCATTTTGTTTTGCATATTTTCCACGCGGGCTAAATTCGTACTCAGTGCGGACGAGGCGTCCTCCAAAGACTTGTTTTGTGCAGCGGTCGCACTCGCCAGTTCCATCTTCGTGGCATACACCAGATCCAGCTGCACCCTCAGGGCTGTAGTGTCTACAGTGCCCGGGCTCGGACTCTTTGGGCCCTGTGGGGTGCGTGGGGAGCGATTGTCTGCTCCACTGACCTTGGCTGACTCTGCATAAGCCAGCAACCATGATTCCATCTCTGTGGCCTTGGTCATTAAACCCTGTGTCTGGGCAACGAGCTGGGTGTGTGATTTCTGCATGTACTGCACCCTTTCCTCAATTTGCCTGCTAGTGTCGCCCACCTGTTTCATTGCGGCCTCCGCCTTAGCGACTGCAGCAGTGTGGACACCCTGAATTTGTATTTGGATCTCCTGGTTGATGCGGGTTTCGTTCTCCATGGCAGCCTTGACCTTCTGTCCAGCAGTGCTCAGTCGGCCCTCGGTTTCACAGACCTTGTTGGCCACAGTGTCAATTGCCTGCTTCACCTCTTGGACAGAGGTCGCCACATCCTTCACACTGATCATGTCCCTCTCCATTCTGGCGGCCATTGTCTCCACTCGTTGTGATTCGAAGGCGATGGTTCGCACCGCTTCTGCCGCCTTGTCTTTCTGGCTTTTCGCCTCCCGTGCGCCCTGGGCAGCATCCTCTGCATGCTGCTTTATGGCCCCTTCAGTGGCTACCACCCTGGCCACCGCCGTGTTGGCACTCTGGGCTGCCTTCACCGCCGTGTTGCTGAATTCCTCGATTCGTCTTGCCATTGTGGCGTCCCCTGAAGGGGTGTTGTGTTCTGGATGTGGTGCCCTGACACTCTGGCGCTCTAACTCGTGAATTCGTGCGCCCAGGCTATCCACCTCGTGCCTTGCTGCACCTTTGTGGACGTCCAACGTCTTCTCCAACTTGTCAATCCACTTCTCCGCTCGTTCAACCCGTGACTCAAGAATCTGGTTTTGCGTCCTTGGGATACCTTCGTGAGCGTCTTTTTCTAACGTAGATATCCTGTGCTCCAGCTTACTTTCGTGATGAGCCTCTCTTCGCTGGAGCTCGGCACAGTCTTGGCGACGGGCGGCCTCCTGCTGCTCCATTCGTGCCGCCAAGGTATTGACTTGTACCTCCAACTCGTTCATCCGCTCATCCAATCCACGATGGTCCGCAAGGAGTGCATTCCATTTGGATGTACCTTGTCTGTCTACTTCCTGGACCCGGGTCTGCACCACCTGGATCGCCTTCTCCACCCCGGCTGGCATCTCCACCACACGTGACGCCTCCTTGGTCTCCAAAGTTGTCACTATCCTGGACAACTGGTCCAATTGCCTCACGATGTCCGGCCTGGCCAGCCACAAAAGGCGCCGTTCAGTGCAAAAAAATTGCCTCACGATGTCACTGACGTCGACGTCTGACCTTCGTTTCGACACCTCTGGTCTGGTCTGCTTGGCCGTCATCTTATGGATGGCTCTCTTGACGATGGTGTCGATGGTGGCGTCCGGTAGGGCCAAGATATCAACTTGGGAACCTTCATCAGGACGATGCCGCTTGCGCTGGATGAATGTAGTAGGCTTTCGTGATGGCGGTGGTGGCATATCGGTTGACGAGGAACGGGACTTGGTGGGCACATAGGTGATCTTCTTGTTTCCCAAGCCAAATGAGGCCCTTTTGGCTGTTTCACCATAGCTGACCCGCCGATTTACAGGGATGTTTGTCCCGTGTGCCGCCTCGTCTATTCCATCTCCAAACGGAGTTTCTGAAATGTGAGTCAATTTGGCTCCCATTTGCCCGGTTTGGGTTTTCAATAATGACCTTTTGGTCTCCGTGTGGATTGGGGTGAGCAATTGCTCAACTTCTTGGTCCCACTCTTCCATTTCGGCTCTATGGATTTCCTGAGCGCTCATGTGTCCCAAAGGGGATCGATTTGTACTGCTACCATGTAATGGAGTAGCCCCTGATACTTCCATTGTAGTGCCTTGCTCTACGTTAACCAAAAATCAAAAATAGAAAAAAGCTAGGGGCTTGAGATTTCTCTAAAATTTCAAAAAGAAAAATCCCCGAGCAAAGCTAATAAAATTGGCACAAACCCTCACCAAGACGAGGCAAACAGCACACAATACAACACAATTTTGTGTCTGACTTTTCCTCGTGGTCCCGGTTGTGCTTGGTGCGCGTAATGGGCTCGGCGCTTACCTTCACGATTGATATGACTCTCCTTGTAACAAATTGATAATCCACCACTTGGATTGAATTGAGTATTAATTGAAATTCATTGCAAAGAGTCCTGAGATACGAAAGAATTAGACCAAATCAAAGAGTGTCATCGAGGCACTCCATGCATGAAACATGTCGAACACATGGAAAGAGAGATGGAACGAAATTTGATCAAACATCAAACCTATAACCTAACCTCAAGACAAACATTGCATTCACTCGTGAGGTCATGAATGTAATTACACCACGGAGGTCAAAATACATAATGCATATCATGGCATGACACATGATCGAATATCGACTCGCATGATGAGGCATGCACACCTACTTGAGCCACCTCAAGTTGGTCATTAATCTAACATGGCAAATCAATTGCATACTATGTCTATTTATCCATGAAATGTAAATTCAAACAACAACATGGACCAATGTCGTGTAAATCCACAAGAGTTCAACGAAAGAGTATCCAAGACTAACCTTCATTAATTTTCACGGTTCAAAGGCGAAGCATTGAACAATCAACCAACTTCAAGAGAAATATTGGCTCCTTGCAGCAAGATGAAAATTCATGCCCAAATGAGAACAATACCATGGTAGGTTGAAAGACTCCCATCAATTGAAAAGATTCAAGGATAATTGAATTCATGGCATTCCAACAACCATTCACAACTCACCACAAGAGTGTGCAAACCCTTCGAAATTGTCACATGGACCAACATACACATACATGATTGTGACAACAATCCATTGGCACCATGAAGGCTTCGCGTGACGAACATGGTAAAGGGAACCTCACAATTCCTAATTTAGGGATGACCTTGAGTAACACCTCGTGATCGAATATGCATTCATTAACCATGGAAACCTTACGAACATTCACGGGTTCTAATTTATGGACGGCTTTGTGTAACACCTCATAATTTGAATATACATTCATTTGCTCGAACACTCTTGGTCTCTCAGGGAAGCATGCATGTCTTCGACATTACAACAATACGCGTGGCTTCCGAATTAGACTGATATATCCTTCAATTCAAAGCGACAATTAATTATGCTCGACCCATATTCAATTCATTCTTGGCGGCGTGACTCAGTCAATGGATAGTAAATCGAACTGACCAGGGAATGCGAAAAAAAACACCAGATTGGAACAAACAACATATCTGTCGAGACTCAATCATCCAAAATTCTGTCTTCGTCACTGGAGATTGCAATCCGCGACCTGTCCGGTCTCGGCCAGCGACTGTCCAATTCTTGCAACTGGATTACTGAATTTCTGAGTCCTGACTGTTGACTGTCACCGATCCAGAGATGTGCAGTTCTATTACACGACCCTGATGTGGCTGCCCAGCTGAAGGTGAAGGAGATCAGGAGCGGCCGTTTGGCGATGCTCTCCAAGTTCGGCTACTATGTGCAGGCTGCCGTCACCGGCTAGGGCCCTGTTGAGAACTGGGCCTCCCACATCGCTGATCCATTTGCGGTGAACAGGTTAATCCTTGAGATTGCCACGCAGTCCACGCCATCAGTTGCCATGTTCGCAGCTGCTGGGAAGTAGACGGCCGCCGCCCCAAGGTGGATTTGTCTGGCTGGTATGGCCCTGACTGCAAGAAGTGGTTGGGCCCCAACACTGCAGGCAGCGGCGTCCCAGACTACTTGACCGGTGAGTACCCTGGTGACTACGGTTGGGACAGTGCTGGGCCTGCAGCAGACCCCAATGCCATCGAGCGCCTCCGCAAGGCTGAGGTGCTGCACGATCGCTGGGCTATGTTGGGTACTCTCTGGTGCCTGACCTCCGAGCTGCTGCAGAAGTACACCTCTATCGACAATGGTGCCAGCAAAGGTGTGTGGTTCAAGGCTGCTGCCGTGATCTTCGAGTCTTATGGCTTGAACTACATGGGTGCCCCCGCGTTGGTGCGCGCCCAGTCCATCCTTGCCTTGTTCGGCCTGCCAGCTTGTCCTGATGGGTGCCATCGAGGCTTACTGTGTGATCGGTGGTCCATTCGGTGGACGTGACCTTGATCTGGTGTACCCTAGTGGCAAGTGATTTAACCCTCTGGGTTTAGCCGACGACCCTGATGGGGCGGCCCAGCTGAAGGTGAAGGAAATCAGGAGCGGCCGTTTGGCGATGCTCTCCAAGTTCGGCTACTATGTGCAGGCTGCCGTCACCGGCCAGGGCCCTGTTGAGAACTGGGCCTCCCACATTGCTGATCCATTTGCGGTGAACAGGTTGATCCTTGAGATTACCACGCAGTCCACGCCATCAGTTGCCATGTTCGCAGCTGCTGGGAAGAAGCAGGAGGCCACCCCCAAGGTGGATTTGTCTGGCTGGTATGGCCCTGACTGCAAGAAGTGGTTGGGCCCCAACACTGCGGACAGCTATGTTTTTGATTACTTGACCGGTGAGTACCCTGGTGACTACGGTTGGGACAGTGCTGGGCCTGCACCAGGCCCCAAGGCATACGGGCCAGCACGTGGGTTGCATCACCATCTTCAATCTCGTCTTGTGCCCATGCTTGCTGCTTTGTTTCTTGGTTGCTGCAGTGCTGCCCCCCTAGGCATTGTGCTTGCTTGTTGCAGTGCTGCTGCTCTGCCATGCCTTGCCCCTTACCCCCGGCGAACAAACGGACCAGCGTCCGTCGCCGTTGCTAATGCTAATGCTCTGCAGTTGCCACTGCCCCCAAAGCCTGGTTGACCGGTATCCCCGGTCCTCTGGGTCCTCCGTCATGCTGTGGGCCACCTCAGGCAGCCCTGGGACCCACGGGATCAAGCGAGGCAGGAACCACCTGTCGGTGCGAGATGCCCGGTAACTCCAGTAGACGGCATGATAAGTGGTTATGACTATGACTATGACTATATATATATATACATATATATGTATGTATGTATGTGTGTGTGTGGATGTGTGTGTATGTATGCGTATATATATATATATCTCTCTGGGACGTGCGGTTTCATGCCAACACGGAGCGTTTTCAGGGGTTGGTGCCTTTGTGGTCTCATTTGTGCCCGCTGAGTGTCCGGTTGGGGGGGGTATGTGGGGCATATTCGGAAAGCCCTTGAAAAGGGCTATTCGGAACACCCCAGGTTTGCATGCTGTGCTAACGACATGTTTGAGATTTTTCTCCGCTTTGGACAGTGCCTGTGTTGCCTGCTGCCTATTTTTGCTAACAGGCAGCCACCATGTCTTCATACAAATTCACACACACCGGTGCATATAAGTCTTCAGGCAGCCACCTGGACCATCAGCAGAAGCCTGTTTTGATCAGAGATGAGAAAATAAAGTGGTTGGACTTTGGCAAGACACCTAACCCTGAAAACCTGGAGGCCCACCCCGGTTTTGTCTGGGTGAAATCAGGGTACAGTGAGGCCATTCCATGGCGCAAGGTCCAGCTCACCAAACAGCGAAATGTGGACCTCACAACTGACGGCCTGTGGGCCATGCCCCTGAACACAGGGTGGGTACCAGTGAAGCCACGCAGGCTGCAGGATTGGGAAAAACTGAAGAAATATGTTCCCAGTCACAAGCACGGGGATGTGTGCCCCAATGGAGTCCCGGCCCTTGCAGAAAGGGGCAACGATGACAACGAATCGGATTCGGAATAATGAGTGATCCCTGGACCATTGCCTGTGCCCTGTGTGTCCTCCCTTGTACAGCTCGGTGCGCAAAACTGTGACCACCTACCCCCCCCAACCCATACATTTCTGAAACGGCGTTTTCCCACAGATTTCGAAAAGCATACACATACCCCCCCCAAGGTGACGACATTTTGGTGCATTACGCCAAAAGTTGAGAAAAGTCTGAAAAAATGTGAAAACGCTCCGTGTTGGCATGAACCGGATGTCCCAGAGAGATATATATCTACATATCTACATCTATATATATATATATATATAAATATATATATAGATGTACATACATGTATTTGTATATATATATATGTATATATTTCACTTGGAGGGAGTAGAAATTGAGTAGAAGGGAGTGGGTATTCACTTGGAGGGAGGTGAAATTGAGGGGGAGGGAGATGATTTGCGCACAGCGCTAAATGCGTTCAAAACAGCGAAGTAAAGGGCAACGCTCGCCAATCACACATCTGTCAGTAATTAATAATAAGTGACAGAGTGATCAGAAGGTGAAATTCGAACTAATTAGAACAACAACATAAAATTCATACCTTTCTGTCAGTTGCGGTGGTTTTTTCAGTTACGCGTGTCGCCTGTTCGTGCGCAGTCTTTCGCAGTCTGCTAGGGCCGCAGTCTGCATACCGGGGAAGGGTGCCGCTACCGTGACATACCGCAAAATACCGCGGCGCCGGGGAATACCGCAGTATTATACCAGAGTAAATACCGCGGCGCCGCGGTATTCCAGTATTTGGTCGCCTGTGTATCAGTATTTGACTTGAGTATCACAGGTATGTAAATATGTGGTAATTGTAGCATTTGACGGTTGACGTTACGTTACATCAGTCGAAATAAATAGTACTACACATCATGCATCATTTTTCAGGCATGATGAAAATGCAACTATTGCTGCTATTCTACATATGGCTATGGATGTCACCAGAAGTACGGGGAGCCAAAGGTGGATCCAAAAAGGACCCACCCTACTTCACCAGTTACGAAATGGGTGTGATCAAGAACACCCAAAGTTTGTGGGGAAGAATGGTGACAACATGTGCCAATGGGAGTCCTGCCTTTTTTGTGTGGGACCCATTGACACAATACAAAGTGCATCTCTTTTGTGCTGCCTGTGGACAACCTTTGCGTGTTCACGTGTGGCATAGGAGGGTTGCATGCCTTTTAGAAGAAAACTGCATTCTTCTTATGCGAGGGTATGCATGTAGGCACCAAGTTAAGGCCGTATTAGTAGGTTGTGGTAAAACGTACCATTCTTGGGAAATTCATAGCCAATTGACTCCCAAGTTACAAAGGGCCTTCCCCTTTATATTATTCCAACGAAGTGCCTTGCACAAGCAAGTGCTTCGACTTGTTTTAACTGGCCTCTCTAAGGGTGTAAGCATGAGTGCCACGGAACAGCAAATGGCTTCGTTGTACGAGGGGAGATACAATGAAGTTGTTTTTCATGCTGATGTTTATTTTCCATTCAGTGATTGGGGTGCCCCTCCAAGTGAGTTTCTATTGGTAGCAATGATTGCCAAGGAGGCTGCCCAAGGAAAGGGTTTTTATGATGCTTGCCTCAAGTCACTGGGGGCACACAAATTGTCAGCTGACCACACATTCAAAATAGCAAAAAAGTGTACGGTCAAAATAGACCATCACCTTGAGAAGCTTTTTGAGAGTGCATACTTTGTGTTGAATGAGCTTGGCATGGTTTTGGCTTGGAGATTCCTAGAGGATGCCTCCATCCCATCTGACCTTCTTGAAGAGCTATCTCAACGGCCGAACATGTTCGTTGAGGAAGTTCACTCGGATAGATGTTGTGGAGAGGTCTTAGTGTGGCAAAAATACTTCCCCGATGCACACTTGTGCCTGGACTTGTTCCATGCCATTCAACGGGTCGTCCGTGAGATCTCTAAAAAGAAAAAAGGGTCGGCCACCGCTGCCAAGGCATTCGGAATGTGTTTTCGTGGAACAGGAGACAAGAACCATGTACGCTCGGAAACCAGTAGAACCCAAACGTTTGATGAGTCCGAACCGGACAATGTAAGGGAACGTGTTTCGCTTTGGAAAAAAACATTCGGCTATCATGTCAACAGCAAGGTGCGTGCAGAGGTAGCAAAATTGCTTGACAACCATCCCGATTGCCTATTTCCGCAGCACTACTCCGGCACACAGTTGAATGAGTGTCTCCATCGTCTGTTAAATGCATTGACCTCCATGCGCACGGCATCCGCTCCATACATGGAAAATGTTTTAACATACCTCATTCACCTCTTCAATGTGAAGAAATTCACTAAGGCATGGGCCCACCCTGAAAAATTGGGGATCACGCATGATCATCTGCGAAAGCTTGCCCCTCTTTTTGCTGCTTGTTTGGAATGCAATATGCCAATCCCAACAAGATGGGAGGAGGCCGCTACCACTCATTCCATGTGGAAGTCAACTAACCCACAAGCCCGGGAATTTCCTCGGACATGCACTACCAGGTTTGGTTTACCGACTAACCAAGTGCCACAAACATTGACGGAGGAGGCTTTGATGGATGATGATGAGGAAGATGATTCTTTTCAGGGGGGTGACAATGGGGTGTCACGCACCAGGCGACCTGGAAAAGGGTACCTTAGAGCACCCTTTTTTCAAAGCCCCCTAAACTACCTTACTAGGCCATGGGGGGGGTTGGAGGGACCTCATAGGCACATGGAGTGCTTGTTTGTGCCCTAGCACCCCTGGGTTCTTCGTTCCTAGGGGTACAACACCGATTTTCAAATTTGCACATCACCCCTTAGTGCACCCTTAGTGCACCCCTTGTTGCGCAACAACCCCCCCCTTGTTGCACCCTTAGTGCACCCCCTTAGTGCGCACTAACCCCCCTTAGTGCACCCCTTAGTGCACCCCTTAGTGCACCCCCCCAAAGGTCCCTCCGAACGCCCTTCACATTCGCAAGCATGACACATAACACAATGGGCCCCCTTATTTCAAGTACTTCCTCCCCAAGAGGATGCCACGCCTCTCCTTCTCTTTTGCTTGCATGATCTTCCTTGCCAAGAGACCTAAGTCAAGGTTAGACATATTTACAACATGGCCCATGGAGAAAATTGATAGGCGGGGGTTGAGCAATGCCCAACCTTTGCAACTATTGTGCAACATGGAGTTATAAATTTCCATGGTCACAACTTCCAATTCAGGCAGGTCCTCCCACCCTTCCTCCCAATCATCTTGAGGAATGGAATTATGCCTACCATAGAACATAAAACATTCATGGGTGTCATCATAGCGAGTGGCAGAGGGGAATTGAGCATTAAAAATGGTCTCTGCCCTTGTGATATCCAACCGTGCCACCTCATTTTGCAAAGCGGCTAAACGGGGACCAACACAACCCTCAAACTTTACATGTTGCAGCTCCGGCAACTGCTTCAAATCAACATTGAACCCTTTAAAAGGAGAAACCTCAATGGGTTCATCACCTGGCCCAATAAGCGGATCCTGTGTATGCACGGGCCATGAAACACAATTGGTGGAAGTAAACAGGTGTGGGGTTGTCATTCCCCACAAAGGTTCACTCCACTGCAAGCCAGAACTATTCTGTAGGGAGTACACAGGCAAAACCTGGTTGCAATCACGAACCTCAAACACTCTTTCATTATGAACAACTGGTTTCTCATAGGCACGAACCTTTTGGGAACTAAATGTGCAACCAACTCGCTTAACAGGTTGCTCAAGCTCATCGTCAGGATACATGGGGTTAACGAAATTGGCAACTCGGGTACCTGCACCCTTGGCAACACGCTCACCAAGCACCTTGCTAAGATCGTTTGTGTCAGCAAGGGACAAATCAAATAGGAAACCATCCAAGTGGGGGTTGGTTTGAAGAATGGAAAAAAGTAAATCACTCAAGTGGCACCCTTCCCTTGCCTTCAGAAGGGGGGCACAACACCGAATAAGAGCAAAGTTAGCAGTCTCAGCAAAACTGACAGGTTGGTCAACTGTTGTGATGCTGGCAGCTTGCACTACTAGTGAGTTACCCGCAACCCTTCTTGTACCCACAACCCTCTTGTGGGCATCCAACCACTCCTGGATGGTGAGGCCGCTCACCCCAAGGTCCTCCAAAGACATGGTGTAGGGCAGATAGGAGCCCCTAAGACAAGGAAAAGGGCAATTGGGTAAGAGAAATATGAAAAGAAGAACAAAGTAAGTCGCGATAAGGGGCGCAACAAGGGGGTTATCGCGCCCCTTATCGCGCGACAAGGGGGCGCGACAAGGGGGTTATCGCGCCCCTTATCGCGCGATAAGGGGCGCGATAAGGGCGCGACAAGGGGTGCAACAAGGGTGCAACAAGGTGCTTATCGCGCTAAAACAGACAAGTAAAACAGAAAGTTCTGCATTTAATTGTTGGAATTCTCTTGAAACAAAATAAAATTATCAACAAATTTAGTGATTTCAACACGATTTTCAAATCGGTCTGTGAGAAATCGACAGCTCAAAATTAATACCCTTTTCCAGGTCTGCCTGTCGCGCGACACCCCAAAAGAGGCAGAGACGATTGATGGCAAGATCTGGGATTGGCTAGAGAATGTTGAGAAAGAGTGCATTGAAGGTCCCTCCTTTGATGAGGATGCCGATGCAGAAGTGGTTGCGGATTGGTGGGAGAAGTGGGTGGGTGTTCGCTCACACATTGCACGTGAGTTTCGGGTGAGTTCCTTGTTTGATGAGCCTGCGAGGAACGCACAAGGGCGACCTAGATGGTACATGCCACAAAGTGCGGAGCAGTTGCCTTTGCTCAATGACCTCACTATCAATGGATTGCGGCAAATGCCCATCGAAGGTGATGGCAATTGCGCATTTCGTGCTATTGCCCATTTCTTGCCACATGATCACACAACACTAAGACAGCTCATTACGGACGAGTTGCTGGAAAATAGGGGGGAATATGAACCGTTCTACACGGGACATGATTGGGAAAGGGCAGTTGAGGAGTTGCGTGCCGATGGTTTTTGGCACAATGATGTGGCTGACATGGTGATGCTTGCAGCAGCCACCGTGTTTCAAAGGCCCATCATGATATTCACGGCAAATATGGGTGCTATACTTACCACACCCTTGTATGCTACGGGCCGGGAGGTCGGGGGGGAACCACTTCTTCTCACGATTCATGGTGCACATTACAATGTTGCAGTCCGGGACAATGACCCCTCCCGCTCCATGTATCGGGATAAGGGGTTACACGTGAGTTTGAAGCCGTCTTCTAGGAGTAGTGCGGCAACAACACTTGAGCAATTAGGTGTCCCTCTGAAAAAAAGGAAGTACACATCGGGTGAGGAGACTTTGCTCAACTTGTTGTTGCCGCGGTATCGTAGTGACTTCAAGGGGTTGGCGGCTGAATGGGAGCGAGTGTTCTTGGCTCAGGGGGAGTTTGAGGGGGAGGTGTATCAAGTTGAGCGTCGCTCAATCACACAGTTGAAATCAAAGGCACAGCAGATCGCAAATGCAGAAATGAAGGCCCAAAAGGCAACAACCCGAGCTGACACGGCCACACAGCAGGCAGCCCAACAGCCCTCACAACCCCCACCATCTCAAGCTCCACCATCGGCAACCCAACAACCCTCACAACCCCCACCATCTCAAGCTCCACCATCGGAAGCACCATGTTCAAGCCACACGGACATGGAGTGCAGTATGTTGGATGAGGCCATTGAGCCCCCTGCCCCAACTCCAATCCCTACTCCTGTACCCGCACCCCCGCCTCTCCCTACTCCAAGCCCAACCCACGCCCCTACCCCGCCTGCCACTGTGTCACCCCCTGCAAATGCAATTGCGTCTCCCATATTGCCTGCATTGCAGCAAGCTGCGGCTGCACTCAATGTGTATGCGAATGCAGCACGGCAGGGTCAATTGACCCCGCACCAATGGGCACAATACCAGCAATTGTTTGCACAGGTACAGGTGATGACCAATTCTTTGGGCAATTCTTGATGCAAGATCTTTGCTGATCCTTTGAGTGAGTGAGTGGGTGAGTGACGGTACCACAGTGCAACCCCCATCTCCCCAAAAGTAGGGGTAGGGTTGCTCAATTTTTGGAGTTATCCCCCCACCCAAGTCGGTTGTCTAACTCAAAATGTTGGTCAAACGGACCCTTTGAGCCATAGTTTTTTGAAAAGTATAGTGTTTTCCGCAACTTTTGACCTAGGTAGCACCAAAATCGGAGCCGGTGGCGCCAAGTTACCCCCGGTGTACTTTTAAGAACCTGTGTTTGAACACTGGTAAAAAAACTCAATTTTTGGAGTGACCCCCCACCAATGGCGCCCCGATAGCTCAAAACGACGGTCAAACGGACCCAACCGGCTATGGCTTTTCGAAAAGTAGACACCTTTGCGCAACTTTTGACCTAGGTAGCACCAAAATCGGAGCCGGTGGCGCCAAGTTACCCCCCGGGTACTTTTAAGAACCTGTGTTTGAACAATGGTAAAAAAACTCGTTTTTTGGAGTGACCCCCCACCAATGGCGGCCCAATAGCTCAAAACGACGGTCAAACGGACCCAACCGGCTATAGCTTTTCGGAAAGTAGACACCTTTGCGCAACTTTTGACCTAGGTAGCACCCAAATCGGAGCCGGTGGCGCCAAGTTACCCCCCGGGTACTTTTAAGAACCTGTGTTTGAAAACTGGTAAAAAAACTCGATTTTTGGAGTGACCCCCCACCAATGGCGGCCCAATAGCTCAAAACGACGGTCAAACGGACCCAACCGGCTATAGCTTTTCGGAAAGTAGGCACATTTGCGCAACTTTTGACCTAGGTAGCACCCAAATCGGAGCCGGTGGCGCCAAGTTACCCCCCGGGTACTTTTAAGAACCTGTGTTTGAAAACTGGTAAAAAAACTCGTTTTTTGGAGTGACCCCCACCAATGGCGGCCCAATAGCTCAAAACGACGGTCAAACGGACCCAACCGGCTATAGCTTTTCGGAAAGTAGACACATTTGCGCAACTTTTGACCT
The DNA here is from genome assembly GCA_964036045.1 of Eutreptiella sp. 'Long Island Sound 2002'. NCBI lineage: Eukaryota > Euglenozoa > Euglenophyceae > Eutreptiales > Eutreptiaceae > Eutreptiella > Eutreptiella sp. 'Long Island Sound 2002'. Next base: position 44,236,911 of record OZ038392.1, read on the forward strand.
AGGTGGCACCAAAATCGGAGCCGGTGGCGCCAAGTTACCCCCCGGGTACTTTTAAGAACCTGTGTTTGAAAACTGGTAAAAAAACTCGTTTTTTGGAGTGACCCCCCACCAATGGCGGCCCAATAACTCAAAACGACGGTCAAACGGACCCAACCGGCTATAGCTTTTCGGAAAGTAGACACCTTTGCGCAACTTTTGACCTAGGTAGCACCCAAATCGGAGCCGGTGGCACCAAGTTACCCCCCTGTACTTTTGGAGACCTGGTTGTTGCACTATGGTACCATATCACCACAAACCCTCAAAAACTCTCACTTTGTCCCATGTGCATGTCCTCTTACCTTCAAAAGCCTATCCGTATGCATGCATTGACCTGTTGCAAGGACATGAGGCACCACAAGCAGCCACAAAGGCCCCGGGGCTGGCCCGGGGCCGTTGCTTTTTTTAAAAATTTTGAATGTATATGGACAAATCTATATACTATTTCTCCGGTTGCATTGTCGGACCGGCCTGTCTTAGTCGGCGGTGCAGCTCGCGCTTGCGCCAGAGTACCAGGTTCGATTCCTGCCATCGGTGCTGTTCTGCAGCGCGCGCCGGCGCAGGCCGAGTTTTGCTGTCTGCAGCAGTACTTCGCCGGCGATTTGTGTCATCAGGACTTTCCGGGAATTTTGTGTCATCAGGAATTTTTTCCACGACGATTTGTGTCAATAGAGTGGCACCCTAACCGCATACCGTCACCGGCCGTACAGGGGTACTGCATACCGTGTGACTCGATGAACGCACGTGCTCTCTGTGTGATTTCTGTCGGTGACGGTATGCAGACTGCGGCCCTAGCAGACTGCGAAAGACTGCGCACGAACAGGCGACACGCGTAACTGAAAAAACCACCGCAACTGACAACAAGGTTTGAATTTTATGTTGTTGTTCTAATTAGTTCGAATTTCACCTTCTGATCACTCTGTCACTTATTATTAATTACTGACAGATGTGTGATTGGCGAGCGTTGCCCTTTACTTCGCTGTTTTGAACGCGTTTAGCGCTGTGCGCAAATCGACTCCCTCCCCCTCAATTGGAAATGGCAGCACACTGATTGTCGGCATGCTCTGGCTTGCTGTCGGATTCCGGGTGTCTGGTTTGGAGTATTGGTCTGATGGAAGTTTCAAACACACACAGCGATTTTGTGAGGTGCAACTCAGAAGGGAGGGTGCTGTTTCGTGCATTTTGTGTAAACAGAGACGGCTCGGTGTGGAAACTGGCCCATTGCTCAGTTGATTTGAGCACAATGTGCTGCTGGTTCTGCCCCTTGGGTATGTGATAGTTTTGTGACAGTTGTGTGCATTGGCATATGGCGTCCAGAGGCAGCTCAATGCGTCGTACCTCCTTCCGTATAACGTGTGGTGTCTTCTGGATTAGGGTGCCAAGTGTCAAGCCGTTCAGTGAGACGGTTGTGCCGGCCTCACGCTGTAGTTGTTCCGCTACAGCCCCCGTGGCAATGTGTGCGCGTGCACCGCGTATCGCTTGGTGGACTTTTGGTGTCCTTTGCGGCATACAAGATAAACTTGCGATCAGCCATGCAGTCAGGGGAGCAGGGAGCCTACTGTGCGCCAGCATGCGTGCAAACTCGGATCTCAGAGCCAGCAGGAAATGCTTGTCTGGGATTGGGACACGTACAGGTATCCTCTCAGGGAGGTAGATGTTGTACTTGTTCAATAAATGCTTGTGGATCTTCAGGAACAAAGCACGTATGGGTATTGTGAGTATGTATATTATGAGTATGGGTACTTTTAGACAACCTGATTGGGTAGTGCACCCGCACGCATCGTATAACCATCATGCACCATAGTACACCATGGTGCACGTGTCGGAAACATGGCTCAGCTATGCACGGCCCATCTTCATCCTCGACGTACTCTTCTTCTTCTTCCTTTCTTTCTTCTTCCAATTCCTCACCATCCCCCCGATCCGAGATCACCTCATACCCTTCTTCATCCTCTTCACTCTCCTCATCCATGTCTACCTCTTCCTCTTCCTCCTCCTTGTCCTCCTCCCTTTGCACCCTTCTCCGTTTAGCCCCCGTTTTACCTTGACCACCCTTCCTTTTTCTTTTGACCTCCTTTTCCTTTTGTTTCCTTTCGAGTTCAAGTGCAGTAGAAAGAAATCATCGCTTTTTACCGTTGCACTCAACCTCAAGTTCAAGGGGTCTTGTTTCGCTACGGCTTTGATGGCTTTGCTAGTCACTTGGCAGCCAAAGTCTTTGAAGGGTTTCGTTAGGGAATCATTTGTGAATTGTCCCTTCCAGAATGTTGTTAAGGAATTCTGTCAAGGTGAACGGGGCTGTGACCCTAACTTCGGAAACCATTGTAGATGGCAACGGGCGTCGTGGCTTCATTCCACGTTGCCGTGGCAAACTTGACGAAGAGAGGCGGTATGACGGTACCACCTCGCCTCTTTTTCTTACACTCCCTCATGTAGTAAATTTTGTATTTTCTCTCAAAGCCCTTGAGACTACTTTACATTGCCAATACAAGTTAAAAACTGACTTCAAGGGGGGTCTAGATCAGCAGACGCGTCCACCACTTTCAACCTCCCTTCCCACTAGGGGTAGGGTTGGTTGTGTCCTTGCTAGTGGACAAGCCACTCGAAGTTCCCCAACCTAGGACATGGGATGGAGGGAAGGCAATGGAACAACACCGTGCTTCCCCACCACTGACCATTGAAGTGCGTGAGCTTTCGCAGGTTGTGCAGGTGTGTCAAACCAAATGTTAGACGCGCGTGTGAAACCACCACCATATGGTGCTGCAAATGCGACCCTGGAGCGGCGCCTTGCACGTGGCTCATCATCTCGGATCGATCATCCCCTTGGGTCACATGGATCAAATGTAACCCTAACCTTAAAAGACGCCAGATGTCTGTTCTTCGATTCATTCGATTTGATACCTCAGAATTACAGCATTAAAATTTTGCATGAAAATTCGCACAATTTCGGGGAGTACCTTCACTACCTAGGGAAGAAATTGCCTAGGGAAGAAAAATGGGCGACAAAGGGTTATAAAAGGAGGATTTGCGACATGTCCCAAGGGCTATAAAAGGAGGATTTGCGGCGTATAAAAGGCTATAAATGGAAGATTGCGGGATGAAAAAAGAAGGCTAAAATTAGGATTTTTGGGCGATTTGGGATGGGAAATCGGAGGAAATGGAAGAGAAGAATCTTGATTTCAATTTTAAGGAAGGATTGCAAAATGAATGTTTTTCCATTATGATGATCCCTAGGTTGTGAAGTCCCCTAGGTAGTGAAGGCAGTGCCTTCGAGTGACATCCGGTACCCGCTAAAACCGCCGTACGCCGGTAGCCGCTCTGTAACGTTTTTGGAAACCACCATTTACAGGTGTCAAAATTCGGATGGGTACCTCGCAGGACTGCGGAAGAGCCGCAACTCCGGACTATAATGCAGCGACTCCTCCCCGCGCAGGGCCCAGGACGCTCCTACAATTCTGCTCGTGGCAACAACTGATGAAGGTCAGTACTTGGGTACCGGAGCCGCCAGAGCTGTGTACAGCGGTGTCAGGAGGGAAATCCGGATTCTTTTGTTCCACGGAATTTCTGCAGGGTTCTAGCCACCTGGAAAGGTGGACGACTTCTTGCTTCTATCATCACAGTTCTTGCAGGCTTTTCTTCCTATCCACGTCAGCACTTCTTGCAGGCTCTTAACTGCACCAGGCTCTTCACATTAGCACTTCTTGCAGGCTCTTAACTACACCAGGCTCTTAACTCTGTGCTCTGCATCTGTGTTGTGAGGAACTCAGGAAGCCATAAATTTGTAAGGAAGCAAAAAATTTCAAAATTTTGTGGACAGCCGTAATTTTTCACAAAATTCATACATGTTTGGTGTAGAAAAACTTTGCATAAGCAGATGTGGTAGATTCAAATCTCGCCAGATTGAAAAAATTTGAATTTGCAGAAGATGTGGCACATTCAAATTCTCGCCAGATTGTGCTAGGGACATGGCCGGCCCCAACCCCCCCCCCCAAATAAATAAGTGACCAGGGACTTTTGTTTGGGACACTAGAGTACAACCCAACCCTCAACTTTGACACGAGTATTGAGGGTTTGAGTTTTTGTAGCAGTGACATAGAAATCAACATTAGTGGTGGTGTTGCAAGTTGCAAAGATCAACAGCTAAACGAAGATGCAATCTTCGGCGTGTCTGTGCTCACTTCTTTATGCATAGTGGTCGAGTGAAAAAATCTGAGTCGCCTGCACTGTTTCATTCGTCGCGCGTGATTAGACAAGCTGCAGTGAACTCAGTGCCGTGGGATATACTGTTTTAAAAAAACCAAATAATCCACTGACAATCATCCATCCATCAGCTGGGTGGGTGGAGGCACCGAGCCCCAAGGGAGCCCAAGGGAGTCATCGCACATCCACTCCTTTGGACCGGTAGCGGGGCAGACCTGCAAGCACTTTCAAACCACCCTGGTGACGGTAGGTGGTAACCCCCAACTCTACTCCAGTTTTGAAATGCCAGCGTTTGTGGAGCGTTTGTGCAACTGAGATAAAGTGGGTAGGCAGGTGCTATGATGTCCGACGTTTTAGTTTGCGATTTGCCTCATCTTGGCTCATCCCCTGTGCAGTTTGTTTTGCAACTCATGCTTTGGCTTTGTCCCACTTGATTTCAGGACGATAATTGTTAGCTCTAATAATTATCGTGAAATCTCGCCCCAAGCTAACACTCCCAAGGGGTTGTGACTAATCAATGAAAACAGCTTTCCGAGGCGGTGCCAATGAGCCGGCTGGAAAAAATTTTAATGATTTTTCAACCGAAAAAACCGCCATTGTAACCGAAAATAACTGTGTTGTCAATGATGACATTGTCGTGACAAGAGTAATACGTGACAAAATAACTCATTTGCATAAAGGAAGAAAAGTAGGTGGCAAGAACACACTTGGGCCGTTTTTTGTAGATTATAATCATTTCCACATGAATTTCCTTAAAAGGGAGGTTATAGCCCGTTTTTTTTGGCAGAAAAACGGGTTAACGTGTCCACAGTTTTGGCAGGGGGTTAACCCGTTTTACTGGTAGTAAAACGCTATTAACCCGTTATTTTGGGCTAGGTAACCCGTTGTACTGCCGAAAAAACGGGTGAACCCGGTTTAACCCGGAGTGGGACTACCAGGAGCGCCCGTTGACGCAAATGTCCTTGAAACGGGGTTTGGATGAGGCTCACGAAGAGTATAGGAATGCGGCCTGGGCTGCCCCTCCCACACCAGGTAATGCGCCCATTTCGCAAGATTTGTCAGATGCACCAATGCCCTTCCCAAAGATGCGGCGGCCCAAATACCCACGTAGGCATGTGGCTTCTGAGTTCATTTGCTATAAGTGCTCCCATGAGATCAATGTGTGCCGCCTTTGCGAGGGAAGCACCGTGTATTTTGTGTGATGTGCAATGCTCCCTACCACGAATCTTGCATGGGTGAGGGTGCCAAGGATGGTAGCATGCACGGCCCTTGTTGCCCAAGTGAGTAATGATAATATATTGTTCGGATTCGGATTCACCCTCTCTCATGTTTCTCCTTCTCTTTTGTGCACTCGGATTCAGAGGACAAATGCAACAAACTTTATAAATATAAATGCTAATCAAAGGTGACTTGTCGAAACTATCCTGTATAGTGTATGTACAGTGGAGGCTTTTTTCCCATCCTCGCGGCAGAGTTTTTACTCATGTCATCCAATATTTCACTTCTTCCGCTTTGCTTTTGCTTTGCCTCTTGCAATGTGTCAAGGGAAACTATTGTCTTAACGTCGGTCTGGTTAACCCGTTTTTCTGCCAAAAAAATCGGGCTATAATAGCCCCCTTGTAAAAAAAACGGGCTATTAACCCGTTTTACCGGCAGTAAAACGGCTGTACGAGGCACGAAGTGCCGAGTAGCCCGTTTTACATATATAGAAATATAGAAATACGTAGACATACAGACATATAGAAATCACAGCCCTCATGCTGAAATCACGGCCCCTGGGAGCGAACCGTCTTTCTTTGTTGGGCCTCATCAATAGTTATTGTTCCAACGTCACTAACAGACTTTACAAATTGCTCAAACCGAGAATCTAGGTGTGGTCACGGCACCTTATGTGACTCGGGTAACTAAGGGGGGTGGGGGGTGACGACGTAACAATATTTTCCTGGTGCCGGCTATTTTTTGCTTGGTTGCCACCCATTTTTGAGTAACAAGGAGAGGGGTAGGGGGTTCGGGGCCGGTGTTACGGATTAACGTAGCATGTTGTGAAACAATACAAAGGCCAAAAGCGGCTGACTTTGCCTCACCTTTTAGTGTTCTAGGCAAGCAATGTGACTTGAAAAATAGCGACAAACCAACCATTACGATGTCTCAATAGGTGTCCCTTGCACCAGTAACCACTTGGCAACCCGTGAGATCGTAAATTAGACGAGATAATCTCCCTGGACCGCATGTTCTCAATACATGGCGGCCACTCCGGAAGTTTGGGGCAACAACAATGCGGGTGTGTTGGTTGATGGATGGTCTGTCCAATTTGTGGCCCAAGGCCGACTCCATGGCACAGGTGCTTTGAGTAGGAGGAGGAGGAGCTGCATTTCATTGCTGAAGAATATGTCGCACTTCCAACAATTGTGTGTGTGTGTGTGTGTGAATATATCCTGAACCTTCCAATGCCTGGATTGAACGGTTGTACGGACTGCAATTCTAGATGTAAGCGCTTCATGAAAAGGTTACGAGAAATCCTGCTTGACGGTCATAGGAATGGTTCCTCCCTTGCTTTGTCTGGTTCTGTGGTTCACGAGAATGATTTTGCTGTAGGTAAGACGATTGACTATGATTTGTATCGCCGACCACATGAAACTGTTCTTCGCCATTGTGCAGAGCGATTACATATCTTGTTCCTCACGAATTGTGAAGTCGCCACGTCAAAGCGTTTCATGTGCACGTCACAATGCTAATTGCTAGTCAACGTTGCAGTGACCTGTCTAACCTTGTGAACGGTTTGTGACGTCATTCATCTCCCGGACATACATGAGAGCAACATTTTCCTCTTACTGTCAAAGATTCATGCTCTGTTGAGAATCGGCTTTTTCTTGCTTACATTGCTGCACTGTGTGCGCTGAGGATAGCTGCTTGTACGCGCGGTGTTCGACCTCTCAGCTCATCTCTTGCTGCCGCTTGTACTATCACAACCGGTCCTTGACAACGTCATCATGACAACCCTTACGTGTTTCAAGTGCCACAAAACGGGTCACTTCTCTAAAAATTGTCCCGAAAACAGTGCACTTCAAAAGCGCCCTGACAATTACAAAAATGGCGACGAAGCTGTTGGTACGTGGCCTGGTACTGGCAAACCACAGTATTGGTGTGAATTTCACAAAAAGCTTGTGGGGCATAAACAGTCCGATTGCCTTTTGGATTCTGCCACCGGCACTATGCCTCGCGTTTCCGATCCGGATGCTATGGCCAATACGGTGCGTGAAATTTTGGCGGATGCCCTGCAGCAGCATGCTGATGTTCTTCTTAAGAAAAACATTAAATGGGGCATCGTCATTCATCTTACCAGGCAGGCGGATGATATGGACAAAGAAATTCTGTCCAAGGCAATTTCCAATTTGGAATGCATCTATGCAAAAAATACCAACGTTCTTCTTGGTTTTGCCACCAATGAACATCGAGATGATGCTATCAATCGCCTGAAGTCCAGCAAAGACGGCGACATTGATTTGAAAATGGAACTTTTCCAGAGCGCTACTCCTCCTGCTCAGTCCCTTACTCCCATTGTGCTGGGCCGTCCCACACTGAATTTGGCGGTGGCGCGATCGCTGCAAAGTGGACAGCCCCCTCTTTCTCAATCTCAAAGTACCAACTCTTCTCTTCCCTATTCACAACCCGATTTGTTTTCTCAATCTCAATCTGCCGATGTACCCCAGTCTATGGCGCTGGACTTACCGGACCCCGACCCACTTCATCGACGCATGGATGCTTTGGAAGATGGTATGAACCAGTTCAAACACGAAATTCATCGGAAAGTTGATTCTCTTGGCAACAAGATTGATGCGGCGCTTGCTGGAAAATCCCTTACGCTGTACGTTTTTTCTGATGATTGCCGGTCCCCGGAGCAGCCGGTCAAAGGCCAAGCTGTTTGGTTCACCTTCCGTCGCTCTAACGTTGAACCGTGGGTTGCTTGTCCTGGTCGTATCACTGAACTCATTGACAACGACAAATTTGAGGCAGTTGCCGTCGACGATGATGGAACTCCTGTTCCCAATGTTACTGTCCGAGGGGTGCACAACAATCTTGCAGCTACCGCTGATGTCGCAAAAAATGTGTAGCTGAGCCCCTACGACCCCGTATTGCCCTTTCCCCGGCGCTTACGCCCTTGTGTGACCGGTCTTCCAATTTTCTGTATTGGACTTGTTCATGCCCACGAACACAGAGACCGGTCTTCTCAAGTCGACCACCTTGTTTCCCATCCCTTTCCATCTTTTCCCAGCAGTGGGTGATACCATCCTGTTTCTGGACATGTCAGTACTGGTTTATGGATTCTGATGCTCTACCGAATCAAGTGAATCAACTTGCTGACATACGACATGGTCTCAGTCATCTGGATGTTCTTGAAGAATTTTTGGGACTTAATAAAATGCAGGACTGTTTACATAGCATGCTCAATGATGTCAAGCAGTCACAAAAATTGTCCCGCCCCTCCTGTGATCCGTCTGATGTCATTGCCCCCTTTTGTATGGACTCTCCCTATCCACCATCCCAATTTGTTCGTGCTTTTGCTCATTCTACATATCGTTACCCCTACTTACGTACCATGTGGCTCCAATTCTGTCGTTGTAGGGGACTCGCCTGTTGGATTGATATTTTACCTTCTACTATTCGTTGCTTTTTACCATGGCTTTTGAAACTTACTAATTACCTCTGGAATCTACTGTATTATATCCCACATGTACAAAAACCTACAGCACCATATACACATCGACAATACAAGGCAACCCTTCATATGCTCACACGAAGTCTCCATATCGCGCTGGGAGTGGATATGGAACTGCATGCTCCCTTGAACCATCATTCTGTTTTGCCATACATGCATATTCCTGCGGCTGATACGGATACCATGGACTGGTACGTTTCCCCATGGTCCTTCCTCCAGGCCAAACGATATGTTAACTGTATATGCTACCGTCCATACCTGCATAATACCACATACAATATTTTCCCTGCAATGTTGCAGTGTTTACTGTATCCATCAGCACCTGCACGGTTTGTTCTTTTGCTGACACCTGATCTCAGTGTACATATTCCCAACTGGTGTCTGGAACGATATGCCAGCCAACTCACATATTCTACGTCCACATCTGAAGCCCTATGGCTTTTCCAAAACCCGTTGGCATCCATTTTGTGGCCCATTAACACCTCTACATTCACAGCCATCACAGCTTCACCACTTAAACACATTGGACATAAATTTGTTACTTTGCCTACCCATATTTGTATGCCCAAAGTGCCTGCTACATATATGCCAGCCCATCCCCCTGTACCATATGTCCATGTTGCTTCCGGTGTGCCAGCATATGTCCCCCCATGTGATGGCAAACAGTTTTTCTGGCATGTATGGAACACTGAACGACTGATCCGTCAAGATGCATTTGAAAACCTTAATCGGCCCAATGCATGGACTGCCATTCAGAGGTCTGTTACTCGATGTATCCCTATCCTGCCTTATGCGCCTATGGCTCATATTCGAAAGCTTCTGTGTCTCGTTGATTGGGCTGCGCTCAAAGGTATGGAACAACCCGGACAATGGTTATATGCATCCTTCTCCCCGCTCCTCACTGCCATATATTATGGACAAACGGGTGTCATTTCTCGACCCCGTACGGTGTTTGCTCGTTGGCGAGAGGAATTGCAACAGGCCATGGCATGGGCCAAACTTCAACATACCTCCCCTTATAAAGGACCGCTTTATTTTCGTACATTGCACACTCTAGGATTTTTTAATTTCCTACCCATCCCTGTCAAAATGCTGTCACACTCAGGAGCTGATCGTATTGAACAGCAAACTATTGCCAACAATCCACCCACACTCAACACCCAAAAACGACGATCCAAGGGTTTCATTCGATGGCTCGTACGTCACAAAATGCTCAAAACCATCACCCAATGTGCTTTGATGAATGTTCAATTCTGGGACCATCAACTCTCATTGCGACGTCTTACTATCTCTGGTGCAGATGCTCTAAAGATTTTGGTGCAAGCAAAAGGTGTGGTCCCAGCTTGGAAATTCCACGTCATGCAAACACGGTTCTTCCCATTGATCAATAGACATTTCCACATCGACATGCCATATTTTCTGCTCTTACGTATCCCCTGCATTACTGCCCTGGATGTGATGCACATCAAGAAGTGGTTTGCTGATTTCATTCATGCTACTACTTTGCCCCGAATTCTCAAACAATACCTCCACAAAATCCTGATTGTACCCCTCTGCCACCCACACAAATTGTCACAGACCTTCACCCAGGATCGTTTGCAATTGTCCATTGCTGATTATCAGAATTATGTGACTGCTCATTCTCACGAAGATAATTTCATTGCAACAGGACCGGAAATTGTGACGCCCCAACACCCCACACCCCTTACCCAATTGTTGCACGCACCCCTCAACCATACAATTATTCCGGCGTCTGTGACTGCTCATCGACGTCTTGCAGAGCACCTGGAGTCCCTGAAATCACAATTACCAAAGGCTGCCCCCTTTCCCTTTACACAGTTTGCTGCTAAAGTGCATACACTCCTGACATCTACTCTCCAATCCTCTTCAGTCGCTCAGTCTTGTATTCGCACAGCAACACTCAAGTCTTTTCAACACACATTCCCAGAACTCCTGCCCGTACGTGTTGATAAATACCCCTTACTGTATGCTGTGGCCACAATTGTTACCTTTTACCGATTGATCTTATATGTGTTCACACAGGCAGTCAATTACCGTCATTTATTTACCTGTCGTTCTCCCACCCGGGCACGCAATGTCCTGCTTTTGTATTATAACTTGTGTGTCCGAGTGTATCCTGAGATTCTCAATCATTTGTCTCCCCTCCGCCTGCGGAACACATTGTCCCTTCAGGTGCCCACACTCAAAGGTATTTCCATCAAAACACCCCTGTTGCCTGTTCCATCCCATCCCATCACACCACAAACGTTATGTACAGTAAAAAACATACTACTACACGATGCCCAACAGCAGATGCACCTTACGGATAACATACTGTATGCGCCACCGATATACCCATATGGGCATCGACATACGAAACAGGTGTATCCCCCCTCTGTCATTCTTTCAATAAAAGGCAAAAGTCTTCCGTACCAACCGACCCAGCCCATTGCTGATGTTGCCACCAGGGAAATTTTTAGTAATGGTGCCCATCCCTGGAAACGCCATTCCCGCATTGTTAGTCGTGCGGCTTCGGTTGCATGCCGTCTTTTTCAAAGTTCTTTCTTTTCTTTACAAATCCTTACACAGCAACAGCTGGTTACCCAATTTCTGCGCCCGGCACAACAGTACTTTTCAGCATTGAATGTCGACGTTGCCGGTTTTGAGCTGGACCTGAAACGAATGTTCCCCAGCTTGGACAGATCCATGCTCAGGCCAGCTTACACTAACCTTTTCGACCGCTGTACCAAAATGTATTGTTACCGCCGTACAGAAAAGGATATATACATTTCTGTGGCCCATGGTTCCGATTCACAGTTAGATTGCATTGGAAAAAAGTCCCCCAAATATTATTCTGTGTTCTCCAGTCGAGAATTGGTTGATCGCATTACCTTGGATGCCTACTTGAATGACTTATTCCAAATTGGTTCTGACATATTTGAACAATACACTGGAGTGGCCATTGGTGCTCAGATGGCCTCGCAGAATGCAAATGTCATCCTCATGCATGCTGAAAGCACCATCAATTGGGATGCCCGTTTACCTCAACATACAAAACTGTGTCGCTATGTTGATAATGTTGTAGGACTTTGCCCTAAACACAACCTTCTGGCGACAGTCCAGCGGGTCAAACGGCTTCTCACGGAAATCTATCGTGTTCCCTTGACTGTTGAGCAACTAGGCACTAGTTTCAACACATTGCAACTCCAGATTTCCTGTGTAGGTCCTGAAATTCATTGGGGTATGAAAAACAAGGTACTCCTGTCCTGCCTTACCCCGCGTATCCCAGTGTCTCGGTACCCTGATGTGCATTCTCTACATGCAGCACGTATTGTACATGGCATGGCAGTGAATTTGGTCAACTTAGCTTCCATTCTACACACCCACCCTGTGCTATTTGTTTCCAATTGTGCCCATATTGTGTGGGAATTCCTGCAAAAAACATATCCACTGTCTTGGTGGATGCCAGTGGTACGTCGAGCATATTCCTCTTATTCCGATTTGCCATTGACATGGAATCAATTTCTCGATGAATTGCCCTGGGTTGTGCCCTGTCCTCCAAAATACTGTTTGTTGCAATCTGCAAGTTTGTTGACAACCACCTCTCTGAAGTCCGTTCCCACCTTTTCTCTGACCACCAGCATACTACCACCGGTGCTATCCCTGAAACACATGGAGTTACTTGTTGAGAAAACAGCACCAGTCACATACCTTCCCCGTGTACTATGGTACTCTACTATTTTCTCGTACATACCATACTCCACCATCTACCAACTCTGTACTACTGCAAAATACATCTTCGTCCATTTTTGGTTTCACCTGCCACTTTCCCTTGTCACCCAGCGATGGCCAGTCTTCCTTCCCCTCTGTCGTGTTGCCACCAAACTATGCTTTGCAGTACCCAGTAGAAATTTGGCAATATTCTATATGTTTCTCCTGCGCACTTGGTCAAAAAAGCTTTGTAAGGGACTGACATTCCTGATGAAACTTGTTGCCCATTATGCAATCTCCCCGCTCATCACTGAACACAAGGTACCACAACTCCCCAATCCACCTATAGGAGGCAAAGGACGTCAACGGGCAGCCAAGCGCTGCCGGTTTCTGGATGTTACATCTGTTTCCGATTCACTTGCACACACCTCCATGCCAGACTCCAGATTGCAGTTGCTTGAGTATATGGCAGACCATCCCCTACCCAAACGACGTTGTCGCCAGCGGTAATGCAGGGGATTTTGTGTGTGTGTGTGTGTGTGAATATATCCTGAACCTTCCAATGCCTGGATTGAACGGTTGTACGGACTGCAATTCTAGATGTAAGCGCTTCATGAAAAGGTTACGAGAAATCCTGCTTGACGGTCATAGGAATGGTTCCTCCCTTGCTTTGTCTGGTTCTGTGGTTCACGAGAATGATTTTGCTGTAGGTAAGACGATTGACTATGATTTGTATCGCCGACCACATGAAACTGTTCTTCGCCATTGTGCAGAGCGATTACATATCTTGTTCCTCACGAATTGTGAAGTCGCCACGTCAAAGCGTTTCATGTGCACGTCACAATGCTAATTGCTAGTCAACGTTGCAGTGACCTGTCTAACCTTGTGAACGGTTTGTGACGTCATTCATCTCCCGGACATACATGAGAGCAACATTTTCCTCTTACTGTCAAAGATTCATGCTCTGTTGAGAATCGGCTTTTTCTTGCTTACATTGCTGCACTGTGTGTGTGTGTGTGTGTGTGTGTGTATCTGGTATTGTATTGAGAACTGGGAGTAACCCCACAATTTGGGGGGGGCGGGCGGCTCAAAACAATTTTTGTACTCGACGCCACCTCTGGAGGTTAGGCACGGAACAGTGGGGGGGGGGGTATTTGTTTTTTTGGCCGTTTGTGTTAACTGCTCCAAGAGGGGGGGTATTTCACATCCGGGATTTCAGGCGGAACGGAACGGAACAGGGTGCCTAACACCCTCATATGCCCCAGCCTTTGTGGCAATGCCCCCCCCCCCCGGCCGCCGACGGCCTGGCGTCAAGCACTGCACCTCTGCGCACTAGTGCCCCCAAGGGTGTGCTTGCATGTGTATGGCCAATTGCGGATGACGAGATGGCGTTTGGCAGCTGAGCCCCTCGTCACTAACATCGCGGGCCTGTAGACCCACTGCGCCGTGGCGCCCCCGCGTGCCGCATGCCACGCCACGAGGACATGGTGGTCAGCTACGATGACCCGGAGTGCCCCATCCGGCACTTGACCCGCACTGAGTTCGAGAACGGGAAGGACACGTTCGACTCGTGCCAAGGCATCGGCCGCTACGACGCGCGCAAACTGGAGGAGGTGCTGCAGAGCATTGGAGTGGCCATCCCGATGGACATGGACCTGCGGCAGTACATGCAGTCCGTGGCCCCGGTGGGCGTCCAGGGCCAGGGCGTTCCCGGGTTCCCCCTCATGGAGTTCCTGCTGCTGATGGACAAGATCAAGGGCGACCACTTGGCCAACCTGCGGCACGGGGACGCGGACATGCTGGACGCCTTCGTGGCGCTGGGCGGGCACAGTGACAAGTCCGGCGGCGTTCCGATCGGGGTCCTCAGGTCGTTTGGCTTCCCCGAACGCATACGTCTGGCAGGCTCGGGTCTTCAGGACAGCGATCTGGGCCGGCCATGACAGCATTGTGTCCGATAACGTCCGACCGCCGTCGGTTGAGCATGACGCTGCCGACGGGGACTAGCGAACGATGATCCGTTTGGTGCTGCGTTTCCTGCCGAAGCGTAGCGGAAGACCTCCTGGCGGAGCCCCCGTTACGGCCCAGGGGCAGGGTCAGGGACAGGGCAAACCAAGCAAAACCCTGAGGAGACGCCTTTCCTGAAGATGTTGTCCTGCACTAAAGAGAGCGCGAGAGTTGATGTTCGACCCCCTGCCCCTTTCCCTCTCAAAGTGCTGGGCTACTCCGCTGCGCCTCAAAAGGCAAACCACCCGGAGCTGCTTCGCCATCAATGCGTACCATTTTGGGGGTCCGAACGCTATGGCCCCATGTTAAAAGCCCCACATTAGTGGCGGTGGAGAACACCGTCCGAATCTTCGCGTCTGGGAATGACTGGAAGTGAAGGGTGGAGGCGCCGGCCGTGGGCCGGACGCCACGGGGGCTCAGAGCAGAGGGACAACTGCTCGGCTCGCGCCTCCCCAAATCCATCTCCCCGCCGTCTGCCGCCGTCTGGGGTCAAACAATGTGGACGGATTCCTCTCCAAGACTCGATGGGCATGGGCTTGTCGCCGCCATGGGGCCGCCAGGCGCGCACATGGGAACGCTCAGTGGAACAACGTGTCGCGTGAAACAAAGCATTCTTCTCCAAAAGGACTTAAATGATCGCGCACCTGCGGAAGCATCGACACATTTAGGAGCCTTGATGCCCCCCCCCCCCCCCCACCGCTCTCTAACCAGCACACCTTCGCCTGATTTGTAGCTGCAAAGCGCGTGCCCCTTAGTCCCGAGCCCTGCGCCTTGTGGGTGTTCCGAACAGGTATTTGCCAGAGGCCGCAGTTGAAGTGGGTTTCGGGTTTTTTCTGTGGCATTTTGCCTCATGTTTTGTGCGTAGCCAGAGGACTCTGTCGTTGCCAGTCCAATGGTTGGCTGTCTTCATGTGTCCTCGTGCCACCCTTTCCACTCCTTCTCCTGTTTCTATGTCTTCTGTCTTCTCTTGGTGTGCGGTGCTCTGCGGTCTCGGCTTCATGGACCCGCCTGCCCCTCCCCGACCTAAGACGCATTGTGGTATGGCTACCCCGGGGGGCCTGCGAGACGGCTCAGTACTGCAGGGTCGAGGGAGTCCAGCCTGACAACCTACGCCCGCTGATGGTGCAGTAGCCACCAAGCTCTCACGCAGTTCGAATTTCACGCGCCTATTTGCATCGTCGTTCCCCAGGTTTCCGTAGGTTACCGTTTCATTCGGTTGCCCCCTCAAATTTCCGTTGGGCCCCCTCCAATTGCAGTCGGGTGCCATCTAATTTCGATCGGCTACACGAAATTTTCCATCGGTCAGTCTAAATTCCAGCGGTGACTCTCTGTAATATCTCTCTTATCTCTGTTGGTTACCCGTAAACCATGGTTGGGTGCCCCCCAGGTAACGATACCCTTCCCCTACACTTTTTCTGCCGTTGTCGAATGCCGCTTGCTGTCCGGCCCACAACGCCCGCACACAGAGAGGCGATCCAGGAGTTCCAGTTGGATTCCAGCGTGGAGCATATGCTGAATGACGGCGACCCGGAGCGCGACGGGTCCGTGGACTTCTTCGAGTTCACTCTGATCCTGTCGGCGGATGACGATCGAAGCTCTGCGGTCTTCAAGTGCATCAGCAACGACGAGGGTGTGGTCCCCGTGGAGAGCCTCTTCCAGTACACCAAAGTGCTTGCCAAGACTTGCTTTGTGCCGGAGTCGGTCGTCAAGCGCAGCTGTGAGGCCGTGGCGGAGGAGGGGTACCACCACCTGACCTTCGACCAGTTTCAGGAGCTTGTGATCCAGCGGTCTCAGGTCCCCTGCGCCCTCCTACGCTGTGCAGGTGTAAGAGCTAATCTCGCAATGGGGCGACGCCTGGCTGCCAGGAGGGAGGGGGGGGGGGGGCTGTGTTTGACACAGCTCTACCTGAGCTGGATGCACCAAATTCTCGCCGGAGGCTACTCCAGTGAAGGCACCATCGCCCCCCTGATATTGTCTGACGCTTGACATTATTTTGTGCTTGATATCATTTTGTGCTTAGCACTATTTTGTGCCTCAATGGGGACACGGCATGAGCAATTTTTTGTGAGGGGGGGTCGGGACTTGAAGGGAAATGGGGGGGGGGGGGGCGTGAGGGGGCACGTCTTCAAATTTAATTCCTCCCGAGCCAACGCTATGTGTCTGTTGTAATGCAACAGGATCGCAGATCCATGATCGCGGGTTCGAGTCCCAGATGTGCGTGAGAACGGAAGGCTATTCCAGATGCCAGGATGACCCAGGCGCCCGGGAGCCCGAGGGGGTCCACCTGCCGAGGGGTTGGTGTGCTGGGTCACCGGAATGCCCGGGCGCTCTTCAGGGTGGTCCTTGAGGACGGTCACCGTTTTCCCCTCCCTCGTGGCATCCTGGGCCACCCTGAGGGACCGCCCGAATTGCCTGCCACCCGCCGTCGGTTACCCTCCAACAGCCAACAGACTCCGGTCGGTCAAAAGGCCAGAGCACACGACTCCTGTACAGGGGGGGGAAAAATTTCGCCAGGGGAGAATTTCGCGGGGAAAATTTCGCCGTTAAGAAAGGTGGCGAAAATTTCCCCTGGCGAAATTTTGGCGTAACAGTTCCATCCTTCACCACAGCTGCAGGCATTGTGTTTCCTGAGCAGGGCCAGGCGCGATTACGAACGCGCCTGTGCCTGTTGATGCCTTGAAAAAGAAGCCTGCACCTTCTGCACAAGTTACTAGATCGTCTGCATCAGATTTCATATCATTTTTCGAAAATTGAGAGACATTGTGCGAGACACATGCTTGGGGCTTTGGGGATTTCAAGGGTGGCGAAATTGTCCCCAGGCGAAATTATCCCCAGGCGAAATTTCCCCCCTGTACCCATCGTTCGAAGTTCGAACCCCCGATTTGAAAGTTCCACTCGACCGGCGACTCGACGAAAGCCGCGGTCTCCGAACGCTCCTGAGAGGCCCCATGGCCGAGGTGACTCTTGCCCCGACATCCCCGACAGCCGCTGGTCACCCTCCAACCGCCGGGCGGGTGTTGACGCCCGCCCGCAGTCCTTTTTCTTGTTTCTGCCGCTGGGGACCGCCCTGACTCCGCCTCGATCTCTGTCCTCCGCACCGCAGGGGCAGCTGCTGCAGAAGCTCGCGAGCAGCTCGAGCCTCCTGCGGTCGAAGGCCGTGGCCGCCGACAAGCCGTGGCCCAGCACCGCGATCCCGTCGGGGGAGATCCACAAGCTCGCGGACGCGGTCACGCTCACCGTCGCGAAGGAGAAGGAGAAGAAGTACCAGGGCACCGACGACCTGCTCGAGGCCCTCAAGTCCGTCGTGATCCGGCACGACGGCAAGCACCGCCCGCGGCCCGCCCCCAAGTCCCCGCTCCGCAGCCCGCGGTCCAACTACGCCCAGAGCGACATGACGTCGTCCGTGCAGACCCCGCGGTCCTACGGCAGCTCGTGGTTCGACCGGTCCTCAATGACCGTGGGAGGCGCCGCCGCGACACCCCCGAGCAAGCGCTCCGGCGGGAAGCGGCCGGGCAGCGGGGAGCCCCTGCTGCCCAGCCTCGCCCCTTCGCCCCCCGGCCCGGCCGCGTCGTCCCCCGCCGACCCCGCGCCGCAACTCGCGTGCAGTTCGCAGTCCATCGGCAACTCCAGCTCCGGCCTCGACGACACGTTCTTTTTGGGGCCGGGGCCCACGGAGTCGATGCGCTGGGGGCGGACGCCGCGCGCGAAGCGGCAGGCCGACGCCACCTTCGACCTGCCCCCGCGCCGGGCACCGCAGCCGCCGCCCGCGCGCACCGGTCGGCCGCAGAGGTTGGGGCCTTGGGCCCCCCGGGAGGCCGCGCTGGTGGCGGAGAATGTTACGGACGACCGGGGCAGTGCAGCCGCAGTGGGTTCGAGCCCCAAGACCGCGAGGGAGAGACTGCGGCCGTTACAGAAGAGCCGGGCCACTACCGATGGTCCGTGTCTCGTGTTTCTCTCGCCTCGGGGGAAGTCAAATGTGCGTGGGCCATCCGACGACTCCGGCAGCCAAGCCACGCCGCGCCCCAAAGTGGCGCTCCGGGAAATGGCGCGGAACGGCTTTAAAGAATTCTACCTGAGATCAAGCTGGTCTTGATGGACGCACAGAAGCGCGCCTGCACTCATGGCTGGCCGAATGCATGCACCCCCACCACCCCACACCCACACCCACACCCACACCCACACCCACACCCACACCCACACCCACACCCACACCCACACCCACACCCACACCCACACCCACACCCACGCCCACACCCACACCCACACCCACACCCACACCCACACCCACACCCACACCCACACCCACACCCACACCTACACCCACACCCACGCCCACACCCACGCCCACACCCACACCCACACCCACACCCACACCCACACCCACGCCCACACCCATGCCCACACCCACGCCCACGCCCACACCCACACCCACACCCACACCCACGCCCACACCCACACCCACACCCACACCCACACCCACACCCACACCCACACCCACACCCACACCCACACCCACACCCACACCCACACCCACGCCCACACCCACGCCCACACCCACACCCACACCCACCCACACCCACACCCACACCCACACCCACGCCCACACCCACACCCACACCCACACCCACACCCACACCCACACCCACACCCACACCCACACCCACACCCACACCCACACCCACACCCACACCCACGCCCACACCCACGCCCACACCCACACCCACACCCACCCACACCCACACCCACACCCACACCCACACCCACACCCACACCCACACCCACACCCACACCCACACCCACACCCACGCCCACACCCACGCCCACACCCACACCCACACCCACACCCACACCCACGCCCACACCCACACCCACACCCACACCCACACCCACACCCACACCCACACCCACACCCACACCCACACCCACACCCACACCCACACCCACACCCACACCCACACCCACACCCACACCCACACCCACACCCACGCCCACACCCACCCACACCCACACCCACACCCACACCCACACCCACACCCACACCCACGCCCACACCCACACCCACACCCACACCCACACCCACGCCCACACCCACGCCCACACCCACACCCACACCCACGCCCACACCCACACCCACGCCCACACCCACGCCCACACCCACACCCACACCCACACCCACACCCACACCCACACCCACACCCACGCCCACACCCACACCCACGCCCACACCCACACCCACACCCACACCCACACCCACACCCACACCCACACCCACACCCACACCCACGCCCACACCCACACCCACACCCACACCCACGCCCACACCCACGCCCACACCCACGCCCACACCCACGCCCACACCCACACCCACACCCACGCCCACACCCACACCCACACCCACACCCACACCCACACCCACACCCACACCCACACCCACACCCACACCCACACCCACACCCACGCCCACACCCACACCCACACCCACACCCACACCCACACCCACACCCACACCCACACCCACACCCACACCCACGCCCACACCCACGCCCACACCCACACCCACACCCACCCACACCCACACCCACACCCACACCCACACCCACACCCACACCCACACCCACACCCACACCCACGCCCACACCCACGCCCACACCCACGCCCACACCCACACCCACGCCCACACCCACGCCCACACCCACACCCACACCCACCCACACCCATAGGTGCATGTACAGAGATGGACCCATGGACCCATGGACGGCAGCAGCACGGAAGCAAAGGCGGCGCTTGGACATACAGATTGACAGCAATAACGATGCCGACGGTGCCGAGCGGCTCAGACGTCTCCAGTCTCCACTGCTTACCGCATTCTACCCCGGACTGAGTGCTAACAGTGCGACGGAGGTTGAGCCCCCCATTCCCCCCCTCCCACCTTGCAAGTGCAAGCAAGAACTACTGGACTCATGGCTGAAACTGTCTGTGGCGGGGACATTCAGTCGATCGATACCGACCATTGACCCCCCCCCCCCCCGACCGTGATCTGCCACGCAGGGCAGCAATGTGCGTTCAGACGGTGGCATCGGGTCCAGCTCTTTAAGACAGACGGGTCCCCCAGAACACAGAGGCGAGTAGACCGTCAGCCTTTCTTTGCAGTGCAGCATCCGCATAGCGACAACCCGTGATGCTGCGTCGCCGGGCACCTGCTACAAAGGCCTCTTGCGCACCGTCAGGTCAATTGGGGCTGCTGTAGTTGTAGAAATCGAGTGCCAAGGTGGGCAGCAGTGTTTTTTGAGTACACGCAGACTCCCTTACACCATGAGGTTGATCTGTTGCATCTTGCATCGTGGTGCACTCTGTGGACTTAACTTCGAACTTCATCAGCTTGCATTCATTTTCTTTTCCCCGCGTGAAGCGGCAACAAGAACGAATTCAACGCTTTTGCCAGTGCTCGACAAGACCCCCACGGCTGTTGGTTCGCCATTGCACAAGCACACACATTATAGTCCATCACATACAATTTATGGTCCATTGCACAAAACGTAGGCGCACGTAATTTATGGTCCATTCACACTTCAGGTCCATGCGGCCCCTAGCCCGCTTAGCCACCCTCTCGCCCCTTTGCAGACGCTGCGGTTGGTCCATCGACTTAAGTTGCTGAGTAACCAACGGTAACTGCAGCTTAGCCGACGGTGGTGGCTGGTTGCTGGACGGCGTTTGATGGTCAGTCAGTGGTATCCGGTGCTGTGGAAATGGCAGTCCACGGTTAACCTACGGTGGTTTGGCCCTTCGTCCGCAGCATTTTGTTGTTTCACCGACGGCTGGCCATCAATCACCTGCCCTTGCTTTTATTTCATGGGGGACCACCCTGATGCAGCAGGTGCCGTCACGGGCCCTGTGGGTGCATCAGGCGTCAGTCCTGCATTATATGGCCTCGTCCCTCGCCCCCCGATCCGAGCACATCACGCTACAAGTTGTCCATAATGCTCCGGCCTAACCGCTTTCCCATGGCCACAAACCAAAGGCCGCGCGAGTTTATGTTTGTTTCGCATGTTTCTGCGTCGCGCTCATGCGTTGCATTCCACCTGCGTACCAAAAGTTGCATGATTCCCCCTTCTCCACTACCTTCCACGATTCTGCACCCATCCATTGATAGAACGCATTGGTGTGTGTGATAAAGACGAGCTTTTCCATTTTGTGTACCAGAAAGGGATGCTTTTTTTGTCAGCAATGGTTTCCTTTCGAGCGGAGAGCTCATCCGAGCAACTCCCACGAAGCAAACAGCGGAACATACGAGGCGAGGGATGTCCTGGTAAAAGCACTGAATAAGAGGGTACCATTCCACATACTGCGTGTGCCATCATGAACCCCCCAACAAACATTATATTAAGGAAGCGACACCCCTTCGTTTCATGCCTGGCAACCACCTCACCCATCCCAGCCCCAACCGCAACCAACCAGAACACCCTTGCACAGGCCGCCACAAGCCCCCCCGCCCCTTCCCCCATCCAGTGTGCCCTTGTCGAGACAAACACATCTTCACGAGAGATGCTCCACCTCATCCAGGAGCGGAGCGTTGCCTAGATCCACAGAACGCGTGGCGCCATCTCAGGCCAAACATACCATAATTGGCATGGGATGATGAAGTGTACCTTGTCTGTCCGATACGTGGCACCCAGCCATGGTACATCAATGGGGGCTTTTACCACCGATGCAACACAACGTGACAAACAGGAGAACCGTGGTGCACAAGCAGGGCAACTCCGCCCAACACATTCATCCCAAACGACCAGTTATTCACCGCCCTGCACGCAGCCAACGTAATACAAAAAAGTTTTGTGTTAAACTTGTAGCACTCTCTACATCCCCGTACCCTCTGTTGACCCACCCAAGAGCATCCTGGGCAGGCGTGCATGCACACAGAGAGCACGGCAACGGCAAGGAGTCCCCGCTGGTGTGCAGGCCCAGTCATGTCAGAACTTTTGGGCTGACTTTGCGTCTGTCATCATTGTCTGCCGGAATCCGGGCCCCAGAATCCTCCATCCCCCCCCCCCCCCCCCCGCCCCAATAGGGTTCGGGAGGTGACGGGTAGGACAGGTACAGGGAATGGGCACAGGAACATCCGCCCGCAGTGGTGAGGTGCACAGCGGGCCAATTAAGGAATCAGACAGCCCACCCCTCTCCCCTCTGAAGCACAGAGCTACCCCTCCTCCTCACTCCCCCTCCCCCTCCCTTTGCACACGCTCCCCCAGCAGCCCCCACACAGCCCCGCAACTGACTATGGTCGTCATGCAGTTCGTGCCGAAGATATGGCGCTGGACACCGGTTGTGCCACATACTACACTGCAACCCCTCAAAACAACAGCAGGGAGTGGTCGGGGAATGCGGTCCGCATTTTCCCGCATTTTTTCCCGCATTTTTCCGCATTTTTCGGGCAGGTCCCTCAGTGTAATGTTCAAGAGGAAACATTCCAGTGGCATTGTCTTGTACCCCCCCCCCCCCCTGTATAAGCTACGCCCTTGTCCAAGCTACAGCACGTGTCGGGACCGTATTCACTTGGCACCTAATTTGATTCAGTACAAATGTAGTGCCGCCACATAAGACATGGGTTTGGTGACAAATTTGCCAGTTACATAGGGTCATGGACACATCTGTTGTGAGTGTTTGCCCATTTGAACCCACAGAGCTCTGATTTTGGGGACATTTGTGCATTATATTCCCCTTTCTTGCACCAGCTCACCATGCAATCTTCTCTTTTTGAACCTGGGGGTCTACGGCTGTGTCCAAGCTACAGTAGGCGTAGGGACCATATTAATTTGGGACTTTTGCGTAGCTTATACAAGGGGGGGGGGGTAGTCAGTTAGTTGTGAGGAACAAAGGGTTTTGTGGGCACTAGAGACGATTTTGGAGATTTTGTTTTAGGCAGACGGAAGGGGGAAATTTTTTTGTTTGCCCCTATGTGTCTATACTCAAAATACCCAGAATTTTGTGGAGAATTCAAAAATGGATGAAAAACACAAAAAAGGATTCTGACCCCGACCCGACCTCTGGGTCGGACCTTGGCTGATGGGAGCTTGAGTTGATGGGCAAATTTTTTTTGAATTTTTTTCCCCCAGTTGTGTATATTCAAAATGATCAGTGCGTCATGGGGATCATTTTGAGGTATGTGTGTTGGGGTACCCCCCCCCCCCCCCCGGGGAGCCCGGCGGTTTGGGTCAATGGGGCAGCACCTGACGCGGCGCGCGTGCAGCGCGGAGATTTAGCGGTCTAGCATGACCAAGCAGCTGCAGCTTCTGCCCCTAGGGATTTTGAGCCTAGTCCGTGATATTCTTGAGTTGAACTACTGCACTAAGTTGTTCCATCAAACGGTCCGTGCTTTGAGCGCCCGATCGTGCAAGACGAGACGAAACATAGGGGTTTCGAGGGGCATACACAATTCCAACAAAACCGCATTTTCTATCGCATTTTTACCGCATTTTCCACATTTTCCACATTTTTTGCCAATTCCGGCGACCGCATCCCTCCCCCCCCTGCCACAGAGGTCGCCCCCAGCAGCATGCAACAGGCGCCTGTGCCACACCTCAAGCGCCTTCGGACGGGCTGCGCACCCCCCCCCCCCCCGCCGACGCTGCCCTGCACAGTCAAGGTGCTTCCATTGGCGGATTCCTCACTTCCTGTGGCACACAAGTACCTCCTAACGGAACCAACGCCTGACAGGACACACCAGCGGCACACTAGAATGTCTGACCCAAAGAAAGAGCTGCACCGCTTCCACGAGATGCACAGCGAGTAGCTCCTATGCGTCACTGCTCAGCACCCACCGTGAGCAATGTTCCCTCCATCATCGTGCAACGAGTGCCTCCCAGGCAATGTATTGATCCGTCAATGCTGTTTATGGTCCCCCCCCCCCCAAAAAAAAATACGGGGGGAGGGTAAAAGGTGGGCGCAGAGCAGGACCTTTGTGGGCCCTGGATGGTGAGCTGTGCGTGCAGTGGGATATGCTCTCTTTATTTTTTTGGGGGGCGGGTGCTCGAATTGTTATCTTTTGAGATCCGGCTTCGACTTCTCGGGAGACATGCCTTTCGCGCCCCAGAAAGGTACTGCCTGTCGGGGAGGTATGGCTTTTTAAAGCTGTGACTGACCCTTACACCTGCCCCTTCGCTGACTCCACCCTCTGGAGGTTCATTTCGACTTGCCCCCTCTCCCCCCCCACTCCCGATAGACACAAATAGCCTCGAACAACAAAGCACATCACACGAACAACAGGGCACTGGTCACCGGCTGTACTGCATAGTACCCAACCAGCGTTTATGGATCACCCCCTGGTCCACCTCTACCCAAAATCACTCATCAGGGCTCATGCCTGCACTGACCGCCGTTATGACCACCAAGACTCACCATCTCTGCCCCACCTGCTGTGAGTTGTATGGATGTGCATGTTCAGTTCCAGCACAGGCAGTTCTTGTTCAGTTCTCCTCCTCCCGTCTTTCTGTGCTGTTGGGTACTCCCCCGTTTGTTGAAGGTGCGTCCTGGTCTTAGCGGTGATGGGCACCTCTGGTCAGACTGCAACTGCAGTTGGTTAGTTCAGTGGACCATCTCATGCCACAACTGACAACCACGGCAAGCCCTACAAGCCATCGTTAGTGACCCTTATCTAAGATACGCCATATTGACACCAGACACCTTCAAAACGACGGTACTTTGTGCTCGGAGCATCATTACCGAATGCACCGGTGGCAGTGCAGAACGGAATACTTCACCTTGACCCAGGCCAGAAATAACAGCAAGAACATACCCCTGTGCATCACCTGTATGCAAAAAGCTTCCCTTCTTTCGGTCCCAGTCGGTCCCGCTTCATGCGATCATGCGGGTTGGCCCATGCACAAGGCCAATCACCTTGTCTCAGTGTGCAACTCTATTTGGTACCGAGCAAAATTGGTACCAAAGTAATGCAGTACATACATGGCGGTGCTGCTGCATTGGAGTGTCAGGGTTCTGGGGTTGAAAAGACATTTTTTGCAGTTTGTTATTTTGGGCAACTCCCTTGTGCCACACACTTCACCAAGATGATTCCATTCAACTCGATTCCTTGTGGAAATGGTGCACCATTTCCGTGCGCAGATTGCAAGTCAACGCAATTCCCATTTGCACAAAGGAGGATGTTGGTGTTCGGATGGCCTTTTCTGCTTGTGAGGCCGCTCCTTCTCACGTCCCTTCCCCCGTTACCCAGGGCCACACCAGGACCGGGTGAAGCAATGGTACCACCAACAGGGGCAAACATGGGCAGGGTAGGGTAAGGGTGGGCACATACCAGGCTTGCGCTTGGGCCCTCCCCCCCTCCTTCTTGAGCGTGACTGCCAGTCCCTTCAGTTGCTTCTGTCTGCCTCAGGCGGCTCTCCAACCGGTTTCTACCCCCAGACATGGCCACCCCACCGCTGTTCAAACCCCCTTTGCAACCGCTCTTGAAACCCCTTTCAGGCCTGTTTCCCCTCAAGGACATCTCAGCCGCGCGCGGAAACATCGTAAGTGTATAGCTGAACTAAAAGTTTGGGCGACAACCGCCGTTCCAGCACACATCAGATACTCCTGCACTTGTTTTCAAGTTATGTTTCAAGTTTTGAGCCTGCGCTCGCTTTGCTTTTGCACTATGTACGCGTCCCTGTTCCCCGAGAAGGCACAGATGCCGGTGCCATTTCCTTGTTCTCAAGAAAGATATTTGGTCATGACTCAGTGATGGAGGGAGGGGTAGGGACAGTGATGCACAGGTGCATCTACATGCTCAGGCAGGTCTGTGAGTGCCTCTTGCTATACTTTGAGGGTCCTGTCTTTTTTTTTTTAGATGCGGATTATTTTATTTTAAAGGTTATAATTTTTTTAGCTAAAAAAATAATCCGCACTACAAAAAATATTCTGCGCCAAAAAAAAAATACTTAGACATGTTTGTTTCTGCGCGGTTTTTTTTTTTAGCGCAAATGCCGCAAATTTTAGAAGTGGTCAAGAAAGTGTTATGGGTGATTCCCTAGGCACCTGTGGGGGAACGTGGTGTGTCTGGGGACCCCATGACGGCACGGGTGATGAAGCAAGTGTCATTTCGACCCCTCCCCCCCCACCAGCTCGGATTTACACCTTTGGGAATGCCATGCACGCAGTCTGCACGCAGTGCGAAGTTTTGGATGTCGGCAAATACTCGAATCTAGTTTTGGCCCCTTTTCACAAGCCTCCGTAGAGGCGGTTCTATTCGCCCTGCAAAGTACTCTTCCCGACAGATAGTACGTGCACCAAAACCTTGGTCAACTTCAAGGTGATTGTCAAACCGAGATGCTCTAGATCATCGATCGGTATGGCCACGTCCACAACTGCAAAGAAGTCAACGTGGTCATCGGCGCCGAAGGCTCTCGATCGCCGATACTCGATGGTGGCGAGTTGACACGAGGACCGGACAGTTCTTCTTCGACAATGCTGTTGATTATAACTACAACCAGAAGTACCGATGGACACCTGGCCAACCCTATGGTATTGACACTTTTCAGTCTTCCCCCTAGTAAACAGCTGACAGGTATTCTTGGGTGAATATCCTAGCCTCTGCGTGCGCAATATACACACAGTGCACCAGCAATGCGCACGCAGTGCGCACGCACTGCGAGATCTTGGCCTTTGTTTCACCCATTTCTACCTTTTTGCGCATTCCCACCACATCCACTCTTTTTCTGGGTTGATTGTTCCCCACCCACAGGGGACGCTGACTTGTGAGGCTTGACATCCCCCCCCCCCCCTCTAGAACCTTTCTAGAGCGCCAGATTAGCACGACAAGGCGCTATACAAATATCGTTTGTTGCCCAGACATGTTAAATGAAATCGTCAGCCCACGGACAAGGGGCCCCTAGCGCTGAGCGCTGCTACCCACATTTAGCATTGTATCCGATCCATCTACTGTCGAAACAGAGGCCCTAGCTTTGCTGCGCTAGCGGTGCCCCACTCAGCAATGAGTGTGGGCGAAGCGTGGAACCGCGTGACCACCGTCGTTTGGTTGCCGTGTGGCAGCCTGGGAGTGGAATTGCGGTACACAATGTGAAGTGTGGGGTGTTCCACTTATTTGTTTGTTTCACAATCCCATATTGGTCAGTATTGTCGTGCCCTTTGAGTTGGGGTTAGGGATTCGCAATCCACGCTTTGTTGCGGGGCCCCTTGAGGTGGGGTTAGGGATTCACAATCCACGCTTTGTTGCGTGGCCTCTGGAGTTGGGGTTAGGGACGCGTAGTCCACGCTTTGTTGTGTGGCCCCTTGAGTTGGGGTCACGGACTCGCAATGCACGTAGCACCATGATCAAATGTAGTACCGTTTTTGCGTTGCATTGCTTTGTGTTGCCATTTGTGGCGATCAAGATGCAAGGGGTTGGTTTACGCGATATTACCTTAGCCTACTCAACAATAGTGTACCTAACTTTCCTATTACTCACCCTACCCTGCTCCGTTTTGACATACATCTCATAAAACTGTAAAATGTCTAACACGTATGTTTGTGGGGCGCAGTTGGCGAGCTACCTATTGCTAGCCTGGTAACCGGCTTGTAGCAAGCGTTTGCTTCCATCTCACCAAACACCACAAGGGCATGCATGGGCTGTTTCAAGCTTGCCGTCTCCAACGCAGCGGCCCTACAAAGCCTCTCTGCTGCTACCCCGTCACCACAACCTACCGCGGCAGTACCACCGACGGCAACAACCAAACCTACGCCCGAGACGCCCAATGATGATGACACCGTGTTCGCAACTTTGGACAGGCAAGCCTTCCGCACCGCAAAATTTGCAAGCAGGGCTGCTAGAACTATTGATGGTCGTTTGGTGTCCAAATCAGGTCACAACCGCCGTTATGATTGTGCACATGAAGGTTGCGAAACCAAGCGATGGGTCCACCAAGACAACGATGCTGGCTCTGCACTTGCTAGCAATGGCGCGGAAGCTGCAAGACCTACTGGCTGGTAATTGTCCCTGGCGGGCATTGGCTGTGATGCGGGAAGCATTTCCAGGTGACCCATTGGTGAGCAAAATGACCGCCCGGGGGATAAGAAATGGTCTCAGCGTCGTAGCCCACCGCCCCCTAGTACCAAGGCGCCACTGGAGAAGTGGATCAATGAGTTGCCCTCCGAGACGCATGACAAACATGACCCATATTGCTTCATGCACACCGTCAAGGAGGCTGGGTCATGCTTTGTTGCGGGCTTTACTACTCCAAACCTCATCCGTAATGCGCGGAGAGGTCAAGGAGAGGATTAGCTATCCATTGATGCGCAATTATCGACAACAGTAGGAGGCTTCACAATGCAAATTGTGGGCACATGTGACCGGGCACTTCAGATGGTGCCCTTGGCCGTGTGTGTGGCCACTGTAGAACGCAAGGAAGTCGTGTGTCTGTTATTGGCAGCCCTTCGTGAAGAAGTTGAGAAGGATGGTATGCTGTGGGCGCCGACCAAGGGCATGGCCGATCATGCACACACTTTCCGAGATGAGCTCGTTGCAAAGTTCTCCGGCATGGAAGTCGCAGACTGCTTCTTCCACGTCGCGAAGAAAGTCCAGGATAAGGCTCCAATGCTCGGGTCTTTCTACAAACCCGTAATCGCAAGACTTTGTCGGGTGCATCAGTTGCCATCAATGAATCTGCATCAAAAAAAGAAGCGGGACATGCTACGTTGAATTCAACGTGAATGGTCAACCATGGGTATGTCAGAGCAATTCCTCCGTGCATTTGCCAAAAAATGCGTTGGTACTTCGTGGTGTTTGGCCACTCTTCCGGCTGGATACCCCACCACAAACAATGCGCAAGGGGCAATGAACTCTCGT
This sequence comes from Eutreptiella sp. 'Long Island Sound 2002', assembly GCA_964036045.1. Lineage (NCBI taxonomy): Eukaryota > Euglenozoa > Euglenophyceae > Eutreptiales > Eutreptiaceae > Eutreptiella > Eutreptiella sp. 'Long Island Sound 2002'. The sequence goes on from OZ038392.1 coordinate 44,266,403, forward strand.
GTGAAGCGCTTTTGGACGGGGCACGAGCGGCGTCGGTGGCTAACATTTTGGGACACGGTGGGGCGGATGCTCCGCCATTGTTCACCTGACCGGTGTGGGGCCGTGCTTGGTCTACATCCCAACAAGGCGCAACTTGCATGGATTGCAGCTGCGCGTGACAAGCACATGGTGTATCGTGGAGGATATTGGTGATCAAAAGCATCTGCAAATGGTGTGCCATGTGCCATCAGCAAACAAGAGACCACCATGCTGCAGCAAGCATTGCAAGCAGGGCCGCTAGATGAGGAGGCTTGCAAGTTGTTTGAAGAGTACGGACGCTTCATATTGCCTAGCACCCAGTTTTGGAAGTATGCGTCGTGTTGGCATGTATTTTGGGCGCCACAAAAAGTGGATGCGGTGTGAGACGTAGTCCGCATCTGCAATGCACGATGGGTTACCAACTACATCCTTCTACAAAGAAACAGAAGACAACGAAGCACGAGGTTGACAACGAACCGGCGGTCCATTTGGCAGAAGTCCCAAAGGCAGGGCGCTTTGAGCGTACTCAAAAACAGAAAATGAAATGTGGCACCAAACGGCACCAAGAGGAAGACTACTACGCGGAGGTGCCCGGTGACAGTACCCCGTTGAACGATAGGTGTTTGAAGCAGTGGTTGGAGGAGACCCTGTGCCACAATGAGGAGGGCAACTCTATACCTTGGAACTTATTGGCAGGCGCGATTGCAAGGCATTGCGGGGAGAAAGATGACCGGGGGGCCTTTTGCCTCAGGTGCCATTTTGCTATTGTGCATACTACCGTACAACGTATTGCGGGTGCAGGGGCGCAAGGAACACGTTGGATGGTTGTTGCCTTTGATGGTGGTTTGCTGGACACACATACCCGTACAATATATGCGTGGGACCCCATGTATAGTGATAGGCTACCTTGCCCATTTCTGACGAGTTGCCATGAAAAAAACATGAAGGTGCAACACACAATCCTCGGGCACCAAAAAGATGGGTGGACATCTGGCTATCGTGCCCTTGCATTTATTGCATTTTTTTTTTATTAGCATTTTGACATCTCTGTCGACCTAGGCGCCATTACCCTACCACCCATGGAACATGGGTTTGTCAAGGAGGTTCAGTTTGTGTTGAAAGACATGGTTGCGCGTGAACACGACATCATTGATCAGGAGTTCCAGGGCATTGCAGGTGGCCTGTGGTCTGTGACCAAGTGGGAAAAGTTGTGGCTTGCACAATTTTGCACATTGAGTGTAAGCCTAAGCGCCGTAGCACACGCAAGCCAAGTCGAGTCGAACCCAAAAAAAGACGACACCATCAACTCAAGAGACGACAAGCAAGACGACTCCATCAAAGACAACGCCGCCAGGATCAGCAACAAAGCGGCGAACAACGAGGTCAAATTCTTCAACGACGTGAACCACCGACACAGAGACGGGCGCGGGGTAACACAGGGTAAAAATCAATGTTTTTTGTGCGTGCCGGCAGGGAGGGAAAGGGCACCACAGCACACAGACGCCACCACCGGGCAAAAAACAGCACAGACAACCAACAGCACAACACAGCACAGCATGGCGCCGCACGACAGGCCACAGGAGGGCAAAGCAAGCACAAACAGCACCACAAAACGACAGCAAAGCACAACAGCACAGCACCACGCGACAGCACAGCACCACAGAACACGACAGAGGGAAGCAGGGCACCACAACAAATCGCACCAACCACAGGGAAGCAGACCACGCGGCCAAACAGGGACACCAACACCGAAACACGCCACCAACAGACGACCACGGGCCACCAGGCCCAGCCCCGCACCACAGAACACCACAGGAAACAGCACAACACACAGCGGCGCTCCACAGCACCAGGCGCCAGCAACAGCACGCACCACACGAACAACACAGCGCAAGCGCACCAGCACAGCGAAGCACAGCACCCCACAGAGCAAAGAGGATAGGGAACGCACAGCACAACACCCCAGGACACACAAAGCACAAAGCACAGCGGCGAACAACAACACCCACCAACACGCCACGACAAAACACACACCCCAGCACAGAGCACACCGCGCGGGGGAAAACTGCAAAACAGCCGCAAAGCACAGGGCCCCAGGGCAACAGCCAACGCCAGAGGGCACGGCACAACAAGCAGCGGCACCAAACGAGTGCAACAAAACAACACAGCACACAACAGCACAACACCAGGCGCACAACGCGCAGCAGCGCAGCGCAGCACCGCACCCAGGGACACACAGCACAGCACAGCACAGGGCAACGCAGACCAAAACCAGACAGCAAACCACACCGCGAACAACCCAGCCGGACGGCACGACCAGAGACACGGCACAACACGCAGCAGCAACCAACAGCGCAGCACAACACACAAACAGATGCCCCAAAAAACACCGCACAGCGCGCAGCAGCCCACAACACAGCAAGGCGAGGCACCGCAGCACGACACGCAGCGCGGAACAGGGCAACACGGCACCGCACAACACCCGACAGAAGGGCAGCGCAGCGCGGCAGAACCAGACAGCACAAGGCACCACGCACGCAACGGGGCGAGGGGGGGGGGCAGCAGACGGCGAGAACCGCCGACGAGCGCCAAGCAAGCAGGAAGAAGCAAGGCAGCAGAGGAAAAAAAAACCGAGCGGCAGCGACGAAAACCGCGAGGGGGGGGGGCAGCAACCACAAGGGAGCAGCCAACGGCCAGGCGGGAAACACAAAAGCAGCGAGAGCACATGGAGAGCGGAGGAGCGGGAGACCAACAAAAGAAACCAGAGGAGGAGGGGGGGGGGGGCAGCAAACGGCGAGTACCGCCGACGAGCGCCAAGCAAGCACGCAGGAGCAAAGCAGCAGCGGAAAAAAAAAAGAGGGGAGCACCCAGCGGCAGCGGCGAAAACCGCAAGACACAGCAGGGGGGGGGGGCAGCAACCACCAGGGTGCAGCCAACGGCCAGGCGGGAAACACAAAAGCAGTGCGAGCGCAGGGAGAGCCGAACAGCGCGAGACCAGCAAAAAAAAAGAGGAGGGCCCGGGGGGGGGCAGGCAACGGCCGGAACCGCCCACGAGCGCCAAGCCGGCAGGCAGGAGCAGAGCAGCAAAAAAAAAAACGCGGGGCACCGAGCGGCAGCGACGAAAACGGCGCGACACAAAAGGGGGGGGGGGGGCTGGGGGGCAGCAGCCAACGGCCAGGCGGGAAAGAGAAAAGCAGCGAGAGCGCATGGAGAGCCGAGAAGCAAGAGACCAACAAAGCAAATAACACACAGCGCCAAGGCCCAGGGCACCCGGGGCCGGAAACCAGAGAAAGCCAGAAACAACGGGGTCGCACAACAAGGAAGGGAAAAAAAAAACAAAAACAAACCCCAGACGGGGGGGGGAGGAAAGGAAAACAAAGCGCCAAGGCCCAAGGCACCCGGGGCCGGAAACCAAAGAAAGCACGAGAGAACGGAGGCGCGCAAAGGGAACAATGCAGGAAAAAACAAAAAACCAACAAGCAGCAGAAAGCAGCCAGACAAAGGAACAAGAAAGGGGCAACTGCAGCCCGGAGGGGGGCGAGCAAAGCAGAAACACACGGCAGCCAAAGGAAAGGTGAGGCGCACCAGAACGCAGCCGGGAGGCCGGCCCGCCTGACCCGGCCAGGAAGGACGAGCACACGCACACACGCACAGGACCTGGGCGTGGCGTCCTCCGACCCGTACGGAAAGGTGTCGGCGTCCACACGAAACAGCCCCGGTGCACCGGCCGAGTCCCCCGTTGAACGACGGACGGTACGGGAGACCGGACACGTCAGTGACCGGGTCCACACACGCCAACCACCGCAGCACACGCAGCCCAAGACCGACACTGGAGGGACCCGCCAGGGACAACCCCATCGCGGGGCCCCGAACGGGTACGACGCGGAGCAGCCCAGCGCCCCCGCCTTGGCGGGGGCCAGCGGCAGGCACAATGGGCCTGGTTCTCGGCCGGCCTCCGCGTGCCGCGCGCAGCCACCCAGTAAAGCTGGGGGCGCCAGCCCCCGGGGTGGGGAAAGGCACCACGGCGTCGGGAAAGTCAACCGGAGCACCGGGAGCGACCGGACCGGACGAGGCGCGGCGCACCACGCGGGGCCACAAGGCACGCCAGAGAGGCACGCCGCCGGCTACAACCCAGACACACGGACAGGTTGCAAGCAACAACGGCCGCCGGGTGCCGCAAACCCGGAGAGCGCGCACAACACGCAACGAACCACGGCACGAGAACAGGTGTCAAGCAACACCAGCCGCCGTCCGGACAGACTTGTGCGCGCCCGGCAGCGAACCCAGCCCCTGCCAGCTACGGAACAGCCGCCGTCGGGATGGACGAGTGCACGCCCGGAGGGTACCCAGCCCCTGCCGGCTACGAACAGCCGCCGTCCGGATGGATGAGTGTTCCCCCGCCCAGCACACGCAACACGCACACGCAATACACAGCACAACACACCCAGCGAGCATACCGGTGAGCAAGAGCCACAGGGCCCAAGACACCTAACACGCAACACGACACACCGAGCGGGCACACCGGTGAACAGGAGCCAAGAGGCCCAGGACACCGCATGCGCAACACAACACACAGAGCAGGCACACCAGTGAACACGAGCCAAGTGGCTCCGGACACCGCACACGCAACACAACACACCGAGCGGGCGCAGCGGTGAACAGGAGCCAAGTGGCCCAGAACACCGCACAAGCAAAGCAAAGGACGGGGCGCCCACACCGGTGAACAGGAACCAAGTGGCCCAGGACACCGCACACGCGACACAACACACCAAGCGTGCACACTGGTGAACAGGAGCCAAGTGGAGCAGGACACCGCACCAGCCAAGCAACGGATGGAGCGGGCACACTGGTGGACAGGAGCCAAGTGGTCCAGGACACCGCACATGCAACACAACACACCGAGCGGGCACACCGGTGAACAGGACCCAAGTGGCCCAGAACACCGCACATGCAACACAACACACCGAGCGGGCACACCGGTGAACAGGAGCAAAGTCCCCCAGGACACCGCACGCGCAACACAACACACCGAGCGGGCACACCGGTGAACAGGAGCGAAGTGGCCCAGGACACCGCACACGCAACATAACGCACCGAGCGGGCACATCGGTGAACAGGAGCCGCCTGGCCCAGGACACCGCACATGCAACGAAACCCACCGAGCGAGCACACCGGTGAACAGGAGCCAAGTGGCCCAGGATACAGCACAGGCAACACAACACACAGAGCGGGCACACCGGTGAACAGGAGCCAAGTGGCCCAGAACACCGCACACGCAACACAACACACCCAGCTGGCGCAGCGGTGAACAGGAGCCAAGTGGCCCAGGACACCGCACAAGCAAAGCAAAGGACGGGGCGCCCACACCGGTGAACAGGAGCCAAGTGGCCCAGGACACCGCACACGCGACACAACACACCGAGCGTGCACACTGGTGAACAGGAGCCAAGTGGCCCAGGACAACACAGCAGCCAAGCAACGGACGGAGCGGGCACACCGGTGAACAGGAGCCAAGTGGCCCAGGACAACGCACATGCAACACAACACACAGAGTGGGCACACCGGTGAACAGGAGCCAAGTGGCCCAGGACACCGCACATGCAACACAACACACCGAGCGGGCGCAGCGGTGAACAGAAGCCAAGTGGCCCAGGACACCGCACAAGCAAAGCAAAGGATGGGGCGCGCACACCGGTGAACAGGAGCAATGTGGCCCAGGACACCGCACACGCGACACAGCACACCAAGCGTGCACACTGGTGAACAGGAGCCAAGTGGCCCAGGACACCGCACCAGCCAAGCAACGGATGGAGCGGGCAGACCGATGAACAGGAGCCAAGTGGCCCAGTACACCGCACATGCAACACAACACACAGAGCGGGCACACCGGTGATCGAGAGCCAAGTGGCCCAGGACAGCGCACATGCAACACGACACACAGAGCGGGCATACCGGTGAACAGGAGCCAAGTGGCCCAGGACACCGCACATGCAACACAACACACAGAGCGGGCAGACCGGTGAACAGGAGCAAAGAGGCCCAGGACACCGCACGCGCGACACAGCACACCAAGCGTGCACACTGGTGAACAGGAGCCAAGTGGCCCAGGACACCGCACCAGCCAAGCAACGGATGGAGGGGGCACACCGATGAACAGGAGCCAAGTGGCCCAGTACACCGCACATGCAAAACAACACACAGAGCGGGCACACCGGTGAACGAGAGCCAAGTGGCCCAGGACACCGCACATGCAACACGACACACAGAGCGGGCACACCGGTGAACAGGAGCCAAGTGGCCCAGGACACCACACATGCAACACAACACAACACTGAAAAGAAAAAACGTCAATCCCAAAAACGTCTCCATCACTCTCTCATTAAAGGACGGAAAATTAAAAAGTCTCTCAATAACATCTTAACCCCCCGCTCCACCACACCCATGGCCCTATACGATACCAACAACAATCTCACCTCCGACCCCTACTCCCTCTGCGAATCCATGGGCCAGTGCCTCACCGCTTTAGGAGGACCCCCAGACTTCCAGATAGAACCCCAATTTATCGACTCCCTTATGGAGCTCTCCCCCTCCATCCCTCAGGACGCTCCTCACCCCGAATTCACTGAAATCTTCTTCAACACCTTGCTCTCAAACTCAAACCCAGTCAAAGCCCCTGGCTTTGACAACACCAACCTATACCTCTTCCACCTAGCTCCCAAACACATAAAGTCTCTCCTCTTTCACGTATGCTCCCACTTCATCACCAACCCCATTCCCAAACAATGGCTCACCGCTCGAATCTTCCTCCTCTACAAGAAACACGACCCCCACAACCCTATCAATTACCGACCCATAGCTCTTCTCCAAACAATTTATAAAATACTCGCCTCATATGCCGCTACCGCCCTAACCTTCTACGCCACCAAGTATAACCTACTCCACCACTCCCAATACGGTGGCATCCCCAATCACCGCACCACAGACCACATATTCACCATGATCTCCAACATCTCCCTCCACCCCGACATCTACCACCTCTACCTCGACCTCAACAAGGCCTTCAACTCCGTCCCCCACCAAGCCCTATGGCAAATCCTACACAACTACAACTTCCCCAAACACATTATCTCTCTCATCCAAAACCTATACTCTCATCCCGCTGACTATCCCACCGTCAATGGCTTCTCTCTTTTTGCCGCCATGACTATCAGGGGACTCCGCCAGGGATGCCCAATGTCTCCAATTCTTTTCAATCTCTTCATCGACCCCATAATCCGCAAACTCTCTTCCTTGCTCCCTTCTCACACCTTCTCCGCTCTGTTCTCTTTTATTGACGACATAGCCCTACAAACTGCCTGCCCCAAAATCCTGCACACTGCACTCTCCTTCCTCTTCAACGTAGGCCCAAAATACGGCCTCTCCTTCAACGCCACCAAATCCGAACTCCACGCCCTCAACAATGCCCCTCACCTCACCATCCGCATTTCCTCTACTACCCACTTCAGCACCTTCGATCAACATGGCAAACCACGCCAATATTACAAATACCTAGGGGTCTTCTTCTTCACTTCTCAACAAAATCAACAAATGTTCCTCCTCCTGAAAAACCTCGTCAACTCCTTCTTCACCAACCTCCTTCCTCTATCCTTATCACACACCGAACTCATCAAACTCTCCAATATTCAACTTATTCCTATCCTTGCCTACCGCCTCATCTACAATTCCCTCCCCAACAAACTTCTTGACACACTTGACCACTCCATTTGGCTCAACATAGCATCCCAAGGCAAACTCTCACTCCGCACTCCCAACAAAACCAAATATTCTCCTCGCCACACTCTTGGTCTTGGCATCACCAAAATATCACACGTTACCCACACTCAAGCCATCAACCACTTTCTCCGTTATACATCAAACGAAGGTCCCCCCACATCCAATCGTTCTATCCAACACACCCTCTTCCACCGCAGCCCAGTTTCAAACCTCCTGCAAGACATGCTCATCACCTCAGCCCACCATTTCTCCATCCAAACACACAACATTCCACACCACAACCCCTGCCAGGTCCGATCACTTCCACTCAACTCAGCCATCCAAGTCGCCTTCCTCGACCACAACAACGAAAATTCAAATCTCTGGTTCCCGGGCACAACCATCCAACACAATCTCCACTCCACATCAGTCCAATTCTCCGACAACATCTTCCACCTTCACGACACCCACCACTTCTCCTTCATCACTCAAAAGGGCAACGAACTCTCATCCTTTATTACTACTCCCACACACCCAATATGCCCAACCACACTGCAGGACTTCCCCATCTCACATACCACCACCCTATCAACCACACATTATTTCCAGCTCAAATCCAACCAGAATATTCCCCTTCCCAACTTTTCACATCTGGATTATTGGGGCTGTCACGACTTACTCAACGCTCTCCAATCCAACACCACCTACTCTATCATCTATACCGACGGATCGGACGACCCCAACTCTTCCAATCCCTCTGGATCAGCCGCAATTATCTCCCTCCAACCCAACGACCACACTATCATTACCTCCCCCTCTCCCCTCAAAGGGTCATACCCAGCAGAAATCTACGCCATCATCATCTCCCTCCTCTACCCTCAACTCACCACCCTCCCCCAGCCGATCATCTTCGCCATCGACAACTTGAGCACATGCCTCACCCTAAATACCCTCCTTCACTTTCACTCTCCCCCCTTCACCACTAGCAACAACGCCTTTGCTCTTTGGTACAACCTCATATGGCATCTTCTCCAACATTTAAAACACATCGCCATCCTTTTCACTTGGATCAAAGGACATGCCAATTTCCCCGGCAATGACGCGGCGGACAGTGTCTCCAAATGGAGCACCACCCACTTCGATTACCTTCTCTCCCCCACAACTTCCACACAACTGGCCATGAACCAAACTCCACTTCCCGGCAAAATAACCTCTAAAACCACGAAACATCAACTCCCAACCCATCAACACAACAACATTCACCTCTCCCTTAGTAATCACTTCTTTCTCAAATCCTCGTGGTTCTCCACTTTCACCTTTAAGTGGGTGAATGGCCTCTTCTCTTGCAAGGGCTACCAACCCCACTTCATCCTCAACACCTACCTCTGCCCTCTTTGTAGTCACCACCACCCCTTAGACCCCATCACCTTCATCACCGAATGCCACACTACTAACGCAATACGGAAAAAATTCTTCAACACTTGGAATGGGCACTTCCACAACACCATCATCACTTGGTGGGCCACCGCCTCCAAAGGCGACCGCCGCAACTTCATTCGAACCCTCATACCCAACACACTCAACAATCAATTACGCACACCCTCACCGAACACAACCTACTACTCCAACATCAAATCTCTTCGTCAAGCCCTAAAACATCGACAAAAACCTCTCACCACCCTCCTCAACGAAACCAAACAATGGCTCATCGACAACCCCATCTCTAACCTTCATCAGTTATCTCCGACGTCCACCTCCAACCCCTGGAACGAATCTTTTTCCATTTACAGCACATCATCCACCGCTCCCCACCCACTACGCTTTCCATCCCCTACCAACAAAGAACCAACCAACAAACGACCTCACTCTAAACGCCCTACCACAAAACCGAAGCCCCCCACCCAAAACTTCGGCCATACAACTTCAGCACTTTCCGCCTCAACCACTACATCCTCACATCACCAACCGCATACCTCCTCCAAATGACACTTAACCTCCAATCCCATCCTTCAACCCCAACGCATACACTCGCTTCACCAACGGCACTCCCGTCTTGTCAGCAAACAGCAAACAATCAGCAACCAACAGCCAGCAGCCAACAGCCAGAAACAAACAGCAAACAACCAGCAGCAGCAACAGTCAGCAGCCAGCAGCCAGCGACCAACAACCAGTAACCAGCGACCATCAGCCAGCATCCAGCACATCAACCACCGACCGCCTCCCATCCACAGTAGGACACTTCCAGCGACAACAGCCAGCAAACACCCCCCCCCCCAACCACTCTCCCCAGACACCCCAGACATTATCCCCCCCCCCCCCCCGGCTACCTGCTCCCCTCTTCCGACACTCGACCTGTATCAGCAAGCAAGTAGCACCCAGCTACCATCCAGCAGCAAACATCCAGCAACCAGCAGCCAGCGACCAGCAGCCAGCAGTCCTCAGCCAACGACACACAGCAGCAGCAGTCAACATCCAGCACCCAGCAGCCATGAGCAATCGGCCAGTATACAGCAGCCACCATCACCCACTAACGCAGCCAGCAACCAACAGCCATCTGACACATCAGCCTTCACCCGTCACCCACCTACACGGCAGCACACAACACCGTCACCACACTGCACCACACTGCACCACTGTATGCACAGCTCTGCGCACCAGGAAACCTTACCGATCCATTGAGTCTTTTTTGTTTGAGCCATCAATTGGAATTTTTCTTTTCTATTTTTTTTTCAGGACCACTACGGCAAGAGCGCAAGACTTGAGCAGAATGAAAGGGCTTTGTACTTTAGTAATTCTCAGATCAGCTACAGGGCCACAGACTGATTCCAGGCAAGCCAGAGTGTTCCAGTCTGTTTTACTTTTTGCCCCTGCACTTGCTCGCTTCTCTTCGCTCAATCCACTGGTCCATTTTTCCATTATATCATCTTTTTGTTTTTGTTTTTTTTTTGTTTTTTCTTTTTTGCCTTGGTATAGGCTATATATCCCTTTGCATCTTTCACCGAAATGGCCTCCACTAGTATTTTAACCTTTTCAGGCCCATGGTGCAGTTCATGCAGTGTTTTCACCCTGACTTGGTTTGTAAATACCCGCGGCTGTCCTTCGGAGAACTTCGGCTCACCATGAACGCTCATTTTGCCCATGGTTAGGCCGCTTTGGTGCAATGCTTTGGGCGGGGGACCGCCATGCCTCAAAAAATGCAACACAACACACAGAGCGGGCAGACCGGTGAACAGGAGCAAAGAGGCCCAGGACACCGCACCAGCCAAGCAACGGATGGAGCGGGCACACCGGTGAACGAGAGCCAGGTGGCCCGAGACACCGCACATGCAACACGACACACAGAGCGGGCATACCGGTGAACAGGAGCCAAGTGGCCCAGGAAACCGCACATGCAACACAACACACAGAGCGGGCACACCGGTGAACAGGAGCCAAGTGGCCCAGGACACCGCACATGCAACACAACACACAGAGCGGGCAGACCGGTGAACAGGAGCCAAGTGGCCCAGGACACCGCACACGCAACACAACACACCGAGCGGGCGCACCAGTGAACAGAAGCCGCGTGGCCCCGGACACCGCACAAGCAACAAAACCCACCTAGCGAGGGCACCGGTGAACAGGAGCCAAGTGGCCCAGGATATAGCACTGGCAGCACAATACACCGAGCGGGCACACCGGTGAACAGGAGCCAAGTGGCCCAGCACACCGCACACGCAACACAACACACCGAGCTAACTAGTACTCCAGGGGGGAGTAGGAAAAAGTCACTACCATGTCTTTCTTGGGGTACTCGATCCAGGCTACAGCCCCCTTTTTTGCCTAAGGAAGTGCTGAGACTAACACTTAAACATTTTTGTTTCTCTTATGAAGCTTTAAGTACAATTTCTCAGCAACTAGGGTTAAAACCCTAGCTCCCCCATGAAGTTCACCCCTACCACTCAAGGGAGCGGAGGTATCATCCCTCATGGAGGTTATACCGAAATAAAGTAGGCACTTCATGCCTAGGGCCTTGTAGGTTAAGCCTAGTGGTCTCCCACCTCAGGACCCCTATACTCAAAAGTTTCTACTACTTATTGTGGTTCCAGATTGTAACTGTTTCTGAATTCAGTTGCTTGGCCAAGTCATTTCCTGTTTCTGGCCTAACTCCTATGCCCCAGATTCCTAACCAGTTCCAATTATCCACAAGAGTGCACATGAAGTGCTTGGTGCTATCTTGGAGGCCTGAGTCATGCCAGTTTTCACATAAAATCATTTGTTTTGTTTATTAAACCATTTGAGTTGCATATTTGATTCCTCATTTGTCTATATGCAGCCCCTCTTTGCTTACAATGCTTTGATTTGGAAGAATACTATCACAATTCTGACTTTGATCCTGTTTGTGGTGTTCCTTGTTCGTGGACTTTACCTTTTTGCAGTTTTGGGGAAACATCTTTTGGAAAGCAATCAAGGTTTTCAATATGAACAACAAGCAAGGGACATCAGAAACTCTTTCTGGTAGCAGAGGCTTACACCCTCGCCAAGCTAAAGCACAAGAAATCCACAGCGTATTGAGCAATGTTACGTCCATCAGTTACACTGAGCGCCAAGACCCTGCCAAACAGGTCCCAGCCAACGGCGGGGCCTGTAGCAGGACCTTCCAGGGCTATGTCCCTGAGCAGAAGAGATGATACAGTCGTTGTGGACACTACTGGCTGGCGCGGAGAGCACCAAGCAAGAGGGGCGGAAGAAAAATATATCAGAGAAGCCCCTGAGGCGCCTGTGTTAACCCAGAAACGCCTCAGAAGCCTCGAAGGGAGGGATCCGATGGCGGCTGCCCTCCTGTTTGTTGTATCTTCCTTACCTCCTTCTGAGGATGCCCCTGATCCTGATTTCTTTAGCCGCTAAGGAAGCCCAGGCCGCGATGGAGAAGGTCACCACCGCCAAAGTGAAAGCCTGGAGAAAAGCGGGAAGGAAGGAGCAGGAGAAAGAACCGATGAAGGCGTATCCCATGTTCCGCACCACGTGGGGTGAGGGGTTCGAAGCACCTTATGGGGAAATATCCCCCACGACGTCCAATGACTTCTCGGAATGGGAGGAGGACTGGATATCTAGAGAGCCTACCCCGTCGTTACCTTCGAGGCAAAGACCACCTTCGCCTCGTGGGGTGTGCCCCGAGCCCGTGCGCGTGGAAAGAGGTTTACCCTCACGTATGGCTGCCCCTAAACTCGGTCTGGATGAGACCATGGAACTCCCTTCCCGGGTTCTGGGGGCTGGGGATGAAGATCCTGATTTGAGTGCACTGTCTGCAGCACTCAAGGCTAAACTGGGGCTGTCTGAACTGAAGAAGCCCCCCTCGACCATGAACCCGGGTGTTGAACTCCTGACCCGGGGCGTGAAAAGCTGCACAGGGATCCGCAGCACCCCCTTGGACACTTGTCCAAGCCCTTTCCATCCTCGTGTGAGGACTGTTCCTGTATGCACTATTGGGGATTCTACTGAGGCCGAGATGGAGGGCCATGGGCTGGCTGCACTGGCGCCACTTGCCACTGTCTACCCCTCACCCCCCTCAGGTGGAAAAGGTGACACTGGTGTACCAGGTCGGGGAACGAAGGGCATCGCCACAGCGAACCTTCAGATCGAGCTCCCTGAGTTCGATCCTAAAAACTTGCCCGAATGGGCCGAAGAGTTTTCGGAGTTTCTACTCCTCACCGGACAGCAACATGCTGATGTCCGGACCAAGTGCACGCTCATCAAGAAGTCGTGCAAGAAAAAGTTGCTTCAGCGGCAGGTGAAAACTGCCATCAGGAAGAGCTCCAGTTGGGGAGACTTCCTTTAAAGACTGGAGCAAATGTACCCAGTCTACAAAAGGGATCTGAGTGTCCGTACGGAGATAGGGGAACTACCCCCACTTCCTGAGTTCCCCACAGCTGCCCGTATTTCTGAGTTCGTGGCGCAGCTGGAGGAGCTAATGGGGAGGATGAACCCCTCCTCATACGGGCCTACCGAGCCTCATCTGTGGCTCGTGGGTAAAATTCCTCCCAGGACTTGGGAGAATTGTCAGGAGACGTCCGAGAGGAAATCCCGGACTCATTCGTACGATGAGTTGGTCGATCTTCTGATCGAACTCGCCATGGAGAGAGAAAACGACTCTCAAATGGATAAATACCTTCGCAAACATCTGCGGAGGGAGGCCCCTGCTGAAAAGCCTCAGGGAGGGAGGTCCCCACAACCCCACTCTAACCGTGGGAAGGGTAAGGGAGGGCAACTGAAGCATATGAAGGAGACCCCCCCCGCTAAAGGCAAGGGAGCCCCCAATCTTTTTTATTGCCAGCCTACAGACGACAAGGGGGGACCATGTCATCCCATGACTGCGATGGACGCAGCTCTTGTATGCTCCAGCTGCGGCGGACGCAGAAGACCAAGGATGGTCAGGAGGTCAAACACCAGGACCACTTCCGCTGCACTATCATGTGTGGCTACTGCGGCAAGAGGAGGCACTACGAGGATGAGTGCCACATAAAACGCCGCGAGTCCGAGAAGCTAAAGAAGACCGAGGAAGAACGGCGTAAGAACGCCGGTAAGGGGGGGGAGGCAGTACCCCTGGGGGAACTCCCGGTGGAGGTAACCCTGGAGGAGGGCAAGGAAATTCCGCACCCCCCACAGGTGGAAAACCAGGCCCCACCCCCAAGGGTGAGCAGCCTGGGGAGAAGCGAACCATACCCTCTACCCTCAGAGCCGGTGGCGCTGACAAGGGAAACGAGAACGCCAAGAAGCGCCGCCTCAACTGGCACTCTAAGTGCCTGCAGGCGGCGGGCTTTGAAGTGAAATTCCCTGAAGGGGAATAGGGGGGCGGCTCCGAGGAAGAAGATTTGGTTTTCTGGATCACCGTCAAAATAGGTGATCAGGTTTACAAAGCGGTCTTGGACACGGGCGCCACGCTCTCAATCGTGGCCCGCAGATTGCTAAAACAAGCCAAGATCCGGAAAACCAAAACAGTGGCCATAAGGGTAGGGGATGGCCAGACCATCCACTCCCTGGGGGGGGTTGATGTGACTGTATGTCTAGGCGATGAGGAGGTGATGCAGCACTGCAAAGTTCTTGACACCGACGCCTTTGACATTGTCATTGGCACTGATTTTCTGCGCTTCAACCCCCAGGTGAAGTTGCTGTCCTTGCAACGTCCCTACGCCCTTCACTGCGATTTTGGCAGTGGCCTATACTCTGTCCCTCTGGAGCTGTCAGGTCTAAAAGAATCCGGTCTACGTTACGTGAACCGGTCTTACAGAATTGAGAACTATCAGTTGGTGCGGCCAGTGTTGGAAAATGGACTGGCCGCCCTGCAGCTGGACCTGAATGAAATTCAGGTAGAACTGTTCGCGAGTAAAGAGCAGCATCTGATGGAGCTCTACTGCTCGCGGAACCTAAACAATGCGTACCACTTTTAGTGGAAATCAATGGGGTTGTGCTACGCAAACCCCCCTTTCCCCCAGCTCGCCAAGGTGATTACCAAAATTGCACTCGAAGGAGCAAGAGTGGTCCTGTGCACCCCCGACTGGGGTACCACAGGTGAACACGCGTATTGCAGGCGCCTCTTGGACCGTATGACTGTGGGAAGGACTGAACTGCCCGACGGTCCCATCTACGTCCCTGAGGACTCTCAGGAGACCATGCCCGCCCCTGAATGGGGCAGTTTCCTATCCATCGTAGATGGTGCTCTAAACCCCGTGCCCGTGAGTGACCTTGATCAGGTTGTACTCAAGGAGTTGATGGCCGAAAACAAGGGCCTTACCCTCCATGATCTCAAGAAGAGATCTGAGTACTATTCGGTTACCACTACGAGTGGTGAGTGCCCCGATGAGCCGGAGACACCAGCAGTCTCTACTCCGCTGGCTGATGCTGACGACCGCCTGAGCGATATCGCCGGTGTAATACCCCCGGTCGACCCGGAGGTTGTGACACTGAAGCATAGCGCTTTCCTAGCGCAGTTGCTCCAGGAAGAGGTGGATCTCGGCGAGTCCGCCCCTGGTGGGTCTAATGATCACACCGTGTTCTCTATGAGGGCCACTGATGGCCCCTCAGGTCAGGTACCTGGCGCTAAACCCTCACCCAATAACATGCCCGTTTCTTGGTATGACGTGCAGGAACTGCAGCAGGTCTTGTGGGCTAAGGCTGAGGGTATCGAGCGACGGACCCGCCTGGACCTCCTCAAGAGGACCTGGAAAACCTCTATTTAGTCCGACGAGGATGATGAAGAGATGACTCTCCCCGATCCTGAGACCCCTCTGGTATACTCCCTCCACTATGCCCAGGAACGCCAGGACTGGGAGGATGAGTTGCCCCCCGAAACGGTGGGGCGTATAAAAAAGCAGGATAAAGGGAAGAGGAACCTCCGCGCTGAGGAGGACTTTTCCGAGAAAGTGGAGAGCATGAATTCCGACCCCCGTGTCACTAAGCTCATCCACAAGTATCAGGAGGTTTTTGGAGCGTTGCCCCCACCCCTGTCTTGTAAGAAACTGGTCCAGATGGACCTCAAACTCAAACCAGAGTTTGAAGGGTCGGTAGTGAGGCGGCGTCCATACCCCGCCCCACAAGACCAAATCGACGAGATCGAACGCCAGATCCAAGAGTGTATAGATGCTGGCCTCGTCGAGGAGTATAAGCACGGGGACTACCCCCGCCATCGTAGCCCTTGTTTTCTGGTTGCTAAACCTGGGTCCACTGCTATGCGCTTGGTCGTTGACTATGGGGAGGTCAATAAAAAGACCCAGAACCACTCAGGGAGTATCCCCAACATGGAGAACACCCTGGAGAGAATCGCTAAGTGTCAATTCAAGACCAAGATGGATAAGCGCAGTGGCTTCTGGCAAGTAGACCTAACCCGAGCAGCCCAGGAACTGCTCGCCTTTGTAACCCCTAAGGGCCGTGTCTTCCGCTGGAAGGTCATGCCCTTTGGTGTCGCGAATGCCCCTGCTCTCTTTCAGGAGCTGATGAACAAAATCCTATATATCCTGAGACGCAGACCCCTTGTGCAGGAACTGGTTTCCCGCGGGGCTGAGATGGAGGCCCACATCGACGACGTGAGCCTGGGTACTAATACCCAAGAGGATCATATCCTCCTCCTGCAAGAGTTTTTCACCGTCTGTCAGGAAAACCATCTCCGCATCAAACTCGAGAACTGTGAGTTTATGCGAGAGGAGATGGAGTACCTAGCGTTTGACGTGGGGTATGGCTGGTGGAAACCAGCCGCGTCTATAATGCAGCCCCTACAGGACATGCAGATACGTGACAACCCTAAGAAGGGTCTACACGATGTGCGGAGTTTTATTGGCGCCTGCAATTTTTACCGACGCCATATCCACAATTTTACGTATTCATCAGCCCCCCTGACTGACCTGATAAAGAAGACCAACCCTTGGCGGTGGACCGACAAGGAGGAGGCCTGTTTCCAGGAGTTGAAGAGGAAAATATCTTCCACCAACTGCCTGGGGGTGCCCCACCCTAAGGGCGAGATAATACTCGTCACGGATGCGTGTGACGTAGGGGGGGGTGGTACCCTATACCAGTGGCAGGAGCTTAACCCCAATGAGTTGTCGCACTGCCAGTTTCACACTTCAGGTCTGAACCGCGATGGAACCCTGAAGCATGACCATCCCGCCAATGAGTGGCGTCTGGTGCCTCTGGGGCACTGGAACTGGAAGTGGAATCAAGCACGATCCAACTACAGTACCTACGACCAGGAACACCTGGCTGGGATGCTCGTGCTCTGTTCCCAATCCCGTCTTCTAGGTACTAACCGTGTTGTATGGCTCTGTGACCAAGAGCCCGTGAAGACATTTCAGAAGGGCCCGCCTCCTGAAAAAACGAAACTAAAACGATGGTGGACATACCTGAGTCAGTTCAGGTTGACGGTCCATCATATACCAGGTAGAAAGAACGAGATGGCTGACTACATCTCGCGTAATAACTTCGACGCCCTCCTAGGCGAGATCTCTGAAGCGTTGGCCAAAGAGGCATTCCAACGTATGGATGTCCAGCTGGACCTATCCATGCGTACAGCAGGTGTACTGGAGGGCTGGAGCCTGAGAGACTACCAGGCTGAGTACCAATGTGTACTCAGTACCCTCAGTGATGGCCTAGAGGCACGCCTAATAGATGGCGACAGCTGGTATAAAGATAACCAGTACCTATACTATGAGGACCGCATAGTTGTGCCTGAGGCACGACTGGATGGCTGTCTGCAGTGGGCACACCACAGCTCCGGGCACACAGGGTGCAACCGGTCTGCTGCCTTCTTCACTGAGCGTTTCTACTGCCGACTAACCCAGTGTGAACTACGTGCCCGTATGCAGTCCATATTGGACTCCTGTGACTGTCACGCCAGCAAACAGAGCGACTCACGTGACAGAGGACTGGTCTCCAGTCTCCTCATACCCTACTGTGCTAACTCCCTGTTGTACGCGGATTTCATCCACGGTCTGCCTAAGTTTGGTGGCTATGATAGTTGTTTGGTGGTCACCTGTGGTTTAACCCGCTTCACACGTGCTTTCCCCTGCAACAAGAAGATCACAGCAGAGCAGACTGCGAAGATCCTGGTGGAGGAGTGTTTTGAGCCCTATGGGGCGCCTAAGGAGATCCACTCCGATGAAGATGTACGCATCCGGAGTGATACCGGTTGGTACAAGCGAGTGCTGGACGCCCTGAACGTCCAGGTAACCACAGGTGTACCTTACACGCACACGTCTAACCCTCTTTGTGAGAGACAGAATCGTGTGGTGGAGCAGAATCTGAGGATTCTGATGAAACAGGAGCGCACCAAAGATTGGGTACGCCTGTTGCGCTGGGCTGTTCTGGCCATGAACTGTCAAGAGAGTTCTTCAACCGGCTACACCCCCCACAAACTGTTCCATGGGGGGCGTCCTGGGTGGTTTTTCAAAACCCTTTTCCCCGAGGACTATAAGAGCCCAGTTGGGGACTGGCTGGAGCACCGGCAGGACCTGGCTAACAGGGCCAGAGCTAACCTGAAACGCGTTTGAGAACGCGAACTAACCCGGCGTAACCGCACGAGACGTCCTGCCAGTTTCAAGGTAGGAGACCTGGTGCTTGTACACCACTCACGATTGCCCACATGGCCCCGCACCTGTTTGCAGGACCCCTACTTTGGGCCCTATCGTATTATCAGGATGGATGGATCCAGGATCCATGTGAGGTGCAGCCCCCGTCTAGGTGGGGAGCTGCTCTGTGCTCCTAAGCAACTCAGACACTACCAATCCCCTGATGAACTATCGTGGGATGAGTGGCGCTTGCCTGAGTGTGAGGTCGAGTGTATCGACCTAGAGAACGCTGCCACCCCTGAGGAGGCAGACAAACCCGAGGAGATGACTGCCGAGGAAATGGCAGTCGATGGCTACTACGTGGTTGCAGGTATTGCATGCCACGAGTATAAACAGGGCTGGAAATTCCTGACCCTGTGGGATGGCTATGGGCTAACAGAGGCTACCTGGGAGCCTATGTCAGCCTTCATACAGCCAGATGGGAGTATCAACCCCATCTTTCGTTCCTACCTCGTTGAGAACAACGAGGGGCAGTTGCTAACCTGTGCTGAGACCCTGTCCCAGCGTAAGAAGAGGAACTAACCTCCCAGGGTCGGTGAGCACTCTGAGCACTGCACCAACCGTGGCTGTGCCCTGCAGTCCCATGCCTATGGTTACCAGCGTGAGCCAGATGGCCGCTTATCAGGTTTGCGGCCAACCAGCGAGTGTTTGCCTTGTTGACCATGTGTGCCATGGGACCTGCCCTGATGTTATGACCTCCGGGAGCCAACGATGAACGGTGGCTAGCTATTCTAATGACCAGGGGGGAATGACAAGCAAGGTGTGTTCACCCTCCTTGGGGACAAGCGTGCCCACAGTTAGGACCCCTAACTGGTCCAGACCCATGGGGTTCTACCCTTCCTAACCTGGTCGCTATACATGTCTGCCTAGGTATGTGTGAGTGTGCTATGCCTGAGGTCCTAAGAGCAAGTTGCAGAAGTGGTGTCCTAATTATACCCAAGTCTGCACGCTTGCTAAACCTGGAGGGTTGTCTTATTGATGCCACGGGGTACGCCCCGGGTCTCCCCTCCCCTATGCGCCCAATTTCTGTGCTGGCGCAAAACCTTGGGGGAATAACCAGCGTACTAATCCAGGTATTGTTTTTCCTACCTACCTGACTACTAAAGGGAGGGGTGGCCGAAAGCTATGAAGGCATGAAAACGCCATTTTGCTAAGTGGCCAAAACGCTGACCTAACCACTGCCACAGCCAACCAACCCTGCTAAAATTGCAGGAAACGGGTGGGACAGTGACACACGCACTACAGGTCCTACACACCCTACAGTGGCACCATCCTGGTGGGCGAGCGCTACTGCAACCGGCTCAAGCCCCCACGCAGGACTACCACTCCTACACGCACGCTCTACTGGGTGGTGTTGAAGATAAAGTCGTGGGTCCTAATGACCCTCCTGTGAAGAAGACAAGAGAACACAGCGCTGCTAAGCAACTGTGGCCTAACAGGGACGTCACAACACGTTTCCCTGCTAGGGCTTCAAGGGGAAGGGCGCACAGGTGGCGTGCACAGGGCGGATGTCGATGGTGTCGAACTGCCCTCGCCACTCCTGGCTGAGGCGCAGTCAATTGATTGTGTGATCAGCGCCGTATATTCTAGCGAGGCTCAAGGGACTGCACCAGTTCACCCTGACCCTCCCACCTGTACAACAGAGGCCAATGGACTGGGTTCAAGACGGAGGAACCAAGACACACTCCACGTATTATACGCTTCTTAGTGTGCCCTATAATACACTGGTCCTGAACCCAGTTGCAAGCAAGCAAGCTTAAGGACTTCGCCCGTTCCCTTATGGAACGTAGGGCAAAGCCCTGGGTAACCTGGCAAGGGTTCATACCGCGTGCACAGCGCGTGGCCTACTGTCAAATCCCTTTAATGCATCGTGTGCACGCATGCAGGGAAGGGAGGCGAGACGAAAACCACTGTAACCACACTGACTCAACCAGAAGGTGAGCTCCTCCTGGGCTTACCTACCTTACTCACCATGCATCGTGTGAATGCCGAAGTGAAGCGAACGCAAAACAAACCTAAGCGTTTAAACAACCCTATTGCGAGTTATAAACAACCCTAAGCGTTTAATTGCATCGTGTGGCTTGCACGATTCTTCCTGTTGTGCCTGTTTTGTCATCTGCGAAAAGGAGAACAGGGAATGGCGAATGAGAGACGACGGCACAACGCAAAACAAGCCTAAGCGTCTTAGACAACCCTACTTTAACGCACAAACAACGCAAACACGAGCACACACTTCTCCTTTGGACCTGTGAAGAGAAGGGAAGGTGGGTGCATGCACAAGGAAGCGTGGCAACGTGTGTATGTCGGAATCCGGCACATGCATCGCGAGCACCTCATTTTCTCTAACCCTACGTGCGCACTACGTGCACCATGCGTCGAGCATACCTTACAACCTTGTTTTTACCTGTGCAGGGGGAATGCAGGAGTCGCCCAACCCCCCGGAGACACGACGGAGACAACCCTAACGTTTTAACGAAACAACGACGACGAACACAATGCATATGTGTGTCATGACACTGGCATACCTGAGAGGCGAATTTTTCGCCTGCTCTTCCTTTTGTTTGTGTTTTTGAGGTTTGTCCCTATGTTTTATAAACATTTTGATGCAACCATGCAGAAATTTTTGGTTTCTCTCTGTCAAAGCACGGCACACACCTCTCTACTCGAGTGCCTTGTAGTGCCGTTAACCCCTTTTCTGGGCGCGGCTCTGTTGCGCTTGTCTGCGACTTTGAGTTTGGGCCTATAAATGACGATTTCTAACGTCTTATCGTCACTTTTTAGCGATTTGACTTGTTAGGTCGCTCAACCTTTCGCTAAACCACAGGATTCACTCCCTGTTGGTCCTCATTTCTATTTTTTTGAGCTCCTGGAGTTTTGTGGGCTCCATCAGGAGTATTGCTCCGCCCTGACCGTTGGTCAGGACGATTACTGAAATACGTTGTTTATACAGCGATGACCGTCTGCATTAGAGCGTTCGATCATACCCTAGTGGGTAGTGACGCGTTCCTGTGGGGGGCCTGGCCACATGACGCTGCGGTGGACACGCGCAAATGAGCAGGCAGGCAAAGCACTACGCTCACAGGGGCATCATTGCGCTCATGTCATGTGACAAAGCGTTTCAGGATCCTTGCCACTCTGAAACAAGGGAACAAAAGTATGTACAGCAACACATCAGGATATGTACACATAGGGTTAAGACTGGACTGGGGTAAGGGCATCACAGGACAATAGACACTTAGTCCCAACTCATATCCCAATCCCAGGTCCGACCCTCTCAGTGGCTGGTGGGGGCGGGGGCTCAAACACAACCCATGCCCTGCTCAGTCCGGACCCTGAAACCCTGCCAATAGGGGAGGTGTCCCGCCAAGCCACAGGCGAGTTCCTGGGAACCAAGAGGGGCTCGAAGGCCAACCGACAGTGGCTCCCCATGCTCCCCTAACGGCAGGTCCCAACTCCTCTCTGAGCCAGAGATATGGCCCCGCCATTATCCCTCAGGAGTTGGTAGCTGGAAATGGGCTGTTTCAGCCCAAACTGATATTAGCTCAAAAATCTCCGAAATTGACCCCTCGTCCAGACCCGCCAGAGGTAGGGACGAGGCAACTGACCCTATGCCCTTCGAGTACGAACCCTCTGGAGCCCTCACCCAGCCTGGTTCCCTCTGAGGTCCCGGCATCAGGGCACCACGGGTACGTCAAGTGGGGTCATGATGCCAAAATCACCAAAGTTGGCACCATTCTCACGCGTGGCTCGCCCGGTCATGGCAAGGCCATTGGCTCACAGGATAGGAGGCAGGACCTAGGACTTTTATCTGAGTGTACAACTTGGAATTAGGTCCGGGCTCCCTGTGGGCATGGAGATATGGGGCCTCCAATTGACCACACGGGAGGGTGAAATTGGGGTCCCAAAAGGGGGTCATGTTGGCTGCTCAAAATGAGCCAAAATTCGGGTGTGCTCCCAATAGTATATCTCCACGCCGGCTTGGAGATCGGATCCGCCATTCCATGCGCCATCCACCGGGAGTCCAACAAAAACTCCCATGCCCTTGGCTTTCAAAGATCTCCATGCCACTTGGCGTGGTGACAATCCCAATTGGGTCCACAAATGCCAAAATGGCAAAATTGTCCACACTCACTTTGAGCTAGCACCTTAACGAAGGTTGCTCCGCTTCGCCCACGTGGTGTGTGAACCATGGGGACCAATATACATAACACCCATGTCATATACGGTCCATTGGTCCATGCGCCCGGCGTGCACGGGTGGGCTGAACATAGTGCACGGCGGGCCAAGAATGTGGAAAATTGCTCAAAATGGCCAAAAATGCGCACACTCATGGTTGGGTCAAATGAGGCACATGCCCAACTTGGACCGGAGTGTGCCATAGGATTGGTATCAAGTCATATGTGTCCAACATATCTTTTGGGCGTCGCCCAACTCCTCCGGTATTGGGAATGGCAGGGTCGCCAAGTGAGCCCATGATTTGGAATAATCCCAAATTGCCAACATGGCGGCCACGGTATGCCAAGCCCAAGAGGAGTTATTCGCCGGGTCCAAGATATGTTGGGCACCGAAGTATGTACCCTCAAAACATACTTGGGTCATGATGTCAATTGAGCGCAACGTTGAGATACATGGTCGCCACTTGACATCATGACGGGCAAAAAACAGCAATATTGGCGAAAAAACCCCAAAAGTGCCTTGAAAGGCGCACAAATATATTATAATATCTTCGGCTTGGATTGAGTAATCAACCAATCCTTCTAAACACAATGACTTGACACCAATGACCTTCGATTCCACATATGTGCTCCACTTAGGGCGCTTTGAAAGGTTACGAGCGCTAACTCTCAAGTGGGCACATGAAAATATGGAAAGTGACAAAACATACACATTGCTCCCAACGTATCGCTTCGGGATCGCCTCACAAGCTTCCCTCCACGAAGGTTAGGCTTGCAATTGCTTGTAGGGAGTATGGAGAAGGGGCTTGCACAATATGAGGTCCATTGGCGGGTTTGGCTTGGAGCGATGGACCCGCCAAATGGGCACGCAACACAACACAAGGCACATACTCCATATTGCCCAAAAAGGTAGCCCCCCCCACAATATGTCATGCCCCTCCAAGGGCATAACTTTGTGTCAATCGCTCATAGGAACTCAAGTAAAGTTCCTATGCAACACCAACACTCGCGCGCTACACTCGAAAGTTATCTTAACGCACGCAATATCATGGCCAAAGAGTTATAACGCAAACTCTACCCTCTTGACCATGATCCATTACGCTAGCGCGCACGTGTGCAGACGCAAGGCGTATAAAGCTTCCTAAATTACGTCGGGAGTATTGTGAATACATCCCACGTTTCCTTATTGTCATTCCTCGCAAGCGGCACGAGATATGACCCTCACAAGTGGCCTCACGAATCAACTTTGTTTTGCCCATATCTCTAAGACAAATGGAAGGCAAGACAAAAGGAAAGTTGATTCGTGCATAGGGAAGCACGTAGGTCCACTCAAAAGAGGTGAAATCAAGTGCGGGGATGTCGAAGTCCAAAATCCGATTTCGACATCCTGAAAAATTCGGATTAAGGTTGCGAGTGTAGAATGTGAAAATTGCGGATGCATCAATGCGATTCCTGAAGACTTTAGAGTCTTCGTCACGGATTGCGCTAAAATATCTGTATATAACAGTTAAACTGGCGGTTACGCTAAAGTCGCGAACTAACCGCCAGCTGTCAAAACAGTGAGTATCAGAACGGAAGCGTAAAAATTGACGGAAACAATATGACAATAAAACCCTGTTGATTCCTGATATTCTGATATATAAATCTCCGCTGGCGACGCATCGGTTGCCGATGCGGGGTTTTACGGCACGGAACACGCTCCCGCCGGGCTCGCACCGGGCGTCAACGGGCGTCTTCCCTTCCGTACATGGGGTTAGTGGACCGGAGACCGGTCTTCCCTTCCGTACATGGGGTTAGTGGACCGGAGACCGGTTGTATGCCCTACCCTAGCCATGGGGTTCTGGGTACCGCTTCACCCCCCTCCTTAGAGCAAACCCTGGGGGGGGCTCGATAACACCCACGCATGGCAGCGGGTACCCAGGACCATCCCCTGAAGGGGGGGGGTGTCACATCCCACTTCAGGCTGATTCGCAGGTTAGGCTGTCAAATCCCACAGTAAGACAGGTACGGTGCTGTAGCTGTTAGTAACTGCAAGTATAGTATCAAGTATCAAGTCCCGGGTCCTGGCGGCGATTGTTCGGCATCCAAAGGACCCGTTAACCCATACCAGGCGCACCGGGTGCCGGCTGCTACGGTCACTACCACAGTGGCAGTGGCATACACGGCCAACATAGGCGTCACACGACGACCGAGGTGGTCCCACAGGTCGAGAGCGACCGCAAAGATCCATCAGGCTACCCAAAGCTTCCCAAGGCCCGCCGGCTGGGGGAGAGTCCCCACGGGTCCTTCCTCGGGCACACCATGTCCATATCCATGACGCGAGTCCAGAGTGGTACAGCCGAACGAGCTCCTCCTTAGGGATCGGGCATCAAGGCCGTCTTTTCCCTCGCCCTATTACCACGAAGGCCATACATGAGGGAGTCCTCATGCAGTGTTGGCGGAGGCCTCGACTCCTCAAACCACCAGTTTCCCAGGCAAACCTTCCCCATCCGACTGCAAGTGCGTCTGCGAGTCGGCAGGCTCACACTGGGACTGACAGTGGCGGACCGCTGGGAGTATAGTCAGGCAACTGGGCTTCCCGCCTGGCACCATCAGGATCTCCACATCACAGCGAATAGGGCACACGGTATCACGGGCACTCAAACAGAAGGATCTGTACTTAGGTACTGGTCCAGGCTGGCCCTTATGTAAGAGCATGTACACGGCGACTCAGGGCGCCTTCGTAGTCGATTCGCATCCCCTCGGGGGGGGGGAAAAACAGTCCATACCTCGGTGATGGGCTGATCACTGCAACATACAGACGCACATATCCTGGAGGGGCAGAAAGACAAGCAATAAATGGGGTAATAGGCGTGTAAACACACTCTGGATAGAGGTAGGTAGGTATCTTCGGGAGCTCGGGATGCCTCCTTTGACGATGCAGGAAGAAGGTCTTACCAAGGGGACGTCCTGTCCCTCCCACTGCCCTATGTTAGGTGCCTCTTGAGCCGCTGCCGCATGTGCTTGGGAAGGCATTGTCGCGGCCACCCGGTCCATGTGTCCCACTCTGGATAGAGCGCCAAACCACGCCCCGGTTAGGATAAGGCAATGCAGGAGGGTGGACAGGAAAACGCCTGAGTTCAGGCCATATATAGTCTCGAGACACACGTCGACTGGTCTGGATTCCGCATGTGCCATTGAACCAGACGACACACCAAAAAAAATCGCAATGCCGATGACAGCGGCATCCGTTGCGAAACGTCGTATGGGCTTCAAGGCCCCAAGAGCTCAAAAAGTGTGAACGTCAGTCGTCCCGCCTGGTTTCCCAAGGATTCAGCAGGCGGGGAGTGACGAATAGAAGAAGAGAGGGGCCATCCTCCTCTGGATTCAGCAGGGGGGGGTATATGGCCACTCTGATGGCAGGTCACCGGAAGATGTAAGAGAGCAAGCAAGTGAGGGACGACCTGTCGACCATACAAGCGCTCAAAATGCATCAGGGGAGAGCTTAGGGCGCTGATCAGGCACCCCTGGCTGCAATCGCCCGGGTGAGTGCTGCCAAGTCCGAGACATGGATCTTGGTCTTGTGCTTGCGGATGTACTCCATGAAGGGAGTATTAACCCGCGGCACGAACGAGGAGACGGGTTCCCAGGTGTCGTGGGCCGGCCCATAGCCTCGCCAACGAACCTTGAACTCCAGGCCTCCGGGTGCCGAGGCGTTCGGACGCTGAGCAAGGATCTTCTCGACTGTATAGTCGTCCTGCTCAGCATAGTCGTCGTCCGAATCGGCCTCATGTGCGGCTTAGCTCAGGGACACATGCTGGCCACGGAGGTCGGGTTCCCGCACACGGAGTTGACTCTCGTGGCGTTCCCGGAACTGTCCGTGACCCACCTTGATGCGGTAGGTGTCCTCACCAATCCTGCGGACCACCTCTCCGGGTGTGAACCAGGTTTTGGTGCGGTGGGTGCGCATAGGGCGGGGTCTGATCACCCACACCGGGTCTCCCACCCTGAACTTCTGCGCTGTTGAGCTCGGGGCGGACTTCTGAAGCTCAGCATGCTCCTTCTCGAGCTGCTGGCGGATGTCCCGCGCCGTTTGCTCCTGCCGCGCAAAGAATTCCTTGGCATCCATGGCCATGCCCTCACCAGACAAGGGAAGTCCCCGACCAAGGGGGTCCCTGCCAAACAGAATCTGGTGAGGGGACAAACCACCCGGGGTGGGGGTGTCATGATGGGCCTTCAGAGCGGGCCACATCTCCTCAAACCAGTTCCGACGTGGATTGGTGATGTGAATCTTGCGCAGCTTCTCGAACAGCTGCCGTCCAGCCACTTCAGCACGGCCGTTAGACCGGCTGAGATAGGCGACGCTCTTGGCATGTCGTATTCCCATGAGGGAACACATAGCCTTCAACCAGTCACCAGTAAACTGGGGCCCTCGGTCACTGCAAATGGTGCGGGGGATGTCAAAGACGGTCAGCCAATGACGAATCATCATGACTGCCACTTCCTTGGCAAGCAACCCCTTTTTGCGTGCCGGAACGGCTACTACGTAGCCACTGTGGCGATCCACGCAAAGAACCACACAGTCAAAGGTCTCTTTGCCAATGTGCACTTCGGGCATGGAGAAGATGTCCATGGCCACGCTCTCCATGGGCTGGTCAGGAACCGGGGTCCATTGGGCTTCCCCCTTGACGTTCCGGTTATTGGGATTGCAGGCCTGACAGACCGAGCAACCCTTCCTGACCTCCTTGATGGCGGTGTAGAGACCGATATGGTCGATCTCGAACCGGCGCTGCATGTCAAGGGCTTGCTTCTTGACCCCTGGGTGCAGCATGTGGTGGTGCCAAGCTTCACAAAGCTCGAGCACCCGGGACTCCGGTACTAGCAGCTTACCGTTCCGGTAGAGCTTGCCATCTTCCTCCGTCAGCCCCTTCGGCCACTTCTGCCCGTCGTCAGGGTCGGTCACAGCCCTATACTCGGCCGCAAAGGCCTCAGACTTGGCGTAATCGTCGGTCCAGTCGTCCTGGAGGCAAGACTCCGGGAAGAGGTGCTTGTCGGACTCAGCCCCCTCAGGGGCGAGTACTCTGACCGCTCTGCCCATCCTCGTTCCGAGGGGGGCATCCGCAGCCATGACGACGAAGCATTTAACACCCTCCTCCTCCATCAGGCGCTCCATCTCAATGATCTTCTTGGCTTCAGCGGTCTCAGCCTCATCGCCATGGGCAGAGATATCCGTCATGCCCTTGCTGGCAGGATAGGCCCACCTGCTGAGACAGTCCGCCACGCTGTTATCACTCCAGGAATATACACAACCGTGAGATCGAACTTGGCCAAGGTCTCATGCCATCTTGCCCGTCGGGAGGCGGGACCTGAGGGGGTGTCCACGTGCTCCTTGTGCCACGACTGCAGACTCTGATGGTCGGTGCAGACGGTGACGGGATGGAGAGCTATGTACCCAGCCCATTTCCTGAGAGCCATGACGATGGCATACGCCTCCTTTTCTCGGGGCGTCCACGTCCGTCTCTGGCCTTCCGCCAGGACTCGGCTCCAGAAGGCCACGGGCACGTGCCTCCCATCGTCAAGCACTTGCTCCAACACAGCGCCAACGGCGTAGTCGGAAGCGTCGGTGCGCAGGACGAACCCTCGGTCGGGATCCACGAGGTGCAGACCCACTGCGGATAGCAGCGCCTGCTTCATCCCCTCAAAGGCACGGTCGGACTCAGCAGTCCAGACCAGAGCCTTCTTGGACCCCTTCTTGGTCTCCTCTCGGTTGCCCTTGAGCATGGTCGTCATGGGGGCTGCATACTCGGCATACATCTTGATATACCCCGAGTAGTAGTTGCAGAACCCCAGATACGCCCGTAGCTCAGAGACCGTCTTGGGCTTTTCCCAGTGCTCAATCGCAGCCACCTTGCCAGGTATGGGCTTTCGCTGCCCGTTCCCAACTACGTGGCCGGCGAAGACCACTCCGCTTACCGCAATGGTGGCCTTGTCACTGCTGCCCGTGAGTTTGTGCCGAACCAGAAGGTCGAGCACTCGAGTGACGTCCCTTTCATGTGCCTCCAGGAGCTCCTCGTAGCTCATACTGGGGTCCCCGGACGCGATGATCACGTCGTCCACGAAGGGGTCCGCACAGTCACGCACCGGCTGAAGCAGGTTCTCCAGCATCCGCTGAAAAGCCGCATTGCCGTTGGTAACGCCCATGGGCATCACCTTCCACTGGAGCGGTCCAAGTGGAGTGCTCATGGCTGTGCAGGCACGGGACTCCTCGGCGAGAGGCATCTGATGATAACCATGTTTCAGGTCAATCACCGTGAAGATCCTCCGCCGGTGTTGTTTTTGCAGCATGTCCTCAATGAGGGGCAGCGTATAGCTGTCGTGCTGCGTTTGGGCGTTTAGGCCGCGGTAGTCGACCACGAGCCGCCACTCACCGGCAACCTTCTTGGGGACGACGAAGCACGGAGAGGCCCATTTGGAGTGGCACGGCTCGAGCCAGCCTCTCTCGATGAAGTCACGGAGGATCTTCTCCATGGCTTCCTTCCTCTCGCCCCTCAGGGCAAACTCCCGGTGCCGGTACACACGGGGGTCCTGCTTCAGTCGTATCTTGGCCTCGCCATACGGTCCACGCACCGGTGGGGGAAACACAGGCTTTCCGCTGAAGAAGGTATCGCCATACTTCTGCTTCAGCCTGGCCCTCAACTCCTGGATCTTGGGGCAATTGTCAGACTCCGCCTTGGCTTTTCCGGGCACCTGGACCACTGAGCTTACTTGAGGGGTAGCGACCCCGCTCGATTTCGGCTCAGGTGGTCTTCCCAGGTGGCCCAAAGGGCCATCTCTGGTCTTGCCTCGGAATAGATCGCCGTAGGTGGGTGGGTTACCCCCGATTGGCTCGTCCTGGCTGGACAGGTGATCCAGCACCCTCTGTACGAAGGTATTCCCATCATAGGAACCGGAGACGATCGAGTCCACTTCCCACCAGGCTTTGTCCTGGCCTTTGCCCTCACGCTGGTTTCCCCAGTCGTGAAAGGGCTGATCCATATACCCCTGAACCAGATCCAACTCCTCTTCCGTGAGGGGGTCTTCCGATTCTTCGATGTCAACAGGGGGAACCGCAAAGCATTGCCGCCATGGCTCTGCTATGATGCGGTTGACACACACGAAGTCCGTGGTGTCGGCCTGATCAAGGCCCCCATCCACATAGTGGAATTCCGTTGGCCATCTCTGGGGTGGCATGGGCTGTCCCTTAGCGTCCTGATAGACACTCTCTCCAGCCGGTAGGACGACCTTGTTTAAGGTCATGTTGGTCAATGAGACTACCCAATGTCGGGTACTTTCCTCCCTCGGTGCATCCCATAGGAACAACCAGCACTGCCTTGGAGCGGTCCTTGCGAATCTTCGCTATCGCCCTTGGAATGTCTCATCGGGGGCAATGGATCCACATCAAGCCCTGATGCGGACCCCAGTGCTTCTTCCACGCGGAGTCCTGTGCGCTCCAGTACTTCTCACAAACCCGCAGATGGGCGGAGGTTCCTGAAGAGAACGCATCCAGGGCCAGATCCGAAGCTCCCAGGTCCGCGACAACTCGGCTCGCCACTTCCGGCATTACGCCGTACTCCTGGTTTGCAGGACCAGTTGGCTCAGTGTCCAGCGCGGCCACTTCGAGCTGATTGCGTTCTGGGTGGATCCATTGGCATTCCACATGGTGCTCAGGTGACGAAAGCCACGAGAGCTGGTCGTCCTGGTACAGGGTCATGGAGGCCTGGGCCGGGAGGACGCCGGAGTCCGGCTCCATCATGAAGTCGTACCCAACGATCATGTCCCAGTCCATCTCGGCCTCGTAGAAGCGACCTTGCAGGAGGATTTCCTTGCCGAGGTCTGGGCGGCTCAGTTCACGGTGGTTCACGAACTGCAGCCCAATGGCCGCTTCCTTCGTGCCTCCCACCATGTACTGGCCGTTCGGCACCTTCAGCCTGACAGGTTTCCGACTGTCGGTCAAACACTCTGGTGGAAGTAGGCCAGCCTTGACCAAGCTGACCTGTGCTCCCGTGTCGACCAACACGTCGAAGACCTTTTCCACTTCCCCGCATAAGGCACGGACCTTAAGGTGCAACTGCCGCTCACGCCCAACTCGGCGCACGGCGTGCAAGCTCAGGATCTCCGGCCGTTCCAGAAGCTCGACAAGCGACTGGTGCAGGTCGTGGACAATGGGCTCAGGCTGCCCATCTGCAGCATCCAGCTGCGGTCCGGGTGATCCTCCGATACTCTCGGATAGATCTTGAAGTACATCAAACACATTCTTGGTCGCGAAGGATGGACGGGTGCAAGGGTTCGTGCTTTCACTTGCCCTCACCCCGCCACCGCGACTGGGTGCCGGACCGGGCCTTCCGCCCGCGGCAGTCCCTTTGTGCTTACCGACTCCCGACAGGGATGGTGTGGCGCTTCCCACGACACCATCCTGGGACCGCCCTAGCTGGGGCTCTTGGCTGCAGGGGCTCCGCTAGGGGGCGTCGGTTGTGGAAGTAGGGGTGTTCTCCTCCGCATCAACCTCGTTGACGCCCTTCTTCCTTCCCCTTCTAGTGTTCTTGTCCTTGTTCTTGTTCTGGTCGTTCTGGTTGTTCTCCTTGTTCTTGTTGTCCGACCTGGGGACCCAGTTCCTCTTGATCTCCTGGATCTCCTTGGCCAACTCGGTCCCCACCGACATCAGCTTGGTGAGCTCGTCCTTGTCCACCTCCACTTTGGCCTCCCGGATGCCCGCAGATGCACGCTTCCTCGACCCGTGCGCCTTCTTGTATGCCTCCGTGTCGGCCTGGTGGATGGGGCATGCTCGGTGGTCATGGTTGAAGCCTTGCTTCCTCCCGTAACACAAGAAACAGCCCTGAGGGTGAGCTCGTATGAACTCCCCAAAGGACAGCGGAGAGTTGCCAATGCGACGAGGGTCCTTCTTCTCCTTCTTCTTCCAGCCCGGGTGCAGGGGCTTCCAGCTTCCCCGGTTGCTCCCCGCGCCGTTGTGGGCCACGAAGGCACAAACGGCCATCTCGGCAGGCTCATCGTCGTCGTCATCGTCGACGAGAGCGTCATCGCCGTCGGCTCCCGCTGGGTCCATGGCAGCTTCCCCGCCAGGTCCCTCGCCAACGTAGTTGACGTCGCGGTTGCCGGGCCTCAACCCGTGGGTGTGGTGGAGGTTCAGGTACTCCTTGAGCACCTCCTCTCCAACCCACTCCAGGATCTCGTCGCAGCTCATCCGCGCCGGGATAGCTTGCAGACGGATCGTCTGGCCGCTCACGTCACACTCGTCAAGGCGCCACATCGCGGTCTTCTCGCAATCGCCCGAGACGGTGATGAGGAGAGCGTTCCGCAGGGAGTGCCGTTTGACATCCCGGGCCACGTTCTTCCTCGTCCAAGCCACCACGTTCGTATGATACTCTTTGGGGAGCATCATCTTGACCGTGTGGTTGGACTTGGCCCTCTTGGCTTCCTCCTTGGTGACCCTCGTGATCCATGCTTCCGGCAGCATGGAGAGCAGGCGAGCCTGCTCGTCACCCTCGTTCCAGTCCTCCACGTTGCGGCGGAAGAGGGTGTATTGCCCTCGGAAGTCTCGCCAGTCCCGTAGGTAGATCTCCCGTCCATCATGCTGAAGCTTGATGGACTTCCACCGCTTGGCAGCCACCTGCGGAGCGTCCACCCGCTCCTGCTCGTTGAGCCACTTCTTGGCTTCCTTGAGGGTCTTGATCTTCCCCTCCTTGGTTGCCACGAAGTATAGCTCTTGGAGCACTTCCGGCAGGCGGTACCTGAACCGTCTGAAGACATCTTTCTCCGCATCTGCGGGATCCATGTCTTCAGTGACGGTCACCCCCCAATCGTCCAGCTTCTCCAAGAAGCGGTCGAGGTTGAGGGGGTTGCCATCGTACATGGGGGGCTTGATGTCCTTCAAGTCTTCCCACACGGCGGCATCCGCGGCCTTAGAGACCATGAACGCAGGCCGCGAGGTCGACCGAGGTTCCCATCGGCCTCTCCCACGGACTCCCACGGCCGCCACGTCCATCTCCTCCATGGAATCCCTGTGGCTACGCCGCGGTTCCTCCATGTACGCTGAACCCAGATGTTCACGCCGTACACCTTCCATGTATGCCTTCCTATCACGGCGCCGGCGGCTGCGTTCAGCGGCCTCCCGTTGTACACCACGCGGCGGGCTGACGTCGAACTCCTCCAGGTCCAGGTCCAGGTCGTCACCTTCACCGACATCCCACTCCACGTCTCCTCTGGGGACCTCGTCCCTGAGTCCACCATAACGTCCACCAGCCATGGGGATTGGCTCCGGGGCTGGTGCGGGGCGTCGGGGGCGTACCGGTGTCCGCGGTGGAGCACGGCGGTTGTGGTGCTCCGCGCTGAGCCACTCATCACGCCAATCCTCACTGCCACTGCCGGGCGGCACGCGCTCGTTGCGGCGGCCCGCGCTGTGGTGAGAGGGGGCGTTGAGAGAGGGGGCACTGGCGCTGGGGCGACTCCTGGGGGCTATGCCGGGGGCGTGGGGTCTGCCTGGACCTGGTCCGGGTCCCCAGCCGTCGTCCGACGAGCCAGACTCCAGGGGTGGGTGGTCACTGCCGACGCTCCCACGGGCTTCCAGCGCGTCCAGCCTCTGCTGCAGGCCGCTGATGACCTTGTTCAGCGACCTGGTCTCGCCCCTGGCGATGTCCAGCAGCTTCTCGGTGGCGGTGGCGACGCTGGCGCTCTTGACCATCTCGATCTTGGCAATGTCCAGCTCTCTCTGCGCGCGCGCGGCGACCCTGGCGATGCGAGTCATCTCGCCCTTGCCCGTGTCTACCTCGCGCTCGAGGTACTGGACCCTCCTGCGGAGGTAGACAATCCACCGCCGGGTGGCATCCGGGTCGCCGTCCCCTGGTGGGTCGTCGGGGTCCCCAGTCCTCCAGGAGGGCCTCCGCCGGGTCCGCCCGGTCCAGGGGGTCCTCCCCCGCCCGGTGGTCCGCCTCCAGGGGGTCCACTTGGTGGGCGTCCTCCAGGGGGTCTTGATGGTCCTCCGCTAGCGGGTCCCGGTGGGTCTCCGCCGGGTCGCCTCGGTGGGTGCGAGGATGGGCGCTTCTTCGTGATGTCGAAGTCCACGTCGTCATCCTCGTCCATGTCGCCCCACCTGGGCGTCTCGGTCTCGGAAGACTCCGAGCTCCGGTAGGGAGGAGGGAGATCCTCATCCTCACCTTCCGGCTCCATGGGGACGTCTCCGCCTCCTCCACCAGCCACTCCTCGGCGATGTCGGCGGCCTCGTTCATCCCCGTCGCTGGCGGTGAAGAAGGGGTCGCTGTCGTGGGGGTATCCGCCCGCTGGCCTCCGTGGCCTCTCGGGGGTCTTCCCCTCACCCTTCCTCCGTCGGTGGGCGGTGGGGCCACTGCTCCCACTGCTGCCCGTGTCGACCTCGTCCAGCGTCATCTTGGAGGAGGTGTCCCCTTCGAAAAGCTTTCGAAGGGTCTCCACTCGTGATCCTCCCGGGGGAGTCTCGCGGCGGAGTTTGGCCTCTGCCTCCTCCATTGCGGCGGCGGTGGCTGCGGCAGCTGGCCTTTCGGCCTCCTCCCGGGCACGAGCTGCCTCGGCTTCCCGGGTCTGCTGCAGCCGAGCCTTCTCCGCCTCCAACGCCGCCAGCTCCGCCTCCGTCTTGGCCCTCTCCTCTGAGACCTTCCGTCGCGCGGCCTCGATGGCGTCCTTCCTGGCGGCGTCCGCCTGGGTCTTAGCCGTTGCCTCGGCGTGGGCCCTTTCCTCCGCCTCCTTCTTGCCCTCTCTTGGGCAAGCGCCTCTTCCAGCGCCTTCACCTCGACCTCCTTGCAGGCAATGGCCTCCTGCGTCAGGCGGGCTTCCTCGTCGGCTGCCGCCCACTCACCCTTGACCTGGGCAATCGCTGCCTCACGGGCGGCTGCGGCCGTGAGTCCGGCCGCAATGGCCGCCACGGTCGAGGCGTGGATGGCCATGCCATGCCGCCACTCCGCAGCCTCCTGCTGGGCGATGCCGACGGCGCCCTCCACGGCAGCGTGCTGCTGCGTGGCCCGTTGCCGTGCAACCCGAAGGTTGCAGGGCAGCCCACAGGCGCGCTCACAGGCGCGCGCCACGTCCCTTTGGTCGGGAGCGACGCTGCTGCTGGAGCTGGCCTGGTCGGCCGGCATCCTCCCGCGGTGCGCCGACTCCACGTCGCTACTGTGGCCTGACTTCCTCAGGAGCAGCGGATAGGGCTTGGCCTTGGTCTGCTTGGCGACTTGGATGTGGTCGCCAAGGGTGGTGTGGCCGGGGTGGTGACCGCCATTGGCCCGTTGGGGACTGTGGGCTGGGGTTCCGCCCCTGGCGCCTTGGGCGGCTTCGGCGGCCAGGGACTCCTGGTACTCCCGCCACTTCCTGTCCCGCCTCCTGTCCCCGGCGGAACACTTCTCCTTCCCAGGAGACGCGCTGCTGCTGCTGCCCTGCAGCCTGCGCTCGTTCCCCAGCGCCGGGAACTCCTTCCCGATCATGTCCCACATGGAGACATTGATCGAGGCGCCCGACGGGTACTCGTTGGGCTTCTCGTCCTCCTCAATCCCGTCGGGGCGCAGCCCTTCGCCGGGCCTGTCCGGGCGGGTCCAGGTCCTCCAGCGCTTGCGGCGGAAGCGGTACTCATACCCTTCCGCCCGCAGCCATTCCTCCACTGCCCGCAGGTGGTCCTGGCCCATGTCCTCGCGGAGCTCGAAGCTCCCAGGCATGCCGCCTTCGCACTGGGGATTGCTGTGGCGGTATTGTTGCCCCCACAGCAACCCACGCAGTAGGCGCGCCGCATGGGGGTGGGGCTGCGGCCACGTCTTGCCCGCCTCGTCCCAGTTCACGATCGGTGCTCTCGATGGAGTGCTCCTGGGGTGGTTGTTGAGGTGGGTGATGTAGCACTGGACTGGGAGTGCGGCTGGTGCTGGTCAGCCGGTGGTTGTGGAGGTGGTTGACGCGGCCTTGCTGGTCGGCCGATGGGACTCGCTGATGCAGGAGTCCTGGTCTGTGCACCTCCTTTACGGTCGCGGCGCTTCCGTGGTCGCTCAGGGCGGTGTTCTGGGCGACGCTGCGGGCCGCTGCGCTGCGCTGCTAGCTGCGAGCTGCGAGCTGCTGCGCCGCGCTGCTCGGGGTTGGTGGCCCCGAGTGGCACGCGAGGGATGGGTAACCCCGCGGCGGTGAAACGCTTTTGACGCGTTCCCGTGGGGGGCCTGGCCACGGGAGGCTGCGGTGGACACGCGCAAGTGAGCAGGCAGGCAAAGCACTACGCTCACAGGGGCATCATTGCGCTGATGTCATGTGACAAAGCGTTTCAGGATCCTTGCCACTCTGAAACAACGGAACAAAAGTATGTACACCAACACATCGGGATATGTACACATAGGGTTAAGACTGGACTCGGGTAAGGGCATCACAGGACAATAGACACTTAGTCCCAACTCATATCCCAATCCCAGGTCCGACCCTCTCAGTGGCTGGTGGGGGCGGGGGCTCAAACACAACCCATGCCCTGCTCAGTCCGGACCCTGAAACCCTGCCAATAGGGGAGGTGTCCCGCCAAGCCACAGGCGAGTTCCTGGGAACCAAGGGGCTCCAAGGCCAACCGACAGTGACTCCCCATGCTTCCCTAACGGCAGGTCCCAACCCCCCTCTGAGCCAGAGATATGGCCCCGCCATTATCCCTCAGGAGTTGGTAGCTGGAAATGGGCTGTTTCAGCCCAAACTGATATTAGCTCAAAAATCTCCGAAATTGACCCCTCGTCCGGACCCGCCAGAGGTAGGGACGAGGCAACTGACCCTATGCCCTTCGAGTACGAACTCCCTGGAGCCCTCACCCAACCTGGTTCCCTCTGAGGTCCCGGCATCAGGGCACCACGGGTACGTCAAGTGGGGTCATGATGCCAAAATCACCAAAGTTGGCACCATTCTCACGCGTGGCTCGCCCGGTCATGGCAAGGCCAATAGCTCACAGGATAGGAGGCAGGACCTAGGACCTTTATCTGAGTGTACAACTTGGAATTAGGTCCGGGCTCCCTGTGGACATGGAGATATGGGGCCGCCAATTGACCACACCGGAGGGTGAAATTGGGGTCCCAAAAGGGGGTCATGTTGGCTGCTCAAAATGAGCCAAAATTCGGGTGTGCTCCCAATAGTATATCTCCACGCCGGCTTGGAGATCGGATCCGCCATTCCATGCGCCATCCACCGGGAGTCCAACAAAAACTCCCATGCCCTTGGCTCTCAAAGATCTCCATGCCACTTGGCGTGGTGACAATCCCAATTGGGTCCACAAATGCCAAAATGGCAAAATTATCCACACTCACTTTGAGCTAGCACCTTAACGAAGGTTGCTCCGCTTCGCCCACGTGGTGTGTGAACCATGGGGACCAATATACATAACACCCATGTCATATACGGTCCATTGGTCCATGCGCCCGGCGTGCACGGGTGGGCTGAACATAGTGCACGGCGGGCCAAGAATGTGGAAAATTGCTCAAAATGGCCAAAAATGCGCACACTCATGGTTGGGGCAAATGAGGCACATGCCCAACTTGGACCGGAGTGTGCCATAGGATTGGTATCAAGTCATATGTGTCCAACATATCTTTTGGGCGTCGCCCAACTCCTCCGGTATTGGGAATGGCAGGGTCGCCAAGTGAGCCCATGATTTGGAATAATCCCAAATTGCCAACATGGCGGCCACGGTATGCCAAGCCCAAGAGGAGTTATTCGCCGGGTCCAAGATATGTTGGGCACCGAAGTATGTACCCTCATAACATACTTGGGTCATGATGTCAATTGAGCGCAACGTTGAGATACACGGTCGCCACTTGACATCATGACGGGCAAAAAACAGCAATATTGGCGAAAAAAACCCAAAAGTGCCTTGAAAGGCGCACAAATATATTATAATATCTTCAGCTTGGATTGAGTAATCGACCAATCCTTCTAAACACAATGACTTGACACCAATGACCTTTGATTCCACATATGTTTTCCACTTGGGGCGCTTTGAAAGGTTACGAGCGCTAACTCTCAAGTGGGCACATGAAAATATGGAAAGTGACAAAACATACACATTGCTCCCAACGTAACGCTTCGGGATCGCCTCACAAGCTTCCCTCCACGAAGGTTAGGCTTGCAATTGCTCGTAGGGAGTATGGAGAAGGGGCTTGCACAATATGAGGTCCATTGGCGGGTTTGGCTTGGAGCGATGGACCCGCCAAATGGGCACGCAACACAACACAAGGCACATACTCCATATTGCCCAAAAAGGTAGCTCCCCCCACAATTTGTCATGCCCCTCCAAGGGCATAACTTTGTGTCAATCGCTCATAGGAACTCAAGTAAAGTTCCTATGCAACACCAACACTCGCGCGCTACACTCGAGAGTTATCTTAACGCACGCAATATCATGGCCAAAGAGTTATAACGCAAACTCTACCCTCTTGACCATGATCCATTACGCTAGCGCGCACGTGTGCAGACGCAAGGCGTATAAAGCTTCCTAAATTACGTCGGGAGTATTGTGAATACATCCCACGTTTCCTTATTGTCATTCCTTGCAAGCGGCACGAGATATGACCCTCACAAGTGGCCTCACGAATCAACTTTGTTTTGCCCATATCTCTAAGACAAATGGAAGGCAAGACAAAAGGAAAGTTGATTCGTGCATAGGGAAGCACGTAGGTCTACTCGAAAGAGGTCAAATCAAGTGCGGGGATGTCGAAGTTGAAAATCCGATTTCGACATCCTGAAAAATTCGGATTAAGGTTGCGAGTGTAGAATGTGAAAATTGCGGATGCATCAATGCGATTCCTGAAGACTTTAGAGTCTTTGTCACGGATTGCGCTAAAACATCTGTATACAACAGTTAAACTGGCGGTTACGCTAAAGTCGCGAACTAACCGCCAGCTGTCAAAACAGTGAGTATCAGAACGGAAGCGTAAAAATTGACGGAAACAATATGAAAATAAAACCCTGTTGATTCCTGATATTCTGATATATAAATCTCCGCTGGCGACTCATTGGTTGCCGATGCGGGGCTTTACGGCACGGAACACGCTCCCGCCGGGCTCGCACCGGGCGTCAACGGGCGTCTTCCCTTCCGTACATGGGGTTAGTGGACCGGAGACCGGTCTTCCCTTCCGTACATGGGGTTAGTGGACCGGAGACCGGTTGTATGCCCTACCCTAGCCATGGGGTTCTGGGTACCGCTTCAGTAGCAATGCACACTCTAGGGAGGAGGCCATGGGTTCAAACCCCACTGCCCCCAAACTGTTTTTCCAAAGGTTTACGCTCACGCCAGCTACTTTTGAGGAATGCCCCTTCGAAGGGACATCATTCATGGTACATCACGCTGTTTCTAAAGGGTACCAGCAGTGTGAACAGCTTCTATGAACTGATAAGGAGGTTTTGTGAAGGTTTACACCATTTTCTGACGTAATTTCAGGGTAATTTGAGCCTTTCTTCTTGGTCCTACTAGCTTGGCCAACTAGTACTACAGGGGGGAGTAGGAAAAAGTCACTACCATGTCTTTCTTGGGGTACTCGATCCAGGCTACAGCCCCCTTTTTTGCCTAAGGAAGTGCTGAGACTAACACTTAAACATTTTTGTTTCTCTTATGAAGCTTTAAGTACAATTTCTCAGCAACTAGGGTTAAAACCCTAGCTCCCCCATGAAGTTCACCCATACCACTCAAGGGAGCGGAGGTATCATCCCTCATGGAGGTTATACCGAAATAAAGTAGGCACTTCATGCCTAGGGCCTTGTAGGTTAAGCCTAGTGGTCTGCCACCTCAGGACCCCTATACTCAAAAGTTTCTACTACTTATTGTGGTTCCAGATTGTAACTGTTTCTGAATTCAGTTGCTTGGCCAAGTCATTTCCTGTGTCTGGCCTAACTCCTATGCCTCAGATTCCTAACCAGCTCCATTTCATCCAAAAGAGTGCACATGAAGTGCTTGGTGCTATCTTGGAGGCCTGAGTCATGCCAGTTTTCACATAAAATCATTTGTTTTGTTTATAAAACCATTTGAGTTGCATATTTGATTCCTCATTTGTCTATATGCAGCCCCTCTTTGCTTACAATGCTTTGATTTGGAAGAATACTATCACAATTCTGACTTTGATCCTGTTTGTGGTGTTCCTTGTTCGTGGACTTTACCTTTTTGCAGTTTTGGGGAAACATCTTTTGAAAAGCAATCAAGGTTTTCAATATCAACAACAAGCAAGGGACATCAGAAACTCTTTCTAGTCACACTGGTGAACACGAGCCAAGTGGCCCAGGACACCGCACACGCAACACAACACACCGAGCGGGCACACCGGTGAACAGGAGCCAAGTGGCCCAGGAAGCCGCACAAGCAAAGCAACACACCGAACGGGCGCACCGGTGAACAGGAGCCGAGTGGCCCAGGACACCGCACACACAACACAACAAACCACGTGGGCACACCGGTGAACAGGAGCCAAATGGCCCGGGACACCGCACACGCAACGAAACCCACCGAGCGGGCACACCGGTGAACAGGAGCCAAGTGGCGCAGGACACCGCACACGCAACACAACACACCGAGCGGGCACATCGGTGAACAGGAGCCAAGTAGCCCAGGACACCGCACAAGCAACGAAACCCACCGAGCGGGCGCATTGGTGAACAGGAGCCAAGTGGCCCAAGACACTGCAAACACGAGCACAAGTAGGGCGGTCGAGGGACAGGAAAGAACCAACACCCCATGGGTGGGACGCACTGGGGCGACCCTGCCGACCCGGCGGGCCAGGAGCAGGGGCGGTACCCCAAGGCCACTGGTCCGAGCCCGGCCAAGCTGCATCGGAGACCATGGCAAACGTCACCCCGAGCCATGGAAGCAACCGGTGACAGGCGAGCCGGTGCACAGTCCAGGAGGGGGTCGCCTGCCACGCAGAGAGGCCCCGCAACTCAAGCCACAAGGGTGAGGCGGTTGTACCGTAGACTAGCGGGAGCAATACTCCTTGTGGTGAGAGGTACTCCACACGGCTGGGCAGCCTCCAGAGCTGCCACCCAAAGGAGGAGGCATGTGGCCCCACCCATGGACACATGTGGCGACACCCTCTCACCTGGAGGAAGATAAAATGGGGTTCGACTCCTTCAGATATGTGCTTCTATTCATCCTAAAATCCCCAAGATGATTATGGTTCAACTAATCAAAGAAAAGTAAAACTAAATGAAAACTATCACAAAGATATCTTAAAGCAAAGTTTGGAAAATGGGCTCATAAAACTATAGAATTTTTGGGAGGGTTGCCCAGGAGCAAAAATTTATCTAAATCTATATCTCAATTGGTTGTTTGATAAAACACTTTCAATACAAAATATTCCTAATCCAATCCCCAATAACATAACAACAACAAACAAGAGCAAAGGCAAAGCAAGGAAGACACGAAGAAAATCTTCATGTCCGCATCCGAGTCATTGTTGACGGTGTGGGGCCGCCGTGCCGTTGCCAAGGCCCCACCATTTCTGTTTCTCCACGGCGGCGGGTCGTGGTGGCCAAGGCATTAAGGATCCATACGGCTCTACCCCCACTTAGGCACCCAAGAATGGGGCCGGGCTCTCCACGGCTACATGCTAAACAATGCATAGGAGACGTGTGACACCAAATCCAACTCTGATACATGCATTACCTTTATCCTTGCTGGTAACTAAACAATAACAAACCATGCAATGGAAATCACTACGTGCAACAACCAAAATCCAAGCAACAATAAACAAACAATATGTGCTTGAATGGAATGAATGCATAACAATGCAATGAATGTAATGAAAGCATATGAATGCAACACATGGAATGCGACAAAGCAAAATAGTGGTCCACCATGGAGAAACTACAATTCCCACCTCGAAAGCGAACTAATCAATTGAAGAGGATAAACGTTCAATCAGAACCAGACCTAATGAATCCTTATATTCGCACATTTGGGCGATAGCAGCGCAGGCTGCAACACGGTCTAAACTAACCAATCACGATCTTTAAGCAGCAACAATATGATTGCGTGACAGCAAAGAAGACGCAATCTGTCCTACTGTAATCTACGATCTGTCGGGCACTGTACAGTCTAAATCTGCAACACAATCACCTGAACTGTAGCGACCTTGAAAGAAATCAAATTTTTCCAACTCCTCCCCAGACTCTACACTGAAAGTGGGGATGTCTACAGGGGCGCTACATCATAGACTTTGACAGACTACCCTGACAACACAGACAGCTGGACATCTGGATACGTGACGGAGGAAAAACTAACACTCAACACCATTGAAAAACTGAAGTATGTCGAATGATTCAGGATCACTGACAACAGCAAGCAGTCCTGAATTGGGATACCTCGAATCCTGCCACCTGGGATCACAGGCACGCTGGGACACCTGGGTACCCTGAATTCTGCCATCTGGGATCACAGGCACACTGGGATACCTTGTTACCCTGAATTTTGCCATCTGGGATACATGCATATTTGAAGACTGGGGTACTGACATCAGGGCAGTCGGGGAGCAGGGACCAGCAGGCCCAGAGAACACGGGCCGCTGATACAGAGCGCGTCTGCATTATCTGCAACGTCTGCGTACGACTGCACTGCCCTCACTGTCTGTAACATCTGTAATGTCTGAGCAAGTCTGCACTACACTGTCTGTAACGCCTGCAATGTCTGCTACACCCGCAATGTCTACAATGCCAAGTAGCCAGACCCTCCATACTCTCCAGTACGCAGACAGGGCCTCCAGTCACTACCAGCTGTCAGTACCACAAAACCAGAAATTCAGGACGCCTCAGGTAACAAAGGTTAGAACAGGACAAACATCTGTCATGCATGTACCCCTACAAAGGGACTGCACACATACTGAAAGGCCTGAGACTGAGAAAAGAAAACAAGACTTACCCATATTACACAGACTGTCACACAGTCCACGAAACTTTCTTCCACCAGAGACCAAACTCCCTGTACCCATAAAGCCATTACCGGGTCTACCACTAGGGAGAGCACTCTCATACTTGACCAAACTGAATGTCTGCACCAAGGTCGTACTTACCGGCCGTGCACTGGCACATAGGCTCATTGGCTTCAGTGTCAGTCTTACCGGAATACCAGAAAATAACGGGAAGCATCAGTACCTCCTATGAACCATTCGGAGTCCTTGAGATCAGGAGAAACCTGCACAAGCGCTGAACATCAATGTGAAACTGACAGTCGGGTTTTGCAAGGCAAAAAGGTGAGGTACTTACAGCGACCCCTTATAGCGGAGGTGTCGCTCATGGCTTCCCACTCCTAAAGGAGGGCCAACCCGCTCATGGTTGGTACAAAAAATAGATAAGATAAATGAATAGCAGCGGAAGACATGGCATCCCTTGGTCTGAAAATATCACACTGTTCTCGACCCAATGGTTACTGTCATTGTTACAACAAAACAGAAGTCGGCAAGAACCGATCGTCGGTGTACAAACCAACACTGCTGTACTCCCATGGCACACCGAAAGTCAACCTACAGTAGGCCACTGCAGACTACCGGTAGATGGTTGGCCTAGGGGCAGGGGGTATACTACAAGTCCGGCTAACCACGGGCCGGATACATGACCAGAACGTCATACCCCCCCTGGTGCTGAGTTAGCTACTCCCAGTACAATGAGGGAAAAGGGGTTGTTTTCTCCCTGAGG
Organism: Eutreptiella sp. 'Long Island Sound 2002'; assembly: GCA_964036045.1. Taxonomy (NCBI): domain Eukaryota; phylum Euglenozoa; class Euglenophyceae; order Eutreptiales; family Eutreptiaceae; genus Eutreptiella; species Eutreptiella sp. 'Long Island Sound 2002'. Next base: position 44,310,111 of record OZ038392.1, read on the forward strand.
GTCTCCCACGTAAGTACCTCACACCCTAACTTGGATACCACTACCTTATCCCTATCTTTCTTCGCATTTGAAAGCTGGTCTACACATGAGTGCAGAACAAACCAGGAACTCAGATCAGAGGGCACTGGAGTGCGGCAAATACACACTACCGCTTACTCCTCTGCGCACTTGCCCTCAATCAGGCTGTTACTCAGTCATGCTCTCACAGCACGTCTACCAGACTACCTGCAGTAGACTGTCCTGCAGTCCTAAGGGCTTATTTGTCTGGTGGACTAAGGTTAAGCCATAGCGAAACAGGAGAGTCATTTATGCTCGCCAGAGTCCAGAGGTTACTCACCTAAAGGCGGTTTCTGTGACACCCAGGATTCCTCACACTTCATTCCTAAGTATACTTAGTACAGCACCACCGGATGCAGCGTTACGCGGCAATGCACAGTGGTTACCTGTACTGGCTTTACAGCCACCGCAGTTGCCATCACAGGTAAAAAAAAGCTCAGGCACACAGAAATAAGCGAGCTGCATTCAGTCACCCAGAAGTTGAGACACACTCAGGTGGTATCTTGGGTGGTGCTTAGGAGGTTATGCACAAAGGCACTTCATACCTTCCCGTCAGTAGCACTTGTACACCCTGGGTCTCAGAGACGCATTACAGGGGCATCCAGTGCATCAGCTGAAAGCTGACAAATAAAGACAGACGCGACATTGCAGATAAAATGAGCGACAGGGTTCCACACAGGACTCTTTGTTCACTCAGACACAACCTCCCTTGACCTTCAAGCTGTCCTTCAGGGGTGTTAAAATCTGCCCCTAAGGACAGAAGAGTTAGCGGGTATCATTCAGTACAGCGCTATGCACATCCTGGTACTGGCGGTTCCCGTCTCACTGGGGCATTCTACCCATTATTGACCGTAATCCCTACAAGTACTCAAGAAAGAAGTTTGTGCAACAGCAAAGAAGGTCATCCGAGGGCGGAAACTGTGCAGTTTCCTAAACAGCTGCCTCAGTAGGCACAGTAGGTGGACTTCTGCACTTCAAACGTGTTATACCAGCCTGCTGTCCATCGTACCGACAGTGCCAAAAGGTGTCTTAACAGAGGAAAAATGCAGAATTCAAAAACTGCCATCATATGCAGGAAGCCACATAGGCACAGGCCCTGGCTGACACTCCACAGAAATACAAGTGACGATACACAAACATCAAATAGGATGGCCAAGCACCCAAGCAATCATGCAGCCAATATCCTGCAAGACATTACAGGAACAACAAAGGCAGTCCCTACGCAACAGTAGCTTACAACACAAACAACCCCTCTAAGGAGAGGTGTGGCAACTCACTAAAAAACCAAACAGTGTAACTGGGTTAATTTCCCTGGACCTTCAGGCGTCTGTAAAGTACAGACCCAAACTCAGAATAAGTAAGGTTCCTCGAACGAAACCTAACGTTCTTCACTGGGGCAAAACCAGAACAAACACGTTGTTACCTGCAAGCTATTACTGAACATGGGACATCCACCAGAAAAACATCCTGAGACCAACTAAAACAGACTAGGTGATGCAGAACTACCCTCCTATTGGACGAAGGGTGCTGAGCTAAACCTATGGCTAGTTACGGACTGTGTTAAGGGGGAGGGTTGTCAGCCCTCCAGCCCTTGCCAGGGACTGTCATACCCTGGAAACACGACCATCAGGGTGGTCCTGAAAAAGGAACTCACGTACTCTCTCACCTTGTACGCAAACACGGGAGGGGTAACCAAGGGGTTAAGTAAGCGAGCACGACAAAGCTGAAACCCCAAGTAGGGAGGAAATCCCATGAACCAGTCCAACTCATATGACATCCCAATCACAAACAAGGAAGAAAAAGGGGGTGCAGTGTCAACACAAGGGTCATTCGCTTACTGGAAACAGCATAATGGATTCCCTCTCCCTTTTCTTTTCCCTTTTTTTTTCTTTCTCCCCCCCACAGGAGAAGCAATTTCCCTGGGGGGGTTGTCTGGCACCGCGCAAAACACAGAGTCACTGACACTGACTCATACCCTGGCATAAATCCAGACAATATCCTCAGAGGGGCTGGCAGCCAAACGCACTGCCAAAGGCACACAAAGGAACTAACTCAGGATAAATATCATGGGGGTTCACCCGAGCATCAGACAAGGTTAGGCTCAGGTCTTCTTCGCTCCATGATGCGCCTGGCGATGTGTACTGCGCTTCCCAGACCTGCATTAAGCAGGGCCAGGGGCCATGCGTCAGGTAGTGGTACACTCAGAGAACAAGTAAATGTAAATTGTATACCTCACAGAGCGTACCTGTCAGAGCTACATACAGACCTAAATCTCAGCACGCAATTTTGTGCACGTAGTCTCTCAGTAAAATTCAGTATACCTCCGTCAACATACGTTACAAAACAAAGAGGCTATACAGGGAGAGCTTCATCTCACGGATGAATTCGGCCATCTCCTTTCAGTATCATCTCTAGGTAAACGTAAGACTAATACACTGTACCTGAACCTGCAGCAGAGTTTACTGAGTCATCAGCGAATCCCTCCTAATTTGTAGTACATGAAGTGAGGTGCTGCTGCAGTAAACCTGGTAATACCCGTAGCTCAGGTTACGCTCAGGGGTAACACAAAATTCAAACTTATGGGGCGAACTCGGTTCATCGCCTCCATGCTCAGGCTGCCCTGGGTTCACACGCAAACGAATCAGAACACCACACAGAGCGACAGGATACTGAGGTGGTATCCAGGGAGTATATCACAAGGTAACAAAAATTTATCTGAGCGCCAAAATGGCAATCGGGCAAAGTCCAGGCAAGTCAATTACTCCCTACTGAGCTATACTGCCATGCCTGAGTACGCTCCAACAGAGTGGTACGTAACTGTACCCTCAGTCACACAGGCTGGTCTTCACTTAAGTAAACCCAAGAAAACACAGACACTCCATAAGACAGACTTTGGTCACACTGGCCAATCTCTATCCTTTCCCTATGACTGGAGTTCACCCAAACAGATCTTCAGGAAGTCAGGTCAATGACTACACAAGAATAGTGCATGGCTCTAAAGGCCTGCAAAGGTTTCAGTATTCTTACGTACACTCTGTCTGGCAATACAGGACACAATTTACACAGTGACTCAGTATTACCGTGAGGCTAGAGAACCTCAGTGTAATGTACCAACAGTTCACTGTACAAGGGGCGAAGATACAGTACCCAGGGTACCCACAGCACACTCCTGACACACCCCTGGAGGTAAAAACCCTCAACGCAGGGAAAATCTACAGGGCATCGCTAGCGGGATAACCCAGGGACCACTATACTATGTACCACCTGAACGACCCGTACTCGACCGAACCCAGTGACTCAGTGGCCAGCGTCACTGAAAAATGGCGAAGCAAAGCCCCAATGTACCTAAGCACTGACCCCAACACATTACCACAATTTGTCATTAGGTCCATGCAGTAGTCCCTGCCCAGCCTGTGCACACTGTCCCCTCACTGTCACTGTCACCGTCACTGATGAAAGTGTGGCTTCATTGGAGAGAGGACTGTCATGACTAACAGATTGGATCGCCAGGCATCTGGTGTGCAGCACGCTTCTCCTTGGCACCAGCCATTGAAGGGGGCCAAATACTCACGCGCTGCAACCAAGCTTCTCTGACGGCGGAAGCTGACGGCTCAGATAGTCCCTTGAACATACCACAGTCCTGAACCATAGCACACTCCACAGAAACAACAGTACCAAGCCAGCCAACTACAGTACAATACAGTCAGTGAAAAACTCAGCAACGCAATACCGTACAGTGCAGCAGGGTACGGTACTGTATCTAAACAACAACGGCTCTTTGGTTTCGCGGATGTTGCGCGCTGAGTGTGATCTGCACCCCGTTTGGACGTGGGGTAGGGTCGTCGACCTGACCACCGCACTGATGGTGGTTGTTGAGGCAGGTGACGCGGTCCACTCTCTCTACAGGGCCGGGACCAAGACGCCCGATTGTGGTTGTTGAGGCAGGTGACGCGGTCCACTCTCTCTACAGGGCTGGGACCAAGACGCCCGATGGTGGTGAGGCAGAGGCTGGCAGGTTCTAAAGACGGTGCCTTCGGAAATCTTACTAAGCAGGCAAAGAGCTGGCCGGTTCTAAGGACGGTGCCTTCAGGAATTTAACTAAGCAAACACACAGGTTGAGACCGGCCGGCAGAGACTTGACTGTCACTGACTGCCCGAAACCTTCAGACTCAGGGTTGTGATCAGCGCCCATTTGGGACTGGAGACTTATGCACCAATCACACTCCTGTGCGCCGGTCCTTAGGTCGGTGCCTCTCTGAGAAACAGGCGAAAGGGGGCGCTGAGAAAGGCACAGGAAGAATAGACAGGTAGGGTTGAGAGTATGCTGGATTTTGGGATAGCGCCAGCTGGCGCAGACTGCAACTTAACGACGCTATACCACTCTGACACACAAAAGAAACAGTCAACAACCCGAACCAAGACAAACGTAACATTTGTGCCACAGACAGAAAAAGGGCATTCACTGCAGACTGTCTGACACGGAACAACGAACAATAAGCAGACGACAGAGACCGACAGAGATCGGATCAACCAGACTAAGGTTAGCAAATACACTCTTGCTATTTTATCGGCGCCCAAGTGAAGCGCCCACGCAAGCATTGTGTGTAAGGGGGGGGGATCCTTGCCACCGTGCAGAGAAAATGAATGCAGGGGCAAGGGAAAATTTCTTATCTCCCCTGCCCTTTTGCTTGGTGTTTTCTATGCTACGGGAAAGAAAACTCCCTTTCACAGGCAAACCGAATTTGGCCGCCTTGAAATGGGGGAACAAAGTGTCCCCAAAATGTTTCTAGCCAGAAAATAGGCAAGGTATTGGCCGGGAAGCCTGGGACAACCCGCAGGACTGCTCGGGTGACGCCCGATCTCCCGGGGTTCTCGGCGCAGTCGATCTTGTCCTCTGGGGGCCACATCCCAGCAAGGGAATATGCAGGTGCCTTAAAGACCCTGCTCTCAACACTTAGGTCCTAAAGGTTCCCGGTAAAGGACAAAGACCGTGACTGCATACATAACGACGTCTATCACACACAGACAAAGAGTCAACGGAACCTCTACATTACAATGTAGACATAAACAAGCCAAAAGCTTGAACTTGGTACGGAGCTTGACCACAAAGACAACGTCATCAACGCCCGTCCTTCCACTGGACACGTAGCCCGAGTTGCTCTCATGTAATCCAAAGACATCCTACAACCAAAGAACATAATGAATGAATGAATGAATGAATGGACAACCAAAGAACGGTCCTACATTCTCAAAAAAGTGGACATGGCCGTGTAGTGCCATCTCGCCTAATCTGGTTGTATGTGACCTACAGCCCTAGGTATACGCTAGTAAGTTGAACTACTTGCGTACACGCACACACAAGTGTGTTCTACATGCGCTTACACATACTCACGCACACACGAATAAGTGTCACGCTTGCTCTCACTCTCGCATGCCCTCTCGCATGCTTGCTCTCGCTCTCGCATGCTCTCTCGCATGCTTGCTCTTGCTCTCTCATGCTCTCTTGCATGTTTGCTCTCGTTCTCGCATGCTCTCTCCCATGTTTGCTCTTGTGCACATACAGACAGGACAGAACACCAAGCGTCAATCGCTCATAGCGCAAATACACCTACAAGTACGCATGAAGGCAAGCACCCACAACCGGCAAATGCATCAAACCTACCCTTTTCGCGGCTTGAATACGGCGGTAGCTTAGCCATACATCGGCGATGGCCACGGCTCACATGAGAAGATGAAGCAAGAGTAGGGGTAAATTCATGAACCCAAGCACGGGGCAAATTTTGGTGCACATCCGTGCCTCCTACTCTCAGAGTAAGCAACATGCTGTGCCGAATCATGCACACACCTAAGAATCATCTTCACACGCACAACAAAGCACAAGCACTACTGCTGCAAAGGCAATGCCCTAACAAAGGGATGCAACACAAAAAAATGAGCAACAGAACGACGAGTGCAAACAAGGACACAACAATTAACTACAATGACTTGACGAGACCAACAAACCGACACCAGGGTCGTACTGGAGTTTCCCACCAAACAAAATGCTTGGGCCCACCAAGAATATCTTTAAAATTTACAAAGACCACAAATTATTCCTAATTGAAAAAAAGGTCATTCTCGTAACTTCTCCCTTTGGCCACATGGCCCGAAGAGGCGTCATGCCCAGCAGCAAGGCAAGGGCGATGGCGCGGTGGAGGATGAGTCATCGTTCATATCGGCGTTCTCGTCGGTCTTCGTGAAGGTACTCGCAACCAAGTCGACGACGCCCACATCAAGAGTGGAAACATGGGGAGCGATACCGTTCAACTCGCCCCTCGACTAGCGCAGCATGAGAACGAAGGCTTCGGTGACTCCAATGAACTCGGGCACGCTGTTCATAGCTCCAACTCGGTCACGGAGTAAATCAGAGTGACGGCCGTCCAAGATCATCTTGTCTCCATTGTCAGAGTGGATTGCGGTTATGGTACCGTACTCAATGCCGAAGTTCTCATCCAAAAGCTTGCAAACACCATACATACCGTTGGTGAAGCATGAAGCGTTGGAGATAGTGGTGTCGTTCCCCCTGTCATCTACTTCCTTGTTCACGAGATAATTGAAAACAAGACCACGCAAAGGAAAACAAGACAAGCAAGAAAATAACGGAACAAAATTTAAGGGATAAAATTTCCCAAAATTGTTTAACTGCCTAGGGGCAACCGAGAAGCAAACACACCAAAACACTTGGGGCATGAGGACCCCACTTGTCGATGGAGAAGGCGAAGGAGATGGGGAGTATCCTTGGTTATTTCTTGTGCCCAAGAGAAAGCACATCTTGGATATTTCTTGTGCCCAAGAGGAGGCACATCTTGGATCTTGGAAAGCGCCCAAGAGGAAGCGCGGCATTGGTACTTCGGAAGCGCCCAAGCGGAAGCGCCGGGAGTGAGGATGTAAAACAAGAAACAGCAACCTACAAGGTAACAAAAAGGTCCCTTACTCGAAAACTGAGCATTTCAGGAGTCGGCACAAGAAATTCCTAAATTTTGAGGGCTTGCCCTAAAATTAGGCAAACCTCTGCTACCAGAAAGATAAAATGGGGTTCAACTCCTTTAGATATGTGCTTCTATTCATCCTAAAATCCCTAAGATGATTATGTTTCAACTAATCAAGGAAAAGTAAAACTAAATGAAAACTATCACCAAGATATCTTAAAACAAAGTTTGGAAAATGGGCTCATAAAACTATAGAACCTTTGGGACGGTTGCACAGGAGCAAAAATTTATCTAAATCTATATCTCAATTACCTCAGTTTTAAACCGGTCAGAGTTTCAGCCGTCTTTTTTCAGCCGGTCACGGCGGCGCATGCACAAGCCTGCTTGAAAACTGGTCGACGTCGAATCTTCATTGAATTGTGCTTATTCCCTCCCTTTGTCCAAAGAACGCGTATTGTGGGTGCTATTATGATGTCAACCACTCGTTGTGAATGAGAGAACACACCCACACTGCTTTGTGCTGTACTCCATTTTCCCTTTCCTCCTGCGCCGTATTGCAGGAGTTTGAAAGATGTCCAAGTTGGAGGAATAACCGTAAGACATCCATTTTGGGCGAAGAATGGGCTGGGCCCAAACTGCACAGAATTGGGAGGTTCACCCCCTAATCTGGTGCCTGCGCTGCGGGGCGCCATCACTGAGTTGGAGGTGTACATATGTAGAAACATCCTAACGAGGACCCACAACATACTCACGCTGCACTTGGGATAACCACAATTCTGTCCATGGGTTTGGTTACAACTTGCCATTGCCTCCTCTCTTGCTGCAACATCCTTAGCCCATGCCTTAGCTTGGCCACTGGGCTCCCTTGGGTAGGCTCCACAACCCCGCCCACGCCAAGGGGTCCCCATAGTGGGGTAAAAAGAATCATTCGAACTCTCCAACCCAAATTTGAGCAATTCGGGCACAGACGCATGAAGCAAAACCACCTTGCGACCCTCTCCCCAAAGGCCCAAAACTTTTTTCTTGGTGCTGTTGGTGCCCAAATCGGTTGTTCCTTTTTGTCGCAAATTGGTGTGTGGCGCCCAATTCATTAAACCACAGCTCAAATTGCGAGGTTTTGAGGCCACATGGTGTGTGTGTGGGGGGGGGGCTGGGGTGGGGGGGTTTTACCGTTTTTACCAGGTCTTCCCGGTTGGACCTGTATGGCCACACTGGCGTCCTCGGGTCGGGTCGCTCCCCATTTCAGCAGGCCTTCGGTGCAGGCCAGGGGTGCGTCCCTGTATTGCCCCTCGACCAGTGCGATATGCACTTAGGCCAGAACCTGGTGCGCTGCCCCATGGGGGGAATGTTTGCCCGGTGCGCTATTTTTCTATTAACTATCCCGACTTCAGCCCCACATTTACCCTCCCATGGAGAAGCCCCCCAAGTAGACCACATTGCACTGCCCACCTTCCCTACAAAGCACGTTGCAAAATAAAGCAAAATCTGTGCATTCAACCACTCCAGCTGCCATTTGTAGTGTAATTAACAAACAACATTGGTCAATACATTCATTACAATAGTGCTCCTTACACTCATCACAAACTGCGACGGCGGAGCGCCTTTGGCAACACAAAACACACACTTCCGCCTCATCCTCTGCCTCATCTTGCGTGGTGGCCGAGTTGCTTTGGTCAGCCCAAACATGAGGCGGGACATGCTCCCATGGTACGCACACAGGTGGACTTACACCGTTTCACCCACCACCTAACCGCAACTCGAGGGGCCACGCAAAAAAGCGTGGATTGTGAGTCCCGAACCCCAACTCGAGGGGCCACGCAACAAAGCGTGGTTTCAAAGATTGTCCCAGTTTCCTCAATAGCACCGGAAGGTTGGGGCCCAAAAGAGGGCGGAAATGCTACGTCACCCCTGCATTCTCGGGGGTCCCCAACAAAGGGAACAAAATCAGAAGTCAAAACCTATGCCGGGTGTCACCATGATGCACCACGCAACAAAGCGTGGATTCAAAGATCATCCCGGTTTCCTCAATAGCACCGGAAGGTTGGGGCCCAAAAGAGGGCGGAAATGCTACGTCACCCCTGCATTCTCGGGGGTCCCCAACAAAGGAGACAAAATCAAAGTCAAAACCTACGCTAGGGGTCATCATGATGCTCCTAGTATCTCAAAGTGTGGGTCTCTAGTACAGCCAGGCGCCCAAATAGCTGCACTGTGCTAAGTGCGCCCCCTTAGCGCACCCCCTAAAAGGCCACTAGAGGGGCACGGGTCCAAAAAGATGCCCGGCGCGCTAACGTTCCCCCAGGACCACCCTGGAAGTGGGGTGGTAGCTCCGTGGCTTTCGCCGGGCCAGCTCCACGGTAGTAGTTCAACGAGCCCGTCATCGCCATGTCGCCCCGTGTGTTGTGTGTGTATTGGGGTTTTCACAGCTGGTGGTGCTCGCGGCAGCGAGGCGGCCTCCACGGCCTACTCAATTTGACGATTTCCTCAGAAATGATGCCCTTGACGCACAGCTGCCACCGCCCGCCTGCAGACATGCGCCAACCGGGATGAATCCCACGACCTTACGGCTGCGAGACCTACGCTTAGCCCGGTTGAGAGAGCCGGGGATCCTTGTGTGTGGGGTGGGGGGGGTCCGTGCCCAAAACACAAGCAACCCCTGTGCACAGCACCCCAAATGATTGTAATCCTTGAGCATGCACGCACCTGATTCACAGTAATGTGTGTCCAGTGTGTCCATTGTGTGTCCATTGTGTGCTGCCCAAAGGAACACAAATATTTGCACGAAAACCAGTTTAGTAGCAGCTGGTGGAAACAATCATGAGGAGAAATGGGCCAAGAGGATAGGCAGTCCGCCTTACAGCGCTAAGGTCAGACTAGGGTGACTCTGAGGGGACTGCGAGGTCTCAGGCAATACCCTCCAAGAAGGCAAAAAAATCTTGCAAGTGGGGGACCATGTTTGCATTGGTCAATGTTACAAGGATTAGATTTGGCAGGGGGTAGTGGAATGGCCATCACAACGCGGCCCCTCTGACATTTCTGAACAGGAAAAGGTCTCAGGGCGTTCAATTTTTGGGGGAGCAAGCAAAAAGAGGCGAACCAGCAGTCAAGGACGGGGGTTCGCTCGCCACCAACAGCAGTTGGTAGTCAAAAGACAAGGTTTGTCCACTGCGTTTCCAGGACACATCAAGGGTCTGCACAGCAATAGAGGCGTCGCAGGCAGCAGAACAATTCGCCAACCCGCAACGCCACTGGCACTTGTGGGGCATTCTTTGTCCTGAAATGCAAAATTTCAGAGTGCATGGGTGGCATGCCCTCCTGTCTGCTCTCTAGCGTCCATTGTTGTTCCCACGGAGCCCTTTGAGATCCTGCAGTGCTCTGTCTCGTATTCCTGCGTTCGCCACTGGCAAATCCTTCACTTGAACACTCTCACCTGCTGCCCCCGCCCGCTCCCTCTGGTCCGTGCATACGCACACCACTCACACTTTGTTTTTTTTGTTCGTGTGCTGGGCATGTGTAGCACCCACGTTCACAGAGCACACTTGGACAGCAGGTCCAGAACTATGTACAGTCTCCACCTTGTCACAGGTAGCTTTAGAAGGGTGAGGTGTGTCCCCAGGAGGGACACCACAGGAGGCAAGACTTGGTTACAGCTGTCCCATTCGTGTAGCAGCAGCTACCATGGCCCTGGTTAAAAACACGAGGCCAGTCAACTCTGATCTCTTGGTGTCACATAAGTCAGTCAGATCCCTACACCCCTAAACTGGTGTGGTCAGTTGTCAGTACACAGGTCCACAGGTCACACCACTCACACCTCCACACCGAAATGATTGTCATCCACACACACCATCACACGGCCTGGGCAGGATCATGCTGTCCCCCCGCCCCCCTTGCATAGTAATGGCCTGCGTGCAACGGTATCCTCGCATCCCCGAGGGAACATACCCCAAGTGACGGTTCTTTCGCCCGCCCCCAATTACTGTGCAAAAGACACGTGCCACGAGACAAGACATGCAGACAGGAGGGCACATGAACCACAAAATGAGCCGGGAACTGCCTGTTGGGATGCACGTTCAGCTATACTCAAGAAACATGCTCTGTGTGCCACTTTTTCTGGCAAGAGTGACTCTGAAGAGCTGCACATGCTCAACAGGGGCCACAGGAAAGGGCTCTCCAGCTGCAGGCTGGGCTGCAGGCTTGGCTGCCACCTGCGCAGCAGGTTGGCTGCACTCTTGGTTGAGGGTGTGGCACCAGGTTTGGCAGCTTTGGGAGCAGGCTTCGCAGGGGGCTTGGCTTGCAGACGTATTCCCTTGCTGGGCGGCGAGGGAAACTAGTCCGGGATCGCCTCCCAACGGCGAGCCACTGGCAGGGTAGCATTGACATTCCCCGTCACAGTCACGGTGCTCACGCTGCGCGGGCTTCCCACCCCCTGACCTACACACCACATGTATTTGGAGTACCGACCCCCCCTTTCAGAACATTATAAGCACTGGTGCATTGAATCGTTGATGTGACCAGGGGTGCGCGGGTGCCACTCGGTCGGTATCCTGGTATCGAAAATCCCGTCTTTTGCGAAGGGCACAGCGCCCCATAATTCACGTATGAGCACAAGTGCAAGGGAGAGGAAAGCTTATAGAGAAATGGAGGGTGATGCCTCTGGCGGGCGAAGGTACCGCGCACATCAGATATTTCTGGCATGTGCTTGGCTGCGAAGTGACGGAGGTTCCCGCTGTGCAAGTGCGTTGCGCTGATTCCACAGGTCTCGGGCCCTGCACCACAGAAGGACTGCGGCAGCCACTCCACACGTCGGCTCGCTGTCTTCTTGTGCACACTGTTCGTGCACAGGGTGCGTGCCCGTGGGCCCCCTGGGGGGCGGGCTGGGGAGAAGGGGCGGGTTTGGGGCTTTACACACCGCCCCCTCCGGCACTGGTTGAGCAGGGACTGCCCAAGTGGCGGCCGGACAAAACGGTCAAGCCCTTCCATCATGCTCTGCTGCCTCCCCTTGCTGCAGCCAGCCATTGTACCCCCTCCCCCCTTTGCACAGTACTTGCCCTTGCAAAGGGGAGGGCGAGGGAATTGTCACTTTCCGTTTTGCAAATTTACTCAGAAGGTTGGATATTGAGCTTCCCCTGTACCTTCCCCCCCCCATGTCCATCCCCCCCCAAAGGACAACGGTTCCCCCCCACCCCCGGGGGAACCGTCACCAAGTGACGGTTCCCCCCCTGGGGGGGGGGGGACCGTACACCACTCCCAATCAGCCAATTCTAGTATAACTAAACTATAACTAAAAATTTTCTTCAGCGCCTTCGGCGCCTGTGATTTCCTATTGATTTCTTATTGTTCATGGGCCAAGTGACGGTTCCCCCCCTGGGTGGGGCGATGGACACGGGGGGGGGGGGATGGACACGGGGGGGGGGGTGGACACGGGGGGGGGGATGGACACGGGGGGGGGAAGGTACGTTTGCTGGCTTCAGCAGGCTCCAGGCCCTGTGGCAAGCAGTTTGCCTCAGGAACATTGCACGTGAAGTGCAATTCCATTCCATTCCGTTCTGTGGCTGAAATTGCGAAAAGCTGAAGTGTTCTGCATGATACAGGGTACAGTGGTGTGCCTTGGGTGCAAGAAGACTGAAATAAACAGCAATGCACCAATATTACCACCTTGTCCAGTGTGAGACACGCTGCAGCCAAGGCTGGGAGACTCAAAGCAAGTGGGAATCACTGCAGAGGGGCGCCTCTGGTGCTCCTGCAAAGCACTGCAAATCACTTTCCTTGTTTGACATTGGTTTTCTGCAGAATGCGGAATACCAATGGCTGTACCTCCGACGCACCAGCACCGCAGTTGGGGTGACGGGAGGGGGCTCAGTCCAACACAAGGCCTGTGACGGGGCATAGTCTAACATGCCAGCTCCAGTACAACGTGTCGGATATGAGGCAATACAGTCCGTTGCGCCATGGGGACCCCACCCAAACCGCCGCAAACACTGGTGTTCTAAAAAGGGGGGGGGGAAGAAAAGGCCGGGGCTGCCCCGTATTTAGTGGTCAGCTCTGAATTTACACACAAACAGGCAGGATAGCGGTCCCTTTCCTTGAAGCAATCATGATTCACACTGCAAAGTTCGTGGGTTCCTGGTATGCTATGTACAGCTTGGCATAATGTCAACAAATTAAATACTGCCAACATGCAAAAGCAGATCCCGCAAGGTCTATGCACGAGCCATCATGGCAAAGCGACAGCTACTGCATATACTCACTGTCTTTATACCACTGTCTGCGATACACCAGAACAGGCGGGTGTATACCCAGCACTCATTTGACCAGAACTGCTACTAGTTTCCTACTACATGATCAGGATTTGGGGCGTCCGTAGACGGAGGGGTCAGAAAGGCAGGCCATGGGCGGTACCCTATTGATAGGGTGTGTGTGTGTGTGTGTGTGTGTGGGAGGGGGGGGGTGGCGCCATATTATAAAGGAAGGCCTGTATGGGTGTGTGTGTGTGTGTGTGCGTGTGTGTGTGTGTGTGTGTGTGTGAAATGTAGTCATGTATTCACACGATATGCCGCCGGGTTGGGCGTAGCTACTACTCGCAGATGGGCGCGAGATTTTCATCGACCACGCAACCACACGCACGAGCCAGGACTCGAACCCGCCCCCAGGCCGCACGACGAGGTTATGTGGCCACTCTACTATGACAATGTTGGACAGTAGTGACGCAAGGTAATGGAAAAGTAAACCAGGCGAGCACTGCTCCGGTGGAAGAGAGAGCAATGGCAATGGCAGCTTCAGGCTACCCGGGGCGGTTATACCAACTGATGGCGGCTGAACCGGATGTTCAATCGTGTCCCCCAAAACATGTGCCAAAAAATAGAATTCAGGGACATTTTCGAGGCCCCATGGAGCCCCTGTGCCACCGGGCCAGAAGAGGAGAAGCCAGCGGAGGGCTCCTCCTTTTGCGTGAAGACCAGAACGTGGCTCTTGTGCTTTCCCTCCGACATTCTGCGGGGGAAACCAAAGCGAAGCAGAGATGGGGGGGCCCAGGGGCTGTCTGCCCCGCTGTCCACGAAGCCACAGGTGTCCGGCACCCAGAGGCCGAAAATGCCGTCCATTATACCCGAACCGCCATCAGTCACCCTCTAAGCGTCGGTGATCACTCTCCATCCGCTGTCGATTATTTTCTGACCTCCGTCAGCCATTGGCTGTCCTATGGACCAAGCAGCACTACAATAGCCCCCCCCCCCCCCCCCATACGCGACCAATGGCACAAGGCGTTTGTTCAGTGCCAAGCGACTATGTCTTGACGGCCCGATAGAAGCGCCGCCAAGTGCCACACAAGCGCTTATGTCTTGAACTCGCGTCAAAAAACGCCGAGCCTCACCACCGTCCGTTGGGTCACAACCGTTTTTCATACGGGCCCCCATGCGCCTGCACGGGCACGAGCTCCGGTTGCGGTTTGTCGGGGACGCGGAACGTGACGAGCTCCGGTTGCGGTTTGTCGGGGACGCGGAACGTGACGAGCTCCGGTTGCGGTTTGTCGGGGACGCGGAACGTGACGGACGGCACCTCCGCAGAATTTTGAGGGGGCGGGGGGCCTCCGGCGGGCGGTTTGGGGCGGGCGGTCTGTGTCGCGGACGGAGAGCGCGCGGAGGGGCCGGGGGCCTGGGAGGATGCGGGGGCAGAGTCCGCAGGCGGCGCGGACGCGGCCGACGCCGCGGCCCTCCGGCGCCTGCAGCGCCACTTCAGGAGGAACGCAAGGGCGGCCACGCCGGCCACGGCCCCCAGACACACGAACAAAATGGCGAGGGGCGACAGGCCCTCCGACTCCGTGCGCACCGCCGTCGCGTGGACGCTCAACACCATCTCCTTCGCGCCCACACTCACGACACATCGGTAGCGAAACGACGGTAGACCCGCGGCCTGCGGCTGCGGCTGCGGCCCGCGCCCACAGCCACACGCCACGAAGGCCTCGTACTTGCCGCTGAGGCGGCCGTAGCTCAGGATCGTGAAGTTCCCCAGGGCCCGCACGCGCACGGCCACGGGCCCCTCCAGCGCCACGCTCTCAAAGCGCGGCGCCGCGCCGCCCCGCACTTCGATGACCGCGCCGGAGCGCAGGGTCAACGAGGCGTTGGACTCGGCGGCGGCGCCCCCCGCCCCCGCGGCGCCGGTGCAGTCGCCCACGGCCAGCGCCGCGCCCTCTTGCACGACCGCGGGCCCGTGATACCGCCCGCACGGCACCCACGCGGTCGCGGCCGCGGCACAGACGTCGGTCGGCTGCGGCCGCCGCTTGGGCGCAATGGCCGGGCCCATGGCGGTCAGGGGGAGCTCCTTCGGACATGGGGCGGGGCCGTCGGGGTCGCCGGTGTAGACCTCCCCGAACACGCGGAGCTCCCCCTGCCCCACGAGGCAGCCCGTCAGCCGCGCGGTCCCCCACACCTCCAATCGGCCAAGGCCCGTCGCGGTGGTGGTCCCCGCGACGTCCCCGCCCTCTCGAAGGCCCAGAATGCCGCTGTCCAGACGGATGGCGCTGCCTCGCAGCGCCGCCATCTTCACTTGAACGGTCAGGACCGCCCCCGGGCGCACCGAAACGGCGCTGCCGTTGGTCAGCGTGAGCGTCCCCGCCCGCCCGCCCCACATCTGCACGCTCCGTAGGACGGAGAGACGCCCGGAGGGCCCGAGCTCCATCTGAGCGCTCCCAAAAACGATCGCCGTTTGGGTCGGAAATACGATGGACTGATCCACCGCGACGTTCGACAAATAGGACACGTCGACCGTCGAGAAGGTGACTTGGCCCTGGGCATCGATGGGGAAGGGGCTTCCCGCGCTGGGGCTCGTGATGATGGGCGCTGGTCCGGGCAGTGGTCGGGGTGCAGGGGACTCCTCCACAGGCCCATTGCCGAGGATCCCACGGGCCCGGTCGTGCAGGGCGAGGGCAGCGGCGCAGGTCGTGGCTCTGTAGAAGTCTTTGCCACCCCCGAGCACCGCGTCAGAACGGCATTGGACCTCCACAAACACCATGACGCATGTCCCCTCCGTCTTGACCATGCCCTCCCCGTACCCGTAGGAGACGCAGGCGGACTGAGGGACCAGAGTCCCGAGCTCCTCCTGGACCCCGTCCACGACCTCGTCCTGGACCTGCGCGGTGGCGATGCTCACGTCCTTCTCGAAGAAGCCGATGCAAAGGAGCAGGAGGAGGCCCATGTGAGGGACGGTGAAGGGCAATGAGAAGGTCAAAGACATGCGGAAAGGCGTGCGGAATAAACACACCCTGAAAGTGGGCCAAACCTCAAGGGTCTCAAGTGCGCAAGGCGCTTCTCTCTGGAAGGGGCACATGTGTCTTTTCCGAGAAAATGCTTCGGGGAACTGTGTGCAATCCGTTTGCTTCGTGCTTATGTTCGGCCTGTGATGTTCGTATTATGGTCACCACCACGGCGTGCACTTCTGGGGCCGGGCTAATCGTACAAACAGGCCAGATGGTGGAGGGCCCAGTGGGCTCGGACAGAGACAGCGGTCGCAGCTTTATTCATCTGCCCAGGGCCTGAAGATGCAAGCCCTTTGTGCATCCTTGAGTCAGTCAGTGAGGAGTGACGGCCGGACCTATCATTGGCTTTGCTGTCGTAGGACGGTGAGATGATTTTGTCACCCATTGGTAGGCACCCACACAATCCCCTTGGCTTTTGCATCCCATCTGGCATCCCATAGAGTTCGCTGACCAAGTTTGTTGTGTTTGTTGTTTTTTTGCTTGTGTCCCCCAGCCTGTCCCAAACCTGAAGTTTCTCTTGAGGTAGAAGTTTGGGGCTTCAAGAGGAGTGGCTAAATTGTTTGCTTGTCTCCCCCCAACCTGTCCCCAAACTCATGTACGCGCTGTGTGTTGGCTTGGTCAGGGGTCTAGTCCATCGGAAGTCCATGGAGTCCATGGATGCGTTTCTGCACCAAATTAGCATGTCATGTGTTCATGAGGGGACAAGGCAGAGAGTAAAGGAGCAATAGCAAGCGGTGGAATGTAGGACGATAGCAAGCAATCAACAACTGTGAGCCCACAGTGTGTCATGTAAAATTGCACCGCGAAAGGTTTGAGATTTGAACAGCGGCCAAGCTATCAGCGAGTCAGTATCCAGCATGCCTCGAATTTGATTGGGGGAGGAGAGGTTCCCACCCCACCCCCTTGCAGAGGCGGAGGACCTCTTGAATGGGAGAGGCCCTAGGTGGGGTATGAGGTGTAGTTGGGTGTAGGTGAATGCAACATCTTAATCACGTAGATTGCAGAGATGGCTGTTGAGAGATGCCACCACAGTGCTTTCGTTTGAAAAGTTAACTAATTGCTTGCACCACATGGGTTTCAAAGACATGCCACCTGCATTTATGAAGCGATGTGATAGGTTTTTGGAGTGCTGAACAAGGATAAAGAGGATCAAACCATTTTGAAGTTCCGGATAGGGTTGCTATACATTCCTGAAGGCTCGCTGTTGATTCCAAGGGGATTGCTGCTGATTCATGGGGGCTTGCTGTTCATTCCTTGGGGTTGCTAGGTTTGGTTGTATGAAGTTGGGTCTGGTAACTTCTGCCATGGCAACGGCAACAAAATGGTGGTACCATGCTCCGGCAAAAGACTTTCAAAAATTGCAACAGGCTGATGTGAATCTCAATGTGCACAGTGCACAGTGCAGGCACAGTAATTGGCAATATTCTTGCCTATACAGACCATACTACCCCATGTTTCACCCCAGCCCCAGCCCTCAAGCCACCCAAGGCCTTGAATGGCTACCTTCACATCACAACATAGTGAAAAGCACATGCATATACCCTTCGTGAACGAGGGTTAAGCAGTCATTTTTGAATGGGCGGTTCACGTTCACGTGAATTTGGTCCAATTTATATGTTTTTTGAAGAAAAACCCATGTTTTGGTCCGGATAGGTCGCATGCTAAGGTCT
This sequence comes from Eutreptiella sp. 'Long Island Sound 2002', assembly GCA_964036045.1. Taxonomy (NCBI): domain Eukaryota; phylum Euglenozoa; class Euglenophyceae; order Eutreptiales; family Eutreptiaceae; genus Eutreptiella; species Eutreptiella sp. 'Long Island Sound 2002'. Next base: position 44,328,053 of record OZ038392.1, read on the forward strand.
CAAACTCTTGCCCCACTTTTGACACGCATGCAGACACCCATGTTGACGCCACCCGTTGGCATTCATGTTGACACCAGCTGGCACCTAAACTGCCCCCCATGTTGACCCATTGACACCCATTGGCACTCATTGACATCCAAGTTGCCCCCCTTAACATGCATGTTGACAGATGTGGCACCTGTTGACACCCACACTGATACTCGTTGACACCCACATCGACACATTTTGCAACATGCTCAACCCTACCAGTGCTGTTGAGGGTAAACATATTGTTGGGGCGCTGCAATGCATAGTCCTAGTGGCAAAAACAAGACTAAATATCAAATTTGCCTTGTCATCATTGTTTTCATTGCTTGCACGAAAAAGGGACCCGTTTGGCCCGTGTCTGTGTAGTCAAAGGGCGGTCAAAGGCATGGTACCCCTTGTGCCACCAAACTTCGAGGGATTTCTACACTGAATTTACTGCAATACTAGAAGCCTAGCATCCGCAAAGGAAACTGGTATCAAGGTGTCCCATAGGTCTTGGAGCCCACCTCATTGATAACCTTCCCGCAGCCGTCATCGTTGTACCCCCCCCCCCCTTGTATAAGCTACGCCAATGTACACAATTATTACGGTCCCTACGCCTACTGTAGCTTGGACAAGGGCGTGGCTTGCGCACAACACATACAACTGCCGACATACACGTGCGCAGGCTAAATGTGCTGAAATTGGCAATTCAGGACCTATGGGATGCATCAAACTGAAAAAAAAGATTCTTGGTGCACCAGCAGGGGGCCACATGTGCTGAAATTGGCAAATGTGACGACAAACCCATGTCTTATGTGGCCACACTACATTTCGTACGTAATTAAATTGCGTACACAATTATTACGGTCCCTACGCCTACTGTAGCTTGGACAAGGGCGTAGCTTATACAAGGGGGGGGGGTAGAGGTTCAAACAGTGTGAGGGGGTGTAGTGCGCGTTGTGACCGTGTTTTGCAAAAAGGTTTTTATAGGACCATACCAAGGTAGGTAGGAAGGTATCTTTGGGAGCTCGGGATGCCTCCTTTGGCATTGTGGGAAGAAGGAAGAAGGGGCGACCACCCCTCCCACTGCCCTATGCGATGCACCTCACTAAGCCGCCCCCGCATGTGACTTGGGAAGGCATGGGCCAAGTTCTTGCACTGCGTGCGCACTGCGTGCATACTGCGCACGCAGAGACTGGGATACTCACCCAGGAATACCTGTCACCTATCTAGGGGGTGGGGATCCCCTGAAGACCCTTTCGCCCCACGACACAAGGCAAATGCACAAATGCAATGAAGGCATGTGGGTTGTGAGTTATCCTCGAGTGCCTTACCTTGTTGGTGAAGGTTGATATCCGAAGGGCGCTTGAATCAAAAACTTCGCACTACGTGCATGGCATTCCCATGATCGTAGCCACCCGGCCCATGTGTGCCGCTCAAGAATATCCAATCCAACTAGTCTCCCTTGGGTCTGTTTGAGGTGGGACTTTTGCTAGATGACGGCTGTCAATGCAGCTCAATGGCTGTCAATAAGGGTGTCAACGTGTGTCACCCTAGTTGTCAACCATAGACACTGGCATCAAAGCACTTCAAGGTGCTAATGAGACATGGGGGGGTCTACATGCTTTGGGTCGTGATACTAGAGCTCTCCCATATCCACGGGAGCATGTTACCTTTCTGAGGGCACACACGATGAGGCTTGGGTACAGACCATCGTTTGCATTACTCTATGTTGTGCTACACATGACCGCGTGGTAATTTGGTGCGTCCTCTTGACACCGGACCGAGTGTTTTTGCAATGAAGGGCACACAAACGAAAAAATCACAAAAGAAAATGAACAGTCATTTGATGCTCTTCTCAAACTTTGAACTGGAATACTTCAGCTACATGGACTAAGCCAACCACCCGCGGCACAATAGATGGTAAGGTGACGTGAAGGCGTAGCGGGAGACATCAACTTGATAGAGTGGTCAGGCCAAAGGAGGGAGGGGTGCACTGCACTCAAGTATTCAGAACGGTAGCCTCTCTCTTCACCTACAAACACCCCACGGAGACGCAATGGTTGCAAACTCCCAATCTTGTGACCACCTGTCTCTGCTTGAACTATCACCACCAATGCACGTCACATGGTGTAGACACAAAGAGGATCACTTACCCACCTCCTGCCCAGCCATGCCCTTTCCTGCACCTCCCCAGGGTGTTCCTGGGCATCCTTGAGGGAACAATTGCCCGGTGTGCCCGGCATCCAAATCAATGTTCCGGCCATCTATGCTTTACTATGCTTTACACCCGTCATACCAAGCTTGGGGTGCCCTTTTCACGACTGCAAAAGCACAAGTCATTCATGCATGATTGGAATAAGTGGTGGCCGGGCAGTGTAATGACAACATTAACCTCTCTTAGAATCATTGCTTGCTCTCTTGGGCACTAAATCCCATAGTGCTAGGCTAGGTCAGAGAATCCCATACAGACACATGCCCCCAAATGGTTGGACGTGGGACGGGTGACCGTTGAAACTCAGTGTCAACCCTTGCCCGCCCCGCGACTCAAGCCTCACTGGGATTTGTGTGCAAGAGCCCCCCCCCCCCCCCGGCCCCCCGAAGGAACTCTATTGCACGTGTGCACAAGCGGCAGTCAGCACAAAGTGCAGAAAGAAAATTGGCTCGTCAGTGGCCTATAAGACCATGGGTACCTTTCTGTCACAGAAGATGAGACACGAAGATGCCTGTGGACAAGCCACTGACGGATGCAAAACAGTGGCACTGCAGTGATATGCAGATGCCGTCGCTAAGCTGTATCCACCGGACCGCCCCCATCCACCCGCCACCCCAGCCTGGGCCGGCACGACAATAGTGCCATCTGCGTGCAAACAAAAGCGGCGGGTGACAGAGCTTGGATGTTACATGCGAGGGCATGGGGTTAGTGTGCCACACACTGCCGCTCCAGGTAAATCCCACCAGAATCAGACAGTGCATGACGGGCTGCGTGGGGATGGTCAGACCTTTGGTCAGGCAAAGGGAGTTGGAGAGGTGCCGTGGGCACACCACGCATGCCCACCGCTCTGCTTACTGTCTCTGGGCAGGTAAACGCATCTGCCTCCGAGTGAACAAGCTCCTAAAGCTCTTGGTGGCTGTGTTCAAAAAGGTTGGGGGTTCGGAGGTTCTGATCACAGTGTGTGTGGGCCAGATGTACTTGAAAATTTGTACCCGGTGAATCTTTCCTTGAAAAATTTACGTGCCTTTGTGGACTGCCCCCCCCAAAATCGTTCTGAGGTCATGTCTGGGGCAGTGGGACTGCGTCTGACACCATCACAGGTCACTGAGAGGGTCCGGAGGGGGGCTGGCGAGGGCATTTGAGATGAAGGACGGCCGCAATCAATCCACTGCCCTCATTCCACTGGGACTGCTGATGATGTGGCAGTCTTGGGAGCACACGATCTTGGGAAAATCCACTGCCACGTGCATAAGAGGCCCGGCAGCCGCGAGTCCTAAACACAAATGGCCTTCAGTGTGACCGCGCAGCATTTCCCCCTCCTGCTATCTTTGGGCTGAAACTCCCGCCCAAGCACTTGACCGTGCCCCCCATCCCCCCCACCCGGCCTTCATGAAGCGGCCTGCCCCCAAAAACTTGTCAGTACATTAGTACCTTGACTGGGCCCCAGAACGATGATCTCCTTGGCTGCCCTCCCACCTCACAGTGATCCGACCTTACAGGCGGACCTGGTGCACACTTGCACCTCCTGCAGCCACGTCAATTGTGAACACAGAGACGCCTCATTACTCACACCACAAATGGTGATGTATCCGAAACAGAGCGTACCACACAGCATGCACAACCCACCACGGGAAACACACCACACAACAGGGGACACACAACAGACAACACACAACACACACACACACACACACACACACACACACACACACACACACGCGCGCGCGTGGGCACGCACACACACACAAACACACACACCACACTACACACAGCGCGACACACAAAACACACATCACACACAGCACACACCACACAACATACACCCTACACAACACACACCACGAACCACACAGCACATTGCACATTACACACCAAACAGCACAGATCAACCAGCCCACACCACACAGTACAAAGCACACAGCAGTTCACGGATACGAAACACATCAAACCTTTGTCAACAACAAAAAGACACGGCCTCAAGCCTGTGGCTGCGCCTGGGCGTGGGAAAACTTCAAAAAAAAAAAGAAGAGGCTAATTTATGGCCCAATGTGACCCAATTGCCTCATTCCTGAGGGCAATCTTGTTGACCTCTATAAGCGCCTTACACACAACATATAACACGCAGCCCGAACCACACAGCACTAAGCACACGGCACAGAGCACTTTTTCCACAATTGAGGGTGGAAAGACGAACGCGGCGGTCTCTGAGGGGAACTGTGTTCCCGCATATCAAACCCCGAGTGAGCATGTGTTATGCGAAGGCTTCCTGGTTACTACAAAGAACCCTGTGCCCAGTCCCATGTCAGCGAGGTCAGTTATAGGGGAGTATGTGATGGCTGAGGTGAGCGTGTGGGAGAGGGTGGAATGTCTGTCCCTTTTCTCACAAACGCCACCTGTTTCTTTCGGCCTTTGCTTCCAAGCGCTGCCAAGGGGTAGAAGCCTTCGTCCCTGATTGTTCTGTGTGACCACCACCAGCACCACTGATCACCACACACTGTCTCAGAGTCCATCATGCGGCCTTGGGGCATTGCCTTTCGGTCGGTCGCCATCCCTTGACCTGTGGACACGTCTGACGAGGGGAGCAGAAGGCCGTGGGGGCTTGGGGGGTTTGCTAATGTCGCTGGTGCCCAAAACACACTTCTGGGCGCCCAGAGCCCCATTCCCTGCAATCACGGGGGCGGGACCAGTCCTGACTATCCAACAAGATGTAGGGGGAAAAACACCAAAATTCTATTGCCTTTGGCAATTCCACCTCGCTGAGAATTTGCCCTGAGCAATGCACCACCAAGTGGCGCCAGAGTGGGCCGGTATTGCTTTCAAATACCCTCCGCCCCCCTTGTAATCCCCCCCCCCTAATGTCAGGCCGGTCCCCCGATGGGGGGGGGGGGGGGGGTCACCAAGTGACGGTCCCCCCCCAACCCCAGTTCCAGTGTACCTAAAGAAAAATTTTCTTCAACGCCGAGTGTTTCCTATGCTTTTTGGGGCAGGGGGGGGGATTGCAAGTGGTGGGGGATTACAAGGGGGGGTAGCTCTCTCAGCAATGACAATTTGTCAGCCAACCCATGCCAGCCTGAAAACGGCTAAGTCCTCACCAAGGGCCCCATAGCAGGACTGATCGGGGGCATCCAGGGATGGAGCCCTGGACCCCCGCCATTCGTTAGGGGGTCCATGTAGAAGAAAAAGTTCTCCGGGACGGCGCTCCGAATTGATGAACAGCGGCGGCTCAAGGCCAACCAAGCTTTACCCACTACCATGGTCATCATCAGCCATCATTGCATCACATAGGCTAGAGGGTCCATACAGAAGAAAAAGGTTACTGGCCCTGGGGCTGGATCGACGCATAGTGGCCGCAAAAAACCAACCAATTTTTGACACCCCCGCCCCCAAAAAAGCGGTACTCAGCTACGGGGGACGGTGAGGGTCCAAATTCGAAAAATTCATTGAGAGATATTTTCCCTCCCAAATGATGATTTTACAGGGGGTTAGACATCCTATTGCATACATTGGGGTATCATACCGTATGCTCCGCGAATGACCCCCCAAACGGGGGTGTATATGGCGCCTGCGTCTGCACTTGATCTCACGCCTATCTCCGAGGCGTTTTTCCGCTTGAGCTGGGCGCCAAGAAACATTTCTCGCGCTGTTGGCACCATGAACCTCAAACGATATCTCAAAACTCAGCGGGGGGTTAAAACCTAATTGATGTGAACTAACGGTGCAGGTGGAACCTTTGGTCGACGTACCCTGTTGAGAACGGCCACCAAGAGCTACTGGTTAGGGTAACCCAGTTGAGGGGGGACAAGGAGCGGGCACGGCCGTCCGCCCATCCGAGCCTACAAGCCATTCGACAAGCTCCAGGCCCATTGCCTGGTGCATTGCGCTACGAAGTCCGTTTTCTGCCGACCACTTGTCCTATGACAAGTAAAAGGTAAGTTCCCTTCACAGAATTGACAACTGTCCACCATTCTGCCAAAAAATGAGCAGAAGGAAAGGTGTACCCCAAGTGGCTACCCACCATCCCGCATGGTACACCGCCCCTCCTCGACCCGGTGGTGGTGGCATGCGCCACACCGCCAGTGAACGTCACGCATCTGCAGTGCACTACGGGTCAGGCGACGTTTTCTGCTTCTTCACCGTCGTCAAGAACGCCTGCACTTTGCTCAGTGCAGTGCCGTCCTTCAGGGCCTCCTCCCATTTACGTTTTTTGTCCTCCGTCTTCTTTTCCAAATTGCTCATAAAATCCATAAATTTCTCATCATTTTGCCCCTGCCTTCTCTTCTTCTTCTCCTGCCACCGCTTGCCCCCCTTCGTGCCACGTCTGGTCTTTGGCTTTCGCGGCGCTTTGGCCTGGTCTTCAGCGGCACCCTCACCCTCCGGCTTGTTTTCCTGAAAGTCGTGCCACTCCTTCAGCCGCTCCTCCCTCCGCGCCTTCCGGCGTTCCGCCAACGCCTGCTTTTTCGCCTGCCTCTTCTCCTGCAACAGCGTCTCCTGCACCTTCGCGAAACGGGCCAACAGCTTCGGGGGTTCAATACCCGAGGTCTTCATCAGCTCCACAATCGAGTGGGCAAACCCGGCGTCATCCTCCGAGATGAAGGTGTACGCGAGCCCCTCCTTCCCGGCGCGCCCCGTGCGCCCGATGCGGTGGATGTACGTGCGGATCGAGTTGGGCACGTTGTAGTTGACCACCATCGCCAAGTCCTTGATGTCCAGGCCCCGGGACGCCACGTCCGAGGCCACGAGGACCCCGTGAGGGTTGTCGCGGAACGCCCGCAGCGCCCGCTCCCGGTGGTCCTGCGAGTACTCGCTGTGGATGCCCATGACGTGCGGGATGTCGGGGAGCAGGGCGTCGCAGAGGTAGTCCCCGAACTCTTTGGAGTCCACGAAGACCAGCGCCCGGCTGACCTCGTGCGTTTTGCGGGCCTTGTCCAGGAGCTTCAGCAGCCGGAACACCTTCTGATCGGTCGTCTCGTAGAAGAAGAAGTCCTGCTTCACGCTCTTGTTGAAGCGCAGCTCATCGACGTGGTCCACCGCCAGCCTCACGGGCGTCCGGAGGTACCCCTGCGCCAGCTGCTGCACGTTCTCCGTCCACGTGGCGCTGAACATCAGCGTCTGCCGGTCCGGCCGCGTGCGCGTGCAGATGGCCTCGATCTGCGGCCGGTACCCGAGCCGCAGGGAGTGGTCCGCCTCGTCGATCACTAAGTACGACACGCGCTGCAGCGTCAGCACCTCCGCCTCCAGGAAGTCGACCAGGCGGCCCGGGCACGAGACCACGATGTCCACCGGGGACAACACCTTCGCCGCCTGCTGCACGCGCTCTTCGCTCGAGCCGCCGCCGTACACGGTCCCGACCCGGAGGCTCGTGAAGTGCTGCGCCTCCGTCGCGATCTGCAGCGCCAGCTCCCGCGTGGGCGCCAGGACCAGCACCACGGGCCCCTCCTTCGTTTTGGTGCGGGGCTGGGCGCGGAGGTGCACGATGCCCGGCAGCAGGAACGCCAGCGTCTTGCCGCTGCCGGTCTCTGAGAGCCCGATCACGTCGTGGCCGTGCAGGAGCAAGGGCCACGCCTGGGACTGAATGGGCGACGGCGCGTCGTACCGCTCGGTCAGCACCGACTGCACCTCCTTCGGGAAGTCCACCTCCTCGAACGTGCAGACAGGCCCCGGGACCTCCTCCAGCCCCTCGATCTGAATGGCGTGCTCCGCACGGAACCTCTGGCTCGCTTCGGGGGTGGCCTTGGAGTGCAGCCGGTGGGGGAAGCCTTTGCGCACGGGTATCGCCTTCAACTTGGCGTCGTCCCATTCGACCGGAGGAATATTGGTCCCGGCAGAGGCTGCCTTGTGGGCCTTGACCACATTCCCCGCTAGACGCCTCTCCAGCATCTGGCACAGCAGATGACGTGCCTCCCCCGCCGCCTCAGAGTCGACGTGTTCACTTTTGTGGAAATAATCATTCACCACCAGACGTCGCCCCCCCACTTTTGGTGGTGGCATCTCGAGGGCCTTGTGCCTCAGCTCCACTGTCTTGAACACTACAAAGCCATAGCCCCTTCGTTTTCCGTTGTCCTTCTGCCACTTGATCGTCTCGATTGGGGTCCCCCTGTTCCCATCAGCATCCCCCAGCTCGTAGTAGTGATTGTAGATGTCCTTGTCTTTGATTTCCTCCGGACATTTTCCGAAGAACAAAGTGCGGCGGCCCCGGTCACCCCAACTCTCCTGCTCGGCTTCGGGCTGCTTCTCCTGATCCGCCTTCTTCGCTTTGACGATTGGGATAGGCATTGCCAAACAACAATATATGGACTGAGAAAATGAACACATGTGGTAATTGCTGCAGCGTTTTCTCTCGCCTCTTTTTTTCTTGGTTTGTTTCAGGATGGCCTGAGGTTGGCGGTGGTCGGAATGGCTTAACCGACGGCGGTTGACACTAAACTGACTGAAGTTGGCGCTTAACGGCAGCAATTCATGGCCAACTGACGCCGGTTGGCCGATGACCGACTGCAGTACTCACCGGCTGGTCTGAGCATACCGGGGACACGCATGACGTTTTGGAGGCTCCCCTCAGTCCCTCACGCTGGTATCGGTGCCACCACAAATGCGAAACGTCTAAATGGCAATTTTTTTTTGGTATTACAAGCAATGGTCGGTTCTGATCAACCGAACATCTCACCACAGACACTTTCAGTCATGAATCCAATGAGGAGTGGAAAAGCTCCATGAAATGACCAATCCTTGTTGCAATAGACAAATGAGGCTGCAATCCCATTGCAAAACACATGGCATCTGAAAGTCCAAACGCTGCCCACGTACTCACTCTGCAATTCGGCAGGTGGCCCATTACAGGGGACAGGCTCCGGGAGGAGTATCTCTATCGTAACGCGGCATACAAAAGGGGAGGGGATACATGTGCATTTGGCATAGACTCGCACATATTTACCCAGAGGCCAACTCGGCTCTCCTTCGGCCATATGAGCTCCCCATTTGGTCCAGGTTAGCTGAAAAAGTTGTCTGCTGTGGACCCCTAGGAGATGGTTCGGGCAGTCGAAAGATAGGCTGTGGAGGAAGGGGTGGATGAGTTGTCGTGATCACACATAGGCTCCACTGATAGAGAGGAGAGAAAAGCAGTATTTTGAATTCAGTCTCAGAAATGGTGGCCTCTTAGCTGAAAGCCCAGTTGCATGGAAGAAATACATGGGGGGGGGGGGGACTTCGCGGTGGGAAATTTTCGCCATGGGATATGTCGAAGCAGGTTTATTTCGCATACAGTCCTGAATTTGCTGTGGGAATTTTGCACCCGCATGCTGTGAGCCAACCTTTAGTTGGTGGTGGTTGCTGTTATTTGCTGATGCTTTGCTGTTGAGTTCTAGAGGGTTGTTGTTCCTTCTTGATGAGTTGCTGGTGAGTTGTGGAGGGTTGCTGCTCCTTCTTGGTGGCTTGCTGCAAATTAACTCGTGGAGGGCTGCTGTTAATTCCTGGTGGCTTGCTGTTGATTGCTGGTGATTGTTGTTACTTCCGGATGGTTGCTGTTATTTTCTGATGCACTGCTGTTACCTGATGGCAACATTTTTCTGTTTCAGCTCTTGTGGAAGGGCACAACAGACTTATGCCACCTGAAGATGAGTCCTGCTGTGGCGTTTCATATCAGCTCCCACCACGGGACCCACCCTGTCTCCAAATGCTCAGGCAAGTGTTGGACAAGAAAATTTGCTAAATTTCGAAGCAGGTTTATTTTGCACAGCAGCCTGAAAATTGTGTGGGAAATTTCGCACGAATTGGAAACACGAAATATCCCACGGCAAAAAATTTCCGCTGCGAAGCCCCCCCCCCCCCCCTGTAGCTAGGGCTGAAAGACTGTCCTGGTGTTGTTTTGCCTGAGGGGCAGGGGGTGTTTTGCGTTTGAAGAGTTGCAACAAATTGCCGAACATCAACACAAGAAATATCGGTTCGCAAAACGGGTTTGTCATACGGGAAAAGTTGGGGGCACTGTTTTTATGTGCTTGGGATGTAAGGAAAAAATAGGCATTTGTGGGTCGAAATCTGAGTTGGACTTCCCCACCGATTGAACTACCCAGTTGGCACGGAACGATGGCATTGCTGGGAGACCCACTGGTGCTTTAACTGAGTGCTTTGGTCGGTCCCTAAGCGGGCACAAATACTCTATTGCCCTGTTCTCCAGTCTGGGCAGCACAGGGCAGCAGCAGGGGGCAACATGTGAGAAAGCGGGGTGAAGGAACTCGCAGCTCATTAATGATGGTCTGACTGTTCCTAGCTGTGCGTCGAGGTGGCAATTGATCTCAAGGGGTATCCAGTATTCCACACGCTTTCCAACCGGCAATTCGCCCACAGGGCAGCATGGATGCAATCCTGAAGCTCTGCAGGCACAGCTGAGAGCTACGGAAATTAGTCCAAAATGCCAGTGCATGTCTAGGCTCAACGTCATAAGGTATGCTGGGTTCAGAAACACTACGGGTTGAACCCATTGTTCGGGCTACGAATAAGGCAGATACCGGTTGTTGTGGCAGCCGGAGAGGGCAGGCTGCATGCATCCAGTTCGTCAATAGCCTTGGGATGGGCTGCCAGGATGGAGCGAAAAACTGAAGACGACTGTCATCTTCAAGTGGCTGGCCTGTTATTCGGACCCCCTCGCCAACGAGGCAGGGTGAGAAAAAATTATGCTTATGTTCTTTCTGATGGCACCATGATACAAGAGCGGTGAATCATATGACAACATGGCTGTCTGTGTAAAGTAAAAGTAAGTTCTTCTTCACGGAGTTGACAACTGTCCACAATTCTGCCAAAAATAAGCGGAAAGAGAATTTCGACTCAACCGTAGGTCCCCGCTCTTAACAAGAAATATCACCCATGCTTGTTATGGCTATTGCCCAGTCAACGCTCAAATCGGACAATATGGGTATTGTCTTCATGTGTCTGGACTTGCGAAACCAACCGGCAACAAAGCACGAGGGGCTTGGGCCCTATGGCAACACTGGCAGCGCTATTGGCTGCACATTATACCAGAAGAAATAAAATCCCAAGCGGAAATGTTGTTATTTTGTCTGTTTGTTAGCAAAAACCACTGTTCACATGCAGGACCCAAGTGCTAATTTCCATTACAAATAGCTAACAATAATGCCATCTTCGCATCATGTTGACGGTACAAATGGTAGTAACGAAAACGACGCTCAGACTCAGGCGCACACTGCAGCTGTTTGCACTCTTCTAACCAACGGTTCTCACTGCAAGCCCAAATGGGCGGATGGGTCCGTGGGGGTGCCTTCTTGGCTGAGCCTCACTAGAGTCGCCCCGGGCAATCCCCTTCGAATCCGGCAGCCCACGACCTTTGGAGGCCAAAATACCAGTGGCCCCTGGTGTTGCTCAGGGGCGATTAGTTGGTGCCCCTACCCCTATTCCATTCAGATTAACCGACAAACATTTGCACACGCAGTCGGCGGTTCACAGTTCGCCAGCAAGGGCCCATGCATCGCGGCACCTTTCGTGGTGTGCACACAAGCGCCCGTCCAAAGGGCCTCTAGCGCGTAACCCGCACCGCATCCCTATGCCCCACACGCAGGCGGAGTCACGGTAAATGACGATTGCACGGATCCCGTCCTCGGACATGTACGCGGGCCACAAGCCAGCGGAGCTTTTGGGGTACAGCATCGCAGTACCACATCGCGACGTGAAACACAGGGAAGTGCGCTCTCAAGTACAAATGTTGATCTGAGCCCTCTGTCTGAGGAACTCCCCGTCCATACGCTGGCGCACCACAAGGCCCTCCAAGGGACGCCGCGTACCCTCCGGTCTCAGCAGCCCAATGGACCTGCGCTTTCGCTGCGCTTGGCCCATCTGTGAACGTGAGGGGCCCGCGAGCTGTGGGTCGGACCATCTGCACTTCTGTGACCTCATGTCCCGTTTGGTGTCTCGTCACTGCCCCCGCCATCCCCCTTGCCCTTGCCCTTCCCCTTTTGCATGAGCACGGCCTCGTTACAGCACTGCGACCGCGTCGGACCGTCGGTCCGCGCGCTGACATGTCTCTGAGCCCGTTGCAGTGGGAAAGAGGGGCTGGGGCATGTCTGCGGAGGGATGTGTGCGCTCTTTAGGCCCCAGAACCCCCCCTCTCCGGACCCATCAACCCACCCGACCCGAACGTCCCAGCGCTGGTCGAGTCATTATGCCTCGCCGAGGGTTGGATCCTCCGACCTTGAGTGTAGGAGCCGTGAAGGAGGGACGTGACCGAGCCTCTTTGTTGTACGGGGCCGATAGGCGCTCCGGCACAGTGCATACTGCCACTACCTCCCCCCCTCAAAGGGTCACAGCACGGCCGTGTTGACGCCACGACACTTCGATACGTGACCACCATATGACGGTGGGTCAACCGCTCATTTCCGTGGGTTGATCACAAGCCGCTGTCCTGCAGTCCACTGACGTTGCGGGCGCGGAACACCCAGTCATCGACCACGAGCCAGTCCAGCCCTAGGCCGGCCTCCAACACCTCAAAGGCCTGGCGCAGGCGGTTCGTGAGCACGTCCTTCCGGTTCCTGGGGTCCCGCAGCGGAACGTTGAAGAGGAGTGGGGCCCCTGTGGCGGACCGCACCGCCCCCAGCAGCGCGTGCAGCCACGGGTCCGCGGCCCGCGTCACCGTCTGCACCAGCGCCGCACCGTCGTGGTGTGCGCACGCGCGCCACGTGGCGTTGAGGGTCGTGCGCACGGGAACCGAGAAAGACATGTATGGCGAGTCCACCGGCAGCGGGAACATTTGCGAGACGGCCTCGGCTGCGACGGTGCAGGGAATCGGCTCCCACGCCTTAAAGCCACCGAGTGCCAGCAGCGCAGCCTTGCGGGGGACCGAGGGGAGGGCAATGGCGGACCGGTGCCCGAGTCCAAACACGCCCGTCTCTTGTCGCCCACGCACCAGCCCTGTCAAAAATGGAAGCGGCAGCAGGTGCCAAGCGTCCCGGGGTTGATGTAGAGGCAAAGAGACCGGCGAGTGCCCCGGATCAACCGGGAAAAACCCAGCTGTTTGAGCGTCCCAAATGACCGAGAATCACTTTCGGACAAATGTTTTTAAAATGCATTTTTGACCCCCTTTTGCCCCCCGCCCCCCCCCCCCCCCCAAATGGCCCTTTGCAAGGCTTCTTGGGAACTGGCATGGGCGAATATGGGTCCAAAATGGCTCAAAACAGCCTTAAACCACTTGTTTGAGCACCCCAAGACTCGGAACAACTTTGGAAAAACTCGCTTTGGACCACTTTTTGGACCCCAGATGACCCCCACTACCACCACTATAGTACATGCGCGGTGTGCTCGTTGGTGCTACGGGGGCATTGGAGGGTGATGGTGGCGCAGAAATATCTTGCAAATGTTACCGGTCATCATTCGGGTGCCCAACGCAATGCCTTGCAGTCAAACACAGGCAGTGATGGTGGGACTTGTATAAGATCCGTTTCAAGGTTGAGTTTGGCCATTCTTGGCCAGTTCAACGGCTTTTCGGGAGCTTGCAGGGGCTACTGTGGGTCGAAACTGGCTCAAAATAGCGATGGTGGCTACTACATGTGTGGGCCGTTGGCGCGGCTTGTGACAGGCTTCACACAGTTTGCGAGGGCGCAGCAAGGCCTCGTGTCAGGGGAGGCAGGGTCCCAGAGCACACCTACGACCGCACCTCGAAGCAGCAGCTCCAGTACCACAGCGCCGTCGAGGCCGCCCCGCGCGGCTTTGTACAGCGCCACGTACGCCGGCAGGTCCTTGCGGTCGAGCACTGGCAGGCCCAAAGTGGCAGTCTGCCTGCGGTCCCTGCAGCCGCGCCACGGGCCTGAGGGGCAGTAGGCCAGGCACGGGGCGCTCTGGTGCAGGACCCCCAACGGGATGCCGGCGTCCCCCGGCGTCTGAGGCAAGTGGACCGGGAGCGGGTGGTAGTGCTGCAGGAGACGGCCCGCGAGCTTGTGGTTCGCGGCCACGCCCCCCGTCAACACAATGCCCTCGACGTCCCGGTGCCGCTGCAGCGCCGGGGCCGTGACGTTGCGCACGAACGCGAGGATCGCCGCCTGCGCGGACGCGCAGAAGTCGGCCACGGCGCGGGTCTTGTTTTGGACCGAGCCGATGAAGGTGCCGAGCAGCGCGCGCATGTCCGCCTGGGTTTTGTGCGACACCTGCGGCACCGGAGGATGTGGAGGACGCGTGCGCCGCCGGCTCCGACTGTCCGCAGCGCGACACAACAACGGACTGCGTCGTTGCACTTCAGCAACAAATGACGCACGGGAGGACCCGGTGTGCAATGCTGCAGCAGGGGTGGATGTGGTAGTCTGGGGTTTGACCTCTGTACCTCCTGGTCAGGCGTCATGTGCTACCGGAGGGGGAAACGTGCGATATTTGGAATCGCGAAATTTGGTGCGGAGAAATTTGGCACCAATTCTTAAATACTTCGGCAAACTTTGTGGCACAAGAACAAGCGTACACCGCGACTGTTGGCTTCTCGCTCTTATTTCCTGCAGGGTTCTCGATGCTTGCTCCAGCAACAACACATTGGGCACTGACTGAAGCAAATTGAATAAAGATTTCAACACTGGACCACGCATCGCGCCCCTAGCGCCATGCAGCACAACATGTGTCGCCGACGTCTCTTGGAAATCATGTGGCAAAATTTGGCACCAATTCTGAAATACCATGGCATAGTTTGGTACACTTTTGTTGTGCCCAATTTCGCGTATTCCTAATTTCCCTCCCTCTGGTATGACAGCTGAGCGTGACCTCGTTTGAGGGGGGTGAAGGGGGATTACCTTCTTGACAATTTTGTGCAAGGCCGCACCCAAGCGGGCGGTGAGGCCCGTGTCGGGGCTGCCCAGCGCTGCGTAATTCATGGGCTCCCAATGCGCCATGTCCTGCCACCGCCGCATGCTCCAGTGGGCCTTCAGGGCGCGCCACACGCAGTAGTAGTACAGCCCCACGGACTGCGGGGCGCGTGCGACGGGCGCGATGGAGTGGGCCGCACGGTCGGCGCGGAACACGACGGTGCTGCCGTCGTTGCCGGCGCCGTCGAGGCTCAGCACCAGCGCCGTCTCAAACGGGGAGTCGTAGAAGGCGGCGGGGGCGTGGCCGTCCTCGTGGTGGTTCGTGCGCCAGTTCCATTGCCGCCCGCGCACATAGTCCGGCAGCGCCGGCATGTGCGCCCCTTTGTACGTGTGGACAGCCACCGTGTCAAACACCAGCGCGCCGCGCGGTCCCTTGCCCCAGGCGCCCGCATCGTCTGCAGCGCCGCTCCCCGGTAGAGTGCGGGTGCCGGCGGCGGTGCCGATCGCTTCGGAGGAGGCCGCGGTGACCGGCAGCATGTCCTGCAGCTGCGCGATCGCAAGCGCCCACGCTCGTGCCCACGTCTCGTTGGTGCGGTTGTGGTCCGCGCCAAAGAAGCCGGGGTCTCCCTTCACCTGCACGTGGCTCAGCTGCACCAGCAGCGCCACATGCCGTCCCGCGGCAATGGCAAATCCCGTGTCATGAGTGCCGTAGAGGATGCCGAGGGCGGTGGGGCTGCAGCGCTTGGGGGCGGGCGCAGGGGCCATCACCGGTGGCAGCCATGCGCTGAGCAGCAGCAGCAGTAGCACCCATGGACTGTGCGAAGGTGCACATGTGGGGCCCTGGGTGGCCAGGGCAGTGGGTGTGCAATACGGCACCGGCCCTGGATGCGCAGGCCCCACGCAGCAGGTCCTGTCCTTCACGCAAAAAGGCAAAAAGCTGAAGAGAATAGGGCCACCATCGCTATGCGCCGCTGCAACTCCCGCACTGTAGAGTCACACATCTTAGCCCCCCTTCATGCAGCAACACACACAAGGGGCATGCGACACAAAGCACGACATGAGGGTGTATGATCCACAAAATGACCAGGAAATTGTTGGATGGGATGTGTGTTCAGGTCTGCAGGGCCATGAAGCAGCGGATACAGAGCTCGCATACGCCCCTGCGTCACAGGCATATGGTCATCGCCACAACACTCTCTGTGCATTGTTTTGCCCTGCTGCACCGCAGCACAAACCAGACCAGTGATGAATGTTGCCTTGAGTTCACCGCACGAGGTGGTTATCCAATGTTTCCTGGGCTGTCTGGGTCAGCTCTTCACCCCCAATTGGCGCCGGTTAGTCATGAACCATGCACACCGGGGCTTGTCTCTACGCTTCCCCACTCTCTTTGGCTTACGGCCCTTTCCTCACCCCGTCTCCAGTGGCTTTGACAACAACAACACATAAGAAATACGGGCCAACTGCCCCACCCCTGCCCCTCGCCCAAAAACCATGGACTTGGCCCGTTCAAGGTGCGTTTTAGTAAACGTCCTGACCAAAGGTCAGGGCGGAGGAATACTCCCAATGAAGGCCACAAACCTTCAGGAGCTGAAAAAAATAGAAAATGAAACTTATAGTATGTGAATCCTGGAGTTTAGAGACGGCAGGGGTGACGTAGCCACATTGCCCACAAGTGGGCCACTTCTGATTTTGCCCCCCGCTCTGCAGCGGTGGGGATCCCCGAGACGGCAGGGGTGACGTAGCCACTTTGCCCACAAGTGGGCCACTTCTGATTTTCCCCCCCGCTCTGCAGCGGTGGGGATCCCCGAGACAGCAGGGGTGACGTAGCCACATTGCCCACAAGTGGGCCACTTCTGATTCCCCCCCCTGCTCTGCAGCGGTGGGGATCCCCGAGACGGCAGGGGTGACGTAGCCATTTTGCCCACAAGTGGGCCACTTCTGATTTTCCCCCCGCTCTGCAGCGGTGGGGATCCTTAGCTTAGTCTTAGCGATTTAGAAAGTCAAATTGCTGAACTTTGACGTAAAAACGTGAGACATTGTCAAATCTTTTCCAAAAGTTACAATCGCAACTAAGTGCAGCAGAGCCGCGACTCAAGAAACAGGAACCACCACACCATGGCACACTAAAACAAAGGTGTGAACCATGTGTTTTTGAAAGTAAAATTTCTGCTAGGTAACCAAAATTTTTCATTCAAAACAGAAAAACACAAGTCGAAATGAACAGCAGCAAGAGCAAACCAAACAACGTGCTATTCAGGTATGTTCATGCCATGTCACACGCGTGCATTGCTCTCGCGTTGTTGGTTTCGTTAAAATGATAGGGTTGTACTTGCTGTGTAGTGTGGGGGTTTGGCATTCACCTTCTTCCCTTTTTCACAGGTAAACAGACAAATAAAAGGTATGAAAGACGAATGGAGCACGAAGCGCGCACGTAGGGTGAAGTGAGACGCCGCGCTCGCGATGCATGTGCTTAATCTGTTAGGTCACTTGTTGTTGTGTGTGTTTGTGCACTTGCTCATACCTCCTTTTCTTTCTTCACAGGTCCCGTGTGTTTTGCAAGCGCCGTGCTGCTGCGTGTTGCTCGCAAATGTAGGGTCGTTTAACACGCTAGGCTTCATTCTCGTTTGTTTTGCCGCTTGTTCTCCCTTTCTTTTTTGTGCAGGTCACGAACAAAGGGCATAGCATACACACGATGCATTAATCGTTTACGTTTGTTTAAAACGTTGTAGGATTGTTTAAAACGCTTAGGGTTGTCCTGCGTTCGTGTCCTTCGTGCATTCGCACAATGTGCATGGTGAGTAAGGTAGGTAAGCCCAGGAGGGCCACCTCCTGGTAGAGTGAGTGTTTGTTGTGGTCGTGCACGGCTGTGCACGTTGGACTGGGATTACTGTTAGTCGTGGACTCGATGATGCATTAAAGGGTTAGGCCTTGCGAAATGCGCGCGGTAAACCTTGTTTGGTTACTCAGGGCTCCACCCTACGTTCTTTAAGAGAACGAGTGGAGTCCTTAGCGCTTGCTTGACAGGACCTTCGGGGTCTGCGGACAATCTTCTGGCCCAGCCAAGACCATCTTTGCTCCTCTTGCAAGTCCTCCACGGCGCTGGCACCCTGAGAGATGGTCACCAGCTTGGGTAGAGGTCTTTTATTATCTTTATAATAAAATAGCCTCCAATAAGCATACTCTACTTCAGGAACTCCACAACGCGCGTCTTTGGCTGCAATCAGCGCGTCAACGACGAATTCTTGATCCTCGTGGAGTGCCGTCGCTCTCCTTTAGTCGCCACGCGTTGGTACATACCTTTTGAAGGAGTGGGACATGGTCACAAGCATGGCAGAAATCAGAAAACTGTTTTGACACCATCATTGTAATCATATCCAACCTACAAAGGTATGTAGAATCCTTGCATGGCGCTGGAATCGCGCCTATGTAGGTGCCCTTGATGGTTGGCCACTTGGTTGGCCCATGACACTTCCTGGTGTATCTATACAACAAGAGAGGCATAGTATACCATGTGGCATGCAAAAGTGCAGTAAAGCGACACTTTTGACGTCGTTCGGCGATGCCGCCAACTGAATTCCTGAAGGCGGTGGGTCGTCGCCATCAAGATCTCTGTCGAGATCTAGCTCAGACTGAGGAAACTAGTGGTTTTTTTTTTGGTGAAAAACAGTGAAAAATGGTGTGTTTTGAGCCAAAAACACTCATTTCCCGTGTCTCCCCCCAACGCGCCGCGTCACCGACTCGACGCGTTTCCGTGACAATTCATATTATATATGAAAAGGGCCACTATTGGGCCTTACTTTGGACATCTGGTCGATTTCAGAAATCGACCCAAGATTTTTGCACAAAATGATTTTGGTGACCAATGTTGGCCAGAAATGACCTCTGCGGAACGCTGCAAACATGGCACCGCTTCATTCTTACATGCTTGAAAATAACATATGAATATAAAAATTCATTGAAATCTCCAGAAATCGATGTCCTGATCTTCGATTCTGAGCTCTGAGCGCTCGTGAAAATCGTCGGCGCCGAGGACAGAAAATGTCAATTTCTAGGGTATTTTCCAAAAAAAATCCCCAAGAAATCCGTGGGATCTTGAGAAGAGATGCTGAAATTCAGCTTCCCCTAGCACCACTGTCACTGTGGCGCCAGCGGTTTGGGTGAAGGTCACCCTACCGCTTCAAGACGAGGCGGACCCATTTGACGTTGGGTCACCTTCGGCATCTGGTGGAGAAAAATCAGAAAAAGTACATTCATCGTCGGTACCACGCTCAACCTCAAACTCAGACCCAACACAGAAATCGGTCGAAGACTCAGCAGAATCAGAGTCATGCAGCCCTCCATCAACGAGGAATGCGCGGGAACCCCAAGACCGCTAACTCAGGGCACCTGTGTCGTCCCTGGCGTACAGCTTAATCTTCCTCGGAAGTTCAATGTAATGAACACAAATGTCCTACAATTCAGGGAACCAAGGTTTGTCGTCCCAGAAGGCTTGGGGGTGCTAATGCGCTTGTGCAAGGCTTGACGGCAACCAAGTGTCTCCTGACACCAGGGGGTTTGCAATCTGTCAAGATCTGTATATGACTTGGAATCAACATCCTTTTCCGTGGAATGATTAACTTTTTCAAGCATCCAAAAAAGAAGGAAATGGGGCATTTTCTGAAATGAATGTGAAACGTCATTCGTGATTAAATGTCGAAGGACGTCGTTCTTGATCGACCCCGATCCAAAGATTCTCTTGGAGGTGTGCAGACTATCGATGACGAAATTAAGGCGAAATTTCCGACCAAATTCGTACTAATAGATTCCTGTACTTTGCTTGATGATCTGAGAATTCGAATTGTGTGGAATTTCGATGAAAAAAGAAATTGTGAATTTTTCCCGTTCTGCTATGATGTCGCGCATCCTGGATTATGGGTTCAGTACGGTAAAATATGGATCTGTAGCCCGCCAAATAGCACCTCGAGATGTCTTGATCAATAGCGATCAAATGTTTTGGCGTGAACATCATATTTTAGTGAAATGTGACGGATTACAATGTCCTGTACCATTATTCTGGGCAATGGTGCCCCTTACTGGAGATTTGGTGACAGATTCAGTGGAGTGACGAAAGACGAAATGAAAGGTACTGTGTGTGCACTTCAAACCGAACGGAAAGCGACGCGCAACAAGGTTAACACGCAGGAAGTTCGTAAAGTATGCAAAAGCTCGGGAAGCAAGAACATCAAAACGGATACGCGTTCACACGATGTCATGCACCGCTTCATTGGAGTGAGAACAACAGGTATCCTTGCCGTCAATGTTTCGAACGTCCGTCACAAAAAAGTTTGTGCGTTGGTGCTCGAACCGGCGTCCGCAACTCGCTTGCTTAGTGCGTCACGGTTAAGGGCACAACTAATATCGCCCGAGTCTTATCTTGCTTGATTTTATGGATGACCTGCAGGATTAAGTGAAACGGAGGATTAATCCACAACTTCTTGTCCCATTTCCGGGCCCAAGCGTCGCTCAAAGAAATTTGTGAACCGTTTGTTCTTGCGGTTAGCAAAGGCATCATACCGTGGGGTAAAGGAATGGTGCTTAGAAAAATATTCACAATTAGCATCACGCCATTTGTCGACAACTCTGTAAGATGAAGAGTGCCAGCACGAGGGGCGGCGTTGCTAGGTGTTCCTACTGAGACATTCCAGCCCCCGAGCGTACTCAGAGCTCCCATTCACCTCAGCAAGAGTGACATCTTCTCCAAACTTTGGAGCAACCTTTTGCTTTGAAAAATTCTTCTGCACTTTTAAACCTTGCGTGGAAAAAACGAAATTTGGGGCGCTCCATAGGACCCGATTCCAGCAAAAAACAACGCCTATACCCTACCGGCGCCACCTGGTTCTTCCCGAGCCACTAAAAGTTCATACTCTACATCAACTCGGTAGAAGTAGTCATCCTTAAGAAACAACTTCTTCCACCTTGCTACCCTCCCAAAGGTCGTTAGCGACCAAATGGGTAGATATGTAACAACCCCGTTGACCGCCTGAAAGAGAGTGTCCAGATACTCCCTCCAGGGTCACAAGATGGGGCAAATCAAAGACGTAGTCGTCAGGTAAAAATGAATTGGATTGGATATTTATTTGGACATTGGACCTCTGATCCATTGTCACATAAACAAGTGGCGAGGTGAAAATTGCCTTTGCAATCAGAGACCCATAGCTTGGTGACAAACTGGCGGGCCCTGTGCTTGGACTGTACACCCACCTCGTCCACTGCAGCAGGAAGATCCGTTGCCGGGTGAAGAGGAGAGGCAATAAGAGACCCTACATCAAGCAAAGGTCGGGTTGCAATCTGAGGATCCTGCCTGAAATCGGCAGGGGAGGGGCAATTTTCTTCGCCCCCCTAGGCGTTCTGCTCACCGGCAGCCACATCCACCTGATGAATGTGGCCTCTCTCGTCGGTCAACTCTTCATGCAGGGGATCATCCTCGACATTCTCGAGGTAGGCACCTCCATCCTGTCGGGTGTTGTCAAAAAATGGCGCTCCGATAGGGCCACCTGATCCACTCGGTGACTACCCCTTCCATGACCGCAGCCACCGGATGAGGGCGCTCCGGCGGTGCCACACCCCTTGCCATTCCCTGAGGGGGAGGTCCCAGGAGGTTTAGACTTCCCTTTGCCCTGACATCCCTTGGCATTTCCTTTATTTCCGGCGGACGGGTGGTTATTTCCTGGATTTTTACCACCGCCACCGTACGGGCTATTGGCATTTTTGTTGCCACCCGGCTGAGGACCTGAGCCTGATGGTGCCCTGTTTCTTGTGCCTTGCCTTGTTTGGGCTCCCTGTTTGTCCACCGGAGGGTGGCCGATTCGTGTTCCCAGCCTTCCCCCCGTCGTGCACTTGTCGGGCATTTTGGTCAGAATCATTGGGAATCTTGATGTTTTCCCCAATAATCTTGTGGTCGTGAGCAAACCACCGGTGCTGGTCCGTGGCCGAGCAAAAGGCAGATGCCACATTCCTGCTGGACATTCTTGGTGTCATTCACCGTTTTTTTCTGTCCATTGGTCGCCTTTTGAGAGGAACCTTGGGCATTTTTGCAGCAAGGCCCTCGTGGTAATTCTGGTTGGCGGCGTCTGCCAGCCGCTCAACCTCTTCCCAAAGCTCCTTGGGCGCGTACGAAAAAACCCAATTCCGAGCTTTGAGCCGGCGCCCATGGAAGCTGACCCCTCTGTTGAGGACTTGGACAAACAAGTCCCTGTCCTCATGCTCATGGAATTTCACCTTCCACTTCTCGGTGAATTTCACCTTGGAGAAGGATGTCGGCGAGCACTTTTGGAGGGATCCCCTTACAGAAAACTTGTTGGCGGAGGCATCGAAGCCTTCCACCTCCGCCCACCACGTCTTGACTTGTTCTTCTGATTGCTTGTTCCAAAGTGTGGCAGCTGTTTCCGGGGGAATTTTGTCAAAATTAGGTTTTTTAATTCAGCGTTGGAGAATTTTTCTCCTGAATGCTCAGCTTCCTCCACAAGATTCCAAAAGCGCTGCTTCTCGTCCTAAACCTCGTGGAGAATTAATCGCGAAAAAGAAGGGAAATTCTTGAGCATCTTGTGGTAATGGTCCTCCGGTGGGCGGGATCCACGTACCTCTAGCTGTTCCCACACCTCACTAAAGGCAAGGGGGGAGCTTGTCTCTTCGCGATGACTCCAAGTGCCAAGCGAGGTGTTCGCTGGCGGTCCCTCAACACAATTTAACCCAAAGCTTCAACACCCGGTGGAATTGGGGCCATCACTAGGGGTTCCCATTGTACTTGGGCTGCTTAGCAACCTTACGGAGCCTCAAAGAAGTGGGGTTCAGAAGAGATTCTAGCCCTACACCGGCCGTAATGGTTGGAACCTTGGCGGCATCATTCGCCACACTGGCTCCGGCGAGGGTCTCGGCGAGCAAAAGCTGGGCTAAAGTGTTGTCGTCAACGGCTCCATGGCAATCCTCTTTGCATTTTGTACCTTTTCCTTGGCCGCTGCTGTCCGGCTCTAGGAACGAGTGATTGTCACCAGTTCCTTGAGCTTAGCCCTGCTAATCCTAGCATCTGTGGTCTTTGGGTCCACCGAAGGAGCGATGGAAAATTTTTTCGTTGCTTCCTCCGATGGCTCAGTCTCTCGGGCCACAGATGAGGCTCCTTCGGACCTCATGTGGGTCTTGAAAATATTTTTTACACCGAACGAGTGCACGATAAATTGGATTTGATCCTTCAGTGTCTGCAGCTCAGAATCTCTGTGGGTTCGGCAAGAGCAATCGTTAGGGCAATACATTCTGTGACCCGATGGAATTGGACACGCAGTCGGGCCACATAAACCTGTGGAATTTAACCAGGAGTCCACGTGCGGTACTCCTTCTGCCTAGATTTCGAGGCTGGCTTGCTTGGCCACCGCCACAATGCCTTCCTCGAGAGCTGCCGCCAATTCGGCTTGAGCATCTCGGTTTGGCAGGGCAGAATTTACAAAGTAGGGTCCTGGGACAGTCTCCCGGGTCTTTTCCTTGGGGAAACGGGTGACATTCGAGACCTCGAGGAACGCATTTCTGACCTGTTCCTCCTCCCATTCCCTGCAGTCCCGGTCGCCGATTTCGTCGCTAATCAAATAAAAGAATTCAATTAAAGATCAAATTCGGTCTCCTCTTTGCGCCGAAGGCGCTCCTGTAATATCCAACACCCTGTTTCAAAATTGTGGGCGTCTCCGTGATCAAGCTGTGGCTCCAATGGAGCCCACACTGCAGGGCGGTCAGGCACCACTACCTCACCTGGTCCACTGACTTTGAAGTCCATTAGGTCCACGTCGAATTTGTCCATCGGGGCGGTGGTGTAGGGCGCGGTGACTCCACCTAGCTCATAAAGAGGATCCGGCGGCACATTCCGAGTGGGATCTTGAAAATGATAACCTCCTTGGCATGCAATGGTTGCTCTCCTTGGACAGTGGGGACTGCAGCAAGGGAATCCTCGTAGCGCTTTGGTTGCGCAGCAAAGAGGGAGTTGAATTGTGACTTCCGGCGTCCCTATAGCTCCCATTTGTGTGCCCTGTGGGCCTAATGGAGGTGTGGGTCCCGCGGGAACAACATTCAGGTAGCCTTTGCTACCATGCAAGTACTGTCCCGGGTGAATGAAGGTGCCAGAGGGCTCGGAGCAGACTAGACCCGGTGTGCAGCCTTGCGGGGATGCAACCTAGATGGTTAGTTCCGGTGACCGAGGGGACCCCAGGGGAGGTGAGGGCAGCGAGAACACTAGATAAGTCCATGCTCATATGACCCAAAGAAAAATTCTAGTTTGCATAGAAAATCAATGCGGATGAAACTAAATACATATGAGTGTCTGAATTTGTCAATAAAGATTTATATAAATCCGATGGTGAAAAAATATTTCGCCGATTTGGGTCGCGCACGCGCACCAGCGGCAATTGGCGATTTTGGCTAAATGATCGGATTGCGCCAAATTTACAATGAATGGATAGCGGATCTGAATCCGGCACATCAGAAATATATAGGTCAGTCCCTGGGAGCGGTTTGGGGGGCGGTGATAGCACCGGTGTCTGTAAAATGGCGAAAATGTAACCACCCTAGTGGATAAACTTGTGTGCTCTAGGGAGGAGGTCCTGGGTTCCAACCCCACTACCCCCAAATTTTTGCCAAATGTTTTTGCTAAATTTCAGAACATTTGAGGAATGCCCCTCGATTGGGACATCGTGTAAGTGCGGCTAACCCCCATTTGCTCAGATCTTCACAGATCTACCGCCCCTTTCGTACTCGCCCCCGGGACCAAACTTCTGTTGCCCTCCGCTAGTGCGACTTGCACCCGCACTTCCCACCCAAACGGGCGGAAACCTGGCTTTCTGATCCATTGGACGCCAGTGGCAAAGTGCAACCTCACACGGATGTCAAAAACAATCATGGACTACATACCTACGGTGCAGTGCATTCTGTCTGATACCTGATCAAAGCAGGCAAAAAAAAAACCCAAACCATCAACCCTAATGGCCAATTTTTGAAAAAGTACGGTTGCACCCCCTCCCCCAACCCCAACCCATACATCTCCAAAAAGCCCTTTTCAAGGGCTTTCCGAGTATACCCCACATCCCCCCCCCCCCCTACTGGACACTCACTGGACACAAATGGGGCAACAATTGCTCCGGACCCCGAAAATGCTCCGTGGTGGCACAAATTGGACCATCTCTGAGAGATATCCAAAGGTGCAAAATGTGGCAATTTGCCATTAGCAATCATCATACAATGGCACAATAAGCGCCACTTGGCCTTTGCCCTACAATGAGAACGCAATGCGACATTCGTTCACCGATCCCCGGAATTAGGGACATGTGACTGGTTGGGCCTTCCCAAAATGAATTACACATTGGTGCCCGTCAATTGATAAATGAACTCCTGATTGACTTTTAGGTGGTTTAGATCAATATGACTTGAGGTGTTATCCATCACCAACACAATTGGCGTGTTGAGCGCTAGGCCTTCTTCTCTGAAAATGTTGGTGCATTGCTCAATAATCCTCTTGCAGAAGGCTTCAAATGTGGCATGTGTTTGTATCTTGCAAAGGGCATGGCCTTGAACAATAGTTTTACTAATGTGTGGGCGTAGAGCATCACTGATTTGGCATACCAGCAAGCACTCCACCGCTTCCACGGGATTTGAAACAGGAGAACTTGCCCGGCCATATTGGTAACCGCCATTCCTCTGACAGCGTGTCTCTCCTTGCCATGGGCGATAAAAACGTTGTGAACACCCCCGAACTCATACATGCCTTTCTGTCGTGGGATATACTGAAAGGGGGGTCTCCCTTTTCCGTTGTGCAAGCGTTAACTCTGGGGTGGGGCAAAGCCGAAGCAGGCGGCTATGCCCAAACGGGAGGGCAAGCCCCCTGTGTTTAACTGACTTTTGCTTGTTTCCTTGACTATGGTTGGTTGTTTAACGGAGAGGTTTGGGAAGGGGAGAGGTTTGAGAAAGGGGCTGAGAGGGGGTTTGTTGGGCCATGACTTTCTTATTAGGTTCCCGCACGCGGGGGACCTGTAGCAAAGAGTGTACTCCTTCCCCCTAGTGGTACTTGCAACAAATCCACATAACCATGCATGTATCGTAGGGAAGCATGTAGTAGAATGGGGCAAGACATATGCAAGTGGATTTCATGTGGTAAATTTCGTGGCCAAATTGAAAAGCGAAATTTCCCAATTGACATTTACCGCCCCCGAAATCCCCCTGCCCCTTGTGCTGAGAGACAAGCAGGGGCCGCCAGTTTTTCAGCAGGGGTACATGTCCATTCAGCGGCATGGAAAGCCTCAAGGCTTTACGCCGCTGCTTTTGCAAGCTTTTTCAAGCACTGCACAGCCAGCCAGTGCATCGTCATGGACAGGAGGTAAATTCCAATTACACAGCAGTGCACCAATAACCCTACCTTGTCCAACCAGTAGACATACGGGAGAGCCTCAATCCTTGTAATTAAAATTGGAAAACTCAAAGGGCACCCCCCCCCCCCCCATAGCTCCCAGGTAGGCCTCGGCAAAGGAAGGCCTGGTAGAGCGTGATGGCCTGCCACAGCTCCGTTGCACTGCATTGCCAGGGTGGCCTGCAGTGGACAGTTGAGCTTGGGCCGGTAGTGTTGGGGATGGTCCCTAAAGATGGACCGGGCACTGCCGTGCACTCTTGTGGGGCGTGTTGGTGGGTGGGGCTGCTCACTACCGCCAGCAAGGAAGATACTCCGCCGTGGACAGAGTGCGAATACTCTGAGCGAAGATATTGCTGCAACGCGCTCGCCATGAATGGCGCAGAGTGCAGAAGATATTACTGCAACGCACTACCAATAAATCACACATTGGTGAGCTAGCACCCATGGCCTTGTGTGACATTCACGTTGCTGGTTGTGGTGAGCACCTCCCAGCCTGGGGTCTTCATGATGACCGCATACCGGGCACTGATCAGGCCATCAGGGGAGGACACCATGGGCAGAAGTTGCATTCTGGATTCCCACCCAGGCAGGTGGATGCCCGCGGCAGTGCGGATGCCCGCAGTAGTACGGATGCCTGCTTGTCATAGCAGAAGGTTCAAGGGCGAGAGGCCAATAGGTGCCGCCACAGGCTAACAGAGCCAACCACCAAGGCCTTGTGCCAACCTCCCCCCCCCAGGGAAATACATGGGTGGGTATTCCTCAAGGGGCCGCATGCAGGTCAACAAGGCGCTCTACACATGCACGTCCTGGTATGCATATGCAGCAATGTTCGGCAGTTCCATTGATACACGCTGATCCTTCGTATCGGGCACCGGTGTATGTACAATCTGGCAAACAGTACCAAGTTGCTTCCTTCACTTAGCCATGTTTTGTCGGCCAAAACCTCTAGCCTACACAGTACAGTACATGGGGTAGTTAGACCGTTTGGTGGCACTGCAAGCTTGCAGGACACTGGCACTTCATCGGCCGGCTCGCTGTGCCCGCCCTCTGGTCCTCGAGGAGGTGCAGGGGTTGCGGGGTGTGTCTGATGTGTGTTGTGAGTGCTGAAACCCTATTCACTTCGCTTTCTGATTGAGCTGAAGTCTGTGCCAAATTCATCATCAGAATTGTTGCCTACAATAGATTCAGTACGATCCGACAAGTAATCAAACCCAGGCCCAGGTGATGGCAAATCGATAGAAAAGCATCCTGAGTCCTCAACGGGGGGGGGGGACAAGTGCAGTACATCTTGTTCTGCCCCCTCACAACCGGCCATGTCCCCACAACCTCACACACCTACACCCCCACATCACCACACTTAGGCTGCACAGTGCCATATTGCACACATTGCATCCCCCCCACCTCACATCTCCACAGCCTGGGCATCCTGCATAACTACATCACACCTTCTCCTCTGCGCTGAATATCAAAAACGGGGAAAACTAGTCTCCCTTGCCTGCTAATACCCCGCTCCCCCAAATGCCCCTGTGCCCAAGTAAATGGGCAACTCTGGGGGCTGCCCATTTCACAGTGACTATGCGGGAAGCCCTCTCCTCAGCTTCATTCACTTCCCACAGACAGTGTAGTTTCTGCATAGCATGCCCAGCACTTTGGCAACTTACCACACAGCAGCAGTATGGGCAATGATTCGTGCAGTAAATTCTTGCGCATCCCATGTGGGTCTAGCAGTGGACTGCACTGTGTTCTAGCCCCAGCATAGGTAGGCTAGACAGGTCATCCCCACCCTTGTGTATCCCACAGCCTGTGTTCCGTACCCACACTAGGATGACAGTTGTTTACCTCCATGGCACTTCAAGGCGAAGACCACACGGACTTATCCCTCCCGTTTCTTCAGCTGATAGTAGATGTTGGCTGTGCCGCCGTGCCACCTTGGTGGTATACACTCTGCACACCCCCCCCCCCCCCCAGGGACTTGCTTGAGCGGGGGGGGGGAGGGGGGGAGGGGGTCCAGGGGAGGGGGGGAGGGGGTCCAGGGGGGAGGGGTCCCCCCCCCCCCTCCTCGGAACGTACCTAGTCCACAGGGAACAGAAAATTTATTGGGCAACGAACCACTCAGCACATGGAAATGTCAGCTTGTTGGTAGCAAACAAAGCTAATTCATCATTTTGCAAGGACAATTTGTCATGGTTGTCAGAAAAGGTTTCTGGCTTACCCCAATGCTGTGGATGTTCTTTGTTTTTGATAAAGAAAACCTTGATGATTTTCCCCAGTGCAAAATGATGCAGGTCAATTCAGGGTTCCCTCATCTAATCAAGACACAACAAATACAACAAAGCGGGACATTTACCATCTCATGCCAACTCACAGTGATCATGGTCAATCAGAATTAGACTCCCCTGAACTGGAGCCTCCATCTGTAGTGGAAGTGGAGCTGGAACCTGATGATGATGAGGAATCTGAGTCACTGCCTGAATGGGAGTCATCAGACAAGTGTTGCCATTGGCACACTCAAAAACAGTGTGGCACATGCCTTTTGTGCCTCATTGTATGCTTCTTGTCTCTTCCAGCCAGTGATCCTATCTTTAAACCTAAAATAAAGCAGCACGTCGATTACGTCTTTGCGTTTTGCGCGTGGCGACGGTTGGACTGGGGAGCAGAAATACACTGACAACGAGCGTTGGGTCATGGTAATCTGCAAGACAAGGAACGCAGAGTACACATAAAACGATAAGTAAACAGTGTGTGGGGTGCGCCGAAGGCGCCGAGAAATTTTTTCCCCGTCACCAAAAAAAGTTCCCAAAACCCAGGTTTTCAGCTGCACTTGAGCTGAGGGGGGAGGGGGGGAGGGGGTCCAGGGGAGGGGGGGAGGGCCCCCCCCCCTCGGAATGAAAATTAAAGCAAGTCCCTGCCCCCCCCCCCCCCACACACACTTTGGGTAATTACTAAGTGATGGTCCTCCACCAACCTTTGGGGACAATATTGCCAGTGGACTGTGGCAATTTTTTTTAAAGGCGTCAACGTTCACTGCTAGGACCCTGGAGGGTAAGTTCTTGGATAGCACAGGGTCTGGCAGAGTCCGCTAGGGTTACCATATGGGGTGTAGCTCATGACAGGCCCCTAATGGGTTCCCAAAGGGGGTACGCTGTCAGTGCAGGGGGATCTCTTGGGGTCCTTGTGCGCCTTCTGGCATTTTTGGAGTGGTTGTAGTGGGATTTCCCACGACGTGGGAAACGCTGGGTCGCTTGCGATGCATGTATAGTGTTTGGTGTATCGGTAGTGTGGTGATACAACTGCTGTGTTGTCTTGTATGTCTGCCACACTTCCTGCACGGCTTTGTGCAGTGCAAGGGAAATTTGGTAAGTGTAGTGCAAGTAGCTGTTATGCATTTTAGTTATGCTTGCCATGGTTACTGTGTGGTGTTGATATTTCTTGTGCCAGTGTGTTAGCAGTTGCGCATTGTTGTAGTCTGTGTGGGTGGCATGTTTTGCCAATTTGTATGTGTCCGTGGTTGCACTTAGGCAGCTCTGCCATCTTGTCTGTAGCACCAGTTGCTGCAGCCTCTCGCTACATAAGTGGGTCACCAGGCAGTGGTAAGAACACTTGACATCATGTACCCATGTGCACATGGGTTTAAGGTGCCGTAGGTGTGCCACAAAGTTTTCTGTCGTGCATGCAAGCTAGTATGCCCATTTCACGGTGCAGAGGTGGCGTCTTGTTGCCTCTCCCATGGTCTTGTACCAATAGGCCCACCCAATGTCAAGGTGGAGCTGTGGACGCTTAGGGGGCCTCGGTTTCTCCGGCACGGTGTGCGCCCCGAAGATGGGTCTGGTGAACCAATGCACAACCTCCGCGCCCCGTGCCTTGCGTGTTTCATGGAGTTAGGCATTGGCATGAATTTCGGCTGTTGGCACTAAAGGTGTCCTAGTGCGTTTCCTGGTTGGGCGCAAGGGTGCCCCCAAGAGTTCCTTGCGGTTGCGAGTTGTCTCATAGGGGTGGGTGGGTGGGGGCTGTCAACCACAGAGGAGACACAAGTTGGTCTAGCGTTGGTTCAACTAGGGGTCATTAGAGGGCTTGCACCTCCTAGATGGCCGGAAATTGGAAGAGGCCAACCACTCATCACAACTTGTAGTGTCCTAGTAGTTGGGAAGTCTGCACTAGTGACTAGTGCACTAGTGGGGACCAGGAGCTAGGTGCATCGCCATTTTTCCATTAGGGGCTATTTGTAGCTAGGGATGTGCCTCGGAGCTCCAATCATTCTACTAGAAAGTCTAGTCGGACAAGAAGACATCCCAAGAAGCCCAAAAGGCGGGTTTCATTTGTACAGAGCTACTGTGGTGTTGGCCCACGAGCCGCACAGTGTAGGGAGGTGTTCCCAGGCTACCCCTACTCCCCACCAGCTTACTTGGCCCTAGAGCCAAGGGAGCCAAGTCGTGCATCGGTATTGTTTGAGTGGGATCCAACTGATCCGGTGTACCTCGGCTGTTTGTTTCTGCCGTTGTAGCTTGTAGCTGCATGATCCCTGTCTTTCCCGGCGTGGGCATGATTTGACTATAAAGCAGTATGTCATGCGGTTGTCAGTATGTCATGCGGTTGTCGTGGCGGGCAAGCAGGTTGTCACCTAGGTCAGCTAAGCAATCAAAAGGGTTATTGCCCATGATGTCAGGGTAGTCTTGGTATGTGCTGGCTTGCTGCATCACAACGTGTGGGTGTCTACTATACGGTGAGTTGTTTTGTGGTTACATTTTTGTATCCTATGTCCAAGTAGTCCTAGTCCTTGATGGTGCCCCTCCGGGGAGTAGGTGCAGCCTTGGCTGCCCTTTGATTGTCAAGGATGACTTCATCCCCTTCCCGGGCCATGTTGGATACAATGGCACAAGCCATTGTTTTGGCTTTGTATACCTGTTGGGGCCATGGACTCGGAAGGCCACCCGGAACCCCGTTATAAATCCTCCTCCTGCCAGTCACGTTTGGAGCCGTCTGTGTACCACCATGTTGTTGGGTTTTCCCTCCATAAAGTGTGACCCCATGGCATATTTTTGTATGTGGTCGTTGTGTGAGGACTGCCACAGTGTCCTCGGGCGTCGGTTCATTCGGTGGCTGTAGACTATTGTAGGATAGTCTTTGGATAGCTGCCTGGTAGCGTCCGGATGCAGCGGCCCGCAATCCCTGCCTGTGTGAGGCACTGTCCCAACCCAACCCAACCCAACCCAATGCCACCCCAGTCCCCACCTCCCCCCCCGAAATGGCACCCGGATCGGGGGCTGGGGGGGGGGGGGGTCAAAATCGAAAAATTCATTGGGGGGTCATTTTGTCTCCCAAATGATGATTTTACAAAGGGGTTGGGGATTCGGTATCGCCCATTGGGGTCTGCTACGCAACACAAATGACCACAAAAAAAGGGGGGGGTAAATGGCGCCCGCACCTGCGCTTGATCTAACAACCTCTCTTTGAGGGGTTTTTTTGGGTGGGGGGAGAAAATTGGAGGAAATGGAGACAAACAGAAACCTGCAAAAAATGGATGGATAGATAGGAAGCAAACTATAAAGATCAGAAAAAGATGAAATGTGGGAGAAATGAGCAGATGAGAAATCACCTCGCAGAGGTTGTTAGATCAAAGCCAGGCAGGCGTATATAGGGGAAAACGCCACATACCCCCCCATTTTGGCCTTTTTGGGGCTATTCACGTACCCTACCCCAAGGGGTTGAATTGTTAGTTTAACCCCTTGTAAAATCATTATTTTGTCCAATAAACGCATCCCCCAATGAGTTTTTGGTCCGGACCCCCCCAGACCCCCCCCACTTGAAACCCACTTTTTGGAGCCTTTGAGGGGGGGGTGTGGGGGGGGTGGGGGTGGGGGGGGGGGTCAAAAATGTCGAAAAAATGACCCCCCCTTTTTTTGGGTCGAAAATCATGAATCTTTTGGTTTTTTTCGATTTTGAGCCGAAAAAGTGTTTCCGGGTCCCGACTCCATAGGGTTTGTATGGGGCGGAGTGGGACGAGCGCTTGTGCAGTTTATGCACTTTTCAGCCATTTTTGTGATGTTGGCGGTTTTGGCGACCTCGGTGACCCCGTGCTACCCACCCCGAGGTGTGCGAGTGGGGATGTTGTGACAGTATATGCCTACTAGGATATGAAAGGACGTATTTTGTGGTCTGTAGCTGTGCCGAGGGCCGGTCAAATGCCCGTGCCAACGACGCGAAATGGCTGTTTCCACCAATAATGGCCTAGTGAATGGGCCGGTACACAACCTGCTTATGCAGTTTTTCACCCCGTGCAGCTCAAAAATTGAAGTTTTCGAAACTTGTTTTTTTGATATGGTGACCACACAATATGACCATCCAAGCTATGTAAGGCATGTTTTAGGCCGTATTTACGTGTTTTTCACCCCATTTGGGTATTGGCCGCACGTGGGGGGGGGGGGGGGGCTCCCAAGGGATTGGTACACAACCTGCTTATGCAGTTTTTCACTGAAGACAGCTCGAAAATGGAAGTTTTCAAAACTTGTTTTTTTGATATTGTGATCACCTAAAATGACCATCCAAGCTATGTAAAGCATGTTTTAGGCTGTATTTACGTGTTTTTCACCCTATTTGGGTATTGGGTGGGGGGGGGGGGTCTCCCAAGGGATTGGTACACAACCTGCTTGTGCAGTTTTTCACTCTGGACAGCTCGAAAATGGAAGTTTTCGAAACTTATTTTTTTGATATTGTGACCACCTAAAATGACCATCCAAAGTATGTAAAGCATGTTTTAGGCCGTATTTACGTGTTTTTCACCCATTTGGGTATTGGGCGCACGTGGGGGGGTCTCCCAAAGGATTGGTACACAACCTGCTTATGCAGTTTTTCACCCTGGACAGCTGAAAAATCGAAGTTTTCGAAACTTATTTTTTTGATATTGTGATCACCTAAAATGACCATCCAAGCTATGTAAAGCATGTTTTAGGCTGTATTTACGTGTTTTTCACCCTATTTGGGTATCGGGTGGGGGGGGGGGTCTCCCAAAGGATTAGTACACAACCTGCTTATGCAGTTTTTCACTCTGGACAGCTCAAAAATCGAAGTTTTCAAAACTTATTTTTTTGATATTGTGATCACCTAAAATGACCATCCAAGGTATGTAAAGCATGTTTTAGGCTGTATTTACGTGTTTTTCACCCTATTTGGGTATTGGGTGGGGGGGGGTCTCCCAAGGGATTGGTACACAACTTGCTTATGCAGTTTTTCACCCTTGGTAGCTCGAAAATCGAAGTTTTGGAAACTTATTTTTCTGATACCGTGATCACCTAAAATGACCCTCCAAGCTATGTAAAGCATGTTTTAGGCCGTATTTCTGTCATTTTTCCCCTATTTTGTGTGTGCGTTGCTTGGAGTAGCTTCTCTGCGAGGTGGACTTGCCGAAGGCAATAGAATTGAGACAGAAACGGGTGATAGGGCTCAACCCCCCCCCTTCCCGAGAACCATTCATTCCATTTGACCAATATGCAAGAGATATTCTCAGTCAAATCATGCCAACACTTGCCAACAGGGAAATGGGCAAGATGGCCACTGACTGACGCCGGGAACTTCGGGAGCGTGCCCATTGAGCCTTGTCTACTTTTCTGTGTCAGCAGGTGTGCCACGTTGCCTTGTACATGCACTCCCTGCTCCCTGCAAAGGCCCCCAGCTGAGGAACCTCTTGAGGCCAATTTTGGGCCACACTTGCACTTGCGGCAGGTTAGAGCCCTTGCCAGGGTTCACAAAGTCATTGGGAACATGGGTGAAGGATGGATCCTTGTGGGGCAGTGTGTGGCGGACAGGGTAGAATAAGGGACATGCCAAGGCAGATGCGGCAGTCCCCTGCTGGAAACCGGATGCACGGCTGCATTTGGCTTCCACAGCTGTATACTGTGTGGACTGCTGCACCCCAGGGCACAGCTGCATACTGCCTCCACAGCGGCATAACTGAAGAACTACTGTTCCAAAGCACATCCGTCCTTTCTGCTGTCCTCCACTTGTCTCCACTTGTTGACACGTCATCTGCACTCGCAAACCTCCCGTGCACCGCTGTACCTTTACACGTGCACACAATTACGCTTGCCCAGCCTGTCGCCGCTGTCTGAGCCGCATGCCATCCCTCTGGCCAACGCACAGCGACAGACAAAGGCCGGTCGGGGCACCCAAATCAATGTGTCCCTCCGCTGCACGTGTTCCATGACAACCTCTGAGCAGGGCGGCCCAGAAGTTGGGAAGCGTCCCCCCGAGCTCAGTCGGGTCCTTCAGAGTGGTACCCCTTCAGAGAAATCCCATGTTTGGGTCAGTTGCAGGGGTCGGGTCAGGAGGGGGCGGGGCTTTGCCGGTACCCTGGGCATCAGGGCTCCACACCCACCCGCATAAGACTGCCGCTACGACTGCCGACAGGGCAAGCACTGACAGTAATGAGGGCCCAGCGTAGCCCCTGTTCGAGCCCGCATGGGCCTTCAACCGCTGCTGCAGGATCTGCTGTGCTTCCGTCAGGTCCCGCGCCTCCGGGTTCTGCGGAGGGGCTGTGGGTGTAGAGGAGCTTGGCGGCAGGGGGCAGTGGCTGGCACCGGACGGGGCTGGGGTGCACTGAGATTCATCATGACTTGCACTTGGGGGTCTTGGAGAGGCAGCACTGCGGGTGGCGCTTGATTGCACTGTGCCGGGGCTCGCAGTGTTGGTGAGGGGAGGTGCGGCACGCTGCGGGGAGGAGGAGGCCTCGGCAGTGGTAGGGCTTGCACCCGTGGCCTCGCCATCGCCCTCTGCGCCAAAGAGGGGGAGGCCGACGGAGGGTGTGGGGTCTTGGCACCCAAAACTCCAGCTCAGCAACCGGTACACCCCCGCAGCACCGCCGTCAGTGTTCAGTCCACCCGCCGTGAAACCCACCGCGGCCGTGGGGCTGGAGATCTCCTTCGCAATGTCCACCGAGACCTCGAGACACATCTGGCGCTCCAGGAACACCTGCAGAACGGACTGCGCGTACTTGATCGTGATGGTGTACGCTTCGCCGTCGCTCAGGATGGCCGCGGGGGAGGCACACTTGAGCAACCGCCCCTCCGCCCACACGCT
Source organism: Eutreptiella sp. 'Long Island Sound 2002' (assembly GCA_964036045.1). NCBI lineage: Eukaryota > Euglenozoa > Euglenophyceae > Eutreptiales > Eutreptiaceae > Eutreptiella > Eutreptiella sp. 'Long Island Sound 2002'. Next base: position 44,363,535 of record OZ038392.1, read on the forward strand.
GACGTGCAGCCCGGGCTGATGACTGCAGCGGGGCCGCGAGTTGTTGTCGAACGCCACGGCAACGCTGCGCTCGATGCCTCGGTACCCGCCCCAATCGGCCTGCCCCGGCCCTGGGACGCCGAGGGCCTGGACGCCCTCGGGGCTGCACTGGACCACGACGGCGAATCCGCCCCAGACGGTCCGCGACACGTCGGTCACGAGCAGCCGAAAGCGGGTCGAGAAGGCGGTGTCCACGCGGTGCGCGCCGCGGTGCCACGCCGCGCCGGTGTTCGCCGGCGGCGCACCCCCGGCGTCCGCCAGCAGCTCGAGCCCCCCGGCGCGCACCACCGCCTGCCCGCAGAGCGCCAGCGACGCCGCGGCATCCGACGCGCCCGGCGCCGGCACCGCCGCGGCCGCGTGCGCGGCCACCGCGTCGTCCCGGAAAGCGCTGTAGCGAAACGCGAGGGCCACTTTGGGTGCGGGTGCGGGCGCGGGCCCAGCGCCGGAGTTGCTGGGGCCCGGGGCGGGCGACGGGGCCGGGGAGGTCGCGCCGGCTTCGCCGCGCTGCAGTCGCCACTGCAGAGATCCGGTCTGGCGGCCGCCGAGGTGTTCGGTGTCCCCGTGGCACTCCCCCGTCTGCATCGCGCCGCGCTCCCGATCCCACCGTCGCTCAATGACCTCTCGCTTCGCGGCGGGCGCCCGCCGGAGGTGGTCCCTGTGGAACCCGTCGATGACGGTCTCCAAGAAATCTTCGGTGACCTGAGTCCTGCGGGTCAACACGTCCTCGAAATTGGTGGTGTACTTTCGGATCACGTCCCGGACTTCGAACTCACCGTAGGCCATGACGTACGTGAGCTTCTTGCCCCAGCCCTGTTCGTAGAGTAGCGGCTGGTCATACGTGTCCTCGCACGGGTCACACATGACGAACTTCTGCTGCGCCTCCGACCACACCTCCGACCACACGTGGTCCGTGTGGTCGTGCACCCAACGGGCCTCATACCCCAACGCGATGCAGCAGAGGGTGAAGCAGTTGGCCCACTCGCCGCACCGGCCGCGCCGCGTCTCCAGCAGCTTGACGGGGCTGTTGTACCGCGGGAAGCGCGTGTCCAGGCCGCACTCGGTGCACGTGTGGACCTCCACGCGGCTGCCCCCCCACGCCAGCTCCTCGGGGGTGGGCTGCGTCATGCCGGTGTTGGTGGTCCCGGCCCCGCACCGGGGGCACGGCAGCGTATCGACCCACGTAAAGAACTCGCCCTTGAACCAGTGCAGCAGCTGGACGATCAGCTCGTCCGCCGGTGAGTCCAGCTTCTGGGGATTGGCCGCCGCCCTCTCCCGCAGCGTGGCCACGGGGAGCACTTCGAGGGCCCGCCGCTGCGCCACGGCGGAGCTGTACTGCGCGACCTGCTTGCACCCCTGCGAAATGCTGGACGTCATCTTCTGCTCGGCCGTGAGCCGCTGCTGCGCGGAGGCCTCCTCCTGCTGCTTTGCGACACGCGCCTTGTGCTCCTTCTGCTTCGCCTGCAGCTCCTTGCAGACGGCGGCCGAAAGGCCCTTGGAGGGCCGGCAGTCCAACTCTTGGAATTGGCATGGCGCGTCCATCTTCACAATGCACGCGCACTGGCAGCTGAATGGCATGTCGAGGCTTTCAGCATCCAAAGGCAGACGGGGCCGATCCGCCTTACGACAACGCATAGCACAAGGCTCGCAGATGGGAATGGGGGGCAGCTCGTGGCCCCCCATGAGCGTGGGCTGGGGCTGGTCCCCCGGCGCCTCGTAAAGGAAATCGTATCGGGGCTGGACGACCGCGCCTTCTGTATTCAAGCGGCTGCAGACCTTGAGTGCGGCCGCGATGTCCTCTGTGAACACCGGCGGCGCCTTGGGCACGGGAATGTCACCCGACTGTCTGCTTCCCACAAGATACAGCTTTGAGTCGGCGTGCAGCTGCAGATCCACCAACAGTGCACTGTCCTGCAATACTGCCCCTTTTGATACCAGTCTCTGGCGTGCGGCGGGCAGCCCGGTCAGCGGCTCTAGCTTCGTCTTGAGCATCCCCACAGGCTGATTGGATAGCATCGCGACTTTGTGCAGGGCTTTGTGGTGCAGGACAGCCACTTCCATCTCCTCTGCGTCATCGCCCACTGCTTCTGCCGCCTCCACTGCTGAGGTCCCTTCCACAGTCCCCGTTGCGGCAGGGCCCTGAACATCAGCCCCCGTGAGCACATTCTTGTTGGCAGCAAGGTTCCAAAAGGGGCTCTGGCCGCGTGTGGCGGGGGTCGAGCATAGTGATGCAATACGGCTCTGCAAATATTCCGGGTCGGCCCCTTGCACCGTCTCATGCAGGGCCCCGTCTTTGTAGAGCAGGAAAGTTGGCAAAGAGTCGATGCCCAGTCGCTCGCATACGTCTGGCACCTCATCGTAATCGACCTTGTAGAACTGCATCTGTGGGTACTGGGAATCAAAGGCCTGAATTTTGGGGGCGATCTTCATGCAGGGCTTGCACCATTGCGCGTAGAAATCCACAAGCACAAGACCCTGCGCAATTGCCCCATCGAATTCGGCTTCTGATTGCAGCTCCCGGACCATACCCGTGTCGGATGATCACATGCAGCACAGTGACAACAGCAGACGGCGAAAGAAAATGGACACCCAGAAAGTGTGACTGGACAATGGCAAAACATGGTCAAGTGGACCGCTATGTTCTCCAGGGGACGCAGGGTCTGTTCACAGGACTTCAGAAAAGATTTGATGGGGCCTGGTAGATGTGGCAGGAGGCACACACGCACCAGATTCCGTGCCGAGATGTTTGTCACTTTCACCTGCTCAATGCAGGAGCTTATTGTAAATTGTAAATATGAAAATGGTGGTCCTTCAGAACACGGTGATGCGTGCCACGGTGACTCGTACCATAGTATTCAGTGAATTTGGTGAGATTGTGTACCACCCTTATGAGTCAGCCAAACCCCTCAGACTGGATGTCCTGGCACATTCCATGGCAGTGAAGCAAATTGGCAGAGTGTCGCAGGAAGCAGATATAGCAAGCAAGCAACAACCGCAGTAATAGCACACAACGCAAACTGGACCTGCCTTTAGTTGTTTTCTTGGTTGTCAGCAAGGTGACGTACCTCCGTCCATGAGGCGATGGCATGAGGTAGGGGATGACAAGGGGAGGGCCGGCTGTAATCCCAATGGTCCCAGAAGATTTTACAGGAGTTCAACTGCTGTAAAAATATTCATCTTCGCAGTGAATGGCAGGACTTCTATTAACAAGTTCTATAGAGCATCATTGACAGGGTGCCCCTTGGTGGGAGTGTTGGTCCTTACTAATATTCATGTTATTGGGGCATCACCAATTGGCATTGATGGGGGGGGGGGGGAGGGCTCCCATGCCAGGCAACCTTACGGTGGGGGTGTCCCTAAGAGAGGGGGGGGGGTTTGCCATGGCATGGGAGGGTGCAATTTGTCATTTGCACAAATTTCTGATTTTGAGGAATTTTTTGAGGGTTTTCTGTGGTGCCACAGGGCAGGAGGGCTTTTTTGTGCCACCACAGGGCAGCACAGGGTTTTCTGTGGTGCCACAGGGCAGCACAGTGTCTTTCTTGTTTGGTATCTCTTTTTTTGTGCTGCCACCAGACTGCAGGGTTGAGCTGCCAGAGTTGTGTCTTGTTGTGGTGCCTGGCAAAATAGCAAATGCCTTTCGGCACTGTGCAATTTTTTTTTTCACGAGAAGTATGTCTGTGTACTTTTGGGGGGGGGGGGGGGTTTGCCGGGCGCGCTACTTTTGCATTAACTATCCCAACTTGAACCCCGGATTTACCCTCCCCTAGAGGAGCCCCCCAAGTCGACTAGAGTGAACCACAAACCTTGCCTACAAAGCAAGCCGTACAAGGCAGAATAGAGAATTTCAACATCAATGTGTATCACTCATGTATTGGCTAATAAACAATTTGTTCCCCACAGGTGTGGGCATCAATACAATCATCACAATAATGCTCTTGGCACTCACCACAAGCTGTGATGGTAGAGCGCTTCTGGCAACACAAGGCACACACATCCGTCTCATCCTCTCCTTCATCTTGCGTGCTCGCTGAGTTGCTGTTATTAATCCAAACATGAGGTAGGACATGGTCCCATGGGCCGGGCCCTCCTATGCCATGGCAAAACGCCCCCCCCCCCCCTCCCCCGCCATAAGCCCCTCCATCCCCCCGCTTAAGGATCATGGCATGGGAAGGGACCTGCCTCAGATCCCAAAACGCATCATTGGCAACTCCCCCCCTCTCAAGGCTTTTGGTTGGTCGGTGGGGGGGCACTCTGCATGGAGATGCGCCACTTTGGCAGGGGGGGCTACTATGGGGCAACCCGTCAGTGGTAACAGCCCAAGCTAGTTACAAGGGAGGTGGCCACCCTTGAGATGACTAAACGCGGGGCGGTTGCGTATTACTACTTTTTATTTCCGATGACTTCCACATAATTGCTGTCAATTGTCTGCAAAAATTGTATTTTTGTGCATGCCAACATCCAACGTCTTGGATGGACATTGCTATTGTTTTGGACAAACACTGTTAATTTGCAAGCGGCCCTAGATGGTTGCCATGATTTCTTGGTGCATTCTGGATGGTTGCTCACGTTGCTTGGTGCGCTCTGGATGGTTGACATTATTTTCAAGTGTGCTCCGGACGGCAGCTAATATTTTGTGGTGCATTCTAGATGGGTGCTGTTCCGGGGAAGACCGTTGGAGGGTTTAGATGTTTCTAGTTTATTTGTGGTGGCCGTTGAATACCCCAGTCAGGGAGTGCGTCTGCATAGACACATTGAGGACAAACATGTTCATGGCCACATCCATGAAGGTATAGGCATAGCAACACCTAACGCGGTGAAAGAAAGAAGCAGACCGCAATGCACAATTGTTGTGCACCGTGATGTCATGGCATCGTGAACAACATTGGGATTCTTGTGCCACTTAAACTCCCCAAATCATCTCGTATATAAGGGGGAGCGTCAGCGCACATGGCGTGCATTGTGCATCTTTTTGGGCCACTTTTGATACGAAGCCCTAATCCACGCTTTTTGCATGGCCCCTTTCTAGTAGGAGATATGGATTGGCCCTTTTCTAGCTGGGGATATGGCTTGGCCCCTTTCCAGCCGGGGATATGGACAGACCCCTGTCCAGTTGGGGATATTCACGTAATTTTGCATTCAGAGGCAGCTCCGTCACCCTCCCCCCGGAAATGCAAATCGGTGCCGCCCTTGTATGGGTATGACCACGTGGAGGAGCAAAGCGCCATGTTGGCGACGGACTCTCAAAGGTGGGAGCTCTGGTGAGTCATAAGAGCACGCTGAAACTCAGGCGGGGCGGCCTCCAAAGGATAGGCCCCAAGCACAACAAAAAAATAAAGCAATTAGGCAACTCACCTAACGATGGCAGTACCCACCACATAGAGAAGCAACCACGCTTAAACAACAATACCCCTGCCATGGAATACCCCCATAGGGGCAAAGATGAGACGCACATTGTGGACACTAGTGGGCGAACAGAAATAGAACCCTTACATTTTGTGTCCCATCCACCGGGCACCCAATACACCCCCAACATGTAAACACTGATTAACACCCAAGGTGCAGAATGTAAACGGAGGTCAAAGCAGTCACCACAACAAAGGATCCGAGGACAATCCTAACTCCGTAATTGGAACCTAGCTGTTCCACACTATATTGGGCCCTAGAGGGCCTCCAAGCAACAATTCTCGGGCCCTGGACAAGTTGGCCACGGCATCCAACACCAAACCTCTATGCCCGGAAGATAGAGTACGACCGGTACAAGACAGAGGACTCTTGGCTAGTAAGGATCCAACCACCATCCAAAGACAAGGGAGGAGGCAGGCCCCAACCCATGACCACCACATCCCTGACCTCTTGTGCACCAAGCCCTAGAAGATGAGAAGAGACCAAACATGCACAAGCAAGGCACTAACTTATGACACCAAACGTTCAAAACGGTGAGAAGCATCACGTGACACCACTAGGTATCAGTCACCAAAAGCCACCATAAAACGTGCTAAAGGCATCCGCCAAATTGATCTAGCTTTGAACCCAAGAAAAGTGCACATTGCCAGCCAATCGGCCCGCATGATGGCAAAACACCTAGTGGGGGGTACATCTTGGCTACATCTTGGACATGATGTGGTGTGGGGGGCCCGGTGGTTAGCGCATACACCGCTAGCCGTCTTGCATGCAGTGGCGGCATCAATGGCGTTTCCCATCGTGCTTTGGAGACCGCCCTTCCTTCGGCAACCTCTGTCTGATTGGGACAAGCCTTTTTTTATTCTTTGATGAAGTGTAGGACGGCCCCCGTTGTCATTAGCCGGTCGGAGCCAAGCCATAGTACATTTTGTACCAGTTTTTGTCCCAGTGTTCTGAGCTGGTAGCTGGCGCTTAGATTATGTATCTTGAATTGACTCTGTGGTGCATTGTTGTTGTGTTTGTGTTTGTCCTTGCATGTTCTGCCCTGCATACGGTGCCGGTAAACATTTGCCAGAGGCCCTATGATATGTGGTGATTTTGCAGGTCGGCGCCGGCTTCATGTGGCGTTTGGAGTGCTTTTCGTTGAAATCATCATTGTGTTCGCATGTTTGTTTGGCGGAACATGACTTCCGTATATGGTGGGGATGGCCGGCAGGCAAGAGTGTGGGGTGTGACTAGGGGGACTCAAAGGGGCAAACGCACTCAAATCCCACTGGGATATGTGCCGAGGATGATTTCTGATTTTCTGATTTTCCTAGGGCTGGTATTCTCAAATTCCACGAGGAAGCGGCAATTTGAGGTGTGCGGCGGACAGTTTGTCTAGGAGAGTGTCTCTTTGTGTCTTTTGGTGTCTTTTGGTGTCTTTTTGTGTTTTGTGTACAGAGAAACCCAGCCCACCAACCCCAATTTTTTTTACCCGGACTAACCCAAAAACGAAAAATTCTGAAACCCATTTTTTTTTATTTGTGACCGCCCATAATGATTAAATATCACATGTGCAGCATGTTTTAGGCTTTCTTTACACCTTTTGACCAATGCACATTTTAGTAACAAATTAAATTTTGTTTTGGTAAACGAGTGAGGGATACAACTGAGCCCCCACAATGTTCCATGTCCCTGAGTGCTCCCCACAATTTTTCCAGATGCTTTAATGAAGGCAATCGAATTTGAACGTGCAGTGCATTCTTTTTGTGTTTGTTATGGCAATGAGCTGCATGGTTCACAGTGCGTCAAGGCGGCATGAACTCGCATAAGCAAGTCCATTCACCACATTTCGAAGATTGACTGGTGCTGCTGGAGCTTTGGGTCACAGTGACTGGTATTGGGGCACTGGCACTAGTACTACTAGCGCATACAATGTGTCCCGAAACCCCTAGAGTCCATGTCCCTGTTGAAACCTGTACCTCAACAAAAAGCTGGGACTAAATATTGGCTAGCAGATTACCAGACTAAAGCACCAGCCAGGGGGAACCAGAGTGCCTGTAATCACCTCCCATACCCACCTGAAACATTCACAAACACTCGTGTGGTACCACCCTAATCCACAAACAATTGGAGAGATCGATGCGGCTAAGAATCAAAGGTAAGCTGCTGCCGTTGCTTTTGAGTGGCAGAAATCTCAAATGGTGCAAATCTAGCCCTTGGCTGGCTCAATGGCTAGAACTGATTTTGGAGGTAACACTCAAGAATGTTTCCGTTACCGCTGGGAACAAATGTGGTTGGAATTGGCTTGGTTTAAAGTGTGGAAAAAAGTGGGTTTGAAACTACGGGTCAAACTTGAATGCCCCTGGTGATTCACCCAAATGGTGCAAATGTGGCCCTTGGCTGGCGCAATGACTGGGACTGATTTCCGCGATACACATATGAGTCGTGACGGAACAAATTTGGGTGGAATTGGCTGGGGTAAGACCGTGAGGGAAAATGGGTTTGTAATTATGGGTCAAACCATCCAATGCTGCCCTTGTGTGCCTACACTGCCCTGTGCAGTCCCATATCGCCCATGGGTGCCCAGTCAGAGGGAAATTGCAGCAACTTGTGTCCGTAGCCAAAGTCCAGAGAACTCAGGCCATGCGATGAACCAGGTGTTTCTTGCCACTGGAGCCGTTCCTCTAACAAGTGTCACAGAGCGGTTCTGGGGGGCGAGGACATATCGAGCCGATCACCCGCATCCTTGGGGCAGTAGAGGAATATTCCACCCTGTGTCTCAAATTTGGAACCCAAAGACTCAATCCTCCGCCAAACTTTGCCCACTCGGATGACTATTGTGTGTAATGTTGTCATGAGTGCGGATGCTGATCCCCAGCTCCCCCGTCAAACTGCACTTTCCCTTCCCTTGACCTCCATCAACACAAGCAGGTCACACGAGGGTTACCTGGGGTGGGCAGGCTTTCGTTTGCGGGATGGGGGGTTCGATACAGCCCTCTGGCTAGACCCTTGCCCCCCAAAAAGGCTCAATTGACGGCCCCCCAAAAATCCTACCGAGACTGACCCCCGGACCCCATTGACCCGGACCCAAAATTTGACAAAAAATGCAAATGGGATTTGTGGAATCAGCGCGTCGAGGGGGCTCGGAAAAATCATCCATGCTTTTGGTGGGAAAAAATTGACCATTTGCAATGCTCAAAAAAATTTCGGAGTTCATAATGAATGACGAATGGTCCTGTCAATTGAGCCCTTTTCCGAACCCCCCCCCCCCAGTTTTCGGGGGCTCTATCATCCCCCCCACGCCCCTGGCAAGCGAAAACCCGGCGCCCCCTCCTCCATAACAACTTGGGCTCTCGGCAAAGCAAGCCTGGCAGGCACATGAAGTACAACCCAAACACTTGCTCCGACAGCCAGTGCATCAGTCCATAGAAATGTTCATGCACGGGCAACGAACAGAAGTGAGGGTCATTTCACGAGCAACACTTGAGATGCTCAGGGTCTAGGGTGGGGAATGGGAATGGACGAAGGCCAAAGTGGCCGCCACCAATGCGTCACAACTGCAGGCGGATGTGGGCCCCGCTCCTGGCAGCAGAAATCTGTGTGCCTTTCGCACAGCGCCAACCATCGACTGGTCACCACGGAGGTGGAGCGGCTGCACGGTGTGCGCACCATGTGGAGTACCCACACAACCGTCCCTGCTAATGGGCTAGAACCGGGAGTTATCTCCGCATTCGCGAAGCCCTATTCGGGGGTTGCAATAGGATATAAAGACTGAGGTCCGATGGGAGGTGCCATCTTCTGACCGTGCTGCAGATATATCTCTCAGTGAGAGCCTATGCTAGCTCAAAGGAAAATCACTGCCTTCTTCGGTCCGCATCCTCTGCACAGACTTCCACAAATCTGCCCTGCTCTGTGCAAAACAAATCAAGACCTTGATTCAGCGTTGCACTGTACTCTGTAACTTTCAGAACTTCAAATTTCGCCGAAACTACTATAAGTGGCTGCCGATGCGCGCCTGTGTGCACTGGGGTGCTACAGGCGATGAGCACACAGGGTCACCACAACACCCCTGGGAAGGCGGGGGGCTGGCCGTGAAGGTCATGTTGCCTACTTCTGGGAGGCATTGGCAAACATGGTCTCCGCTGGCCCATCCAACGACGGGTGGGCCACGAGACCATTCTGGTAGTTGGGCCATCGCTGCAGGTTCTCGGGCTTGCGGTACCACTCCACAGTGGTCCGCAGCCCCTCCTCCCACGACATTTTGGGGGCCCAGCCCAACGCATGCAACTTGGAGGAGTCAATGGAGTACCGCACGTCGTTGAACGCGCGATCCTTGACAAACGTCATGTACTTTTCCTCCTCGGCCTCCAGCCCAAAGATCTTGATGAGGGCCTTGATGACCTGCAGGTTCGTGACCTCCGTTGGGGACCCGATGTTGTACACTTCTCCCGTGTGGCCCTTGTGCAACACGAACTCGAAGGCACGCGCGGCGTCCTCGGCGTACAAGAAGTTCCGCATGTGCGACCCGTCGCCGTGGATGAAGCAGCTCTGGCCGTTGGCGAGCAACGTCGCGGACTTGGGGATCAGTTTGTCGGGGAATTGTCGAGGGCCGTAGACGTTATTGCCGCGGGTGATGACCACAGGGATGCCAAAGGACGTCACATACCCTAAACAATATGATGCGTGTCGATTCAGTCAAATATGATGTGTGTCCTTTTATGAAATTGATATGATCTGTGTCTTAATATGACGCATCCCGTTTTTTTTCGGGTAAACATTATGTGTGTCATTTTGTCAGTTAATTATGCCGCGTGCTATTTTATTCCGGTAGACACGATGTGTGTGCCTTTGTTTGCCTTTGCCGTTATTTGAGCAAATATGATGCGTGACCAATTGTTCCAGTCATTATGAGGTGCATCACGTCATTCGGCAAAATATCGTGTGGCTCATTCAGGTAAATAGGATGCCTCATTTGGTTACATATGATCTGTGACGTAATATTTTGCGAGTCGCCCAATCGGCGTAAATCTGATGTATGTGGTTATATTCGGGCATTCGTTCTACTCCGGTAGAATTTGATGTGTATCTCTTTGTTCGGGTGAATATGATGTGTGTTGTATTTGGGCCACTAGTACAATAATACAGGCGAAAAATGACGTGCGTGGCGTGATTTGGCCAAATGCGGTGCGTGCGTGCGTGCGTGCGTGCGTGCGTGTATTTACTTCGATATGATGCGTGCAGTGAACGGTTGCATATCACCTACTTCAGGTAAATATGACGCGTGTCATTTCACCGAATCAGATGTATGTCGACTTAATCGGCGAAATATCACGTGTGTCGTTGTATTCCGCTGCAATGCGATGCTTGTCAGTCTATTCGGGGAGGGGGGTTTGCAGGGCACACAAGTGCTAGACATCCTGACATTGGCCCCACAGAGTTCAGAAGCATGGCGCCCACACACTTTTCGCTTGTTGGCCAGCAAGAAGGTGGTGGGGAAGGACATCATGACAAATATCCCACAAATCCAGTGGAGTTTTGACCATCGTGCGAGCACTGCACGGGCAGATATGGGTGGCAGATACGGACTTTCCACATTATTATTATACAGCCCAAATCAGGGTACAACAGACCCGAATACTGATACTTGCACCGCCCACGCGGCGCCTCAGGTGCGCAAGCTCGTACCAAGAAACCTGCCTGCTGGAGACCGGCCCCGCTCTCTGCAAAGGGCTGATTCTTGACATCACAAGGGGGCAATCCACACCCTTAACCAGATTTCTCACACCATCGCCCCCCCCCCCTGCCTCGGTGCAGGGTTGCGTACCTCTGTATTTTGAAATCTGCCCATATTCCATTGTCGAAGCTTTGGGGTCTGTGAAAGGTGTAAATTCTGCACAGCCCCTGGGCCCTAGTGCCACACAGTGTCAATGAAGCACCAACCATCGTCAATAAACCAACCAACCAACATCACTGGGTAGCCGCCAACCACCGTCGGTTGACCGCCAACAACCACCTTTGGTCAACCATCAACTGACGGTCAACCGATTGAACTCCCATGTCCGCAAAAATGGAGGGAAATCAAGGCACAGCGTCTATACCCCCCGCACAGCGTCTATATATATCCGTTGCCTGCATGTCCGCACACTTTGAGGTGACAGATATCTCCAAAGATGGGCGCCGCATCCAACGCCACTATCATGACCTCATTTGCTGTAGGGGCTGGGGTGGGGTGAGGAGGGGTGATTGCCATGGGGCCAAAGATACAAGGCCTTTGCAACAGGCATTTGCCTTGGCACCAGCATCGCCAAGGCCCCTTATTGTGTGCACCTACCCCCCGCCCCCCCCCAAGGCCGATCCCCTCCAAGGGGCCCAAAAATGAGGAATGCGGGCCACAGAGCTGACTAGAGAGACAAACACCGCACCGCTGATATGAAACAATGGAACATGTTTGGCGATACTGTACAAGGATGGAACAACAATACAACACGACCTCGAACCAGGAACTCGCACGCCGCCTTGCTGCAAGCGTACGGGTTGGTGGGGGCCAGCATGGAGTTCTCATCCTGCAGAAGGCCCTCACCCCCATAGACCTCGTCCGTGCTCACATGCACGAATCGGCGGATCTGCCCGTACATGCGGCAGCACTCCAGCAGAACGTGGGTGCCCATCACGTTGTTCTGCGTGAAGCTCACGGAGCTGTTGAAGGAGTTGTCAACGTGGGTGCTCGCAGCAAAGTGCATCACCGTGTCAATGCCTTTCGATCGCAACACATACGACACAAGATCCGCCGACAGGATGTCACCATGAATGAACTCGAAGCCCTGTTGGTCCAAGATTTCATCCAAATGCGCCTTGGCCGAGCAATAGTCCAATTTGTCAAGCACGGTAATGTTGTAGGAGGGATATTTCTTTGCCAGGTGGGTGACTACATGGGAGCCGATGAAACCTGCACCGCCCGTAATGAGAATGTTGCGGGGGTGATATTCGGACGTCACCGGTTCACTGCCCCGTCGGTCGGCTTCCGTCATTTTACTGTAAGACTAACAAAAACTAAAAAAAGACACAGGGAGGCAGGGTCTCAAATGGGGTTTCAAAGGCCAGAACCGGGCCACCACTTTGCTCCAGCCCTGCCTGCCTTCGCACAACCTTCATGACTCACTCAATTTGAACAGTCCTACGACGTCGAGAACACTTTGGAGAATCCTTCTCCTGGGCCAGTTTCCGGGACAAACTTCCCTCCAAATTTCCCAAGCGATCCCGCCCCTCTCCCAGCCACACTTTACTACCCAAGGTAGCTGGGCTTGGGATTAGAACAACCATTGTTGCCAAACGCGCCAGCAAGAAAATTCTGTCCATTGTAGCCAACCACAAAAAATTTTATGATGCCTGCATCTCCCATATGCTGCTCACATAGTGCTCATGTTCCTGTGCGACTCCAATGCAGTTGGGGAAATTGCCGCAATACAGCAAGGGTTATATCGCCTTTGCTGCCTCACCACTCAGGGAAACAGTAGGGGGCTTGCAGCAATGTTTCCCCCCAATGTAGCATGGGTGATATAACCGTTTGCCACTTCCCCACTCTGGGCACACCCTCATATGGTAGGGTTATGTAGTCAGTGCCCAATTCAGCAAGATTGAGGTTGTGGTTGAGGTGGTGCCAGCAAGAGTCTGGGGAAGGGTCCCTTTCATTTGATTTTCCCTTTCATTTCATTTGGATTCATCAAGATTTATGGGTTTGTTGAGGGCGTTCTAGATGTTGTTGTTCACTTTAGTAGCCACGTACAAAGAGAGGTATGAGAGAGTACCGGCCATCTCTGTCCCCTCCTGCTCCGACTTGCACTGAGATTCAGAAGGGCTGTCCCCGACTAGTGCTAGGCTTAAGAAGGTGATGGCCAAGCGCTTCACGCATGTACCCCCCCCCCCCTTGTCCAAGCATGCCAAAAGTCAGAAAAACGACGGTCAGACGGGCTCATGTGCTTAGACAAGCCTGTGCTTGCACGTGACGCGCGGTACCAAAAGAACGTATGTCACCGAAAACCTGCCCGTACCTCACCCTAACCAGAATTGTTGCAACAAGGTACCACCACACTATGTGCAGGCAAATTTCAGCATGCTCTGGAGGTCCTCACTGCCCATCAAGGACATCAGCAGCTGTGGAATAGAAGTAGTGTAGTATGGCACGCCACCATCGGTGGTACTAGGAGTGGCAACATCAGCCATGGCTGAAAATCGCACCAAAACAGACAACCTTGGGTTGCAGTTGCAAGTGGAATGTTGGTATGCGCAGGAGGAACTACCAGAAGCATGATCCAGCTCCCCTTTCCCTTTACAATCGAAGCACAACCCCGTAACGTCACATTTCTGACCATAAAAACCGTGGTCAGAAAAATCCAGAAAAACAACGGTCAGACGGGCTCATGTGCTTGGACAAGGCACTGCTTGGACAAGGGGGGGGAGGGTAGATGTGGTAGAGTACTTCAAGATCAAACCAGAGTTAAATGAAGAGCAAAACACATGGCCGGTGGCTTGCAAATTGTTCATGTTTTCATTGTTTTTTTTTTGAGGAAATGCGTGAAAAACAATAACTTTTTGAATTGCACAACTGGTATTTCTTTTCTTGTGAATGTGGCCTCACATCATGCATCCAGTCCAGTCATCAGACCCCATCCCGTGGAAAGCATGTCTAAAATGTGAACAAAATGGCAAAAAACACACAAATTGCACTGCAAAGAGGCCAAAACCAGCAAAAAGGAGCTTGTTTTTGAAAGCGACAGATCACTGGATGTGTGTGTGTGCCCAAAATATGACTCCCCAGTTTCGCTGCTGCACCACGTGACCACCAAATGAAACATGTGCCCATCAACTTTCATTTAGAGAATAGAAAACAACACAACTTCTTGTTTTGCAGTGTATTCAACTATGATATGTTTGGAAGCCTTTATCCTTGCAAGTGATAGAACGTGAACAATCCGCCAAGCTGCAGTCATCAAGCTTAGAACAGGAAGGTCTCACAGCTACCATTGAACCACTTCAGAAGGATGTACACACTCTACAAGCTTCGAAACACGTTGTTGATGAGTGCAACAATCAAATCTTCGGTACTTAACGAGAAAGCCAAATCTTTATTAGCATTCACGGAGCTAGAGCGCGCTTTTGGAACAAATTCTCAAGAAGGGTCCGGCGCCACATCGAACATCATTCCAAAAGTTCTTGCAACACAAGCGGGCACCAATGAAGAAACAGTTCGGGGGTTTCCTTTGCGAAAAAGACAATTATGGAACGGAACACGAGGAAAAAGACAGAGTTGATGGTGCACACCCTGAGCACAAACTGTTTGTCCAAACAGCCTAGGGCTACCACGGCACGTCGATGATGAAGGTGATGGTGAACAGTGATGCGCCCATGCGAGGGCGCACGAAACAGGCAACGGTCGAGGGTAGAGAGGGCAGAAGCACCCCGCACCCCAAGTCATGCCAAGCGCCATAATCTGCGTAGGCAGGCAGGTGCAGCATAAGACAGAAAGAAACGAGGACTGTCAGTGCCCTAAAAGACCATAGGTGCCTTTCTGTCACAAGAAAGAGAGACAGAGGGGTGACCTCGGCACTCGCGCTGCCACTATACAGGGACTGTTGCATGTTGGTCCAGCCTGATCCAATCTGATGAGATGGCTTCGTCATCGTAGATGGCATGGCTGCCCCAGACAGTGTTTCTCTGTAGTATCCGAAGCAGGCCATTGCCTAGTCTGGTGAAGAGGTGGGTGGGTGGGTGGGTGGGTTAGACCTTTTTGGGGGGCCATTTTGCCCAGCCATAAACCCCCCTCCCCAGGGGGGGGGGGGGATCACTTTTTTTGGGTCTTGGGTGGCGGAGGATTGGTAAATAGCGGGTGCTGCGACTGAGGTGTTGGCTGTAGTTCTCCCGGAGGATGCCATCTGTTCAGCGTTCTTGGTTTCTCCCCTTTCCTTCAGGATACTTCTTGTGTTGTTTCATCCTCGTTCTCTTGCAGGAGCATTTTTTCTCAAATGGGCACAGAGAACGCTTGGAGAATGACGTACTTCATGATGGTTGACTACCAACCATGCTGGGGTGTTGGGGACCACCATTGGTCCTCAATGGCGTGGCGCCCTTCCTCCGAGCTACAGCCAATATGGGTATTGGAATTCATGGCTATGCTGTTTCTTTTGGAATGGGCTGGGCTGTGGCATGCCCTGGAAGGTGCTGTATGATCCTGAAAGTTTCCAGCATGTACATAGGTTTGTGTTACAGGGAAGGTCTACCTGCCCGGCCTGTCCGCACCTTTGTACCAGACAAAAAAATTTACCAGGACCGTTGTATCATCATATCAGATTGTGTTTACACCGTTGCAACCATGAACATCCGTCCCCCAGCCAGCCCCATACACCTACAGTGAAGCGAGCGCCCAGCCTCCTGTATGCACGGGGGGGACGTCTCCTCGCTTCTGTACGCGACTCCCCCCCCCAGTAGAAGTGGGCCGAAGGCCCCCAAGGGGGGGGGGGGGGGGGGGGGGGGGGGGGGGCATTGGAAGGGGGGGGGGGGGGTTCAGGGAGGGGCGAGGGGGGGGGGGGCGGTTGGGAGGGTCGGTTGGGGGGGGGGGTCCAGGTGGGGATATTTGGGGTGGTGAGGGGGGGGAGCGGGGGGGGGGGGGGGGGCACAGGCTCCCCTTACCTCCCCTTGCCCTCCCTCTAACCATACCATCACCATAAACCTAACCCTAACCTTTGCAGCCAGTTGGTTTGGCCATGCCAGCCATGTTGATTGGGCTGCACAAGATCCCCCAAAGTTCGTTCATGGCTGCTTTTGCCACATCATTGCTCTCCATTTTGGACCCCAACACTCATTCTAACCCGAGCCTAGGGTGAGAGCTAGGGCTAGGGGCAGGGCTAGGGTTAGGGTCACCGAGCTGGTGGAACCAGTCTTGGTTTTATAACCCTTTTTAGTGTCTAGGGTGGACCTACCAGGTTTAGCAGCAGCAGCAGCAAGCAGCAAGCAGCAGCAGCAAGCAGCAAGCAACAGCACGCGCGAAATGGGTAAAAATCAGATTTCCGTCGTGGTGCTTTGGATTCGGGTGAAATTTTGGTGGATGATACCTATGGGTGTGAAGTACAATCACACAAAGTTTGAGCAAGAAACTCAACGGTGGCGGCCGGGAACGGGATTCGCAAGTGGCGGACCTCAGTTTCAAAATCTGCAGTTTAGGGCCAAAAACAGCCATTTTTGGGCCAAAAATGCCCTGGAACACATTCAAAACGGCCAAACGAAGGGAAACGGTGGGTACACTGCACCTGCGGCTTGACTTCCCCGTGTCAACGAGCTCTTTGCGGCCCTCTAACTCCATGATATGCCGCGGAAGCGTCCCAAAAAGGCCCCCAGAAGCTCCAACTGCTGACAGCCACAAACCAAGAATAGGCCATATCTTTGGCTACATGGCTCAAAATGCGATTCCGAGGGCACCTACTCCACCCGCAACCCCCCACTTTTTGTGGTTTCCACCCCTCAGAATTGCCCAAACGGACACCTAGACCCCAATACCTAGGCCCACTAGGCTGTGGCAAGCTGCAAGCTCAAGCCCAAACAGGTGGGTGCCCAAATGGGTCAACAAGGTCCAATAGGGGCAAAAAGATGACTTTTCTCAAAAATGATCCTAGACCATGTGCGACGCTAAAACAAGTGTTTTTGGACTGTTTTGAGCTTGTGGTGGCCCATTTGGGTCCTCCAAAAATCCCAAAATGCCTTGAAAATGGGCTGTTTTGGGACCAAAAATGGGTCAAAAATGGGTCAAAAACGCATGTTTCCAAACCTCATCGTAGACCATTTGGGGTGCACAAAAGGGTGAAATGAGCCCATTTTGAGCCCATTTTGGGGCATTTTGGCCCCTGAGAAGTCCAAAAAGCCTTGAAAGTGGGCCTCGTGGTGATGGGGTTCAGGTGCATTTCACTTTGTCAAGAGCCATCAATGTGTGAATCATTCTTGATGTCCCTCACCATTCATATCTAATGTTC
Source organism: Eutreptiella sp. 'Long Island Sound 2002' (assembly GCA_964036045.1). NCBI lineage: Eukaryota > Euglenozoa > Euglenophyceae > Eutreptiales > Eutreptiaceae > Eutreptiella > Eutreptiella sp. 'Long Island Sound 2002'. The sequence goes on from OZ038392.1 coordinate 44,380,973, forward strand.
CCTCCCCCACCAGCTCGGTCCGAATATTCAGTCTTGATTAGGGCTAGGGTCACCGAGCTGGTGGAACCAGTCTTGGTTTTATAACCCTTTTTAGTGTCTAGGGTGGACCTACCAGGTTTAGCAGCAACAAGCAGCAAGCAGCAAGCAGCAAGCAGCAGCACGCGCGAAATGGGTAAAAATCAGATGTCCGTCGTGGTGCTTTGGATTTCAGTGAAATTTTGGTGGATGATACCTATGGGTGTGAAGTACAATCACACAAAGTTTGAGCCAGACACTCAACGGTGGCGGCCGGGAACGGGATTCGCAAGTGGCGGACCTCGGTTTCAAAATCTGCAGTTTAGGGCCAAAAACAGCCATTTTTGGGCCAAAAAAGCCCTGGAACACATTCAAAACGGCCAAACGAAGGGAAACGGTGGGTACACTGCACCTGCGGCTTGACTTCCCCGTGTCAACGAGCTCTTTGCGGCCCTCTAACTCCATGATATGTCCCGGAAACGGCCCAAAAAGGCCCCCATAAGCTCCAAATGCCGACAGCCAAAAACCAAGAATAGGCCATATCTTTGGCTACATGGCTCAAAATGCGATTCCGAGGGCACCTACTCCACCCGCAACCCCCCACTTTTTGTGGTTTCCACCCCTCAGAATTGCCCAAACGGACACCTAGACCCCAATACCTAGGCCCACTCGGCTGCAGCAAGCTGCAAGCTCAAGCCCAAACAGGTGGGTGCCCAAATGGGTCAACAAGGTCCAATAGGGGCAAAATGATGACTTTTCTCAAAAATGATCCTAGACCATGTGCGACGCTAAAACAAGTGTTTTTGGACCGTTTTGAGCTTGTGGTGGCCCATTTTGGTCCTCCAAAAATCCCAAAATGCCTTGAAAATGGGCTGTTTTGGGACCAAAAATGGGTCAAAAATGGGTCAAAAACGCATGTTTCCAAACCTCATCCTAGACCATTTGGGGTGCACAAAAGGGTGAAATGAGCCCATTTTGAGCCCATTTTGGGGCATTTTGGCCCCTCAGAAGTCCAAAAAGCCTTGAAAGTGGGCCTTGTGGTGATGGGGTTCACTTGCAAGCTGATTTCACTTTGTCAAGAGCCATCAATGTGTGAATCATTCTTGATGTCCCTCACCAGTCATAGCTGATGTTCCCTCCCCCACCAGCTCGGTCCCAATATTCAGTCTTGATTAGGGTTAGGGTCACCGAGCTGGTGGAACCAGTCTTGGTTTTATAACCCTTTTTAGTGTCTAGGGTGGACCTACCAGGTTTAGCAGCAGCAAGCAGCAGCAGCAAGCAGCAAGCAACAGCACGCGCGAAATGGGTAAAAATCAGAACTCCGTCGTGGTGCTTTGGATTTCAGTGAAATTTTGGTGGATGATACCTATGGGTGTGAAGTACAATCACACAAAGTTTGAGCCAGAAACTCAACGGTGGCGGCCGGGAACGGGATTCGCAAGTGGCGGACCTCAGTTTCAAAATCTGCAGTTTAGGGCCAAAAACAGCCATTTTTGGGCCAAAAAAGCCCTGGAACACATTCAAAACGGCCAAACGAAGGGAAACGGTGGGTACACTGCACCTGCGGCTTGACTTCCCCGTGTCAACGAGCTCTTTGCGGCCCTCTAACTCCATGATATGTCCCGGAAACGGCCCAAAAAGGCCCCCATAAGCTCCAAATGCCGACAGCCAAAAACCAAGAATAGGCCATATCTTTGGCTACATGGCTCAAAATGCGATTCCGAGGGCACCTACTCCACCCGCAACCCCCCACTTTTTGTGGTTTCCACCCCTCAGAATTGCCCAAACGGACACCTAGACCCCAATACCTAGGCCCACTCGGCTGCAGCAAGCTGCAAGCTCAAGCCCAAACAGGTGGGTGCCCAAATGGGTCAACAAGGTCCAATGGGGGCAAAAAGATGACTTTTCTCAAAAACGATCCTAGACCATGTGCGACGCTAAAACAAGTGTTTTTGGACCGTTTTGAGCTTGTGGTGGCCCATTTTGGTCCTCCGAGAATCCCAAAATGCCTTGAAAATGGGCTGTTTTGGGACCAAAAATGGGTCAAAAATGGGTCAAAAACGCATTTGTCCAAACCTCATCCTAGACCATTTGGGGTGCACAAACGGGTGAAATGAGCCCATTTTGGGGCATTTTGGCCCCTGAGAAGTCCAAAAAGCCTTGAAAGTGGGCCTCATGGTGATGGGGTTCACTTGCAAGCTGATTTCACTTTGTCAAGAGCCATCAATGTGTGAATCATTCTTGATGTCCTTCACCAATCATAGCTAATGTTCCCTCCCCCACCAGCTCGGTCCCAATATTCAGTCTTGATTAGGGTTAGGGTCACCGAGCTGGTGGAACCAGTCTTGGTTTTATAACCCTTTTTAGGGTCTAGGGTGGACCTACCAGGTTTAGCAGCAGCAGCAACAAGCAGCAAGCAGCAAGCAGCAACAAGCAGCAAGCAGCACGCGCGAAATGGGGAAAAATCACACATCCGTCGTGGTGCTTCACATTCGGCTGAAATTTTGGTGGATGATACCTATGGGTGTGAGGGACAACCACACAAAGTTTGAGCCAGAAACTCAACGGTGGCGGCCGGGAATGGGTGTCGCAAGTGGCGGACCTCAGTTTCAAAAACTGCAATTTAGGGCCAAAAACAGCCATTTTTGGGCCAAAAGAGCCCTAGAACCCATTCAAAACGGCCAAGGAAAGGGAAAGGGTGGGTGCACTCCATGTGCGGCTTGACTTTCTTGTGTCAACGAGCCATTTGCGGCCCTCTGACTCCACCATATGTCCCGGAAACGGCCCAAAAAGGCCCCCACAAGCCCCAAATTTTGTGCAGATTGGCTGGCGACAGCCACAACCCAAGAATAGGCCATATCTTTGGCTACATGGCTCAAAACGCGATTCCGAGGGCACCTAATCCACCCGCAACGACCCTCGTTTTGTGGTTTCCACCCCTCAAAATTGCCCAAATGGACACCTAGACCCCCGTACCCAAGCCCAGTAGGCTGCGGCAAGCTGCAAGCTCAAGCCCAAACAGGTGGGTGCCCAAATGGGTCAATAGGGTCCAATAGGGGCAGAAAAATGACTTTTCTCAAAAATGATCCTAGACCATGTGTGATGCTAAAACAAGTGTTTTTGGACTGTTTTGAGCTTGGGGTGGCCCATTTTGGTCCTCCGAAAATCCCAAAATGCCTTGAAGATGCGCTGTTTTGGGACCAAAAATGGGTCAAAAATGGGTCAAAAACGCATTTTTCCAAAACTCATCCTAGACCATTTGGGGTGCACAAACGGGTGAAATGAGCCTATTTTGAGCCCATTTTGGGGCATTTTGGCCCCTCACAAGTCCACAAAAGCCTTGAAAGTGGGCCTTGTGGTGAAGGGGATCACTTGCAAGCTGATTCCACCCTGTCAACGGCCTTCAATGTGTAACTCATTGGTGTCCCTCACCATTCATATCTAATGTTCCCTCCCCCACCAGCTCGGTCCCAATATTCAGTCTTGATTAGGGTTAGGGTCAAGGGAAAGGTTTGGGGGTAGGGTTAGGAGTAGGCTGAGGGTTGGGGTGGGCATTAGAGTCAAGGTTGGGTTCAAGGATAATGTTGGGGTGCAAAGTGGACAAAATGGGCGAGGGGAATGGAAAAAAAATTTCGGGCGCCTTCGGCGCCACTATATGTATGGCCAGTAGCTGTTGACCCTTGGCAACTAAGTTGGCCCGGAGGGCAAGGAGGGGGGGGAGGGGGGGGGGGGAGTCGCGTACCGGGACCGAGGAGACGTCCCCCCCGTGCCTGTATGTTAACACACGAGTGTGTCAGGTGACGAAAGCCTCCAGGGTGAGAGAGAGCCAGCAATCACATCGAAAACAGTCACAAGAGGAGAAAAAATGGTGCGCTTGCTTGATGGATGGCAGCACTAGGACACCATACTGTATGTTACACAAGCCTCACCCCCATTGAGGGCATAGAGGGCAGGGGATTTCCTTTTTCCTACATGATTCAACGTCACCTTTCCCTCAATACATAGTATGGCCCAAAACTCACCTGAGGTTAGCAAATCCTTCGCATGTTCTCATTTGCCACTCTGGCCACAGTGTGCAGATGTGCCATCGTCAGAAGATCGTTCAAGGTGAGCCCCCCCCACACGAGACGTGCTGATCCTGTAGCGAATTACACTGGGCACAGATGCAACCCACAGGATCTTGGCTGCATTCATGTGCTCCACAACAGTGCCATAACACAGATGCCGGCAGGGATTTCAAGCCGTTGATATTTCTCCTCGGTTCATTGGAGCGTTCGTTTGGCTGATTATCAGTACGAACCGATTTGAGTTAATCCTGGACAGGGCAAGGTCGCGAAGATGCACCCCACATGTGCATACACATGTGCGTCATTGTGTTACAGTTGTACTGTATGACATTCACTTATATGACATGCACCTGGCAGGTGGTGAGTTGTGTACAGGCCAGGGGACAGGCAGGCTAGTGTTGTTGATTAACCAAGGTCACGAGGTTACGGAGTGGCGGAATGGAAGAGAAGAAGGAGGGGGAGCATGGCGATGTGTTGGATAGTGTGAACGTGCATGGCAAGGGGCACAAATGTGCTGCTTGGGATACATGGGGATGCCTGAGCGAGCAGCAGCAGTGCAGCAGCGACAGCGCTCGCCAGGGCGGCAGAGGGAAGGTGCTCTGGCGGCCCCACGGCTGCAGCCTGTCACGCGGTGGGTGAGCTTCGCTGGGCAACAATGCCATGTGCGGAGGTAAGGGGAGAGCACAAAGCTTGGGCCAGCCGGAGGGCAATCTGTTGAGAGGGGTGGCCGGGAGGGTGGGTGGCTGAGGGATGACACCCCTCAGTTCTTGGGGTGGGCCAGCCAGCAATGGGGCAGATGGCTCCATTCTGCAGTGGACCCCCCCCCCTGTATTGAGCGCCAGCCTGCGTGACCGGCATGGAACCCTCCTTAGTATGATGAAGACGAACACACACACTCGCGCACACACACCAATGCAGCCCTGTGCACTGGATCACACGTGCGTGCAACCGCAGTGCAGTTGTGTACGCGGCTGCACTGCAACCCTGTGCAGCGGAGTAGCCCTCGTGCAGCCCTCTGCAGCGGAACACAGGTGCGCAGCCAGACACACGCCACAGGGGGCGTGGGTACCATTTCCATATGGGCCTGGGCGTAGCTTGGACAAGGGAAAAGAGGCTTATGCTGGCGTATGCGCATGTGCTGAGGGACGTAGTCGGGTAAGGTTGCAGCGAAGGCCATTCTGTCGCGGGGTCGGACCTGCAGGTACCTGTTGCATTGAGCACCAGGACCATCCTTGGCACACAGCACAAGAAAGCGGTGCTGCTGCACTTCTACAATATGAGGACCGGAAGGACAGTCAGCGAACAGCGCCAGCCAGTCACGAACGGCCGTTGACCAGCAGCCAACAGCAAATTATTTGGCACTACGGACGCCTGTGTGGCATCTTTGTGCTCAGGACACCTACGATACACCAGAGACGAGGCTATGAAGGCAACGTACGGTCAAAATGAGATAATACAGCCCAAACTGCAAAACGGGATGAGTCAGTGACTCACCACCCTGTCTTCGGGGAGTAGATGTATGGTTTCCAGCCTCTGCCCTCCAGTCCCCAAAATAGCAGGTCACATGCCAGAGCTTGTGCACGAAAACATATGGTGCAGGTATAAAGAGACAGACACTTCAGAAAAGAAAAATAACGCACCGACCGTCCACCACCAGCGTCAGGCCAAGTCAACGGAGGTTGGGCGGTCACCAACAGTATTTGCTGTTCTTAGACGGCCTAACCCCCACCGAAAGTCGTTGGAAGTCCTGTTTTTAGGACTCCTGTTTTTCTGTCAAATACACGATACTCCCATGGGATGGTTAGGTCGACTAAGCTGGTAAGTAGTTGGCATTTCACTGACAGTAGTTGACTGTCCCAATAGAGCGGTGGGTGGCCAACCACTATTTTTTGGCCGGTAGCTACGGGCGATTGACCGGAAACAGCCGACCCAAAATGGCGGTCCTCGGTGGAAAGAGAAAGGGAACGGGAAATTTGGGAGCCTCCCCCTGCAATGCACAGAATCGTAAGGGCCTGCCTTGACTCATTCAGAGGTCCAGTGGCCTGTGCCACTGCAACAGCCGTACCCCCTGCGCAGAAGCATCCTTCAACTGCTTCAGGGCGGCACTGGTGCCATTCGGGCAGTCCAGTGCAAACAGTTGGGGCTCCAGCCGCCGGATGTTCTGCCGCTTCAGCACCTCCTCGAATCCGGTGGGCACATCCTGCCCTGCGAGGCTGAATGCGAAGGGCTTGTCTGTGCCATGCGCCAGGAAATGGCTGTACGCTTGATACGATAAGTCCTCCATAAATGCCTCTAAGGCCACTTCCCTCAAAGTAAGCGCCTCAGCGGCATGAAGCGATGGGGCTGGATCTTTGGCAACCGCGGGGACGTCACCTAGAAAAAAGGGGGGCTGGAGTGAGGCGCACAGGTCAGGGGCAGCACTGAGCGGCCCGGGGCCAGGGGAAAATTGCTCCATTAGGGAGGGAGAGGCGGCTTCCTCAGAGCTCCTTCCTCCAACCGCCGTCGGGCTCTTCCAACGGTGGGCAAATTTGGCCACCGTGGCATCGGCGGCGGCAATCATGTTTGAGGAAACATTGGATGCTGGTCATCTCTGCTGTATCATCTCTGGGTGCTGGAAAGATTGGGATTAGAATTACTTTTCAAACTAGGGAGCCAAGCTTGAAGCAGAGCTAACAGCAGACTGCATTTCACACCTTGCGCTACTATGGGTATGAGTTGGGGCATATCTTGGGCCACAATGCGACTGGCAGTCTCGAAAGAACCTGCAGCCCGATCAAAGCGGAACTCCTCGCCATAAGGCATATGCCATGCAAGGGGGGTGCACAACTGAGTTCACGCCATCACACAGCACCATGCCGTTGCCGTCCTTGACCTCCTCATCCAAACACACGAAATACACAACGTCTTGCTCATCACCATAACCCTCATTACCTGCCGTCACAGGGCTTCCAGAGTGGGAGAAATCAAAATGGCTACATAACCCCTGCCATCTCGCAGTCCGTAGAGGGGGGAAGCATTGGCTACATAATCGCTGCCTGCACACGGGCAACACTTAGGCACAGGGGCAGCACTGAGGCACAGGGCCAGCACTGACACACACGAAATTGGACTAGACTGGATTGGATTCAATTGGATCAGGTTGGATGGGATTGGAATGGACTTGATAGGGTTGGACTTGACTAGAATGGATTGAATTGGACTAGATTGGATTGGATTTGGCTTGCAGCGTTGTAGTGCATAGCCAATGACCAGGACGTGCTATGTGCTGCCCAGATCTGCATATCGCCAGGATTGGATTGGGTTGGAGTGGATACCCTGCTCGTGCGCTGTGATGCACAACGGGTCACGGAGAGTCGACACCATTTGTGTATGCGCTAACTGGGTGCCGTATTGCGGTCCCCGCGCTGAGTGGGCATCAGCATGCTGCAGGTTGGGTGTCACCATGTGTGTTGCGCTCTTGCAGACGTCCTCTGCCCCATATTCGCACCACGTGGCTCGCCTGTGCTCGTTTGTGGTTTTTTTGTTTGCGTGCCGAGGGTGGGTTTCCGCCGGGCAGTTGTTCTAGTCACAGGAGGAGGCGGAAGATGGTGACAAAGGAACTGACCAGAATCTTTGCTGGTGTACAGCCGGGCCATTGGGGCTCTGTTGGCCACGGGCTGGGCATTCTTGGGGCCGGGCTCGTACTCGTATCCCAAATGAATGCCCATCTTCGAGGCCAAATCCAGCAGATTCCGGTCTGGCTTGGCCGACTGCGCCCTCCTGACATCCCGGTACGCCTTCGACAACCGCGTGTCAGAGGCGGCCCGCGTGTCGGAGGCGGCCCGCGTGTTGCGGGAGACCCGTTTGTCGGGGGAATGTTGGGTCTTCTGGGGTGGTGCGGCCGAACCAGGCCTCCCTCCCTTGGCCCCTTGGGGTGAGTAGTAGAGGGACTTGAACAGATCGTGGGAGATGCCGACGTGCTTCTCCTTTGCCTGCTTGGCATGCCTGGGGACGGGGCAGAGATGATTGTGGCATCACCACCAGACATCACCACATAACATCACCATCCAACACACCCACCAACATAACCCCTTAATATCACCATCAAAACATCACCCGTCAACGCTACCACCCAAGAAGAAACCCAAAATCATCACCAATGTCACCGCGAATCATCGCCACCCAATGCTACCACCCACCGTCACCACCCAATGTCACCACCCAACATCACAATCTGCACCAACATCATCAATAACATTACCACCCAAAACCTACCTTTAGCTCTGCATCTACATCTACTCCTTTTTCGACGTCTGTCTCTACTTCCACCTTTACCTCTCCACCATCTTCTGCCTGTACCTCTACATCAGCCTCTGCTTCGAGCACCCCCTCTGCATCTGCGTCTACGTATACTTCTACCTTGACGCCTACGGCCACGGCGACTTCTGCCTCTAATGCCTTCTCTTGTACCTTTCCCTCTCAACCTCCCTTTACTCCCTATACGGCTAAATCTACCTCCCTCTCTACGTCCACCTCTACCCTCCTGCAATTCTTCTGCAACCCTCTCCCAGCACTATACTAGTGCTCTTCCTGTGGGCTCGACGAGGTCTGCAGGTGGAAAGGGGGGGGGGGGCTTGGCGTGGTTCAAGCACACCGCTCCTTCAGTGCCTTCGCAAAAACTGCGGTGCGCTTGATGAAGTGCTCCATCGGGATCTCCACAAAGTTCTCCCCGTCCATCACGCTCCTGGGGTTCAGCACCACAGCCTCCGGCTGTGACAGCGTGGGGGACACTGGCGGGAGCGTCTGCGGGCTCCGCGGTGATGACGCCGGGCTCATGTATCGCGATGACGCCGGGCTCATGTATCGCTTCGGGCTTCGGGGCGACGAGGCCGGGCTCTTGTGGCCGAAGCTACCGCTCAGGAGCGAGGCCATTGATGCGGAGCGCAGGCGGCGCGTGGGGCTCGTGGCCTTGTCGGACTGGAGGTGTTGCGTGGGCTGGGGGCAGTTCTGCAGCTGGCGGAGGCCCAGGCGCTGCAGAACGTTGGGGTCACTGACCTTCAGGTTCAGGGGTTGGCTGGTGGAGGGGGCCCGTGTGGGGCTGGTGGTGCCTGCGTCCACGGAGATCTGGCTAGCGTAGATGAGGCACACATTTGTGTGGGGGTCAGGCTTGAACTGCAGGTGCATGCGTTTGATAGCCTTACGCTCGAGCTGGAAGTAGTCGGAGGCCAGGGTGTGGCAGAAGTCCTGTGGGATTGCGTGTGGGCGTGGCGGTGAAGGTGGATGTGGTCGGCGTTGTTGGGCAGTGGGAAGGAAGTGGGAGTGGGCGTGCACGTATGTGTGCCTGGGAGTGTGGATGCAGGCACGGGTGTGGATGTGGGTATGGCGGTGGGTTGGGTGTGGCTATGGGTATGGGTGTGGGCACTGTGAGGCTGTGGGTATGGGCATGGGTGTGGGTAAGGGTACAGGTATGCACATGCTTGGTGAAGATGCAAATGGAGGTGCGGAATGGCATGGGGCATGCGCATGCCCATGAAGAATGGGAATGGGGATGGGGATCGGGACGAGTACAGGGTCGCTGATGCGGACAGCAACGTGGATGGGTATGAATTTCAGCACGCACGTGGGGTGGAACATGGGAATGGATGGAGCTGGGGATAAAAACAGGGATGGGGATGGGATGGGGATGGGTGGCTGCAGCTGTGGCATCGGCGAGGACCCAAGCACGCAAGATGTGCGGGTGCAGGGGCATGTGGGCATGGGCATAGGCATGAGTCTGGGCACGAAATCTGGGTAATGGTGACAGGACTGCCTTGATGCGCTGGACAATGTACTGGGCGCACATGGCCTCTCGGCAGTGCACCGAGTTCTCCGTCAGCACACGGTGCTCAACCGGGAGCCGCGTGTCGCTCAGCTGGTGCACGTTCTGACGGCGCTCCACAAAGCACATGAACGGGGTCCAGGTCACTGTAATGATCTCGTCACTGGGGCTGTGCGGCGCCACAAACTTCTGAAGGACGCCGCGTTCTGGCGGGTGAGCCAAAAACGTCAGCAGGCCCTTCTTGTCCAGAACCCGTGCCTGCGGCAGTCCGGTGTTCTCATCGCGCCATCGCCACTCGGCGACCTGTTGATGGGCATGGATGTGCTTGAAGAGGAAGGACTCAGGCATCAGTCAGGGCAGATCATCCTTGAAGACAGTACGCATACGTGTGTATGTGCATGCAAGTACGCGAAAATCTACGCATGCATACTCATCTTCGTATGTCTTGGCACATAAGTTTTCGCATTTCCGTTCGAATACATATGGGATATACAGGTACCATGTCTATTACGGGAGTTTCTCGTGCAACGCTTTGACCCACATCAGGGCTGTCCTTAACGCAAAAAAAAAAAATCCCATCCAGAACGGGGTAATTTCAAAAGAGCCCGCGGACAGTACATGTCTTCACCCCAGTGTTCCCAATTGTTCAACCATGAGTCCCTAGCCCCAAATTGGTCTCAGCACACAACCATATGATCCTAGCCCCACATGTGTTGCATGACCCTACCTCACACCCTGCACAATTCAACATGAACAAGAGCAATACTTTTTCTGATCAAATAAAGTCATGTAGCGTTCGACCACCCGAATGTTCCATCGCCGGTGGCACAGCTGGAAACAAACTCCCTACTGCTGGTACAACCTCTGGAAGTGCACCCTGACACGCTCCATAAGCTCACCCTTCCCCCCGCCCACACTCAAACCATGCTTCCTACAAATGGCCTTAAACTCAACCTTAGTCCACTCATGCAACCTCCCCCTCTCCATTGCGTTCAACACCACCTCATCCACATCATACTGAAACACCAACTGCGCGGCAGGGTTAGAAGAGGTGGAGGGGACAGCTGAGGGGTTACGAAGGTCAGAAGAGGAGCTACTGGCAACTGCACCTGCCTGCTCCATATCCTCGTCCTTACTGTCTTCGTCCTCACCCTCCAACTCAACCCCATACACATCGCCAATGTCGGCGTCACGTGTCGCCCTCTTGGGGACAAACCACAAATCTCGAATGTCCAACGGAATCTCTGCCTCACCATCCTCTTCCAAAGAAACTGCCAAATCCTTGAAAGCCGCAAACCCAAGCAAACCACCATCTTCCACCTCTAATGATTGCCTCCTCCTCATTGTTCAAGTTTTCTTCGAATTCATCGCAATTGAAGGGGCAACGCACAATCACAGGGTTCCAGGGTAGCCCCACGGACCGCCGAGCCTCCCCAAAATCGTAAATTTGCCGCATCATTGTGCGGCTGAATGTGGACTCATAGCGCACAACCTTCCGCAGCCAAATCTCATGCGCCTCCACATGCCGTGCAAAGGTGAAGGCCATGTTGCATGCACGCTGCACAGCGGACTCGAGTGGCACATCCCCTATCGTACCGTATCGTATCGGGGAGCCCCACCGCTGCAGAGCGGGGGGCAAAATCAGAAGTGGCCCACAAGTGGGCAAATTGGCTACCTCACCCCTGCCGTATCGGGGATCCCCACCGCTTCAGAGCGGGGGGCAAAATCAGAAGTGGTGCCCAAAAGAGGGCCGGGGGGGTAGACATGGCCCACGTTCGGCCAGGGCAAAAAGGCCTCTAGGGGCTGTCCTTAAGGGCTGTCCTTAACAAAAAAAAAAAATCTCGGTCCTTAAGGACGGCCCTGACCCACATGCCAAAATCCTTCAAACTCCTGAAATCCCATCTATGTGCATAGTGCGTCTCGATTGTGCACGCTTAACCTAAGTAGCTCACCAGGAATAAAGCCCAACCCACCTGCCCGGCAGTCCTTTTTGGCAAAAATGTCCCAAACTCGAGTCCACCCCTAAGAGACAATCTTAGAATGAGCAACTTATGTTGTGCACACAGTTGTAGAATAAGAGCATTGTCACATTGTCACATGTATGTGTGTCAATGCAATCCGCACAATACTGCAGCTTGCAGCTGACACATGCCTTTTGACCCCAGGGCGATTTCAGACATATGAGCAGGGACCACCAGTCTCACCCATAATTTCAGAACCACAAATGGAAACATTTTTGCATGTCGCTCCTAGGTGATGCTAAAATCAGGTCCGGCCACTTGGCCAGCCCAAAGACATCTTGCAACCCAATTCTGCAGTACATACGGTGCAAAAAGTGTAATATCTCATTGCTGAAAAGAAAAAGCACCGCCAAAATCTTTGGCGCAAAAATTGACTGACACATTGCCCAGTGATGGTATGTGGAAACACTAAATGGGGTATGTAGAACGTATCGCATGTAGAATGTACAATCAGGGTAGGGACACACGAAGAGTCTTTCAGGTCTTTTGGTTTTGAGACGAGACTCTAAAATGAACACAAGACAAGTGCCAGCCTTTCTCGCTCAGGGTTGCGGATCCCGCATGGGGAGATGGTATTGGGACTTTTTTTCTCTCAACGTAAACAACTTCACAAATAACAAATATTGCAACTGCTTCTTAACATGGCAGCCACCCTCTGTCAACGGCGTCACACTTCCGTCACAAAATTTAAGGAGAGGAGCACACAGACAAAGGAACGGTGGTTGGCACATTTGGATGTCCCCATTATTCAAACAGGCCTGTGGTCTCTCCTCTATAGAGAGCAATAGTGTCCACAGATGAATTAAAGGAAGAATTGAAAACAACGTGGGATTGCCCCAGTTTGGTCCCTGCTGGTGAGTTTTAAATTGTTTGGGGGCACTGTATGTCTTTCATGCCAGTAATTGCCACTCAGGCGATGCTTTTTTGTGTCTGCGTTGTTTTGCTGCTAAGCTCCATAGGGTTCACTTAATAGCATTCACTTTGTTCATTCAATAATATTGTCATCTGAAATGGCACAATGTTGTGGCGTTGTTTGGAGGGGAGTGTAGAAATAACTATCAACTCGCTTGTGGAGTAGTAAAGAGCAGTAAAGAGGGTCATGGAATTTGGCGGAGGTCAGGATCATGGGGGGTGGGCCATGGTACCAGGTCCAAGGCTGTCTCCTTGCCACAGAAGGAGTGCAGGATGGACGTTGTGTCGCAGTCGTGCAGGGGCTTCTTGATGACCTCTGGGCGGTCCCCATTGGACTTGTAGCAGAACCAGGCGCGAGGGGAATGGTACTCATAGACCACTGTCTCCGGGAAAGGGGGGCAGGACAGGCGGCTAACCCTGTCCTTGTTCCGCCACAGCCAATGGAAGAGCCAGATTAGGACCTCCCGCTCAGGAGATTTTGCCTCGTCTGATCTACGCAGTGACGGCATTGGCGAGGAGAGGATCGGGGTCCGGCGAAGGACACCCCAACCCCCTCAAGATAGAGGAAGCAGCCCCTCAGCGCTATGCTGGTCAGCGCAGGGGCACTTCATGGGAACAGCGCATTGAAAGGCCAAAATCAACCGGTGAACGGCATGGGCGCATGCAAATACGGTGAGCTGCATGTAGGGGTAAGCCAAGCGAGGGAGGAGGAGGCCAAGATCCTGAAGGCGAGACCCTAACACCCAGAACTGCCGCAAACGAAAAAAAATTTGCTTAGGCAGTCAAGAACTACCACAGCCATGGACCAGTGAACTGAGTCAGATGAAAAATCAACCCTCGCGGCGGGGCAGCTAGCAATGGGCACAGCCCTGACGCCTGCCTGATGTGGGTCTGGGAGTTCCATTGGTCTTGTCCTCAACCTTGCTGAATGTGGTTGTACTTCCACATCTGTGGCTTGCGAACTGTCCAAGGTTTGCACATCTCCATGCCTCTTGATACCTCGCCGTCTGTGTTTCTTTTGCCTTGTTACGCTATTGTGTCCTCCAGTGCTTTCCCTCAATCTGCGCACTGTATACACTAATGACCACTTCGGGCCTTTGGGTGCCAATTTGTCTGCCAATCAATTATCTTGCAGTCCTATGTGGCCGTGCACATGTGTGAAGTGCAGTCTCCTTTGTTGCACTGCGAGATAGTGTACAGTTTGCCCCACATCGCCTTGTGTTGCATCAGCACCTTGCCTACCATCATGGCTTCTTTATTCCGAAAGGTCCACCACTGGCTAACAAGCTTGCTGGCAAAGGGGAGGGGAAGGGGGGGGGGGGTTGTGGATGGTTGGATGGATGGTTTGAGCATAGTGCGGGGCGGCAAGCGCTACCAGCCCTACCAGCAAGCGCTTATTGTGTTCAGGGTGCCTATTGGCTTAGCTAACTGGCAGGATTTAGGCTCTTGTGAGAGAGAGCACATGACCCCTCATCTTATGGTGGGCAACTTTAGCCAGCCACCCCCCCCCCACCTTGTATGGTGACGTGTGAGCTGTCACGTGTGTGGTGTTGGTTGAGATGGCGCCTGCACAACATGCAGCAAATGAAGATCACAAGAGTGAAACAAAAGCTTCTCAAGCGCCGTAAACAGCCTGAGGTGCCTTTCGCAAAAAGGTTTCTGGGAGACAGTTTGAAGAGTGCCCTTTTATTCGTGGATAGATGGCAACATCATCATTTCACATGTCATCGCAACAGGGTATAAGACAAGTACAAGACAGACAAACAACGTCACCAATCCAAAATCAGCGCACCCCCCCCCCCTTAGACTGCCATAGAAAATTCTGGGCAACTTGAAGCACCCAAGCCCCCCGTAACAGGCACGATAAGACTTCGTGGGGTGTGAGAAGAGAGATGGGAGGGAGAGGGATGAGGCGGGGGGGGGGGGTCTACTAATGTACACTCACCCTGTTTGGGTGCCTCATTTGCTGTGCAGCACCCCAAGCTACTCCCTTCAGCTACTCCCATAAGGGCGACTCAACTAGGCAAATCTTTTTTCTGAAAATTCTTTTTATCCCCAGTTGTGTATGTTCACACTAACCAACGTGTCATGGGGATCATTTTGAGGTATGTGTGTTGGGGTACCCACCAACCCCCCCCCTCCACACCCTTGAAAGTTTTCGCACCTGGTTGGGGTCTAGAATTTGAGCAGGCCGCCCCCCTTGCATGCATGTACTGAGGAAGGCAGGGTATTGAAAATTGCCGGGTATATTGCACCGAATATTGTGGCCTAGCCAACAATATTGGTAGGTTTCTTGGGCTGTCCACCGAAATGGTGATCCATATGCCGGGCCTAGCGGCCGATTCATATAGGCAAATTCCATGGCTCCTTGGGGCCAAGCCGTCGGGCCGGATTGGCCCCGATATGCCAGGCTCCGTGGCCGGCCAAACATTGGCCTGTTTGTCCAGGCGAATCCCGGGGCCCTCCCGGGCCAAGCCGCCAGGCCGGATCGCCTCCGATATGCTAGGCTCCTTGACCGCTCAAACGCCGGCCTATTTGTTGAGGCAAATCCCGGCCTGGACGCCGGACCGTTTGTACGGGCAAATCCCGGGGCACCTTGGGGCCAAGCCACACAGGCGGACTGGCCCCGATATGCCAGGCTCCTTGGCCGGCTGAACGCCGGCCCATTCACACAAGCAAATCTCAGCTGAAACTCTAACCCGTTTGTACGGGCAAATTCCAGTCTAGGCACAGGCCTATTTGTATAGGCAAATCCCGGCCCAAGGTTTGACCCGTTTGTGCGGGCAAACCTTGGCCTGGGCACCGCCCCGTTTGTGTAGGCAAATCCCAGCCTAAGCAGCTTGTTTGTACAAGTGCTCGGCAAATAGGGCACTAGGGTGGGGAAGTAGAGGGGGAGGGGGTGGAAGAGGAGAGAAGGAGGGGGATGCACTCCTTGGCAGGCAACTTGAGGTGACCAGGCCCACCATGGGCGCCATTTGTTGTGCAATGTAAGGTGACCAAGGTCCCCACTTGGCCCCATCTCTTGGGCAACTTTAAGCAGACGGAGGCCCCTCCAGCTGCCGGAACCCCCTTCTCTAGTCTGTCTGCGATGGCCAGACGCCATTCGAGGCCTCACACCACAGCAAAGTCACCAGCCCCACAGGTTTACTTGGGTGTGGAGGAAGTGGTGGTGGTGGCGGGAGGGGTCCGTTCAATTCCGGACCCCCAACCTTGAGGCGTGAGGGTCAAAAATTTTCAGCTTTTGGTGGTCCCCTTCATCCACATTGATCTCCTCTCGTACATCCGTCCACACATGGGCTGGGACATGGGGCCAAGGGCCATAAGGAGGGTACCGATCTCGGTGCCAAATGCAAAATTGGGTCATGTGCAACAAGATACGAAGACCCCCAACGCAAGGGGCCACTCAATTTGTCCCCGAAGGAGCAACTTCGGGTGCTTGGTTGGGCTAGACCGCCTATTCTCTGCACCGCGCCTGTGTCACGTCAAGTGCTCCCCCGCTACCGCTATGTTCCGAGATTGGTGGGAGAAAATGCACGAAGAACGTAGTTATCATGTTGGTAGCCCTCACCCGTTGCGCCAATCTGAAACAAGTGTGTTGAGTTTGATAAGGCATTGTTGACAGGAAGAGAAGGATGAGGCAAAATGCTGAGCGATGCTAGCTACCCTACCAGTGAAGTTAGTGGCCCAGAGCTTATGAAGTACTTGATGAATGAGGGCTTGTAGGATTTGTCCAACACCAATGCTCGTATCAAAAAGGAAGATAATGCCCCATTTTGTTTTGAAATTGGGTAAAATCTCCTGTTACCATTAACCACAAATGAAAAAATTATACGGCCTTGTGACAAACGCACCACGAAACCTACAAAGACATCCGGTTGGCAGCCTACAACATGGCAACATGGTGGCCTTGTTCACATGGTGTGTGCCTACCAATTGGTGTGACCACTAGCAATAGTTTGGCCGTAGCATATTGTGTAGATGGGCAACACATGGTATTTGCAGAGTCCCCTATCTTGCGGCATCCAATCAGTCCCAAGGTGAAAATTCATACGAGAGCCCCTTGGGAGCAACCACCACCCTACTTTGGGGTCCATGTACCCCCGTTCTCCCTGTGGGATTGTGGAATCTCGAAAGGGAAACTTTTGGCCCCTTTTTAGGTTCTTTTCACTTCGCAACTGCCTATAGTGGGGATGAAATCATCATGGATACCTAGCCCTGCCGTCCAGGGTCCCCAGAGTGCGGGGAAATCAACATGGCTACATTCCGCGCAAATTGTAAGAATCTTAAGAATTGGAAAAATCCGCAAAATGCGATGTCAAAAATTATTCAATTTTCTGCGATTTTTTTGAATTCCGCGATGAAAAATTTGAACTTTTCGCCTGTAATTAATTTTGTTTTTGCGACTTTTTTTTGGGCTTTGCGTTGCTGCAACAAAAATAGGGATATGGTACTTCCGACGGTCTGTGGATGGATGTGGTTATTCCCTGGTGCCCCCTGGTCACATGATGCTATTTCTTGGTCCTCTCTGGACGAATGTTGTTGTTTCCTCGTGCTTGCTGCTTGCATGCTACTACTTCTTGGTGCCCCCTGGTAACATGCTATTATCTCTTACTTCTCCCTGGTTGGATATTGTTGTTTCCTGGACTCTCCACATGGATGCTAGAATATGCACCCATCTCACCACGCATTTACTTCTGGTAGAGGGCCCATAATGGCCGACATGTAACATAACCCAAAGAGTTAATTTATTTTTTGTGATTCTTTTGAATTCCGCGTCACTATGTGCTCTTTTTTGATCGTCCGCCTGGAATTTGTTTTTTTCGAAATAAATTATTTTCCGCGAACAAGTAACTTTAGATGCACAACTTCCTCAGAATTATTTAGCTTTAAGATTCTTGAAATTTCCTCGATAACCCTTGCCTTCTCGGGGTCCCCAAATTGGTGGGCTATCAATATGGCCATGTAAACCCCACCTTCTCGGTGGGGAAAAAAGGGGGGGGGGGGTGCAGACCGCCCCATGATCCTGGACAAGGGCTCCCCATAATGGGGATAGATACAATCTTTGAACCCACCATTCAAATTTCCCCACTTTGGGCATACAAATTAAGTGAAAGCAATTTCCCGACCCTTTCACCAAAGGCCAAACAAATTTTTGGCACGTTGGGGGGCGGTGGCAAGACCGTGGAAGGATGCAAATCATTAGAAGCTTTAACCTTCCCATTCACAGGAGGGGCAGGGGTTATGTGTTGGGCCGGACCACAACCAACCCCCGACTCCCCCCCTCCCTTTGGACCCCTTAACCCACACCTCGTGGTGGCAATAGGGAACAGCCAATTTGGGCATCACATCAAGATCATGTAAATTGTGGCCACATGTGCGTGGCTCCACAACAAATGTGTCTTGGGTACAAGTGCCATTGTCAAAGAAGACATACATATGACACAATACGGTGTTGGACATAGTGAGGTGCGGCCGTCCACAGCAAGGTTCCCAACAGCAGTGAGTGCTAACAGAACCTACACATGTGTTGTGGGGCATTACGTTGACCCACACAAATCTGAAAACAGTGATGTGTGGCTGTCAACAGCAAAAGTTCCTGAAAGTACTTAGTCATCACCTGACCTGTATGCAATGAAAAGACATGAAAGAAGATCCCTTTCTCTTTCGACGGTGTCCTGCTTGCTTGCCATACAAGTTTTTTGTTGCCATGAGACACGCCACCACAACATACCACTTCTACAACATTTTGCCCTTTTGCATGGTCCCATGGGTCGTTGCACCATTTTTGTTCCGTGGATAACTGGATAACCATGTGCACACACTGTTTTGGAGAGGTTGGTTATGTCTGTGGCGGTCTTGTGCGGACTACCAGATGTGTGGTCTCTTTTTTGGGTGCGATGGCGGTCGTTGCAATGACAGCTTTTGGATTTTTGCATGGGGTTGCAATGCACGGTTGCAGATCGGCAACCCGAAAGTTGCGTCCATAGTTGCATGCACATCATCTCGCCTGCGGTCAGTCGGGTCCTTTTCAGCTTTCCAAAGCACCATTATGCGGTCTGGGTCAATTCGGCCCCAACACATCACTTTGTCACGGCTGGCAGGTTCCGGTCAAACACAGCAGGACGTTTGTGCCAACTAACCACAGCTCATGTTTAGGGTGGTGCAACAAGAGTGCTTGCAAGCGCATAGCCCATGCCACAGGTCCCAAATCTAGTGGTGCGGTGTCACATATGGTATGAAACAGGTTTGCCAATTGCAAATGATATGCATGACTTTTTGGTATAGTTTTTTGAGCATTGCAAATAAACAATAGATACCAACAGAGTTGTCCCCATCCGGGGGGGGGGGGCACCTCGGTCAAACCTTGCTCCCCACAACAATGCAAAACTTGAGATCACAAACTTGGCATGCATAAACGAATTAAGGAACCTTTGGTCTGCCCACAGGCTCCCACCCCATAGACCTGGTCCCTTGGCGCCCTTGAAGAGGCGGTGCCCTAAGGAGGACTTCGTTGGGGTGGGGTGCCCTACATTTAAACATGCCGTTGTATGATCAGGAATTTTTGCATTGTGACTGTTCAAAGTGATTGGAGCAATAATGCTTTGTTGCTTTACAGTGCAGGGTGGGGGCTATTGGTCCATAGCGGGGGGGGGGGGGGGGTGTTTGTCCACAAAAGGTTTTTTTCAGGAGACGGAGTTTTCACCCCACATGGGGGGAATGTACTCTACGGGGCGGGGCAGGGATGTATTAGAAGGGGGGAGCAGGGGAGAGGGGTTGGCTGGGACCCCCTCCTCCTTGGGTCCCCCTATGGTCCCCACCGAAGGCGGGCCGAAAAATTTTTAAGCTTAAATGTTCTTGGGGCCAAAGGCAGCAAAGCAAAATTGTGCCTGTCAGCCTCCAGCATTGGAATGGGAGGAGGGGGTGGGGTCTCCGGGGGTGGGGGTCCAGGGGGGGGGGGTCCCCCCCCTCCTCCTACGGTGTACGGCCGTTCTAATACCTCCCTGGGGGAGAGGTATTGTACTATGGATGGTTTTTTTTGTCCACATTTGGGGGGTCCACCAGGAGGGGGGGGGGATTTCAGACCAGCCCACAAATTCAGGGCATTGCTGCAATGCCTTGCCCCTTAGTCAAAATGCACGGAATGACCTCTCTTGGTCTCAATGATATGTTTCAAAATCGTGGCCCCGCCCCTGTGCTAGGCTACGCTGGCGATCCTTCTCCACTCGGAGGCAGCACATGTGTAGACTTGCTACGCAACGGATCACTGCAGGGACGGCGCCTCTTCGATTTTTTTTTGGCGCAGGGGCGACAACTCTGCTTCAGTGAAGGGGTCGTGGAGATGTAAAATCGCTAAAGTACAAGTGTGGTGTAGCATGGGTATATTACCCGCACTGAAGTGCCTCCCATGGCGGGTGTGCCATAAAGGCTGAGTGAGAATGCTGGTTGGTAGTTCCGGGTATCTGCAGGTGCGCACTATTTGAAGAGGGAATCCCCTCATGGATAGGTAGGTAGGTTGTCCACCCATTGGGAAGAATGACGAATGGGAAGGGATTCAATAAATGCCAGAGGACGGGAGCCCACTCGGCTAACCCCAAAAGGGAGGAAAATATGTAAAACTCGCTGGGTGAGAGTGGGAGAGTTATCCCTCTGCTCACAAATGCTGCTTGGCCCCTTGGCGTCCGGGGCCGGCATGCTCCACGCAAAGTCTTTCCCAAGACTATGGAGCTCACCACGACCAAGAAGAGGAAGGGTGGCAACCTCTGCGGGGTGATTCATTCCTTCCTCCTTTTGACCTCCCTCTGTCGAGCAGAACCCCAAAACCTCGTGCAGATCCAACAGAGATGGCAGCTGTACAATATCATTCCACGATCCCCAGTCCGTAGAATATGCATCAGAGGCCGATGGCCTTTTGGGATTGCACACCTGGAGGAGGCTTGGGCAGGTGCCCAGAATGCAAAGGGTGAATTGTGGAGTTGAAATCTGGTTCTGTACAGGGGACGCTGGTCAGAAAAAAAAGAGTAAAGCAGCATGCAACAAGACACAGGGATTTCAGACATAGAACACGAAGAGCGAAGATGGTGTGTGTGGGTGGGTGGGTGGGTGGGTGGGGGGTTCATATAGGCTGCTTGGTACCCCGGGGGTAGTTTACTGCAGAGTGCAACCAGTGTCTAGTGTAATGTCTTTGTGGAACCTGCTTGTTGGTCAAAGTCCGGAGCAGCCAGTGTAGCTCCGGAGGAGTACTAGGGGGACTGTTGGGGGGGGGGGGGGGCGGGGGATGGCGTGATAAGAACAGGGGGCGTGTTGCGCAGTTTTGCGAATGAGAGACGGGGGTCAATTTTTTTGGGGGAAACGTGTGTTGGTGGTACATACAGAAAAAACCCCTGCTTCTGACCAAAAAAAACCATGCACTTGACAAAAAAAACCCCAAATCCTTACTACCCCCCATTTCCCTACCGAAAAAAACTCGATTCTTACAAAAAAAACCCACTGTCAACTTTTCTACCAAAAACACACCAGGTACCAATATTTACATTTCAACTGCTCTTCCTTGCGGTCAGAGAAACAATGGTCAGACAGGGCCATGATGCTTAAGCAAGGCTGTGGTACAACAAGGTGGGGGTAGACTCAAAAGCAAAGAAAACTGTACAAAAGTTCAAATTTAAACCAAGCCCATCGGCGGTGAAATCGGGATGACTTCCGCGTGCACACTGAGGGGCACACCGCAGGAAAATGATTCACCTACGTTTCCTTCCTTTACCATTCCGTCAATTACAGGAGCAGTCTTGTGCACCATGATTAATTCTCTATTTGCACCTCGACGGAATCCACCTCCATATCGGGGACCCCGAGACGCACAGGGGTTGTCCCTTTGATTCTCATTCGTGAGGTGGCACATTCTGCCACAGTTGGTTGGCACCAACTGTGGTTGGCTCCTGCACTTCAGAAGATTACGGCTACGGGTTCTGTCCAGAGTGTGTCTCTGCACAGACACCAAACCACAGGGCCCGACCTGTGAGGAGTGACATTGCCTCATCAGACCCTCCCGACACAGCCCACAGCAGGCGGATTCGGACCCGGCAATGTTTCCCCCACACAAACGATGGTGGAGCAAGTCTGACAGCCCCGGTATGCCTTGGGCAGTCCAATGGCTGCGGTGGGAAGCGGCCCGGTACGCCTTCCTGCAGCTGCACTGAGCTTTAGAGGAATAAGCACAGGGAGAGGGTTAGGGGGGTAGGCACACCAGTCAGTACGGAGAAATCTCCAACTATACACAAAAAGTACACACGGCCGCAAGAAATGGAGTCAGTGCGGACGGAGTCTCCGAAGATCTGACCCCTGTTCGACAACTGTCCACCAGGAGATCCTGGAACTGACTTACCCGGAGGCACAAAAGTGACAGCAGCGGCTTGTCTTTTCCCTTTTCGTTCCTGCTTCTTGAGAAAGGGACGAGCAGCGGGGGAGCTCATGGGGCTTTGCTTTGGATGCGGGGATGCGGGGATGTGGGGATCGTGCCCCTCAGGGTTTCGCTGACATGGAATCGCTCGAGCGCCCCCTGCAGACAGCACCACCAGAAGCAGCCTCCCATAGTGCACGCTTGGAGGGGATGTTGGAGGAGGCGCTGTGGGTACCTGGTCTCACTTTGTGCGCCTCCTATGCACAGCATTTTGACAAATGTGGGTCCATCACATGTCGGCAGGGGGCCTGTTATCCCAACGCCCTCTTCCATGGGCCAGGGAGGGGGGGGGGGGCATCATCCCTGCAGCCGACGCACCAAAATCTGTCGAAATGGCAGCCACTATTGCAGACCTGTCAATGCAACAGCAGAGATCTCGAAGCGGCATTAGGTCCCTTGGGGCAGTGGGTCAATACTCAGACACATCCGGTCCTTACAACGGTGCCCAGAAGATGCCCCGTGTGCAGGCCGTGCGGTGGTTTGTATATGAAAATGTTCGCAAAATCACGGGGGGAACCTGCTTTGGCGTTCCAGGCCCGTCTCTGCTGATCCCCCAACCCCCAATTTGGAGGGGCATATGGGCACCTGTACCACTAGTCCCTCGTGATCCAAGAATGCGAACGCACATCCGACTAGGCCCAGAGGCTCAACGTGCTCTCATGCCAGTCACGCGCCCCATGTGGAGCCGCCCCTTCAATTGCCCGTTGCAGGGCATTTTCCCTCGTACTAAGAGTTGGCTTTTAGATATGGACACGTACAGCGGAGTTGATGACCTCAAAGGGTGGTCCAGCGGACACCACTTCCTGTGCTTAGCTTAGACAGCTGCTTGTGTACAGCACGCAGGGATGGTGAATGAACAGCAGGGCCCCAGTCGACAGACTGCCGTCACACCGCCGGGTGTATCTGGGGCAATATGCAGTGATGCACATGCGACGTCCACGGTGCAAGTTGAGCTGCGTGGCCGCATCAGAAAGGGACTCTTGAGGGGGCGCGTGGCGGAGATCTCTTGCCCCGTGGGTATGAGCTTTGGCAACAGAACCTCAGAAATTCGGGCATCTGAGTGCAGAATGTGAGAGGCAACACCACAGGGAAGGAAAGGAGGGTGGGGGAGAAAGGGGAGGAAAGGGAGGAAGTGGACCGGGGTTGGGGGTGGGGCAAACGAGAGGGGACAGGCAGGAGTAACGAGAGAGTAGACACCCGGACGAAGGAAGCAGAGAGGGCACTGACACTGGGGAGCGGAGACGACAGGCACACAGGAAGTGAAGGAGCAAGGAGGAGGCCTGGGGCTGGGGCATGTGGTCAGAGGAATACCCAGCTGTGCAACAGCACCAAGCGAAGCATCTGGGATGATGGAACTATCCCAACCACGAGAGCTACTCAGAGTGAGAGTCAGAATCAGAGTCTGAGTGATTGAGTCGGAACTTTTTTTTTTAAGAACTAGAGGCTGATGTAGAGCTTGAGGCAGCAGGTGCATCTATCCTTGTCCTTGATGGCACATAGGTGGACAATCAAGGTGTGCGGGTCTCGCCTGCTCAAGCATCGTGCCTCAGCCAACCCTGACCCCATGTGCCTAAGACCTGGAGGTAGTGTGCCTGGGTGCATGTCTCCCCAGGTGGGCCCCTGCCTGCCCACCGCGCCTGGAGCACCAAGCAAACACGCAATCGTCCTACATTCAGCACCACAATACACATCACACCCACCCCTCGCTTCTGCAATCCTTGAACCTAAATCTTGTACCCTAACAGGTGGGACCTATTTAATCTTGATACCAAAAAATAGGGTCCAAACACCAAGTGGTCGTTGCAAAAGGCCTTCGGTTGGAGGGGGAGGGGTATATTGCTGAAAAGCAGGACGCCACCACTGGAAGCAGTGACGACTACAGAGAAATGCCAGGGCAAGAGCGAAGAGGCGATTGATTTGGTTGGTTGGGTCCTGTGGGTCCCACAGCACAACATCATCATGCCTGCATTGACAGAAAATTGATGCAGCAATAAACCAAAAGAGGCAATGTTGAGTGGCCAGTCACTGCAGAACGCCAACAAGAATTGCATGACTGAGATAATCATTCAGGCCATATGCCAGCGCCCCTTGTGTCCTCTAGACAGTCAAAGAGTGCCCCTTCAGCAGGCGTCAGGCCACAGGTTCACCCGCCCCTCTGGGGTACAAACAAGAGTACCTCATGGCTCCCAGGCTGTTTGTGCGCAGTGCTCCAGGCCCTGGCATACTTGGATACCCCCTACACGGAGGCTGCCGGTGTAGTGATGGTTTGTTCATTGGCCCAGAGCACGTTAACATGTGTTGAACGTGCGCATGCAGCGAAACTACGCAGACAACACGAAATTTGCAGGAGTGTGCGGACAGTACAATGCCCCTGCCAGCCCTGTGCCCTGTCCTGCCGAGCCCCACTTGCGGTCCTGAGCCGGCCATGGAGCATGCAACCAATGCACAATCCCTTCCATTGGTTCAGCAAAAGTACACCATCAGTACTCTGGCTGACGTCCTGTCTACTGTCCACTCGTCACGTACAGTGACTGACTGGTCAAATGGCAGTGGCAACGGTTGACTGGTCAACCGACAGTGGTTGGGGGTTAACCGATCACTGCCAGCGGTTAGGGCAGACCTGGATGCCAGTGGACTGCAGCTCCAATCGCATGTAGATCTGAATGGCAAGAAACTCCCAAAACTCCACCGCCTGCGAATACGTTGTATCCACCATGCGGATCATGTTCTGCAGGGTCGTCATCGTGACCTCCTGGTAGCCGTTCCGCACACACCACTCCCCTAACTTCTCCATTGTCAGCAGCCCTGTCCCATTCCAGTCAAGCTCCATAAACGTCAGCTTCAGGGACACGATCAACCCCAAGTCCACAAGCACCATCGCCGCAGGGGGTGCGCCCTCTGTCCCGGGAAGGACCGCTGTGCTTGGGGTGAGCCCGCTGGAGGGCCGCGACAGGGGTAACGTGGCCGCACGGTAGAACGGCAGGGGCGAGCCAGACCGGGAGATGGAGGGCGACGACGAGGAGCGGATCTGTGCAGAACACGCACAGATGGCTGCCACCGCTCTGCAACCCTCGAGAAAGGTGCGCAGGATCACAGCCGAAGGTGTTGCGATTCCGCATCAGATATTGTGGAGAGCACCCCCTCTCGCCATGGGGACATGGGGACAGGAAGCTGCATGTCTCAGCAGTGGGACAGGCAGCGGACCAACCTGCAACCTCCCCCCCTCCGTCCCCCTTCACCTCCTCCCGCCCCTGAACACACTGCCACACAGAGTCTCACAAAGAGAGAAACAACCGCACCGCACCGCACCGCACCGCACCGCACCGCACCGCACGTGGTTTTCCCAGCCCTTCTCTGGATTTTGTCTGCGTATTTTCAAATGTGGCAGAGACGCGGTGGCCTGAAGGGGTTGGCAGATAACAACGGAGGCCTCCACTCTACATCAGGGCACTGGGTACCAGTTGTACCACACAGCAATCTTCCACTGGACCCATGCACTAAAGGGCTCTTCGCCATTGCAGCGCCGTCCATGGGTATGTGCACCTGCCCTAATTTTCTCGGCTGTGTCACCCGGCACTCAGCGCTCTGGGTGTACACACACCTTTGGGTCTTCAGGAGGGAAGGCCCATGCAGAAAAGTGTCCCTCACAGGTGCTGCATCTGCTCCTTCGGGTTCCTTTCGTGCCGGGCCGGCCATGCTTCACGTACAGGCTTCGTTTATAAGAGGGGGGGGGACATTTTGGACAAGACCCACCCACCCAACTTTGGACCCACCCAGACCCCCCCCCCCTCTTATAATTCTGTGGGGAGCATTTTTTGTGAACCAAATTGAAGCCAAGGCGCTCTCCCGGTTTAGGCATCCCCAAAGGCTGGAACTGCAGTTAAGTTCCTTGACAACTGGGCTACCAACCAGCTCTGACAGCGATGTGCAACAAAGGGTCCACAGGTTTAACATGTTATCAAAAAAAAGGCCATGTGAAAAATTGCCACCTGCACACCTGCCACCTGCACAACGACACAACAGAAAGGGACACCAGCAAACAGCCAGACAAGGCTCCTGTGACCAAAGAAAGAAGGTGTGGCAGGAGCCCAACCCAGGAAACCCTCAGAATTATAAGAGGGGGGGGGGTCCAGAGCTTTAGACCCACCCACCCAGACCCCCCCCCCATTCCAACTGGAGAAAAGTAAGGGCGTCCTGGCACTGTGCTCTGTGGGCGAGGCTGCCCGGTCCCTTGTGCGGGAGGGGCCGGACCTCGGAGGCCTGCCTGGGGGGCATCTGGCCACCGTAGGGTCTATCGCCATTTCTGTGCCCCTTGCTTCCCGTCGACATCCCTGTCTCTTACCGCTGCGGTGGTTGCTTGGGCGCGAACACGCGACCGTCCGGTACGGCCTCGTGCATTTGTGCCACTGGCACGGCGCCACTGCGTTCAACTGAGGGCACACACCTGCGAGGGAGCGGTGGTCACACGGCGGCGGACATCCACGGGGAGGGGCTGCAGGTGAGCCTGCGTGCGGGGCTGCTGGCCGGGGGGGTGCGCCACCGGGTTGTGGGCCGCCACAGGGTCTTGCGGCCCGATCGGCCGGAGGCCCGGAAGCGGCTGCAGGGCGTCAATGGGTCGCAGCCCATTGCCCTTGCCCGACGCGAGGGAGTGCCGCGCGGCGTACAGCAGCTCGTACTTGTCGCGCACGCGCCTCAGGCTGATGTCCGAGGCAAAGCGGTCGACCGGGCTCGGGGGGTCAGGGGCGTGGTCGTGCTTGGCCCCGCTGGCGCACGCCAGGCACTCCCAGCGCTCCGCACCGGTCGACGGGGTCGGCGGGGTCCGGCACGATGTGCGGGTGAGAAACGCCGGGACCGGGTCCGCCAGTGGGACCGGGGGTGGGGGGGGTGAGGCCTTGGTGGGCTCCGCGAGGCGCCGATGGACGGGCTGTGGGGCCGGCTGCTTCCGGGGGGCGGTGCCGCTGTCCGACCTCTCCTCCCACGCCCTCCCCGGCTGCTTGAGCTCGTCTTTCTCTTTGGCCACCTGCGCCTGAGGGCCCATTCAACGGAGCGCCGGTATGGGCACGGCTGACGAGGGGCGGGGGCAGCGCAAGGGCACGGGCGCCGTCCTTGACACAAATTCCTCATTTCACCGACACAATACACGACAGACGACCAAACAGCTCCGGGCCCGCCAACAACGGCAATCGACGAGTCACCAACAGCAGTTGCCCATGAGCCAATAGCAGTCGGCAGTTGACTGACGGCACTTGACCCCGACACGCCTTAAACAGTTTGACCCCCTGAAAGGGGGGGGGGGTCCCGGGTACCCCAACATACATTCATCAAAATGATCCCCTCGTTGCGCTGATCATCTTGAACACACATATGTGGGGGTCTTGAAAAAACTTTTGTTTCACCCCCTGGGGGGTCTGGTCCCAGTAGCCAGGTTTGGGGGGCTGGATCGGGGAGGTCAGGGGTCAGAGAAATTTTTCATGTTTTGCATACATATTGGGATTCCCCGTGTCATTCTGAGCAGTTTGAGTAGGCACGCATGGCGTAAAAACCAAAATTTACCCCCCACCACATGCTAAAGAAACATTTTCAGCGCCTTCGGCGGGAAATTTGGATCAAATGTGGTCCGAACCTTCGAAATATATTGGCCATTTTGAGGGAGGGGGGTCAAGGGCTGCACCTGCCCCCACCCCCACCCCCGCCTGTGGAGAGAAGCATGTATGGGACACACATGTGGCGCACTCGGCACGGAGCAATATACGCGCATTTTTGGGCGTACAGAAAATGTACGTGGCAAATGAACATATAGTCTGTGTGGAAGGCTGTTTCACAAAGCCGTCCACCAGAAGCTGCACTTTGTACACCCTGTGGCAGGTACCATGTGTTTGGTGTGGCCTGCGTGTTGGTCAAGGTCAGTTCTGGGGGGTTGAACCATGCGAAAGGTGGAGGAGGTTTGCCGGTTGGACATATCCGGGCGTTGGGACGGTGTGTGGGAGAGAGTGAAATGTCCATCCCACTGCGAGCAGTTGCTGCTGCTTTGCTTCGGCCTCTTGCTTCCAAGCGCAGCCTGTGGCTGGAAACCATTCCACTTCGATCGTTGTCTGTGAATCCTCCGGCCGCCCCACTGTTCCCCACGCACTCTCTACAAATCCGTACTTCAGCAATGCCACGGCCCGGCCGGTGATCTGGCGGGGCGTTTCGGGGCACGCGAGCGGCGGGTGGTAGCGGAGGCAGCAGAGGGGACACCTGCGCGGCCTGCAACGCGGCGTACTGGTGTTCCCATTCCTCTTTCTCTCTCTTCAACTGCCCCTGGGCCTCCTTGAATGCGAGCTCATCCGCTTGTTGCTTCCGTGCCCATGCCTGCTTCTCCTGCTCGTGCGCCTCCTCGCGGGCCCTGTGGGCTTTCCGGGCGTCCTCCAGCTCCTGCTGCTCCTTCTCCAGCTGCTGGCGTGAGACCTGAGCCGGGAAGTCCCTATTGGCCCGCGCGGCCTCCCACTCTCGCTTGTCCTTCTGCAGCTGCTCTAGCGCCGCCTGCAACGCCACTTCCTTTTCAGCCACTGCCGCTTTGGCCTTCTCACACTCCCCCAATTCCTTCGTCAATTGGGAACGAAGCCCCGCCAAGTCAAAGAATTGCCGAGCCGTCTGTGCCCTCGACTGTTCCGCATGCTCCCTTTCTGCCTGCATCAGGGCAACAATCATCGCCTGTGAGGTAGCCTCTTGTTGTTGTTGCTTCTCCTGTGCATCAAC
Organism: Eutreptiella sp. 'Long Island Sound 2002'; assembly: GCA_964036045.1. Taxonomy (NCBI): domain Eukaryota; phylum Euglenozoa; class Euglenophyceae; order Eutreptiales; family Eutreptiaceae; genus Eutreptiella; species Eutreptiella sp. 'Long Island Sound 2002'. Next base: position 44,409,977 of record OZ038392.1, read on the forward strand.
ATTGAAATGAACAATGGTCGGGGCACATGGCATGGCATGGCGTAGCATAGCATGGCATAACATGGCATCCCATCCCCTACCATCCCATCCCAGACCATACCATACTGCACACATTACCATTACCATTACCATTACCAGTACCATTACCATTACCATTGTCATTCCCACCATTCACAACATACAACACCATACCGCACCACACCACACCAATGGGGGCAGCTGGAGGGAGTCCTGAATGGCAGTGGCGCTAGTAGGTATCCCTGTTTGTTCCTGCTGCACACCGTCAGTCCGGGCTTGAGTGGCTCGAGGTGCCAGTGGGGCAGCACTCCTTGTTCAATGGGTGTGTGCAAAAAAACGGTACAGCCGCTGCGTGCCCTCCCGGACTATGTGCTGGGTATCTGTTCGGTTCTCATTCGTACTGCCTTCCTCGTCATTCAACCTCGTCTTTGTTGGCCAGCCTCCTCCTCACCCATCCACCCCGACATCGTTGGTGGACTCAAAGTGGGCGGCAAGAAGCGCGCTGATGTGCCCGTTGCGGCTACTGCGCCCTACTGTCGCCGGTGATCAGCGACCCTTTGTGGTGCCGGCGATATCTCATGGACTGCTTGTTGTGTTGTTGTGTGCAACCGTGCTATGGGACACTGCGGGCGCACTGCGGGCGCACTGCGGGTGCACTGCGGGCACATGTATCAAAGACCACCCAGAGGAGAAGGAGGGAGGAAACATCAAGCAACACATGCGGATGTAGCAACAGGGCGGGTGATTATCCTTCCAAAACTGCAAATGGGCCCGGCGGAATTCATTGAGAAATACAATGCGTTCAAACGGTTTGCACTTCCGAACACTCAATTGGTTCAAAATTGCAACTTCCTCGTTGGAAGACAACCCACTACGGATTGTTGTGCTTGAACGCGGCAATGTTGAAGCGCGGCAAAAACATTTTGGCGGCATCAGCATAAGGGACACATGTGGTTGTTTGTGGTTGATTGTCCAACTACTCAAAAATCTCCTCCAACGCATCCAATGACAAGTTCACCTCTTTTGCCCTTCGGCGCCGTTCCTAAAATACCAATAGCATGGGCAGGGGGGAATGCGGTCGCCGGGATTGGCAAAAAATGCGGGAAAATGTGGGAAAATGCAGAAATTGCGGCAAAAAATGCGATATAAAATGCGGTTTTGTTAGAATGGTGTATGCCCCCCGAAACCCCTATGTTTATCAAGGTGCATGTTGATCTGTTGACACCATTGCTCCATCAATGTGAAGACTATGGCCCTGGCTCAACATGCAAAGCGTGGTAGGGAAGTCTCACCCTTCTATTGTGGTTCAGTGACATGTGGTCCCCACAATCACGGGGGATGCTCCCACCTAGGGTTCGGCCCCGAGGGGTGTTCAACCGTTTCATTGACCCAAACCTTGGGGGTTGGCGGGTCGGGCGGTCAGCCGCCGGGCTCCCCCAAGGGGGGAGGGAGGGGTCGGTGGGTACCCCAACACACATACCTCAAAATGATCCCCATGACGCGCTCATCATTTTGAATATACACAACTGGGGAAAAAAATTTTCAAAAAAATTTGCCCATCAACTCGGGCTCCCATCAGCCAAGGTCCGACGCGGAGGTCAGATCAGGGTCAAAATCCTTTTTTGTGTTTTTCATCCATTTTTGAATTCTCCACAAAATTCTGAGTATTTTGAGAATAGACACATGGGGTCAAACAAAAAAATTCCCCCCTGCCGTATGCCTAAAACGAAATCTCCGGCGCCTCTGGCGCCCACAAAACCCATTGTTCCTCACAACTAACTGACTACAAGACAATCCTTTAGTTGGAGTGCACAATGCCACTAGAATGTTTCCTCTTGAACATTACACTAAGGGACCTGCCCAGAAAATGCACGAAAAAATGCGGAAAATGCGGGAAAATGCGGACCACATCCCCCCTCCCCCCCCTGCATGGGTTGGCTAGGGTGGGGGAAAATTGGCTTGCGCCCACGGGGGGTCACGGATGTCCATTTCCCAAACCCCCCCCCCTTCTGGCCCGCCGTGACGGGGCAATGACAACCGGTATACACAGCCCCCCAGTCCCCCCCCTACCCCCAACGGTGGTGGTATTTATGTCCGGTCTATTCCGGTTGCATCCCGTCGCCCATAGCACGGGGGGGGGGGGGATGCAACGCCCCACCATGGCAGGGGGGGGGGGGGTTTAAGGGGTATGTGTGCCTGTGACTGACACAAAGGGTCCCCCCTGATGGGGGGACCTGTAGAAAACTGTCTTGGGGGGGGGGGCATGCACATGCAAACATGCAAACATGAAGACATAAAAAAGACCAAAAAAGCGAAGGGAAAAACATTACATGAAGCTGGGATTGAACCCAGGACTCTGGAAACGGAGCCTGGTACAACTACCAACCAAGCTAAGTCAGGATCTGGCTACATGTAAAAATCAGCGAGTACATAGCATACTAAAAAAAAAAAGGCTGACAATGAGGACCATACATAGGTCCTGTCACAGGTGTCCATTTCCCAAACCCCCCCCCCCTCCTTCAGGCGACAGCCGTGACCCCCCCGGGGCGCAAGCCAATTTTCCCCATCCCCTAGGAGGGGACGGGGCAAGTAAGATACGGGACCATGCACCAATCAAGTTACGTGTTTATAACTCATGTGCGTATCTTGTCATTATTATCCGACTTTTTTGTATGCTTCAGGGCTCCAGCTTTTGCCCTTCGAGGCGATGGGGATCCACTTCTTGAAGAAGAGTGCGGAGAACATGGGTTGAGAGTCCATATCCTTAACTCAATGGGCCGCACAACAGAGTGTGGGTTGAGAGTCCATATCCCCAATTCAAGGGGCTCAAAATGGCGGAAAATGGGTGAAAATGGGTGACAAGTAAAATATGGCACACCCCAAATCCACAAGAAGCTTTGAAAACCCAATTATGGAACAACAAACTTGTGGAAAAGGGCCAAAACTACGATTTGAGTATTTGCCGACATACAAAACTTTGCACTGCGGGCGCACTGCGGGCAAGGCATTCTCTATGTGCTCAGCCCCTCCCTCCCAGCACTACGCTTCGCAAAAGATTGCTACGGAGAAGTTGCAAGCCATGATGGTTTGCAACCTAGCAATCACCGACACATTGGTAATGGGACTACGATAGTTGCTGAGGCGTTACACCTCAAATGGCTTGGTGATTGGCTGGTGGTTGAGGGGGTACATGGCGCTGACGTGGGAAGATGTGTGGAACCCGAGGCGGTACACGTTGTAGGGTTCAGGGACTGACATGCGCTTGATGACTGGGTGTCAAAGGTGAGGCAGGCTGAGATGATGATTGAGAAGAAGGGCTTGCAGAGGTGGTGCAAACATGTGGCCCCAAACAAGACCATGCACGTGTCCCTATGGTGCCTCCCCTGGAGACCCCCACCAATGAGTTAGAGAACAGAAACATTTGAGCTTTTCAAAGAACACAACGGCGTTCCACAGCAACAGTTCCGCCGGGCGAAACGGATTTGGGCATTGAGGTCATTGTCAAGGGAACTAGAATCCCAGTCCGAGACTGGCAAAGGACAGGACAGGAGGAGGCAGGAACAGAAACGAGGAACAATCCAGGAGGCTTGCAAAGGACAAGAGGCAGCAGAATGCTGTGGACAGTGGCTATCAAGGTCGGGCACCTTCAGAAGCAGCTGCTCGTCTCCTATGCTCGTCTTGGCGCGACCAATCAACTGGCGTTCCTCATCACTGAAGCTCCGCTCGCGGTCCATTTGCCAGATTTGCGCTCGCAGTTCCTCAAGCTCCGCCCGTTGCTTGTGCACACCCTCCACCTGCTTCTGCGCTGCCTCCAACTTTGACTCCAGCCTTTCACAAACCTACCAAAAGAGGTGTGCATGCTGGTGTTCGTGCAGCATGACAGCCACTTAACAGTCCCCGGTCCAAATCCACCACAACAAACCGGCCAGCAGCCTGTCCTGGGCGCTTCGGTATCCAGCGACCCCAGCGGGCAGAATGTGATTGCCCAGGCACACTACCTCTACGCCTAACCCTCCATCAACATCTGTCCCTGCTGTTATCCTGCCCTCCCATTCATCGCCCAGGGACGCTTCCTTGAGCCCCTACCAGTCACTCACCTCCTCGGCTTCCTCCAAGTGCCGTTGCGCAGCCGCAGCCCGGGCCTTCTCGCCGGCCAAGGCCTCTTGGAGATGCCCTACGGTCTGCTGCAGTTCCTGGCAATGCTCCTGCAGGCGCTGCATCCCGGCGCTCTGCTCTCCCTTGACGGTCTGCCGGAGGTGCGCCACGTCGGAGGCCTTCGTTTGGAGGTCCGACTGCAAGGCAGACCTTTCATTCTTGAGCTCCTCGACCTCGTGTCGCGCTGCATCCAGCGCAATGACCAGCCCCTCCTGTCGAGACAGCATTGAGGCAAACCGTGCGCCGGCCGATGGAGGGCAGGGCGTCCTTGATGGCACATGGCCGAAGGTGCAGCACGGCATGCCTCTCCTCCGAGGTCATGGGTCAACAGGGCTGTCCTGAATGGCGCACTTCGGGACCCCCAAACCTCGACAGTGCACCGGCTGGTCAGGCAGTGCTGTCAGTTATTGACCATTCGGCGTTCGCCATTTGCCATTTGTCATCGGGTGACTGTCAATCGCCGTTGGTTGACCAAACTCCCGCCACCGAAAATCCAAGGCTGTCCACAGGAAGGAAAAAAATTGCCTCATGTCCATGGGGTAGTCCTGATGGAAAGTGCTGATGGTTTCAAAAAGGTTGAAGTGTGGATGGGGGGGGGGGGTGGCCTAAGGCCTCGGTATGGGGGGGGGGGGGGGAGGCTGGAGCAGTGCAACCTCCGTCACTCCCAAAAAAGGCAAAGCCAAAACAAAGGCAAAGACAAAGGCAGAGGCAAGCGCAAAGGCGCAGAAGTCGACCAAACCTACTGTGTTTCTGGGACAACGGCCTTGCCTACAGTCCAGCGAGCGTCGTCCCAGACACCGGACACTACTCTAAGCAGTCGCCCCCGGTCCAACCTCTGAGCCCACGGTGCGGGCCCACGGACGAGCAGGCCCACGCCGTTTGCCGCCCCAATCCCGACACACTTTCCCGTGCTGCTGCGGTGTGGTCACAGATCGTAGGCCTCTGGTCTGCCCACCTCAATTCAGATGTCAGTGGGCAGGTGTGAGGATTGTTTACGGGTGGTGGGATGTGACGAGGTCGGAGACGAGTGAACGTCGTTTGCAGTGGGTTGTTGAGGGTCGTGCGGCAGGCGAGTGCCGGGGACACCAGACCCGATGACGGGTAGGCCTTGGGACGCGGTCTAGAGCGAGCACATACCCAATGCAGCGGGCGGATTGGGGGAGGGTCAATGACGATTGTGGAGGGTTGTTGAGGAGGCAATGAACAGGGAGTGCGGTGCGTAGGAATTGATGAGGAGTGGTCGAGAGTCGTTTCTGATAACATGGAGCGCGAACACTTCGTTTGTTAAAGACCAGGGCAAACGTCCTGCGAATGCCGCGCAGCGAAACGCGTGTTCCTTTTGGGGGGGGGGGTGCCATAAAGGCTGGGTGAGCGGCTGAACTGGGGAGGCGGGGGGGGGGGGGGCAAGCAGGTCACAAAGCACTCCACACATGCACGTCTTGATATGCATATGCAGCAATGTTCGGCAGTTCTTGCCTCAGGCCTCAGGCACTACAGCATTACCACCTCTGCTCGAAACCAACAAGTCGTTTGGCTGTGTGCTCTGGTCGAGTGGAGGGGGGGTGGGTGACCTAATTAAAAAACAGACAAATGCAAACCAGAGGTAATGCACACCTCAGTCAGGCATAAGTGCATCTTTATTCTCTATGCCAAACCTGGTTAAACCTCAAGACACACACTGTGTCTGAAACGGTCGAGATCGAGTGGGGGGGGGGGGGGGGCAGAGGAGGGGCAGCATTTGCGCCGCGTGCACGCCAGGCACACCTTTTGAGGGGGGGTCATCCCGGCCTCGGCCGAAACTGTTCCCATTATAATTTCCCCCAATTTCACACTTCCCACTCTGCTCTGCTCTTTCCACTCCTGCTGGGTTGGGTCAGTCGCCCAAGCAGCGCATCAAGTGCTGGGAGTTCCTCTAGGGCGTTTCAGTGGGGACCCATGACCCCCCCCGACCCCCATGACCACCCCCTCCACACACCAAAGCTACTTCCGCGGGGACCAACAGTGCTACTTGCACACACAGTGGTGGTCGACAACAACATTACGGCTCGTTGAGTGCTTTGGGAGGTGCATTTGCGTGTCTCGCCTCAATTTCCCTCTGTCTTTTTTTCTAAGTATGGTGAGTGGACAACGACTTATGTGTAGTCCACCTGCTCCAAGTTTAATGGGGAAATCAAAATACGCGATACGGCACAAAAGAATCGCAAATTTTTTGTGCCGCCCCAACCCGACCCCAGGCCTCGCCTCACACCGCGGGTGTTGGGGGTCGAGCACTACACTGACACGCCGCCCATGGAGCACTCACTGGGGATGCTACTTCCATCGAGGCATGCGCTGTTTATGGAAGGCAGGGATCTGTTGTCACGGTACTTGTGGCTGTACAATGTGCAGGGTGCGTAGTGTGCTGTGGCGAGTGCAGTGTGTGGTGTGCAGAGCATCGTGCGCACTTCACTGCGGACACTGCACACTTAGACATGAACTCGGAACACTGCACTCCCCTTTGCACTGAGCGTCCATGGAAATATGTGCTGGTGCTGTTTTGTGGTCTCTATTGCAAGCAGTCACTGGCGATCGTATGGAGGCATGTGCTGTCTACACCCAGTTCAGCCCATCCAGACCTTGTCTTTCTGTAAAGCTTCAATCTCCGACCGCTGGTCATGCTGCTTGCTCTCAAACACGGCAGCCTCGGCCTGCATCTGCTGCGCCTCCAGCTCCGCCTTATCCTGCTGTACCTTCGCCTTCATCTGATCCAGCTCTGCCTTAGCCTCGTGGAAACGGACCAAGTCACGGGCGAGGGCGGCCTCACGATTGAGCAGATCTTGGGCTGCAGCCTGGGCATTGCTTTCCAGAGCTGATACTTCCTGCTCCCAAACCTCCCGAAGTTGGTCACTGCGACGGGGCAACCCATGCACAAACGGTGATGGTACTGTGACCTGCAAGTGGCAGGAATACTCGCATGCTGACTGTATCATGCACGATAGGGCGGGAATGGCGGGGAGGGGCGGTTGGGTTGGGTTGGGTCTCGGCTTGCGCCAAAGGTGGTGACCCACGGCCAGCGTGCACGTACCTCACTGGCTCGACTGGGTACCCCCCTCTGGTTGTCTGGTCTCACAGCCGTCCAGACTGCTGATGACCCCCGTACCTCGTCAAGGCGCTGACGAGAGGGAGATACTGCCGTGCCTGTATGTGTAGGTGCGCGCGCTGCGGGGGGCGTGCCCAGTCCGCCCTCGGCCAGGTGCCCTGTGCTGGCACGGGGGGGGGGGGGGGGGACGTCGGGTCACACCATGGGTCGGTGCCTGGCCCAGCTGCTCCACGCACGGTTGGTCCAAGGGGGTCCTGGGGGGGGGGGGGGGGCATTCAATGGGGCACACCTTTGTCGTTCTCCTGCGGGCCGTGGTTGGCGCGTGTGGGGGGTTGCATCTGCCCGGTGCTCCGGGCCCCAGCAGCGGGGCATGTGTGCCCTACCACGTGGCTGCTGAGGGAGTCTGTGGGTTGGGTGACCGGCAGCTTCCTCCAGCCCACGACTCAACCCCAGAGGGGTGCACTGGGCGTGTGGTCTGAGGTGCTCCTTGACTGACCCAGAGGGTAGCGGTGCACAGAGTGCCAGACCGGCTGGGAGCGTCCCAGTAGGAGGAAGGTCCTGGGGCGTGCTGAGCACTTCCCTGCCCCAGGAGCACTCAATGGAGCAGAGCTCCCAGTGAGCCTGCTGCGCCCTAGTCACCTCTGACGAGGCGGGACCCTGAGGGTGACACCGCTCGCCACCCCTCCTGGTAGGGGAAGGGAGGGGGGGGGGGGCAGGGGTCAGCAGGTGGCTGTTTGGCCTCCAGGGGTCGCCCACAACTGCACTGGAGTGCACGGGGCTGTGCTGGCCTAGGCATCTGTGATGAAGTTGGAGGGGCGCGCGCACACCCGGAGGTTCCCCGGGCAGGCCGCTCAAGGGATACCCATAGCGGTCAAGCTGTGAGCCCTTCACAGCCTCCACTTTTCAGGCCCTGAGGGCGCCGACTCCATGCACCCCTCCCGTCGGGGGCGCAGGCTGGGGGGAGGGGGGGGGGGGGAAGAGTGGTGGATGAGTCTACCTATCCGTTCATTGGTTCGTGGTGCTTACTTGTTTGGGAGAGGAGGACCACCTGCTGGGTTACCATACGGGTCCCAGATCCCAACATTCTCGTCGTTCGGCATCCGCCCCCTTTCCACAAGGGGTGGGACTTCGATCACCATGTGTCGGCCTGCAGTGTGGGTGCGAGGGCATGCTGTGTTGGGGGGGGGGGGGGTGCCGGGCCTGCTTTCAGTCCGGCCCCATTTCCGTTGGGGGCTTCAATTGGTCGGTAGGCTGAGCTGGATGTCCCCGCCATAGACACTTCCAGCCATTGTTCTTCAGCAAGTTCACAGCAGTGCGTCCGGGTTTTTGCTAGGCGACTGTCCCGGTGCTTCCGCCAGTGTTCGCTTGTCCCTACCTTCCATATGTACACTGTCGTACCCAAGTTTGCGGGGCTTTGACTCTACAGGGTCAGTGGCGTGCATGGTGGTCAGGGTCAGTCCCTGGGATACCTGCTTGACGCTGGCCCCATTCGGCCGGTACTCCTGGGATCCTGGTTCGGGCTCACTGTGCCCTGGTGGTGCTGGTTAGCGCACATTCAACACACAGCCATTCAGGGGGGGGGGGGGGGTTGCTTGGGTGGGTTTGTTGCGCTGATGGTGCCCATGTGGGGCACTGGGTTTATGGAGTGGTGCAGTGTGAACACATGGTGCTGCAGGACAGTGTGGAGGCGTCGTCAGACATGCGTGACGCTGGCGATGTGTGCCTTGATGAGGTGTGGGAGGACGGCATGCTTTCGGTGTCTGCCTGGCTTGGTCCCTGCTCCCAGTCCATTTCAACCAGCTGCAGTTCTGCCAACAGATTTGCTGCTACACGTGGCGACATGGGTGATGGTGGTTGGGGGGTGTGAAATGTAGTTCTGCGTTCCAGCGCCTCCCACGGTGTGTGCATGCAGTGCACTGTGCTCGGTGTGGCCAATGAGGTGTGAGGGAGGCGGGCTCGGAGGTTGGAGAGTGGCGTGTAGGCGACGGTGTGTGGTGTGAATCTCTTCGGGTATTTGGGGTTCCTGGCCGGGGTGTTGTTTCCGTTGGGGGGGGGGGGGTAGGGGCAGCAAAAGGTCTGCTCCCCTGTTTCCTGGTCCCCAAGGGGAACCAGCCCACGGCCTGCACCCTCGCTTTGTGGTGGCTGAAATTTGGGCCGAGTGAGGCGGGGAGGGGGGGGAGGGGCGCAACTCTTGCCCGCCTCAATTGCCCGTACCTGACGCAGACAGCCGCCAACGGAGCCCCACCGAAACATCAGAAAACACTGCCGAGTGCCGTGTGCCGGGTGCTTCGTATGCGCTGTGTTTGATGTGCTGTGTATTGTGTGTTTGTGTATTGTGCATTGCGCATTGTGTGTGTTGTGGTTGAAAATCTTGTGGTGTGAGCTCTGTGGTTTGTGGTGTGTGTTATGTCATGTGTGCTGTGTTGTATGTTGCGTGCTCTGTGTTGTGTTTTGTGCGTTGTGTGGCGTGTCTGTGCATTGTATGTTGTTGTATGTTGTTGTAGGCTGAGTGAGGTGTGTTCTGTCTCATTTGTTGTGCGTTGTGTGGTGTGAGTTACGTGGCATGTGCTGTGTGTTGCTTGCTGTGTGTTGTGGGGTGTGTGATGTGTGCCGTGTGCTGTGTGTGTTGTGTATTGTGTGTTATGTGTTGTGTTTGGTGTGGTTCTTTTCTGATTTTGAGCCCAAAAGGCGGTTTCAGACTCCACATCGATGGGGTTTGGTGAGGTGGAGTGGGATGAGCGTTACTGCAGGTCTTGCCAGTTTCAACCATTTTTGTTATCACGACGTTTTTGGCGGCCTTATTGACCCTATGGAGTGGGAGTGCGGGTGTGGGTGCTTGGCTTTCTGTTCTGTAGCACTAGAAATTAAGGGGTGCCATTGGGATGATTGGTGGGTATGATACAGAGACGATGAGACCAATGGCCAATGGCCAATGACCAACATAAACACCACCACCAATGCCAAGTTGGAGCATGTTGGCCAACGACGAAAGAGCAACCCAAAGGGTGCTCCAATCACCCCTGTGAGGGGGCTGTTTGCAGGCAATCTTAGGAACCTGCCCAGCCCCTTGCAGTCGCCAAATCCCAGTACGTTCAGAATTGCTCAAAAACAGGCATTGATTCAGGGCCTAGGGGAACGATTTGATTAGACTATTTGAAATACCCAGGTGTATTGGTCCAAAATCAAGTTTTACAGCACACGGGGGGAGAGCAGTTTGAAAGCATTGTCATATTTCTTGAAAATGCAGCGGAAAACATAACTTTTGTGTATAGTGGCTGTATTCTTGGAGTAGATGTGATTTATTAGACATGAAGGGGGTGTGTAAGAAAATCTATGGACCCGCCCCTTGCCCTGACAGAATGTACAATGGCGAGAGGCCAGTAGGCGCTGCCAAAGGCAAGCTCGTTCCTCAGTTTTTTGAGGGGGGGGGGGGGGCTCCGGCCATGGCAAAGGTGGCGAAGCCAGCTTACCAAAGGGCACTTGAGAAATCTCTCGGAATCGAGGATCAGAGCTGTCCGATGCTACCATTGTCCCACAAGGCGATGTGGTAGCGGACGTGACACTCAGTGAGAGCCTCGTCAGAGCCAAGCGGTGCCTGCACTGAGACAGCAGTGAAAATGTGCATATTTGTGCAGGCTGCTTTCATCCCTGCAGACCTGGGGGAGAGGGTAGGCCAATCAGAAGGAGTGCACTGTTTGGTAGTCAGGACCCCCACCCTCTTCAGACTGTTGCGGACATACGGAAGATTGTAGCGTCCCATCGGCCCTAAACTCCTTCAAAGCCGTCAGCGGCTGTAGCGCGTTCCGTGCCCCATCGACCACCACCTCCATCCATTGCTGGTCAGGCTGCACGAGGGGCCTCGGCGCTGCCATCTGCGCCTGCCGCTTTAAATCTTGGATCTCCCCCTCCATCACCCGCACCTCCGTCTCCTTCCCCTCAAGCCGCCCGGTCACACGGTCCAGCTCGTCCCTGAGCCTCGCCATCTCTTTCCACACGGCCGGCGACACATCCGTCATGGCCTGCTCCGCGGCGGCGGCGGGCCTGTGGATGTCCACCGGGACGGTGTCTGGGTGCGCAGGCACCTCCGCTGCCGCCAGCAACGGCCCCGCTTTGGCGCGGGGCCGGTCCCCAACATGAGCGTTGACACCGAAGCAGGCATGCCCCCCATCTACGGTTTGGAAGGGGCAGTCCGCCGGGTTTTTGAAGGGGCAGCCGATGATGGCACCGTACACCATGTAGACTGTGGGGGCCCTCTGGGGCGCATACACAACTTCAGAAATGCCCACTGTGGGTCTGAGACGAAGGGGTGAATGCAGAAATGAACAGTGGATTTTCACACTTCTGTTGAAGAGGGCACAACACATTGGTGCCGCACCTTTGGTTGTTTTTTCTATGTAAGCACGTGTCGTCCCTAGAAGACATGTTGGTCTTCGCCTATCCTTGTCCACCCCAACCTCAGCTCTCAGCTCAAAATCGGATCAAAAAAGCATTGCAAACCAGTAAGAGGGCAAAAGTCTGCTCCAAAATGGCAGATATGCGGTCGAAAGTTGTGTTTGGAGCACCTATCTGGCAGGTATGATACAGCAATTTGGGGCCGGCGCCAGAATGGATCATGTACCATCTTAAAGGTGGCGCCCAGAACAGTGGGCGCCCTAGCCGGGCGCAATTGAGGCGGTAATGCAACAAAATTCACTGTCTTTTCAAGGGAGGTGTACAGTTGTTAGTCTCATCCAATTTGGGAACCTCAACATGGTCCGCCTGCTCTGTTTGTTGTCCCACTTGGTCCAACCCTAGTTTAAAACTAAATTTACTTGTGTAACTTGAGTTTTAATTAACTAATGATCCATGTCCATGTCCGACACAAAGTCCTCGGACATTTTGGTCTTCATTTGTCCCTGTCCACCCCAACCCCACCCTCAGCCCACAACCGGATCAAATAAGTATTGCAAACCAATAAGAGGGGGAAACCCCATGATGAACGCTTGGACCAAATCTTACTTTTGACCACCACCCACCTTGGATATTTGTGGATGATCCTAAGCTGCCACTGCCTCCGACGGTGTCCTATGTATAATGTGGCTATAGTTATACGTTCAAGATATAAATCAGATCATCGTTGGAGTAAAATGAACCGGCAAATTGCCGAATACATGACCTGGGTTTCTGGTTCCCGGTACCAAAACCACAAGGCTATGGGTTTGGCATAGTGTGTGCAGGTGACGGGGGTGGGGAGGTCACACTGACTCTTCGCAAAGCGCGCTGTGTAAGTTGAAGACGCCTAATGGCTCCCCCACTTTATATTGCTGACATGTGTGTCTCTATCACCTACTATGCCCGTAGTGGTCCTCTCCCAAGTGCATGACAACATTGTTCGTGGGCTTTTGTCTCCAAAAGAACTTGTTGGGAGACCAGAATTTGTTGAACATGGAGATCCTATCTGAGCATGGTGCGTGCCGCTTGCCAGCATAGGCAAGGTGCCACTGTACTAAGAATTTGGTGTCGATGGGGTAATAAAGTGCCCGCATGGCCCGACAATGTCTGGGCTAGAGCTCCCATATTATCTACAATGAGCTCTACATGTCAGGCAATATCGAGTATCACAAGGACACACCATAAATCTGCTGCCTGTTGGTTGGTTGCCCAAATGGGGCAAGGTCGATGACAGGTCCACATTTTGACCAAGCTTCAACGACATACTAGGGGTTTGTTGCATGCACAATTGCTGCAACGCTACCTTTGTACCAAGTATCTCAACTTTAGCCTCAGTGTTACCCTCCCCCAAGCAGACCAAAATCAACCCCAACCCATTCCTCATACAACACACAAAATAAGACCAAATCTGTGCTGACCACTTGCTCAACACATGCGACATGTATCGGAAATAAACGGTTTTACTCCCACAAGTATGTGTGTCAATACACCAAGCACGATAATTTGCATTACATCCCTCCATAATCTTGCGTGGCAGCTGACTTGCTTGCATATGCAACCTTAGGGGGAACCCTTGCACTGCATGTGCACTGCGCGCTACTTTTCGACTACGTTCCCCCGTGAAGAGCCCCCATAAAGACCCTCAAACACCCTCAAAATTAGGCCACCCTAGCTACCCTAGCTCAAGACGGTTGCGTACTACCTTCCCTTCCCATAAGACGCCATGAAATAATGTCCGTTGGATCTTTGAGGCCCTTTATGATTCCAAAGAAGAACATCGGCCAATGTCACGAGGGACAAAAGAACGTCTTTCTACCCATCGAATCTCAGCAAGAACACGATTCAAGTAAGACTGCACACGATGCACATTTGCCCACCATGCATCTTCGGATTCTCAAGCTGCTCTTTGTCTAATGATTGATCTTCATTGCACGCTTGTCATCTGCATGTTGATCTTGACCTTGACAGTTGCATCGGACGCCTAAAGCGAATCAACAAAGGCTGGTGCAAAGTGCCCACATTGAGGGCTGCCATAGTGGGGAGAAATCAAATAAATAGAACATGCCGCGGGTGAAAGTAGGTCAAAATGGAAAAAATTGGGTGAAAACAAAAAAAATGCCATATCGAATGCAAAAGAAGCACCAAAATGCATGTTATCAAACGACCATGATGCCCCTAGTCCCACAAAGTGTGGGTTTCTAGTACAGCAAGATGCGTTTAGTGAGGCGCAGCCCGACAGAATGAGGCTGTCAGCCCCCCCCCCCCCCAAAAGTGGTGTTTTCCTTCACCATACCCCCTCAAATGTCTTATGTCCTTTGGGTAATAAAACATGCTCCCTATGCCAATGGGACCCCATAGATACGGGTGCCGCCATGTGTGCACGCGCCATGCACAATTCGTAAAATCCCACGACAGCCCCAAGACAGCCCTTGTCTTCACGACAACCCCCTTGTCTTGGTTCGGCTATCATGCGACAACCCCCTATCTTGACCCCTGTCGCGACCCCCGCGTCTTACAATAGCCCCTTGTCTTGGCACCTGTCCAACAGCCTCACACAAACCCCAGGGACTGGCATACGTGAGGGGTATGGGGTGCCAAAAATAGGCCACAAAGGGGGGGGGGGGCTCTCGGCTTCATCTTGTCTGGCCGCACCTAATAGTCGCACTGCGCGCAGTGCACACATAGTGCGCTTAAGTCCCCCCCTTCAAAAACATGAGGGGATCATGGTCCCGTGGTCCATGAGTGGGGTGATGGACTGGAAACCGAAACCGAAACTAAAATGGCTGCAAAACTCTTGCCTTATTGGGGTCTCTAGCGTGGAGAGGAATTACATGGGCTGGTTAACCTCAACACCACCAGAAGGTTGAACGAACACAATCAAAAGTGGCTATGTAACCAATGCCGTCTTGGGGTCTCTGAAGCAAAGAGGAATCAAAGTTGCTACACAACTCCTGCCTTCTTGGGGCCCTGACCGGGGAGGAATCACGGTGGTTGCTTAGTTTAGTGTTGGTGGGTGTGTTTTGGCAAAAAAATCGCCTAGTGCACACCCGGTGCGCACCCAGCATACTAACGTTCCAACAAAAGCAACTGTATGCCGGTACACAAAATTTTTTTGGGGTCTTTTCCCCCTCCAAAGGTATCCTTGGTGTGGTTGTCATGGCACCATCCACCACATGTGAAGCAAAGCTACCATGCACTTTGGTGGTTTGGTGCCCCCTTCAATGAATTTAATAACTTATGCTGCCTTTGGCAAATCCTCGTCGCAAAGGAATGCCTCTTGGCAATAGGCAAAGAAGGGCTGGTCTAGGGATGATTGGCACCCGGCAAAGCTATATGGGCCCCCATGGGGTTATATGTGTCATATTGGCGCCAAATGATCACACAGTCCCAAAACATCCTAGGGGTCATCACTTGTCACCAAAAAAATGCGACTGTTCAGTGCACCCACATTGGCCTGAAAATGGCCAAGTTTTCACTGCTGTGGGACCGCGGGGTGGGGGTGGGGGTGGGGGGGCAATTTGGGTTACCTAGAGATAAGACCCAGCACCCCTGCCATTGGTTGGGCGGTCCATATAGAAGAATATAGAAGAAGACAGTTCAATAGGACTAGGGTCTAATGCATAGTGGCTGCACATGGTGAACCAGTTTTGTCTACCCCCCACACTCCCCCACACACCCCACCCCACACACCCCTCCCAAAAAGTGGCTTTTCAGTGGGACGCAAGGGGGCGGGGGGGGGGGGGGCAAAGGCTGAGTGAGTATGCCGGTTGGTATTTCTGGGCGTCCCTACTTGTTCTTTTGAGGAGGGAATTCTCCAAGCATGGATGATGGGCCCTGTGCTCATATGTGCTGCTACTGCCCCGTGGCATCCACTACTTGCCATGCAGTGCGGGCTGCACATAAATCTTTCCCAGGACAGTGAACCATGAAAATTGGCATGGATTGTGCTCTACCCCACTGATGTGGGAAATATAACAGAGGGCCATGGGTTTCCAGATCACGAAATGTGTGGTGCATCAGTACATCTGTGGTGCACAACATTTCAATGCAGTTTGCCATGTGTGAATTGGATTAGGGGGGCAGTTGTGCCATCAAGGCTGCGTGAGTTTGCTGGTTGATGCTTCCCCGTCCACCTGCCACGCAATCAACCCCCCCCCCAAATCGGCGAACAAATTGGCGGACCGATTTTTCGGCACAACAGGCTCCCAGTGCCCTAGATCTCAGTGCCAGGCCCCAAACACACCTTTCTTATGGTTGCTCAGTAGTTGGAGTCATGTGGAAACCCAAAATATCTCTCAATTTTCGAAAAAATTTTCATCTCTCGGTCTGTACATGGTCCCTGAGTGGTACTATGGCAGTGCACGGCAGTGGTCCAGTGGTATATGCCTTCACACAAATTGGCAATCGTGGGTTCAAGTCCCAGACCAATTTTTTTTTTCATTTCTTGTCGCTTATCTTGCTGAGAAAATTGGTTTTCCATGCACAAACAAAGCCTGCTGGAAGAAGATAAATGCACACAGGCTTCCCATTTGTATCTCACTGTGTGCTTGGTGGGTGTGCAGCACTGATCTGCCACTGTCTCTCAGGCTGCACATGGTTCCTGGGCAGTATTATGGCAGTACAAGGCAGTGGTCCAGTGGTAGGCATCCTATGCTGGTAATTCGCTGGCTTGGGTTCAAGTTCCTGACCGATTTTTTTTTGCATTTTTTGTCACTTGTCTTGCTGAGAACTTGGTTTTCCATGCACAAGCAAAGCTTGCCAGAAGAAGATGAATGCACACAGGCTTCCTGTTTGCGTCTCGCTCTGTGCTGGGTGGGTGTGTAGCTGTTATCTGCAACCAAAGCTGTCCTGCAGTAGTCAATCTGATGGGAGCATCAGGGTACTTGTCCCGCAGAAAAGTTTGATCATCAGGGGACAATGAATCCCAGGGGACCAGAGATGTGTCTTTTTGTGGGCAGTAAAAACACTTCATGGCGCCAATCTGAACAACCAATATAGAAAGAAAAAGTATCATCCAGTGTCCCAAAATAAACGATACACAACTTAGAGTGACACCTCCAAATCATGGGTCCTACAATCCCAGAAGCCCCAACAAGTCGGCAGAACAAATCAGCAAAATCACAGAACCCCAACAAATCGGCAGAACAAATTGGCAAAATTCAGAAAGCCAACAAATCGGCAGAACGATCGGCGAAATCGGCCGCCGATTGGGGGGGGGGGGGGGTTGCACAATGGACCCCTAAAAACCCCTCAGAACACATCGGGGGGGTTTGCCCGGCGCACTACTTTTGCATTAACTATCCCGACTTTAACCCCGGATTTACCCTCCCCTAGAGGAGCCCTCCAAGTCGACCAGAGTGGACCACAAACCTTCCCTACAAAGCACGCTGCAAAAGACAAAATGGAGATTCCCGCCACTGACGCTAGCATCACTGCATGCGGTTCCGAAATTGTTACTACTGCCACTGTTTTGTCAAAGTTCACCCGCAGACCCGAAAAATACCCAAACACCTGCAACGCATACATCAGAGACGGTAAATCCCCAATCTCTTGAGCCCCCCGCCCCGGCAGACACAACAATATGTCATCGGTGTAGAGCAAGACTACGACGTCTACTTTCAAACGTTGATATCATAAATCAGAAAAACGGTAATGACGCCAAAAGCAGAGGGGACAGAGGGTCCACTTGCCAAATTTCCGACGGCCGGGGGGAAGGGGGTTCTCGAAAATTGGATACCATGCTTAAAACCCCCCCGTCAGGGTATTTGGGAAAGGGGGGGGGGCAAGGGGGTTTTAAAGGGGTTTTCTACTAACGTAGGTGGCCACTGACACGTGCGCCGTGATACGTCGTGGCAACGCAGCTCTGCCTGAGAGGGCTGTGCGGGGGTTAACCAACGTTGCCACTAGGGAACCTTGTAGGGAACCCACCTGCAGGAAGGTGGATGTTGTGGGGGTGCAGTATCTAGCGTCGGGCACAAGGGAAAAAAGACACTGCCCACCTTTCTCTGACGGCCCCCCAATCTCTCTGACAACGACCACTCACTCACAAGCAAGCAAGCATGACTGACTGGAGGCCATAATTAAAACTGGCCCAACGGACAACACAAAAAAGAACAGAGCGAAGCAAACCATTTGGAGCATTAGAGAGAGCCTGAGATGGGACAAGCAAGACAACTTGTCACTGTTACTATCCACCAAGAAAACGTGTCATTGTCCCTGTCGTTGTGTCATGCAGTGAGTGACAAAATGCTGACCCCCCCGTTAGGAGTCTTGTGGGTTACGAGCAGTGACAGGCAAGCTCAGCAAAATGAAATCCTCATCAGTGGTACCAGAGACGCCTTTCGGGCTGGAAAAAGAGGTACAGGGTGTGCGCCTTGATCTAGGCACAGGGCTGTAGCTGTCCTTGCTGGAGACCTACAAAGAACACAATGTCATATGACACCGTGCTCACTGTCATATTGTGGCCACAGGGAATGGCGACCTGTGGGCAGAGCACACAAAAGCACAGCAAAGCATCAGTAGAGACAACACATTCTCATCCCCTGAATACCCCCCCCCCCACCAAAAAGTTGAACCCGTTGTCATGTGCATCCCTGCAACCAACTTTGCCACGACTAATGTCCTTTGGCAAAAAAAGGGGGTTCAGCATCCAAAAACGCCCTCAAAAACCCCCCATGGAGCATTTTAACAAATAGGGGGGCCTCAATTGGTCAGGTGTGGACCCGCCACTTAGCTCCAGCCGCGCCTGCCTCACGACCTTCATCGCCATCTCAGTTCCATGGTTGTCCGTGTCACGCAGACAGTGCTTTGCAGTTCGTCCCGTCCCTCGTCCCTGGATGGGGTAAGAGTCGGGCTGCTTCTACAGGGTTCAGGGCATTGTCGCCTTCGGACTGAGTTTGGGGCGTAGCGTTTGTTGTGTCCCACTTTGGCTCCCACTGTCGCACTGGCATGCTCGCTTGCGCTGGCCCCTCTCGGCCACACACCTGTGTTTCCGGGTCACCTGGTCGTGGGGGGTGGGGCGGTCAGAGGTCACCCTTGTGGGCCACTGCCACCGGCCCTGGGCTATTTAGGTCCTTAGGATTTAAAAACCCCAGTGGGTACTGGCTTTTCGGAGGTCAACATACAGCCATACAGAGGGTGGGAAGGCTGGGCGGCGCCGAGGCGCCTGCATGTGTGGTGAGTGTGTTTGCGTGTGCGGTTTTCCCTGTGCCAAGTTCCAGTACTTCTCAGAAGGCGGCCGCTCAAGTGGCAGCGCACCCGGCGTTTGCCGTGAGGGAGGTGGTTCGAGTCCCGGACGGGACCTCCTATCGACCTGTTCGAGTACAGGTGGCGGCGCGCACTGCTGCAGGTGTGTGTGGTTCCTGCGTGTCACTTTTTGGGGGTTGGGGCAAAACGGACGAGACCTCCACCCGATCCACCGGTACCGGTGGTGGCGCGGGTTGCTGTAGGGGGGGGTGGTTCCCACAACGCCGACTAGAGAGCTCTACGTGCAGGGAACCCAAGAGCACCAGCTCCCGGGATCGAACCCCCGCACTGGACGACTGAAGACTACCGCTCTCACTACTGGGCCGTGCCGGTCTCTTGCCCTGTTTGGGGTTTGTGACGCTCATGGAGTCTGAACCTATGGGGGTGTGGGCCCGCGTGCACTATGGCGTGCCAAACAAAGGGCGGCTGGGGTCCGGTGTTCCACACCGTGAGCCCTCCGTGCTGCACGTGATCGTGGAGGCCGTTGCTGGTGATCTGGGTGCCAGCCAGGCCTCATCACAGCTGCCTGGGGGGGAGGGGGGGGCTGACGAGGGGAAGAGTTCCTGCCTGACGTCACGCATTGGTGTTTGCCGTGGTGAGCGGGAGACCGCCCGCGACCTCCATCCAGAGGCCGGGTCAGTACAGCCTGGTGAGTGGCGTGGTCTCTTGGAGGCTGGGGTGCAGTCCTCGACTTCCAGCAGTGGAGTAACTCCCTGTCTGCGGGGGGTCGGGGGGGGGGGTGTGCCACGAGGAGGCGGGCTGGCCGCCCGCTCCTCCGGAGAAAACATGGGTTGCTCATCCAGGTCGGACTCGTCTTCCTGATCCTGTGCCTGCCCTTCCTGCTGTGGGCGCCGGGCCGAGGTGACATACCCTCGGAGGAGGGGGGATTTGCGGCGGCCCATGTCAGCCAGTGTGTCCGCGTGTGTGTTCCTTACAATGCCAACGTGTGAGGGGACATGCAGCCAGCGTACCGCTGCCCCTGCCTGCTCAATTTCCCCAAGGAGTTGCTCCCACAGGTCCACGTGGCCCACCGGCCCCCGCGAACCTTGCCAGTCATGGCGCCGCCATTTGCTGGCTTTGCCTGTGGCCCCCATGACCACTAGTTTTGAATCAGAGCAGATCAGTGTGCGCTTGTGCTGTGTCCTATGGCGAATGGCATGTATGGCCGCGAGGAGCTCTCCCCTGTTATTTGTTTGTTTCTGAGTGATGGGGATGCACTGTGCCGTGTCCCGGTGATCCCCGAAATATACCCCAAACCCTCCCACCATTCCCGCCTCCGGATGGACCTCCGACGAGCCGTCGGGGTAGATGGCTTCCCATCCCTCCGCTACATACTCATCAATGACTTTCTGATGCGCCTCCGCCATCGCTGGACCATACATGTCTTTTTTGCGTTTCTTGGGCCGCGGGTTGCGGAGCCTGGGGGGGGATGGGTGGG
The DNA here is from genome assembly GCA_964036045.1 of Eutreptiella sp. 'Long Island Sound 2002'. Lineage (NCBI taxonomy): Eukaryota > Euglenozoa > Euglenophyceae > Eutreptiales > Eutreptiaceae > Eutreptiella > Eutreptiella sp. 'Long Island Sound 2002'. The sequence goes on from OZ038392.1 coordinate 44,430,343, forward strand.
GTTGGCTGAGCCTGGGGTGCTGCAAATTTCCTGTTTCCTTGAGGGATGCGATTGCTCGGTGCATGTCCCGCACTTCGGGCGTGGGGAGGGTTGGAGCTGGGTGCTCGTACCATCGCGCAAGAATGCACAGCCACTGTGTGAGGAATATGTCCCATGTTGGGGGTGTGTCTCGGAATTTGACCGCATTGCGCGGGTTCCAGGATGCCATAACCGCGGTCCACATGATCAGCCCTAGCGGGCTCTGGAGGGATAGAACTGGCATGTCCCACAGGAGGACCTCTGGGTCTGTTTCCGTGGTATCCTCGAATATCGCTGGCCCCATGCATTGTTCCGCAATGTGATACGCGGGGGGGAGGAACCGGCACTCCAGAAGCGCATGTCGCATGTCTTCTAGTTTGCCATCCACCAGGCAGTGTGTGTGCTGAGGGAGCCAGTTGGCGAGTCTGGTCCCCACTGGGAGTTTTTTCCACAGTGCGGTCTGTATGAAAGAGTGGTGTTTGGGCGGTATCGATAGCTTGGTCCAGGCGTGCCAGGTTTCCGGTGTTTGACGGGGGTCCGGGGGTTCCTGACGCATCAGGTACCTGAGCATGGCCTTTGTATTCCAACCCCCCCAGAAAATGGCCGATGTTTCTTGTGGTGGTGTCATCTGTGGTCGGGGCCAGGCCTGTCCCAGCTGGGCCTTGTACCTCGAGGCCCATGTGGGCGGCAGTCTCTCCTGCAGGTCCGGTGTGCACTGTCCAATGCGTGTGATCCCTGCCCTGATGAGTTTTGGTGAAAAATATGTGTTGTTATTTGTGTCCCTGAAAAGTACCGAATGCCAGCAGCTCAGCCGTGGTGCCTGGTCTGTGTTGGGGGGGAGGATGGGGGCCAGTTTCCGTAGCAAGGAGAAGGCTTTTGCTGAGGTGCCCAAAAAGGGGTAGGTGTTCCAGGGGATGGGACCCAGCTGTAGCCATGGGAGGTCACCCAGCTCCGCCTGTACCCCGAAGCGTTTGGCCCAACCATTGAAATGCTGTGCAGAAATGGGGGAGAGCTTACTAGTGTCGTGCCGGGACATCACGAAGTGTGTGGCGTGTTGCCACAGCAAGAAGAGGCTGGGTTTCGGGAGGAGTGCTCCCCCCAGCTTCGGGGGAAGCTGCAGTATGGTTAGGGTGAGGCCCCAGCTGCTGAGTCTTAGGGCCACCCGGTACACATTCGCCAGCTTGGTGCATACATCCTCCGTGGGGAAGTAGGCCCTCGCCGGGTAGATCATCAATGGGAGTATCCACTCCTGGAGCAGGTGTACTCGTTCTGGCATCGTCAGGGGTAGGGTCGCTGCGAACTGCGCTCGCGCCAATGCACGGGATAAATGGGGCGCAAACGCTTCATCAGGGGTGACGTCCCCAAAAAGATTCCCCAGGTACTTCACCTTGCTTTGCACCGGAATGCCTGTGTTTTCGAGTTTGGTTTTCTGCCTGTCCGTCCAAAAGCCACGCAACAAGAAGGCCGATTTATCCAAGTTGATCCGCAATCCTACAAACTTAGCGTATCGCCGTAGCGTGTACATGATGTCTGGTATGAGGGGGCAAATCAGAGCAGGGGAGACGGGGATGTACAGCAGGAGATCATCAGCGTAGAACAGGACTCTTATGCTAGGGGACACTGCCTGGAGCATGGGGACCAGCACCGAGCAGACCATGGCGAACAATGCTGGGGAGAGTGGGTCTCCCTGTCGGACCCCTGATTCTGGTGTGACTTGCACTTCGCGCACTACGCCTTTGCCCACTCCAAAGACAAAGGGGGAAGTCAGCATGTTCATGATGAGCGCGATCATCTGTGGGGGGAGGCCCAGGTGGGTGAAGAAGGCAATAAAATAATTGTGATGGACAGAGTCAAACGCTTTGGAGAAATCGATGGAGAGAAAAAGACCATAATCCATTGCGGTCCAGGCCGCCCGCGCCTCCCAGATGTGCTCAAAAATGAATCGCCCTTTCATGAAGCCTTTTTGCTCAGGGGGGGTGGCATACAAAAGCAGGTCCTGCAGCATGAGGTATAGGGTCATCGATACCCACTTAAACACCACACTTTGCAAGCACAATGGGCGGAGTTGTGTGACCGAAATGGAGCCCTTTTGCTTAGGGATTGGGTTCAGGATAGCGAGTGCCCACTCCTCTGTGATTTTCCCTGTGGTAAGGAAAAGTGCAATTTGTTCCGTCATTTTGGGCACTAGTGCCCCGGGGAGGGCCATCAGGATTTCTGCCGTGACTCCGTCCAGGCCAGGGGCCGACCCTGGTTTCATTTTTTCCAGTGCTGTGAGCACCAGTTCCTGTGTGAGTGGCTTAAGGAGCAGAGTTGCCGCCCCTTTTAGCTGTGGGCGAAGGGGTAGCGAGCGCAAAAACTGGGCGCACTCCTCGACGGTGTGTTCCCCTTTGGCCATTACCCCAGACCAGAACTGTTTCAGTTCCTCCGCAATCTGCGTGGGTTCAGTGAACGTGCGCCCTGCCTTGTTGCGGTGTGCGGTAAGCTTCCGCTTGCTTTGCAGTTCCCTGGTGAGCCGTGCAATTTCTATCCGCCGTTGCTGTTTGCTCTGTGGTTCCTCCGGCTGTGTGTTGAGCGCTGGCCGTAGTTTGGAGAGCACAATCCCTTCCGTCTTGTGCTGGGTGGCCTGTTCTGCCTGTGCTGCTAGCATCGCATATGCCTGCCGTGGTGTGGCTGGCGTCAGTCCTTGGTGCTGCAAAAAGTGTGCCGCCTCGGGGGGGGTTGTAATCGACAGTGCTTGCCTGCAGCATTGCAATGACCTCACTCAATCCCTTGGGGTTCCCCTGCTTTTCGAAAGTATACGCTGTGGTTCTGATAGTGCGGAGTGCATGTGCCCACCACTCATCCCCTTGAGCCGTGAGACCCCTGAGCCGCTGGGCGAGGCCCGCTGTGGTATCCTCGCACTGTAGGAAGGACGTGGGGATTCTTTGCTTGGGCTGGACCGTCGTGGGGGTGGGGGGGGCCAGGGTCGAAACCACCGCCCGGTGATCTCCACTGCCGATTTTTCTCGCGTAGCACCGTACGATCGAGGCTGACATGTGCCTGGACACATGGATTTTGTCAATCCTTCTGCGATGGGGGGTGTCGTCCTGCTCAGTGTGGAATCCCCACGTCCACCCTTTAGGTCTTCGCGGGTCGTTGTGGTCCATAGCCGGGCCCTTCACTTCCTGCCACGTGTCACACAGACTCAGTGCTGAGATGGTGCTGAGTTCCTCTGCTCGTGCTCTGGCTGCGGGGGGGAGGTTGTCGTGCTCAGATATATATTCAGAGTCATCACCCGGGGTGATGACCGAGTTGTGGTCTGCGAGGAGGAGTATGTGTTGTGAGAAGGGGAAGATTGTCATTGCTTCTTTCAACCGTAACCATTGTGATTTTCTTTTGTCTGGCTTATCACTGAAATGGGCCGAGACCACCGTATACACGAGGCCTTCTGGGCTCAGCAAGTTAGTTAGGAGCAGGCGTGGGGAGATGGAGGCCGATGCGACCTCCGTCCAATCTTTTTGCCAAAATAGTGCCACCCCCCCCCTGGTGTGGGGGGGGGATAGCTGGGCCCTACAGCCATAGCCATGCTGTCTAGCAAGGTCTGTGAGGCTGGTGGAACGGGCCTCCAATTGCGCTGATCCCATTTGTAGGTGCGGTTCTTGCATCGCAAAGACCTGCACCTGCAAATCCTTCATGTGGCGCAGCACCACTTTAACCCTGGGTACGATGCGTGAGCCGTCCTGCTGATCGGCATGCGCTCCGTTGACGTTGATGGTGGCAACTGTGAGGTCGCTGCCCAACGGGAACGTCTGTGGTTGTGTTGTGACATTAGAAGTTGTCATCGTTACCATTGCGTGGCCGTTTACCTCTGACACTGTCAATGTCCAAAGCCATCATGCGTGATCCTGAGGACTGGGAGGGGGGGGTCTGCGACACCAGGGCCTGTAGGTAGCTGAGGCTCTGTTGTGTGAGCGGAACCTGTCCTTGGTAGAGGGGGTGGGGGGGTTGTACCTGCGGGGGGAGGATATTCGGCAGCACCTGTACTGCCTGCATGGGGTTCGGTGATACTTGCACTTGAGGGGAGGGGAGGAGGGAGTGTGGATTCCGACGGAGAATCTGTGCCGGAGTCATTGGCCCTGCCTGCTGGGCCTGCTGTGGTTTGTTCTTATCCCTTTCACACCATGACTGCCAGCTGGTTTCCCAGTCAGAATAAGAACGGATCGTGGCCACACGTTGGGAACCCTCGTGGTCGGTCAGGGTCAGCACTGCCCCCGCCAACCCTTTGACTCCCGGTGCCCGCACACTCCAATTCGGCTGCCGGATGTTGCCCATCGACCACCTCAATCTTTCAATGGACACCTGGGTGTCTTCAACTGGGATGGAGCGGCTGGCCAGCGCGTGTTTTACTACCGCCAGAATTTCGTTGGGGGCCAGATACTCTGGTATATCCACTAGAACCACGTGATCTTCTTTCTCCGTGGGTGCTTTGGAACCTTTGGTGGACCAGGATGTAGACGTGCGGATGCTGGCAGCCGACGATGACGATCCTCTCTGGTCCCAATATCCGTCTTTGGTTCCTTCGGTTTTGAACGCGTATCCGAGCTCCTTGAGCTGCGGTAGGCTCTTTTCCACAAATACCTGCGCATCCGCCTTGGTCTTGAACCCGAGGCGAATTTTGTTGGTGTTTGTGTACTGTGCCTGCGGCCTGTGCTGAAGCTGGTCCGTGATCTTGCACAAATAGAAATTGAGCACTGCCCAAAATTTTGTGAGGGCTTCGTGTGTCTGTGCCTTCTTGACAATCCAGACTTCCGCAATACATTTGCAATCATTCAGGTCACCAGAGTATGTCTTGAAGGGGACGCGGGCGTAGTTTTCCTTGCTGTAGTACTTTGACTCTGTTTGGTCGATTTTGTCCTGTGGCACCAGAGCTTGTTGGAAGATGACCCAGCTGGTCTGGGTTGGATGTGGTCCCGGTGAGATTGCGGTCAGGCCTGTGTCCAGACCCAATTCAGACACCATCTCATTGAGGAATTTGTTGTTGATACAGATAGCCAACTTATCCACTTGCTTCGCAATGGGGGCAAACAGTTTCAGTGGGTCTTGACCCGGAGGGAGAAGCTGGACGATGCGTCGTGCGGGGGCGGTGGCGAAGGGGTTGTTACGTACTCCCTGCGGTGCGTCCACTATCCATGTGTGGAGATGTGAGCCACCTTTTTCACTGATTGGTCTGTTTAGCAACGAGATTGATTCCGGGTTGAACGGGAGCTTTTCCCGAAGCAGATCCGTACCTTCAGCCAGGCGTAACTCCCTGCCTGTGAAGACTATCATCTTAAGAGAGACATCCGTGTATTGAGCCACCACTTGTTTGAACAGAGCAATGCCCTCTAACAGGGCTGAGCTGCGCACTGCAACCACCAGGTTGAAGGTGGCGTCTTTGCACCATATGATTTTGGGGAGGATGGGATCTTTTCGAGGACCGTGTCGAGCTTGTATTGGGCTGCTGAGACGTCCTTGTTTTCGAAATATTTGTGGTCTGAAAAAATTGCTGTCGTGTGTTCCGACGCTACAAGACTGGCGATGGCCACTTGCGTGGACTCGTATGCCATCAGGGCTCCCTCTTCCGCCCATTCGTGGGCTTTTTTGAACTGTGCAATGAGATCCGCGGCACTTGCTGCCTCTGGCATCTCAGCTGTTCACCTATGGCTAACAGCAATGCAAGCAATCTGGAGTGGGGAGGACCCGTGAAACCCCGGTGGTATGGCCCAAGACCGGGTTTTAGTGCACCAACGCGGGTTGTGACTCAGTCCAAGTCGACGCCGATGTGCAGGTACTCTACACTCTCGGTGAAGATGTCCTGAAGCAAAGCGAAGAGGAGGTCCTGCTGCTCTGCAGGACCCACAAACTCGTATATCAGGGTCGGGACCCTTAGGCGATACCAGACGAGGGGAAGTGGCACCCGGCGCACTCTCAGTCCCTGTCGGCAGGTCGAGGCTTCAATTTGCAAGGGGCAGGTCCCCGAGGCGTCCATGCATGAAGAGCATTGAAAAAAAATAGACACGAAAAAAAATAGACACTCAGAAAGTGGGGGGGGGGGGTTGCAAACCCCCGGATGGTATCCACTATTTTAGAAACCCCCCGCTCCTGAACGCGGCCGCAGCTGCACGCCTGGGACATACCCCCGCCCACACAAAACAGTATCGGCCCCACTGCTACCGACATCAGCAGGTCTACACGCAGGCGTCCAAAAACGACAGGGCCACTTTTATGAGGGGAAACACCACCGAATCGCATGCTTTTTGAAAATCTATTGCTACCATAATTTGATCGGGCAGCCTCTCTCACTCTGCCTGAGCGGGCAACAGATGTTCCATCATCTGCCGGGACGTTTGGGTGGGGGTGGTGGGGGGGGGGGGGGGTGCACATCCGTTTTGGGCCGGAAGCTTAGGCTTCACTGCTACTGGAGCACTTCCTGAGGTGAACAGTTTCACCTCTGTCGGGGCGGAATTATCACACTAAAGCTCGAAACCAATCATGCAATGCAATGTTTGTTGCAGTGAATCTTGAGTTACAAAATAACCACAAATTCGCGAAGATCAAACGAAAACGACTTTTTGGTGTGAAATTCCAAAAGAACTCTACCCACCCAAACACTTTGATGCAATAAGGTAAACGGAAAAATGGTTAGATGCACAGTGGCTCTCCAGTATGGCAAAGGTCCTCCCTGATGAACCAGCCTTTCCACAAGAGCTGGCTTGCGATTCTGGTAATTGCATGCGTGGACTGATGCCTCCGGGTCCACAGATTCTGAACTCAAGCTTTTCATTGAACGCAATGCGTATGCCCCAGTAGTGCGTTGCAGTGGTCGAGGAGCCTTGCTCCCATTGGATGCCATCAATCATTGACAAGGCCACGGCTGTCCTGGCCGACAAGGCCTGTCACATGCGTTGTTTTTTCTGGGCAGTAAAGACAGCCCGTCAGGATAGCCCATCAAGTGTGATCAGCCGCCATCAACCACCATTCCCCAGACTCCTTTCCAGTGTGCAGCTAAATCGGCACCTGGAAGCACGACAAAACGGCTGTCGGCCGCTCCTGCGGCACGGGTGCGCCTCACCATTTGGCAGGTCCACCGCGCACGGCTGCTGGACGTGTGGGACCAATTGCATAAGTTCTACATCAAAGACGTGGGATCCGTCGACTTCTGCGTCCCAGTCAGTGTTAAGGTATGCTCCAGCTCCCAAGGCAAACAGGGGCGTTTTTCCCTTTGTTTCCCCTTCGCCGATTTCCACGCGACAGCGGCGGCGGCGCGAGGTGGTGATGTGGAAAGGCCAGCCTTTGTGCCACTGTTGAGCTTGTCTGCACAAATGCTGTGTATTGGGCATACCTCTAGAAGCAGCGTCCTCGTCCAATGTCGCATCGCATGCCGCAGCAGTGTTCGGGCTGATTGCTTGCCCCCAGTGCCTAGTCTTCCACGGAGTGTCGTCCGTGGTTCGAATCCCGAGGGGGTTGGGGAAACACCGAACACCCCGAAACCCCCTTGTTTTTGTGGACGTGAAATGCTGAGTTGTTTGTAGACTCGGTAACGGCACAAGGGTCGGGTTGTTGCTTTGTTGTGGTACACTGCTGCTGATTGCAAGGCAGAGTGGTGGTTAGGAAGCACTTCAGACAAGAAATTTGAGGCAATGTTGGGTGGTGGGCTGTGCTGGGGGAAGAACGCTTGTGTGTGTGCATCGCATAATGCACTGGACCCCAAGCCACTGAAACACGTGGCCCCCTCGCGGCCTTGAACTTCAGTCCAACCCGACAGCGAAAAATCTGCGGAACGTTTTGCCACCACAACTGTCGTGGACTCAGGTGGACCCCCTCCCGGCCAAGCATCTGTCCTGCTGGCTTTGCGCTCCCACGCCGCTGACATGCCCCTACATACGTACCCGGCCGGGCTGGGGTCAGGATTAGAGTTACGTACCATAAGTCAGGCGGTTCTTAATGGTTTGGTGCTCGGGCTGAAGGTGAGTGGGCCCTGAAGCCGGAGAGCAGCGAAGAAGGAAGGCCCCCCCTCTGGTGTGCGGCAGTATTGATAGGGGACGCTCACTCCACGTCCTTGTCATACGGCCACAGCGGCTCCTGCGCCCCAAACCAGTCCCGCACCAGCTTCATCAAGGGCGGGCCGTAGCACCGATCCCCCGACCACTCCTTCTCCCAGTTCATGTCGGCCGCGTTCTCCAGGCGCTTGGGCACGTCCTGGGACCGCTTGGCGGCCTTGACCAGCCCCCGCACGACGCCGCTCAGGTACGGCTCCACGACCACGAAGTTCTTCGACACGGCCTCGAGCAGCGGGGCGGTCTTCGTGCCGAACGAGTTGGTCACGGTGACCAGCCCCGCCGCGACGAGGTCGAACGGGGGGAGGCTGGGGTGGGGCGAGATCATGAGGGACAGCCCCACGTCCCCGGTCTGCACCAGCTGCCGGTACTCGTTCTCCGGGACGTTCTTGCGGATCCGCATCTCGATCTTCTTGCCGCACGGCATCCCCAAGTGCTCGGTGTAGTCGTCCGGGGCGCCCATCCCGATGAACTCCCAGTTCTCCGCGAACACGCGGTGGCACGCGGCCTGCGACAGGGCGTTGATGGTCAGCTCGTAGGCGTTGCGGTCGGCGTGCTTCCGCGCGTAGACGATGACCTTGCGCTTCCGGGTGGGGTCCCCGAGCTCCTCTTGGCTCGGGATGCCCCAGGGCTTGATGGCGGGCTCGGCGCCGAAGGAGTAGGCCGGCTCCGCGGCCTCCGCGGTCATGTGGGCGTACTGCCCGTATCGGCGCTCCCGGAACCAGCGCTGCAGGAAGGGGGTGCTGTAGATGCCGAAGTGGGGGTAGCGGTACGTCTCCAGCGCCGTGACGTACCCCGTGTTCTGGGCGAAGAAGATGGGCTCGAAGTCCTGGATGAAGTAGACGAAGTTCCGGTTCCGGAGCGCGGGGTGCGCGCGGAGGGTGGCGTGGCACGTGAACGCGGTGTAGTACACCGTCGCCATGAAGAGGTCGCCGGGGTTGGCGGTGATGGTCAGCCCTGGTCGGAGGGCGTCGAACACGTACAGGCAGGACTCCCGCAGCAGCTCTAAGGCCGGGTACTTGGCAATGTGCATCCGGAAGTCGTCCTCCTCCAGCCCCTCGCCGTCGATCAGGATGAGCCGCACGCTGATGTCCGTGTGCTTCAGCACCGCGTTCATGAAGCGCAGGATGGACAGGGGGCCGCCGGTGAGCGAGCGCGACAGCCCGTTGAGCACCACGTTCAGCCGCCGGGGCTCCTGGTCGGTGACGCGGAGGTTGAGCGGGCGCCGCTGCCACATGCTGTACCCCTCGAAGTACTCGGGGGTCATCGAGCACCGGAACTGCTCGCCCTCCGCGAAGTTGGTGACGATCGCGACCTCCGTGGAGTCGAGGCGGCGGACCGGGATCGCCTTCTCGCCCTTGCGTGGTGGGCACACCGTCAGCCCGGGCCCGCAGGGGCGGCACGAGACGACGTGGTGCTTCACCCCCCCCTCCACGAACATGATCCGGCCGTAGCTCGACACGAACCCCCGGTCGTTGTTGTACTCGGGCGTCATCGTGCACTGAAAGTGGGGCCCCTCGGGCAGCGCCATCACGCGGGCAGCGTCGGCGGGCCCCATCTCCGTCAGCGGGATCTTGATGCGGTCGGAGGGATCGGAGGGGCAGATGGTGTACCGGAAGCCACAGGGGAAGCACGACGTGACGTGGTAGCGCCTGCCCTTAGACACGTAGAAAATCGGCGAGCCGTTGCGCGAGCCGAGCATCGCGAAATAACTGCCCTTGTCCTGCTTGTCCTGGGCGGACTCGAGGGCCATCACCGGGTCGCGACTGCGGTCGGGTCGCGGGACGGGTCGGGACTCGTTGTCGAACACATTCAACGCCCAATACGCGACGCAGAAGAAGGCGATGTACGCGCCCCGGAGCCCGATCATCCTGATCGGCCACGACGACCGCTGTTCCGGGAGGCGAGGGGGCATCGGCACTGCACGTGGGGAGGTGGCGTGGGCCTTGGGGGACGACTTGCGCCGCGCAGTGACCCTAAACAAATGGAGAGGGGGCACACGTGTAATCAAACGTTTGTTTTTCGCATAACCGACGGTTGTCCCGGGAACGGCCGCATCAGCTCCCACCCTTTCCCACTTTTCACTGTGGTCTCTACATTTCTGTGGGTTGTCTGCACTTGCCCTCATAGTTCGCGCCGCGCGTAGTCCAGACCGCCAGTGCACCCCTTCAAAAAGACACCTGCGTTTGGACAGTAAGCTCAATGATGAGGGACAAGGGTTGTGGTGATTGTTGTGTCAGTTTTGTCAACGAGGATATCAGTGGTGCAGTGGGCCTACCAATGCCTGTTTTGGGCAATCCCATGTCCCAGCAATCAGGGAAGACGGATTCACAAATGCAGGCCTTCAAGTGCAAAAAAAGGTCGAAAGACAATATGAGACGCAGATCACCAAAATACCAGCATTGCACAAAAACTCTGCACTTTCATGGCTGCTACTGAATTGGCTGGGTACCAAATGACCACGGTACCTCAAGGTACTTACGCCTCGGCAAGTGGTGGCTTGGACAGTGGGGGTGGAGGTCTGTGTGTTTGGGGGGGGGAGGGGGGCTTGCACTCGCCCCAACGGTCCCCAGGGTGTGTTCCTGTTCTGTGCCCTCCACGGCCATCCCTCTGCACCGCCGATCACACTGGGTCGGTTTTGGTGGTCCCTCTGCTGCACGGGGCCATCTTCAGTTGACTCTTTGACCGTCAGGTGGTGATAGAAGGGGCGAGTTTGCTGACGATCCGCAGCCCCACTGATCACAAGAGGATGGAGCGCAACCACCGTGTGGCGGTCCTCGAGGTTATGCAAGGAAAGCCGGCTGGGCACCAGGGAGAGCCTGGAACTTGATGACACTCATGCATGCTTTGTAGGTCTCGAGGTAGACGCCTGGGGTTCAGGGACGTGAAAATATATATTAAGTCGAGAGTCAATTTGGTCGGGCAAATGGGGCAAAAGAAACGAAGGAAACAAGGAACACTTTTTGGAGACGCACTTACTTCCCAACACTTCAAGACAGGGTGAGATTTTCGAGAAAAGCTGCAAAGGATAATGGATTCTACAAAGGGTTCGGTGGAAAGAAAGACTCAGTGATGCCACTGAGCAAGTGTGAGCTACACCTCAAACACATTGCTACAGAGGGGGGGGGGGGGGGTAGGGGACTTCGTCTGGGGACAATTTCGGCGGGGAAAATTTCGTGAGGGGAGGATTTCGACACACCTCCAATTTTGGTGCAGAGCCATCAGACACGGGGAACTTCGACACCCCCAACCCTTGGTCCCATGTGGACAATCACTTGTGTGAAACTGTGGCCCGTGAAATTGACTCTTTATCCATTGGGCCCCCCTCCTGGCAACTTACCAAAAAATACTGGACTGGGCAGCATTTTCATCGTGCCGCACAACAAATGGACACTGAGGATGCACAGAGAGCAGGAAGAGCCCCAAACTGTGCAAAAAATTTTTCGTGGGGAAAATGTTGACACCAAACTGAAAAAAGCAACTTTCCCCACGGACTTATCCCCTGACAAAGTTTGCTCCCCCCCCCCCCACACACACACCGTATTGTGCGAAGAAATTCGATGCCGGCCTGGTCACTGAGTAGCAAGAATCCTGGTGCATGTGCAAACTGTCTGCCAGATGTTTAGTTCCTTGCGAGAACTTCGTTGGACGTTTTGATTGTCAGACTAAGTGTGAAGTGTCACCTTGGTTTCATCGCGGGAGGGTATGTGGGGTAAATTTTGAAAGCCCTTTTCGGAGATGTATGGTTTTGGGGGGGGGGGGGGGGGGCGGGGGCTGGAACCATATTTTTCGAACATTGGCCGTTACCGTTGACGATTTGGGTTTTTTTGCCTGTTCTGGCCATGTTTCAGACACACCGCACTGCACCTCTACGCCAATTACTGGGTGCACTTTGGGGGTGGGGGGGTTACCCCTAAAAATAGCCCATTCCATCTGGTTGCACCCCCCCCCCCTATTTTGGGGTTGGGTGATTCAAAAAATCATGTTTCAGAGAAGGTTGGGACAGTGGGAGAGCTGTACGAGGGCAAAATTATGAAAAAATGGGGCAGGACATCACTGTCGATGGGATGTTACCCAGAGTGGTAAAAACAAATAGCCAATTTACCCCTAAAATAGCCCATTCCATGGAAGTTGGAAACATCCAAAACTTCCAAAACATGTTCCCCACGCTCAAAATCGGGGGGGGGGGGTGTGTCCTTACTTCCACACATCGAAGCGAAACTTGTCAAAAAAATCCCAAAAAGTGGCAGAACGCACAAAGTTGGCACATTATGAATGTCCCCGAGAGAAATATGTTGGGGTACCCCCGGACCACCCTCCCCCCCCCCACCTGGTCCGGGCTCTTGTCATGGTACCCCCCGGTCTGGAAAATGGGCCTGAACGCCCCCCGCAAACCTTTTTCCCACCACCCCTTCCTCTTTGCAGGCACAAATTACAAAAGACGTGAAGAGCATTCCATAAAATTTTGACAACGACTGTTTCTTCGCACCGATTTGTTGCACATCAACTAGCAGTAGCAACACATCAACAAAGTCAAAAACCACGACACACGCGGTTCTGTGCAATGGTATAGTATGATGATGGATTCGCTGCCCACTGAGTGTCACAAACAAGACAACAAGGGCTGCCACCCCCTAAAAAGCACAAACTTGGAACAAAACGCAACGTCCCCAAGAGATACACTAAAAAATGATCGCCACAACACGATGTTGAGGTATACATCATGGTGATTTCTGATTTCTTTTTTTTTTGTTCGGGCTGCTTTGCGACCCGATTTCCGAGCCACAACTGGTCCTCAGACTGCCATTTCATAAGGGCTCTGTCACGGAAGGCCCTTTCCCCAACTCAGGGGGCTCAAACGGGACCCCCCCTTCCCGCGCACACAAATCTTTTCCCCACCTCCCAAGAGCACCAAGTGCACAAAGAGGAAGTGAGAGTGTACGGTAGAAAAGCACCCCCACACTATCGTGGATGCAAGGCAAGGTACAGGCAACGGACCAAAGCAATGGTCACCCACTGCCGATTGAACAACATCAACGTCCACAATCATGCAAAAATAGGCCCACCCCCTTGTCTGCATATTTGTATATCAACCTCAGACCGTGCTGCCAGAGGGCGGGGGGGGGGAGGAGGAGGAGGAGGGACTAGCTTATGCCTTTTACCCTGCCGTGGCCAATATTGGGCACGGGAACGCGGGGGACCCTCTGTGACTGCCCCTCACAGGTCAACGGATACGTATCCCCCAGCAATGCCCCATGGGTTGGGGGCCATCACTGTGCCACGGGTGACAATGTGTGGACTGTCCCCACCTCCCGGGTATCCACGGATTTAACGTGGGGCCCCCGGGCGGAACAGTCCCACATGGACGTAGACCCAATGCTGAGTTCTTCGTTTACTGGAGACCTACGCATCTACTGGGTAATTGTGGCGCCATAAATTCTAGGGTATGGCGGCCCGTGCCGTAGGGATCGAAGCAATGAGGTGCAACCGGCATGAAGACCCGCAGGGAACCTGTTCGAGACAAAGGCAGAGGCACGACGCAAGCACAGTGAGAAGCGCAAATAGTGTCATTCAAACCAACAAAGTAGCTCACGTTGTTTTCTTGTGTAAGTCCACTTCGAGGAGTGCCACCGTGATGTCCGCATAACTATGTCTAGGTGGAACACCCACTAGGGAGAGAGCCCGCTGCATAACGAGCCGGAGCGCCGCTTGCCGGTGACCAACAGGCAGCTTGGTATCTAGCCATAAGCTGAGATGCCGACTTGGGTATCTGTATTCCATAGACCAAACCACACAGCCATGAAGAGAGTAGGGGGGGGGGGGGGATCCGAATGGGGAAGATCGAAAATGCACTCGCGGATCTGGGCAAAGAATGGGGGTGGGGTGCGACGCTGCAAATGAGTATCGGAAAACCAGTATAGGGATGGTGTAGGAGGACCTTGGGTGATTCCCCTCCCAATGATAAATCGGGGCACAGACAACGACATTGCAAACACGGTAACCACCCAACGTAGGATCGCGGGATGTGGCCATTGTATAGCCCTAGGGGTGGTAAAAGACCAAATGGAAGGCAGATGTGCCTCTGGACTGGGTTCAATCTGGGACAAAAATAATCGCTCATTGTCCGAGATATGGGCACAGTGGTCGGGTAGTGACGGGATGGCAGGCAGACAATGTCGGGAGTGAATGGCGACTACAGTATGTAACACAAAACCTCTTGTATGATGCAACGCATTGCGCGTGATACCCCTACTGAGCAGAAGCTTCTCATCCGCGGGTGTGACTTCACCAGTGAAACCCATATTGGCACAGAGATTTACCATAGGACCTGCTAGAGCTGCGGGGCCAACAGAGATGCCAAACAAGGAGTTTCCGTAAAAAATTTGAATGCCGGATAACGTGACACAGTTAACCGACCAGCGTGGTACAAAGTCAGAGATAGCCAAAGCCAGTTGAGTGTGTATGGCAATGCGGAAGAAATCCAAGAGCCGGCATTCCCGAGTGTAGTGGTGTGGGGTAACTGTGGCCCCACACATGCAGCAAGTGGCTGATGTGGGAGGGGTATACAGTCCTTGTCTAATGGCAACCGTCCGCAGGTGAATACCCCATTTGACGGAACCACACATGACAACCCGTTCATACAAAAGCAGATTGGGAGAGGGGGGATAGTACGGAACATTTAGGTGGTGTAGGACACATGCAGGAATCTTTTTGTTCAAAAACCCTTGGAAGTCTTGTATTTGTCGATCATTGTGCGTGAAAAGAACCGGGAGCTTCTGGAGCTCTGGTATCCATCCGTATCGGGGGGTTTGGGACATCCCCACATCTCGTGCTAAGCAGTCCACAGCATCCATCACACGGTCCAAAAAGGTGCCTGTGAGGTGAGAGTACAGGTGCCGGGCAAAGGCGGTGTTTTTGATCAAGGAGCGACGCGCTGTTAGAAGGGACGCAACCAGAGGGGAAGCGCTGTCGTTGCGAGACCCAAGTGCCGTAATATAGGAATTGGAATCAGTGAGGGACCACCTTTCAGCACGCGTGAACCAGCATGCACAAGCCCGGGCACGCAAGACTACCCAGGCAACGTACAACTCGGCCTGATATGAGTTGTCGCAGAAGATGGTGATGCGTAATGACCTGTGTGCACATTTAATACAGCCACCGCACCCCCAGAATGCCGCCTTGTTGGGAACCAAGACGCATCTTGAAGAAAGACAGCATCAAGGGGTGCCAAGGAAAAGTCCGGGATATAAGGCTTAAGCGCAGAGATGGCATCTGAGAATGGGACCGGGAAGGTGGTGGGACGAAAGCAAACAGGCCACTCCGATCGGATGGCCTGGTCCGGGGAGTTCTAGGGTATGGCCATCCAGAGATGGGTGTCTTCCACTTGCCACGGTAAGGTAGCCTGATAGAGGGGGCACTAAAGGAGAGGCATGTGCAACCGATGAGGCAGAACATGCACGTCAATGGATAGGCGGTGGCACCATATAACCAACAAGGAGTGGTTGTCGCTATGAGCTAGACAAACATGTAAAATTCCTTGTTGTAGGCAGGGCATGTCCCGGTGGAATCGGGTGAGGGCCTGAAGAAGCCCGTGTCGGGTAGATGCCTTGACATGTGGGTTGGGGTGGTTTAACTGGTGCTGATACGTTGACATAAAGGATAATACCATAGTGGGCAAAGCACTACATACAAGCCCAACCCGACACAACTGGTTGTAGAAAGAGCTCAGGCGCAGAACCTGCACTGATGTTCCAAAAGTTTCGCAAAAGGGATGCTACTGGTAAGTTAGCCAAACGCATTGCACGGGGCAGGGGCGGGCGTATCGCAGAGCTCCACCTCTGGATGCCGCCAGCGACGGCGTTATACATGTGTATCGGACAATGAGCGGGCAAGGTGCTCATAGACACAGGCGCAACGGCTTGACGACGGGATGCCATGAGTTTCCGGAAGTCCTGTCAATGGAAGACATGAGGCAAGGTGTGCCTGTCTGTATTCTCCGTCTTCCTGTATACGCAGTGGCATGCCAGAGAATTGGATGGGTTGACAGCCAAAGGTGACTCGCTTGCCCTGTAAGGCAGTGCCAAACCCGACGGTTTTTTGTGGCATCCGAAAAGAGATTTGTGAGGTTGCCAGCAATGGGCAGACGGACGCAACATGCTATATGTCGCTGTGCGACATACCTATCCACCAAGAGTCGTCGATCCAACCTAAATTTCTCAAAGAACCACCCGGGGTATCGGTGAGGCTAGCGAGTTGTAGGACTGGCTGTACTCTAATTTCGTTCACTAAACAGCAGAGGAGAGCGGATATGGGGTCGCCTTGGCCCATGCCTGCCTCGTACATGGCCCAAAAGAGGCGGACTCCTTGGTGCCCCCCCATGTGCAAGGTCAGATGCTGAACAGCGTACAGGATGAGGCCAGTGAGGGAGGGGTGCACACCCGTTGAGAGGAGAGAGGAGCGCAGGGTGTCATGACTCACTGAACCAAACGCATGGACAACATCGTCCAGAAGGAGAAATGCCTAGAGTCCACTCCACCATCGGTGCTGTGTCCAATCGAAAATGATACGGAGCAGGTCGACAACGGAGGTGGAGCATTGCATGGCCATTTGTGTACAAGAGATGCGGTTGTGATCCGTGAGCCAAGTTTGCAGGGCTTTTGTGATCACCATAGAAAACAATTTCCAAATGACCAAAAGGTTTGACAGTGGGCACCCATTCGCAACCACCCCATGTGGACTTTTCCGAGGGAGGAGGGTAAAGTCTCCGAAGTGGAGAGTGTCCATTTTACAGCCCGATAAAAGACGATTATAAAAATATAAAAATTATAAAAATTCGCTAAGATGGACAGATGTTCATTGTTAAGAAGAGAGATCATGGGGTATTCAATAAGATCACGGTACGGAGATGTCCGGGATGTGTCCGATAGAGCAGCACGTAGGGCAGAATGGGACACCAGCGGGATGTGGAAAGGAGCAGCAGGCGGTTTCCATCCCATGATGGAAGCACTTGTGTAGGTGTCAAATGGGTGAGGGGCCGTAAATGACGTTGACGCAGCCGGTCCACAACAATGCCCGCATGCAAATGGGGGGGAATGGATACCGAAATGACATACTTGGGGTCCAAAGCTTGTGAGTATGGTTTAGGGTAGATTACCCGGTAGGATGACCAAGAAGGTGGTTCCGATGCCTGTCGAAGAGGGACTACACCCAAATGTCGTTCCAGGCCAATGACTCACCAAGCCGAGTGTATTTGTTCCCGCAATTGCGGGAATGTAGCAACATGGCGAAGTGTACCCCACCAGCGTGGGGTTTGCAGAAAGAAATTGCTCAGAGCACGCTGTTGCGTGATGACTACACTGGGTGTGGAGCCAACGCTTCCGGGGGGTCAAAAACGGTTTCCGATGCTTGCAGTATGCTCTGTTGAATGAAACGAAAATTTTCCACGGGGGGGGGGCGTAGCAACGGGCCATATGCCCCCCCCCCCCACTTTCCAGCCAATTCCAGGGCGGGGGGGGGGCTGGGTCGGGGGGGGGGGGGGTCTGGGGCCAGCTGAAGGGGAGGGGGCCACCCGGACCCCAACATATATGGCTTAAAACGACCCCCTCATCGCGGTAGACATTTTTGCGGTATGTATGTTGGCAAAAAAAAATTGCAACAGGGGGGGGGGGGCATGGTACGTGGTACTTGTGTTTAAGGGCATAGCACCCCCGAGTCAATTCCCGGCCACTGTTGCCAGTGGCGCCCCACCCAGGCCGAACCATGCATGTTGTGAAGAAGGAGTTGATGTATGTTTCGAAACCCTTTGGAGGAGAGGGGGGGAAGGGTTTGCAACGCGCGCAATACGTTTTTTTAAAAAAAAAAAAAGAACTCTCCGCGCACTACGTGCCCACAACGCGTGCACGTACTATGCCCGCACACCGGTTGTACATCGTGTGCACCAACGCGCCGCGTGCCCGTCATGGGGTTCTCCTTCTTGGGGCCTCAAAACATGGGTGATTGGAGTGGTGGAGTTGAGGAAGGTGATGGAAGGGGCGCTAAGAGCGCTTGTCCACCGGACGATCAAAGTAGTCCTCGTCCTCACTAGACGAATCGGTTGCTTCCCCGGCCCTCTTCTTTTTGGCCTCGAGGAGTGCGTCAAGGCGCTTCTTGTCTCTTGCCCGCTTGCTACATCACCCCTGCATTCTCGGGGGTCCCCAACAAAGGGGACAAAATCAAAGTGGGCCCACAAGTGGGCAAAAATGCTACATCACCCCTGCATTCTCGGGGGTCCCCAACAAAGGGGACAAAATCAAAGTGGGCCCACAAGTGGGCGGAAATGCTACATCACCCCTGCATTCTCGGGGGTCCCAACAAAGGGGACAAAATCAAAGTGGGCCCACAAGTGGGCGGAAATGCTACATCACCCCTGCATTCTCGGGGGTCCCCAACAAAGGGGACAAAATCAAAGTGGGCCCACAAGTGGGCGGAAATGCTACATCACCCCTGCATTCTCGGGGGTCCCCAAAGAAATGGGGACAAAATCAGAATTGGCGGGGCCCACAAGTAGGCAGAAATGCTACATCACCCCTGCATTCTCGGGGGTCCCCAACAAAGGGGACAAAATCAAAGTGGGCCCACAAGTGGGCGGAAATGCTACATCACCCCTGCATTCTCGAGGGTCCCCAAAGAAATGGGGACAAAATCAGAATTGGCGGGGCCCACAAGTGGGCAAAAATGCTACATCACCCCTGCATTCTCGGGGGTCCCCAACAAAGGGGACAAAATCAAAGTGGGCCCACAAGTGGGCGGAAATGCTACATCACCCCTGCATTCTCGGGGATCCCCAAAGAAAGGGGGACAAAATCAGAATTGGATGCCTAACCGCTGCCTTCTGGGAGGCCCACAAGTGGGCGGAAATGCTACATCAACCCTGCATTCTCGGGGATCCCTAACAAAGGGGACAAAGTCAAAGCAAAAAAAAAAAAGCAAAAAAAAAAAACAAAAACTGTCCCATGGTGTGCCTGATCCTACCTACAGCCCTGCAAATTGACCCCACTGGGGTTTGAACCCGAGACCTCCAATTGCAGAGGCACTGCTTTACCACTAGGGTATGGCCCAGATCTGACATACCTCTGCACAGGGGTGGTATTCATATTTTGTCCAATTTGGTTTTGATCCACTATTGGGTTCTCCTCAAAAAACTGAGCATTTTGAGTATAGACACATGGGGCGGAAACCCATTTTTTCACCCTCTACTAAGTCAAGCAAAATTTCCTTAGGGCGCCTTCGGCACCCATGGTCCGGCACTTTCCAGCCAAAACCCGGCAGGGAGGGGGGGGGGAGTCGGCGTAAAGGGCCCGGTCCCGGCGCCCCCTTTCCGAGGCTACGTTGATTTCCCAGTGAGATGGAATATGCTGAGCAAAGCACATGTTGAACCGTTGACGCATTGTCGGGGGTATTTTCTCAGGAAGATGATAGCGTCGTTTGGTTTCCCATAATTCAGGTTCTTGTTTACTGACACACAACGGTAGGGAGAGGGAGACGGGGAAATGATCAGAGGGGAAGGTAGATGAGGAGTGTATGAAAGCCTGGGGAGGGGGAATGGGGACACGCAACAAAATGTAATCAAGCAGATTGCTCCACCCCTGGGAGAGAACCCATGTGGGGGATACGCTGATGAATTTAGCTCGTGTGAGTGATGCGTCCAAGACAAATTGGTCAAACAGATCGGATATATCTGGTGGCGCCTGAGGGAATCCCGTAACCCAGCCCGGACTGCGGTTTAGATCCCCCAAAACAATACACCATGTACCCGGGGATGAGATGACCAGGGCTTGGGCCCATGAAAGTAAAGATCCATAGTCTTCGCACTGTCCAGATGCATGTAGATACGGACCTATTACTAGGAAAGACGTGTTATACATGGAGAACCATACTGCTACACAACGACCATTTGACCAGACTTCCGATTTCACATAGGAAAATTTGGCTACCCTGCGAATGAGAATAGCGACACCCACACACTTTCGAACACCAACAGAGAAAAAGGGTTCATAGAGAGGATGGAAACGGAATGTGGCGCTAGCGGTGCCGATTTCCTGATGGCAAAGGAGTTCCGGGAACTCATGGAATTCGATGAAGTGTCTAAGTGGTGCCAGCTTACTTGTACCTGTATGTTGAACATTGAGCGTGATAAATTTCATGACAGAAGAACTGTCAGTTGGTGTGGCCCAAAGGCTGGGTAGCGACGCATTGAGATTCCAAGTATGGTAAATGTCACGCAACCTAATGAGGTGAATGGACTGGAGGACACACTTGGGTAGGGTGCCCGGTGCTAAACGCCTCAGAGCTCGACCGATGGAACCAGGGTGAAGAACATAAATCAAAACCGCAAAGGAACGTCTGGTACCTGTGTGAAAGGTGAGGGGTGCTCGGGTGAAGAGAGCTTGCAGAATCTTCATGCTATCACCATCTGTAGAAGCTGGGTAGCACTGCATGTCCACAGCCCGCGAGGCAACAAGCTGGTGTGACCCACGCAACTGTATGAACACCATGTGTGTAGCCATGTCCATTGAGCGTTTAAGAGGGGTGTACGCTCCCCAAAAAGCCACTATATGACAAAAGCCTTGCAAAAGATAGGGCAGGGAAGCAACGGGGGCTGGTATATCGTTGAAACCAGAGGGGTGTGCCTTGGGATACATAATCAGTCCCCACTGCCTGGTACCCATTTGCGGATCGATCGCAGCAACGAGAGATTCGCGAATGGAGCGAAGCAGGCATGCCAACTGACCAGTGGGTTCGTCATCTGCGCTTAGAAGATGGGGGGATGGGAGGGGAGGGGGTTTCACTGCCCATTTCCCGGGTTCGTCGGGGGTGGGCCGATAGGGGGAGGGGTGTGTGTACTACTGGGAGAGGAGGCTGGAAGGTGGGGGGGGGGGGGGGGTTGGCATCGGATAGGTAGCGGTCGCCGGCTGGTAGGAAGCGTAGGAATAAGGGTACGCCGCCGGAGCTCCAAGATAGGTATACGCAGGAGGGGAGTACAGTGGCCCGGGGGTTGATGGGGTTGTGGGGGAGGGGGATTCTTGGGTCCGTTGCCTTCTGGCTGCCGGTTCCGAATCCTTCGTCCAGGGCCTCCACGGTTGCCTGTCGGCTTTTTGGATGGTGAGTAGGAAGGCACCGTCATCCACAGTGCGGGGCTGCGCTACGTGCTGTTCTGCTGTGGGTTTGGCACCAATGACCGTGTAGCCCAATTTTGAGCCGTTTTCCTGACCTCTGAGGAGGTTGTCAGTGATGAAACACACCTCATTTTGCCCGAAGACATCCTTGAGCAGGGCCGCCAATTTGGCGGGGCTCATGGGGTAGGCTGTCCGGGCTTTCGCTGACCACCGCACGCAAAGTGCAAACGAATAATTGCTGGGATCCGGGCCGCCACCAAAATTTCCGGTAGATTTGACGGGTGCCAGGTCCGATGCCAGGGCACCGATGCGTTTGTGTAGAGCGCGCACCTCGTTCAGGTGGGATTCCTTGGTGGAGGCCATGGCTTCTAGCCATTTGGTTTTTTCTGATGCCAAACGGCCTTCTTGTTGCGATGAGTACGTGCGAAGATGGTCAAACGAAGACTGGACGTTCTGCAATTCCGCTTGGAGTCGACGACACTCGTCATCGGAGTTGTTAGAGACGGCGTCAAACTTAGGAAGCAAGGCATCAACAAACAAGTCGGAGGTGGTTTGGTCCATGGTGAGGTCACCCATAGAAGGCTCGGATTGGTGTTCATGGGAATCGGGCGTGGCCAAGGATGGGACGGTAGACTTATTGGGTGAGTGTGTAGACATGATTTCTGCTGGTTCAACATCGAAATTCATGGGAGCCGAAAAGGCTACATTGTGTCCCGGATACTCAATGACCTTGCCTAGCAAATGGCGCCTCCAGATTTGCGAGTCTCAGGTGCCCGGTTCGGGATGCATACAGTGGGAGCCGTGGCCCAGGATAGTTCCGAATCCCCAATGAGTTCGCTCAACTGGGAGAAGTCCGAAAGCGGCACCGTGGATGCTTCATAAGAGGCCGTGAGGGTGGAAGGGTCATTGATATTCATTACCAGGGGTTGACGGGGAACCTCGGAGGCGATACCAATGCGGATGGCAGAGGATGACCAGCAGAATAGATCATACCAGAGATCCACCCAAGGGCCGTGATGCGGGCACTGTAACGGAAACTTCTGGCGGTAGATGCCAGAGCATCTGAAGTGCATCAAGAGGTTGGACGGAATCCCATAGGTGTCGGACATATGCTTGTGTGATTAAATTGCTGATGGGTTTCATAAGTTGCTTCTGAATAGTTTTGTTATCGCAAGTTAACGCGGAAGCAACATCACGCTGTAACATGCGTGCGATGGAGCTACGTAGGGTGAAGGTGTCCATGGCTTTATGCGCGGGCAACCAAGCACAGATAAGGGACGTCACCAATCCACTGAGGGGCTGCAACAAGATCGTTGTAGTCGGGGACTAGGAACAGCACTTCTCTCAGCCGCCTCAACAGATGCGATGCCCCTTGGAAATGGAATCGTTGGTCCCCTTGATGAGATGTGAATCCAAACACGAGTCCCCGGCAGTCGGATTGATCGAACCACAATCTCCATCGTTGGTCATGCAGGTGAGTGCCGGCCGCTTTGGAAGAGTGCAATTCAAGGCGCAGGTTCGGCCACGTCGGATACGCAGTGCGGACAAGCCAGCCTCTAAAACGCTCAAATGCAGCAAGAGCATCGCGGATCGGCACAGGGGGCCCGAGTTCTATTTCGAGGACACACACATCTAGTCGCAGATGTACATAGTGCGGTTGCTGCAGCTTCCAGGCACAGGATTTCTTATACTTGGATCGCCTCCAGCTACGGCGGATTTGATTGTAGTGCCCGGCGCCACTACGCTTCCCCATGGTGCAAATCTATGGGCTGTCGGAGGGAAGGAGAATAACGAAAAGGGCATAGGGTAGAAGAGGAGGGGCGAGGATCACAAATACCACAGGGTGCTCCGGGCGGAAACAGTGGAAGGATTATGTCCTCCAGGTTTGCTGGACGCCTAGGCTTGGAGTTGATGATTGTGGTTCGAGCATGGAGGACTATGGGATGCATTGATCCGAATGGTGTAATTAGCTATAGGGGATCGTTTATGATTAGGTACCTGTGTGGTCTGGAGGTTGGCACGTGCCGGGCCAGCACCCCATGAGAAAAGGCATGGGCGGAGGATGGTTCAAATGGGGACGTATGGGGTTGACAAGTAACGCGCAGAAGTAACGATGACAGCGAGACACAAATGAGTGAGGATATTCCGAAGGTAGGAGAGAAGTCATTGACTCGAAACGGAAAATTCTGAATGATTAAATTGAATAGTTCATGAGGTGGATGGGGGATCAATGGGGTAACAGGTGACAATATGTCGTTGACTTGTGTTCATCATAACCGGGTGAAGCTTACCATGCTTGGTGATTCCACATGTATGTATCCAAGAAGATTAAACGAGGCGTGCAAACAGGCAACTGGAAGAAATGAATGACTGTAGTTCAGCAAATGAGAATCAAAAGTGAGCTTGTAGCATTGTTCGTGTTTGACATAGTGGGTCAACTAGTAAAAGGTACCATTGAGAATGTCTCCATCTTGCGGGATACACATCGTCAAATGACGAGTAAGAGGTTGAAAATGGATTGCTTACCAGTCAACGCGGGAGAAATGGCAGACAGAACTAGTCAGGGGAGACACCCACCCGCTCCCCCATTGCTCCCCACTCTGAGACCAAGTGCGGACACAAGGGGGGTGGGGAACCGATAACGTCTCATTAGGCAGCGAGGTCAATGGGGGGTGGGTCCCCATGGAACGTCTCAGTCCTCTCCGGGACCCCCCTTTTCCGGTCTGTTCGCGGCGTCCCGTTGTCCACCGGGCCCCCACACCACAACAAGGCCACCGGCCTCAGGGTCTGAGAGGGCGTGGAGGAAGGGGGGGGGGGGGGGGTTCACTCCACGAGGTCCGATGTTACATGTCAGCCAAAAAAAAACGCACATGATTACAGCTGACGAACAGGGCCGCACCAGTCAATAACAGTCGACCACTAATGGACAGGAATTGACAGTTGGACTACAACGGCGAATATCAGCTGACATTTGATTGACAACACTTGGCAGGCACAAGCCGCTGGTTGGGATTTCACTGACAATTCTGGCCAATGACCAGGGGCTGTTTGTGATCAACCGCGGGCGGTTGGCTGCTGAGCGTCTCAAGGACCGTGCTTAGTAGTGGGAGAGGGTCCCTGGTCCCGTGTATGTTGCTCTACAAGAGCGCTGCCTTATTGTTGCATGCCGATGCCTTTCGGCACGCAACCCACCCCTGATCTGGCATCCCTCCCCGCAAGGGTCACCTCAAAGACTGCCCTAACAAACCTCCTTGCACGCGCAAACCTCACCTGCAGCCACTCATCAGGTGCCACAAAAACCACAACCTCCAAGTGGTTGTTGACACCACCACCGCAGGGCACTGCACATTCTCTCCGGTGCCAACCGAGCCAGCAGTCAGTTGGCGGTGATCACAAAACTCTCTTCTGCCACTGTACCCGCATGCGCAGCCCTGCTTGCGACTGTGGCGCTGCAGGGCCCCTGGTGAGTTCTGTTCTGTAAACTGTGCTTTGTACTGCCATTCTGCACGTCCCCGTTGCCTCCATGAGCACAGTGCAGGTGCTCTTGCTTTGATGAGTGATGGTTCTGTCAAAACTCGTTGATCGGCGCCCTGTGCACCCTCTGTTTCACGGGTGTTGGAGCAGAAACACTGTCTCAGCCGCTGAGGACGATGCAGGGAGGATCGGGGACGATGTGGGACCCCAACACGGAAGCTCCCCTCCCCCGCACATACTGTGAAGGTCATTAGGGTGAGCGGCGCGCCCAGAGCCCTGGGCGCACTGATGGTCATTGGCCGGGGTGTCACACTACAGGCCAGCACACTACAAAGGGCATACTCAGGTATGTACAGAGCAGCCCGCCTGATTTGGACCCCCCCCCCTTCCCCTGCCTACGCTGGTTAGCCCTACAGCCTGTCATACTGAGCTAGCCCACCCGACGCCACCAGCTGCAGGTGTCTCCGGGTTTAACGGTGCTAATCCCATTACTGGCAGGTACAAGTTACTGAGCAGTTCCACCCCATACACAGCCAGCATCCCAGCACAGAGAGCACACCATAGCAAAGCACAACACAGCCCACCCCATGCCACCCCACCCCATTGCACACCACACCACACCATGCCATGCCACAAAACGGCATGGCATGGCATGGCATGGCACGGCACAGCACGGCACACAACAACCACACCACATCACATCACACCATTGTGAAAAAGTGACAGTATGTTGCAAATCCGGAACCCCACACCACACCACACCACACCACACCACACCACACCACGCCACACCACACCACACCACACCACACCACACCACACCACACCACACCACACCACACCACACCACACCACACCACACCACACCACACCACACCACACCACACCACACCACACCACACCACACCACACCACACCACACCACACCACACCACACCACACCACACCACACCACACCATACCACACCACACTACACCACGCCACGCCACATCACACCACTCAAGGACACCCCACACCATACCGAGCTCCACGCTGCACTGCGCCACACCACACTTGCAACGTAGCACGCCTGAAAACACAAGACCACAACGTGTCATGCCGTGTCCATAGTGCCCCAGGGAAGCGGGATGTGACATGTATTGGGGCCCAGGGCCTAGCAGAGGGCCCACATCATCATTGCGAAATAGGGCACCCCCCCCTTTGGTCTCTTCCAAGACCCTACCCACACCTTACCCCCCCCCCCCCCCCCCGCCGCCCTGAAGGCATCCCCAAATTGGCCCACTGATCGAAGGCCCCCTCCCCCTATCAGTCCCAGCCCTCCTCCTCCTTCTCCAGCCCCTGCCCTTTGCCACAGGCCCCCTGTGGACCGGCCTCCGCTGGAGCAACGGGCGGCACCCGAGGCGGAGGCAGGTCCACCGCATCTTGCCCAGCCCCCTCCTCCTCCGCCAGGCTCTCCTCCAGGGCTCGCATCGTCTGTTCCTTCACGACCCGCACCAACAGCCGCAGTACCCACTGGCTCTCCGCCGCCGCAGCCCCATCGCCCGGGGCCTCCCCCGGCTGCACGAGGGCCTCCTCCATCCCAAAGTACACCGCATTCATGACGCGCTTCAGCCGCGCCGCAAACACATCGTGCGAGACGGCCCCCCGCTCGCAGGCACGGAGCCGCTGCTGCAGCGCACGCTCCCGGTCGGCGGCCTCCCGCTGCGCCTCCTCATGTCGCGCCACGAGCTCCTGCAGCAGCACCAGCTCCGCCTCGTGCTCCTTCCGCGCCTGCCGCGCCCCCGCCCTCGCCTGCGGAGTGAGTGCGGTCGTGTAGGGCACAAGAACAGGATTTCGAGTTGTGTGGCATTTACATCGGGGGTGACCTTGAGTGAGTGAGTGGAGGCCCCCTCGCCGGCACAAGACACGGACCCGGCCACCCGAACCGCCTTTTGGAGCGATACTCCGTGGGTCCGTCGCAGAGCAACCGGACCATCGGCCCAGGCAGAGGGCAAGACGTTCCATAACGGCTGGTGGAGTGCCGTGTCGGACAGTTAGTGCGCAGCACCAGGGTTCTTGTGTGACCGAGTCCGTGGAGGGGGGGGAGGGGGTAATGCGGGAAGCCGCGGGGGATGGGGGGGGGGATGTCATAAAGGCGGAGTGAGTATGCGGGTTGGTACTGCCGGGTGGACGTACTTTTTCACCTTTTGAAGCCGGGAGGGGGGGGGGGGGGTGAGACCTAATTAAAAAACAGACAAATGCAAACCAGAGGTAACTCCACAGCAAGGCATAAGTGCATCTTTATTCTCTATGCCAAACCTGGTTAAACCTCAAGACATACACTGTCTGAAACAGAAAACAGAACATCATGTCTGACTAACTGTAGTAGCTACTAACTGGGATAACAGTCAGTAGCTGCCGGGAGAGGGGGGGGGGGGGGGTGGCACTTTGCTGGGTGAGAGTGGCGTGTGCATCCCACTGCGTACCATTGCAGCATGACCGCCCCCACGGTGTTCACTCCCCTGCCAGCGCTGACAAGCGGGAAGGGGGGGGGGGGGGCAGAATGAGAAGGGCAGGCACCCACAGCACTTGACCTACCCCTACGGAGGGGGGGGGGGTTTCACTCAAGAGGCACCCACCCACTCACTGACTGACCAACACAAGCGAAAATGTAAGGGAAACAATTTTCCGGCGCGGGGAATGTAGCCTTTCCCCTCAAAACCAACAACCCACTCTGGGCCCACCCCCCACCCCCCGGGACGTTCCCACCAGAAGGAAGCATCCGCCCCCCAGGGGTAGGGTAGGCAAGGCACTAAGAAAAGGCCGGATCTTTAGCATGTACTTTGTTTGGGACAGATCGTCTGAGAATCACATGAAAAAGCTTGTCGACGAATGGAGGGGAACGCGGTCAGAAGGCTCCAGCGCAAGTTCAGACCTGCTCCAGCTCCTCCTCCTGCTGCTGCAGCCGAATTGCCAGCATTCCCTCTGTTCCCGCCTCCCGCAACGCCGCCTCCGCCTCCGCCCGCCCGCGAGAGTACTCCGCCTCCGCAACCGTCTGGACGTTGGCTTTGTGCCGCGCCTTCTGCTCCGCGAGCTCCTGCCGATGCTGCTGCTGCGCCGCCGCCACGCGGCGCTCGCCCTCCGCCTCCGCGTACCCCTGCGCCGCGCACGCCTGCTCCAGCTCGGCGCTGCGCAGCTCCAGCAGCCGCTGCGCCGCCGCCGCCGCCGCCTGCGCCTCGGCCACGGTCTCCGGGTCCGCAGTGCCGGGCCCGGCGGCCCCGGGGCAGTCGGAGGGCGGCACCGGACCCGACTGCGCTGCCTCGCGCACCGCGTGCACGAGCGACTGCCGCAGCAGCGCCGTCTGCGTCGCGAAGTGCGCGTGCAGATCCCAGCCCCCGACAACTTCCCAGATGCGGTCAACAGTGCGCGCGACGTGCTGCAGGTCTGGGACCACGGCGGAAGGGGGGGGCGAGGGCTCCCCGGGCGGCCGCATGCGCTCCAGCGCAGACTGGAGGGCGGCGCGCGGATCCGGCGCGGGCGGCATGAGCAGAGGCCCGGGCGCGGGTGCTTCGAAGGCCGGGGCGAAGGGAGGGGGCCGAACGGGGGGTGCAAAGCCCTCGGCCGTGCTGAGCCGGGGCGGCACGGGTGCGCTCACTGGGACAGGGCCTGGGAGGACGGGAGCGGCCGCCACGTCCAATGGGGCAGGGGGGGGCAGACCGGCGATCGCGGCCCCGGAGTCGGGGGTCGGCGGGGACGGCGGGGGCACTGCATCAGCCCCGGCGGCGGCCACGTCATCCCGTTCCCTCGGGGGACCGTCGGCGCGGCGCACCTTCACCAGCTCCACCAGCACTGCCACCACATCATCGGCCGCCACCGCCGGATGCAGCGTGTGGCCGATGTGCGCGGCGCCAGTGGCTGCACCAAACACACAGACCCGGACCCCCTGCTTGCTCATACCCGAAATGCATTCCTCGAGCCCCCGGAGCGCCTGCCCCTGCCCCAGGGTGATCTTCATGATATCTTTTGAAGAAGTGGCCTGAAGAGAGGAAGGGGGCAATGAATCACCACATGCACAGCCGCACGCACACACATGCACGCGGGCACGCATGTTTGTGTACATGCACACGCAAATACGCACATGCACATGCACACACACACTCACACATGCATGCAGGCACAGCCACCCACACTGTGTGAATGAGACAGAGACACCGCACCCACTGTGCATGAAAAGAGATCAGGCAGGCACTGGTCTTCACAACTTGTCAGGGCAAATGATTACAAGAATGTCATGCAGGCCAGGTGCCTGTCTGCAAGACAAGAGGTGCAGGGTATCAAGCCGTTTCCCACCACAGAGTAGAATTGTGAAACTCACCCACTGTTCACCGACCTCCCCCTGTGGCAATGCTGGGAAGGGAAACTGCCGGTGGTCACACACACTCACTCACTCACTCATTCACTCACTCACACACTCTCTCGCCCTTGATATACACGACAAACAGCCACCAGGCAAAAGCGTCCTAGGTGCTCCGTGACTCATCAAATACGTCTCTCTCTCTCCCTTGATATACGCGACAAACAGCCACTAAGGCCAAAGCAGCCTAAATGTTCAATGACTCGCACGCGCGCGCGCACGCGTGCGCGTACGCGTGCGCACACCCACACACACAAACAGTCTTGTGAGGCTATGTAAAAGGAATACAGGACTCTGAACTTCCAGCACCTGTGCCAAATTTGGGACCACAAATGTCACGAGCACAGCAGAAACCCATGGACGGCAATGGTATATGGTATAACACTAGGATGTGTGTGTGTTTGGTAGTGTGTCCAGGAGGGTAGCCCCCCCCCCCCCCTCCTTGTGGACACATGGGAACACTGAGGCACACAGAAGTCTGCCCTCAGCCCCCAGACCAGCAGTGACCATACCACGCACCAACGCGCAGCCGTAGGAAGATTTCCAAGGTTCTGTGGATTCGGCCTCTCCTGCATGAGGAACCGGGCCTATTTACCACAGTGCCAAGCCACCCTTACTTCTTCCCAAAAGGCAACATGCCATGCTGTGCACCACTGATGTGTACCCTGGCCCTGTGTTACAGTCCGCGCATACGTGCTGAAGAGCATCCTCTCAACTTCAAGGCAATGGCGAAGACTTCATGTGAAGCATGTCGGCGCATGGGAGGTACCAAGCGGCTGAAGCCAAACCCGTGACCAGGCAGACGACTGTCCGACAACTGTCCGAGTGTCACCTGCCAAAAACACATTCTCCCCCACCCTGTGTGGACAGACAATGTAGACAATTTCCTCCTGAAACCCTGAACACCCGGAAGTACCAACACCCTTGCTCCCCCAGACCTGCCCTCCAGATGAGGATGTCATCAGACTCAAAACGTGTTTGCAAAAAATGAGGCAGTTTGGCAGCCAGCTCAACAGGCAGGAACAGCACTACCAACTCTCAAGGTAGTCTGCTTGGGGGCTAATGAAGGCGGTTGGGCGGTTAATCGTGGGCAGTTGGACTTGACAGTCATTTATTTGAAAACTTAGGAAAAAAGGCTGGGTATCCAAAAGAAATGCCCTGCCTGGAATCGATTCCCTCAGATTGTCATACACCACGACTGGATGACCCTGTGGGCAGGCAGCAACAAGAGGGGCACTGGTACGGAGATACTTCGAATGGTGGTCCAAACGGTGCCAGGTGCCCGTCCTGCAACTCCACAGCATATGCCTTTATGCGCACACCGACAGTGTCCTGCTTCGCCACTGGCGGCCCTGTCCCTGACCGCACATCATACGCCGTGAAGGAAGTGTCCGCACGCAAGGGTTTCATGGCATGGTGCTTGCACACGTGCGCCGCAAGTGCAAAGACTGCCGCAGTGTCTGTCGCCTTGAAGCACAACGCCCATGCATTGCCATCAGCATCCACCACATCGGCGTAGGTCTGCTGGCCCTCAGCGGACCTGTAAGAGCACCACAATACCATAGGGCTGATTTGCAAATACGGGGGGGGCTAAACATCACCAAGTACAACAAAGCAGAGTGAGAGTAAGAAATACGAGGGGGCAGCACCGAAATAAGCTTGCAAGTGGCATCTATCTTGACCAGCGGGGTGTATTGACCCTTGGGGGGTCAAATATCCTGTGCAGCTCAAAAGATGCATGACCCAAGTGTGGGGAGGATTGCACACGGGGCTCTACCATGTGATGGGACTCATGCTTGCCCCTGGTATGGCTGCGGGGGGGCACCATCCCACAGGCATCTTTATCCTGGAATTGCTTCTCTAGTCACAAACAGCACAGACACCAATGAAACCTTGGGGAGGGGAGGGGAGGGGATGGTGGCCAGGTGGTCATCTCCAAACAGCTCACCCACAAAATCTCCAGGACCCATACTCACTCCACCGATACGGAAGGCTGGAGCCCATCAAACAAGCAAAAAGGCCAGTAGGGTCTTGTATGTGTGAAATATCCCACCAAACGTCAATTGTGAGGCACCTCCAGACAGATCACTGCGGGTAACACCTCGGTGTGGGCAGTGAAGTGATGCTGTTTTGGTTGGTGGGGGGGCTGCACCTTGTCATGGACTAACCCACTATGCAAGGTTGGTAAGCCAATCCCAAGGCATTGGAGGATTAGAGAAGGTCACCCCTAACAGGAAGGAACTACACTAAGCTGCACTTCAATCCCACTTCAAGCAAAGGCTGTGGGACCTGAGTCATCAAGTGGAACATACACAGTGCTTTCAACTTAATTCAAAAAATGATCAATGAGCAGCAGACTAAGCACTGGGAATACATGATTGCCGGACAGCCAAGCAAATTCCAAGCCCGACAATTCCAAACTTGTTGGCTTGTCTGCGCACCCTATGCCAAGCATTGCGCACAACATTGCAGCAGGCTCCTACACTGCTCATTTGGAGCAGACTTAGGAGTAGTAATGGTAGCTGGGGCATTGGATGGGGATGGTGACCTGTCAGTGCAATCCCAATGCAACAGAGGCCAAACAACGAACATTAGTTGGTTAAAAAGCCAACAACAATGAATCCTTCTAAGGGGGAGCCCTTGCACTGCGCGCTACTTTTACACTAGGTTCCCCCCGCAGGCCCACCCCTTCCAAACGCCCCTAAATTTAGGTCACCCGAGCTACCGTAGTTGAAGACAAATGCAAGCCAACTTCCCTCCATATAAGACATCATGCAAAATGTGGAAAGCCATGAACAGAGGGGGATGAAATCAGAAGTGGCAGCTTGACCCCTGCCTTCTCGGGGGCCCTTGCTGCCCTTGGACGCGCTCCAAGGTGTTCACCTTGGCCTGCAGCCTGTCCTTGTCATCCTGCAAGCTTGAATTTGGTGCGAATTCTACGTGAATTTGGGAGGATTCGCAGTGGGTTCGACCGACCAGCACCGAATATTCGCACATTTATAGTAGCACCATTTTGGCGAAAGTAGCACGGGAAACGCACACAATGGCACCAAGTTACGCGCAAAACATAGCAAAAAGTTGTCAAATTCGCGCCTCCGCGAATCCCCCATTCAAATGACCGCTTCACGAAGGGTACAAAGGGGACACAATCAGAAGTCAAAACGTACGCTTGGGGGTAACAATGATGCCCCTAGTATCTCAAAGTATGGGTCTCTAGTATGGCCAGACGCGCAAATAGTTGCATTGCGCGCACTGCGTGCGCACTGCGCTAAGTGCGCCCCCTAAACTACTGACGCGGGTGTCAAACTTGAGGTCTGAATGATGAAATACCCAAGCAATCAAGGCTCCCAAGACATGCCACAAGAAAGTCCTCAACTATGCGCTAGCGCTCGGGTTTGGTACTTGGCTGCACAACGCAAATTCCATTGCGCTTTCAACCCCACCCACAGCAACAGCCCATGGGTGGTGGTCACTGAAAGGGGTGGGTGCTCCAACAGCAATCCGCCGGGTTCTACTACACCACTCTCCACCTGTACAACCCCAAAGGCACGGTGAACCGTGTCGAACATAAAGCTGTTGAACACGCAATTTTGAAGACATGTTCATGGTCTTCTTGGTCCCCATTTTGGCCCCTGCTTAAATACAGCTTGACCTGATGGCCCAACGGATAAACAACCTCCCGACAATGACCGTGCTAGTGGAGCGCTCGCGCATCAGGGGACTACGCTGCGTACAATGTGCCTCCTTTCCGGAGACACCCTGGAGCAGCAGTCTACATCTGCACCTGCGGAGCCGATACCCATGAGTGGCGGCTGGCCATTCAGCACCTGCAAGCCTGGTTGGACGCCCGAATAGGCCTGGGAGCGGCTCCAGTCCATGAGCAACTGTGGGAACCCACGGTGCTAGAACAGTAAGGGGCGGCGATAGCCACCACCTCCATGTGGCAAGCACACATGGATCTGACGTACATCCTCCAAGTCCTGACCAAATCCCAGTGGGTGTGGTTACCCCATGTGCAGGCAGAGGCAACCCTGCTCAAGGCCCAGGTGGGGCCCCACAGCACCATGGCGTGGGCCCTGCAGGAGCTGCGGCTCCACAGGAAGCCGGAACAGCAAGCAGTGCCCCGGGTCGCCCTGGACTGAACGTCAATGCGGCGCCAGGTTGGTGGCAACAAGGTCCCATACAACACAGGGATTAAGGCTAAGTTTAAGCTTTAAGCTTCTGTTACAAGGCACATCCATCTACCAGTTCCCATTGGTAAGACATCCCGGTCATTGCCTTTTGGCATTCAGCCCACACATTCGCGCCTACACTCACACACACTCCGACCGACATTAACACCCATACCCGCACCCACACTCACACCCACACTCCCACCCATACTCAAACCTCCACTCACGTACACATTCACACCTTAAGGAGAATTTGAAGTCCGCATTCAAGGGAATTCCCATTAGCACCCTCTTCTGCTTGTCATAGCACACTAGCTGCAGTGGCGCAGTACTCATCAGCGCTGCCACGGCCGGCCCAACTGTGTGGTAGTCCCCTGTGGTCACACGCCACAAATGCACAGGGCTATGGTGCACCAGTGCTTGGGCCACGGTTCCTGGTGTCTTTTTGGGCTTGACCCACTGGAACGTGTCATTGCCGCGGCGTCGGGCGGCCGTGTGCAGTCCAAAAAGAGAGTTCAAGCCCCCAGAATTCCCCTTTGGTAGTTGAGGAGGCTCTTCCTCATCACTGGAATCGTCCAGACCCAACATCAGAAACCAGTCTACAGCATCGGAACAGGGCAGGAAACAGCACAAAGCCAGTCTTTATCGGGGGGACCGTCCACATACACCCAGCACAAATACAAATACAGAAGCTTAAATGGGCTCTGGTGATAGCAGCCTGAACCCCCCGTATTCAACCCCTGCCGAATCATACCAGATGGCACTCCTTGGGACGCCTTTGCCTGCAGTGTAGGGTTTGCTTGTTATTCAGTCCTATAAGAGCAGAAAAGTACAATTCCAAGATTCCCGGACTGAACAATCTCCAATCATGGAGACAAAGAAGATCTGCATAGGGCTGTAGGTGGCAATGGCACAAATGCATACCGTGAAGTGAGGACACTTTTTAATGGAACAAAAAAAAACCCTTTTATGCTTTGCGGAGAGGGTTGTTTTGCTACTGGACTTTAGTTGCACCCTTGTGTTGTACTTATTGGAGTGAATTTTATTTTTAATTCTTTGGTGAACTCTGAGGTCAGATGCCAGAGTCTAAAGCGCAGGTGTTAGACAAGAAGCGCCTAGTCGACAAGGTGGATGTAGACATTGTCAAATTGCGTGCTTTTGCCGAAAGGGGCTTTCAACATTGGATCAAACGGGTACAGGGTGATTACTTGGCGAGAAGGGCATCTGCACTTACTATG
The DNA here is from genome assembly GCA_964036045.1 of Eutreptiella sp. 'Long Island Sound 2002'. Lineage (NCBI taxonomy): Eukaryota > Euglenozoa > Euglenophyceae > Eutreptiales > Eutreptiaceae > Eutreptiella > Eutreptiella sp. 'Long Island Sound 2002'. The sequence goes on from OZ038392.1 coordinate 44,464,868, forward strand.
GAGTGGCAACAAGATAGAAAGAATGTACCCGAGATGCTTGGGGGCATGGCGACCTTACTGCAAGTGGGTCTCGAGCCCGAGAGAATGCTTGATCTCGTGGTCGCCTGCGAAGATGTGGCTTCAATGAAATATGATCCCTCTACTATGAAATTCAAACCAAATAATACCCAGGTGGGAGGCGGCGCCCCGGCGGGGGCTTTGCACGTAGTCGAATTTCTTCAACAGGAATTGGCTGATTTACGACGCAAATTTGATGCCCAAGCGTCCGACAAATCCAAGTCCAGGTCGGGGAAGAAGGGCTACCTCAAGGGGGCAATCACAACAGAGCTAATCGCCGAGTTCCTACAGGAGCCCGGGGTACCAGAATGGATGGAGGACCTCTGCGCCTTGCTGACTGCCGCCCTGGAGGAGGATCTCCTGGAGGACCCGGCTGTAGCCGTCCCAGATCTATGGAAACTGCTCATTACCAAGTACCATGAATATGGCAAGCGCTATCGCAAGGGTCGAGGCTCAGGACGTGAACTTGACTCATCCAGGTCCAAGAGTCGACGCCGCAGGTTTTCCTGCTCCTCTCGCAAGGATAAGAAATCACGACGGTCGGTCACGAAGCTGGTCTACTGGGGGTTTGTCTGAGAACTGTGCATGATTTGAAGAGGAGACGTTCTACCACGGAAAATTCAAATTTGTTATCCGTGGAAGGTTAGGGTTTCTGGTAGCCAACAATGGTCGTGAGTGGCGTCCCGACAAAAGGCCACCGGGGGAATGCGATTGGTGCGGTGGCCGCCACTGGGAGTGGGTATGCTGCAAGTAAAAGTCCAAGAAATGACGGGATCAAGTGGGGGTCACGAGCGTGCTTGGTGCACTGCAGAGGTGTCCGCCGAAACCGACAGACCTCTCTAAGTGGTTTGACAAGTTTGTGGCAGCGCCGAAGGATTCGGGGTCGGTCGCATGGTGGACGGTCTTCTTACAATCATGGGCTCCCTCGACGCTAGACGTCTACGAGAGACACCTACAGAACCTCCGGCAGAGATCAATGCTCCCGGGTGCACGTCCCCCCACGCAAGTCTTACAAGACTACCTCCTGGAGCTCTACAGGACTCAACTCACCTCCTCGGACATGCACTAGGCCATTTCGACCTACAGAATGCTTGAAGAAATGGGAATCGCGGATACCTTCATGCCCCGGGCTGTTTGGCGCGCTGTTCGAGCCAAGAACCGGTGCAGCAAATTTATGGCGTGGGGCTGGGGATCGTTGGCAGCCATCTGGACTATGGCACAGGCAGCCAAATTGGACGAGGACCTTCTGGTTTGTACATCAACAATCCTGGTGACAACTTACTGTTTGCGCATCACTGAGACGGCGTCCATCAGAGTTCAGAACGTGGACCCAACACAAGCCACTATCTGCTACTTCGACAAGAAAACACGCCGGTGCTGGATCACTCGCCTTGCCAGTACCTATATTGTCCGTCTCATGGGATTTGCGAGAGCCGTGACGCTGAGATTGGGGCGAAAGCCCCTTCAGCCCCTCATCAAAGGGGGTGTGAAAGCCCTGCAGGCAGCCATGGTCCGTCTACTCGGAGAAGGCCACCTCCAATGGCATTGTTTGAGGTGCCTTGGGGCAACACTACTCATCCGACATGGGGCTACCGTTCAAGAGCTGCTTGCATGGGGGAGATGGCGTGCGGTCAAGGCTGCTCGAAGATATGTTGCAACCTGGGAGGATAGTCCCTGGACTGATGAACACCTACCCCGACCAGCATTGGTTGAGGGGCAGCTTGGCAAATCGCAGTTCATCCAAGGAACTACTGAAATGGCCCGCTCGTTGTGGCCCATGTTTCTCGCAGCGGGGCGAAAATTGGACGGCTGGAGATTTGACGGGTCTGATTTGGCGGAGTCCGTTGCCCAAAAGCGCTGGGATATATTGACTCGTAATCTACATTATGTTGAGTATGAAGGTGCCAGTTTTTTATCAACATGGAATTTCCACAGGTCTTTCTTGCCTGCATGCTCAACTGTTCCTAGGGCCTTTTGTATTGATGGCCAGGTAACTGAGGGGAAGAGCACTGGTGTAGTTTGCTATTGCATTGCGTTTTGATTGCTTTGGTGCTATGTCTGTGCAAAAATACCCTTTCATGCTCTGCTAAGAGGGTTGTTTTGCTACTGGACTTTAGTTGCACCCCTGTGTTGTACTTATTGGAGTGAATTTTATTTTTAATTCTTTGGCGAACTCTGAGGTCAGCCTGCCCAGTTCCCTGGGGCTGCGCACTGGCTTTTGTTCGACAACATCTCGCTCTCGAGCACTGATGTAGTTTGCTATTGCATTGAGTTTTGATCACTTTGGTGCTATGTCTGTGCAAAACTTTGCAACTATCCAATCACCGGTTCACAGGTGGCCCAAGGAGCGGAACTTATGGATGGGTCCATGAGGGACAAAAATATGGTTCACCCGGACAAAAAAATGGTTGTGTCAAGATGACTTTTTTATTGTAGAAAGAACAATTACCTCCTGTTTTTTGTGTGGTAAACAAAGCAAGAGGGCGCCTAGGCCTCTTTTGGGAACATATCCAAAATGCATTGTTCCTCTAGATCAAGGGTTCATGCACAATTAGCAAATGAGGGCAGGTTCCTCTGCGCCAAGGGCTATTTGTGGGGTGTGTTGACTGAGCAGGCCACCACACAGTGTTATCAGTAGTGGCATAAACACTTACAGCGCCTGAGCACTAAGATCAAGTCAGTGTATTGTTCCTTCCTCTACTTCCTTGCAGTTTGTGATCTCCCTTTTCTGCTTTTCAACACTTGGGACCGCAAAAGGATTCACTGATCTCACGGCATGCATTGGAAGCCCACTCAAGCCTATGGTTCCATGGGGAATTGTTTTGACACCTCTGGGTAGGAATGTCCTTTGTAGCAGGAATTTGCAGCAGCTCTACTTTTATGGCAAGTTGTGCACAGGCACTTACATTGGTGCCACTTCACGGCCTATTTCCATGTACATAGGTCCCTTTTGACTGCTATTTCGCAAGCCATCACAAGGCAAACCCTCCGCCCGCCCCCCCCCCCCCCCCCCGAGTAGCGAACCCTGGATTACTGCACCACACGTCGGCGGCAGAAAAAAGGGCCAAACGGCGCTGCACTCGTAAGGCCGAGGCCAAAACAGTCTTCATGCGCACGCTGCAACGGCTTGAGGCTCGGGATCTAAAGCTCATCTATACAGATGGCTCCTCAAAATGGCATGACTCGCAGAGTTACATTGGAGGTTTTGGGATTTTTGTTGAAAATGAGCTGAGTCTTTCTCTCTACAACCCCCCCTTGTTAGGCTAGACCAACCAGGTAGCAGAGCCGCTGGCTGTACAAACGGCGCTCAACATGTTCCGCCACCAAAACATTGCCATCATCACAAACAGTGATTGGGTTTTCAAACGGGCCACATGCTAGGCCTGCAAATGGAGAGCACGGGGGTGGGTGTCCAACACAGGCCCTGTTTCCTACTCCTAGCTTTGGGACTCTCTTTTGCATTCCATTGATACACACCAGGGAATCTTAGAATGGTACCACGTGCCCTCACATCAGGATATTCCGGGCAACGAAAAAGCCAATGACTTGGAAGAGGCTGGACGCCTCCAAACGCCTCCATGGAGAAGGCTTTTCCTGCGGCGCGCCCTGCCGCGCGCAGTTTTGGAAACCTGCCTAACTTGTGGAGCTTTTCAGATTCCACCTTGTTGTGGTCCCCGCGGGGCATGGGGCCCGCTTTTACCATATAGTATGGCCCTTTTATGTAGCCATATTGACTGATTGATCTCTCCCTACCATGGGGACCTCGAGAAGACACGGGTTATGTTACGGGGTGTCAACCCGGGGGCAGGCGTTACGTAGCCACTATGCCTACATGTGGGCCATTTAGTATTGGGGCTCTGCTACTTCTGACCGAGGGAGTAACGCCCCTCCTCCTTAACCACTGTACAAGGGTGAGACTTCCCTACCACACTTTACACGTTGAGCCGGGGCCGTAGTCTTCACATTGATGGAGTGATGGTGTCAAAAGATCAACGTGTGCTATTTCTCAGTTATCTAGTTTGTTTCCGGAACAGTGTGCAATAAAACAAGTTTCTCAAACCCTGCGGCGCGCCTGTGGCGCGCAGAAAGCGTTCTCATGGGCCCCACAGTTTCTGTGGTTTCCAAGCCTCAAAATCGCCCAACCAAACACTAGACCCCCGTACCAATGGTCACTTGGTGGAGCCGGAGGGCAGCCCGGCCCGCGCACGGTGGGGGCCAACGGTGGGTCCACCAGGGTTCGCGGGGGGGGGGGGGGGGATTTGTTCCAAAATTGTTCCTAGACCACTTGGGATGCTCAAACAAGAGCACCATTTAGCATACACATCCAGGAATGCATAAATGTGAGTGTGTGCAGGGGAGTGAACGCATGGTGGGCAGAATGCTGCAAATGTGTGCAAGGGAATGGAGATTCTACATTCTGCCCCCCCCCCCAACAGTCCGGAGGCCTGCCTGCCTCAAAAACAAGTAAGCGCGTTAAAATGGGGTACGGATTAGTAAACCTACCCCATATTGTATCTTCACCCCTCCTTGTTGTAGGATCTATGCTACACGCCCAACAAAAGTCAGTCACACGAACAGTGTGCCTCGTGCACATGCAGTCCCATTGTTCAGCCACTGCAGGTGGGTACTGCAGAACATGCACCTTGTGTCTTGTCCCACTCAGCTGCATATGTATGATTTGAGGAGACATTCAAGGATCTATGTGTACAGGTGGCAAGCTAAGCATTGCCGTGGACCTTTGCTCACATTATTACTTGTGCCATACAACTTTGGACATTATTCCAATTGTGGGACATTGCTTTCAGCACATCATATTCAGGGAACATGGCAAATTGGACACTACTACCATTGCTCATAGAATGTTGATCGTTTCTCATCCTTGTATATATATAATGCAACTTGGGCCATTACCAAATGTTCTGCACAGAATGCGGCTCTTACATGGAACACGGACATTGTAGATGAGAACATTGAAAATGCAGGGAATATCGGGCATATCGACCCACATTGCACACAGTGCACAAGCCAGGACACTTGGGGTGCTTTTGGCCATTGTTAGCAACAATTCCGGCGCCTTTGACGTGAAACAAATGCAAACATTTCGGACCCCCATCACCACACATCTCAGGGCTCTGCCCCCCCGGCCCGACGAGCGGTCGCAACACCCTGCAGACACCCCTGCCTCCAACAGTGGTCACAACACTACGTTATCTGTGAAATTCAACAAGCAATTTCTGATTCCCATCCCAAGCCCTAACCCCAACCAAGTGGGTTATTCCCTGCCGGCTAACAAGCCTCCTGGTAATGGTGGGACACATAAAACCAACACACTCCACAAGTACTGAACAGTTTCAGGGAACAAGGAACTTACAAATCAGCGCTGCCCCCCAGCCCCCCTGATCTTTAATCTTGGGTTGGTGCAAAGGTCGGTGGGTGGGTTGGTCCCCATTTCAAACTCCATTTACTTGAGCAAGGGTCTTCAGTGAGATTTCAATAAGCGCCTTTCACTGCAACAGAAAGCGTCACCTGCCTAAGTTCTGGTCAAGCCTTGTGTCTACAATGGTGAAGACTTGAAACATGGATCTGCATCCCACAGCGGGAGATGGGGACGTCGCAACTAAGGAACAGCCTGGTTATGATTGCTGGGGGCGATTGCGCCGCGCCCGCCCGAACATCCCTCCGGGGTGGCTGTTCCCCAACAGTGCCAATAGCAGGTCTGTTTCTTGGGCCCCTGCTGGGTGCTCGCCCAAAATGTTTCAAAAAAAAATCCTGGGTGTTCCGCCCCCATTTTACTCCACGGCTCCTGTACATACGGACTGTGGGTCCCTCTGGTGCTGCAGTAGGGCCAACCCCCCACAACCAAAGGTCTGCCCTTGAAGGAGAGGGTGGCCACAGCGCGTAAAACCGGTTGGAGAAGGTTGGGACGGTGGTTGGGGAGCAGAAGGCGACGGTTACAGCACCGTTGCAGCCACGGTTGGAGCTGGAGGGATAGGAATAGGGTTGGGGGCGTAACTGACGGGTACTGTAGGGGGAAGGGGGGGGCACCTCCGGCTTCAAGCCTGGGGTGCCCCCGCCCCCCCACTCAAGCCCCACCTTTTGGGGGCGCAGTGGTGGCCGCCTGTTCTTTCAGCTCAATCCACCGTGACAAATACATAGTGCTCTTGAGGGAGTGATGCCGCAGCATTGCCCCCGTGAAATTCGCCATGCGATGGGCCTCCAAAGCCCCCCGCACGGCCCTGATGCGGGCCACGAGCTGACGAGAGTGCGCCTCCGTGGTGTACACCTGCCGCAGGATGTCTGCCCCGCGCGCCTGTGCCCGTCCCCACTCGTCGGGGGTCTCATGGAGCCGGCACGCTGCGTCCGCAAATCCGGCGACAGAGTCCGTGACACACCCGCTCCAGTCGCTCTTGACGGCATCGGCGGAGGCCGGGCTCAGAGGCGGCGGGACAGCGAAGATGGAGGGGGGGACGGCGCCAAGCATGCCCTCGGCCCCGATGGAGGTGGTGACGGAGGGGGTGCCGCACTGCATGGCTTCAATGAGCTTCCCCTTTAGCCCTGCACCGAACCTGAGGTGACAGTGTGCGGGGCAGTGCTATTCTTCAGGCGAGAAACTTGCCGCACTCCAACCCAACCCGATCCCCCATTGTCCCAGAGACACCGAGACCCTAACAAAAAATTCCGGACAACTGCTGTGCCATGGACAGGGGCCTCTGTTGTGCGCGCGACGGTACAACAACAGCCATGCCCGCAGCCAACCCCCAACCTCATGTTACTGATTTTGGGGTGTAGGCACTATGGCACACCAAACATCCTCCAAAGTGCAAGCGGCAATTGGCACTTTGCCTGAAAACCGCCTGAAAACAGGAGGAGGCACGTAATAGGGCTGTAAGCTCACCACCACCAATCCACACACAGGACCATGAAAAACGGGGAAAACGGGGGGAAACGGTGAAAAATGATGAAAAACGGTGTTTCACAAGGTTCTCATTCCTTTCCAACACGTTGCATGCAGTAGACAACATCACCAACATCATTTCCATTCGTAATTTCGTAATTGTTTTTTTTTCATAGTGCATTCACAACACCGGTGAATCCAAATGAGACATATGCTTTGTGCAACCCGTGTTGCATACTATATTGCTGATCGGAGCGCACATTCTTCTACATGGAGAATGAACGCTCAACATCAAGGAGCATCAAAGAGGCGTTGCACTGCCTGCAGCACACAAGGCATGCATGTGAAAAACGATGAAAAACAGGGGAAACGGAGCACACGAGGAACGCATGTGAAAAACAGTGAAAAATGGGGCAAACAGATTCCCATATCGTTTGCTTTTGTGAGGGACCACTTCCGGGAGGCATCAACAGCGCTCCACCACTACTGCTTGACAGCCCATCTATTGTTCAAAAAAATAGCACCATTGATAGGAGTGACAGGTCTTGCTCTGAAAGAGAACACAGGAGATAAACACTCTCCCCACTATGCGCTTGTTAACAACAAGGTCACCACCACTCACCGACTGAGAAACGGGAAAAATGCGAACTCACCAAACTCACCGACAAAGTCGGTGACGTTACAGCCCTGGCGTAGCAAGTGTTTCATTCCAATCCGGTGCTTGTACGTCCCCACGCACACAACCACGAAAATGGCCCCAACACCCCCTGGAAACCACCGTACCAGCACTGAGTATGGGTATCAAGCTGGTGGCACTACGCAGTGAAAACCCTGCGTACAAAACCCTACACACATCGCGACATCATGTGCACGGCTCTGCTCATCAGCACTGCGCATTCCAGGCACACAGGGTATAGAATGGTCGCCCCCCCACTACCATCGGAGGGTAGTGTATTGTTGTTGTCAGTGAACCGTGGCCCAGACCCAAGAAATGTGTTTTTGAAGGCCATAACGTGAGCCTCTGGCGATCATTCAAACCAGGGGTCTCTGATTTGAGGAATCTCCCGGCCGTTGTTGACGACTCCACTCTTGCAATGGACCACAGGCAACAGGTGGTCCTCTGACTTTGGGCTGTGTTGCAGCCAGGAACGACTGGTTGCCATGCCGGGCACTGGCGAAGGGGTTGGGGGTGTCCCGGTCGTGCCAGTGCCCCCGCACACCCCGCTGCTGGGGAGCAGTTCCTGATGCTAGACCTCGGGGACACGTGTGTCTGACAAGCAATTTGCATTTCCCAGCGGTTTGTGTGTACTCCGGGACACCCCCCAAACAATTTGTTACCAAATGTAGTGATGCACCAAGAAGCCAAGGACTTGGGTTTGAACTGCACGCTTTGCGGGCGGCCTGCATCTTGGCAGGTTCATCGCACCACCTGCACTCTCTCTCCAGCCCCTGCCGGGAGTGGGACCTGGCGTTCCTGGCTCGAGGACAAGCGCCCAGACTGCTGAACCAGGCATGCTTCAGGTAAGGCAGTGACGGCAGCACTGATGTACCTGAGGGGGGCCAACAGGACCCGGGCCTGGCGCATGACCTCTTTGGCATCCTCCGCCCTGCCGAGCACCAGGAATCCATCTTTTGGGCTGTGCAACTGCATGGCCTTTTGCGGGGCGTATGCCCCAAAGACAGAAAGAGTGGCATGGGGCATGCAGCGACGGATGGCAGGCCAGATCTGCGTCTTCAGGCAGAGCACTTGATCCCAATTTGGAGCGTGGCGGAAGTTGCCGATGGACAGAAAGCCCTGGAAGAGAACGAGAGACTTCGGTTCTTCAGGCCCCCTCGGTCATGTTGTATGGTCCAAGAGGTCCATTCGGAGTTCTACTTAGGGGGGGGCTGTGTCGGGGACCCCCCCCCCAGGGAGACCCTGAGTTGTTAGAGGCGCTGAAGGCGCCGAAGAATTTTTTGGCCTAAATTGACTTGCAGCGAAGGCACCAGAGAGAATTTGTGATTGGCCGAAGGCCAATCACTTAAAAGGGGGGGTCCGAGGGGGTGGGGAGGGGCTGTTAGACCCCCCCCCCACCCCCCAAGAGATGCTGAGTTGCTAAGCAAAGCTCTGGGTTCATTACCCACAGAATAGGCGGGAAGGCCACTGCTCTCCGAGGGGGTTATTGGATTGGGTTGGGACATGGCCTCTTTCAGTAGTCTTGGAACCACAGCTCTGGCTTCCGTCCCCGTCGAAGGCGACTAGTTCCAACCAACGCGAATGTCTGGTCCCAAGGCCTGCCACTCGCCCAGCGCCAGCAAGGAGGGAGGAGGGGCACCTCAGGCATGTTTCCCGAAACCCCACCGCCACTCCACCTGTGCCGCGATGCTACCCAGCAGCTGACAATGCCTGGGGTGTCAGGTGATGGGGCAAATGCTTCGCCACAAAATTCCGCAGTGACCCAATTTCAATCCACGGCGGTCCTCAAACAGGCTCAGAGGGAGGCTCAGACAGCATGGAGGACCATCCATTCCCCTGCCCCCCGCCAACTCTTGGATGGGCCTCCGCACCCCCCATCCCATGGAGAGTAATTTTCTTGTCCCCATGCAGGTTCTGGGCACAGAAGGTTGAATGGAGACAATCTGCCGACGTCTGCATGTATTTGAGCAGATTCAGGCACTCTTCCAGCCTCCTTTTTTGCTTTTTGGTTATCGTTACAAGGCTCTACTTTCTGACATGCACTGTCCACATGGATTTGCTATCCAATACCTTGCCACAAGATCACAGTTACCCATACGTGGCAGTATTGGGTCTGCAGTTTAGGGTTGAGGTTGCACCTTCATGCTGACAAGATGACCAGGGAGACCATCTGTTTGGCGCTGGACCAGAGACTTGTGCATAGCAATACCCTCTTTGTGGGAAATTTCTGAGGTTTTAGTGACTATAATGTGACTTTCCTTTTGTTCAACCTCTGCCTAGGAGAGACCTGCACAAATCAAAGCAAGCAGCCTTGCTAATCATGGTAAGCGAAAAGATAGGAACCCCCCCGCCCAATAGGGGGATACTCGTTGCCACTAATCAACCCGTTTGGCTGGACCTAAGCTGTTGCTGGGGCCTTGGCGACCCTTTCATACATGTGCTAGGATGGGTTCAGTCTCATCTCTGATATACTACGTGTAATGAACACAGCATCCCCTCATACATGCCCTGGGCCCCCCTTCTTGTACATGCCCTGTCAAGGGTACAGCATCCTCTCTGTCATACACCAAATGAGTAAAGCACCCCTTCTGTCATACGGGCCTCAGGATGAGTACACCGTCCCCTTACACATACATGACCTGGAATCAGTGTAGCCCTTGTCTCATACATATGCCCTGCAATGAGTCCCCAATACAGCCCCTGGAATAAACACAGCATCTCCTCTATCCTACGGCAAATCCTTCCTACATGCCGTGGGATGGGTACAGCATGCCCACGCCAGATGCCAAAGCATCCGAGATGACAATACCTGTCGATCAGCATAAGGGGGCCACTGCAACTGGTCTTCGTTAGTCAGAGGCTGCAGCAGGAATGGCACATATACCAGAAGGCTTGGGTCGATACCAAAAGTATTTGTCAAAACCTGAGGAAAAGACATGGGAGGGCGATGGAAGGATGTGTGGAGTGTGAGGGCCCCTTGAGTTGGGGTAAGGGACTCGCAATCCACGCTTTGTTGCGTGGCCCCTTGAGTTGGGGTTAGGGACTCGCAATCCACGCTTTGTTGTGTGGCCCCTTGAGTTGGGGTTAGGGACTCTCAATCCACCCTTTCTTTGCGTGGCCCGGCGGTGGCAGGGCCGGTGCAGTTGTAGGCAAAGGCCTGGGCATCCGTATGAAAATGTCTTTTGAACACGGGCGTTGAAATGTGCATGAGGATGGGGATGAGGACATGTGTACAGCTGATCATGCAGATGGCGCCAGGTGAGTGGTACTGGTCAGTTCATAAGATAAGGACTTCACCCAGACCCGCAGCCCTTCCGTTGCTCATGGCTGCTTGTGCGCTTCTCCCTCAAGACCTGACATGAAGGCACGCACACCCACCAACCTAAATTGCATTCCCCTTTGAGTAACATCACGGAAGATGGTGGGGGATGAGAAGCAGCGATGGGACTGCGGCTCAAGTCTATACAGGCACTCTGTACCGTCACCCTACACGGGCACTATATTTGCTCACGCCATTCTTGTACGTCCACTCTACGCCGTCCACCATACGAATACTGTGTACGGTCACTCCATACAGTCACTCTATACAGTCATAAAATCGGTCACCCCATTCCTACATTCACTATATTCGCTGACGCTCTTCCTTTACGGTCACTCTGTACGGGCACTCCAGACTGGTAAACGGTCACTCTATACAGTCACTATATTCGGGCACGCCCTTCCTATACGCTTGCACCACACAGTCAATCTATAAAGTCACTGCAATCACCCACGCGCTTACTACACGGTCACTCTATACGGTCACTGTATTCGGCCACACCATTGCTATACGCTCACTCTACATAGTCAATCCATACAGCCACCATTTTCGCTCATGCCCTTCTACTCTATTCGGTCACTCTATACGGTCACTTCGTGTGATCATTCTGTACAATCACTCCATACGGGTAGTATGTTCGGTCACACCATTCCTATACGGCCACTCTATATGGTCACTATATTCCCTCATGCCCTTCCTATGCGGTCTCTGCATACGATTAATTTATACGGTCACTCTATACTGTCATTCCGTACGGTCACTTTTCCGCCATTCCACAACGGTCACTCGATACTGTCACTGTGTACGGTCACCATATTCGCTCGTGCCCTTTTTGTACGATCACTCCATGCGGTCACTCTATGCGGTCACTCTACGCGGTCACCCCATACACTTAGTGTATACGGTCACTCTATACGGTAACTATATTCGCTCACACCATTCCCATTCGGTCACTCTATGGGGGCACTGTGAAAGGGCACTCGAGACAATTAGTATATTCGCTCGAGCCCTTCCTATACGGTCACTCCAGAAAGCCACTCTACACGGTCACTCTGTACGGTCTCTACATTCTGTTACACCGTTCCACTACGGTCACTCGATACAGTCACTGTGTACGGTCACTATGTTCCCTCGTGCCCTTCCTGTACAATCACTCTGTCGGTCACTCTATGAGGTCACTATATGCGGTCACCCTTAGTCTATACGGTCACTCTATACGGTCACTCTGGCAGGTCGCTCTATACGGTTAGTATATTCGGTCACGCCCTTCCAATGCTGTCTCTCAAAACAGCCACTCCAGACGGTCACGAAACTCGCTCACGCCCAGAACAAGGCCTTCTATCGTCGAAAATGCTGCTGTGTTCCCGCAATGTACTTCGCAAAAGAACGTGCACAGTCCCATTTTAAATCCACGAAGGCAATGGTGGCATCCACAAGCAAGCTTCTGCTTGGATCGGTTGTTTTCCTGCCCGTTTCCCATCAAGTACATACAGGCCTCGGTGTCCTGGTCTCTAAGCACTATGCTCGCCAACCCCAGCAAACCTGCCCCCTTCACGCGCCACGCGGACAGGCACACAGTGACCCACTTTCAAACCATCGCAGGTCGTCGCAAACCCTACGGATTCACCTGGCTCGACCCTATCAACAGCGTACAGGGGGCTCACCTCCATTTCTGCAACAGATATCATCAGCGTCAAATCACATCGCAGGATGCTGGCGACCTCCCTCTTGGCAGACTCCGACTTCAGCAGATCTTCCACCTGCAGTGCGCGGCCAGCCTTCACTGCCTCATGTCGCGCATACCTGACATAGATGGGCAGGAGGTAGGAACAGCCTCTAGCGGGCTATGTACCTCTGCTCCAGGACTTGTCGTCATCGCCAATGATCACAAGTGACACACCAGGGCCGGTGTAATGACATCACAGGCATACCTTAAGCAGTGCAAGTCCTCCGTATCTAGAATGCGTATGGCCTTCGGGGCGTGGGCCTCAACCCTCCATCCGTACTGTTCTTCTGTCATGAATCTGTGAATACGGAGCGAAGCAGGGGCTGCACCGACACTCGACCACATACCGCCCCCTCTGCACAGCAAAGCACCCACAGACTTGCTATCCAGGCGCTCGAGTATCACCCCATTGCTTGCTCCATTTGAGGCAATGGGTTTGGCAGACCTTTCCCTTCAATGGGCGAAAGAATGCATCCCTTTAGTCAGACCATGCCCCGGGGGTGGCGAGGGGAGGGGAGGGGACTCCCCCACACTTGATGCCCACCCGGGAGGTGGGTCCCTCCTCAGTTGTGGGGATGCGCGCCCTCAATCCGGGCATGTGCTGGTTCCGGTCCTGTGGCCACTGTTTGGGGATTCAGCAAGGGGCCCACATGAGACCATCATATGGGGTACAGTTGTGCAACCAAAATCATCACAGGCGTATTCGCGCAAGCTGGAGGACTTTGTGGAAGGCGTGCATGAGCAACGCTGCGACAGGCAGAAGCACGAATCGGGACTTGGATGATGACAGGGCTGGGGCAGGGGCTGCAAGTGTGTTGCGAAAGATACTGCTATGCAGGGGCATGCCATCGATCAATGAGCAAAAGGCATTTGTGTGTCTGCTGACTAGAGCAGGTCGTGAGAGCTGACGACTGTTCAAGGGTGAGGTATGGAGTGATCCACGCCAACTGCTCATGACTTGGATGTTGAGGGGGGCTTGGTTGTTCCATGGGCTGGAGAGCTCAACAGACTCGTACATGAACGGGCGATTTGCCACGCTTAAGGTTGAAACTCGCAGTTGTGCCACATTTGAATTGATTCATACTCCTGTCCACTTGACGCAATGTGGCTCGCTGAAGTGGCATTTTTGTGGGCTTTGTTGTCAAGGTTGGTGCTAGCAAGTTGGTTTCAGAGCCAGCAGCTTGTTCAGGCCAAAAAGGAAGGGGGTTTTAATTCAGGGGCCGGGGGGGGGGGGGGGGTCGATAAAGCCCCCCGGCCAGATTTCCCCCGAAAACAAGGACTCAATTGATGGGGCTTCCAAACTCCAACCAGGTGCGGCCTGGGAGTTCTGGCTTTGTTGCTGGCAGTCAAGATTAGTGCCACGTTTGGTAGAGTGCGGGAGATGTTGGAGTGGTGAAGTGTTGGAAAACCAATGGACAAGTACGTTTGATGGAGCTTGAGACAATTGGTTTTTGCAGGTTTTCAAAAGGCAATCAGACTTTGGCGAACTTTGTTAGTTTGATTGTAGATTTGGATTCTGGAGAACTTCGCATGAAGGAACTGATATTCAAAACATTCACACAGATGATCAAAGGGTATGCAAAAGTGTTACGGTCCACACTCACAGCAGCGTGTCAAGGCAATCTCCTCTACAATTGTGCTTCTGTGGCGTTTTCGGAACTTTTATTGAGCTTGAGTTTCAGAGAACACACACTTTGATGCTCTCTTTGCAGCGCTTCTATTGCATTGAGGCCCCTTGTACACTGCACTAATTGTTCAAAAGATGGTTTTGAGACCTGGTTTATGGAGTCTTTTTGGCACGGTGTTTGAAAAAATCCGCGCAGCAGCGCGCTATTCTTTTCCAATGTCGACATTTTCTCCATGGGTCCCACCAGTCGGGATACCTGGGAGCAAATACTATGCTGCCACACCTGTGAGAGGGGGTGTGCATGAACATAGCAAGGGCAACTATGGTACAACACTCCCTTGAAAACCATTTTTGGAGCCCTATTTTTCTGTCGATAAAACCACAAAATGTCTGCGGAAATGGCCGCCTAAATCTGAAACCAGACAGCAATTGGCTGGAAAGGGGTTTCAAGCCATGCCATGTTACAAAAGTGTCTAGAACCAGACACCATAATGGGGGTTGCAAACATCCACTTCTCAGACGATAGGACTTCAGAAATAAATTCCCCTCTTGACAAAGTTGAATTGGCCGTAATGTTTGGAACCAGACACCATTACATGAGAAATGTCTTTGGGTGCATGCAAATTCAAAAAAGTGTCCAGAATTGGACACTTTTGAAAAATTCAGGGTTCACCTAAATTATGTGACAAGCACACCACACTACACAAAGCAAACCCTTCCTAACAAGACACCCAATTCACGTGTCACAGTTGCACAGTTCGTGATAGTGTACAGTGCAACACAGAAAAGCGTGTTTGAAAGGGGGTCAAAAGGAGCCCCCCCAAAAAAAAGCATCAAAAGTCCAAGCCGCCAAAAATGGCTAGTTTTGGCCATTTTGGCTCAGTGTATCGGGGGGTGCAACTTGCGCTGTCTAAGCATTCAAGATGGTTCTCACCAACATGATTCTGGGTATCAATGTGCATCTTGTTCATCTTCTTCATCTCATGGGTTGGCGGTGCAGGACGTTGGCCCCAATATGATGGCATGATAAGCTAGGTGCTGAAGATCGCTTATGGCCATATACCAAGCAGTTCAACAACAATAGTGGGATTGAAGTCAATCAAGGCACCCACAATGGGTTTGAGTGTGTGGACGATGGGTTTGAGTGTGTGGAGTGGCTGCTAATGGCCTGCACTCATTTAGCTACCTAACTGGAGTTTCCTCGTGGGGTTGGTGCACAGGGGACCTTTGGAAACTGTTGGACTATCAACAGTTGTACATTTCATTTGCATATGCAGTGGATCTCACTGTTGATTGTTTGTTTGCGTTTTCCAACAACAGTGTTTGTTTGTTCGATTTCAGTGATAGCACAGTCCTAGTCTTGAAGCATTAAGAACTTTGAAAAATTGTTGTTCTACAATAGAATAGGAACAATGCTACAGACTGGGTTTTTTGCAAGAATTTTAAGCCAAAAAACTGAAGGTGCTTTCCCAAAATTTGCGTGTTAAGAGGTATCACTAACCCGTAGACTATGTGAGGTTCCCAAAAGGTACCAGAGAAAGCACGCATTGCATGTTTCAAATACCTGTCGAACAGGACAAGGTCGGGGGCCATATCTGCAACGAACTCGTCGAAGCTGCTGCTGTTCAAGGTGATGTGTACCATGTCAATACCTATTTGCACAGGTTAGGCGAATGACGGCCCAGTCCTCAATCGCAAGCAGAATTACCCTCCATCTCCTGTTCCAGATCTGCCCCGGCCACTTCCACTGGAAAAGCGTTGCGATGTGAGCAATTTTGGGACCGAAAAGGAGGCACAAGGGGGGTCAGAAACACATTTTTCCTAAAGGGAACCATGATCAGTTGGGACGCTCAAACCGTTGGTTTCTAGCCATTTTCAGCGACCTTGGAGCCGTTTTTCCCCTTATTGGGCCCTGTTTACTGGTGACATGATGGAGGGGGTGGTTCCCTCCCCACGAGCTCGGTCCCAATATTCACTGATAGGGTTTGGGGTGGAGCTAACTCTAACTGCAACCCTAACTCTAACCCGAACCCTAACCTAAGCACCACTGGGCCGTCCTTAAGAGCTGTCCTTCACCAAGAAAAAAGAATCCTAAGCGGCGCTGGACGCCCGACTGAAGGCTCAGGAAGTAGCATGTATTGGAAACTCAAGGACATGCAGCGGTGGAAAGGCAAGAACATGCGACACCTTCCAAACTGATCATGTGGGGGCTGTCTTGAGCAGCACAAGCGAATGTGCACTTCCATCCTTCGTGCAAAAACAGGTGTAACAGCTCCTACAAGCGATAGCACAATGGGGATGTGGGGTGGGGTCGGGGTAGCTGGAAGGAGCAAAGATAGGGGCACGGCCAGGATTGGGGTGGAGCAATTGGAAGGCAAAGGGAGGAGTGGAAGCCCTCGTCTTCAATCGGAAAAAGTTCATGGGATATGGCAAGCCGCACGGGGAGTGGGTGCCGAGGTCATCGAGTAGAAAAGACCAGTCCAATGCACCCCCTCCTGCCTCCACTGAGGCCTGGCCCTTCCGCGTCCTGCCACCAGCGGCTGCCCCTCATGCCACCACCAAGGCCTGCCCCTCCCTCCTCTCACCACCGTGCTCCCTTGTGTGACCACCGAGGCCTGACCCCCCTCCCGCTTCGGATCATAACCATCAGCTGCCCCGTTCCCCCCAAGGCCCCTCTAACTGCCACCGGAGGCCTCCACCCCTCCTCCTCCTGCCCAGCATTGATCTCCTTGATGCCACCACCGAAGCTTCTCCGTATGCGAGCTAATTCCACTGGTCCCGGGGAAATACAGGGGTCTTGACTGAAGTGATTGAGGGTTGCAGCAGCTTTCCCAACTTCTGGCGGCGGTTGTGGTCTGGTGCACTGTGTTTGCTTTGGAGGGGCAGGAGCCACGAGCCGGCACGGTGGTAGCAGGAGGGGGTAACGGTGGTGACATGAGGGAGGGGGGGGGGGGGATTTGGTGGTGGCGCAAGTACTGGGGGAAAGGGGGCAGGGGCAGCAGGAGGGAGAGGGGCAGGCAGCGGCGTACCCCGTCCTTTGTGCGGAAACAAAGCAAATGTGGTTCGAACACTTGATGTGCGTTGGAGAAAGGTGCTCATTCCGCAGGTGAGGCACCGGGCCCGTCCATTTATCACACGAAACCCGCCGGCAGTGGCTGTGGACTTGCACTACATGGCGTGTACCGCCGGCCCGGTACTGCCCAGCCGACAGAGATGCACTGGCAATCGCGTGCACGGCGGTCCACAACCTCCTGCGGGTCATAACGCACACTGCGGGTATATGGCAGCGCAAACTGGCAGCGATGTATGGATGGATGTGCGGTTCGGCGTCACGTGGACGGTATTTTGCGGCATGAATCCTATTTCTCAGGACCACTCGCCGACACGTATAATTGGGCGTGTTTCCAGGCATCGGTGTCAAACCCCCGGATGGGCCCGCCCTGACCGCTTGCAGAGGAGGCCATGCTGCCCTCCAGCGCCCCTCCCATTGGCAGGGCCCGGTGCGTTCTTTGCAGATTTCTGCAAGGTACGCACAGCAGCGGTACCACAACGGGAATCCGCATCAATGTACACATCTGCACTAGTGGAAACCTCAGAACATGGCACTAAAAGGAGCACAAATGAGGACAGAAGACCTGCATCCGCGTGCCGGCTGCTGAGGACGTAGGTTCTGGCCAAACAGAACCAATGATGAGAACTTGGGTCGGTGCGCTTCCTGCAGAGCCGAGGTAGACAGAGAAAGACAGAGAGAGAGTGTGTGTATGTATGTAGTCTTCCAATCTGTGGGGGTCCAACACCCGCAACGGCTTAAAACAGGCAAGCTGTTTGGCTTTTCTAATTCTCAATGCCTTTGCTCGCCTTTTTCCCAACCACTGTCAATTAGGCAACGCAATTGTTTCCTTCTTCATTTGATACCTCAGCCAACACCTCCTCCATTCCAGGAATGGGCTGAGCATCATCATTCCTGCCTTCCGATTCCAAAACACAACTGTCCCATCTGTCTTCCAAAGGTGGGCGCTTTCTCCTGCGATCCGCTTTCAGAAATAGGCATCTCGCTGGGTGATTCTCAGGGGTGCAGACCACATGAAGTGGGGGCTCGCAGGTGAAGTATGTGCCTTCAGAATTGGTTCTTCAGCCATGTAGCCCAAGATATGGCTTAGCCTTGCTTTGGGGCTCTTTGCAGCCAAACTGTGCATCATCTGGGGCATTCAAGGGCGTGGTTTGGGGTGTTTCTTGGATACGTTGTGGAGTGAGGCCACCAACAGGCTCTTTAAAATGAGCAAACCAAGCCAGTCACAGCAGGGGGGGGGGATGGCATGATGGCGGTGTGATACAAATACACCCCTCCCCAACAACAACAACAACAACAACAACAACAACGACGTCGACGATGACGACGACGACGACAATAACAACAACCACAACAACAACAACAACAACAACAACAACAACAACAACAACAACAACAACAACAAGCACGTCCTGAATCCGTTCTACAAGTATTGCAAAGGGAAAATTCCAGTTTTGGCTCCAATTTTAGCCATCGGATTCACTCCATGCAATATGAACAGACCTCCCCATAGACAGGGCGCAGGGGGGGTTACAGCATGGCCCACACAGACCTGCAAAATCCATAAGGACTCATGTTGGTGGGAGTCTATGGCAGTGCCTGCCCTGCTTGAGCGCTTCATGCAGTACAAGGGGACACCAGGCAGTGGCACACAGACAGAGACCTGCGCAATTGCCCTTCTCCCCAGTCACACTCCACAAAGCTTCTGGTGCTCCATCAGCGACCGATCGCAGGAGCTTGCAATGGACGGAGGGACGACCGTGCTGCTGCCGATGCATCACAACAAATCTCCCCAGAAATGCAGCCACTGCACCCAACACAGCCACAATCATGGCACGTCCCACTCCACGAGCCCATCTCCAAGGGAAGACTGGTGGGCGGAGTATTGGTGCTTCTGGAAAAGGGCGGGCAGCTTGTCTAGGAACTGCTGGGACAGTAGTTGCTGCAGGCGGCGATGGAATCGCAGACGTGGTCCTCAGCGTGCTCCTCATGAAACGTGGCTTCATGAGTCCTTTGACTTGTTGCGAACCATGAGACAATGTCCAGAGGTCCGAATGAGCATATGCACCTCCACACACCCAAACAAACAAGAGAAGCATGTGCAAAAAATTGTGGACATACATTTTCCCTGTGCACGAGTGGGGTATCTATGATGCAAATGCAGCCCTTAGCCAGCTTGATTCAGTTGCCCATCCCCAGCTTTGGGGGGATGTTTGCCTGGCGCGCTACCTTTGTATTAAGTATCCTGGCTGTAGCCCCAATTTTATCCTCACCTAGGGAACTCCCCCAGGTATACCGCACTGTACCGCAAACCTTCCCTGCAAAGCACATTGCATAAGCCAAAATCTGAGAATTCAACAACACAAAATGTCACTCAGAACATCCTCAATAAACAATATTATTCCCACAAGTGTGGGTGTCAATCCATTCACAACATTAGTGCTCCATACACTCACCACAAACTGTGATGGTGGAGCACTTGTGACAACACACCGCACAAACTTCTGCCTCATCCTCTCCCTCATCTTGCATGGCGACCGAGTTGCTCTTGTCTGTCCAAACATGAAGTTGCTACATCACCCCTGCATTCTCAGGGGCCCAGATTTGGGCGGATTGGCAACCTAACCTCTGCCTTCTTGGGGGTCCGCAATAGAAGGGGACAAAATCAGAAGTGGCTACATCACCCCTGCCTTCTGGGGGGCCCAAATTTGGGCGGATTGGCTACACAACCCGTGCCTTCTCGGGGGTCCCCAATAGAAGGGGACAAATTCATAAGTGGCTACATCACCCCTACGTTCTTGGGGGCAGATAGTTTGGTGAGGGGGAGGGGGGGGGGGGCAAAAACACGCACAGGTGGAATGGTAAAAAAAATGCCTGGCGTGCACCCGGTGCGCTAATACTCCCCCTCTGGGTCAGTCCCTTTGTTTGCAGGTTCGCATGTGGCTCTACGTGTGGCTCATGGGGAGTTTGCACAACTTGTGCATGAAACGCAGGCACCGTACATACAACACCTATTATTTACGTTGCTTTACTGCAACCAACCTCAAAGCCACCCAACCACTCAAAACCTAGGATACATAGGTCATTAGGTGTAGCTAAACATCATCCAAGTATGGTATGGCAAAAGATATTGATTTATTCCATGCAGCAATGCCAACCCACCACCTTCACCCGTCTTGGTATCTCCATCGACACCCATAGTGTGTGGGAGAAGAGGGTCTAAGAATGAAGGGGTAGAGAAAATGAAGCAAGATGGCACCCAGACTGCTTATCTTTCTTCATGAAGCAAGGTGGCCACCAAACTGCTTGTGTTTCTATTTTGAAGTTTTGTGGTAGAGTGCCAAAAAATGCCTTTCCTTGACCCTCTAAGCAACACAGGCAAGCCTGCCTTCAAAACTTCAAGAGTTTTCTTGTGCAGCATGCAGTTGGCTCCACTTCTACGATTGCGTGATTGTATGTACAAATAGCATGCTGTGTAGCCTCTTGTGACACTGCTTAGAGAAAATTGCATGTCGACCAAGTCCGATTAGGCAATAGAGGTAGACAAGGGGAGCCAATGTAAATTAGGGAAAGCATCTTTGGCCCAATGGGTGCTATGTGCATGATTGCTGATTGAAATGTATATGCTAGATTGTATCCTTGTATCCGAGTGACCGCAAAAATCTGTGAATGGGGCGTGCCCATGCCACCACAGCCCATAGGCTCATGCACCTCTGGATCGTGCATAGTACAGAGGGCAAACCTATGCTCTAGGGTAACCGGCGACAGTTGCTCCACTTAGGAGCCAAAGAAGGCCCCTAACAACCGATCATCCAACATTGACATATGGGTGAGTACACCCCCAAGCTTTCAGCCCTAGAAATACGATGAAGATGGGGGAAGAAGGCCATTGGCCCGTGTGTGTCTCATTGATGAGTTCGAGGAATGCTTGGGCTATAAAAATTGACTCGGCCCAGGGTTTGACATTCAAAATCACAAATTGATAGCTCAATGTGCCGTGTAGTCGTAGGTGTCGCAACAAGGGGGTGGGAGTGGGGGATGATACCCTCCATCATGGCAAATAGCTTGTTCATGGCAAACCACGCCTTGTCGGCACTCGTCGTTGTGCCCAAAATGGAGCATGTGTCATGAGTGAATTTGGAAGTAACAGAGGCATGTTTGCTGCCCCAAAAAAACCCACCTTGTGCCAAGAGGCGGCGTGAATAAAGTTAGAATACATCACGAAGCAAAAGCCACACCGCCAACGATGGCTGCTAGTTCCCATGGCGATGGGAGGCGTGCCTGGCTGCTAGGAAGGATGCTCGTACCAATCAGTACTCATTGGCACTGTCCTTCACATGACCGTCGGTGAACTTTGCGTAGAAAACTATTGGTGCACAGTGCCCTGCTGGAAATGTGTCGTCATCCCCGTGGCCCAAATAGTACCCCATGTCCAACCTCTACCTTGGGAATTGATTGGTCCGGCACGATATGTAGCTTCTCAATGTCGGCGTTTAACCTCAACACCACCACCTGCAACCCTGGATTGGAACTCAACACTCCCGAACAAGAAGCTAGAGACCATTTTTGGCTCCACATCCGTCAACACTAACCACTTGGCAGAGATGCGGACAATGCTAGTACCGGGGTCGGGTGCCATGGCATGTGTGACAATCTCTGCGGTGTTGTACTTCTCCCCATGCCCCGGAGACAATGTGCAAGTGCATGTAGGTGCTACAGCAGCCGTCACCCGCTATGCAATGATGGGTAGGATGAGCATACGAGCCTTGATGCACACATGTGGGATGACAGTTGTTGATTTGCCCATTGGCAATGGATGTGGTGTGCACACACAAGCATGAAACGATGAAATTAGCAAGTGGCACGGGACCAGTATTCAATAAGTAGTTCCTGATAAGTACATCCGTTAGGAAGTATATTCAGCAACCCCTTCGTAATCCAGAAGGTACTCAAGAAGTAATCGGCAAGTAGTTGGCAAGTAGTGAGGAACTCCGTGCCAAATTTGACGATGTGCACTTTCTAAGCAGAACCCTAACAATTTTGTCGTAAAAACACCCACATAATGTTGTTGTACCATTTTGGGGAGTGCAGGGTGGAGGAGGGGGGGGGGGGTCAACACCCCAGTTTTATTGGGTGGGGGCTACGTGCAACCCCCTTCCCGGGGACCTCACACACATGGCACTAGAGAGCGAAACATGCCTCATTGACCCTTTGCGAAAAGTACTAGAAATATGAAGTTTGTGGCGATACACAAATGTGGTGCTTTTTGGGTGGCTCACTCACGCTTGTGCTAAGCATAGTACTCAACACAATTCTTGGAAAGCGGGCATACGACTCATATGATACACTAAATCCCTGGCAAAACCGGGGCACAAGGCACTGACCCATACCTCACATGGCGTACGTGTTCCAAAACAATTGGTTCTCACACATGGGAAATGGGTCCGTGGTTCTTTTCATTAGATTTGATCAACACCATTGTTTCTTGTTCATGCAAGTAGAAGATTTGTTCAAGCCGGGGACTTGGGGTGCACACATGACGGCCCTGGTAATGCGACATGCCAAAGCAGGCAAGTAGGCAAATGAGCTTATCACCGTGGATGATGACCTCATGACGAACGCTCTTGCACTTTGGGTTGATTGCCATGTGTAAGGAGAAGTGTTGCAAGCACACGTACTCCTTCAAGGTGCTGTCCACGTTGCCAAAAATCGGATATTGTGCTCAAAGACATTGCAATCCATCCATGTATTGGTGTTTAGCTTGCTAACACTAGTCGCTAGAACTATGCTCTGCGCATACCTTGCGGTTCTTGAACCCACCAACATTTAGCCGGTGTGCACATGTTGTGCAATCCTCTTCGCCGCAAATGCTGGATCCTCTGTGGCGACAACATACCCTTACACAACTTGAGGCGGCACACTTGCCGCAATGTTGACAACCGTTGCAGCCTCTGCAAGCATAGCAGAGAACGCAGAAAACACACACCATGCCCTTGATAGAGCAAGTGCATTGATGATCACCTCTATGTTTTGTGACAAAAGTGGTATGGGAAGAGCATGTGCACCACGCACTCCTTTTGTGGCAAGCACACCCGGAAAGCCCCAATTTTTACGCCCACCAAAAATGACCCCCAAGGAGAGCAAACCCATTGGCCACAAGGGTTGTGCAAACACCCCTCCTTCCCACAATCAACAGGGCAATATAGACAATTACCGTGCTGCTTGTGCACAACGTGAAGCAGGCCTATTCACATGATGTGTGTGCCAATTGGCATGACCGTTGGCAACAGTTTGGCGACCAAAGCATCGTGTTTAGATGGGCAACAAATGGTATTTATATCCAGCACCCCCCAAGGTGCTGGATAAGGTGCTAGTGAAAATACACAATATTCACCAACTGGTCTAGGTCCAAGTACCATGGTCTCCCTGCCGGATTGTCAAATCCTCAAAGGCAACCTTCTAACCCTCTAGTTTTGTTTGCTTTGTAACCAACCACATCTATTCCTATGTAAGACGTGGTTTGGTGGGCAAGATGATATCCGAATTCTCCAAACTACATGGTGGCGAGGGAACCGTAAATCCTCGTTCTTCTAGTTCACCTTATCCCACGAGTGGAGCGAACTACAACTTGTCCGGCTTGGGTAACAATGGCTAGACCATGGGCGCTTGGTCTGGCTAGACCGCTAAATCTCTGTGCCGTGGGAAGTATCATGGGTTGTGCACATGGAGCTTTGGGCATTCAGGTGGGTTAGAAAAGGGGGCAGGCAATAAGGACATGAAATCCACCATAGCTCGGTGTGCACTGCGCAGTATCACCACTGCCAGTTGTTGCCGGTGCCGTGGTTGTGTTTTTTTAACGAAATTTACAGCTTTACCACAAGTTGAATGCACTTGTTGGGACTTGAACTCCAAAGAGGGTCAACCCATGATAAATTGTCTCACCCACATCCCAATCTAGCTTGCCTGACTCACCACGTGAGTTGGCGTTTGGTGAGCCCACAATTGTGTAGGATACGGGCTAGTAGCACCAACTCATGCACAGCAACACCTGAAGGTGGATAACACAGGAACCTCGGGGGACGGGTGTGTAGATTGAGAGTTGTGCAACACCTTTTTCCCACACTGTCTGGGGTTGCAAGCTATTTGGACTAATACTAAGATCCATGTGGGATTTGCGTACACAGGCAACATTCACGTGAGGAGAAAGTGGTGCCCAAGATACCTAGGGGTTGAGGGGCCACTAGGCAATTGCGTACTCAAACCCGGCACCACATGTGGAAGCAAACGGTAACAACAATCTCCACACACACAATTCCTTGTGCACGATGATGTGGCATGCTACGTCACCAATTTGGCCAGAGATCTTCTGGCTTTCCCGACTGAATTGGGGGCGCAGAAAAATGGTTTTCGAGGGGGGTTGTACCATGGTTGCCATTGCTCTGTTCATACACAACACAATGTTTCGTCCCAGGTAACCCAAATTGTGGGACTCGAGTGAAATTGGTCGAAGTTGGAAAATAAAAAAAGTTGGATTTCCACTTTTAAAACAGGTAGCGCGCTGTAGCATGCCTTTTTTTTTTTAACAAACCCCGCCCAAACAACAGGGTGTTCATGAAAGTCTGAACGATTGCAAGCACCAAGGGCTCCGATGATGGCATGAACGCAACACAAATAATGTCTGCAGTGCCCAGTTGCCCTAGTAATTGTGCCTCACATGCTGCATCAAGTGCCCCCATTTGTGGCCACCCATAGTGCACTATCCCCTCCGCCATGAACATCCTTTGCCCACAGAGTGCCCACCTACAACACCTTGTTGCCCGTGAACACCTTCTGCCAACCCGTGAACAAATTCTGCCTTTTATCTCTTCCCCCGTAACTGACCCTTTGTGTGGGAACTCACAAACACCCTACCTTTTGAGAATCACTGAGAAAGGGCTCTACAAAGGTGGTATGCAAAACGATACAGCTCATTTCTGCATCCTTTCACTGCATGTTGAAAACGCCACACACACACACACACACACACATACAGGCGCAGGCGCGTGCGCATCGCAGACACCGCCACTCGTCTGGCACACGAACACCACAAACTGAAAATCACCCATGGCATAGCAAACCTACCTTGGCTGGGTTTTGGCTTGTTCTCTTTGGTTCGTTTCCCCACCTGGAACCCCGGCATATTCCGAGGCTGACTCATTATCTCCCTCTATCTCCCTCATGGCAGTAAAATGATTCCCCCTCATTCTTAGCGGCATCATGCTCACCTTGACCATCTTCTTCAACGTCATCCACGCTACCATATCCCACATGCAAGTGCACCAAATGTATGAGAAACCAAAGGTCACGGGACGCTAAGCTGCAAACCCATCGCATTCCACTGGGACATGCCACCCTTCCATAGACGCAGTCCATGCAACATGATGAGACCTCTTCGGCGGTGATCTCAACCAGCAAATGGTGATACATATGGGTGTTTTTGGACGTCAAAACTGCTATTGGTTTGCCTTCAACCAACTAGAACACACCTTGTGGGCCCCATTTGCTTGATAGGTGGTGTTCAAATATTACTTCTTTCGGCCTAGCAGGCCTATGTCTGATGACCCATCACTGAAAATATCATGGGCTTGCTTTGTATGACATGGCCGAAAAGAAAGCAATGCATCTTGAAATTACTGAATTGTAAAGATCATTGACAATCTGATACACCTGTTCCCGACGCAAGGTGAAAAATACACAACAGAACATCAGCTTCCCTAAAGCGTTTGGGTCCCCCCGAAGAAGCCAAATTTTTCAATTTGAAGACCAGCAGTACAATACCCACCAGGCCATTGCTTAATGGCTGGTTGATACTCAAAGCCCACCCCGTGCTTGGACAAGACCCATATCCACCAATGCCTCTATCACTTGGCTTCCCAGAAACCACCTTGGGCTGCACTTGCCACAAATCGCTCCTCAAAGACAAGGACCTTGCTATCCCTTTTGCCTGTGGGATCTTGCAGCCCCTGTTAGCACATGGTTGCTGTTGCCGTTCCTGTGGCTAGGCATTTACGTGGTACCTGTCTTTTGGAGCACGCAATGCTGCTATTTGGCCACCAGGGCAGATTTAACATGTGTCAGATGTGGGACCAAGTAGTAGTGTCTTCGCCCACTCAGTGCTTATTGTTGGTGCAGCGTTGTATGCCAATTCCTACCCCTCCCTTGCGCACAGACAGGCAATATCCCAACACCCAAACACCACAGGCCCAAGGAAGAGTCACAGCTGCTGGCAACACATAGGAACAATCATTAACGCAATGACTGATTGCTTGCCCGCAAGGAGTTGAAGCACCTCACAAGCATCAGGAATGATATTGATGACAGGAGGAAATTCAGTGCAGAGGACGTTGACACGAAAAGACGAAGGCACTCACTTTGTCATCAACTTTTTTAAAAACACCACTCACCAAGGGTTCATTGATGTTCAATCCCACAGTGACTGTAGCCGGGCACTGCAACCACTCAACCAGCTAGGGTCTCTGGGGTGGTTGGAGGTAACTGCTGGTGCCCAGTTGTCCAATTGCGCCTACCTACTCCTCCTCCTCTTTTCCTTGACAGCCCGTGGCAGTGTATGCAGCCAAAGCTGTGATGGTGGTGGGTGTGCTGTGGCACGAAGTGGCGTCTTCAACGTTCAAGAAACGAACGCAAAACCCCTTCCAAACCCCCGTGCATGGCTTTGCACAACTTCTTCAAGTGCACTTTTGCAGTTGGCCAGCTCCAGCAGGATACAACACAAACCCCAATCCCAACACAGCCAGTGCAACATCTTGACTAGCCCGTGCCACACCCGAAGATGCATAAGGCTCAAGAAATGAACATCCAAACTCTTTTGTAATCATGTTGGCACATCCCCATCAAATGGGAGGATTGACACGATTTACGAGGCAAGCCATGCCCAACTGGTACTACCAACCCAATATAGATATGGATGGAAGTTGTTCTTTGGGCACGAGATCCTCGTTCCCAAGGCCCATCGATCCCTACATCTTTGCTTGCTATTGCAACCTCCTTGCCTCAGACGACCCCCCAGTTCACCGAGGTCAGGAACATACATTACAGGTTACTGCAGTTGAGAAGGAAACATTATGTGTGTTTGTTGCGTGAACGGCGGTGGCCATTTTTGTATGCGACAAGCGGTCCATATGATGAAGTCAAAATTGTGCATGTCATGGAATCGTCCTACAACTTGAGGGCGAGAGGATTGTGCTTGCGTACAAGAGTGCACGCATGTGCATGCGTCTGCGCGTGTCATACGGTCTTACGTTTTAGCATTCAAAAGAGTCTTGCCTTTGTCAAGAGACTTGCAACCTCTTCGATGTGTGTGGCAGTGACTCATGAGCAAGACCCCTAAGGCGCCCCTTCCTCTCATGTGAGATTGGACGACAACGCGACGGACCAATTCGCCATCAACGGGTCTGCTAGGGGATGTAATCAAAGCGGATGGATGGAGTGCCGTGGGACGAAGCCACGAGAGGTTCGGGGGACTCAAAATATACCCGAGAGATATGAACAGATGAAGAGGCCCATTACTAAGAGGGTGGCATATTGACAAACAAAACAATTGGGAAACCTCTCCCTCGAAAAGGTCGCCGCAGCGGGGCAAAGTTGTTAATCTTGTTCCTACGCTGGACCTGTCGGGGAAATGTACAAAAGAACGAGGAGCGCCCGAAGGTGATCGCGAGCACTTCACACATGACTAATTGATCGCCACAAGGTGCATCTACAACTCCCTCCAAAAGATGGTAGTGAGTGCATCAGATAGCGAACGGTGAGTGCATGCTTTTCAACTACCAAGCAAGCGGGTTGGGTTTATGTTCCGCCGCCGCCTTGTCTAAATACTGCATTAGCTCCCTAAAATTGCACTCTCCGCTACCATCGATGTCCACCTGTCTGAATGTGGCTTCCAATTGCTGCTGCGTCAATGGTCCACCAAACATTTCCTCGTACATCTTGTTGAACTCCTCGGGATTTAACATACAATCCCCATCCTTGTCTACCTCCGTTTGAATTTCGTCCGCCATCATGTTTCGTTGTAGATCCGTTCGAGCAGCTTGGTAAGTCGCCATGATGTGCGGCAAGTCCCAAGAATCCTGGGTTGGTTTCTTCGCTTTCTCCCAAATCTCGTCATGTGCCGCCATGGCGTTGTCCAACCGCTGGGGCCCATCGGGTTTGCCTCTCGCTGACCATTGTCGCATCCAATCACCAAAAACGCCGCCACCCGCTGGCCCCGGGAGCTTGGCTTCCTCATGCAACTCCACGTCTAATTGATGTAGCCTAGACAAATCCGACTTAGGGACTTTGATCCCCGCCATTGCCTTAAAGTAATTCTTTGGTTTGGGGGGAGGCCCTTGTGGCTCTTCTTCCCACTCTTCGTCGGGCGACGACTTGTTGGCCGCCTTGTGTCCGGGCACCGATTTGTTCTTACGAGGCGCTGCTTTGGTGGGCTTGGTCGGCTTGAGCCTATACTTCTCGAATTCTTCACTCACTTTTCCAAACAACTCGTCCTCCACGTCCTCGTCCGACATTTGGTCTTGGAGCGGGGACTTACTCCGCAACACTTCAATGGGCGGTTGAGCCTTAGTTCCGTTGTAAGACGATTTGTACGGACGGACGGACTTATTTGGCCGGGAGCTCTTGGGGGGCCGGTACCCCGTGTCCGCGTCCAAATTAATGGTGGGGTCAATGGGGATGTGCGGCTCGTCGAAGAATGCGGGGCTCAAGCCCGACATTCCCGGCATCCGGCTCGGGCTCTTGCAACGCGCAGCAACTTCGGGCGCGGTTTTCGGAGGAACCGGAATCGCGGCCGCAGCTTTGGGGGGAGCTAGGTCTTGATCAATGTCGATATTAGTGCCGTTGCTCCAAACTGGAATGGGGCTTTTCTTCGGTTGAGGGGGCGTTCTCGGTCTTTCCGGTGGTTGAGGAACCGGGACGGAGCGTGTCGCAGCCGGAACCAAGGGGGCGGACTTGGGACGTTGGGAAACGGCTTGGGGAGGGGGCGCAACGGGTGTTGGCAAGGGCGCCTCCGGCTCGCTCACACGTTGGGCAATAGGTGGCATGCTTGGAATGTTCGTGGCCGGAGGCTCCGCGGCCGGGCTTGGTGTCGGGGCCTCCATCATTTCTGGGGTAATCTCAATATATGTAGCCACCAACTTGGAGTCGAAAAATCCAAAATCCAAAAAGACATTCCCGTCTGCGAGTAGTTGTGACACTTGAGTTGATGCGGACTTGAAGTTTTCGCATTCAAATTGCTTCACTTTGTGTGTCATCGCAATGGGTAACTTATCGTTGGGCACTGGGACCCACAAATGTAAAGTGTCGAAATCCACAATACCACGAATTCCTTTTGCAAGTGGTCCACATTCATCCAACCACTTTGACAAATCACGCATTCCGGTTGGCAAGTCACAACTCACATAATTCCACTTGACTTTGTTTGACGGACATGGGGGCTCAATGGCGAGCAACACAACTTTGCCGGCGTAATCGAAGCCCATCGGGATATGGCTACCAGCCATCATCAAGCTCCGAATGATATTGGGTTCGAAATGCATTTGTGTTAGGCCATACCCGGTGAGATTTGGTTCACATCGCAAGGACGGTGTCACCCAACAAAAGTAGGCATGGTTGTGGATACCGAAACGGATACCCGGTATCTCAACCCCATCGATGAACTCTAAAATTTCCGAAACCCTTTCCGTGACCAAAAACTCCATTTCGGGTTGGCTCATCGTCTAGACCCTCTTATATTCCGATAAAAGGCGTCGAAGGGCAACTTGGAAGCTGCTACAAGGCCATGCAAAGAAGCAACCAAAACCCCTTCAAGGGAGAGAGGCAAAGTGCCGCGCACGAACACTTGGCGGCGGTACTGACAAAACAGCAACCAAATACATTCAACCCAAGCGACCATGGTCTTCTCGGAATCAAATTGAGAGTGCCCTCTAACATATTATTCAAAAGAATGCATTCGTACCCGTGCACCCGTGCACATCATCACAACACATTACGAGTTCGGGGCCTACAAGGAGGAAAGACGGTGTGAGCGGTCGCATCGCAAGCCCTCACCGAATGTGATCTCTTCTAGGGGGACCTCCCATAGGGCATAGAGTGAGGTCCCATTTGCTAGCACACTTTTAGCGTAGTCCGTAGCGTGGCGGCCCACCGTTCTTTGGTGTATTGTTCGTGTTGCCACGACCCAAGGTTGGCTTGGGCATCACTAGGGGTTCTCCAATACCACTAGCATAGACTTCGTTGGGAATGCAGGTTTGGAGCCCTGTCTCGCTTTGCACGTGGTAGGCACCCCTTTGCACAATATGGACACCCCTTTGAGCGTATCCCATTGCGTTGTGCGGGTTCGTATGGGGTGCGGGCCTATGATGTCACCCAAATGCATTCCAAAGAAACATTTTTGAATTCGGGCAACATAATTCGTTGTGCAACGATTTGTCAACGCAGATTTCCCACGAGAGCATGTTGATCGTTTCATTGCTAGCGTCGCAAATAGGTGTGCAAGCACAAAGCTAGTCATATGCATTCAGCCCCACGTGAACCCATGTTTCCACATGCTATGCCCCCCCCCTAACTCTTTTGGCTTCTGAGCAGCGTGATGAGCAAGGATGAGCAATCCATCGCTTTTCCGGAACATTTTTGTTGTCTTTGTCGTGTTGTTCGTTGCGCAACAAGAATCCAAGTTGCATTGGCGTAGAAGATCATTCAAGGTATCCGAAGTGCATCATCGTGATGGTACATTGTATGGACCGCCTCGTACCTTTACCATTTTCAATGATAGCCTAGTGTCGAGTAAGGGGTCGGAGTAGGACATGGTTTGGAATTCGTCCGCAATCTAAAAGATTTCTCAGCCGTTTCTTCAATTCGGTGCCCAGTAGGGACCACATAAGTACTGCAAAGGGCAGGATGGAGGGTTTTCACTGGGGGACCAATGCCCCCCGCGAACGTGCCGACTGACAACGGCGGTGCAACTCGCAACACCCGAGGTTTCCAATGGCAAAATCGCAGGTAAATTTTGTCCAACGATTTTGAAAGTGACGTTTCCGCTGGTGATAGATTTACATGATTGCATATTCACCTGCCACAATCTTTGGGATGCCATTTTCAGTTTACGCCAGAAGTGAAGCCAGACATCACGATGCCCGGACAGGTTTGTTTATGTGCAGGCGATATTTTTCCAGCAAGCTTTCCAGCCTGCGCAATCACCGAAGATTTCCGGTGCTTCGTGTGGTTGGACGATGTTTTCGCATTCGTATTCATGCTCTTGACTCTCAGGGCTGGATGTGGCTTTCCTTTGTTGGCCTTGGTATCGTGCTGGCGATTTTCTCGATTCTTTGGATTGTTGCATACGTGTGCTTTCTTTGGGTATGGCCCCCCTATTCCGTTTCCTGACGGGGTGCTGTATGCATGCACATCGCTCTGACACCTGTTTTCATCCATAAATCAGAGTGAGACCAACTGTATTTCGGTTGCCTTCCCTGCAGGTCAAACCAAAGTCCCCAAAGAGGAAAAGCAAACGGCGAGGAGGAGGCTCTGATAAGGATGTGCCAGCTGCCTTGGCACATCGTGTGACCCGCATACGAGGACTGCGGAAACGGATCCCTTTGAAACCAGACCCCTGCAAGAAAAAAGACTTTGCGCATTCGTTATTTCCTGGAATTCCGGGTCTTGGAGGGATAGGTGGGTTTCCTGGGCTTGGTGGACTTGACTTGTCAGAGGTTTGTGGCGTCGAATGTTTGCACTGCGCCTCCCAATATTTCAGAGGAGGGCACCCTCCGCCAAACGCGTCTTTTCAGACTCCAAAGCACCAACAAATGCTTCAGCAGTTCGAAAAGCCAGAAAAGGTCGTCGAGAAGGGCGTCGCCGTTTTAGTTGGGGTTTCCGAAGTTCGGCCTGCCCAAGCAGAGTTCAGCATTTCTACAGCAGTCCGGGATGTGCAAGAAGTGGCGGAATCACTCCAGGCGTTCGATTTCGACACGTACTCGTTGCATGATGACAGGGTGTGGAAGATGCAGCACTTATGGTCTCGCTGGCTGTGAGGAAATCCCACGCAAGACGAACCATCCAAACCACAGCAAGCGGTGTTGACTTTTCTTTTGGAATACGTTTGTCGCAGTGTAGCCTGTCCCCTGTCAATGGGTCCTTTGGACTAAGGCCTCTTAATTTCTCTTGCATCCAGGCGGAGATCGATGCCCGTCCCACTGCCGATGGAGTATTGGAGATGTTGAAGCAGGTAAAAGTGGACAAAATCGCCAATGCTTTGGTCATTTACGTGGCGTGTCACGCGCGTGTTTCCGATGTCGACTCGCAAGTGGAGCTTTTACTACAACAGCCTTCGCAGTTTGAGAAGACTGTTGTCCGTGAGTCAGGTAATTGGCAGTTTTATACGAGTGCTGCCGCTACAAATCTTGCTTGTCCATACCTTGCTGTCTGCCTTTGGGGGGGGGGGGCTGACCCCATTCTTCTCACTCTTCCCCCAACTCTGTTCCCAACAACCCAACGTGCGTTCAGATGACTATTCCAGTAGTTGTTCTCAGCCTCCATATTCCGTCCCTGCACCCTTTGTATGAGGAACAGGGGCAGAAGCACTGTGGAACACGGGCGGCACTGAGGCATAGGGGCAGCACTGAAGCACTCTGTGCTGCCCCTGTTCCCAAGTGCCACCCCTGTATGTCTGTCACCTTGGGAAAGGGAGACGGCCCCGCAGCCAAGCTACTAGACTGAACGGCCCAGTGACTGCATCGCTGCGTACCCCTGGGCCATGCTGCCTCTGCAGCAAGGGTACCTAGCACCCCAACCAGCACCCAAGCGCTTGAGGCCTCCCCGAATTTGCAACTCTCGGTGGCACCTCGCCAAAAAATCCACTCCGCGCCAAACCCAACGACAGAACACGGCGCATAGCCACGGCGCAATTGCTGGTGGCACCCAGCACTGCATGACACGCCACGGAGGGCGGCCGCCCCTGCGAGCAGCAAGCTAAGGCGTCACCTACCAACAAAGAGGCATCCCCCGCAGCCAACGTGCGAGCCGGCAAGGCCACACAGCAACCCAGCCCGTACGCAGACAGCCACGCCCCACGAGCAGAGCAGAACCGAGGCTCCAAACAATCCACTGGAGCGAGCATTGCGTCCTCGCAGGCCCCTCGCCCGAACCCAGGCGGAGGTCGAGAAAACTCTCACCGTCCTCCAACCCAGGCCCAACAGACAGCCAATTGCCAGTCAAATCCCCAGTCCCAAGAAAACAGGCACAGGGGCAGTACTGGGCACAGGGGCTGTACTGGCGCACAACTGGAGCACCGAGGCACTGAGGCCCATGGGGCGGCACTGAGACCCACGGGGCCGCACTGAGGCCCACGGGGCGCGCTGAGGGCCATGGGCACTTTTGAGTAGGGGCAGCACTGATGCACAGGAGTAGCATGGGCCCCAGTGCCCCCCCCGTGGGCCTGACTGCTGCCCCATGGGCCCAAGGAGAGTGTCACCGAGGGCCTCACCTGGAGCCTCAGGGTCAAAATCCTGGGTTGCAAACATCATTCAGGATATGAGGGCGATGAGTGGCTACCGCTGTCGGTCCTGGCGCAGCACGCATTCCAGAGCATGGTGTCCACGTACTTCATCTTCGATGTTGTACTCGCCGAGGGTATCGATTCCAGTGGCTTCCTCAAGAGGGTGAAGGCGGCATTGAAGTCGCAGCCCCATACCCACGCCATGCTCGCCGCCACCCGGCCGCACCCCGCA
This sequence comes from Eutreptiella sp. 'Long Island Sound 2002', assembly GCA_964036045.1. Taxonomy (NCBI): domain Eukaryota; phylum Euglenozoa; class Euglenophyceae; order Eutreptiales; family Eutreptiaceae; genus Eutreptiella; species Eutreptiella sp. 'Long Island Sound 2002'. The sequence continues at coordinate 44,499,013 of OZ038392.1, forward strand.
ACTGAGGATGAGGATTGTGGGATCTTCGCATATCAGTTCAGAAAGGCGTGCCAACACCCGTATTTCAAGTATCGGGATGTGGTATGATTTGTCTTTGGGGTGCCACAAAATATGCAAGGTCCAACTCCGTCGCAACACGTGGCCTCTGGGAGTGCCGAGCGCCAAGCTGCGTGGTCCGGTGCACAGTGTCTCGGGGATTTCGCATGTCGCATGTTGCGGCATGCGGCATGTGTGGCTTGGTTTTATACGCAGAGGGATCAGCGAATCCAGTGTGCAACTGTGAAACGGTGTTGATCGAGGGTGGTACCGCGTGCCAGGGTGGCACGGGCATGACCAACGCACATCGGCGTGGTGTAAGGATAGGACGTGCGTTCCGGGGTTGTACGTGCATGGCACGCGATGGTGCTCAATGTCACTGTTTGATAATGTCTTTTGGGCCCAAGCGTCAAACTGCCGTCGGTTACCTGCTTTTTTCCGTGACCTGTGCTGCGCTTGTGAAGGGAGGCGGGGTAGTGACAGCATTTCAGCACACGATCCGAGGACAACGCGTTTCAACATGCAGTAGGACCTGACGGCCATTGCGCATTACCTGCGATGACCAGGCACTGACCAGGATGCCAACAGGGACTGCGCTTTCAATGTGATGTGTTGCGGGGAAATATGAATTGTTCACACAGCACACATTTTTGAACAGACGCTGCCAGAGATCAGTCATGTGCTGCATCCCATTCTGAGCGAGGCTACCCAACTGAAGCACCCGGTGCGGTTCTGGAACAACGAGTTGGGACACGCGGCGATCAACTCAGCAGTTCGTGGTGTGCGATGGGCGCAGCAGGATGGGGGCCGAGATTTTGTGAATATGGGCAGACTGACTGTTAAGGGCCCTGCCCGACCGATATATTTAGTTTTTAGTTAGTTAGTTTTAGTTAGTGTCATACTTAGTTTTTGTGCGAACGTGTATGCGCCACATATATGTGCATTCGGTGGTTGCGCATATGCCATGAATACATACATGCATGTTTACACGTATATCCAGATGGAGGAAAATATGTAGTTTAGAAAGTCTGTTGCACAAACTCTCACCAATGCGATTTTTACACCCATTTTCAAGCTCCGGTGCAAAAAAAAAATCGCAATCAGGTGGTTGAACAAAGTGGCACCGTGAAAGGTTCATGGAGTCAAGCCGCAACAGCGTGCTTGTCTCCGTGTGCAGTGCATCCTATACACTGCATTCCACGATTGCAGCAGCTCCATCCCATTAATGGACTGTTTTTTTGTCCCACAGCCTTCTGTCTAATCTGATGCCATTCAGATATATTTGAAAGCTGCAGCTGCAGATGCAGCTGCATCCAAACACAAGGATCCAAGAGCCTCCAGGGGTGAATAGCAACCCTGCAGAAATTTGTAGCAACCATCCTGCAGCATCAATGAAGAACAATAATCCAGCAGCTTTTTATTGTCTCTATGTTTTTGCGAACAAACGCTTCCAGGAAATTGGCATAATTAAAGCAAGCACTCTTGAGGATTGGGACAGAAGTAATTTGTGGAAATGTAATTTTCTGTGGACAGTTTTCCCCCCTCCCTGGTATGGCACATATTGACAGTCCTCTTCAGAAAGGTAAATGCAACAGCAGCCAGTGTTTGCTGCGGCTGTTGGCTGAATCAAGGCAAGTCAATGAAGCTGCCCAATGGAAACATATTTTTTGTATCAGGGACAAAGACATGTACTGCTGGGAATCACTGGCACCAATGGCAGCAATACTTCCGGCACTGCAGGCTGGGAAACTGTCGCCACATCTGTGCTTAATGGAGGGGAAAAAATGGAATTGCCGGACTGCGCTCCACTTCAGCCTCAAGAAAGCCCCTGTCAGCAGCTGGTGCCGGTTGAATCACGCAGGGGATGGTGCAGCTGTGGCTATTCATTGGCATCTTGATCAGGATGCTCCTTGGTCACACCCTCAATGGCTGATTGCAGAGCCCGGTCCTTGTATGTGACCCCCCCCCAGCCCCCCCACTTCCCCCCCCCGAGTTTTGAAAGATAGTGGTGCAGGGGCCATGGTGCCAACGGCGCCAAATTTTTTGTCCCATGCTTAGTTGAAGGGGGTACTCTGCCTTTGGTCCTTAAGACCCTTAAGACTTCTCGGCAAAAACGAGAAATGGCTATTATCGCATACATACCTCTTTTCCCCCATACCCCCAAACACACACACACCCTTGAGGTATGCATGTGGTAGTAGTGGGTCGCGTGCAACCCCCCACCCCTTCGGACCCCCCCCCCCACTGAGCTACCAATACCCCCCCCCCGTCCTTCCGCCAACCCCCCCTGCCCCAACTCCCCCCCCCCCCCCCCCGCAAGTATTGACAGATAGCTGGGGGGTGGGTTGCATCAGGACCGATTGTAGTTGCCCCCCCATGATGAGCACACAGGAGCGGCACAGGCCGGCGCAGCAGCCACGTGTGGGCCAATGCAAATCATAAGCCGGGTAACCGGCCCGCAAGATTCATACCGCGCAGAGCTGCAAGGGTCAGTGATAGTCACCGCGCGTGCCTGCCCGAACGACACGCTCACGCTGGACAATAAGGCGGTCGTGGATCACAGAATGCGGGAACCAATGAGAGAATGCGACGACATGGACTTGCGGCGCTAGTTTTTTCTCTATCGCCCCCCTCCTGTATTTTAAGGTAGACCTCGTGAAAAGACGTCTTTTCACCTCTTCCATTACACAAATGCTAGGCGGATGATACAATTTTGTGTACTCTAGGAAAAGGTTGAAGTGTTTTGCTGTGTTCCTGTGCTCTGTCTGAACTCTTTTCCTCTGTTGCCATGTTGCAGACACGTTTGGTTCTTGTTGGGGGGCGCCCTGGCACAGGGGTGCAGCACAATTGTAGGAGACACTACATGGGAGGGACCCACAGATAACTGCACACCTCAGCTCACAGGCACTGCCCTAATGCTGAGGGATTGGCACCAGCTGTTTCTCACGATTGGGTTGCTTTGTCTCATACAGTCTTGAGTACATCAGACATGCATCATACAGCATCTGTCCAGCACCTTCACTTGATGTTCCTTTTTTTTTTTACCTTCAGCGTGGCGGACAAAGGGATCTCCTTATTTGACGCCAATGCCACCCTTTTGGGTGCCACGGCCGGAGACTGCCCAGCTGAAGGAGGAGATCTTGAAAGCCGTACCCAACAGCAGTGGTGTTGGTGGCTCCTTCACCAGCCGGGTTTTCATAGCTGCTGGGGAACATCGCTCTGGCAAGACACAGTTGGCTTTGCAGCTGGCATGGTATGGTCTGCTTTGGGGAGGGGTAGTTGTTTGTGACCAGAGGGCTGTGAGCCAACAAATAGAAGGAATGTGGGGCCTGCCCCTATTGCTGTAATTTTGGGGTTCTGGTGGCGACCGAAACACTCCCCATAAGTCAGTCTCTCAGAGTACCCTTACAGTTTGTCTACCAGCAGGACATGTCTGACCGGACCTGGAAATGTGCGTGTAGTTGTACTGGGCATCCATAACAGCTTCCCCTTATGCTATTGTGGACCAGACCCTCCACTTGTACGGCAGCCCATTCACTGGGGAGCAGTTTTTTTTCCCGAATCTGGATTTCTGGCTGCATCAATTACAGAAGCAGTGGTACCCTCCAGAATCTACTCAGTTTTGGGCACAAAACAGCCTTTTTTTGGCCCAAAGGGGAAACAAAACCCCCTCAAATCAGCACAACAAAAGGAAACAAATGCCATGTGTGCAGACATCGATTGTTTTGTGTGTGCTATCCGAAACAACAACTCTAACCCATTCCAAATGGCCATGAAGGAAAACATATGGCTTTGGCCATATGTTTTCCTTCCAAGATGGCATATGACCATCTTCGTTTGCTCATTTCAAAGAGTTTTTTGCTCCCAACTCCACAATTTTGTCCGAGAAACGAATCTGCACAGTTTGACTCCAAAGAGCCCCAATCCAAGAAATGTCCGCATCTCAGTTTTTTTCCAAGTGCTGTTTAGGCCATTCAGTGGCATGTGAAATTTTTCGAAAACTTTACCTTTTCCAAACCCCTCTTGTGGGTTAGGGAACAGGATTGGGTCACCAAGCTGGTGGAATCAGGGGTTGCCATAAGGACGCTCAGCCTTTTTTTTTTTTTTTTACTAAGGCAGCCACTCTCTGATGTTTGGTGGCTACCCACCAACCGCCATCGGTTACCCACCAACCGCCATCGGTTACACACCAACCGCCATCGGTTACACACCAACCGCCATCAATTACCCACCAACCGCCATCGGTTACACACCAACCGCCATCGGTTACCCACCAACCGCCATCCGTTGCACACCAACCGCCATCGGTTACACACCAACCGCCATCGGTTACACACCAACCGCCATCGGTTACCCACCAACCGCCATCAGTTACCCACCGGCCGCCATCATAGGGCGTATTGGACACTCCGAGTTTTTTTTTTTTCTATTATGGCAACCCCTGGGTGGAATCAGTCTTGGTTTTATAACCCTCTTTAGTGTCTAGGGTGGACCTACCAGGTTTGGCGGCAGCAATAGCAGCAGCAGCAGTACGCAAGCAAGCACATGCGAAATGGGCAAAAATCACAACTCTGCGGGGGTGCTCCAGATTCTGCCGAAAGTTTGGTGGCCAAAATCAGCCTTTTTTTTGCCCAAAACAGCCCTAGAACCCGCTAAAAACAGCCAAATCAAGGGAAATAGTGGCTACTCTACACATGCAGCTAGACTTCCCCGTGCTGAAGGGCCCTCTAGGGCCCTCTAACTCCACAACATGTTCCGCGAAACGCCCCCCAAAGGCCCCCGAAAGCACCAAAATGGGAACGTGGACCACATGGAATGCCAAAACAAATGTTTTTGGCGCGTTTTGAGCTCGTGGTGGCCCGTTTTGGCCCTCGTAAAATCCCAAAATGCCTTGAAAATGGGCTGTTTTGCAACCAAAAATGGGACAAAAATGTGTTTTTCCAAAAAATGATCCTGGACCATTTGGGGTGCACAAACTAGTGAAATGAGCCCTTTTTGAGCCCATTGCAAGCCCTTTTGGCCCCTTCAAAGTCACAAAATGCCTTGAAAATGGGTTGTTTTGCAACCAAAAATCAGTCAAAAATGGATCAAAAATGTGTTTTTCCAAAGATACTTTTGGATTATTTGGGGTGCACAAACAAGTGGAATGAGCCCATTTTGATCCCATGATGAGCAATTTTAGCCCCTCTCAAGGCCGAAAGGGCCTTGAAAATCCGGCCAATTTGGGACGACAAATGGCTCAAAAATGGGTCAAAACCATGGTTTTGGAAAACTGATCCTAGTCCAGTTGTGGTGCCCAAATGGATGAATACGGCTCATTATGAGCCCCTTTTGAGCCGCTCTCATCCACTTTCCAATGTGTAGCTCATTTGTCGTTGAAGTCTCCTAGATGATGTTCCTTCCCCCACCAGCTCGGTCCCAATATTCAATCTTGGTTAGAGGGACGGCAAGGGGAGGTAAGGGGAGCCTGTGCCCCCCCTCCCCCCCCCCCCAACACCCCAAATCGCCCCACCTGGACCCCCCCCCCCCACCGACCCCCCCTCCAATCCCCCCCCCCCCCAAGGGGCCTCCGGCCAACAGTTAGTTGGGGGGGGGGGGGGGTAGTTGGCGTCCAGAACCGAGGGGTCGCCCCGCCCCCCCCTTGTTACAACTCAAAGATGTTTGCCATGATGATGTTATTTGTCTTTGCCTTCTCAATCATACGTTACACGCGCACACACACACGTCGCTCTAGTTGAACAATCTGCAGTTCTTTGAAACATTTGCAAAACATTTGAGAGTCTGATGTGCATTTTAAGACCAGTGGTGCACAAAATATTTTTTATTTCGCATGTTCTTTTGGCCCCACAGAAGGTGTGGAACAACATGTTACAGGATTGTGCTGGGGGCAGTGTTGGAAGGTGATTCATTTTGCAAGCTTTCATGGACAGCTTAAAACTACTGCGCAGCACATGTACAGTGCCTCTTCCCCACCCTTGGGACTCAGATATGGCAACGGTTATGCAGCAATATTGAATTCTCGCCACTCTGGAGATCTGATGCAGCACAGGTTATGGAGCCATGCTCATTCCTCCCCACTTTGGGCACCCCGAGAAAGTAGGGGTTCTGTAGCCATGATGATTTCTCTCTGGTCTAGGGATGCCAAGTTTATGCAGCCAAACTGATTCTTCCCTACTCCGGGGACCAAGAAGGCAGGGGTTATGTAGTTCTCTGTATCAGCAGAGAAGGTAGGGGTTCTGTAGCCATACCAACCACCTGAACCCTTACCCATGGCACCAACACATAAGGCCCGTACCACAAACAAGCTACAGCACAATCATTAACTGCATAGCAAGTCCCTAAGAGTGCTTTTGCCAAGGCCAAGGTGCACCAAAACCCAATGCAAACTTGGTGGTGGCAAGTATTATCGAAGGGGAAAATGATGCGCCGGCGTTGCCCATGCTTTTGCAAGAGGTGTACCGGTCATGTGGCTGGTGCTTGCCAGACCACTCCTTTTGCGGGCTCTTGGGAGCATATGAGACTAAGGTGTACTAAAGTGGACTGAAAGTGTCCACATGGTTGGAAATGTTTATGTGTATTGCTTTGTGTCATCCGGGCTGAATCCTGCAAAAGCCGGTTCTCGGGGCCCCTGAGTGTTGAATTTTTTGGACCCCTAGTCTCCCCCCCCCCTATTTTGGACACGGGGAATCCAAAAAGAATGTGTTAGAGGCCAGTTTTACGATGGCTGGGCTGGGTGAAGGCTCCAACTCAGACTGTTTGCTAATGTTTTACCTCCTGCTGCATAGGATCCTGTGTTCTTTTGTATGGCATGCTCAATTAAGATAAGACAGCTCAGGATTGCCGGGGTTGCAAAGGCCAAATGCAAGTGCCAGTGGGTTTCCAAGAGCATCTTCTCTAAGACCATTATGTACTTTGAGTACCATATGCATGCATATTGCATGTTGTTAGGATCCTTCCGCAATGCACAAATGCACATTGTTTTTAAAATTTTGCCAAGACATGTTGGAAACCATCAAATAATGTTGAGCTGCACTGCTTTGCAATTTGTATGTTTTTCTGGGGTTGGGGTTTGGTTGGTTCTACGGCAGGTAGGGAGGTAAGGGGGGAATTTTGCAATGTGGTTCGCGCGGGACTGCGGCCCCCAGTACATCAAAAAAAAATAATGTTTATACCCACAAGAGGTGGGGGCCTTGTATGCTCCTGGAACAAGTGCCATTGTTGTGGGGGGGGGGGGGGATTGCTGCTCAACCCCTGAATTGGGTTTACAAGACATTGCAAAGCGTTTTGCTTGACAGCTGAATGGGGGCAACAGCAGCACATATCCATCAAAGAATGTCTGTAGCAGCAATCGTAGATTCTAAGCTCAGATGATGATAGTTTGCATTGTGGTAGCAGGTGTTGGCTGCACAGCGTGTTTACCCTCTCACTCGCTCTCTGTCCACAAGTCCTGCCACACGGCCACAGGGATCCGGCTGTCCAAAAGCATTTCCAAGATGGAGTGTACATCCTCACGCTCACAAAGCACAACCAGAGTCCGGAGGAGCTGTTGCAGTTGCTAGCACAGTATGCGTTTTGTGCCGTCTGGTCCCAAAGTATCTGGGCCTCTGCCTCGGCCGCATGCTTGGATGTGCGAGAACCACTTTAACACCTTCTTAAGGGTTTAGACGGATGGAGGTGCGAGGTGGGGCGGTATGTGGGCACAATCCGGTTGTTCAGGCAAAGCCCCAATGACGATCTGGGAGTCATTGGGCCCTACAGCTGCAGGGCATGATCTCTCATGTGTTTCCAGAAAGCCCCTGCCAGGTCACTACGCCCCTACTCAGCGCCAAGTAGTTAGAAAACCGCGAGAAAAGGAGGCAAAAACCACTTCTGCCTCTGAGGAGTACCTGCTGTGCATGGCAATGGATCAAGCGTCTGTGGTCAGTTGTGGGATCCCAATCCTTGTGGAACCCTCATGATTTTTGTGCAACGCTTGCCACCCATGTGCCATCTGTGAATGAGCAAGGCTCACATGCCAACACCTTCTCCACACTGCGATGGGGATGCTGATACACGACACCAGAGAAGTGGTAAGGGTGTGCTGTACAATGCAAAATGAATAGCACTCCTCATGCCACCCAGTCCATCGTGTGTGTCACGTGACTACAGGGGCATGGGGGTGGCAGATCCTGCTGAGCTTGAGGAAATTCGCAGTCGTCATATCACTCCCGCATGCTCACACTCCTTGGTACTGCAGCTGTGGCGTCATGCTGGCTGTAGGTCCTGCTGGGCTTGAGGGTACGGACCGTCCATACCCCTCCTGACAGGACCAGCTTTGGATTTGATGGGTTCTTCCACAACCCTCAGGAAGGCAAAGACTTTGTGAAGCAGCATTTGTCTAATTCATTGGTGATACTGGATGATTGTGAGTATGTGCTGTGCAAGTAAGGCCCCAACTTCCTCCTCCATTACCACCAGTTGTCACTTCAGGGCTTTCTATAGACTAATCCCCGGGGGGGGGGGGGGGGCTCCGCGGGTCCTAGGACGCCAACTATCCCCCCCCCCTAGGGGGCCTCCGGCCGACAGTTAGTTGCCAAAGGTGCTGCCCTCAGGAGGAGGATGCCCGGCGCTCCATGGGCACCAAAGCCGCCCAAAGGAAAATTTTGTCCATTTTGCACCCCAGCACTATCCTTAAACCCAACCCTGACCCTAACACCCACCCCAACCCTCAACCTAGTCCTAACCAAAAACCCACCCCTACCCCTACCCCTACCCCTAGCCCTAAGCCTAGCCCTAGCCCTAACCCTAACCCAAACCCTAGCCCTAATCAAGCCTGAATATTGGGACCGAGCTGGTGGGGGAGGGAACATCAGCTATGACTGGTGAGGGACATCAAGAATGATTCACACATTGATGGCTCTTGACAAAGTGAAATCAGCTTGCAAGTGAGCCCCATCACCACAAGGCCCACTTTCAAGGCTTTTGTTGGACTTCTGGGGGGCCAAAATGCCCCCAAATGGGCTCAAAATGGGCTCATTTCACCCTTTTGTGCACCCCAAATGGTCTAGGATGAGTTTTGGAAAAATGTGTTTTTGACCCATTTTTGACCCATTTTTGGTCCCAAAACAGCCCATTTTCAAGGCATTTTGGGATTTTCGGAGGACCAAAATGGGCCACCACAAGCTCAAAACGGTGCAAAAATACTTGTTTTAGCGTCGCACATGGTCTAGGATCATTTTTAAGAAAAGTCATCATTTTGCCCCTACTGGACCCTGTTGACCCATTTGGGCACCCACCTGTTTGGGCTTGAGCTTGCAGCTTGCCGCGGCCTAGTGGGGCTAGATATTGGGGTCTAGGCGTCCGTTTGGGCAATTATGAGGGGTTGAAACCACAAAACGTGGGGGGTTGCGGGTGGACTAGGTGCCCTCGGAATCGCATTTTGAGCCATGTAGCCAAAGATATGGCCTATTCTTGGTTTGTGGCTGTCGGCATTTGGAGCTTCTGCGGGCTTTTTGGGCCGTTTCCGGGACATATCATGGAGTGAGAGCGCCGCAAAGAGCTCGTTAACACGGGGAAGTCAAGCTGCGCGTGGAGTGTACCCACCGTTCCCCTTCATTTGGCCGTTTTGAATGGGTTCCAGGGCTTTTTTGGCCCCAAAATGGCTGTTTTTGGCCCTAAACTGCAGATTTTGAAACTGAGGTCCGCCACTTGCGAATCCCGTTCCCGGCCGCCACCGTTGATTTTCCTGCTCAACCTTTGTGTGATTGTACTTCACACCCATAGGTATCATCCACCAAAATTTCACCTGAATCCGAAGCTCCACGACGGAGTTGTGATTTTTAGCCATTTCGCGCGTGCTGCTTGCTGCTTGCTTGCTTGCTTGCTTGCTTGCTGCTGCTAAACCTGGTAGGTCCACCCTAGACACTAAAATGGGTTATAAAACCAAGACTGGTTCCACCAGCTCGGTGACCCTAGCCCTAGCTCTAACCCTAGGCTAGGGTCAGAGTTATTGTTGGGGTCCAAAATCAAAATGGAGAGCAATGATGTTCCAAAAGCAGCCCTGACCGAAATTTAGGGGATCTTGTTCAGCCTAATCAACATGGCTGGCATGGCTGAACAAGTCCGCTGCAAAGGTTAGGGTTAGGTTTAGGGTGATGTTATGGTTAGAGGGAGGGCACGGGGAGGTAAGGGGAGTCTGGGATGGACCTGCCTGTGGGACATGTAACCCCCAAATTGCCACACCTGGACCCCCCCCCCCCCAACCAACCAACCCTCCCGGAACCCCCCCCCCCCCCCCAAGGGGCCTCCGGCCAACGGTCAGTTGGGGGGTGGGGTAGTTGGCGTCCAAAACTGAGGAGTCGCCCCCCCCCCCCCCCCCCGGACCAATACCACTTTCCTATGGCCATGGCAAGTCGGACTTCCAGTGCCGCAGGGGGGGGGGGGGGTCACAAGTCTGGTCACAAGTGGCTTTGCTGTTGGGACATGCCCAGTGAACGATACAGCGAGCTCTCTATGATGCGGTCCCTCACATACTGAGCCCCTGTCCATTAGACACCGATGCCGCAATGCAGTGGTGCACACATGTTTTGCCCTGCCTACCGGGAATATGACTCACTGTTGTGACTGCACTGATGCAGTGGCTCCGTGACAGAGTTGTATGGCGAGCCACAGCATATGCCTCCTGGCACGTGTCCCTCCCTCCTCTGTGCATCCTCCTCTTCCCAGACTGGTCTCATGATTTTCCAGTATTGCGCTGCCTTATTCCCGCGGGTGGTGCTCCCACAAAACGCATCTGGGGCCTAGCACTTTCCTGTTGCCCTCAATGCATCCTAACGTAGAGGTTGCATAGCTCAGCATGGCATCAGCCTGAGTGTGTGCTGCTGCCCCAAAAAAATTATGCGCACCAATTGTGACCTTATTCCAGGCACCCATCCGCCACTAATTTGTTGGCAGAAAGGTACGTGTAGGCAAGCACCACCGGTTGAAGCATGCCGCTGCATGCTGCAGCACCGGATTGTTGGGACTGTTGGTGCGGGTTTGAAGCATGCTCCGCATGCCGCAGCACGCTCCTCCATTGCAGTTTTTTTCTTCGCGCCCTCAGTCTGCGTGTCATGTGGAAAGGGCATTCAGTCTGGTGGGGCACATTTTGACACATGATTGCCTGCATATGAATAATGACACATTGTACCATTTGGTCATCATGTGTGTCAACAAAATCGACAAAAAGCGGAAGCGAGCGGAGATGGAAGGCCAATTCGCACAGCGTGAATTGTTTGCATTGTGTTGAGTCTTTGCAGGTGGTGGGGGGTGGGTGGGTCCATGCAATTCTCGACAAGCACCAGAAGCATCGGAAGAGACGCCGATCGCCTTGTGATGTTTCCCAAAAGCACCAGGATACATCCCAGAAGCGCTAGGAATCCTCGTGTATCCCAGTGCTTGAGGGATGTAGGAGCCGCGATGTCGCCCCCCCCCCCCCCCCCGGGACCAGGAGCCAGTCCAAGAGGGCTGCCTGCGCACTGTTAGAGTCCACTGCAGTCTGCATTCTCTGGCAGTGTAGAGGTATGGACCAAGAACCTCTGCAATCTTCTGGTTTACCAAGCGGACCGACCAAATGAGGCTGCCACCCGGCAACCAATCAGTGGCTGCAAGACCAATACTGAGATACAACTAGGACGCCAACTACCCCCCCCCCCCTAGGGGCCTCCGGCCAACAGTTAGTTGCCAAAGGTGTCGCCCTCAGGCGTCCATGGGCGCCAAAGGCGCCCGACGCTCCATAAACACCGAAGGTGCCCTAAGGAAAATTTTGTCCACTTTGCACTCCAACACTATCCTTAAACCCAACCTTGACTCTAACGCCCACCCCCAACCCTCAGCCTACTCCTAACCCTACACCTACACCTAATCAAGACTGAATATTGGGACCGAGCTGGTGGGGGAGGGAACATTAGATATGAATGGTGAGGGACATCAAGAATGATTCACACATTGATGGCTCTTGACAAAGTGAAATGCACCTGAACCCCATCACCACGAGGCCCACTTTCAAGGCTTTTTGGACTTCTCAGGGGCCAAAATGCCCCCAAATGGGCTCAAAATGGGCTCATTTCACCCTTTTGTGCACCCCAAATGGTCTACGATGAGTTTTGGAAAAATGTGTTTTTGACCCATTTTTGACCCATTTTTGGTCCCAAAACAGCCCATTTTCAAGGCATTTTGGGATTTTCGGAGGACCCAAATGGGCCACCACAAGCTCAAAACAGCCCAAAAATACTTGTTTTAGCGTCGCACATGGTCTAGGATCATTTTTAAGAAAAGTCATATTTTTACCCCTTTCGGACCCTGTTGACCCATTTGGGCACCCACCTGTTTGGGCTTGAGCTTGCAGCTTGCCACAGCCTAGTGGGGCTAGATATTGGGGTCTAGGCGTCCGTTTGGGCAATTATGAGGGGTGGAAACCACAAAACGTGGGGGGTTGCGGGTGGACTAGGTGCCCTCGGAATCGCATTTTGAGCCATGTAGCCAAAGATATGGCCTATTCTTGGTTTGTGGCTGTCGGCATTTGGAGCTTCTGGGGGCCTTTTTGGGCCGCTTCCGCGGCATATCATGGAGTTAGAGGGCCGCAAAGAGCTCGTTGACACGGGGAAGTCAAGCCGCAGGTGCAGTGTACCCACCGTTTCCCTTCATTTGGCCGTTTTGAATGGGTTCCAGGGCATTTTTGGCCCAAAAATGGCTGTTTTTGGCCCTAAACTGCAGATTTTGAAACTGAGGTCCGCCACTTGCGAATCCCGTTCCCGGCCGCCACCGTTGAGTTTCTTGCTCAACCTTTGTGTGATTGTACTTCACACCCATAGGTATCATCCACCAAAATTTCACCCGAATCTGAAGCACCACGACGGAAATCTGATTTTTACCCATTTCGCGCGTGCTGCTGCTTGCTGCTTGCTGCTGCTGCTTGCTGCTTGCTGCTGCTGCTGCTGCTGCTAAACCTGGTAGGTCCACCCTAGACACTAAAAAGGGTTATAAAACCAAGACTGGTTCCACCAGCTCGGTGACCCTAACCCTAATCAAGATTGAATATTGGGACCCAGCTGGTGGGGGAGGGAACATCAGCTATGATTGGTGAGGGACATCAAGAATGATTCACACATTGATGGCTCTTGACAAAGTGAACTCAGCTTGCAAGTCAACCCCATCACCACGAGGCCCCTTTTCAAGGCTTTTTGGACTTCTGAGGGACCAAAATGCCCCAAAATGGGCTCAAAATGGGCTCATTTCACCCTTTTGTGCACCCCAAATGGTCTAGGATGAGTTTTGGAAAAATGCGTTTTTGACCCATTTTTGACCCATTTTTGGTCCCAAAACAGCCCATTTTCAAGGCATTTTGGGATTTTCGGAAGACCAAAATGGGCCACCACAAGCTCAAAACGGTCCAAAAACACCTGTTTTAGCGTCGCACACGGTCTAGGATCATTTTTGAGCAAAGTCGTCTTTTTTCCCCTACTGGACCCTGTTGACCCATTTGGGCACCCACCTGTTTGGGCTTGAGCTTGCAGCTTGCCGCAGCCTAGTGGGCCTAGGTATTGGGGTCTAGGCGTCCGTTTGGGCAATTATGAGGGGTGGAAACCACAAAACGTGGGGGGTTGCGGGTGGAGTAGGTGCCCTCGGAATCGCATTTTGAGCCATGTAGCCAAAGATATGGCCTATTCTTGGTTTGTGGCTGTCGGCATTTGGAGCTTCTGGGGGCCTTTTTGGGCCGCTTCCGGGACATATCATGGAGTTAGAGCGCCGCAAAGAGCTCGTTGACACGGGGAAATCAAGCCGCACGTGGAGTGTACCCACCATTTCCCTTCATTTGGCCGTTTTGAATGGGTTCCAGGGCTTTTTTGGCCCCAAAATGGCTGTTTTTGGCCCTAAACTGCAGATTTTGAAACTGAGGTCCGCCACTTGCGAATCCCGTTCCCGGCCGCCACCGTTGAGTTTCTTGCTCAACCTTTGTGTGATTGTACTTCACACCCATAGGTATCATCCACCAAAATTTCATTCGAATCTGAAGCACCACGACGGAAATCTGATTTTTACCCATTTCGCGCGTGCTGCTGCTTGCTGCTTGCTGCTGCTGCTTGCTGCTTGCTGCTTCTGCTGCTAAACCTGGTAGGTCCACCCTAGACACTAAAAAGGGTTATAAAACCAAGACTGGTTCCACCAGCTCGGTGACCCTAGCCCTAACCCTAGCCCTAGCTCTCACCCTAGGCTAGGGTCAGAGTGAGTGTTGGGGTCCAAAATGGAGCAATGATGTGGCAAAAGCAGCCATGAACGAAATTTGGGGGATCTTGTTCAGCCCAATCAACATGGCTGGCATGGCCAAACTAGCTGGCTGCAAAGGTTAGGGTTAGGTTTATGGTGATGGTATGGTTAGAGGGAGGGCAAGGGGAGGTAAGGGGAGCCTGTGCCCCCCCTCCCCCCCCCAACAGCCCAAATTGCCCCACCTGGACCCCCCCCCCCCCACCACCACCCCGAATTGCCCCACTTGGACCCCCCCCCCAACCGACCCTCCCGGAGGCCCCCCCCCCAAGCCCCTCCTATAACCCCCCCCCCCCCCCCCCCATTCGCCCTCCCTGAACCCCCCCCTCCAGTGCCCCCCTCCCCCTCCCCCCAAGGGGCCTCCGGCCAACAGTTAGTTGGGGGGGTAGTTGGTGTCCAGAACCGAGGGGTCGCCCCCCCCGTGCTCCTGAGGGAAACGAACGCGCGGTGCGCGCGCGGTGCGCACGGTTTGGTGCGCGTTGTTTTATACACCCACCATTTTTTCATTTAGTCACTGCGGGCTGTAAACACCACTCTCCCACAAGCATAAGTAGAGCTTGTGGGAGGGCAGCGGGATCAAAAATACGGAGAATGGGATCACTTTCCAACAGAGATCTTCGGCCAGCCAAAGGCAACCAGGCCTCCGGCGTTAGATTCGGAATCATCCGACACGGAATCAACGTCGGGCACGTCCCTCACTTCTGATGAGGATGAGGACTCCGGCTGATGGACACGTTACGGGAATGAGCACCCCGTATGCTTCATAGGATTGGGCACCCTATGGGGCACCTCACGGGAATGAGCACCCCGTGAGGTTTGAAACGCGAAACGTGTCGAAACGAATGCTTCATAGGATTGGGCACCCTATGGGGCACCTCACGGGAATGAGCACCCCGTATGCTTCATAGGATTGGGCACCCTATGGGGCACCTCACGGGAATGAGCACCCCGTGAGGTTTGAAACGCGAAACGTGTCGAAACGAATACTTCATAGGATTGGGCACCCTATGGGGCACCTCACGGGAATGAGCACCCCGTATGCTTCATAGGATTGGGCACCCTATGGGGCACCTCATGGGAATGAGCACCCCGTGAGGTTTGAAACGCGAAACGTGTCGAAACGAATACTTCATAGGATTGGGCACCCTATGGGGCACCTCACGGGAATGAGCACCCCTTATGCTTCATAGGATTGGGCACCCTATGGGGCACCTCACGGGAATGAGCACCCCGTGAGGTTTGAAACGCGAAACGTGTCGAAACGAATGATTCATAGGATTGGGCACCCATGCGGGGCACCCTCTTCGGTGGTGGGCCGTGCCGAGGAGGTCTCTTTGAGCTCAACGCCCCCCCCGGCAGGTGGTGTGGGCAGCTACAACCACCATTGCAATGGTGAGGAGGATGGAGGAGGCCTCCATTGTTGTATGTGAACCCCTGAAGCCACCGCGTCTCTGCCATACTGAAAATCAGCCAGAAGTACATAAAACAGCAACCCAAAAACGAGCGCGCGGTGCGCGCGCGGTGCGTTTGTTTCCCCCCCTGGTACGTATCCAGCTGCAGCTCCTAATCCTGTTGTGGCTGTAGCGCTGTGGAGCTATGAGGCTGCACAGCTGAAGGGCTGTCAGGCTGTCGGGCTGCGGTGTGGCGGGGCAGGGCTGAGGGCTGTAGGTCAGTAGGGCTGTAGGGCTGGAGATGTGGCGCTGTTGGCCTGAGGGGCTGGATATTCTCTATCAGGCAGTCACCAGACGACGGTTGGTGGAACACACACAGATGGCTGGTGGTTCCCTGCACTCAGTAAGGGCATTGAAACACAATCACACACCAGTGGTGCTCCCAGCATTTTCCCTGTACTTATTCACCAAACTTGCATATATGCATGGTGCTTTGCAATGGCCACGCTGTCAGGGTGCCGTAAGAGTGGGCGGGCTCACCAACCCCCCCCTCCCCCCTCTAGAAGAGGCTACAAGGATAGGAACCACTGTAGGTGACCTGCACCCCGTAGGGGGTCAAAAATGGTTAGAAATTTGGATAATATCATTGGCTGCTATTGGCTGCCATAGTGCTCGATGCTCGTGACGATGCTTGTCAATGGCCAACAAAAGACCATACAGGCAATCACTAAAGGTCCCCAAGAAAATTTTGCTGCGCTGTGGCATGATGCGGCATGCTGCAGCACACTGCAACATGCTGCGGCATGCTTCAAGCCATTGGTGGGGGTGTAGGCCACTGGGTATATCTCCCAGAGGCATCAGGATGTGGCCCGTTGCTCCAGGGCGTCCCTGCCATTGATTTTGCTCCTTCTGTTGGGAGTGTGGGGCTGCACGCTGACTGGCGTGTTCCTCTACCACGGTAGAAGAGTGGGTCGTGCAGTCACACAGCCAACAGATGTGAAGGGAGGGGACCAGGAAGTGAGTATTGCATGTGTTGCAATCAGAAACATGGTGGAGATCGAGGCATTCATGCTCACAACGCCAGCAGCCACAAGACACACAATTGTGGCAGTCACTGCGGTAGAAGGGCTGGGCGAGGACCTCTGCTCTGTCAAAGTGCCATCCGGCTTGGATGCAGCGCAGGCTCACAGCCTGTTGGCATGGGCAACGGCACCGACAAGTATGCCCAGGGCGTGGGATGCATTGCATGTATGATGCTCGTGCTATACTACGCTGCTATCCATCGTGCTGTGTTGTGCTATGCTGTGCACCGAGCAGTGCTGTGCCGCACGATGGCTGTGCTCTGTATAGTGCACTTTGCGATGCGATGTGTTGACAATTCTGCTGTGCCATGGTGTCGCCAGGATGGATGCTGCTGCCCAGACAACCACGGGGCGTTCTGAGGGATTTTTTTTCGTGATGGCCCCACGTAATGCTGTGGTGTGTACACGATGCCCGGGTATCATCTTTGTGCTGGACCCTCGCTGCATTTCCTGCAGATGGTTTTGTGGACAACGCGTCGGAGGCTGCAAAGAGCGCCATTTCGGGTCTTGGGGCTGCGGCCACGGACATCGTGAATATGATGCAAGGAGATGCGGAAGCCCTGGCCATTGTGGCAGGCTGTGTTGCCATGAAGGCGACGAAGTCAGGGGCTGACCCTGATTGGGGCCAGGCCTTGAAAGACCTTGAAGTTTTTGTATGTCAGTGCCGCCGCATCTGTCCAGCCATAAGGGGTGTTGGGGACCTGTGTACTCCCGGTGTCCCATGATGTGGGGGGAAGGGTTGGGGTTCCAAAAGGGCTGGCACTGTGGAGTGCACCTGGTATCCAGTGCAGTGAAAGAGGGGCTGGTGGTCCCATGTACTCCCATTGTCCAGTGCTGTGGGGGAGGATGGGGGCTGGTGGTTCCATAAGGGCTGTAAGGGTACAGTGTACTGGCTGGTAGGGTACAGTGTAGTGCAGTGGCCAACCGATGTACTTCAACGCACAAGCTGTTGCAGTAACCTGGAGTTTCTTTCAATATTTTTTGCACCACATGCAAACACATACCATATGTTGTGGCGGCATATCAAATGGAATGTTCGAGGCAAATACCTAAAGTGCTTGACTAAACACACGAATCCACCGGCGGTCCAGGCCGGATGATGAGGTGTGAGGAGATCTTTGCGGGAGCCTGGCGAAAAGACGGATCATAGGGAGGTGAGAAAAAGATTAGCGGGTGGGGGGCTGGGTTGCTGTACATAAAACGGCACTAATCAATTTATATTCCAGTGTGCTGTCAAACTGTGTCCCATTGGTCAATACCTGGGGAGCCCTCCTCATTTCCACGGCTGGATAGATCAACATGGGCCTGTTATGGGGTCACACCCATTCAGTGACCTTGCAGGGCATTCACAAAGCACTCAGCCGGGTCCTTGCATGCACTCCGCATGCCGTTGACCCCAGCAGGAAATGCATCGCTCATCTGGCAGCACATGCCTGCCACAAAGACCCAGTGATACTCCACTGATACGCGTCCTTCCACGTAGAACATGCTGGGAAGCACACCCGAATGGTGCGGCGACTGGCGGTCTGATTGGCCTGCTCCACAGTTTATGACCTGACTCCCACCCGCAGGTGGGAGAGGAGGGAGGGGGCTGTGTATTTGACTCTATCCGCCTTTGCAATGGTCTGCAGTGGCAGGACATGGTGGTGTTCCGGATGAACAGGCTAACCCTGCAGCGATCACGGCTGTCTCATTTGTTAATTGCCAGTATTTCTTGCCATGCTATGGTTCGTCCTGATCCACCGCATAAGTACAATCCATTGCATGCCTCCTGTCCCTGTGCAGTTGACATCATGATGTTGCCGTATTCCTCCAACAATGCCATCCACAGAGACCTGTTTGCTAAACACGCCTGGGATCAAGTGTTAGCCCTTGTCAAGCTTTTTTCTCTTTCTTGTTCCCTGCATGTGCTGCTTGTTGTGCTGACAGTGTCACCAACACCACACACATGACAGACTACACATCACCATACCTCGGAGGGGGGGTTGGGGAAAGGGGCTCCCGTGACAGAGCCCTTACATGGCAGTCTGAGGACCAATCCAGCTCAGAAATTGGGCTGCCCAGCGGCCCGAATGAGAAAAGGTTGAAAAATTTCCCCCATGATATCCCCACGATCGCTTCGAGGTCTATATGTTGGGGTACCCTGGACCCCTGTCCCTCCCCTTCGGGTATGTCTAGGGCTCCCGTCATGGGAGCCACCCCAGGGGGGAAGGGGGGGGGCTTAGAAAAGGGGCTCAAATGGCCCTGCCCCCCGCTAATCTCCCCCCCCCCCTGTCCCCATTTGAGACACCGTATTACAAAGACAATGTGTCGTGCGGGGGCAGCGTCGGACTTTGTCTGCATCGGCTGTGGATCCCTCTGCCAGTCTTGCCAGCTTCAACGGCATTCGCGTGGTGTCAGCCATCAAAAGGGGGTTTGCCCCGCTTTGTGCATTATGTTGTATTGCATGGGCTGCAGAGTGGATCCCCAATGGAGCGCGCTTTCAACATGGCGCTCAACAGCTTGAAGCCGGATTATCAAAAAATGCTTCTGGTATGCAAGATTGCACCACAGTTGTTTTGGGTAACCCCACACCTTTACACCCCACAGACCCACAGGGGCAGCTCCAACTTGACTAGGGGTGGGACCATCCCATCCTAATTGCTTGTGGGAGAGGGGGGGGGGTCAAATGCGGTCGGGTGGGATGGGGGGCGAAAAAGTTCGACCAAATTTGGAATTGTTACCTGCGCTTTAATCCTGTTGGAAACAATTCTTGTTTACCAAAAATCTCACCGTGTATCCAGGAAGCACCGTAATGCCTCCAAGAATCAGTACAATATGTCCAACAGAAGCACAGGTCCTCAAGTCCCTGCCCACATTTCAGCTTGGTTGGAATTGCAGCTCCCTGTTGTTGTACATGACACCAACAGTGTTACATTGGGTGGGGGGTCATATTTTGATAGAAATCTGCCAAAATTGGGGGCCTGAAAAATTTTGTTTACGGCGGACTGGGGGGGGGGGGATCACATCTCACATCCTCACATGGGAGGGGTGCTCTGTAAGGGGGGGGTTCCAATGCGCTGAGGTAGACCCCCCCCTCAGTCAAGTAGCCCTTCGCAGACAGCCCTAAAGCTGTGCTGCTGTGGGGCTGTAGTGATGTAGGGCTGTAGAGGAGTCCGGCTTTGGGGCTGTAGGGCTGTAAAGCTGTAAGGCTGTGGTGCTGTGAGGCGGCAGGACTGAGGCGCTGTGGGGCTGTGGATGCAGGTAGGGCTGAGGGGCTGTGTGGTTGAGGGGCTGGAGCGCTGTGGGGCTGTAGGGCTGTAACGCTGCAAGGCTGAGGAGCTGTAGAGCTCTAGGGCTGTAGGGCTAAGGGGGTGCATGGTGTGTGTGGCTGTATCGCTGCGGGGTGCTCTACAGCACCACAGCTCCCCAATCCTACAGCCCCAACCTACAGCCCCTCAGCATCCATACGTTGTCACGGCCCTACAGGCTGACAGCCCTACAGCCCTACAGCCCTACTGACCTGGGCGCCACCCTTGCAGCGCAACTGTAAACCCCCCATTTTTGTTGTCTTGCTGATCCCAAAATTATCACCTTCGATTAGTCCAGTCTCCAGAACGGGCATTGTCCCGCGAGGAGGATCTATCCCCACAAAGTCCATTGGTAGTCCACCTGCCCTCTGGTGGCTCGCTCACCCACTCACCCACAGGATATGGCAGTGTTTCCTGCACAAGTTGTGGTCTCCTTGGACGCTGTTCTGACGCTATGGAGGCCAGTGCAGAGCGAACTTCTCGCCCTAAAGGCTGCCAGTGTGATTGGAAAATTCTGCCGATTGCAGCTGATGTCCCTGGTGAAGACACTGTATGGGTACGTGAGACGCAATCCTGAGTGCTGATGCATCTGTGGGTTTTGCCTGAGTGTGCCTGTGGTAAGCGCTGGCCCAGGTCAGCACACGATGGAGAAGGCTGATGGGAAGAAGTGAGTGTTGATGGTGCAATTCTAGGAGGACAGGCCTGCGACAAACCACACAGGGGCATGCCCGGCATGCCGCATGCAACCCATGCTTGTGCGCAGTGGTGGTCCAATGCCTGGGGGCCTGCATGTCACTCACACTCCAGGCGGTGGATCACGCCAGCAAGGAGTAATGAGCGCACGAGTGGCTGTGCAGAGGTGTTGTCGTATCTGTACACAAACGCACACACACACGTCACATCTTGTATGACAAGTCAGAGTGAGTGTGGATTAGGCATCTGTTCTGTCTGTCCACTTGATTCCTCAAGGTTCAAACAGTTCTGAATTGCAGAACAAAGAGAACACCGTTTTCAGTCTATGGAGTGCACTACCTCCTTTGCATTTGGTTCTGCTTTTTTTCCTGTCCGTCCTTCAATTCTCTTTTTTCGCAATTAAGTAGCCCCTCCATGTTCCAAGCTACACCTCCTCCACACTGCACAGCTTGACTGGGAGGGACTGGACTGTAATTTTTTTTTGGCACCACAAATAATTTCGGACCAGTTTTGAGGCCGCCATCCGAGGCTGTTTTGCTCAGTTGGTTGCATGTAGCCTGGCAATTCAAGTCCATTCTTGCATTTGTGTGGCAGCAGAGTCGTGTATGAACCACGGTGTCACCGCAACCACCCCCCCTGCGTCTCCTGCACTGTTCCTCTTGCCCAGGTGGGCCATCCTCATAAGCCCTGCCGTTAGTGGCCTCCTACAGTCTCGCCAAGAGGATATGGCCGACCTACATCTCCAGCTGGCGGAGTCCTACTATTTCGGGGCTATGCCTGAGGATAAGACAGAGATGCCTGATGCGGTTGCGGCACGGGACTGGCATTTGGTATCGAATGATGAGTACTTCTACCAGAATATTTCCAGGTCCTGGAAAGCGGCAGGTGTGTACAGCGATCCTTTGGTGTAGGGGGGGCTTGGGGTCTGGAGTTGCACCCCTGATCAGGGTTGTCCTTTTGGAACGAAGCCGTAGTGATGTTCTAATTCATTGGCCAGTCAACCGATGGCTGTAGATGGTCAAATGACACCGTTTGGTGGGTAACCAGCAGCGGTTCCTGACGGGCGGGTGCACTGGTGAGGTGTTGGTGTACCGGAGTATGGCAATGTGGCATTATGAACAGCCCTGGGACGGCTTCTGGCCACAGAAACCTGCCCCCATTTGGCACCAGGGCTTGTCCCTTCTAATCCCATCTGCGGCTGACAAGAAATGGCTCGCGGAACCTGTGGGGGGTTGTGCAGGGGTGGGGGTGGCGGACCTCGGGCAGACCCTCTGCGTCGTGGGTACCTGTGTGGGCGTTTGTGTATGTGTGTGTGAGTATTTTGTGACTGTTTTCTGTTTTTTGTGACTGCTTTTGACACGTGCCTGACGAGACCAAGAACACTCGGGCTGCTTTGATAAAATGCCGGTTTGTCGCGTACATTGTGTGTGCATATGTAATTGTCATCCCCCCCCCCCCCCAACGGCAAACCCAGCATGGACTCGGAGTGTGCATCTGGATGCACCTGGTCAACGGCACGGGCAACAGCCCGTCTCCGGGACAGCCGAGCCTGGAGTAGTCGAACAGGACAAGTCATCCAGGGGCTCCGTTGACACAACCAAAACACGTTCGGGCCCACAGAGGGTCTGAATGAGCACTGGCGAGAGGCCAATAGGCGCCGCCAAAGGCAAACAATCAGATACCGAGGCCTTGTGCCACCCCCCCCCCCCCCCCCCAAATGGCCTCCCCCTGAACGCGCCTTTCTTGTTCATCACCCGCCCCAGCCCTGAGCTCTGGAGAGAGAGAGGCCTCTTTTGTTGGTCTTTGGTTTTTAGGGATGAAAGAAGTGACGCTGCAACTGAAGAAGTATGATTGGCTGCGAGCCAAAGTCTGGGGCTCGGATGTGCATAGCCTTTTAGAGGACTTTGCAGCAATCCCTGAAGAGTCGTTCAAGAGCCTGAGTGTGTTGCTTTGTGCTTGTGGATACCAGGCTTGCCACTCGTGTCCAATATATTAGACATGATTGGATGGGCTCTAACAAGTAACGTGCTGAGTGCAGCAGGTTTCTACCTAGTTCTGGGTGTTGGCCTGGCGCTAACTTCCCTGCAGTGCTGTGGCAGTATTGAGAATAATTATGCAAGAACATGCCATGCTGGGTTTCCTGTTTCGTGTTGCCTCTTTGCCTTATTGCGAAACTCAGAACCAGTGTGCTTAAAAGCAAGACAGCACTGTACCAGAACTAACTGCATGTCTGGTGTGGACCCCTTTTGCCAGCAGATCCACGAGCCGTCTGCATTCACCAATGACCTGGTCTACCCTCCCAAACCTGTCCATCCTGCTTCGGAGTCGGTTCCAGTGACAAAATGGTGGCATTAGCCTGGGAGGTTCACCAGGCCGGTCCATGGCATGCCCACTCCACGTAAAGCAACAGTTCATCCTGTTGGTTGAAAAGATAGATGATGCTCAAAATGCCCACAATGATGGACACAGCAATCCACCACACCATCAAAGCTGCTGCAATGAAGCTGACCATGAACATGAAGGTACTTTTCATAATTGGATTGCAAGCAAACTGTGGCGGTCTCATATCTCTCAGGGACATTTGCCAGCTTTGTGCATTTTGCCACTTTTTGGGATTTTCTACGAGTTTCGCTTTGATGTGTGGAGGTAAGGACATCCCCCCCCCCCCCGATTTTGAGCGCAAAAAATAGGGCAGGGCATCGTCCCATGCAGATTACTAAAAATAGGCCATTTAGGGATAAAATTGGTGATGTGAGCCATTATTCACCCCTAAAAGTGACTGTGAATGATGAAAATGAGCAAAAAGAAGGGCAATGTTTCCAACTTCCATAGTATGGGGGGGCTAAAGGGTAGGGATGGGCTATTTTTAGGGGTAAATTGGCTATTTTTTTTACCACTCTGAGTAACATCCCATCGACAGTGATGTCCTGCCCCATTTTTTCATAATTTTGCCCTCGTACAGCTCTCCCACTGTCCTAACCTTCTCTGAAACATAATTTTTTGAATTACCCAACCCCAAAATAGGGGGGGGGGTGCAACCAGACGGAACGGGCTATTTTTAGGGGTAACCCCCCCCCCCCCCCAAAGTGCACCCAGTAATTGGTGTAGGGGTGCAGTGCAGTGTGTCTGAAACCTGACCAGAACAGGCAAAAAAACCCAAATCGTCAACGATAACGGCCAATTTTCGAACAAATGTGGTTCCAGCCCCCACTGTAACCCATACATCTCAAGGGCTTTCCAGATCTACCCCATATAACCCCCCCCCCCCCCACTGGGACACTCACGGGGCACAAATGAGGCAACAAGGGCTGCGACCCCTTAAAACAAACAAAATTGTCACAAACAGCGCGGGCAGCGAGAGGTCTACAGTCTATGCGTACTGGATAACCCACTTGTTCCCCACTTTGCTGCCTGGTTCTGGTTTTGTGGTATCTGTGTCTCCAAGTGTGTATGTCTGCCTCTGCGTGGTTGTATTGTGAGTGTGTATTTGCCTGTACTTTGCACATGTGTGTGTGTGGGGGGGGGGGGGGGGGGGTTGCTCCTGCACGTGCGCAGTGTGCCGGTGGAAGTTACTGGGGGCTTGATCTCAACTGCAATGTATCTTCACCATCCACTGTATGTGTGCAGATGAAGCGCTGAAACTATCACAGGGCACGCTGCGTCGGTCATGCTGGGAATTGCCATCTCAGCTGTATGGCCGTCTTGGTGCTGCTACACATGGTGCTGCAGTCAGTGTATTGGGCGGCATTGAGCGCCGTTCAGAGGGCCTGGCTGTGAGTATGTTTGCGTGCATCTGTTGCATGGGACTCCAAGCCGACGGCCGAAGGAGGACTCAAATGTCAGGCACATTTGCCACTCGGGTCAGGAGGAGTCAGATATACACAGGAAGAAGGGGAAACAAGGCAATTTAGAAGGGGCAGAAGACCCGGCAGGTGGGGCTGTGCTCCTGGGGCTTCGGAGTCTGCCCATATCCAAGTCAGTGCTGGCTCATTGCGCTTTACATGGCACACTTTGCTGGTTTACACAGTGGACTTGAAGGCTGCACGCTTCAGTACACTCCAGGTGGCAGCAGATTTTCGATTGCGCAGGATGGGGAGACCATAGAGGCGCGTTGGGGGGGATTGGGCTGGGATGAACTGGGGCTCCATCGACCGCAATCATTGATCTATCTCACATGAAAGTGGATGCCAAACAAAAATTTTGGGTTCCAATCACCTCACAGAGCGCTGCGGGATCCAGGGCAGGTGTGTAGTTTTTTCAGTTTTAGCCGTTTCTGTTATGACGGTGTGTTTTAGTTGCTGCTGGCACCCTGTGGTATCCCCCTGGAGAGGCGGGATTGCGGATGCTGTGAAAAGCTTGGGGGATGTTTGGAATGGGGTCAATTTGAAGGCTTTCTGGGATAGTGTGTCTTAAAAGTAGCGCAAGGTCCGGCCATAGCTACTCACAATGATAAGATCTCACACAGTGTCACATGTATTGGTCTTGGCAGGGGTAAGAGGAGGAGCATAGGGCAGCGGGCCCAGCGCATTGTACCCAGAACGACAAGCGCATTGCCTGGGGCATACTGATGGTAACAATCCTTCATGCTGTGATGCCAAAGCCGTTGCATCCACAGACCCCTCCCTCTATTCAGATGATTTCTCGCCGGAGCATGAGTTGTGGCTCAGGCCCCTGTTCCACTGCGGCTTGACTGCTCCAAAGGATATCCCGTTGCACAAACAGGCAAAGGAGATGCATTCAGGGGCTGTCACGAGCCTACTCTTCTTTGGTGAAGGTCGCCTTGCTTCTGGATCTGAGGATGGCACTGTGAAGGTGTTGATTGTGCTGAAGGTGCTGAAGGTGGGATGGTCTGCAGAGGGAGGGTGGGCAATGTGCACAAAGGCAATGGACCCTTTTCCCCACATCAGTGGGCTGCTTACCCCTGTCAATGTGCTGGGGGCATGATCTCGTACGTGTTGCAAAGTGAAGGCAGTGCAGGCATAGTGTCCTGCAGGCATGTTGTACCGCATCCATAGATTGCCACAGGCATAAGTCATAGTATCCCACAGGCATAGTGCATCGCAGGCATAGTCGCAGGCATAGTGTATGGCAGGCATCGTATACCACGGGCATATATCAGGGGTGTAGTATGCCAGGGCGGTGCGTGCACCAAAAGCTTGTCAACCTTGTTGAGTAAAGTTGGTTTGGCGGAGGCAAATAAATTGCCCATAATTTCTCAAATGGCAATTTTAGGACTGTGTGTCCTTCTGTGGATGGGGTGGAAGTATGGGGAACTGTGCGACGTTATGGTGCATTTATGGTGCAATTGTGTCGATTATGGGAAATTATGGGGATTTATGGTGAAATTAAGGGTATTTGTGGGGGACTATGGTGGATGTATGGTCTCAAGATTGTTGCTGTTCATTTCCGGGAATTCCCGTTAGCAAATGATGAAAGATGCCCATCATTAAAGACACTTGAATTTTGTGATAAACAGAGTGATTTCACCATTTATGGCCCATGGACAAGGCCATGCCACAACATTTATCGATGTCATGCAGTTTTGACACATGGGGCACAGTGTATTGCAGGCATAGTATGCATGGTGTGCCGCCAGCATGGTGTACCACAGGCATTATCGCAGGCATTGTGTACCACAGGCATAGTGTATCACAAGCATACGGGCAGTGTCCTGAGGGTATAATGGACTGCAGGCACGGTGTTCTTTAGACGCAGTGTAGACATGCATGGTGTACTGCCACCGCAGTGCACCACAGGCATAGTGTGCTGCAGGCGTAGTGTGCCACGGGCATAGGCTACCGCAGACACAGTGCAAAGCAGGTATGGTGTGGCACGGGCATAGTGCACCACAGGCATAGTGCAGCACAGGCATGCAGTGCCACGAGCATAGTGTCCCACAGGCCTAATGGTCCGCAGGCCTAGTGTCCTGTAGGTGTATTGTACCGCATGCATGGTGTGCTGTAGGCATAATGCACTGTAGGCATGGTGTACTGCAAGTGTAGTCTACCGTAGGCAGGCATAGTGTGCGACCGGCATAAGGTACCACGGCCATAGTCTACAGCAGATAGAGTGTTCTACGGGCGTAGGGTGCGCACAGTCTCTTCGATTCCCATTTTTGTCGTGGGTGAAGGAACTGTCGAAAAACTGCAGTGCAGAATGATCTGTATACATTTTACATAGTGAATGTTGTCTTTTACAATGTGAGCAAAAGCATGGCTATGTACAACATGAGCCAATCCTTGCTTGTTGTCAGCAGCGGCAGTGCTATCTTGGGAAGGTTGCCTCGAAAAATGTTTTCAACCACCAACCCCCTTCCGTGTGTTTGCGGTGGGGTCGTTTTTGAATGTTTTGTGCCAAATGGTCATTGTCTGGGTTGACTGGAACTGGCTGTTGCGAACCACACGGTTGGGCAACCTTTTGTGACAACTGGCAGCTACTTTGAAGTGCTGTGCAATATAGCCCTTGCCTATTTTTCGAGAGGAGAGTGCAGTCCCCGATGAGTTTCTTAGTCTGTTTCTAGTCGTTTCTAGTCGCAATTACAAAGACCGATGCCTTGCCGCCCGACCTTTTGGTGGTGTCATCCGCAAAGCCCTAGGCCGTAGTGTACTGCTAGCGCAGTGGCCCGCGGGCAAAGGGTGCTGCAGAACAAGGGACGAACCAAGTTGGTAGCTATCCCAGGCACTGCCCAAGGGACTTCCCAAAGGACCAACCAAATGCTTACCACCCACGTGGCCCCCCAAGAGGTTACTTAAGGGACCCAGTGACTAACCGTATGCCTACCCAAGTGATTACCCAAGGGACACTACGTGCAAGTGACTACGCAAGGCAGGAGAAAGAACTGCAAGAGATTTCTGCGCAAACCCTTCGCCAACCTGTGGCAGGCACAGTGCTTCATTTGCGACACCTTGGGACACCTCAGACACCTTGGGACAACCCTCCACCGCCGGCACAACAGTTGGTTCAATGCACAGAAATCAAAACTTCTGGTGCAACCGTGTGTACAACCCCTCAAGTGGTGTCGCCCCTGCTGGCCTGTGGCTGTTGTACACCGGTGCTCAACTAAATGGTAACACTTCTTGCCCCAGAACCCTCCAGATGCTAAATACCCGCCCAACGGTCTTCTTTCTGCAAGCTGATCGTTTTCAGCTCCCTGCTCCACAATCGAGGATGTTGCCACTTGCCCACCATGCACAATACATTGACAAGTAGTGCAGTGTACAGTTACAATCATGCTGGTAGCATGACTGTAGACTGGGATCCATCGGTGGGGGCACAGTAAGATAACTGCCAAACACAGACACAACAAGTAGTCTGGCATGGCGATCAATTAGGAAGCAGCTTGAAGAACACTCAGCTGCCTCTCACAGCAGCATTGGACGCAGCGACGAAACGATGACGACCAGCAAGAGGGTTCTGTTGATTGTGTGGAGCACGGCGAGGTTTACAGCGGGGCATCGTTCGGTGACATCTAATGGCTTAGGGAAAGATCTTAAATTCCCAATCTTCCAGTGCTTTGCATTTCCTGCTGGTCACCAACATCAGTGTCATTATGTTCATGCCGTGCAGATCTGGGACTTGGATAGCGGGCGTTGCATCCAGACACTGAAGCATCCCAATGTGTCCGCTTTGGTGCTCAGCGTTGACGGATTTCTATGCACTGGATCCCGGGAGGATCGGACCATCATCGTATGTGGGGCAGCTTCGTGCCTAGAACCTCAGCACCCCTGTCCCAACACGGCACTGCCTAGACACAGCACTGCTTCCCTGACACAATACCTCCCGCCCCTTCCTGGACAGCTCCCATAATTACTGCTTGGACACTGCACCCGCTGCCCAAGCACAGCTCCCTGGCCTGGATACAGCGCCTATGCCCAGACACAGCACCCTTGACGGGACACAGCACCTCTGCCAAGACACAATCCCCCCTCCCAAAACACAGCACCCCGTGACTGCGTTGGCAGGGATGCTCCGTCGGGGTATTGGTGTGAGCAGGGTTGTGATATCTAAGCTAGGGTGCTAAGTCTGGGCAGGGGTGCTGTGTCCAGGCCGGGGTGATGGTTCTAAATCGCAGCAGTGGTGCTGTGTATGGACAAGGGGACCATGTGCGTGCAGGGCAAGAATGCTGTGTCTGGGCAGTGGCAGGGGACAGGGGTGCTGTGTCTGAGCAGGCAGGTGTCTGGGTCAGATAGAATCTCTGGCCAATTTCTGAACACTTGCCTATTCTTGGAATGTCTTCAATTTAGCGTTTCAAGGGATAGATAGCTACAATTCGCTTTTTTCAGCTGGACCCCAATGAGGCGGGATATGTGGCTCGCCTTCACAGAGAGGGGTGCAGGAGTGCTGCGTCTGGGCAGTGATGCTGTATCCGGCCCACTGCTGAATCAAGCCAACGCCCAACATGAGTGTGGATTGGCCATGTACCCTTGCTGATCAGAAAATGGAAGACACTGCGCTTTTGCCTCAACAGTTATTGACAGGACGATCGAGTGTGTCAAGTAAGTGGCGCCAACCAGCGCTGTTGCTTTTTCACAGTGATTGGACAATTAATTGTAGATGTAATCGGCAGAGATTCAGCCAGCCAAACCATTGGCCAGAGGCCCAGCCAGCCAAACCGCCAGACCCCGTTTGGCCAAGCCAAAATTTTCCTGAAGTCATTTCGGGATAATTCTGCACTCCCATGAGGATTTGGGACTTGTGTCCGAGAATTTTCTGTGGGCTCTATACATTGTGTGTGTGTGTGTGTGGGTTTGTGTGTGTGTGTGGGTGTGGGTGTGTGTATTTTAAGTGGGGAACTCCAAGCGGTCTGGATGGAGGTTTGGTGAGCCACCAGCTGTGTTCTTGTTGGAAACTGCCAGTGGTCACAGGGGGCATGGGGTCAGTGTTGTCCCATATATAACACCCTTTGGAAGTGCAAAGTGAAAGACAGTTGGACGAGGAACCTCTGGCAGTGCCATGCACCAACTCTTATTTTGAGCATTCTTCTGCTGCAAGGCCACATTTCAAAGTGTTTGGCAGGTTGCAGGCCTACATTTCTGGGCCCATTTTCAGTGGTTTGCAGTCTCGCAAACCACAGTCTTGCACTGAAGATACTTGCAGCAACAGTGTGATTACTTACTTGCCAACGGCAGCAATACCTAACAACTACACCACTCACAAAACCCTCCCTGTGTGTAGTATCTTCCATGCTTGAAGATTGTTTGCTCGCTCGGGCTGCGCGTTGTGCGTGCGCTGCTCCTGCAAACACAGCGTGGACACGATGCAAATACTCGTGCAACAGCTGGATTGTGAGCACACTGCAGACATGCCGTGGACACAAATCTCTGACCGAAGAAATGGGATCCTCTGCTGTTTCATGCTGCACGTTGTGCACGTTGCACGGTTTGGAGAGGCAGTGCTACCTACTGCAAGGGAGGATGCAACTGCGACTGCATGATGTACCACGCTGCGCTGCACATACGCAAACTGCTTTACAGAAATGGACAAATTTGGAAGATGGTGAAGGAGAAAAGCAGGACGTTCTGGAGAAGCCTGCCAAGAAAGAGAAAATAGATGAGGATGGCAAGGACAAATATGTGGTATGCATTTGTTTTCAGGAGCACATACGAAGTGCTCCTGGACAAAAAGCAATGATTAAAAGCGTTGGTGCAACATGTTGGACCCTACAGGCATTGCACCTGCTGTTTTGCCGAAGGTGCAGGCAGGGCTGCTGTGTCTTGGCAGGACTGCTTTTTCCAGGCAGGTGTCGTCTGCAGTAATCATTTGCACCATATTTCGACCCCCTCTGTGCTGTTTTCGTAGTCATCGGCTTATCGACAAAATCACATCCAATTTTTGGGTTTTTTTTGGTTATGCAACACTCCCATACTCTTACACATTGCAGTATCTTCGAATAGTGCCACAAAGTGTCTGTATGAACCAAGTACTCCTGAGCGGGGTGTAATCACAACCGGTTACCAAGAATTGCACAATCTAGAAGACTGCACTCTCATAGTTCAGGGTAGAAAGGATGCCCTGTTATGTTTGCATTACACAAATCATGTGCGCAGTGTTTTAGGGCGTGGAACTTCAGTGCGTGATCTATGTCTCCAGGTTGCCTTGGTCAAAAGTGGGTCCATCAGCAATCAACACGACGAGCCACTCCGTGATGCTGTGATATTGTACAACCGCAAGGATGAAGATGTTGTATGTTCATGGCAGTGAAGGGAACAGATATCCTTTTGTGTGTCCCGAGGAAGGGATTGGGGCCTTTCGCACAGTGAGGGAATGGGACCACTGGCCCGTTTGTGGCCAAAAATTAACCAAAAATTGCCCTGTGCCTGGAGTTTGTAACCCCCCCTCCCCCTTTCCGGGAGAATGTGGAACATGGCAGCACGCAACATATTGCAGTGGGGCAAGCAAGCCCCCTCCTTTGCTTATCCTCCGCCCCCCCTGACTTGGACAGGATGGAAAGACGAGCAGGGTGCGCCCCTGGGGTGCTATCCCGCTCCGCCGCTGTTACGAAAGCGGAAGAAGTAGGGGTTCGCCGCTCTTGGGGCGCCTGGCTTTAGCATGGCAGGAGGGGGGTCTCATACGGGTTGTGTGTGGTGCACCCTGATAACGAGTAGCCAGGTGCCCTGTGTCTCACCGCCGGTGCATATGCCTCGCACACGCACATTGATGCTCACCTTGGCTTAGTCCAACTGTGGATCCTCACACATTGAAGAGGGATTGAGGGAAGAGCACGTTGAAGAGGGATTTTTGTGAAGGGTTTTGCCCTTGTTGTTGGGACACGCGCTGTGCCCACTCAAGGTTAGGATTTCAGATTATCAGGCCAAAACTCACTTTCACACCAAACCAATGTCAAAACTGGTCTCCTCTACATGGTTGCAGACACAGTCGAACAAGTGGTTTTTGGGATTGGTTCAAATTCCGCATCCCCCATTTTTCGGACCATCCATGTTCAGCATACATATCCAATGCCCAATCAGGATCACAAATTTAGATTCTTGGGCCAAAAATCTCTTTCATACCAAAGAGACGTCAAAATAAATCAACTTTAGATTGCTACACAACCATATAAGTGGTTTTTGGAATTAGTTTGGAATTTAGCACCTCCGATACTGGATCATCCATCATCATCCATGATCCAATCCCTGATTTCGGAATCGCTGGCCAAAAGTTACGTTCATTCCAAATGAACATCAAAACAGGTCCAACCCACGCTGTTGCACGCACAATCGTTCAGATTGGTTCAGATCATTTCCCATTTTCAGATCATCCATCATCATCATCATCCATCGTCAAATCCCCAATCAAGGCCACCATTTCAGATTCTTGGACCAAAAATCACTTTCATACTAAACCCACGTCAAAATTGGTCAACTCTAGCGTGTCGCACACACAACAATATAAGTGGTATATAAGTGGTAAGAATCAACATCTCTGATTTTGTAATCACCCAGCATCAACATCAATCCTCCAATCCCTAAACAATGTCACGATTTCAGATTCTTCAGGCAAAAATCACTTTTACACCAAACCAGGTTAAAACAGGTTTTTGCTACATGCATGGGGGGGGCGGCCGGGCCCGGTCCTTGTATGCGACACCCCCCAGCCCCCCCCCCCTCCCCCGGGTTTTGAGAGATAGTGGTGTTGGGGCCATGGCGCCAATGGCGCCGAAGTTTTTTTGTGCATGCTCCCCTTTCATCAAACCATCCATGTTTTGAGCGCCAAATTAGCCAGACGAGGCGCTCAACAAACGTCGTTTGTTGCAAAGTGAAGATCACCACAACCACTGTGGACACACCTGCCCATCTGCAGCCCCTGCTTCACAACAGCCACCAGCAGCTTCCCCAAACCCGCCCCAGACACACATCCCCCCTGGAGGTATGCATGTGGTAGTAGTGGGTCGCGTGTAGGCCGCCCCACCTTGGGACCCCCCCACCCATGGGCGAACCCCCCCCACACCCTCCGGCCGCCCCCCCCCCCCACCCACCCTCCAGCCGACCCCCCCCAACTGCCCACCAGCCCCCCCCCCCCCCCCGATTTCAACAGATAGCTGGGGGGGGGGGTGTCGCATCAGGACCGGTTGTAGTCGCCCCCCATGGCTACATGGTTGCAGACATAATTTTATAAGTGGTTTGCATCAGCTTAGACTCAGCATCTCCGCCGATTTTTGGATCATCCATCATCATTACCCATCATCCATCCCCAATTAGGATCATAATTTTAGATTCTAGGGCCAAAATTTTATTTTTCAAACTAAACCCACATCAAAATAGGTCAACCTCTGCCTCTGCCCCAGCGTCAAGCAACATGCAATCCATTGCGACAGCATGTTCATAGGCTCTGACGAACCACTTCCGACGGGCAAGACAAGGTTTTTCCATGGTGTCCACTCACACGCGGCCATACCAGCGTCACATTTCCTCAAGTAAACTGCGCAATCGGAAACCCTCCCACCCTGGGCAAAGCGTGTCAACAGTATGGGCCTAGGCTGGGGCGGTGACAGATGCAATGGAGGGAGCGCCAGCTCAGGAAGGAAAGGGGGGAGGGGGCATAAAGGCTGAATGAGTATGCGGGTTGGTATTTCCGGGTGTGCATACATGTTCACCTTTTGAGGAGGGATTCCTGCACTTGTGGATAGGTGGGTTGGGTGCCCACCCATTGGATTGGGGTGAAGAGGGTGATGTCAAAAAACTACAAGAGGTGGGCAGCCTGCTTGGCTCCCCCTAGCATCTAGGGAAATAAGTTCTAATGCCTGTGCAATGCTGTGCGCCTCTGCGGCGCTTCTGGCGTTGCATCTTGTTTGCTCACTGCCGTTTTTTTTTACTTTCAGGATACTACACAAGATCCCTACCGATTGGTGTACATCTGCTGTGACGACCAGCGCCCTATCATGGCCAGTTGGACACATGATGCTGAGGTGTTTGTCCATCCTCCCACACACTTGCAGGTGGGCTCAGAACAGAGATGCAAAAGGCTACAACAGATGCCGCAGACATTGCACATTGGACAGGATGTTTCAGGAGTCTGCCCACCGTTGGGCTGACCCACACACACACATACTCTGCGTGATGCATCTTTGGCACTTGCTGGTCCCAATCGCGACGAGAGTACCTGTCGCCATCTCATGCCTATGAGTTCGTGTGTGAGAGAGGGATTCTGCTTCTGCCTCTCTGTGCCTTTGCTTTGGCGTGATGCTAGCACTGCCGCTGCTCCTGCCTCTGCTCTTGCCTCTGCGTATGGTGCCCCAACTTCTGTCGATATCTCTGGTGGTGCTCAAGCACTGATTTTCAATGTTTCACTGGGTGTGCCCTTGCATTTGCCGCTGTCACTGCCTTTGGTTGTGTCTCCACTTCCGCCTCTGTGCCTTGTCTGTGGTTCTCCTTTGGCCTCTGTCTGTCTCGTGTCCCCACCTCTGCCCTTACCTTTGCCTCTGCGTCTGCCTTTGCAGAGGCAGAGGCACAGGCAAGGGCAAAGGTAAAGGCACAGCTTTAGATCCTGTCCCTCCTCTGCTTATGTACCCAACCTCCAGCCCCTTCCCAATGCTGCACAGATTTCCCCCCTCGAGCCCTAGCCATCAGCTGTCGTTATTGTAGGTTGGCCCCAACTGCGTGAAACCATGGGGAAGGGGGATTGGAGGGTTGGACTCAGGGCCTGTGATCGCCTGTGTGTTTGCCATTGGTTGTGCCTGTGCTCCGCATCTCCGTCTACGTCCGCATTTGCCTCTGGCCCTGCTGCTGCATCATTCGTTGCCTCTGCTTCCTCAGCGGCCCCCTCTCCATTCTTTGCATCTGCCTCTGCATCTGCCTCTTCCTTTACCTTGGCATCTGTGTCCAACGCTGTTTGCCTCTGTCTGGAACTGCCTATGCCTCTTACTCTGCAGGCATCTTTTTGTTTCTTCGTTGATTTCTGCCTCCGCCTGGTTCTGCCTCTGCTTCTGTGACTGTGTCTGCGTCTGGTGCGCCTTTGTGTTTGCATGCCGGAAACGTTGTTTTTTTGGCAGGTGAAGCAAACCCTCATCAGTGAGTACAGGGGACATTATATCATCGCCTTTGGGGATACCCAAGGCAACGTTGTCCTACTGCGTGTGGAGCGCTACACTCCTCTGTCCATCCCGGGCACTGCCAGTGATCCCCTAGTGGCTGGAGTGGCAGGGACGAGATCTCCTGCCAAGAACTAATTGGCTTCGGTTCTGTTGCATTGGATATTTTGGCAAGAGTATGTGCTCCAAGATCTGGGTCTTGGTATCCTGCCCGCACATACACAGCAGGACTGCATCAGTGCATTGACCGCTGGGCAAATGCGTTCCTGATCTGGGCAGTCCTGGTGGCATCAAGATTCCAACAGGACGCTCTTCAAGGACGCCCACACGTCTTTTTTTTTCCCTGCTAAGGAACATCCACGCCCTGGGCTGGTGGTTACAGGCCAACTGCCGGCGATTATTGGCCAACCATTGTCAGTTAACCGCCAACCACTGGAGGTTACTGTCCATTTTGTCAGTTAACCACTAACAGCAGCAGGCCATTGGCTGCAAGCCGCCACCGCTTGACCAGCCTACTGCTGCCGGCGGGCGGCCTTCTTTTCAAGCCCTGACGTTGGACGTGCAGAGCTTCCTTTTTTCACCCCATTAAGGCATGTCCTGGATTCCAGTGGCGCAGCAATGCACCGCTTCGGTACGTAGAAGACTAGCATGAGGGATTACAGTTTCCTCGCAAAAAGACAAAGAAAGCAACAACAACGAAAGCGACGACCACAACCACCATTATCAGCAGCAGAAGTAGCGCATGCACCACATCACAAGCACCATTACCGCAGCACCAGCACCAGTACCACAGTAGCACCACCAGCCCCAGTAGCCCAAGCAGCACCGGAAAAAGCAGCAATGACCACAACCACAACCACAGCAACAACAACAACAGCAACAACAACGACAACAGCATCATCAACAGCAGCAGCAGCAGCAGCAGCAACGACGACAACAACAACAATAACAACAGCAGCAACAACAGCAACAACAACAATGACAACAGCAACAAAAACCGACCGACCGATGCGCTGTTGAGGTCCGCGTGGACCGTAGGCCTGCGGTTTCCCCCCCTTTTTATTTACAGGACAGCTCCATTTTGTGGTTGACAATGTTGCTTTGGATGGGAAGTTAACAGTTCCAACAGTGCGATGCCATTGCAAGCGGCCCCCGGTAGATCCCTCAGACGGCTCCAGCGACTCAGGTGTAGCAGAGCATTGCTGATCCTGAATCGTATGATCAATAGGCTGACTATGGCTTCCTGCAGTGGCTAGTCTTTGGACAGTCCAGATGTTTCTTGCATGTCAGTGGCTGCGTTCTTGTAAAGTACCATATCTGGCGGCTGCTGTTGGGGAGCTGCTGCAAGTGCCCCCGAAGATGGTGCTTTCGCAGGCAGTGCTCAAAAATTCCAGCACAATTTTCAGCTCCGCAAGAAGTATACCATCCGGAGCCCAAATGGCACCAACAATGACAAACGGGGATCTTCTGCCTGGGTCCTATTCAATGTACAATGCTGTAAGCCAATTGCACTAGCCAATGAACATACAAAGGCATGTAGAGGGCACTGAAGTGGGGAGGTGTGGAAGGAGGAGGAGGAGGAGGAGGAATGTGGTGGAAGGCGGAAAAGTGAAACAATGTGACAGGCAGAAGCGATCATGGGCAATATAAAGCACCAAGTGTGTCCAAGCAACTCAGAAGGAGTTTCATCCCACAAGTCGTCACAGGATGCGGCATGCTTGTTCACAGCATTATATCCAGCCATTGAATCTTACTGCCACAGTGGGGGTCAGGAGTAGTGATGCATGCACATCCAGTTCCCTGCACGTTCCCTGCTCTGGCTGAGCGTTCTTGCTTGCTTGGTGGGCAGTTGGTGTGCACGTTCAGGTTTCCCCCCACCACAGGGCTTCCGTGGATCTCAACCTGCAGCCTCAAACAGGACTCCACCCCAACGTGGGCAAGGCCCTGTGGCATGGACTGCGTCTTGGACTTGTTCTCATTGTTGATCTTTTACTTTTTGGAGAAAAGTCTGCGCAGCACCCATGGAGTGCACATGACAGCCCCACTGATACATGGTCGGCTTCAGTTCAAGCCTTTGTCCATGTTTGCAGCACAAATTCGCCATTTGTTAGTCACCAATTTCCGATTCTGGATCAACCTGCCAATGGCACCAGGACTTCAGCACCATTACCGTCGTGCTGTTACAGGTGCTCCCCCATGGGGCGAAGGTGTCTTTTCCGAGATGAAGTTAAACTGTGCAGGGGGGGGGGATTGCATCAACAGAACTTCGGTTCCAGGCGAGCAGCCACTATGGGGGACCCCGAGAGGGGGAGCACCTGATGCGTCGATTTACTGCTCGGCCCAACCAAGCACCTGCGGACAAGATGTTGTTTCCTCCACTCGTTGGAGAAGGTGAACACAAGAAAGAGGGTGAGAAAAGTCCAGGAAAAATCCACAGTGGTAGGAATGGTGGTGGAACCATCAGTTGCAAACGCTACAATGGAAACCATGGATCAAGTTGTTGATGCCGCCATGTGTGTTACACTGCTTGCTGGATGCATTCGCTAGTTTAGCTGTGTGTCTGCCAGAATGCTGTACTATTTTTTCTATTGTTCATTCGTGGTGAATGGTAAAAGGAGATGTTACCCCACTTGTATATATTCAAAATTCACCGAATGAAACAGGTAATTCAAAAATGCCCCCAAAACCCAAAAAAAATTGACACCCAACCCACCCACCCCCTTCTGGACCCCTCTGCCCACGCTGCTACGGGATCCGGGGTGCGGCACTGAACTGAACCTACCCTCATGGGATTTCTGTGCTGTTGTTGTGCCTTGCCATTAATCGTGTGGGATACCTGCACCAGAATGCAACTCTCCACTTAGAAAAGGCAGTGTGTAGAGTATTTTGGTTGGGGTGGAGGCTCTTGCAACTGCAACTTGAAAACCCCCGCACCACTGCTTGCCCACTGCCCAGCTTGAGATTGGTTTCATTCCATTTAACAGGGAGGGGGATGCTTATAAGAAAAGGGTTCTGAGTGGTTTATGGGCTTTGATTGAGCAAGTAAACCACATCGGTGAAGAAAATTGCCCATGACCTGGATTGGTTTGGGATGCAGCGGTTGTTGGTACGCGATTGCAGGTGCAGGTTTGCATCCAGTAGACCAAAGTAAACACAGGGCGCCCCCCTTGTGCAGTGCGCTCAAGGGGTCAGGATACCATTTGCTGGGCCTTCAGTTGTGTCTGTGGAGGGACTGCCAACAAGGTGCTTTCTGTCAAAGACTGCAGACGAGTGCATACGGTCCAGGGTCTGGGGAGAAATGCAGGGTGCTCCGCAGTACCCCTCACACACACACATACACCAGGGCACAGGGGACAAAGGGGGAGCCAGGGCGAAAAAGAAGAGAAATTGAGACCATGAAACGTAGAAAAATGCAGCCCCCCCCCCCCCCCCCCCACACACACATACAATCCCCGCTACAGACAACCAGCCCCGTCACAGAAGCCATGTTGGCTACATAAACCCAGGCCGCAGTGGTGGGGGGAAATGAAAGATTTCAACTCACCATTCAAATGGCAGCATTTTGGGTAGAGACAAATTTGGTCAAACCAATTTTCCGAGCCTTTCACTGCAGGCCAAAAAAGATTTTCTGGGTGCTGTTTGCGCCCAAATTGGCTGTTCCGTATTGGTGCCACTGGGAGTGGCTTGGGTCCAGGGGGTGGGGTGGGGAGTCCCCCACCCTTCCCCTCCATGAGAAATGCTGTTTGCCCATTGTCCATTCTCTTTCCTTTCTGAAGCTATGGCCCAATGGTGTGCCAGTTGTAGCAATGTCCAATACCAGTGTTGCTGAAAAATGGGGTGGGGTTCGTCACAAAGGCACAACATGGTTCTTGTATAGAACAGGTTACTTAGTACGGCCACCCACTCCACAGTCTGAATTGAGTGTATCTTTGTTCTCCAGATCAGACCTGGTTGAACCTCAGCGTAAATCAGAACAAGCAACGACCTTACCCAGATGATGAATGCACACATATGGCACTCAGGCCAAGAGTGGGGGGTATGGGGACAGACGGGAAAAAAACAAGGGAGCACTGCATCGGATTTGCATTTAATACCGCATTTATTTGTTTCAGTCAGTCCGGTCATGGAGTGCTGTGGGTGGGTGTGCAGGTTGTCAACCCAGATGCCTGTTGGTTTTTTTTTTGGAGTGCATCACCTCATGATTTCTTGTATATTGCTGATCCTGCTTTCTTTGTTGTCTCGCATTCGACCAATCAATCTTTTGAATTAGGTCTTACCCTGTTGCACCATTTGTGGGCACATTGGCAGTGAATGGTTTGTTGACTGCACTGTGTGCCTGCGGTTGATGTGGCTGTGGTGTCATCAGCGCCACAATCAAAGCTTCTTTTTGAGCTTAGCACATTTTGCTCACTAAATTTGATTTCCAAGGTGCGGCGGGGGCATGGACCACCGCTGTATTTTGCTGTATTTTTGTCATGGGGATGTGCATAACAGTTGTTCCCTAAAATTCAGAGACATCTGACTGCTGCTGCTGCTGCTGCTGCTGCCATGAAGGAGCACCCCTGGTGATTAGTTGGGAAGGTAGATGTCTGGTTGCTTTTCCTTGGGTGCTGCACTTTTTGACCCATTTTATTCCGCTTCAGAAGCTTCTATCCCAGATTTCCACACTCCCGCAGCATTGTCCTCCTTTTGTGTGGTGCCCCATGGCTTTCTCGCCATAATGTATGGTGCCATACGCCATTATCCCCATAATACACGTGGCCCCATGGCGTTCTTTGCCTAATGCATGATGCCCCGCAGCATTCTACCCCTCTTATCTATGAGCATTTATCCAAACCCCTTTCAGGATGGTAGTAGCTGCCAATTTGCTGCTGCCGTGGATGGTTCACTCTGCTGCCGTGGATGGTTCACTGCAGCGCAACAGTGCAGTGCAGGAGTAGTACAGGTCGTACCAGTCCCAATGGGTATTTGCACTTCATGTGCAAGTTTCACCGAGGCATTTGGGAATGCCATGCACGCAGTGCGCACGCAATGCGCACGCAGTGCGCACGCAGTGTGAAGTTTTGGATGTCGGCAAATACTCGAACCCTAGTTTTGGCCCCCTTTCACAAGTTTTTAGTTCCGTACCAGGGTTTTTTTGGCTTCCCAAGCATTTAGAATGTGGCATATTTGAATTGTCAACCATTTCCCCCTAGAAGAGGCCCATCGACAAAGTGTACACCGTCGACACGACCCGGATCTCGACGTCGTCATTGTCGACACTGCAGCGAGCCTGGTATCCGTAGAGGCATGGTATCCGTAGAGGCAGTTCCATTCGCCCTGCAGAGTACTCTTCCCGACAGTTCGATTCGACCTGCTGGGTACTCTTCCCGACAGATAGTATGTGCACCAAAACCTTGGTCGCCGTCAAGGTGATTCTCAAACCGAGATGCTCAAGATCATCGATCGGTATGGCCACGTCCACAACTGCAAAGAAGTCAACGTGGTCATCGTCGCTCGAAGGCTCTCGATCGCCGATACTCGATGGTGGCAAGTCGACACCAGGACCGGACAGTTCTTCTTCGACAATGCTGTTGGTGATAACTACAACCAGAAGTATCGATGGACACCTGGCCAACCCTATGGTATTGACACCTTTCAGTCTTCCTCCTAGTAACCAGGTGACAGGTATTCTTGGGTGAGTATCCTAGCCTCTGTGTGCGCAATATGCACGCAGTGCGCACGCAGTGCAAACACTTAGCCTTTGTACAAGCGCCCCGTTTCTGCCCTTTAGAAGGTCGTGCATGCTTGGTTGTGAAGCATTCCAAAGGCCACACACCACCAGCTACACCATGGCCATTTGGTGTCCACAACTGGGGGTGGCCATTTATGTGATGCTGTGTTCTGGCAGCCTTTGGGAATCTTTCCTCCTTTTCTAAACAGCACCTGCTGCGAACCAAGGTGCAACATTGACTGATGCCAACTGCACTGTCACGTAGACATACAAGCATTTTGGCAAACCATTTTGTTGCATGGGGGCAAATGTTGACCAATAACCAGAACCTTTTTGGCTTTTTGACCAACGCCAACCACTGACCTACAGCATATCAGCCGACAGGAACCTCTTTGCTGGCCCTAGCACCCAACAAGCTCAGCATTAGGAGTTCATGTAGCCCAAATGGGTGTCCCGGCTTCTAAACCGGATGAATTTGCACACAGTGCACACATTACCCTCCGCAATCCGGAGACTTTTCCACCAAGAAATTACACAGCAGGAGGATGAAATGTTAGTAGATCACTAGATTTTTCTCTTATTTGTGTGACCTGGGACTGGGCTGCATGGTATCCAATTAGATAAACGTGGAGTAGCGTGAGCATGGGCCACCAGAAGTGCAATTTGGCACACCGATGACCTTGTCTCTTGAATGGGAGTGTGTGAATGGGAGTGTGTTGATACCGTAGGAGTATGTTTCTGAGGGTGTTTGGGGGCACTGCAGTGTCTTCTCCGCAAAGAGCCCAATATGATCAGGGTGCGCATGCAAACACCTGCATTTTTGTTGCATTTTCTGCAACTGATGCAGCGGCACACACAGCATCAGTGCCACAGCCCACTTTTCTTCCTTCTATTTCGAGACGAGCATGGGGTTTGCAAAGGAAGATCATCATTCGTATCTTTGCCAGGTTTGTGAGAACCGGGTCACATCACATTGTTCAACGTGCGATCTTTAATTGTTGGACTTACTAGTAACATTGATGTTCTTGGTCAGTTTCATTTGAAGGTTGTGGTCCCCTTCTCTAGTCCTATGTTGCTGCATATCAACGTGTAAGCCCATGCATTGTGTTCCCAAAGGCTATGGTCAAAGATGAAAAGACAATTGGGCACAAATCAACAGTTTTGTATTGTTGGCTGACAGCTTTTGGCCTGTGCATGTGGTGTTTTGGATGGTTGGTGGTTTTTCAGGCATCCTAATCACAGGAGCGTGTCTCTCTTTACCTGGGGCTTGTTGCCAAGCATGGAAAAGGTATGCACGACCAAAATGACCATCTAGGCAAAATGAATGTCAATCCGCTTGAACAATGGCATTGGCTGTGGGCGATACCAGCATACCTTCACCGTGTGCAGGCCAAATCTTGGGTGGTTACTTGGGGGATCCACAGTTCTTCAAAGAGTAATTGCCTGCATCAGCCTACAAGAGCTCTTGGCTGCCAAACAAACATTAAGGTATCCATCGGCTGTCTAATTTTCATAATGTACCGCTACCAATGCATGCGTTTCGACCTTATTGAATGAAAGGTAAACAGTGTCCTTTTGTGGTGAAACATCAACAACTGGTCTCAAGATTCGGCGTAGACCAATATTCCGATTTGTGCCCGAACAGCACCAAGAAGAAACATAGGTTTACCTGAGTAGGGACCCAAGTTTGCACCCAAGCGTGGCCTGTGGCAGATGCGGTTGCATGTGCCCGCGGTGGGATGCTTGCTAAGCGTACCCTTGGGTAGCGCTTCCTCAAGAAACACTGGACACAAGCAGACACAGGCAAAGCACTGAGCTAACCCTTTCTACACCGCGAAAAGCACAAAAGGGTAAAGAATGTACAAATACGTTAGCGGCCAAATGTGCAGAACACGACATAGCACAACATAGAGAAACAAATGATGGTAATGCATAATTCATGGCCTCCGATTGCCATTCATATCCCTTGGGCCCTGACCAACTCCTTTGGAGCCCACACATCGGGAACCTTAAATTGAAGACATAAAATACTTTTATAAATTATATCGCCCTAACTGTAGCGCTGAGGCTGGGTTTCTCGACATGCCATGGGTGTGTCCATAGGTGCCTTTGGGCACACCCCTTGCTAGGGCATGATACAAGTTTTGGAGGTAAGAGATTTTAACAGGTTACCTCTTTTGAAAAGAGGTAATTTTTTTCGTTTTCAGGCGGGTTGTTTTACAAGCTCCTAGAGGAAACCTTTTTGAAACCTCCTACCTCCTTCGCAAAAAGGTAAGAGGTTTCAATTTTTCAAAAAGGTGCCATGCCCTACACATTGCCCAACAGTGGCACAACGTCCGCTTACGATGGGTTGGTATGAATTCTGCAATAGAGTATTATTCATTAAAGTA
Organism: Eutreptiella sp. 'Long Island Sound 2002'; assembly: GCA_964036045.1. NCBI lineage: Eukaryota > Euglenozoa > Euglenophyceae > Eutreptiales > Eutreptiaceae > Eutreptiella > Eutreptiella sp. 'Long Island Sound 2002'. The sequence goes on from OZ038392.1 coordinate 44,541,914, forward strand.
TTGTTGCGCTTTTTCTTTCCTAAGTGGATATTTTCCGGCACACAAAACGAATGTTTTCTAAAACCAAAACGTGGATGAAAACTGGCATTTGGGCACACCAAAATTTTGGAGTCTCAAACTTGAAACGAGAGACTTGTTGTTGTGTGCGTTATTTGAGCTGAAAATGACAATTCATGCAATTGTTGTTTCTTGACTAATCTATTTGGGTTCGCGTAGGTCAAGTGAGTTCTATGTAGAAGTCTGCGATCGCTATGCCACCTACTTAGCACAAGATAGTGATCATGGCACTGGATCTCCCAATTTGATGGATAGTGTGTATATCTATTGTCCTATTTTTGTTCAGTGTTTGGTACATTTGTCGCATTGTCGATTTGGGTTCACAATTCTGCCTGAAACCAAACCCGGTTGAAAATCATCGGGCTTTGTACTAGTGTGCCGAGCTTGGTAGAGCTCTCGCAAAGTGGCCAATGGTAGGTACGACAAAAGTGCTTGTCAAAACAAACAATCATGGCAATGGTGGTCAAGTCATCATGCTATGGGCAAAAGTGAACCATACCACCTTGCACACATGAAAATATGGACAACATAATGATGTCTACCAATCATCCAAGGATTCGTAGAACTCAATGCATTCAAGAAATCACACAATTTATTTTGTAACACATCCTATCCATAATCCATAATACGCGAATGGAACACTCTGAAAAGCTCTCTCCCTAACAACCCACCGCTTACCTCTAGGTCCCCGCGAGCACTGCAAACATCAGCACACGGCACTGTACAAAATAGCCATATTGCACTGTTGCTCACGTAGACGGGCACTTGTTTGCAAAATGCACACGGGTGCTTTTCAGGACCAAGAGCTGGGGGCGGCTCCTCTTAGGAGCAGCCATCTCCTGCCACCCGTTATAGCCAATGCCGCATGCATAAAGCAGTTCCTATACGGATTATTGGTTCTTAACAAAGAGTACAACGTCTTGTTGCTTCAGTTTATCTTCGCAAAGAAAGACTATTTAGTGATTCTTTCACGGCTAATGTTTTACATTTACAAATGATGTGTCCGACAATAAAAGCCGTCACAATTTTGCACTACTTGGCTTCATGCAAAACCTTCAAGACATGATTGACTTGTAAGTGCCTTCAATGAGACTTAACATACACCGTTCATACCAATTCCTAACCTTACTTCATACATGCTAGGCATTTTTTTCTTCAACATTTGGACATTTTTCCGTAAAATTGACAACATGAAATCAATTGTAATTGATTGAAATCTTGGAAATTAACAATGGTGGGAACAAAGGCTATCCTTAAACAAAGCGAAGATGCAAAACTTGAAAACAAAGATTTGATACATTCTACGATGAATTCACGTGCATTTCCACTACGGCACATTGAAAAATAGGATAAATAAAACACATTAATTGACACCTACAGCCATCAACACAACATTGGGTTTTGCTTTTGTTCACCACCCCCCACCCCCGTACGCGCAGTCTCGGCGTGTGACAAATCTCGTCATGTATTAAGGTTCTGTGCGGGGGACACACACAAATCAACATAAAATAACTATTGAATGGTTTGTTCCAGCTCAAGAAAAACATGATGGAGCCAGCGCGCATGGCTCTACACCTAGGCAACTGGTGCCTATTTTGCTGGGGAGAATCTTTGCACTGTGCGCTACTTTTAGACTATGTTCTCTCTGAAGAGCCCCTGGGCACGCCCCTTGGAAACACCCTTAGAATTAGGCGACCCAAACTGCACTCGAAGGGACGTTGAGGGGGACGCCCCCCGGTTCTCGTGGCAGTGGTGAACCACCAAGGGCCTTTGGGGGGGAACTTGACTATGTGTTGGGCGGCGGAGATGGAGGGCAGTCAGGTGGCGAGTCTGAACTTGGGATGGCAAAAGAGATGGACTCCATCTTACATTGCCGATTCAGCACTCTCAACCAATCTTGGTAGTATTCCAAGTGGAGGAGTCCGTCTTCTGCCGTCCCAACCACCGTGGCAGGAGGTCGCAGGCCGTTGGAGCGGGTGTAGAACAACCTATCCCCAACACCGAGATCAATGGAGAAAATGGGCCTGAGAAATGAGGAAGGAAATATGTTGTCCTGCAGTAGGCACCCTCCAAGTGTATCACCAACTCAATCAACGGAGAAAGAGAGTAGATGCGGTGGAAATGGGTAAAAAATGTGTGAAATAGGGTAAGCATCCAAAAATGCCAGATCCCTAATGCATCAAAGCCTACTACCAAACAACAATGATGCCCAAAGTATCACAAAATATGGGTTTCTACTACAGCCAGACGCCCAGATAGTTGCAACGTGAGTGCACTGCACCCCCTTGGTGCAAAACAAGGCGGGAAGAAAATTGCTTTGCGGGGGGAGTGATGGCACGGAAGCTCATTTGCCCAACGCCCCCCTCCCCCTCCTTGGTCGCCGTGCCGGGAGGGGGGTTCGGGCTGGGGCTGCCCTACCTGCTGTGCCGGGGGGCGGGGGGTCCGACCCCAACACACATAGCTCAAAATGATCCCCACGTCGAGCTGATCATTTTGACTACACGTATGTGGGGGGAAATTTATTCGTGAAAAAATTTTCTGGGCCAAAATTTGTGTTCCGGCGCCTTTGGTGGCAACATCCGTCCTAACACAAAACAAAGGGCCCGGCGGGAAGCCCATTTCTGGAACCCCCCCCCCCTTCCTTCGCCGGGCGCCCATGCCATCCCTCCCCCCCCCAGCAAAGCAATTTTCGGGTCGCCCAGTGATGGATGAGCGAGCGTGCAGGCAATTGATAGCCGACTGGCACCTCAAAGTGAAATGTCAGCTGAGGACAGGCAAATGGCATGGGATGTCGCGGTGACTGGGTGTCCCCCCCCCCCCCCCCAAGTATTGCCAATAGCTAGTACCTGTTCAGTGTAATTGATTGCAAACAATAAGCGGTTATTGATTTTCTTCGAAAAAATAAAACTGCTCCTTGGTTCAAATATTGGCCCAAACAAATAGCGGCTGTTGATATTTTCAACCCCAAATCCTGAAATTTGATTGCCAATACCCAGCTTTATGCAAAAATGTTTCAACTAACTACTGATTTTGTTCATCAAAAAATGAACCCAGTCCATGGAAATAATAACTGGTTTTGGATTTAACAGAATATTCCTATTCCTGTTCACGTGCTTAATTTATACTCGCTAAACATGTGCATACACACATCACATACTTTCCTTGTTTCACTTTGAGGAATTATGACATGGATGCATTCATTCTGCACTGTATGCCGTCAAAACTCATGGCATGATGCATGATGATTAGGTCAGATTAGAACGATAGATCACGACAGGTACTCGTCAATCTGCACACAACGCATTCCATTCCAGCAATACTGCACGGATCTGCCCGATCACATGGGAAACCATGTTCATCAATGAATCCTTCCCTGGTACAATCATCATAGCGCTCACCAAAACCACCATGACGATGGCGTGCTGCACTTCACCCTGGGCAGCAAGCCACCAGCAGCAATCCCCACAATACATTGTACCAAAGATTCTGCTGCTGTGGCAAAACCAACTTGAACTGCTATATCAATTTGGCCCATGTGGACAATCCCAATTGGGAGTAGAACACTTGCCTGGTTCAGTGCCTTGCTCCCCCGGGTCTGCAAAAAGCACTTGCTCCTCCGGGTCTGCAAAAAGCACCAGATACACGAGGAGATGGAAGAACATTCAGATTGCTTACCTGGGACCCAAAATCAATTGAGGGGATGGCACAGGCGAGGACATACAGAGGACAGGAGACAACATAGGACAGGACACACAACTGCTGCGTGGTCATGCCCACTGCATACCTACATAACTCTTGAGCACGAACAGGGGGAGAAGAAGGTGGGTGGAAGAATTGGAGGAGGGCTTACAAGGCCCATGTGTGGTCCCTGTGATGCTGAATTATGCCCAAACATTCTTGGCTGCATGATTGTTGCAAGGAAAATATCCTACAATTGGGGATGCCAGTCATATAAATGTGAGGGTCTGGGCACAAACACCCTCAACCAGGGCCATCCTCAGTGTTGGATCTGGACCCAAAGCGTGGCCTTTGGAGACTTTCAGGCAGGCAGTTATCCACCGAGTGGCCGTGTCCACAGGCCTAGGCAGTGATTGAACGATGGGACCCAACAATCATGGCATGACAGGGTGGGGTGGGGTGGATGGGTGCAATGTGGGCAGGGGTGTGCTTAGAGGGGAGGAGGGGGGGCAGAAGGGGGTGGATGGGACCCAAAATTTTGTGTACCAAAAGTGGCCCAACAAGATTGTCCCTACCGTAAAGTTCATTTTCCCCACTATGGTCACTTTGGTCTGGAGGGGGGGGGGGTTTTCAGGGGGAGGGGGGGCACCCCCTTGCGGGAAAAAAATCAAGCACAGGCTGGATGGGAGTTCTGGCATGACGCCTGAGTGGATTGCTGTCTGAAGCTGTGAAGCTGCCAGTGCCTAGTGGCCTCTCGCCACTTACCGCTTTCCTTCCCGCAAACCCTTTTACTTAGTAGGTGGCAGTACCCGCTGGCTTCTCACCACCTAACCAGGGGTATTTTTAAGGGGCAAAGTAGGACATGGTTCCACGAGTTGCGGAAACAACACCTACTGTTGCTCTGACAAGGGCGTGGCTCTCACAGCACGGGGGGGGGGGGGGGGGGTACTGTGGTGGTTCCCCCACCCCTTGCGCAGACACAGGCCAGGTTCTGCTTTAGGGGGTAATATTGTGGAGACACGGGGTCGCGGTGTTTGGACAAGCCTGTGTTTGCGACACATAGCACGACACATAGCACGACACATAGCACGGAACACAGACATACTCCACCTTTACCCCTGGGAACACGACAATACAAAGCATCACCTTCATGCGCACAACTCAGGTACTACTCAGTTTGATTAACAGGCACCGTATAGAACCCCTTGCCCACCTTGGCCTCGTCTTGAAGAGCTGGACATGCTGCCTTCCAGGGCTGCCTTCGGGGCTGGCTGAGGGACAGGCTTGGGCTTCTTACCATTGGGAACACAAGGTCTGTTTGTAAAATGCAGCTTACAAACACAATGCGAAATTACCCCTCACCTTGGGTAGAGGGACCCGAAACTCAAGCAGGCAGAAACTCATTGTTTGTGGACCGTTGGTGTGTCACAGGCAATCTGGCAGTAAAAAAAGAGAATTGCTCATCGCTGCAAAACAGGCCAGCATACACACCAGAACATAAGAGCACATGGGAATTGCATCTACACCAACACTTTGACACCCAAATTGACTGCTCCTGCAGCCTGCACAAAGCTACAAACCACATCCCCCCCCCCCTTGCGAAAGCACGACGAAAATCAGGAAAACGATGGTCAGACGAGGTCCTGCGCTTAGACAAGCCCGTGCTTGCGCGACGCCGGGACCAAAAGAATGCACGTGGCAAACACCCACCCATACCTCACCCTGACCACAATTGTCGCAACAGAGCACCAGAACACAGTGTGCATGCAAACTTCAGCATGTTCTGGACATGCTGAAATTTGCAGTGGACATGGACATCCTCACTGCCTATCAGGGGCATCAGGACCAATAATTGTGGTGGCACTAGTGGACCAGATGTACGTCACCGCCATGCCAGCAATAGCAACATTAACCATGCTTCTGAGTCGCATCAAAACAAACAGCATTGGGTTGCAGTTGCAAGCAGAATGTGGGAGGAACTACCCTAACCCCTGGCAGGCTGCTGAGTATTTTGACTGCACACTTGACCACACACAAGCGGTGGAAAAAAACAGGGAGATTCTGGCAAACTCTCCTAAAGCAAGCACCAAACCGTCATGTTGTTGCCTAGTGTCATGTGAAAAGACTGCTGCTCCAATGGAGGTAGGTTTGGGGACTTGGAGGTCTGGAAAGCAGAGGGGGCTCGCCCCACACCCCATGGGCCTCGACACAAAATTTTTGGCCCACCGAAAATAAAACCCTCAAGTTGTAAGTAGAAGCCACACTTGACCTCCATACCCAACCTTGGCGATGCACTGGGTCACTGTTCACGAGTTTGTCACAAAATCTGCACGCGTTACGGCACCACAAGTGCCCTCATCACCTCTGCGTATGAAGCGTGTATGAATGGAATGATCTCACCAGAACAATGGAAACAGCAGCAGGGTCATCAACAAACTGCAGTGCTGCCAATCAAATCGTGAGGCTATCCTCAAATTTGATATTTTCCCCTCACCAAATACACCCACAACCACCAGCACTTTCTTCCTCCCCGTTCAGTCACAAGTGACGCCAATGTCCATGTGGCAGCCTGTTGCACAACCGAAACACGGGGATGCAATGAATGAATCACATGTACACACATGACCATTGTCGAAAGCATGCGCTGCTTGTGAGCAGTCAACCTGCAATTCAGGCGCCTGACCACACTGCACCTGCATGGCCAGTGATCCACACACAATCTCCCCTCCTGTGGCTGTGGGCTCACCTCTGAAATTTGTCTCCAGCGGTCCATTCCACTGCATTCTGGCCTCGTGCACAGCCCTGCCAAGGAAATCAGGCGATTGCTGCATGCAATGGGAGTTATTCAAAGCCCTGGCCAACCCACATGCACAACTACTTCAGAAAAAACTTCCTGAAGGAAAAAATGACACTTGCCAAGGAGATGGAAATTCGAGATTCTGGGGACACCAGTGTTTTTTCAGGGCGGAGGGGAGGTCTGAACCACCAATCCAACCCTGGAGGGTTGGAATCCTAGGCATCTGTAAACCTGCTTTTTGCCCAGCAGTATGATGCGTCGATATCTGTTTATCACCGTCGAAGGCCAGAGGGCACAATGTGGTCGGTAGCAAGATGCTGGAGGCCCCCACCTGGGCACTTCCAGCCAATGTTCTCAGTGTTCAAAGGTATGGCACAGCAACACACAAATCAACCTGCTAAGTATAGAAAGACCAGCTACACAAAGAGGGAACCCGCGCGCTCTGTCAAGACCGATGTATGCACCTATCTGCCCAATGCGCTTGCTCCACCAAAGGCCAGAGGAACCTGCCTACCCCTGCACCACTGTGGCATCTTGTGGAGGTCACTACAAACCTCGTTCACATGGCAGGCGGTGACTGAGATAAAAAGCAAAAAAAGAGGTGCAGTAGGGTTGGTGGAGTGCAGCATCTCTGAGCACTCATAACTGGAGCGTCAACACTTCTCTCATTATAGCCTTGATCTCTGCCCCTGCCCCAAGCCTGGCTTTCATAGACAGCGCAGGAGAGTGTTCCCGAAATCAGGATACCTTGATGCCAGTATCTACAGTACCCAACGACTGCATGCACTTATCAAACTGGCACCCCAGATTACTGCACCACAACACTCTGCTACCTAACAGCCGTCAGCCCTCAACAAAGCAGTAAGCAGCAAGCCATAAAAATGACACCAGGAAAAAAACTGATGGCATCATGCTCCTCTATCAGCCACAGGCACCAACAGGAAATGGAAAACATAGACAAACCGGCCTCCTCACCTACCTTCAAGGAATGTGAATCCTTCTTCATAAACGCTGAGGTCGGCACACACTGCCGCCCTCTGCGGGAAACAGGTTCCTGCATTGCTGCCCAACTGCTGAATCCTAACCCCCCCAAAGGGGGCGCAGATGGTTGGTAGACTGCCCGATATCTCGGCTGTAGGGAAGAGCGTCTGCCCGGCGCACTAGCATTCCCGCTACGAAAATCCCATACCAACGGAGTCCTGAATGAAATGTAGCAATGCATAATGACTTATCTACTGGACACAGGCAAGGCGGCACTGAAGGCCAGGCAATCAGTGAAGATTTCGTAACGGCGAAACGGCGTAACAGAATGGGGGGGAGGGGCGCCATAAGGGCACAAAAGGAAATCATCATATATTCCTGGCACAGCTGCAAACGCATTTTCCACTCACCTCACAACAGAACACGGCCACGACACCATGGATGGTACCAATGGTGCAGCCCCGCACCTGTTGACAAGATAACGACGTGCCTTGAACCATTTTGTGTGCATCAGATAGCGAACAACGGGCAGGCGATTGGGGGCTTAGGCCTCGTACAGAGACACCAGCCCGTGCGGCGGCACATATCGAACATTCAAACTGTTTTTGGTTGGCCCTGAGAGTAATCTTTGGCAGGGCCACGTGGTCAACAGCCTTCGGCTGCGGCCACACTCATGTGTGCGTGGGTGTCCAGCCAGCCACGCTGTCAACTCAGGGAAGCAGCTACTTAATGTGTGTGTCTCTGTGCCTTCAAATGCGTGCCTCTTCGGCATGTACAGGTGCCACACACGGCGACGCAAGCCTTAGACGCACGAAGGTGCCTCCGTTTCCCTCTCCAACATCATCATGTGGTGGTTGCGCTTGGGTGAGGTAGCTTTGCCTGTGTGTGGGGGTGGGGGGGGGGGGGGGCAAGGCAGACTGGGGCCTACTGGTGCTGACATTTCTGAGGAGACAGATTTGTTTCAGTCTTCAGTGGTATTCATTCTCCCAAATTCAGCACCAAAGAATCCCGCCATGCCCAGATGTATACATGGATGTGGGGTGCAAAGAATGCACCTGCACCAGTGAACAAGAATTGCAAGATGTCGGTCCTACCTCCTAAGGTTGGTGGGGGACACCCACGCATGCGTTTGACGAAGGGTTTTGCACACCCTCGGTGCCCCAGAAGAATGAGTTGCTGTCACCACCACTGGTGGCCCCATACCAACACATTGTGTGCACCAGGCAGCCCTTTACCAACACATTGTGTGCACTGTGTGCCCACCAGCCTTAGGTCTATGAGACTATGAGATCCCAAAGCAAGAGACTTGAGTCAGTACGCTGCATATATATCTCTGGCAATAGAAACTGGTTCTTGATGCTGAAAAAAGGGGGTGACATGTGCCTATGTGCTGACAAACGACAAGGGGGGGGGGGGGTTGCGGTCAGGGAGCGTCAACTCCCATTGCGGAAAATTGCGGTAAAATTGCGGGAAATTGCGGAAAATTGCGGTAAAATTGCGGCGCCGTAGCCAAACCTGCCGTAGCCAAACCTCCTCGGACGGGAAGAGGAGCAACACTTCGGCACAGGTGGCTCAGAATGTTTCTCTGCCTCTTCAAACATCACAACTATCACAACTACTATCACAACTACAGCAGGTGACCCTCAATATCGCCACGGAATTGAAGCATAAACCGGAGGCGGCGGACATTGTTATCCAATTGGTGCTGCTGCACTGTGAAGAAAAGCGCTCCACATCACCACCAGAAGATAGCTGTGTCGCCAAGAAAAGCACCCTCTCTTGGAAAAGGGAAGGGGCATGTGATTGCCACCATTGATGCAAAGCACCAGGGCGAATGACGTTTCCTCATTGTCTGACTCACATCTGTGGCACAGGAAAGAACCATTCAACGATTTCGGGGGCTGGAAAACATGAAGCTTTTTGTTCTGCAACAGCTGTGCGCAAAGGCAAAGGGAACCAACAAGCACGCAGGTGAACAGGCGAAAAGCAAATGCGGGGCGAAAAAGTGCGACGAATTGCGGACCTCAATCCCCCCCCAACCCCTGCGGACTGCTGCATGGTAAGGTCGGCCATGGCAGACCATGAGGGGACAAAAGTGGCAAGATGGTGACCCAGGGTTGCCTCCTGGGTCAAGGGGCTGAGGAGAAAGGGGTGCTTCGGTGCGTTCATATTGGTATATGTTTATTTTGTCCCTGAGCCACTGCCGATAGTGGCATGCATGTTTTTTTGGTTGGCTTCCACTCGCAAAGAATGGCGTGTGGTGGGGCTCCTGGAAGATGCACAACCCCCCAAAAATAGCCCATGTTTTCGGTGAGGTCTAGCGTTTTTTGTGGGCCTTTTTTTTGAGTTCGCTAGGGTTCAGGGTTTAGAGGGGCTGACTCAATGGGCCACGGTGGACCACGGCGGACCACGGCGGGCCATGGCTTACCATGGCGGACCGTGGCGGACCATGCAGGACCCCACAGGCCGGAATTCCCATGTTTTCGGTGAGGTCTAGCGTTTTTTGTGGGCCTTTTTTTTGAGTTCGCTAGGGTTCAGGGTTTAGAGGGGCTGACTCAATGGGCCACGGTGGACCACGGTGGACCACGGCGGACCACGGCGGGCCATGGCTTACCATGGCGGACCGTGGCGGACCATGCAGGACCCCACAGGCCGGAATTCCAGCCACTGCCCTGCCCTTGCAAGCCCTGGCATGTCAGGCACAGCCTACGGTGAATCTTGATTGACAAGGGCTTGCGACTCCTGACCCTCGTACAGCCCTGCTTCGATATCGTTATGGTTGAGAGGGTTTTGACGGGGTGCATCAGATTCTTTTCGGCTGCCAACAGAGATCATCCGGCTACTTCCTGTGGGACAGACGTCATAGCATGTGCAGGCATGCAGATCCACCCACCCAAACAGCTTAACCATTGCGCAGAGATAGGGTGGCAAATCACCCCCCTTTTTTTGGGGGGGGGTCAAGGGCTGCAGCTGGGCGCCCTGCGTGGCGTTCTCGTTATGTTGCGTTATCCAAGAAGCAATGCGCATCATCAATGGGGTGGGGGGGAAACGGTCTGCCCGGGTGGGGGGGGGGCTGAGGCTATTCCACAACCGTACAGGGACAATTGCAACATCACCATGCGGTCAGTATTGACCTAATAAGGCAGCTCAAACCTCTCAAACGCTTGGTTCCATTGCACGCCATAATAGGACTGCACCTACCAAGCTGGTGGAACTGGCAAGGTTTTTGCCTTTCACGATTGTTTTGGATACATGAGAAGGTCGTGGTGTGAACTAGGCACATTCAAACCAATCTAGAGGATGAAAAACACTTTGTATGACCTTTCACCACCGGTTTCACCCCATTAGCAACTTGGGCACCCATGGTTTGGCCCCAAACCGCCCAAAATGACCCAAAAATGAGCCCAAAGCGACCGATTTTTTTTTCGGGGTTGACTGCTTTTGACTGCTTTGAAGGCGGTGTATTGCCTCCAGGGGCCACATGGCGATGAATGATGAGACCTGATGTTTGCAAATCACTTCTAAACGAAAAACACACTTCATTAGGCCATTGGCACTAGCTGGTGCTTGGATAGGGTACAGGGGTCACCAGAGGGTCAAGGCTTGGACAGAAAATATTTACCCAAGTGTGATTGGGGACCACCTGGGATGGCAAAAATGGGATTTTCAGGCCATCACCAGCCAATTTTAGTCCATTTGTGTCCTTTTGAAGTACCCCCAATGCCCATTGGGCCCATTGGGTGAAATCTAACTTTTACTGAAAGGGTTCAAGAACCTCCTAGAACACCAAAAATGGTGCCCCTGAGACCAAGAGAACCCAATTTGTGACCTTGCCCCCCAACGGTCACATGGGGTCTTCGTGCTTAGACAAGCCCGTGCTTGCGCGCGATGCGCAACGCAAAAAGGCACTACACATAGAAAACCTGCCTGTTCCCCACACCAAGCACAATTCTCTCAAAAATGGCACTAGAACACGATATGTAGGCAAAAATTCTGCATGGTCCTCATGTAGCTACTGCCCATCAACAGGTGTGGAATAGAAACCCTTTCCAACCTTGCGCTTCATCTTAAACGGTTGCACATGCTTCCCCTTTGGGGCAGGCTTCGGAGCAGGCTTGGGTGCAGGTTGTGGAGTATGCTTCGGCTTCCTATTCTTGGGAAGAAAACTGTCATCAACAATATCTTTGGTGATTTGGGTTCCAGTCAAGCAAGTGCGGTCCCTGGGAAAAATTTCTTGTGCCGCGGCATGCTGCGGCATGCTTCTGCCTGCACATGTGGGTACCTACACTTCTATGGGAAATTGAACTCACATGCAAGAGACAACATGCACAACACTGTTGGGCTGAATTAATCACTTTCACCATCCGGATCGTCTGTAGTGGGTTTGTTGACATACATCATAGCCAAATGGCGCAAAGTGTCGTTGCCCATATGCAAACGGTCCTTTGTCTGGATGTGGCCCATCAAACTGAACGTTCGCTCAACATGGCAAGCAGAGCGTGGTCGTCGGACAAAGAAAACAGCAATGCTACTCAACGTAGGAAAATCGTCTTTTTTGGCATGCCACCATGCCACTCTGGCTGCAGTAGAATCCGGCAGAGGGCTCGGGGCTGGCAGAGCAATATACCGCACCCACTCAGATTGTGGCACATTGGGTATGTGTTTACACAACTCAGAGTAAGACATCATTTCTTTGGTCTGCAGTAGTTCTGGGTTGAAACAATTGGCTGCCGCCTGAGTCTTGCCTCGCCCTTTGATAGTCTTTGCATGCAGATTATCCACCGACAAGGCAGACAGGCACATGAGCCCAAAAAAATGGATGCTGCGGCATGCTGCGGCATGCTTCAAAACCCCCATGTGCAGCTCCAAAAAAAGGGTGCTGCGGCATGCTGCGGCATGCTGCGGCTGCACTTGCTTGGTTCCAGTACCAATCAGAATCATGTTGTGAGAAAGAGGAACCATGGCAAACATGACCCATCCCCTGTTTCCCTCTACAATCACCACACATCACCACACGTTGAATTTCTGACCATAAAAACCACGGTCAGAAAAAACCATCAAAACAACGGTCACACGGGGTCTTCGTGCTTGAACAAGCCCGTGCTTGGACAAAGGGGGGGGGGGCGGTTGTCCCTACAAAGGACAAAACTAGGCTGCGGGCATCCGTGTTGGGGAGTGGCAAACTGTGTGCATGCAACGGCAACACCCAGTGATAAAAAATTGGTCAAACGAGACTTTTGCGAAAAAAGATCAGAGAGCACCTGAGATGATAAAAATCATGTTCATGAACCATTATTTGCCCATATCCACCCCCCAAATTTCCAAACCACCTTGTAAATGGCGCAATTTGGGACTGAAAGATAGTTCAAAACCAAGTGGAAAATGACTTTTTCCAAACCTGCTCAAAGAAACTCAAAGACACAAAAACATGTATCCTTGGGCATGACAACCTGCTTTTGATCCCCCCACATGACTCCCATAATGCCCTGAATGTGCAGCATATGCAGCGTGCAGATTGTGTACTGAGCATTGCCAAATATGCGAGACATGTGTGTGCGTCTGTGTGTCTGTGTGCTGCATGGTGCCAAGTGCACAGTGTACATTTTGCAGGAACATTTCTGCACCAGCTCGGTCCCAATACCCAGTCCTGGTTTAGGCTCAAGAATGTCATTCGCATGCACAGGTTCATACCTCGAGAGGAAACTGCAGAACCCGGCTTACTTCCATCTTGACTTGACGGTGGCATGTTGCGGAATGATCCAGTGCGCTCGTATTCACGCTTTTTCAAGCAGCTCCACAAGAAAAAAACCGAGAATGCCAAGATGAATAAGGAAATGACCACTATGACGACAATCAAGATGATAAAAGCTGTGTCCACAGGCTGTGAAGAAAGATTCCATGTGGGCTGCAGCATCGACTGCAATGATTGCGTGACGCTCTGTGCCTGCGCTGTACACTCAACTCACTGTGCAGCAGCCATGTGCATGCCCTGTGCACTCACAGGGGGCTCGGTTATGATGTGATGCCCCCCCCGGTGGAAGTAGCTGTTGGCTGGAGGCCCCCTTGGCGGGGGGAAAGGGGGGATGGGGTGGGGGGCTCCACACCATCAACACCCTTCGGCACAAAATGGTGCACTACGCATGGGCTTGGCTAGGGAGAGTGGGGGGTCATTTGTGGGCCAAAAAGTGGTCCAAACTGAGTTTTTTCAGAGTTGTTGCTAGACCAATTGGGGTGCTCAAACAAATGGTCTAGGCCCTTTTTGGTCAGGTTTTATAACCATCTTTAGGGTCTAGGGTGGAGCTACCCCTTTTAGCATGCTAGGAGGCGGGGAAGCAAGCATCACAGGGCAGAAGCAAGCACGCATGAAATGGGCAAAAAATCAGAACTCCAGGGTCCCTAGGTGCCCTTGGAATGGGGTTTTGAGCCACGTAGCCCAAGATACGGCCCGTTCTTGGTTTTGGGCCTGTTTGACACAAACATCGCACATTCAGGCCATTTTTAGCCATTTTTGGCCTGTTTCTCGGACATATCGTGGAGTTGAAGGGCAATAAAGGGCTCCTTGTCATGGTGCAATCGAGGCGCACGTGGTGTGTAGCCACCGTATCCCTTCGTTTGGCCGTTTTGACTCGATTCCGGGGCCGTTTTGGGCAAAAAAAAGGCTGTTTTGGGGCACAAAATGCGCAGTTTTGCGAAGGCACCTCCCGACTTGGCGCCCCTGTCCCGGGGCGCCACCGGTGAGTTTTTGGCTGAAAACTTGGATTTGGCAAGGCCGCCACCTAGGCTTTAGGATGGCTCAAGTAGAGTAGAGCCCGGAGCGATGAGGCGGAGCAATGGCCAAAACGGAAAGGAGAAGTGCTTGCTTGTTGCTTGCTTGGTTGCTTGCTTGCTTGCTTGTTAGCTAGATTTAAGGGGAGAGGGGTGTAGTAATATATATATTGCCCCGGCCCTCTCTCTCTGTGTGTGTGTGTGTGTGCATGTGTTCGACGACGTACACAGGCACATGCTGCCGTTGATGTACCGTGCAACCTTCAGGTGGTCTTTTCGGTATGCCCAAGCGTGGCAGAGTTGAGAAATGGGCTTCTTTGTAGACAGAAGAGCAGTGCGCAACTGTGGTCCATTTTGCAGGGGAGTGTCTGGGCAAGCCCTGCGGAGTATGAGCTTGTAAGTAGGTTGCAACATGGGCAGTCATAATTGGGTGTGGGCGGCAAAGATAGGGTGTGCAGCATGGGCTGCAATGGCAAGGTGTGGGTTGCAATGTAGGCACAAAGACAGGACGACGCTCTGTGCGTACCTGGTGCACCCCTTGTGAGCTGAAAGATGGGCTCAAAAAAATGGTCCGGGGCACGCACATGCACCGCAAACACGCATACATGCACATGCATACCTCTTGGGCCGGTTCTGGTTTTGGTCCAAACCGCAGGGACAATTGGCTGCTCTGCACATCCAACCAGGGGGCATCCGGAAGTGAGACCGGAGGTGTGACAATTAAATTGACGATTGAAAGATTCAGTGCTCCAGACCCTGCATGCAGAACGAAGTAACTTCAAAAGACGCTTTGTCATGTGTGTATACCGGGTAAATTTGCTCAGGGTGACAGACACAAAAAAAAGATTTGCGTTCGTCATGCACCTTTGCATGAACCTGAAGCTGATGGTGGATGGCTGTATTAAAAGAAGTTAGTCTTGCTGAGATTCCATCCACGCTCTTCATCAGCCATGTCTTAGTCAGCCATGTCTAACCAAACCTGAAAATGGCGCTTGTAGTGGCACCATCCAGGGGAACACACGAGCTTCCCCTTGTGAATCTGATGGGCCTTTGTGAATTACCCCTTCAACCACATGTGCATGATCAACGACAGCACAACGATGAAAGCAACCACACAATGTACACTGTGCCTTAGGCTTTATGTCCCACCCGCTCCCTACTCTAGACCCAGGTGCGCCCCAACTTGCTAATTGGGGGGAATTGCATCTCAGTGCATTTGAGCCCCCCCCCTCCCCCTGTAAGGATCTGAGATGGGATGCCCCCCCCCCCTTTGTGGACAAAATTCTATTGCCTTTGGCAAGGTACCTCAAAGAGGGATTTTGGTGATGGGTTTGCTCTTGTTGTTGGGACAGGCATTGCGAGTCCACCAGCTCCTTAGCCCCCCCCCCCCCTTCCTCTATGAGATTCTCGAGCCAAAATTCGCTTTCATACCAAAGCGACCTCAAAATAGGCCCACTCTAGACTGTTGCAAACACAACTGTACAAGTGGTTTTTGTACTCGGTTCAGATTTAGCATCTCCCATTTTGGGATCATCCATTATCATTATCCATCATCCAAACCCCAATCAGGGTCATGATTTTAGATTCTGAGGCCAAAACCCACTTTAACACCAAAAAAAAACACATCAAAACAGGTCCACTGTACAGTGTTACAAAATGCTTACTTTTTGGGATTTGACATCTCCAAAATTTGGGATTGTCCATCACCCTTGTCCTCATCCAATCACCCATCAGGGTCACGATTTTAGATTCTCGAGCCAAACCTCACTTTCAAACCAAACAGACATCAAAATAGAACCACTCTACACTGTTGTACCCCCCCCCCCCCTTGTATAAGCTACGCCAATGTACGGAATTATTACGGTCCCTACGCCCACTGTAGCTTGGACAAGGGCGTAGCTTGCGCGCAACACATACAACTACTGGCACGCATGTGCGCATGTGCATGGTATGAGTGCACCTTGACCTCCGCCCACATTTCCAAGTGCATGCAAACACAAGAAAGCGTTGGGAACATGAAAATTTCAGGTTCACACCCATGTTGGCACAAGCAATGAAGGATGCGAAGCCTACAAATGTTCACAAATGTTCGGCTTGGAAACCCTTCTTGCGATCATACACCATGCGGAACAATTGCACATGCTCACCACTTGAAGATGCTTGAACTCGATTCTTGGGAGGGGGGCACAAGGATGTGTGACCATCTGCCCACCTTCATGCACTCCAACACCGCAAATTGGTCCCTCTTCTCCGATGGTCCCTTCATTGTACCATCCACACGGTCACCGGTGGAACATGTGAAAGTAACTGGACGTCCAGTTCCAAAAAGAGAAGATTGCATGGTGGGCTGATGCAAGAAAGGGGAATATAAAGCACAAATATTCCCAAATTCAGAGCCATGTGGGTTGAAGTGGGCAAAGACTCACAAATGTGTCCATGGCTCCATGTAATTGGCAAACGTGACGGCAAACCCATGTCTTATGTGGCCGCACTACATCTTGTACGTAATTAAAATTACGTACACAATTATTACGGTCCCTACGCCTACTGTAGCTTGGACAAGGGCGTAGCTTATACAAGGGGGGGGGGGGGTACACACAACGGCATAAATGGTTTTTGTCAATTGGTTTCGCTTCGGCATCTTCAATTCTTTTGCCTCTGGCAAGTCCACCTTGCACAGAATCTGCCCTGAACAATGCACCTCCAAGTGGCTGATTTTGGCTCACCATGCCTTAATGCATACTCCAATTGTCACCAAATGATCACCCAACAATAGCCCAAGGGTTCCCGGAGGTTGTCAGAGGTCGCCAAGGAATCGCCATTTTTCAGCCAACTCATGCCCGCATGAAAATGGCTAAGACCTCAGAGGTGGGGCCCTATAGGGGATGATCTTGGAAACTTGGAGATAGCCGGGACCCCGTCACCAGTTACCGGGTCCAAAGAGAAGAAAAAGGTGGAACAGGACCAGGGCGCGAACCAACGCACAATGGCGGCGATAAGCCAACCAACTTTTGCCCACTGTGTTGCCAACAAGCCCTGAACGGCGCTTTTGAGGGCCCAGTTGGTGCTACATGGGTGCCCATGGGTTTATATGTACTCCCAAAATGATCACCCAACAACAGCCCAAGTGTCCTTGAGAACCGTCAAGGGTCACCAGAGAAAGTGCATTTTTCACCCAACACATGTAGGCCATTTTCAGCCCAAGCAGTCATTTCACACGGGCCATGACCAGCCCTAGGCAAGGCCAAAGGCTGCAAAAAACGTCCTTTTGTATCCTAATATGCGTATGCTTTCACAACATCCCCAGTTGCACATGTTGGAGTGGGCATCACAAAGTAATTAAGGTCGCCAAAAACGCCAATATAGCAAAAATGGCTAGAGCAAAAATGGCTAAAAACTACACAAACTTCACAAAGCGCTCCTCCCACTCCACCAACACAAACCCTGTAAAGTCATGACCCGAAAACACTTTCTCGGCTCAAAGTCGAAAAGGGGGAGGGGGGTCATTTTTCCCCTTTCCTGGACCCCTCCCTTCACCCATCTGCCTGGCCCCTGCATGCTGCATTGCAACGTACCACACATGCATCATACAATAATGCAACCCCAACAGCATTCGCAATTGCTTTGGTGGGCAAACCCTGCACGTGGTCTTGCAATATTGTACCACGACTGGACACATAATGTACTCCCACTTTGTGACTGTGCACCACTTTGCACTTTTGCTTCGGGGGGGCAGGGGGGGGCTGTGTTCACCGGTGCCAGGTGAAGCGCAAACCATCGTCTAAGAAGTTGACTTCAAATGAGGCACTCTCATGTGTGCGATTCAAAGCAGTGCTTGAGAAATACACACGTACTGATTTGTAAGCAGGCAGGTGTGGTGGCCGGTGAAGCTGCTGCTGCTGCTGCTGCTGCTGCAACGCACTGCCATGAACTGGTGTACGACGTTATGTAAATGAGGTGCTAGAGGGTAGGGTGAGCTGTGGGAACATTTGCTATTAGACCATTTCGACCCGGGGGAAATTCGCCGGGCGGAACCCCAAACCTTAGGATGCTCCCAGGAGGCGGGGGTCATGTGGAAGCCCATAGTCATGCCCAAAGCAGTGGAGCAATGTGCACGAGCGAAATTGGACACTCATCTTATGAGATAGTGTGATGGCATAGGTAACCGGCGTGTGTGGAACCAAAGCGCCTACAACCGCACCTGACCTGGCCGATTCCTGCAAAATATCGCCACATATCTGAACGGCAATTTCCCTGTCCAGAAATTTCCTTCCCAGGACCCACCCACCCCCGTGCAAACTGCAGGTTTTCAGACACGGGCTGATATTGCACAGGAATTGACCGTCCAATTGGCCGTCCATAGTTGCAGCCAAAAGATGTCACCTACAAGCAGTATGGTGGTGCACCAAAACACCCGATGAGCGTGCCTTCATTACTACACCAGCGGTGCACAGGCACAAGTGGGGAACAAGAGAGAACAATGGAGGCAAAAGGTTGGCAGCATGTGATCAGCATGAGAAGGACAGGCATACCAAAGCTCAAAAGAGTGATGCGGTCTCCATCTTTAGGCTGGTAGCTGCTGTTCAGCGCCACTTTTATTGTCGCATTCTTTTGCAGTGCGATTGTCCCCAATACAATGAGGTGGCTGGTAGCATTTGGATCCGTTGAATCAAACATCACGGATCCCAGTGGGCCCACGGTCAGGCTGCCTGCAAACAATCACCCCCAGACAGCAGACAACAGCAGCATGCGCTGCAAATGAACAAGCACACATGCACAAGTGCATATCCTAGACCATAATTGGTGATAACACCTGCTGTGTCGGGTCTTGGCACTCAAGGGATTTAAGGACACAGCTGGTGTGCATAGAGCATAATTGGAGCTAGCACCTGCCAAAATGTTTGCTGACACCTACACCGGCCACAACAACTTTTGTGACATCTGTCAGCAGCGGCCCAAAAAGGCTCAGAACAATAGAATTACATGCAACACATGCTTGCCTTTTTCTCACTGCTTACCCTTGTCTGGCCAACATTTGTTGTGGTGGTGGGTGTGTGGACTGGCAATGGAGGGTGATCTAACCACCTTCTTTTCGCATTGACAAAGACAATATTTGGCCCATCTTTACCATTTGCCCACTACAATATCATGCACCCCCCCCCCCCCCGACCCATTGGGGCGAAAAATCCACTGATTCAGGCTCATGATTTGGGCTCATGGTAAATTGGTTTCAAAAACAAGGCACAAGTGTGGGTTTCGCTGTCCTACACTGCACAAGGGTCCCTGTGGGCGAGCCCGCAAGTAAGCAACAGAAAGGCAGAGCTGGACCTACTGATTTCTGCCTCCAGATGCTGTCTTCTGGTTGATAATCCACCTTCTTCCCACAACAGTTGCAAAACGACAACCATTGTTGTTGAACAGCCCGTACTTGCCATACTTGTAAACATGTTGGTCAACTGTCACCGTTTTCGCAACATGTTTTGTGACACCGGGCTCCGTGGGTTCCTTAGATTTGATTTTCTTGACGGGATTTGTAACGTTGCTTGCGTTGATCCATCGCACTGATGAGTTTGGTGTCTTCTTTGTGAAAAATGGAGCTAGCTGAAGGTACCGAACACATAATGAACACAACAGTGACCTTGGCGCAACCTGTGGGTGTTGTTCCTCAAACCAGGCCTGCTGAGTTGCGTCAAGGTCATTCATTGAAGTCAATGTTGACCCCTTGGTGCCACAAACAGAACACTCTTCCATGAGAGTTGTCTGTAACCAAAAGATTTGCATAGAGGTATTTTTCATTGCAAGACAAGATTACCAGCCGAATACGTTCTTAATGCCTCCCACCCAAGGATGCCATGGGGCGGGGGGCAAGGGGGCGAGCCCTACACCCCAAGGGCACGGGGGGGGAGGGGGGACTCCTCAGTTCTGGACGCCAACTAGCCCCCCCCCCCCCAACTAACCATTGGCCGGAGGCCCCCTTGGGAGGGGGGATGGGAGGAAGGGGATTCTGGGAGGGGTGATGGGGGGGGGGGGGGCTGGGGGGCTTTTGCCGGGGGGGGGGGTGAGTCCAGGAGGGTTGGTTGGTTGGTTTGGGGGGGGGGGTCCAGGTGGGGCAATTTGGGGGGCACATGCCCCCAAGGCCAAGCGGTCCATCACACGCTCCCCTTACCTCCCCGTGCCCTCCCTCTAACCACACCATCACTCCAAACCTAACCCTAACCTTTGCAGCGAGCTGGTTCGGCCATGCCAGCCATGGTGAATAGGTTGAACAAGATCCCCCAAATTTCGGTCATGGCTGTTTTTGTCACATCATTGCTCTCCATTTTGGACCTCAACAATATCTCTGTCCATAGCTTGGGATTCGGGCTAGGGCTAGGGTTAGGACTAGGGGTAAGTGTAGGGTTAGGACTAGGCTGCGGGGTTGAGGTGGGCAATAGGGTCAGGGTTGGTTTTAAGGATAGTGTTGGGGTGCAAAATGGACAAAATTTGCACATGGAGCGTCGGGCGCCTTTGGTGCCCATGGACTCCTAACGGCAGCACCTTTGGCAACTAATTATTGGCTGAGGCCCCCCCCGGGGGGGGGGGGGGGGCGTCCTAGGACCCGCAGAGTCGGCCCCCCCATGCCCAGGGGCTGCTAGCTGGCCCTAGCAAACCTGAACACCTGGGGGGGGGGGATAAGGGGGTTGAGCAAATGTGCCTAGGGCCAGCCCTGTGCAGGGCATGGGAGCCCACCCAAAAGATGTTTTGAGCTCAAAAAGGAGGGGAAAAATGCCTATTTGTGGTGTTTGTTCCTTGAATCTACTGAATCAGGTGAACAAATATGTCTCTTTTTGCAGCCACAGCCAGAAACTTATTCATTTGGGCTAAAGAGTTGGGCTGATTTGGGGAACCTGGGCCTCCGAAATGGGGTGGGGCGGGGCCTCAAACGGTCAGGTGTGGACACGCCACTTAGCTCCAGCCGCGCCTGCCCCACGGCCTTCATCGCCTCTCCAGTTCCAGTGATTGTTCCGGGCTGATGCCATGTTCGCTCCATTGTGCTGGTCCCTCACCTCCCTAGTCAGGGTCAGCGGCTGCCAGCTGGCTGCGGGTTCAGGGTCTTAGCGCTCGCTGCCTATTGGACTGGGATTGGGTCGTGGCTTGCTTGTAGTGTTCCATGTTGGCTGCCGTTGCCTGCAAGGTGCGCTTGCTGTTGCTGGCCCCATTCGGCCACACACCCTACGAGCTACTTTCACCGGGTCACGGAGGGCTTGGGGTTCTGTCAGAGGTCAACCAAGTGGATCGCTGCCACCGATCCCAGCTTTATTGCTAGTCCTTAGGATTGAACAACCCTAGTGGGTATAGGTGTTTCGGTGTTAGCTTACACACAGCCACACACATGGGGTCAGGTATGACAGGGATCAAGGAGTGCTGATGTGCATGAATTCAGCTACTGGTGTGCATGGTGTGCAGCAGCGTGACCCCTCGGTGCTGCACGAAATCGTGGACGCTGTGTCCAGTGTGGAGGGAGCCAGCCATTCATCATCATCACTGGCTTTTGTGCCCCGTCGCGACAAGGGTGAAAAACGTCTGTAAACAGCATTTGCCTGATGCCACACAGTGGCCCTTGCTCCTGTGGGGAGCGAGACTGGGCTCTTGAACGCCATCGCGTGGCTGGCGTGCCCCCACTGGTAGAGACACCCGGTTGCTTGGAGGCTAGTGTGCAGTGGGGCGGGGGGGGGGGGGTGATCATGTCTCCTGGGTCTTGTGCTTGGCTACAGCTTGGACAGGGAGAGTGCCCAAACAGGAAGCCGGAA
Organism: Eutreptiella sp. 'Long Island Sound 2002'; assembly: GCA_964036045.1. NCBI lineage: Eukaryota > Euglenozoa > Euglenophyceae > Eutreptiales > Eutreptiaceae > Eutreptiella > Eutreptiella sp. 'Long Island Sound 2002'. The sequence goes on from OZ038392.1 coordinate 44,563,982, forward strand.
ATGAACACAGTGACACACAAAGCCCCTCAGAGCTCTCTGTTCCTCCTCTGTTCTGTTATTAGCTTCCACAGTGGGCAACCATGAGCAGCCAATGGTTGCCGGTGGCACACATTGTGCTGTGGTGGCTGGAGGTTGCTGCTGTGGCTTGAGGGTGTTGCTACCTCTTGTTGCGGGTGTGAACAAAATGTGGCACACATGCACACACCAAGGATGAGAATGGACACCGTTGGTGACGACCGGGCTGTGGGGGAATCTTTGCACTGCGCGCGCACTGCGCGCTACTTTTAGACTATGGTCCCCCCGAAGAGCCCCTTGGCACGCCCCTTGGAAACACCCTTAGAATTAGGCGACCCAAACTGGACTGGAGGGGGCCTTGAGGGGGACCTTCCCGGTTCTTGTGGCAGTGGTGAAGGACCAAGGGCCTTTGGGGGGGAACTTGACTGTGTGTTGGGCGGCGGAGATGGAGGGCAGCCAGGTGGCGAGTCTGCACTTGGGATGGCAAAGGAGATGGACTCCATCTTGCATTGCCAATTCACCACTCTCAAACCCATCTTGGTACCCTTGTCAAATGCACCTTGTTCCCAAAACTGTGTCCCATGCCCCGTACCCCACGGGCACTCTTCACCCACACAACGAAAAATTTTGGGTTGACCAAGTGACCCCCCCCCCCCCCCCCGGGGAACGACAAGGGGTGGGGAACGACACGGGGGGGGGGGGTAGTATTCCAAGTGGAGGAGTCCATCTTCAACCGTCCCAACCACCGTGGCAGGAGGTTGCAGGCCATTGGAGCCGGTGTAGAACACCCTATCCCCAATACTAAGATCCATGGAGAAAGTGGGCTTGAGAAATGAGGAGGGAAGTATGATGTCCCGTAGCAGGCACCTTGAAAATGTATCACCATATCAATCAACTGAGAAAAAGAGTAGATGTGGTGGAAATGGGAAAAAAAATTGTGCAAAAAAAGTAGAAATGGGTGAAACAGGGTGAACATCCAAAAATGCCAAATCCCCAATGCATCAAAACCTACTGTCAAAGAACAATGATGCCCAAAGTACCACAAAGTATGGGCTTCTACTACAGCCAGACGCCCAAATAGTTGCATTGCGCGCGCACTGCGCTTAAGGTGCCCCCTATGACAATGCTAAGGACAATACACACCGGAGAAATACCAAGATTTCCAGGTATCATTTAAAATTCAAAAACAGTTAGTTGCTAGCAAAAAAAATTGCTTTTGCCCCTCAAAATGGAAAGTATGGTTTTGGGTGCTTTTTTTTTTTTTTTTGGAAAAGGGCCAATTTCGTGTGACCGTAGCATCACACGTGGCTGAAAATATTGATTCTTTTTTGCAACAAATTTTTGTAAAAACCCATTTTTGTGTGAAACATTTTTTGTGCATTGTCTTCACCACTGACAACCTTGCATGTCTTTTGATAAACGTGTTGTGAGCACTCTGATAGGTGTATCCTTTCCCTGCCCATACGCATAATCATCAAAAAAAGTGGAAATCATGAACTGAGTTGAAATAGTGCGCCACTTGCAAGCACGGCACTGCATGAATAGTTTGTGAACTGAAAACATACATGTGACATAACACAACCTTGCATAACTACTTTGCATCAGACACCCCGAATATATCGAAAACAAAAGCACAAATTAATCAGTTTCTTAGCCCATTTTTGCAAAATTTCAGTCACTTTTAGCCGAATGCACCAAACTTAATTTACTTTTTTGCCTCAATTATGTGTTTTGTGTGTGTGGTGAATTGGTTATCCTCGCAAGACCTTCGTATTGCTACGGCATCATCCAAACACAGTTGGTGGTGGTGCCCAATGAGGTTTGCCCAGACGGGGCGTTTGGATCCACATCGATTGGGCAAGCAGTCTCAGTATGCATCATCAATTACAACAGTCAGCCAGTCAATTAGGCCATCAGCCAGTGAGCCAGTGAGTTATTGAGTAAATCAGTGAGTGGGTCAGTGAGTCAGGGAGTCAGGGAGTCCGCGAGCCCATGGATTGAGCGCGAATACACCAATCTGGGGCATTGAAAGTTGGCCACAGCCCCAGAGATTCACCAATATAGGTGAGAAAGCAACTGCTCTGCGAAGACAATGTGGTGTGCCATAGTCTCGTTGCCCTTTCGTGACCGCTCACACACTCCCTCCCGCCCTCCCTCCTTCCCTCACTCGGTCTGTCACTTACACCTGGGAATAGGAGGTGGCAGGTGGTCTTCTCCTGACGCACTGCCTCCAGATCCTCTGCAGCAACTCCTGTGCCTCCAGCCCTCACCCACCGTCTCCTCGTGCTGTCCCCTGTTGTGTGGTACCCTGTAGCGGGCACGTTTCAACTCTGGCATAGCACTGGTGGAGTTTTCGGAAATTTGTGTGTGTAGGTTCGCCAGTACGACACTTCGGCTGCTCTTCGGACGGTATGTCTGTTGCCTCAAGCCAATCTTGTCGCGCGTGCGTGCGTTCTGCCGTTTCTTTTTTGGGTTGGTACCCAGTAGGTCTTCCGTTGGGCTGTCTCTCTGGATTTGGCTGTCTTCATACTTGGGTCACGGACAGACTCTCACGATTGTCTCAGCGGTGCCCTGAACACCCCCCAGGCCCAACTCAAAGCTGCTTGGCCCAGACCAGTGCCGGTGTCCCTCCGGCGGGTGCGTGCGGATGCTTAACTTAAAGCCCCCACCCCCAAGTTCTACCTTCGTGCGGTGCTGGTTTGAGAGAACATTCTGGAGGGCCACAAAGACAACCTGTAATGACGGCGTGTGTCTCTTCGTGCATTGAGATGGCCAGGGCGCCAGATGAAATGTTGAGCCCCCGAGCAATGGATCCCCATCCGGTGATGCGGGGCTCCTGATTAGATCGCCGTGCTGCACTGGCCACCGTACCCAGATCCACGTCCACTTCCACTTTGCCTCCAGTGACGGTTGTGGTACCTTGGCGGACTTTAAGCCTTCCGAGACCTGATCCACACCGCATGCACCAGGGTAGAGCATGAAACTGCAAGACTTTCCAGTGCTTGAAGAAAAACAACAAACCTTGTTCTATTCAACTGGTTCACCGATTCTGTGCAACTCCCTTGGTGCAGGCCCCAATACTGAGCATTCCAGTGCAGGAAAACAAAAAGACCACCCAACTGCCAAGCATCAACTGCCAGTGAATGGCAGTCAACCTCAGGCCCAATACTTTCTGTTTTCCAAGATCAGGACACTCTTCAATCATTGGAAGCTGCCACTAGACAACCAATTTTTTCCAAATACCCCCCCCCCCCAGTTGCCCGTGAGCGATCGCCAAAAAGTAGGCCGTCCTCGCGATCCATGCGGCAGTGTCAGTAGCGAGAGGAAAGCGTAGGTCACGTGCAAAAAAGAAGCGCAAATTGCACACTTTGTTGTAGTTGTAAATCACATGCATTTTTTTGTAGGCCGCATACGAGAAAAATTGACACAAAAAAATACCTCTTTTTTCATGTAGAATGCACACACACTTTTTTATCACGGATATCGTTTTTTCAGAAAAAGAAGAAGAAAAGAAATGGAACCACCCAACAACCGCCATTGCTACCGGAGGAGGCGAGACATGTGCCTCATTCCGTGTGCAAATTTAATGAGCCATGGCTCATTCTTTCAGCTCACCCTACCTGCTGAGTGGTGCAAAAGGCCTGTTGTTGTGCTGCAAATGTTCATTGAAATACAAGAGAACAATCAGTTCCACTTCCATCCATTGGTTCACCGAAGACTTGGGGCTAGCAATCCTATTTCTATTGTGGGTCCTGCGGTGGAATGCAAGGCAGCTCAAACAGAGCCGAGTGCGTCTGAGTCCTATGATGGTCAGAAGTGGTTGACTATCAGTCTGTATGACACAGGCAGTACCCATGCATACTGCATACTGCATACGGGCGCATGGCGAAAAACAGTACTTACTCCCTTTGTGCCACAACTTGTGCATTCTCTTGGATCAAAACAACACCAACCCAACGTCGTTAAGTGAATGATACCACGATTTCACACATGTGGGTGCAATTGCAACATATTGTGCCTTCTCGGGCCCCCAATGCCAGCACGGGGACCAAACCAGAAATGGCTTCACAACCTTTGCCGTCTTGGGGGCCCACATGTGGGCAGACCGGCTCCATAAATCTTGCCGTCTTGGGGGTCCCCAACCAAGCGCGGCGACAAAATCAGAAATAGGAACTTAACCCTTGTGGTCTTGGGGGTCCACACTTGGGCACAATGGCCGCATAACCAATGACTTCTCGCAGGTCCCCAACGCTCAGCGCGGGAAAAAATCAGAATAGAGTGACAATGACCATGACCGTGCCCCTAACAGCTCGGAGGTGGCACCACAAACAAAGTCATGAAGAACAAGAACAACACTACACTTGGTGTAGTCCGTGCAACAGACATTGCTATCTTCTTGTCACCTCAAGATGCCGAACAAAAAAATTGTGATTATTTCCAAGAAAATTTGAATTTGCGTACCAATCCCACCATGGAGGGCGAAGCAAATGTGCTCTTTTGTTGCGATTCATTTTTGCTCACACTGTTTTGGGGTGTAGATCCTTTTTTGCACACTCCGTTCACCTCAAATCCCATGTTTTTCTCCACTTGCAAACACTTGGTTGTGCCCAAGTTAAACAATTCGATTGACACAGGTCAATTGACGGGCTGAAGGGGGTGGTCATCAAGCGAAGGCGGCCTAACCGGTCAACCGACGGTTATTCTTGAGTCCTGGGTACAATGGCTTTTTTATTTGGTCTACATGGTCGGCATTCCCGCCTCTCCTTCTAGGTCAACTAAGACTGCCAAAACCCAGTTACAAATGATACACTTGAGTTTTTTGTTTCTTGTTTTCGCAAATGTTCAATCCTGGTGAAGCCACAAATGAATGATTTCTCCAAAACATTTATGTTTGCCTAGTATGGTAAGAAGTACATGTCAAGGCTGTGCAGAGAATACATGTGTGGGGTGTTGGTGGCACTGATAGGCTTCGCATTGAGGCTTTATGGAGGGGGCATTTTGTGATGGGGCAAAAGCCAACGCATTCCAGGTAAAGCCGCCGTAAAAGTAGCAAGTGCTGTGTGCGCGCTGCGGCACAAGTACTCCCCCGAAGGGAGAGTCGACAAGTTAAAACTCAAAGATTTCTTGCCACTTTGCATAGATAGACAACAACTACCCTCAAGCTGCATTTTTGAGGAAAGAGATAAGCCTCATTGCAACCAAGGTTGATATACATCAATGTCCTCCCAGCTTCCCTGATGGGCAATCACCTCTGGCATAGGTGTGAGGATTGGTAGCCACATGACCAACCAACCTTTTGAAAAACCAACGCCTGAGCATGCGTGGCAACCTTTTTTGTGTTGGAGGCATACACATGGCCCAAGCGGTCCTAGTGAGGCGTGTGCATGCACGTACAGGTATGCAGGTACAACCGGGCAGGGGTTGTGGCTGCATTTGGCACAAGGCTTTGTCCAACGCTTTCCGAAGGGTGACTGGGGTGGTTCTTGCGATGTGGATGCTTTCAATCATGGCCTGCCTCACATGTCACATGTTCCCAGTTTCCCTGCATAGACCCTCTAATGATGATATTCAATGGCTCAATCTAGGGTTCGTCCGCATTGGGACACCGAATAAATATATGAGGGAGAAAATTGCGGCCACCCCTTCCTCAAAGCCGAAAGCCGGAGATTTTGCTCCCTCACCTCCAACCTTGAGGACCTACCAATACGCGCTATTCACATGTGTAGGTGTTCGTTGCAACTCCCATGAATAGAGCAAACCCTTTGGTACAATACTTGTGTAAACATCCCTCTGTCTTGCCCAATCCATCGCCTCCCTAGGTGAAAATACATAAGATGGCCCCTTGGGAGCAACCACCACCCTAGTTTGGGGTCTCCTTGCTGCATTTCCGATTTTTCCACCCTTGTCCAAACAGCGGAGGGAAATTTTAGCTCTTCTAGATTAGCCATTCGTTGGCCCTAATGAAGCAAACACCGCCTCAAGCTCAGGGGTCACGGCGCACCAAATCCAAGTTCCATGGAGTTGTTTGATACCGGTTTCGGCTTATGCCCTCATCGGTCTGAAATACAAATGAGACAAACACCATTGCATTATGCACATGTCATGGGCTGGCATATCATAGAAATTGATTTCATAGTACCGCCTTCGGCAAGGCACCTCGAAGAGAGGCTGGCAATCAGCCAATCAGTTAGTTAGTCAGGCAAGCAGTCAATCACACAGTCAGTCAGGCAAGCACGAAGGCAGAAAGGCAAGCAGAAACACACAATTTGGCTTTTTTTCATTGGCGGAGTACAGATACAAGCAGTGGGGAACCCCGGCGTACCAAAACAACGACCGGTCCAGTGGTAGAATGCTCACCTAACAATTTGCCCGTTGTGGGTTCCAAACCCGCCCCGATCGCCGGCATGCGCCAATCGATCCATTGGCTTTGTTTTACCCGACCCTGGTTGGAATCCGGGGGAGCATTTGCGCCGTACGCTACTTTTCCAACGTGTTTACCTGGAAGGGGCTGGCTTTGACACACCTCCCAAAATGCCCCCTAAGGAGAGAGGAGTTACCACACGCCGGGGCTGAGCTTCGAGGGCGGGATCTTCAAAGAGCAACAAACGACATTTGTATAGCACTTCGTCTTGCACGATCTCGCGCTCGAAGCATGGATGGTTTGATGGAACAACTTATTGCAATAGTTCAACTCAAGAGTATCATGGACTAGGCACAAAACCTCTACAAGGGGCCCCTGGGGTAGAAGCTGCAGCCACTTGGTCAGGCCGGACCGCTAAATCTCTGTGCCGCCCGTGCGCCGCGTTAGGTGCTCCCCCTCCTTCTGAGCACAAACTTTTGACCCCCACCCCCCACCCTCTACACCCCCTCCCTAAAATGTGGTATCCAGTTTCAAGGGGATAGAGGCCTCAAAATAAAAAAAATCCATTAGATGATCAAACGACTACAACGAATGAGCAACGGGTATGTGCCTAGAAGATCAACAGGTATGTGCTAGGGACACGACTCTATGCCATCCTCCAACCACAGCAATCTCAGAGGAGGAGATGGCATAGTGCAATGCTGAATACATTAAATTTACCCACCACCACCAAAGAGGCCACTGCGGACTGCAGAATTATTGAATGCACTCAAGAGGACCACGGGCACACCACACAAATGGCGAATCGCCTGACAGCGCGCGCACCAACACTCACACTTGAGTTGGACCTGCTGTCAGTGTTTTGCATGATTCTGATTGCATTGAGCTATCTATTTTTTTACTTCATTATATTCTTTACAGATGTGAGAGTTACAGCAACGTTTCGCTTGCATTCGTCTGTGATCATGCTTTGTGTACATCAATTTTTGCCACAGTACTTTGATGGTGAATCCTGAGTTCCTTTTGTGTTGTAAATCACCTCGAAGAGAGGTTGTTAGATCAAGCGCAAGCGCGGACACCGTACACCCCCCTTTTGGGGGGCCGTTTGCGTGGCATACCCGGCATGATGTTTGATGCCTACCCCCCTTGTAAAATCATTATTTTGCCCAACAAAACGATCACACTGTATTGTAGTTGCACATGGGATACATATGGAATACACCATACATGCACTCTCTTGTCCAAAAAAGCCCCCTCCTTCCCTCCCATGGCTCGCTTGACCTTGTATCTTGCTTTTTGATTTGCTAGCAGAACTGCATCCCGGCACATGTGTTTAGGGTAGCCTAGTCTCAGGCACGCCTGGTTCATACGGTGCCTTAGCATCTACCAATACAACAGAAACTTGTTGCATTGACAATGTGCGTCCGTAGTCGATCAAAAGTGGCCAACACTATGTGCCCCATATATACACAAGGGTACAAAACATGAAGGTACAAAACGTGAAAGACAATGCTAAGAAATGGGACAAAGACACAACTAAATGCCAATTGCCAACGTGGAACATGGCCCTTGGCCGGTGCAAGGTGGGATGCGAGTGATAGGAATATTGCAACCATTATGGCATACACTCGATCCAATCCCCAAAGCGGCCTTCATGCAACGCCTCATGCACGCGTTGTGTCAACAGGCGGCACATGCCATCCGCGACCCTTTTACTAGGCAGGGGAGAAGAGGGATATAGGTGGCACCTTGCTCTGGGACAGGGGTCCTAGAGAGCACAAGGATTGGCATTGCTCTGCAGTGAGGGAATTGGGACGCGTGACATGTAGGTACCAAGCGTGCTCCCCGTAGGTGAAGGTGAAGCAAGTATCCCAAGTTGAGAGGTGTGAGTGGCGAAGGAGCAACACAGGATATCTTAAATTGGGACACAGACACACCCCCACTAACAACCACTTCCTCCTCAAGTGTGTGCATTACCTGCATATTGGTGTATCCAACCAAGGCGTGCAATACACACACACACAAACACACACACACACACACACACACACACACAGTACCACCAACACCCACCCCCATAACCAACAACAAGACTAAGGCCAAAAGTGTTACCTCAAATGTGGGTGCCAATAAGCCATCGGTCGCCATGCCCCCCCCCCCCCCCACAATGAACCCTTTGGGCTTTGAGTGTACCCAAACAACAAAGTGTAGAACGAGGTATCAACAAGCCATGGGGCTGAGGTATTGCCCTGGGTGTGGGGGCCAGCTCGAAAAAAAAAGAGAGAACAATGGCAAGATGCCAAGAAACACCGCGAAGCACTAATAAGTAATGCAACCATCCGCGCTAGCCACAGCTGCAAAGGCTCAAAAAAATGGGGGAAATGGGAAAATGGCGGCACAATGGGAGAAAATGGGGGTAAATGAGGGAAAATGGGGGGGGGGGGGGTTTGTGAGACATGGCCAAGCATAAATCAAGGAGATGTAGAAAAAATGTGTGAAAACTGGTAGGAAATAGGAGAAAATTGGAGAAAAATGGGACAATTTGGGACGAATTCCCCATTTTTCCAATCCCATTTTCCTCATTTCCAGAGCCTTACCACCTTTCCCTCACGTTCCTTTGATGAATTTGCTAGCTGAACTAGCCGACTGGAAAAATGGCCAATTTTTGACTAATCGACACTATCAGGTCTTTCAGCTACCACAGTGCCGTGGTAATGCTTGGTGATGCAGAACCCTTGGCCCTGTGTTACATCTCCCACATCAGTGGTGGTGAGCACCCTGCAAATTTCATTGCCATGGGAATGACTGAATATAAAGTATGGCGGCGTCAGCATGGGAGAGACACCAAGGGGCAGAAGCAAAACGTGTGAGTAGAGGAACATTTGCCCCACTCTCACCTACCCACTACAACCTACCAGGAATACTTTTCCCTAGAGACCTGGGACAAGCTATGTAAAGCATTTACTCCTAACAGTCAAACCATTATGCACACTCAGAAGTATCGGCTGACATACTTATTCTGCCCTTTGGCAACCCTCCCCAAGGCCCCTGTGAGCAACCTCTGAGTTTCACAATCAGACACCAGCAACTGTTCACGTGGCAAGACAAATGTTTATCCAATATTTTTTGTTGCAGGATGGAAGAGGGAGGAGCACAAGGGCATACGAGGAAACTGGGGTAGACATCCCAGCACCATTGTAACGGTTGGTTACAGATATCTGGCTGGCAGACAAACAGTGGGGATGGAACCTTCGGAAGGCCAACCTTGTGGAATGAAGCCATCTACCAACAGCTTCAAGAGCTGGTTCATCCAGGGGGGGGGGGGGGGGATGGGCGCTGGGGCGGGGGGGGGGGGGGGTCTGATGGTTTGCTTTCTGTGGTAGACGAAGATTTACGGTTAGAAAATCCAGCTGTGCTAAAAACCCCAACATGCACAGATACCTTGTACAACCCCACTCTTTGTGACAGTCAGCATATCACTTGTACTTAGCACACTCTGAGAGTCCAAATCGATGATCCCTGCATTTGAAGAAGGATCCATTAACGCAAGCTCTGATGTCCTCGCATTCATAGTGCCTTCATTCAAAAAGGGCACCACCAGAGTCACCTGCAAAAGGTTCACATCAGTGTGTGTGTGTGTGTGTGTGCGCGCGCGCGCCCCTACACGTGTCCACGTCCATCTTTAAGGGCAGCGGCCTTTTAATGCACTAGATGCTTATGCGAAGGAGAGGGAAGGGGGATAGAGCTGGGTGACTACACGGTTACGTATGAGGGCAGACATCTTTTCAGATCCGAGACGCTATGTCTACTTTTGAGGGTTGGATTGGTAGACATATCAGGTTTAGATAACTGACACCACTTTATGGTTGTTACCCGCCCCTTTGGCGGAATGAGAACCTCAAGAGCATGCCTCGGTTAAGTTACTTCAGTGCTCACTCTACCGTGCCCTGAAATGAAAAGTTTTGTGGGTTCACAAGCAGTTCCTAGTCTACTGGCAGCCCGTATGGCACCGGGACTGACCGGGACTGACGGGAAGAGGGGGCAGGGTTGTCAAGCCTTTTTGCGCCTATGCACTGGGAGCATACTTGGGATAGCAGTGACATTTGAGATGTGTATTGTGTGCATTGTCGCCCCAAGATGACTTTGCAAATTTGGCCTATTTGCACCTGGTGCTGAATGTTTGAAGGGATTCACTTTGGGGGTGTGCACCTTGTGGTGTCCATCTGAGTAGCAATGCTGCACCCTGTGCTGTTTGACATGACATCTGTGCGCCTTGCATGCAAGCCGGGATTGGCGGGCCAAGAAACCCTGCCTATGGCTGTGCATGTGATGTTGTGACCTAGTGGTACTTGTGGGACTCACAGCATGTTGCCAACTTCCTGATACGCCAAAGCATTCAGGACAGCATGTGAAATACGGTCATGTGTACAGCCGCCGTTGGGGCACCCCCCTGTGGCTGCACCTGTAAGGTGAAGCTTAACCCCAAGAGGCCCCCTCCCTGGGTCGGCCACGAAACTGACCAATGCACTGAGTGCCTCGCCCCGTGCACCCGTGCTGCCATAGGCAGCAAAAACATACCCTCATGTGTCCTGCGCAAGCAGGACATGTAGGTGCGTCATGCTCTTCACACCTGATCAGCATGAAACACCGCTACTGGGCTGTCCCCCGCACTGTTGTGCTGCTGACCACCGCTACGCTGCGCACTACTGGCGGCCAAATGGGGGGTGGAGGTGCTGTTGGAGGGTGAAAAACAGCCCATTCAGTTTGTGTTCCAGACCCTTGGGAGACGCCCCCAACCCCCAGCACTCAATGCCCATATTGAGTGAAAAAAAGAGCATTCGTCTTTTCATGTCCTTCTGCCCATGCACTGGTGGGCTGATCAACAGGCCCACCTCCCCTTCACACACCCTTGAAAAATATGTAAAGAGGGCCCAAAACATGCTTTACATGGCACATTTGACTCTGGTGGAGTAGTCACACTATCAAAAAAAAGGTTTTTAAAAATTTCATTTTTAGAGCTGTTGGAGGGGGGAAAAACTGCTTTATCAGTTTGTCCAGGCTATGGGTGGCATGGCAGGCCCTCGTGCCTGCCATGCCACCCATGCATACTTGGTTCCTAGGGGCCTCGGCGTGCCTGAGTTGGCACATAAATTGGAATATACCGCAGCGCGCGCAGAATTTGGTGATTCCCCTCAAATCATCC